>OY776094.1:10426339-12897966 GCA_963675205.1 Catocala nupta
TTAGTGTAATCCGTAGTTACCATTGTGCGACATTGCAAATCACTTAATCTCTTATTCAGAACTCATTAGAAGGCTAATTTATTATTCAGTAGTTTACCTGTATGCAAAGTTCAGTAATGGTATCCAATTAACTGTTCTAAAACATATATACTATGTTAGGCAAAAATAATTTTCTTGATATTTTAACAAATAACTGGCGAAGATTTAGTATTATATGCATATAACGTGTTGTTTCTTTACTTATACACCAAAACAAATCGTTTAATGTTAAAAAAAATTAATTAAATATAAGATGATTTTTAAAAAAAATTCTGCAGCAGGTACCGTTATATGAAGTATGTCAAAAAATCACAAATAATTAGTCCTATAACTATCTCTGAGGATATTACGGTTTTCCTTGCAAGTTCAGAGATATTCAGATTTTTCATGCTAGCTCCATACATTTTTTTCGAAAAAACCTTATAATAAATTCATTTTTGTGCGGAGTTAGCTCAGATGACATTGTTATGTGTATAATAGCTAATAGAAGCCATATCCGTCAACAAAACGAACATCTAGCAACTTTCATTTCTATGTCTATGGAGGTCGATTTTCAGCCCACAGTGCGCCGCCGCGCCGCCGCGCCGTAGCTAAATGTGACACATAATTTAGGTACTTTTATTTGGGGAAATACAGACATGATGACTAAGTAGGTATATTCTTTTCCTTGCGGGAATATACATGCCGGATTAAAACAATCTTTGCTTTTACATCACTTCATTTAAAAATTACATTTTGTCAATAACAATACTGTACCTATGTAAGTTTACCAGATAGTTATTGCTTGGTTTTGATAATTCCTATTCTCATTACAGTAACACGAAGCTAGTAAGTTATTGTGCGCAGCTAGTAAGGTTCTTGACAAGTACCTAATGTTGGCGCTATTCTCGACACGGGGTCGCAACGTCTTCCACGTGTCTCTCAGAGAAGAATGGTAACTAAACTGTGACGAAGCCGCTAAGAACCAGTGGCCAGAATCTGCCGGAGCTGCAGGACACAAATGCGCAAGAGATCCCTGCGCTCCGGCCAAAAATTAAGAGAAAGAACACCGTGGTAGGTTTAGTCGATAGATCCCGGGATTTTCTATGTTTCCCCGAGTGGAGTCCAACATAACCCTTCTCCCACGAAGGTTTATGTGTAAATGGCCTCTACGAAAAAAAAGGTATAACGCTACTTTTTTAACCTCACGTTCAAGCCACGATGTAAACAAAGCTGAAATTATTACAAATCCTACAAGTATGTAGGTCCTTACCTCTAGATAATATTGTTCATGGTTCATGATTCTTTCAGGAGTCGTCACAGAGCACATTTATTTGACAGTTCCTTACATTTATGACAAAATGTCTGGTCGTACCGGTATATGTTGTACGTAACTTATGATAAATTGCAGTGAGATGTAGTCGAGATGATCTCTTTAGTGATACCAGTCGCGTTTTTATGGGCCGTGGTACGTAATTTATGCCTTTTATTACGCCCGCTTTTTCTACAATATGTAGTCTTAGAATACTTATGATATGGTTACGATGAATTTTGCATGTATGTTATACCTTTTTAGAATGTACAATTTCTGTAGTTTAAAGTATATTGGTTCATACATTATAAGTACTATAACATTTTGCATTGTAGAATACCACGTTGCCTGGCTTCAATTAGTGTCTGGCAGTTTCTTGCCACGATTCTATTTATCGCCTTATGAACCTAGTTGGCAGATAGTAACAGGCAATAATTGAAAGTAAAGAAATTAATGATGCTACTATAAATATATGTCCTGAAATTACAAGCCTCAGCTTAGTTTAGGCACCAGTCTCCCACAATATTCAAATGTTGTCTGATTCTTATAATGTAATATGATGTATGTATTTTGTTATATTGTGGTGAGAAAATAAATATTATATTATTATATTATTAACTAATATTATAAATGCAAATGTGAGTTTGACGCTTTGACGCCTTGACTACTGGACCGATTATCATTAAATTTCGCATAAACGTGTCAGGAGTACTAAAAAGTACATACGATCCTTTCATCCAGAAAAAAGTATTTACCTACTATTCCCGAGGGATAGAAAATTTCGATAACCTACATTGACACGAGTGAAACCGCAAAATGTATTAATTATTATAAATGTAAAAATTTACGGATGTTTGTTATTCAATTAGGCGTAGGTTCACTGGGAACAGATATAAATTAATTTGGCGCTCAGACAGGCAATGTCTTGGTATAACATATGGAAAGAAGAAAGAAAGAAAAAAATATTTATGACACATACCACAAACACATAATAGCGAGTATAAAATACAAAGAAATAGATAACTACAAAAATAAACTTAGCGAAACAAAAGCAAAATAAAAAAATACATATTAAGTAAGTGTCAACAGTAGTGTCAAATAGGACCCAGTTCAGCATGTGTCAGACGAAAGCCTGACGCTGGTTTTTATTGGATGCTTTAGTGACTCACGGATATAAAGCATATATAATATAATCAAAGAAAATATTAAAAATATATATATGTATAAAAACAAAACAATATTGATATTGTGTATAGTTGACTATACACACAGACACAGATAATATACCTAATATATAGATCACACAACGCAAAATTATATAAAAAAAATAATAATGATAAGACTGAATAAAATTAATTTTAATATATGTATATACATATATATTATATGTATATGGGATTGACTAGTACTATTTATAATACTATTTTAGGCAATGATATATATACTATAGATATTACCAGAAGTTCATTTAGTCACGTACCAACCAGTGCCACGGGTGTACGTGACATTAAAATAACTTGAGTGAATAACTGACCGAACAACAAAAAAAAATGCCGTCCTGTGTTTTTAGGAAATGCAAAAATTATACTGCTACTGTGAAAGATAAAAAAGTATCATTTCATGCGTAAGTATCAAGAGAAATGGATTTTATTATATTTTTTCGATGCCTTCTAATGGCGGCTGGCGCCTGAGGTAAGTCACGATTTCGCGCTCGGCCAATGAGCATGCACCACAGAATGACAACGTAATTAAATAAATATATGTATCTCTCTCTAACAACAGGAATTCCGTAGATGACATTTAATTTTCTTTCCCTTTCTTCGTGCGTCTAAGTAGCTGTCTAGCTACCGATAGTATTTACGCTGTTTTCGAGTGCCGTGATGTTCATGCATAACGCGTCTTTTTACATTACGTCATTGATTTTAGGTATCCTAAGAGATTCACACTGGCGAAGTCGTTTGTAATGGTTTTCCCAGCGAATCAGTAACAAACATCCGATCATGTTCAAAAAATTCACATATATAATATTAATAGGATATTAAATGTGTTAAATACCTTTTATTCCACATTGCCTTATGTTATCATAACTGTATTTAAAATACAAGTACTTACTTACTAGTCTTTTAAATTTTAGCTCCAATAAAATGTTCAATACACAACAAAGCCGGGGTTGCGAGTTCAGAAAAAAACGAATCTCCATTAACGAACCCAGGTGTGGAACACCATAAAGGGTTTACTGTGCAAGTTTACGCGAAAATTGATTTTAATGGGCAATCTATATACTGCTTTTATTGTCATCGTATAGTATTGAAACCATTTTTTTTTGGCACCGTGTTTTACGGTATATGACTGGTGTTGATCATAATTTACGTTTAGGTTTACCTGTTTCCTATTATAAACGGTTTCTAATTTAGTATCAAATATGCTAACTAATAGTTTAAATACGAATATGAGTGTACGATTTTTATTTCAAATATCAAAAATATCAATAATTTGGTCATTCATGGGCATATGGTGATAAGTAGGATAAATGATGGATGATAATCTGGCCAGTCGACAGTTTCAGGGTTATCCATTATTAACGCCACACCTGTATATGTACCTACCCGTGCTACTTTTTCCGTGTTAAAACTTATTTCAATCACAATATTATAGTATTTTGTTAAGACATAATATAACGAATACCAATTGAGACACTTACTGCCGTCCTAAGAGACATTTAATGATTACTTTGTTGACTCGTTAGTGAACTTTGACTATATAAAATCAATCTAACGAGTTACTTTACTAAAGGCTGTTCGGTACGTATGTAAGTACATTAAATAACCAGATTGAAATTAGTTTTGAATGATACAATAGTTTTAGGGATCTCGGAATTTTAAATTCTCATTGAGAGAAACGTACGTAAGCAAAAACATACATTTTACGGTTTAAACTTCGACTTGAGTTCGGTTAATGTGCATTTCGAGGGTATCCGATTCGCTAGATAGATTTTTAACTAATATTATAAATGCAAATGTGAGTTTGTTCGTTTGTTACCCTTTCACGCCTTAACTACACACATACACGTTGTCAGGAGTACGGAAAAGACGTAGGAAATCTTTCATCTAGTATAAGTACTGGTCCCGAGGGATAAAAAAGTTACATAACCTACGTTTACGCGAGCGAAGGTGTGGGCCTAATCTAGTATTTTATCAAAAATACTCTTGAGATCGAATGAAAGAAAGAAAACGTGTTAATTCATAATAAAACACGTAAAATTTACAACAATTAATAGTTCTGCCAAACTGCAAAACAGTTTGTTAGCAGACGTAGCCCTCGAACCATTCCTTTACGAGTATGTTCACAATATTAATAAATTTTTCACACATATCAGTATTTTAATAAAAAAGTAAATTAAAATATATACACATTGCATGTTCAATTTAAGTAATTAAGTTTTCTCTGAATTTTCACAAATTGTGATATTAAATTTAAAAAATGGCTTTGAGGCGAAGTTAGTGCATGCCTAGAAATTTATTTCAAGCTTCTACAATAAAAAACTAAGGCCTATACTGCTTGACAAGATCGTACATACAGGACTGCTTAGTGCTGCAACATGCATTCATTCTAATGTGCGGCAGATAGATAGTTGGGCAAATATTCGCGTACATCGTTCAACCACATTAACCAAGTAACATGATAAAGAGCTACGGAAAAGAGACCGACAGTCATGAACTCATGAGTAAAGTTTATGACGCAGAAAATTAAACTAGGTAATAGAACAAGGGAGTAGTTTTGAAGTAGCTATATACATATATCATGTTCACTACGTCATTCGTCTAGTGTTTACATCAGCGGATAATGATCACCCAGTTTTGAAACCCGGGTCGCAAATTACCATTTTTCTCAGCCACGAGTTAAAAAGGTTCTATCCGCAGATGGATTAAAAACATTGTATGATCCATAGTTAATTGTTCCGAATCTGGGTGTTTTTTGTGTGTTGTTTGAATGTCTGTTTGACGGTATGATTTTTTCCTAGTCCTAATAAATAAAAAGAAATGTTGGGGGAGTTTTATTCCTATACCTCGATAATTACGGCAAGGCTTTGGTTCTGTGGTTGATCTCTTTCTGCTTAGAGTACATAAAATATCAGTTAATATCATCCAATGCACAAAAATACACCTACCCTTCGGTAGCTGTGTTTTTAGCTCGTTGGTATTCGGAAAAGAATACAAATATAATAAAATATATTGTTAAGAGAGGCTAAACTACCTCGCAGACGGGCAAGAGCGGCAAGTTTCGGTCGTTCATATGCCATCAGTGTGATTGTTATGCCTAGAAAATCTGTGGTTCGGTTTTGATCGCTGGTTGTCATTTCAAATAAAAGTTAGGTACTGGAGATGGAGATCTTTAAGAATGAGTAGGGTGCTAGGCGTACGGCAAAGGACTTGGATGCCTTTGGCTATCCTGTGTTTAAAATTAACCCACAGAAAGATAATAGAAATCCCAATTTCAGACCACCCGGACTGGGTTTAGTGAAATTCTTTTCGAAGCATGTTATAATACTCTCTAGTCTGGCAATTTCAATCAGTAAAGCACAGGATGTGTAATCTAAAGTACAGGATGTGTTATCTAAAGTACGGACGTAGGTACTTATTTGTATATTATTGTCAATTATACATATTTACAATATTGTTCATAGGCTCTCGATGCACGATGTGAGCTACGAAGATGCGTCATATATTTTGATGGCTCATACTCAGACAAATAACTACAATGTAAGCATATCTTCCTTGATATGTCGATATCAGTTAGTGTAGTTAATGCTTATAAGGATTCAGATTTCGCGAATAGAATTTTGAGGTAGGACTGTAGGTTTTAGACAGTTGTTTAATTGGATTTGAATAGGTCAGGTTAAGAGTCCCTTTACATATTTTTACATATACACCTCCCCCACGATATTATTTCATTATTAAAATCTATCAACAACGAATAGTGTGATAAGAGAGAGAGATGCGGCATGAAAGTGGATATAGTGACGAGAATGGAAAAGAGTTAAGCTGGTTTGGGCATGTAGAAAGAATGGCCGAGAAAAGACTGATTAAGAAAGTTTATAAGGCTAGTGTGAATAGAACAGTCGCAAGAGGAAGACCTAGGCGACCGTTTCTTGATCAGATCGGAGACGTTCTGGATAAAGGCCAGATTAAAAGCACCTTAAATGGGCGAGTGTGCATGAGGAATGTTATGAAAGTGAATGAAGCCAGATAAGTGTGTCAGGATCGTAGCAAATGGAAATCCGTAGTATCTGCCTACCCCTCTGGGAACCAAGCGTGAATCTATGTATGTATGTTAAGTATAACTCCCGCAAACATGCAAACAATGGACACGAAGAACACTCAGATTCGGTACAACTATTTGTGGGTAACACAAATTTTTGTCCCGCGTATGATTCGATTCACAACACTCAGAATCATGGTAGTGGCTAGCATATATGCCTAAGTTGTTAACTAAATAAGATAAGTGAGAACAATGGTTTATAGATTATAATCCTAATATCATAAATTCGAATGTGAATTTGTTTGTTTATTACGTTTTATAGGTACGTACATTAACTAGTCGACATTTAGCATACACTTTGTCAGCGGTACAAAAAATTACATAGGGAACCTTTTATTCAGAAATAATAGATAAAAATTAAAAAGCAAGTATTATTAAAAAATAACAAAAAGAACATTTTTATTTTTATATTAGGTACCTATTATTTATATTTATTTATTTCTTATATTTTTTAAATAAATTATTGTATTGTCATCGGTCCTCGATAAGTGTGCAAAGTTTCAAATTAATCCGTCGGTTCGAAAGGGGTGAAAATCACGTTCAAAGATTCCGATTTTGAATTTGGTCTTTAAACTTTTAGAAGTTGAACGCTGCGATCGTGCGAAAGAGTGCGTTATATGTTTGTTATTTTGTCTCATTCACGCTGAACTGCACGCGACGCTCTATCCTTATACCTTACCATTATATCGACACCACTATACACTGTCCCTTTCCGACAATTCTCTATTTTGTATGTAGCGTAGTTATGCGTATATAGGGTGTCTAAGTTGATGTGTAGCTTTGTGTACGTGCAACTGTAGGATAGTCGGTATATAAATAGAGCTGACAATATTTATTATGAAATATTATGTAAAGTAGAATAATTTTATGTTCTGTTAGTTCGCTGATAGTGAGGAGTATTACGTGACATCAGTTGCGATGTGAACTACTTAATGTTACACATATTTGTTAAGGGGAAATACCTGGAAACCAAATCGACGACAATCGTTATCTTTTGTGTCTGTTCTCTGATATGATAACTCTGTAGGTAGTCGTTTTATCAGTACCTATTACTTGATTTTACTGTGTTATAAAGGAATAAAGAACACTGGCCTGCTAACAGTAGGTATTTATTTATTTTATCTATACTAATATTATAAAGCTGAAGAGTTTGTTTGGTTGAACGCGCTAATCTCAGAAACTACTGGACCGAATTGAAAAAATATTTTAGTGATGGATAGATCATTTATCGAGGAAGGCTATATAACATCACGTTACGACTCAAGGGGGAGGCGCAGTAATCATAAACGCGGGTGAAACCGCGGGCACATCTAGTTATTTAATAAATATCTATGAGAATTCTGAAAATAACTACCTACTTGAACATAGCATGACGATTTTAAATCTTTTATTCTTAACTAGATTCTCACATGGCTTAGCTTGCGTAAATTTAGGTTAGATAAGATTAGCAACAGTAGCTTTTTTAAAATAAATGGTACCCTATGTCGTTTTCTATACACCTGGCAACGTTTATGTGAAATTTCACGATGATCAGTGTAGTTGTTAAGGCGTGAAAGCTTAAAACAAACGAACAAACACATTTTCATTTATAATATTAGTCATGATTCCCTCTTAGACCCAGGGCAGGAACCCGTGGGCAAAAGCAAAACTTGCTATAATATATAGTTACGTCTGTAATTCTAAAGAGGTAAGCCAGAGTGAGAACTAGATTACGTCAGCTTTGTTTAAGATCTACGTAAAAAACACGAATTAATAAACTCAGTTACACTAATAACTTTTCGCGTGCTTACACTCATATTCTGCCAGCTTTGTTTATTCGCCACATAATACCTACATATATACATAGATTCATGCCTGTTTCCGATAGGGGCAGGCAGAGGCTATGGATTTCCATTTGCTGCGATCTTGACACACTTCTCTAGCATCATTCAACTTCAACACATTCCTCATACTCGCCGGTTACAGGTGTTCTTAATCTTGCCTTTGTCCAGAACGTCTCCGATCTGATCGAGAAACGTTCGCCTAAGTCGTCCCCTTACGATTGTTCTATTCACACTAGCCATATAAACTTTCTTAGTCAATCTTTTCTCGTCCATTCTTTCGACAAGCTCAAACCAGCTTAACATACCCTTTTCTATTCTTGTCGCTATATCCACTTTCATGCCGCATCTCTCTCTAATCTCACTATTCCTTATTCTATCTTTCCTCATAATACTATTTCTGTTTAGTAGCCCCACTACCACATTGCAAGACCCAGTGCTGGTCAGAAACTTACGATTAACTGAAAACGTGAGCGCAAATTTTGTCACAAGAACAACAACATAATAGTAGAAATAGACGTATGTTTTACCTAGCGTCAGAAGGTCGTAGGTACTAAGCACGTAATTTATATTATTTTGGTATTATGATTTACAAGCTGTTTGTTGTTATATTGCGGTTTATATATAAATAGTAAAATAAAATGAGTAATAAATAAAATAGTATATATATTAAATTGTTTATTTTATATTGGCGTGACTGCCTCGTTGGTGCAGCGGTATTGATAGTGACTGCAGTGTGCGAGGTCTTGGGTTCAATCGGTCATTCAAAATATATTGATAATATAAGTACCACAACGCTACTGATTTTCTTCATACAAAGCGGCAGCTTCCTATTTAAGCCCCTATTAGGTAACTTATCTTATCTTGTGTGGGGGCCAGTCAGTCGACACTTCGACCCAGTAGGATCTTTTGTGTCGACTTCCCCAATAACGACTGCCATAGATGTTCATGGTAGCTAGGACCGACGGCTTAACGTGCTCTCCAAAGCACGGAGCAGGCGATAATTGTCAATCAATACGCACATAATTTCGAAAAGTCATATAACTTCCGAAAGGCAGAGGGGCGCGACGTGGGTTCGAACCCGAGACCCTCTGCATTGCAGTCTGTTGGTCTCCCCACTGAGCTAGCGCTGCTCCCCTTTTAGGTATAATATTAGGCTTTTAATAACGTTGGTATTTATTATAATATTTTAAATAATTACCAATTATACTAAGTATGTGTACTATCACGAAAGTTTTCTTTTACACGTTCTTCCTGTTTTCTGATACGACTCTGATAATATACGGCGTTAGCTTTATAAAAGTCCCGTAACCTTTATCTTGCTAAAATGTTTCACTCTAAACGTAAACTCATTTATATCGTCATTCGACTTTCATAAAGAACAGAATTGAAAAAGTTTGCACAAAAATTTAATTCGAATTTTATAACGAGACCTTTTTCGTTTTGTCTTGTGCCCTGAACTGCTTCTTTACTTTTGTTATTAAATAACAGTGCAATACAATAATAAAAAAAGAATATATAGTATCTAATTAGGCATTGACGCAAATTCATTGCAAATATTTAGTTACCTACATATTTGTGAAGAGAGAAACCCAGCACGCAACCTTGGATTGCCCTTCATAAAGTCAAAGTCAAATATTATTTATTTATTAAGATAACAAAGTAACACTGAATGTCATAGGTTATGGATTAGTAGGTTTACTAAATTAAGTGAATTTTTATTTATGTTAGTAACAAGGTTCAGGAAATTAGTTTATAGGCGTATATGAGAACCTGCAAGAAACTTACGCTTGTTACGTTTTCACGCCCTATCAACTCGACAGATTGTCATGAAATTTCGCATATACGTTATCAGGAGTACAGAAAGAGCCTAGGATATCTTTCATTCAGGAAAAAACAACTATTCTCGAGTGAAGGCGCGGGTAAAGGGTAGTTAAATTATAAATCAGTATTTTATAACTCATAGTACAAGGTGTTGCAACTATTATGTCATCCATATTATAAATAGCCCCTGCAAGAGGTTACTAATACCCTGAAAAGGTTAACAATTCCGCTTTCCTCTGATGATGGAAAGCCACGTTGAATAATCCGGGTGTACGCCAACTTTATACGTGTTTCGCTTCTGCGCGAAGCATCTTTAGGGCAGTGTGGTACCGCATGTGACTTATACGTTGTCTGACTGTTTTAACGAAGCTTGTGCTGTACTGAGTATAATATTTAAAAAATATTGTATAGCTTAACTTCTAGATATTATTAGTTTTATCACATAAGACAAATAAGATTCATACACAAAAGTGACATGCCTATGTAAAGTGGCTTCGCTGCCAGCACAATTGACAAAGACAATCAGTTAACAATCCTACATCTTTTAATGAGGCCTCATATCGCAGGAAGTACTTTTTTAGGAATTTATTTCTAAAAGGTATTTTCTAGCTAGCTTGCTATTCTACTGCACACAACTAAGAATTTTAGAGTTATACATACATACATACATACATAAATTCACGCCTGTTTCCCAGAGGGGTAGGCAGAGACTACGGATTTCCATTTGCTACGATCCTGACACACTTCTCTGGCTTCATTCACTTTCATAACATTCCTCATACACGCTCGCCGGTTTAAGGTGCTCTTAACCTGGCCTTTATCCAGAACGTCTCCGATCTGATCAAGAAACGTTCGCCTAGGTCTTCCCCTTGCGACTATTTCATTCACACTAGCCTTATAAACTTTCTTAGTCAGTCTGTTCTCGTCCATTCTTTCTACATGCCTAAACCAACTTAACATACCCTTTTCTATTCTCGTCACTATATCTACTTTTATGCCGCATCTCTCTCTAATCACACTATTCCTTATTCTATCTTTCAGAATCACACCACATATATTTCTCAGCGCTCTCATTTCTACAGCATTTATTCTGCTCTCAAGCTTCTTTTGCCATACCCAACTTTCACTTCCATGCATAAGTGTAGGCACTAATAGTCCTCTATGAACAGCCAAACGTGTCTTTTCGGATACATTTCGACTGTTCATAAAAGCGCGTAGAGCGCCATTCACTTTATTGCCAGCAATCGTTCTTCTTTCAATATCTCCCTCATGTGTACCATCCTTTGTAAACAAAGTACCCAAATATACAAACTCTTTCACTTGCTCCACTTGTTCTCCATCAATCATAATATTGCACATCGTCATGCACTCCTCCCTTTCAAATACCATTACTTTCGTCTTGCTTACATTTATTTTCATTCCTTTACTCTCTTTTAGAGTTATGTGTGTATTAAATAGCTAGTTAATTATCGCATAGTTTAATCGCGTAGGAAAGCAACGCGAGGGAACCCGAATCTGAGAGAATACCATAAAGTTTTCGGAGATGTGTGTTGTCCGCCATAATGTACTGTGTCAGCCAGGTGGCTTAATCCTTCATACTGCAGGTAGGCATATGCCAACATTAGATCTATAATTTATAACCAGCAGTTATATATTGCAGTGCCAAGCCGATGATTACTACTACCGGCCGCCAAATGCCACCCGTTCGACATTGTCCGGCATACAAGCGTACAGGTCTGCCTTGACCTTGGACTGGTTGGCGGCCGAGGATCAGAGGCAGAGAGAGTTAGCCGCCGCCTTTGAGACAGAGATACCTCCTCCCAGCAGGACCATTACTACTGACTGTATCGGGTACGCCAGGCCTGCATCAGGCAAAGTTGCCAGATTGATGTTGGAACTGCTCAAGTAACGTTTATTGCAATAATGTAATATTATTGAAGGCTTTTTTTAAAGATGTTTATTGCTATGTTTATACAAAACCAGCGGCTAGTCATTATTTTGTCTACGTTTTTAGAAATAACTTATGTATATATTGGCATATATATTTATTCAATAAAAATGGAAAGTAGGGAGTAGGTATCCATGTATAAAATGCAGACTTACCATGCTTAGGTGACACTAGTTATCACACACTAGTAATTATTGCATAAAAGCACACTAAGCTTGGATTGTCGAGGCAATGGATTTTTTATTCTCTTTGGTGGTCGACAAACATGCGGCCTAATTGACGGTCAACGGTAACCACCATCCATGCACATGCCTTCTTCTTGAGTGTATTCTAGATTTCACAGAAGCAATTTATAGAAATAACATCGAACCGCTTCTGTAAAGAAAAGGAGGTGCCCTTCAATCAAAACAAAAATTTGTATGAATTATGGTACCAACCCAAACGGGTTGGTATAATGAACTAGCCAGTTGGCTGGGTTAATCTTTATTAAAATAGAGCCTTGGCGCTAATGATAGAAGTGACAGAAGAGGTAGGAAACCAACATTGATGGCTCGACGAGCTGGGGTCGCATAACCAAGTCACCTATCCTACTACAGAACATCAACCACGTCACACAACTATAAAATTGAAAGATAAATTAAATTGATATTGGTTCTACGGAATTTCTGGAACCATTTGATCGCCTTGATCTAATATTTATATATGTCTTTATCTAGCTATGAGCCAGAGTAAAAGTATGCCATTCAAAGTTTTTGCTGACGGTTAATAAGACTAACTTTAAATAAATAATTAATAGTTCTAAAATAAATTTAATTGCAGTATGAATTGGCTGAACATACCTTACTTAGGTTTAAACAAATTGTATGGGAAACTTTGAGGAGTTAATCTACTGGAATTTGTGATCAATTGATTGTGGTCCAAATAGCAAGCAAGTTCTTTACTTGCATCATGGTTATAAATCTGAACCAGCCAATAATTGCAGGAATTTAGAGGGTGATGAGAGTACTGTAGTGACAGAATTGATCCAAGGGTTAGTCCGCGCGAAGTTGCTGGTAGAAACGTCTATGCTGGACGCTGAACCCGACCTGGACGCTCTTGTAAAGACCCCAGGAGTGATGATGGGGGAACCACATACCACTTTCCCTAGAATCCTTGCAATGGCGTGGATGACAGTTACGGATCCTGTCACTACAAAGAAATTTGGCTGGTGTCCTCTTCAAAGGGTACAGTATTCCTTTATCTAATCGACCCTGTGGCAATTATTGATGGCTGCACGGATGGCGCAGTGATTTAAGTGGTCGCCTCGCCACTGCTACTGCGCCCTGTGTTGTGGGTTCGACTCCCACACGGCCAACACTTTATGTTACGAGTCTGGATGTTCCTTGTGCCCATTGTTTAAATGTTTGTAAAGCTCCCCGCGATGCGACTAAAATTATGGTACCCAGAGCTACGCCTAGGGACTGTATATGATATCTCGGTTATGAATCCCGGTTTGAGGCAACAAAAATTGTTAGGTTTTACTGTCAATATATTTTCAATCGCAGCCCGGAATTAGGCAGTTTGCGGTATTGAACAGCCCTTAGTTTCGGAATTCAAGTGAAACCATGCACCTCATTTATTGTAATTCTGTCCCATCGGATTATAAGAGTTAGTTAATTGGGAGAGCGCTTGTATTTGCGCTCACACTTTTGCACTAAGTCTTTAAATATAAAATAGCCGTTAACAACAAAATGAAAGGGCTATTTTTAATATTCAGTTATGTTTCGAGAATAGACTATATATTTTTAATAACATGTATAATTATTAATAAATCACAATAACCTTTATACAATTATTTGTATTTCAACTTAATCGGTTAGTGTCTGTCCGTATACGTTGTTGATGTTTTTGTTAATTTAAGATAAACCATCGTCGCCTAAATACAAGCAACAAATAAAAAAGAAAATAGATTTCGGATGGACCATTTAAAAATATTGACGAAATAGTGTAGCGGCAACTTCATATTACAACCTCTATTATTTCCTGCGCAGATGGCCAGATTCCGTTAAGATTGGCCTTGACCGGAATTCGGCCTGGAGAATTTTACCTGTCTAACCTTATATTCTTCATCACCAGTTGAACAGATACCTAGCTGTGACGAAGCCGGTGCATATAGCCAAGCATATGAAGGCCTTGGAGCCCATCGTGGCCCGGGCCCGGTATATCATGGAGGAGTTCATACAGCACGTCACGCCGCTCAATATGTATGAAAAGACAACTTCGGCATCCAAGAATCTGGTAATTTCTAGTTTATAAAAGGGCCAATTGCTGTCCGCGCCTTATATATTATTCTGTATTACTCAGGACACGAACTATTTGGACCAAATTTTAACCCAAATTTGTTATAGTTACGCATTTTTTTCGTTCTAAAAAGACTGCTCGCTGTTGTTATAAATCTTATGACGCGGGGGCCTTACAAGCGTTCAAATAACGGACACAAAAAGCACCCAGACCAGAAGCAATTATTTATGAATCACACAAATTTTTGTTACGTGTGGGGAATCGAACCCATTACACACAGCGCAGTAGCAATTATTATTTATATAATCTATAAATATTATCACTAAAACCACTCCGCCGTCAATTCAGTCAAAATAGATAAGTTTAAGTAAAACACATCCAACTGGGTTCACAAAGGTATATAATATTATTACCTGTGATTAAATGCTATTAGTGTTCTTGTTAATCTTACAAGTTTAGCTAAATGTTTGTATTAAGAATGGTTTCCCTTTGATAATACAATGAGTTTGATAGGGATGAGATTAAATCAAAGACCTTTTCAAAAATCGAATTCTATTTACTTCTTTTTGAATTGATGCTGAACGATAAAAACTGTCGTAAGCAGGCAGCAAGCCAGCAAGTCACAACAACAAAACAATCGGCGTTTCCTTAGGTTTAAGTTTGATGTCTAGGTCGAACAAAGTGATCTTGAACCTTAGCCTAAAGACATTAATAGGCTCAACCTTAACGTGTTTTATGCTTCTGCCTATCGCTTTCGACTAAACACATATATGTATGTCTATGTCATTGTCATACCTATGTGTATGTCAAATACTAAGCAAGTGTGGAGCTGACATCATTGCAAGGTATAACCACACTTAATTCTTCATCAGTGGTGGCAGCCATATTGTGTATTTATTTTTATCTCACAATAAAGACGCTGGCGAGTCTTCATTCATTAAAACCAATCGACCCGCAGCGCGAGAGAATAAAATACTGATATACGAATAATATACATTTAAGACTTATATTTGAACAACATGTAAACAAAGCTTTATGTTTTTATGGGGTATATCAATATCAAAGGACGGCAGAGTTAACAAAAAAACCGGGTTCTTGAACCCGATTTCTTGTTTAAAATCATTGATAATCAGTTTTATTTGTAACTTATAACGTACACATAATTATATGAAATTAAAATGATTGAAATTAAACACTTTATACGGATTTTGTCGCGTTGTTTATTTTACTATAAAACACTTTTATTACGTAATATTGAAAACTCTAACACTACTATTATTGAACTTTACTACTATTTAAGCTATTTAATTTAATTAAAACTATTTATATTTAAGTTTACACTTTGCCCCGATGTTTCGGTTGCTTTACAGCAGCCATGTTCACGGGGAGACTAGGATGGTAGGTAGTTGTTCCAACAACACAAAACAAAACAAGTTGGGACAACTACCATCTTAGTCGAAATTATGTAATAAAAGTGTTTTAAAGTAAAATAAACAACGCGACAAAATCCGTATAAGTGTTTAATTTTAACGTATAACATTCGAGTAAACATAAGACAATATAATAAGAATGACTTTTATATCTGTTACTTTTTACAATTATGTTTTACAGCCAAGGCGATCTGAAATGGGTTTCCAAAGAACTCATCAAAGACCACTCCCGGAACTTCCGACCAGACTTACCAATACGGTAGGTATTTTTAAACATTTTTACCGCTTTTTGCGCTCACCTGATGCTAAACGGTAGCTCTCGCTAATAAATGTGGCCGTGTTTTCTTGGCATCACAGAAAAAATGCCAAGAAAATCCAAATTGTCCATTTCTTCCGCGAAGGAATTGATTGCTTTTCATCGGATCACGAATCTAGCTGGCAACTATAATGTATGACTGCAAATTCGGTATATCGGGCTAGTGGTCACCGTGCCACCGGAATTAAAAGTGTACTGTCATGTTGATTATATGTTTAAATATGTGTTCTAGTAGGCCAAACTATCGAAATGTAGGCTATTCATTTTGGTGTTTAGACGGTATTACCAAACCTGTTTTGGATTGATCTTAACGTAAGCGTAATGAAATTTTACGCACAATCCTTGGATCTAAAGACATGAAAGTTTGCATAAAGGTTCCTTGGGCGAATACTTTTTTTAACTCGAAACTGTAAAGCTTGATTTATCGATTAAGGCGCAGCCTGTGACCGCAAGCTTGACATTTGGCAAATGTTCCATCTTTCAAACTACCTAATCTGCATAATATGTTTATTACCTTCATATTACACATATGCTTAAAATACTTAACTGTGCTAAAATTACGTAGGTCTGGCAACTCTGGCATTTTGTACTGTTCCTGTCTGATGTTTATCAAGTGAAAACTTGCTACAATATTATATTTTTTATACAGCTAAAGTGGCAAACAGGCATACGGCTCACCTGATGGTAAATGGTCACCGTAGCCTATTGACGCCTGCAACACCAGAGGCATCACTTGCGCGTTGCTGACCCTGTAAAAACCTTGGAAATCAAGTGTTTTTGTAAATGTTTTTAGCGCGCGGCCAACGTAGCGATGGCGCAGGCTGGCTCTACTGCGCTCATAGAGGCGGAACCCCTATCGAACCTGATGACCGGTCCAGACAGCTCTCTCTTGTCGACCGGCGCTTCACGCCATTATCATCCACTCCAACGACTCCCTATGTTTTTGTTAACTTATTGTGTTTTTGCTTTTTAATATACATTTAAATTTATTTGTGTGTTTATTACTACACTAGCAACATTGAAATTAAAATACTTTATACGGATTTTACATAGATATTCTTAATAGTTTTCATAGATTGAGAAGAGAATTTAAAAAAAATAATTCAAAATTCCAATGTATTACATTCGCGTAAACGTAAGACTAGAAGAATAGAAAAGAAGAAAGAAGAAGAATATTATACAGTAGCATCGTTAGCCTAGAGAAATACTGTTGGACTAATAGGCAAAGGTTTCTGACTTTAAGATCTGACGCAGGAAAAGAAATTATTGCTCGTAATATTGTCTTATGTTTACGCGAATGTTATACATTGAAATTATACACTTTATACGGATTTTGTCGCGTTGTTTATTTTACTTTATAACACTGTTATTACATAATTTTGAACAGCCGCGCCGCCGTCACAGATCCCGAGAAAAGCCAGCCACAGTCGAGCGCCAGCCTGCCATACTACCATATGTAAAGGGTGTCACTGACAAGATTGGCTACATCTTGAAGCGAGCTTCAATCAACACATACTTCAAGCCGCCAACGAAGATAAGTCAATTTTTACCATCCGTCAAGTGCCAATTACCTTTACAAGATGCAGGGGTCTATAAAATAGATTATGACTGTGGACTCTCATACATTGGTCAAACCAAGAGAAGCATAGGCACTCGCATAAAAGAACATATAGCTGACGTTAAACACCAACGCTCGTTGAAGTCTGCTGTGTGTGAACATGTGCAACAGGGTACCAACCACTACATACGATTTGACAAACCACATATACTCGCAAAAGAACACCTATTCCTACCAGGGATGCTTCGCGAGGCTATTGAAATTAAAAAACATCCTAATTTCAATAGAGAGGATGGTTGGAATGTACCACCAGCTTGGGATCCAGTCATTCATATAGTCAAACCCAAGAAGAAGCAAAACACAGCTAGACTTCATGATACTTTGAGCTCATTCTGCGTTAAACGGAACACTAAAGATTAAATTATGTTCGGGTACTTTGAAATAACTAGGTGCACTTGAGAACGTTGGGACAACTACCATCTTAGTCTCCCCGTGAACATGGCTGCTGTAAAGCAACCGAAACGTCGGGGCAAAGTGTAAACTCAAAACTCAAATATAAATAGTTTTAATTAAAAATATATAGCTTAGATAGTAGTAAAGTTCAATAATAGTAGTGTTAGAGTTTTTCAAAATTATGTAATAACAGTGTTATAAAGTAAAATAAACAACGCGACAAAATCCGTATAAAGTGTTTAATTTCAACAAATGATTGCTCGCCTGAACGGTAAAGGAAATCTTTGTGGGGAGACCTGCATGTCTGAGAGTTCCCCGAAATATTCTCGAAGACATATGAAGTCTGCTAACCCGTACTAGGCCATCGTTATATACGACAGCCTAATCCTTTTCGCACTGAGAAGAGGCTCATGCCCAGCAGTGGGCAGGTTATATACAGACCTTATATTATTATTAATTAACGGCTAAGGTAGATTTAGTCAGGCAAGCTGTATATACATCTGGGGATTGTCTATTATGGTGTCTGTCTAGATATGCTCATACTCGTATAACCACAACATAATATATATGTATTTCGCTCTTATCTTAACTTTGACTGTTATATATATAAGATCGCGACACATTAGATTAAGAACTAAATAATATTGTGTCATTAAATCGTGAATTAAATAATATAAGCTTGCATTAATTAATGCATGACCTAATGACATAATAATGACATAGTCTATGTGTACAAATAATGTATACCATAGATACAACAACTCTTTTTTATATTTCTATGATGTATACACATAAACTGTGACAACAGAACAAACAGCGACTTAACTCGACATTTAGAAGTAAGGCAATTTGAACCCTAATTGTGTGACTGTAAATTCTCAAATTATATTAGTGTTTCAGTCATTGCAACAGAGTTTAAATTTGTTGGATGCTAAATGCTCAGATAGGTCTCTGTTTTATTAAGAGTGCGTATGTTTAAGTTCACATTTAAATTCAGATTTGCATAATGATCTAATCACGCTAATGTTTTTAGGTAGCTTTTTATTTATTGTTGCCATTCAAAATGACTGCACTTCGCCTGATGTTAAGCAGTCAGGTAGTCCATGACCAGAGCCTGACTACAACTGTAGTGGTGCCGGAATCCCTACTTGGTCTATGGAGGTGCTTTCTCACGCCCCGCTTGAACGATCCAGAATTCCAAGTTTTAATAGTTCTGTAAAGATATGAGGAGCCAAACTTCTTGGTTAAATTCGCTCATGACATAATAACTTTTAAAATGTTGCGTTGCATCAAAAGGTTAATATTATGCAGTATTAACATACTTGTTACACCTGCGCACCCTGGCCATACCTACACACAACCAACAACACACACAATACTATATTATACACCAGTACAGGTCTGACTAATTTTGTATCCATTACTTATCCCTAGAACTTTGACTGCTGGCGTAGTGGCTGAATTAGTCGCCTCGCCTCTGCCACTGTGCCGAGTGGGTTCGAATCCCACACGGGACAAAACTTTGTGTGATCCATAAAAGGTTGTGCCAAGTTTGGTTGTTCTTTGTGTCCGATTTTTGAATATTTGTAAAGTCCTCACAAGTACAGGATTTATTCCTAGTGCGGGAGAGTTGCCTTTTATAAAAATAAACAAAAACGTTATATAATTTATATACACTTCTAAAAGTATGTTATATTAATCGATAGGACTCGGGGAACAACCATGACGCATAGTTGTGTAGTGAGCGGTGCTGTGGAGTCAATGACCTTTAGAACGGCTTAGTGGTCGTTTGGCACGTCTCTGTTCGGACGAATTGTGCGAAAGGACACTTATTTTAAATAATATTTTTTAGTTGTCGATTCGCAGACATCTTATTTAATTGTGTGCGAATCGACCACACTTAAAAGAGAAAGAAGCGTTTCGCCAATAAAAAAACAATAAATGTTTAAATATTCGCGCACAAAGGTGCTGCAAAATTATATACCACCTTCTTTTCCAGATGGGGTCGTTTCGCATTTAAATTGGTTTGATGTGTGCGAATCACCATTCAAAATATGTGTATTATTATTATTATTATTATTTTTAGAAAGTGTTTTGCGCAATTCGTGCGACGGGACCACTAAACCTTAAGTACGGATTAGAGCAGCATTGCCGAGTTTTGCGATACAAACCCACGACTACATAGCAAAACAAGCGACTTAAAGATGCTATACAGGGTGATTTTGAAATCGTGTAATTCCTTTTAACCACGCATTCTACTGGTGATATAGAATAACCCTGACCATATTTTTATTTAATTAGAAATTATTGTCCCGTTTTTTTCGTGAAATGGTGTCAGATAGTCATATGTTAACCAACCGAGGCAATTTTAATTTTTTACTAATTAAAATAAAAAAACATAATAATAATTAATGTCGTAAATAATAACGGGCGGTCCTTTTTATTGCCCCTTATTATTTACGACATCAGTTATTGTTATGTTATTATTTTTAAATTAGTAAAATATTAAGATTGTGTCAGATGGTTAAAATATGACTATTTGAAATCATTTCATGAAAAAAATCTGTACTCTAATTTTGCCGAAACCATTATTCTAATTAAGAAAAATATTGTCAGGGTTATTCTATATCACCAGTAGAATGTGTGGTTAAAAGGAATTACACGA
Source organism: Catocala nupta (assembly GCA_963675205.1). Classification (NCBI taxonomy): domain Eukaryota; kingdom Metazoa; phylum Arthropoda; class Insecta; order Lepidoptera; family Erebidae; genus Catocala; species Catocala nupta. The sequence goes on from OY776094.1 coordinate 10,447,283, forward strand.
TTTCAAAATCACCCTGTATAATAGGTATTCAGTCGAGTCGTTAGTTGTTGGCAATCTATTGCAATAAAATTATTGCCAAGCAAGGAGCCCACCATCCACCATGCACTTGCGCATTACCGACCGCAATTATTGCATAATTATAGAAAAAGGTGGGCAATACTAAACTCCTCGTAGCATGAGTTTAGGATATGATTCCAGGTCAGGCAAAGTTTAATTAGGTTTTTGTTAAGATGTTTTCAGTAGCGAACCGACTCTAGGTACGTGGCCAGTCGACGGTATAAAATTGGCACCTATAATAGACCTAAATCAGCTGATGGAATATGTGTAAAGTACTTCTGCCTACAACTTTTTTTACAGGTATGGGAAATAAAACATCATCTTTGTTTATATAAACGTGTATAATTGTAAAAACCATTAAATGACAAGAGTAAAATTATTACACTGACTCTACTTTGACACAAACAAAAACTTAATAATATTGATACAATATTAATAATAGCTAGCCTTGATCAATTGCTCAACGGCCACCGCTATAACTTAACAATATTTCAACTAAATCTCAACATTGAGTGTTGTGTAAATGTGACTTTGTTCTGATTATTAGTATATAAACTTAGGTAAGTATCTCTTACATTTTTGGGATTAGTTTATAAGTAAGGCTGAAGTTTCTTAAATTCAATAAAACATATTATGCATATAATAGCTTATAAATGCTTATAAACTACGAGTTAGGTATATAACATTTAAACTCAATGTATTATGAATCACAAACACGTAACATGAAATCGTATCTATGACTTTAATAAACTGAGTCTACTTTTTTACTTAACAATTTAGCGTTTAACAAAAAATGGCGTTATTGAAATCCATGACACAAAAATGTACTTGCATATACAAACATCTTAGACGGCTATCACATAATGTCCAACTATCACATGAATACAAAATGTGTCCTTAGAGCAGTCTAGCTAAAACCAAAAATAAACAGATTGTGACCTAATTACTAATGTAATTAATTGGGGTTTATATTATTGTTTCTTTTTTTTATATAAGTACTATATTTTTTTATAACCTTCTCACGTTGACAAGAGCTCCGTGCCCAGCAGCGGGCAAGTTTAATACAGGGCTGATATCATATAATTTATTTATCCTAGAGCCACGAAATATTCGCTCCAAGCGGATACGTTCAAATCAGCGATGACAGAAATTGCAGCTTCGATAGAGTTCTGTATATTCTTATTCTATTCTATGATCTGTCATCCCATAATGATGCTCGACGCTCCCCATTGCCGATAGAGCGGTAAGCGTCAAGCGTCATACAAATGACCCGACACAACGCTTAGAGCGTATGTATTGTGACCCTCAGCTTACAGAGTGACTAGCAAATGCTCCAACAATAAATGAATTCCTGTTATTATTGTTTATTTATATTATTAAGTACTTATCATTATAACAAAAGTCTTCAATTACGTATGTTATTATTGCACGATACTTACTTAAATATTGACTTACTACTTAGATATTTCTAGGCCTATTTATGTATAAAAATAATAACGTACATAATAAAAAAGAAACACAAGAAGCTATATATTATGCAGTTTTGTGATAAAACAGAGATCAATATTATTACTAAAGTACCAAATTATAAACTAGATATGTCTTAAGACGGTGTGCCTATATGACAAATTATTATGCTTCAATATTGAGTAAGATTTAAATAACGTTTACGTGAACTTAATTAAACTATTAAGTCACAGAGGTACCGGTGGCCAGATACAATACAATTGTAATTATATCTGGTATTTTAAGATTTGATAAATGCTGCTACAATATTGCTTTGTGTGAGGTGAGATGTTTTTATGACAAATATTATTTATAAGCTAAATGCGGCCACGTTTCCCTGTGGCTCAGTCTGGTATTTTTAAATGCCCGTTATTCAGAAAACATCGGGCTAAAAATAATATAAAATAATTAGAAAAACGCCATGTTATATAAAAAAGAATATCCTTCCATTGCCTACTTTTTTTTTTGTGGAAACAAGCATGCTTAAACTGCTTTTTATATAATTATAAATATGTAGATTATAACAATATAAAATGTATAACTAATTTAACTTAGCTGTATATTAAGTCTAAGTGGCACAAAGAATAAATGCATTTTGGGTTTGTCAGTAAATGGTAAACTTAAAGGATGTAATGAACAGCTTTCATCATAAAAAAAGTATGAAAAGTGAATTGTCATACTGACTCTGGATGGGTCGCTAGTGTAGCGGCAGTGAATACAACTGCTGATAGTCTTGGATTCGGTTCTCCCAAGTCCAGCAATATGTAATTTCAATAAATTCTTACGTAATATGCAATTTCAATAAACTGAATTTAGGAAACGAACCTCTGGAACTCTAGCCGGCAGGCAACAATAGCCTCTAGGATCTTTTTATACAAAACTAATCGGTTTGGTATTGTATACATTATATTCTATTTATAACAAGTCATTTAATTGTATCTTAGGCTCAGTATACTTTAACCATTTCCTGACTATTATAAAAGTATTGTAAAAGGAAACATAAAAGTACCAAATTAAATGACGAACACAAGATTAAAAATGCTTTTTAAATAATCTACTTAAATGCAAATTAAAATTAATATGAAAATAGCTAATATAATTATTTTCTAAAAAGTTTAAATGCGAAAACTAATACTACAAAAATGTTGATCCTCGCTGTTTATGTGGTTTCAGACCGAGGAGAGTTCAGGCTCATATTTTTGAATGCTTTTACCGATTTTGATAAAATGCATTTATCATGTTTTGAAATACTTAAGCAATCAAGTACGAATCAAGTTTGACGTGATACACAAACATCGAATATGTTTTATATATAACATTTATATTATAGTGTTAAGCTATTGAGTCGCAACGGCGCACCGGCGGCGCTCAGAGCTAACATTACAGGTTAATAATGAAATAATTATGACTTAATTTAGAAATACTCTAATTATTTGGCGTATGCCAATTAAGGATTTATTAGAATGCATGTTTATTATAATTAAAAGTTTGAAATAAAAGCAAAAAACTTTTTGTATATTCCGTTCTCTGAGTTTGGCGCATTACGTTTTACTAATATTCGGTAACCACTGAATCACCCAGTCATTTCTTTTCATTGAATTGTCGAATAAATTCTGGTAAGTGATACGGTAGTTGTTCCATCAGAGTAACCAAGTTTTCATTGTTGTCACTTAATTCCAATAGCTTTTCTGCCAACGTCTTTACGGGCTCCACAATTTTTGCCTTTATTCCTTCCTTTAAGACCGCCCCAACTTCATTTGAGTTCAAAATATCTATTACATTTTCACCATCTACGTTTTGCATAAATTTTAAGGCATTTTCGCTTAAAATTTTTCGCGATGGGTCAGCTACTTGTAATATTGAAGCACTACTTTTAACAATCGTCTTGAATTTATCGACGTTGTCCTTATTAACATTAGGTCGGACGCACTTTAGTAAGAAGTTTGTTACGTTTACCAATCCTTCATTTATAGCAATATCTAGAGCATTATCGGTGTCAACAGTGCTAGCATTGTTGGCTTGATTTGGCTTTAAAAGTAAATTGAATACAATTTTTTTACAATCATATGCTGTTTCTGCTAATTCAGGATCATATTTTAGTTTGTACTCAAACATATGCCTTAAACTTGGGGGACTGGCACACAAAATAATATTTACAAAAAAATCGCAAATGGATTCAACTTGCATGTGCCCTAAATTTTGGTGTTTAATTCCTTTTAGTAAATCCGACAGGGTTTCAATTATAAAATATTCAGCAAATATCAAGTGGTAAAACCTTGGTATACCGTCCACAACTGAATCAATAAGATGTGTTTTTAATTTTCCTGATTCTATCATTTTTATTGTGTTTTTTACTTCACATATCTCGGATTCTGTTAAAATCTTTGCTATGTCGCTTTCTTTAAATATGGCATATAAAGCAAGTTTTTTATGAGTATCAAGAAAGTTATCACGTAATTTTTCTTGATTATTTTCTTTGATTGCAGCTTTGTTCTCAATTTCGCAAATATGTTTCATATTAACATTAAGAAACTGTTGATACAATGATACAACATCTAAGTAGGTATTAGCCTGTTCAAGGAAGGTTTTAGCGTTTACATTAAAATTAAATTTACTATCAGTTGCTTGAAAAATGAAATAATTTGCAGCTATATACATATGTAAAGGTGTCCCAGTCAATGTTAACGATTGTTCTTTATCTGGTGCACGTAGGTAACGGTCTACAGATGTGTACGAATTAAGTCTCCATTTCTTTTTAATTTTTTCACGCAAATAACACGACGAAAGGCTGTGGCAGTCGTTTTTGAAATATTCTAGTACAGAAAGATATATATAATGTAACGGTACACTTAAAATCGGCATCACAGGCCGGTCATCAACGGCTTCATTGATGTCTAATAATTCATAATTAAAAGTTCTCCGTATGTAATTTATAAGTAATGCAAGGTTGTTAATCTGATCATGATTCAGTTTTTCTAATTTAAGATTTGTCGACCAAAATCTTTGAAGAAAGCTTTTTTGTTGTAATGTCGAAAGTCGTTCGAGCTTGTATGATGAACCAAACATAGGTTCAAGGACCTTCATAACATAGTAGTCACTAGTTATCCACATACGTTTGTTAGCTTGCTTAATGGCGGTGAATAGTTTAATGCCTTCATTGGTATACTGGGGATAAATTTTATCAAAACCGTCAAATAAAAATATGACATTGTCAGTATTATAATTATGAATAAACAATTGTAACTCAAATGAAACATCATCAGAGTCGGTGCAATTAAAAGCGACTGTTTTGTTATCAATATTAGTGAAATTACCTTTTTTTATTTCATCGGGTTTCTTAAGTGCTGCTTTGCAAAGAAAAGCCATAACTGTGTTTATGTCATCATGGTATTTTAGAGCCTCAATATCTTTATCATGAATAGACAAATTAATACGGACAATCCAAGGCCTCGGGTCGACCTTTTTTGTTTCTAACGATAAATGTGTCAATAGAATAGTTTTACCCATACAAGGTGTTGAGGATATCAAGACAATTTTATCGTCTATATCATCTAGTGTACCTACGGCATATTCTTCACCGTCTCGTTTTAAATTTCTATTGATATAATAGTTCTTAATTTCATTGTATTTGTGTGTACTAAGAGAATGTCCAACTTCAATTTTGTCTTTGTTTAATAATGACCATAACAATCTAGCATTTATAAGTTCCTTTGAATTTTCATCTAAAAACATATTTAACTTAATTTCCTGTCCTTGATAAGTTATAGTACACTTGTTAAGAATAACTGTTTGTGATTGAGTAGTTAGGTCATTAAAATCTACATTGTTGTCTTTTGTGTGAATAACGTTATATTTCTTGATTTTTAATATATCGGGTTGATCAATTATAATACGTTCATTAGTGATTATAATAATCTGATTTTTTAAATTATCGTGTTTGTTAAAATTACTAAGTATATCTAGGAGAGTATCTCGCAGACTTTGTCCTAATGGTGTCTCGCTAATTATGACTAATGTCATATCTTTTACTACTTCCAATTCTTTCATCATTGTTTTATGATCATCCTCTGGCAGGATATCCACATAATCTAAATTAATAAATGAAAAGTTATTGCCATATTTCTTACTTTGCATCATTTTTGCAGCAGTTAATACCACAGCATCACTGACTATGTTAAGTATTAGATTTTCAGCTTTGCCGATAATTTCATCTATGTTTAAGCAATCCATAGCATTAGCGGTATAATCAACGCCGATATTTTTGATACGTCTCATAAACATAACATTTAGTACAGTCAGTAGTGGATTATCAACAATATCCTTTTTAGCCTTATTAAAAATATTGGTATTTTTCGTTAAATACGAAGCTGTGGTTAGCTTTTTCCACCATTTTTGAATTTCATCATGAAACCGTAAAAAGATAGCATCCGAATGAACATGGAAGAGGAATTGATTACGTTGTTTATCAGCATTATAATGCATATTTATTTCATTTTTTAAAGTAGTTTCTACTGATTCTTCTTGTGCTTGATTTGTGTAAAACCACAGCTTTCTAAAAAATTGGGCAGCTATATTTTTGTCATATTTATAAGTATCAAAATTCATTCTCGGGAAACCGTCCATGAGAACATTAACTTTATAGTTGTTAATATCTTCATCAACCATACCTTTTAATTTTTCTAAGATATATTTAGCGTTCTTACTTAACACTCCTGTGTTAAATGTATATAATTCGTTTTGCGTATCAAACTGAAGCAAGTTTCCTACAGCACCACCGATACCTCCATTTGAATTAAGATGGGTAAGCTCTAGTATTTTGTCAGAGCCTACAACGTCACTACTTATGTCGATAATTTTAATTCGTTTATCTTTATTCTGTTCTGCAAAATGATTAATCAGTGAATAAAATTTACCAGCAATGAAATTAAGCCTATTTTGCACATCTTCTTCAGTTTTTTTATTTGTTGTAAAATCTATGTTACCAAAGGATTGTGGCAGTTGAAACGTAAGGTTTTCGAGAGCTTTTTGACCAGCTAAATGAACAGCATTATTAACTATTGTTCTAGTTACTTGAATTTTTTGTAGATCGTATCTGATCTGCTGGATTTCATCGTGTTTATATTTATTTTTTGGTAGTTTATTAATATCAAGACAAAGTTTATCAGTACTATCGTCAAACTTTATTGGAGACCCAATTATAGTACTTATCGTCTCAGGACATGGATTATGGGCTATATTTTGTATTTTTCGTTTCAGTTCCTCTTTTGAAAGGTTAGTTTTTGAGCTATGTGTGTATACTATTTCTTGGAAAAATGTATTTTTCAATATGATTAAATTATAATCTTCAGAACGAAAAAAGTCAGGGCGAAACATCCCCATATGAAAATAATCGGATATATTAGGTTTATTTAAATTATTTTGGACGTTCGAGGTTATAGAAGTCTTTAAATCCTTTGGGATTTTAGCAGCTTCTACCTTAGAAATTGATATAACTTTTTGAGCTAGAGCAGGGTGATAGATTTTAATTAAGTCATTTGACATCATGACTTCATGTTTTTTATTAGATAAAATGAACTCTAAGAAAACTTTCCCTAAAGACTTTATGCGTTCCTCCCTTATAAATGTAGTTAAAATATCTACGTCAAGGTCCTCATAATCGAATTGAAAGATATCTGTCGGCTTACTTTTATTTTTGTCATTGTTGTTTTTCTCGCAAGTATTGATAATATCGTGTAACTTACTACAAACTTGTTTATTGCATGATAGTTTTCTTTCAAAGCTTTCTTTGAGAGGAGTATAAAGAACAAAATAAGTATCGATATTCTCAAATTTACCTCGAAACATCGGATCACTATTAGTAGGTGAAAACATTTGTTTTATTTTTAGAAAGCTATCAAAATATGTACCCAATCCTAACTTACCGGTTCTGCTTCTTACACAGGCAACAGTAAGTTTTGCTTTGTCGGTATTTTCTCTATGCTTTGTTTGCATAAAGCACGCTACATTACTATATCTGAAGCAAACGTCATCAAAGTCTCCAATGTATTTAATATTTGCCGCTAAATAAAAGTTTTCAATTTCTTGATCATGTAACGCTCGATGTAATACTAAACTTAACAGTTTAGTTTCGTAGAACTGGCCACTCACTCCCGATGTGCCCGCACGTTTTGGATACATAATTTCTTCATCAATCAGTTCTTCAGTTGTTGTGATATTGGCGCCTTGGTGATCTTGTTTTGATTTTTCTAGCTGATTACATCGATTTTTCCCCTTAATGTGAGCAGCCGGTTTTCCTTTTTGAGAAAGAATTTGGGCTATTTCTTTTCCAACCACTGTATTTAATTGTAACGCCAAGTCGGCTGCTGTCTTATCATGTTTATTACGAAATAAATGAGCACCTTTTTGTAGCAAATACAGGACAACATCTTTATCACCTTTTTGGGCAGCTATGTGTAGCACTGTGTTATTGTTATCATTGTTGTCGCAGGCGTTAATATCAGCTCCTTCTTTCAAGACTTCTTCAATTTTTTCGATGATTTCAGCACTTGGTTTATTTTGTCGTATGTATTTACGTATAGAGAAAAACATTTCTCCATTTATTATAAGCTTATCCTCGTTACCGGACTCCATTTTGATCACTTCAAACGATAGTTATTAATAAATATAGAATATGATGCAATGTTCGGATTATTTAGTAGCGCGCGCGTTTCCATATTATCATATTCAGTACATAAACGCTATCGGCATGTGTCGATGCCGCACGTATACACACGCACTTCACGCTCGATTCTATATTATGCACAAACTCGTAGTATCGCGTCCCTCTCCAGGCGAACACTAAATGTCTAGACTCTAGATATTTAGCAATACAACGAATGTTTAACCTTCGCGAGTCCAGCGCTTGATTACGCATATACTCGTATATGACGCATAGTGTTGCCAGGCGTTTTTACTGTTTTAATACAAAATCATTAGTAGTAAATATTTAAGAATATTATATGAAGCGTATTTAGTATTAATTCTACCCAAAGAATGTACTATATTATAACATATTAGTGCAAAATGTATAAATCTTTCTGGAGATTTATGCTTCCGCGGAGTAGAAACATTAATATATTCCTGTCGACATTTGTATTGATTTATATACAATGTAAAATACTTTACGCACTTATGAAGTATATTAAAATCATGTTTATAGTTTTGCTAATGTGTATGTGATGGGAACAACAAACAATTTTAGTAGTAATGTGTTATAATTGAATGTTAAATATACCTTATCTTGTGTTCCAGTCAGTACAGACCGGCGACACTTCGACCCAGTAGGATCTGTTGTGTCGATATGTATATAAATATATACTTTACAAATCAAATGACATGAGCTTCCCGAAACAAAACCACACTTTAGATCTTTTTAACATATACTAGATTTTGCCCGCGGCGTCGCTCGCTTAAATGTAGGTTAGGTTAGAAACAGTATTTTCTCTGAAGTATCTATTAAGTAAGGATTGTATGTTGTTTATGAGTTGGCCCTCTGGTGCATCCGGTCGGTGTTTCCCTGTCAAGCAATGCTTAAAAGCAGCATGCAGAGTCTCAAAAGAAGAGCAAACTTTTATATCTATCCACGAAGAGTCTAGGCCATTAGTCCAGTCTATATATACCTACACAGTCTCCCGCCTATATCTTCGGTAGAAATATATTTTGCACTGATGGCGGTGTGGTTTAAGTGGTCTTTTCGCCACTGCCACTGCGCCGAGTGTTGTGGGTTCGAATCCCACGTGAAAAAAATTGTGTGAGCCGAAATGTTTGTCCCGAATCTGGATGTTTTTTGTGTCCGTTGTTTGAATGTTTGTACAGTCCCCCGCGATACATGAATTATTCCTAGTGTTGGAGTGGCCTTAATTTCTTTTATTAAGTATTTTAAAAACATTACATTTAGAAATATAGAAACTATGAAGACCCACCGCCATCGGGAACAGGGTCCAATCTGTGGTTTGAGCTCCAGAGAGAGAAACCTCCTCACGATGCGACATAATATAATAAATTATTTATTATTATTATAATATATGAATATTTTAAATTCAGGCTAGTAATGTATTAGTTAATTTTAATGTGTCTTTTATTTAAATGGTGTTAATGCGTAACTTTATTTCAACTTAGCTATAAGAATATGTTTGTTTGCTATATTTGTAAAATTGCGGTGCCCTAACAGAGTTTCATATACTGAACTATTTCAAACTGAAACACCCAAAACACATGATATGTAGTAAACATTTTGATTTGATTTTGTATGGTCTAGCCACTGTTTGCCTGAGGATTAAGCAGGTGAAATATGAGTATAAACATTGATTCAATATAATAATAATAATATCAGCCCTGTAATAAACTGTCCCGCTGCTGGGCACGGACCTTTCCACAGTGTGAGAAGGGTTAGGCCATAGTCCATCGCGCTGGCCCAGTGCGGGTTGGCAGACTTCACATATCTTCGAGAAAATTATGGAGTACTCTCAGACATGCTGGTTTCCTCATGATGGTTTCCGTCACAGTTAAAGCGCGCGATAATTAAGTATTTAATACGCACATAACTTAGAAAAGTCAGAGATGCGTGCTTTGGGATCGAACTCGAAACCTCAATTAAGTCAGCAGCCAATTACTAACACTGCCGTCCACAAACTAAAGGATGTTAAGTGCTATGCAACACATATGGCTTAAAGTATTTTTAGTTAGCGGATGGCAGACCAGGCCCCCGCTTATTTGGCACGTTTGCCTTTGTGTATGGAGTTGAGGATTTTGTCACAATATGACTATGTCGCTCTATCATAGCCAACTAATGTATGATTATATAATTTAACACGTAATATTGTCTTCTGTTTACGCGAATTTTATTCATTGAAATTAAACTACTATATACGGCTTTTATCGCGTTGTTTATTTGACACTTTATTACATAATTAAGAAACTGTTACACTACTACTACTATTAAACTTTATAAATTTTTAAGCTAATTAAATTATTAAAACTATTTATATTATTTTACACTTTCCCCGACGTTTCGGTTGCTTTTCAGCAGCCATGGTCACGGGTAGACTAAGATGGTAGTTATCTCAACGTTCCAGTGTAGTTATTTCAAAGTACCCGAACATAATTTAATCATTGGTGTTTCTATTTATGCAGAATGAGCTCAAAGTGTCATGAAGTCTAGCTGTGGTTTGCTTCTTCTTGGGTTTGACTATTTGAATTACTGGATCCCAAGCTGGTGGTACATTCCAACCATCTTTCCTATTAAAATTAATATGTTTTTTGATTTCAATAGCCTCGCGAAGCATCTTTGGTAGGAATCGGTGTTCTTTAGCGAGAATCTGTGGTTTGTCAAATCTCAGGCGTGGCTGTCGGTTACACTGACCACTACGCCATCGAGGCTGACAGACTAACTGTTTTGCAAGCGGTTTTATTGAACCGATTTTATTTTGAGATCAATAGAAAAACGACTCAATTAGGTCTATCTGAGTCTTCACTTTCGTGCACTAATAACATATTTGATTCTTTTCACTGTATAGCATCATTCATCTACCAATACCAAACTGTTATCACCAATAATACGCAATCATTTACTCTGGTCAGTTTGGCACCTCATTCGTCTAGCCTTTATCGCACTCTTCTTGAGAGCAAAGAGCTCAAGAGCCAAGCTCTTGTCGGTGGAGTCTCTTCCATAATGTCCTATCTTCAGCCAGCGCTTTGACTTCTTGATACGACTTAACTTTTACCTTGTCTTTCACTTGATCTATGAATGTCCTCCTTGGTCTTCCTCTTCCCCTTCTGCCTTCTATTTTTCCTTCCAAGATGTCTCATATAAAAGTGTCATGTCGTATCAAGTGGCCCAACATTTTCCCGCTTCTTTTCTCTATTGTTTTTAGAATACGTTTCTTTTCCTCTACTATATTTAGAACTTACTCATTTGTTTTTCTTTCAGTCCAACTTAATCTTTCCATCCTACGCCAATACCACATTTCACACGATGTCCATGTCTCTGAGCAGTACAGTGCTATACTCCATATATAGGTTTTAATAAATCGTTTCTTGATCTTAGTTGAAATATTTTTGGTCGTAATTAGCTGTTTTTTTGGAGTTAAATGCTCCATTTGCCATTCTTATTCTTACCAATAAATCTGGAGTGCATCTGGAGTCAGTAGTTATTAATGTTCCCAGGTATCTGAACTTATTAACATTGTCTATTTTAAAGTCATTTAGTTTTATGGGTTCAATATTGATAGAAGGAAATTTAGATATGTTCATTGTTTTGGCTTTAGAGCTATTTATTTTTAATCCAATTTGTAGAAAAACCTCGTCCATTCGGTTTAGAAAAATTCCTAGCTATTCTCTACTTTCTGCTAAAGTAGCTATGTCATCTGCGTATTTTATTTTTTATAAAATGTATATTTTGCCCATAATTTTTTACTCCCCCTTGATCTTCTTCTATAATTTCCTTTATTGCGCACTCTATGAAAATGTTAAAAATCATCGGAGACAGTGAAAATCCCTGCCTAACGCCTTGTCTGATCTTTGCCCTTTCTCTTTCTTCTCCTACTGCTATCACAGCCTCCTGATCCTTGTAAAGATCAAAAATTATTTACCTTTCTCTGTAATCTAACCCAGCATTATTCAAGACTTATTAATTTCTTCAAATTAACTTTATCAAAAGCCTTTTTTTGATCTACAAAGGTGATGTGTGTGCTTAGGCCTAGTTCGAATCTTCTATTAGTAACTAATTTTAAGGCTAATATTGCCGCCCTGGTTCCTTTACCTTGCCTAAACCCATACTGATCTTCACCTATACATTCTTCTGATCTTACCTTATTCTCAGCTGTAATATTTTAAGTAAAAATTTTGATGTATGCGATATAAGAAGAAGCGTTCTGTGCTCTTCATATTTTAGTGTATTTAATATTTTTGGTAACGTGACTATTTTATTGATTTGAAAGTCTTTGGAAACATTGCCGGTTAAATAAATAGATTGTGTTAGTAGGAATATTTCATCCAGCAGTTGAGGACAGTGTGCGTACTTAATTAATTCGATGTCAACCTCATCTATCCCTGTCGCTTTGCCATTCTGGATACCTTGTAAGGCATTATCAAATTCTTCTCTTATAATCGGTGGCCCTAAGTTATCATTTTCAATTTGTGATTGGTTCTCTATGTCCATAATATCTAATCCTTGTCCTTCATATAAACTTTCTATGTATCTCTTCCATCTTTCAACAACGTCTATGTGATCCAACAAAATTTTTCCTTATTCATCTAATACAGCTGTACTTTTTATTTTATGTATTTTATCTAAATTTATAACTATGTTGTATACGCTATTCATTTTACCCTTTTTTATAAAATATTCTATTGTCTCGCAATCTTTTTATATAGCCTTTTCCTTTGCTTCTCTAAATTGCATGGTTATTCTGTTTGTAAGTCTTTTATACTCTTTTATACTGTCTATATCGCTCTTGTTTCTTTATCGCACTAAGGTTGGTGATATAAAGAAGTATATAACAGAAATGTGGTCTTAACACTAAGTTTGACACAAGAGGTTTATGTCAACAAGACGTGCAGTTGTCATCAAGATATCATGTAATACGTATATTTTGTTTGTAATATTATTTGTTTTGTAAATTGTACGCGATGTTGAGCTTCATAAACAAACTAACATGAGTCAGACAAGTCGGAGATGGCACATAATGTATGTCATGTGTTATTGTGGCTAGGCATCTTGGTAAAATACTTTTAATTATAATCTATATTAATGTGTGAAGAGAAATCTATGTTCTCCCAAGCATATTGCACACACAGAGAAGTGTGGTGTTTGGCATAGTACAAGATTATTTGGCGAAGCTATAATTTATAAAAAATCATATATGTATATAAATCACGGTTGAATTTCGACCACTGCGCGACCACTACCGACACTTCCTTAGTCCAGTTTTAGTTCTAGCTTTATCCTTTAAGTCTTATTCTAAGTTGTCCTGACCATGGCTTTCTAGGGCTCTGTACGATTGTGGTATGACTGATTATGTAACCGCACCATTTCTTCTTGTACCTAATTTCCATTATAGAGCAGCTCAGAGTAAATAACTTATTTTATATTATGAAGAAACATTTTCCTTTTTTAATTGTAAACTAACGGCGATTGAAAAGAGTGGTCATGAGTTTCTTGCCTCTTTCTTCTTATGAGACCTCTAGTCCCCGAATAGCATTTCTCCAATGCAAATTTGGATTTTTTACACTTCAATTTATTATTCATATATTGGATCTTATTTGATGTATCTATATTTTTATGGAAGCAAAGATTTTTAATTTGTGTTTGTATCTGATGGTAGCTATTTATAAATAAACTTTGGTAAATATTAAATTAAATATCTTTAAATATTGTTCCAGTGGCCATCAGTATGCCTAGACGTAGACATGGACTCGGATTTTTCAGAAGACCGGACTTGGATATTCAGACAATCGAAAAATGAGAAAGCAGACCCGCCTTGTTTGGGCGTGCGACCCACAGCCAAAGATATAGTGCGACGATTTTATGCGATATTGCCTTAGTAAGTATTCAATGTCAAAACCATAATCACTTATTCATTAAAATCACAAAAGACTTATGAAGGTCAAAATATATAGGTCAGTGAGTTTACTAAGTTACTGAAGCTACATTTAGGTTAGTTACTAGCTACAAGCAGAGTTCAGTCAACGAGAAGAAACCTGCAAGAAACTCACGGCCATTCTTCTAAATCGCCAATTAAATATATTTTTAGAATTTTACAACTCTTATCAACAAGGTTTTGCAGCCATTATACATTATATTACTGACAATAAATAAAGAAATACTTAATAATATTAAGGAGATGGAGGTGTTGTTACACAGATACCACGAGAGAAGAGACATTTTTACTTTCTTTTTTGCATTTATTAAGAAGTATGTACTCCATAATGCATTTTTATCAAGGGATGATCTCTCCATAAACTCTCGTTTCATAGACTCGATCATTTATGATCCATCAGAATCGATAAACTGATATTCGAGTATATAATCGACACATATGTATATATATGCAACATATAGGCCACTAAAACCTTATGTGGGACATCGCATGCGATGTCGATGATTCAAGAAATCGTGGTCGCATTTACGAGTCACCTGTATGCATGAAAATAGTTTCGTCACAAAAGTTTTAAGGTTACAATAGGTTTAAGCAGCCGTCTATAAATTTACTGAACGGGCTAAGCGCGCGCGGGGTCTGAGAGGTTAAGACATTTCAGTTTACTTAAGGTTTTATAAATAATAAAAATATGATATTATTGCCCTGTATAGAAACTGTTCCATTGCTGGGCCTCTTATCAGTGTGAGAAGAGTTAGGCCACAGTCAACAACGCTGGCCCAGTGCGGGTTGGCAGACTTCAAATATCTTCAAGAATATTAAGGAGAATTCTCAGATATGCAGGCTGCTTATTTTGTTTTCCTTTACCGTTAAAGGAAGCTGTAATTAATCCTAACTGATATTATAAATGCGAATGTGAGTTTCTTTCTTACGTTTTCACGCCTTAACTACTCAACCGATAATTATGAAATTGCGCATGCATGTTGTCAGGGGAACAGTAAAGGACATAAGGAAGCGAAGCCGCGGGAAAAATCTACTGAATTAATATAATATAGAGGTCAATCTACTCTATAAATACGTTTTCGATATGTCGTACTTTATTTATTACAAAATGTACAGGACTTGCGCTAAACCACATATACCTACATACTATGAACTGTAAACTGTGATATCAGTTACGATTCTTCGTCTGCTATATGTAAGCACGAGATAAAAATATATCCGAGCAAATAATGGAAAATGCTAAAGTATCTCGATCTATTTGTAATGTTGTCACGAAATCGCTGAATCGATTCTAGTGAAATTCGATATTGAGACAGATTTAATTATGAGGAACGACTTATCATAACTAATATTATAAATGCGAATGTGCCGCTTTCACGCCTTAACAACTCAACCGATCGTTATGAAATTCCGCATACATATTATCAGAGGTACAGAGGGACATAGGATACCTTTTATCCGGAAAAAAAGTAGAGTAGATATCCGAGAAGCCGCCCGTGAGCAAAAGTTTCTTAAAGCTTATATAATAATACAACTACGTACCTATTGATAATGATTTTCCTTGAACACAGATGATGTTGTTGGCATACGACATAGAACATATGTACCTAATATATCACAGGGGTCATAGAATTCATCTATTATTGGATTATTACCGATAATATTCGTACATTGAAATTAAATCACTACTAAACAATTTTTTTAAATAAACTTTTATTTATTTATTATTTTATAGTATTATCTATTTAAATTAACCATTTATACGAAGTTTTGCAAAGTAAGTAAATTAACAATAGTGTATTTAAACTGCGATAAAATCAATAATCACAAATATAAAGGATTAATTTTAATATATAAGAAACGTAAGTCAATATTACATTTATTTATTTTATTATTAAACTAATTGTTGGTCGTGAAATGTTATCAGGTTTCTTTGTTAATAAATTCTTGTTAAAAACAATAACCTTACCTCTTATTTCGTAAATCTTAAAATTGTAACAAACAAAATATGGTCGCAATATACTTCTGCTTACCCAGGGATACAAAGGCATGCGTGTATTATAAAATTAATATCCAGCGAGTTCAAGTCACGACGTGTCTGCCCGCTAAACAAGTCAAGGTCAAACTATATTTAGCGTAGTGTAGCGCGGGTAATCCCCGACATCAAAATTGGTGTTGCCATAGTCACTTATTTAATGAATATACTTTTTTGGTAGAATTTTGTTTAAATGATTATGACTGCATTCATTGCGATTTGGGTTAAGTAGTTGCCTCGCCACTGGTCGTCGCATCGAGTGTTGTGGGTTCGATCTCCACACGGGACAACAATTTGTGTGCTTCATAAATAGTTGTTACGAATTTGGGTGTTCTTTGTGTTTGCCGTTTGTATGTATGAAAGTCCCCAGCGAGACAGGAATTATACCAAATGCGGGTGATGTCATATTCAATCAAATTAAAGAAAATATAGTTGAAGAAGTACCTAGTCTCTGTACCGTAGGAGTTTTGAAAAAGATAGTCCAATGACAATATAATGGTAAGATCTAAACCGCATTCCCACAACTGTAACACTTGTGTAGCCGGGTCCAGCAGTGGTGACCATGAGAAACACCGAATTTTAATACCGGTGACTGACAGGGAATAGTGGAACTAACATCGAATACAACTTGTTGAACTACATTCTATAATATTGTCTTCTGTTTACGCGAATGTTATTCATTGAAATTAAACTACTATACACGGATTTTATCGCGTTGTTTATTTATCACTGTAAACAACGCGATAAAATCTGTATATAGTAGTTTAATTTCAATGAACTAAGTACATTCTAGCTGAATTTTGGGAACAAATAAAAACAGGCACAATTTAATCATGTACCTACTAGCGGTCGCCTAGTGGTCAAAAATCGACCATAATTGATTTAAATTTTAAGTTTGATCGTTTTTAAGGTATTATTGTCTATTTGTCACATTTAATTTAGATTTCGCCAAGGCTACACAGGTTAATTTACCTATATTTTTCAAACAAATTATTATTTATTTAACTATACTCTTTCATTTCTTTGTTTTCTTTTTTTCTTTATTACAATAGTTACAAAGAATTGCACGACGTCAGACGAACAATACCGAAATACTACGAACGCTATTCGACTGCGTGTGTCAAATGCTTGGTTGTGTACGTGTAGTGCTTTTTATTCATTAATGTAATGTATTTCTAATGCATATTATATAAAAATATTTTAAAGGAAAAAAGCCCTGCGCCTGCGCACTCTTTGCTATTTCAGCTCGTTTGCTGACGTGTGTCAAAGAATCTTTGCATAAGTAGATTTTGTATAAAGTGCGCAACACACAAGTTGATATTTGCTACTTATCAATATGAAAAATGAAGTTTGTTTTAGGGTAGGTATGTTTTATCTCATTGTTAAGTGGATATAGTGACAAGAATAGAAAAGGGTATGTTAAGCTGGTTTGGGCATGTAGAAAGAGTGTTCGAGAAAAGAATGACTAAAAAAGTTTATAAGGCTAGTGTGAATGGATCAGTCGCAAGAGGCAGACCTAGACGAACGTTTCTTGATCAGATCGGAGACGTTCTGGACAAAGGCCAGGTAAAGATCACCTTAACCCGGCGAGCGTGTATGAGGAATGTGGTGAAAGTGAATGAAGCCAGAGTAGTGTCTCAGGATCGTAGCAAATGGAAATCCGTAGTCTCTGCCTACCCTTCTAGAAAACAGGTGTGAATCTATGTATGTATGTAATAAATGACAGCTGTAAATAAAGCGAGGCTGCCAATCAACAGTTTGTATTCTGATAAGAACTTATCTTATCTGAATACAAGAGCCAGCCGATCTGACGTAATTATATTGATCGTTGTACTAATATTTAATCTGTCAATTACTGGAATGACAAACATAATTGAAAACCTAATGTGACGCTGGCACTAAATTGGCTGGAAAAGTAAAAACATCGTTGCCTGTGAGTAACTGTTGACAGTTCCTTTTCACTAATTATATGACACCGACTTCGATAGTGTCTACATTTGTACTGTGTACATTTCTATCTTTACTTTCTTATTTATGTCTAGAAATAGAAATTAACGTGATCCTGCTAGATATTACGCTTCGGCCAGGTTGCACTGAACGTAGTTCCGAAAAGACTGATATAGTTAAATTAATACTAATTAAGGTCAATTTTTCAATTAAACAGAGTAATGACAACTCTACGAATAAATTTATTTGGCAGTTCACGATAAAGTTTCCTAAATTTTTAATAGAAATTTAATCCCTGGATGGCTGTTCCACCGAATAGGGTACAATAAGCATCAGTTACTTCAGAGAAGTGAATCAAATATATCGGTTAAACGAACGTTAGAAGAGGACAGAATATTTCATTCTGTCAAACGAGTGTCATTGCATTAGTTTATTAAAAAAGATATTATAATGCAAATTTATTTGTACTGATACTTTGTCTCTCGAAACACAGGTTTAACCTAGGTCGGGAAAATATCTATAAGTGAACTTTATGTAATTGTTAAGATGCAATTGTAAAATTGAGAATGTTTACTAAAATAAATAAATAATTATTATATTATTATTATTGCTGTCACTCGTATTATCGCATCTGTTTGTTATTAGTAAATAGATAACTGTCATGATCATTAGTCAAGTTGAGTAGCTAATATGTATCCTAGCTATTAACATAGAAAGATCCCCCAATACCTTTCGGTCATGCCAGTCAATTTTAACGGAGACCGGCCTTCTGTACACGTCACTCTCTATTTCCTAACTCTCAAAATCATATGGGACGGCAATCCGATAGGAGAGAGATCAGACGATTAATTGCTTTACGTGCTTACCGAAGCATCCCCGTGCCTCGGTAAGCACGTAAAGCATGGCACGGGAATGGAGATGCTATTAAGAATTTCTTGAGAAAATATCTAATAACTTTGTAGACTCGAAACCAAGGCCTTATGCACAGCAGTAGTATCCGCTGCCACTGCGCCACCGCTTTACCATAGAACATAGTATATATGTATGTATATAATACGTAACGGGTATTAATACAATCATGCATAATGTTTCCCGTTTTAATGCTTAACGTTTCGACCAGGTTACACCGGCCGTGGTCACAAGCTGACTGGTTCGGCAATATTCTGTCTCCGTTTGTGAGGCAGAAGAATCTTGATCCACCCTCACTTGTCTTACCTATATTTTTATTTGTCCATGTATCGTCACACAGTATCCAACATAGGTGCTTATATTGTTCACAGTTTCGACAAAGATCACACGAACACGGCGTTCCTGCACAAGTTTCGTGGCACTGTGTATGGTATGTCGGACAGTGAGGATATGCTGGACCGGGAAGCGGGCTTCTATGCAGCAGTGCTCACGCCTCTGGTCTTTCTCCAGCAGTACAGGGACACCTGGTGTCTCCTTGAGCGCGTAAGTATTATTATTTGATGATATTACTAGCGAAAGTGGTTCCAGAGCCACGGGCCACTCGCAACCGACAATGGTACAGACAGGAAGGTCGGCTACTTGAATCCAACGTTGTAGTGAATAGATGACATTGGTTATATTTGTGTGGTGAGTTATAAACTGTAGGAAAAGTCACCGTTGTTAACCGACCGAGAGGATAAGCGAGGACGTTACGTGCATTTGCTGTAATAATGCCGGACAGATTAACGGAAAACCAATTTTATTTAAGCAAAACATTGAAATCTGAGCTGCAGCCAAGTACATATTATGGTGTACAGTACATTTTTTTAATTTACTCGTGGCATACGATTAACACCAGATATCGTAAGCAGATCACTTACATGGTTGCACTCCATATACTTATTTTACGATCTTTACGGCAGCGTGTTGTTGCGTTGAATGATTCACGAGCTATGAATTCCGAAAGATTTTAATTTACCTCCAGCCTCGGTCGGCAAAGCAAAGTTAGATCCAACGAAAAGGATTGACAAGAAACTCACAGCCACTCTCTTTAATCGCCAATTTAACAATATTGTTTATATTACTAATCATATCTTTGAGGAGCTGCATCCATTACAGTATTTTGTTAATATGAAACATTTAGTAAATATAATTATAGTTAATATAAAAGTCAAACAGCCAGCATATGTAGCATCCGTAGTATTTCGGTGCGTGGGCCAGTTATATTGAAGGGAAGGAATGACGCCACCGCAAGCATAGCGTGCACAAACTGGACAAGGAAACACAACACTTTATCGATTTATACGTTTCATGTTTCAGTTTCACAGAGCTCTTCGTTTATGTCAAATATCACACCCAACCGAGAAGAGATCTGCTTTGAAACTATTGCAAAACTTGAGATCCGTTAATCAAAAGGTAATTCGGGCTAAACATCGTGAATATTTTAAATGTGACAGTTTGTTTATTGTATAGATGTTTGAAAAAGAATTAAAGCAAAAAGTATTCTATATGTTTATCCGGATCTATCTGTATATTATATGACATATGTAGAACCCGGATTAATTGATCGGTCACTTTTTATTTCGGTATAACGTTCTGTACTAGTATTTATCTATTAAAATAAGATTAAAATTGGCATCTGCGTTGCGCATACGTTTATCAAAGGACCTATCTTTTTCTCTTTTATTTTAATACATAATGTATAAAAGATCTTTTCATCAGTTAGTTAGATGTAGTATGGGCCCTGGTCCCCGTAGAGAGAAATAGCAGTTAATTTTAAATAAAATACTTAATATATTGTAATAATGTCAGTCCTGCAGCAGTAGAACAGTTTATATATAAACTGTTCTACTGCTGGAAACGGGCCTCTTAGACATACAGCTTTCCTCACATCGTTTTCCTTTACCTTTAAAGCAAGCGATAATTAACTAATTAACACGCACGTAACTTTGGAAAGTTAGAGGTGCATTCTCCCTAATCGCAGTCCAGCGGTTCTATCAACATGTATTGGGATTGTTTTCTTTTGAATACTTTAACCCTAGGCATACTACTAGGTGTAATACTAGGCATATGAATACGTCAGTTTATGTATATATTATTGTTGTTTTGAATGTTCAGATACGGAGTTTCATCTTCGATCTGCCCGGACCTGAACAAGTGACGCGCACCACTTCGCCGCCAGACCTTGACGATGAAGAAATATTACATGACAAGAAGGACATTAAATACCTCAAGGAACTGATTAAAAATCTTGGCTGAATTATATAGAGTTTTATTTGTACAGTAATAATGTTAGAATTAAATCTTATTTATTTATTTATCTATTTATGGGGGTGCAACAGCTTATTCTAGTTTGACAATACATTTCAATAAGTATCTGATAGCCAATTACAGGTCCTCTAATTTAACATTACATTGAAAACTACACACAGTTTCTAAAATAATAGCAATTACACGTATACAGTTACAAAACAACCAAAGTAAATACAGCTCAACTAGCAATATACAAGTTTAAACAAACAACTGTTCACTTATTCGTCGTCTTGCCACTGGAATACTAGTAAAAAATAAATCCAAATTCAGTTCTTTACCATTTGAGTGAAAGCAATTTTTTTTGGGCCAGGGCCCACCTTATGGTAGGTGGTCACCATAGCCTATGGACGCCTGCAACACCAGAGGCATCACTTGCGCGTTGCCGACCCTTTAGGAAAGGAAGAAGAGGAAAAGAAAGTGGGAAGGAGAAGGAGCGGGAAGGGGGAAAGAGGGTGATTGGGCCTCCGGCACTGTCACTCACCGAACGAAACTCAACAGTAGGAATACTGCTATTTTACTTCGATATTCTGTGAAAATGTAGTCCTTCCCCGCCCATTCATGCTGAAATCAGCGAGGCTCTACTAAGGAAAGAGTTTGGCCGATAGTTAAAAGAAGACCTAGGCACATGCAAGGGTTTTGCAGATCTTAATAGCTTTGGTGGCGCAGGGAGATTGAGTTTATTTAATAATTCAAGACATTTTATGTTATTTGAGGCAATTTTAAGTATATAATAAACGTCGGCAATATTTATTTTATCAATTTCTTCTATCAGTATCTTATATTGAGATTAGCAGTCTTATTCATAAAAATACATAAATATAAAGGCTTAATACGATGGTTAGTTTAAATACTTAGTATATCTAATAAGTGCCTCCATGGCGCAGCGGTAGTGAATGCGACTGCTGTGCATGAGGTCTCGAGTTCGAATCCCGGGTCGGGCCAACAAAAGGTTATTGGGTTTTTCTGTTAAGAAATTTCAATACTAACCCGGAGTTAGGAAGTTGGCGGTGTTAGACACTCCCGTGCCTCGGTAAGCACGTAAAGCCGTTGGTCCTGCGCCTGATCTCTCTCCGGTCGTGTCGGATTATCCGTCCCATCGGATCATGAGAGTTAGGGAACAGAGAGTGCACTTGTGATTGCGCACACGCTTGTGCACTATAATATCTCCTGCGTAGATGGCCAGTCTCCGTTAAGATTGGCCGCCGTGACCGAAATTCGGTCTGGAGGACATTATTATTATTATTATATAGAACGCAGACCAGGTATATAATACAATATAGATATACATATGCAACAAAGTATAGTTGGCAACCCGAGTAAAACAATTGAAATAAGCCTTTTACAATTGTTGATACCTTTTGGACTGTATTGGAGATGTATTGTCAAAATAACAAGTTATTACTAATACAATAATGCAGAATATTAGTACAACAAACATAAATAATAAACTGAGAGATATATCACAGGGTTTAGCGAAATTATTCGTCTTAGTGTAACATACGTGCTCGTCAAATACTTTTCCTGTAAATGGTTTTTCATATTTTGTGACGTATTTTACTACACCCGATTGATCCATTGCCATTGTCGATATTAATAAAGGATTTGTTGATGTTTTGAGTGGCCGATGCACGTACGCAGTACAACCCGGACGTATGTAGTTTTTTATGGTTTTCGTGAAAAATCTGGAACAAATATAAATGGTTTAGCATCATTTACTTAGCTTTTATACTGCTGGAAGTGTCCTATCTTGTTTCTTTAAAAAAAACAACTCCTGCATTAGGAATAAATGCTGTGTCGCGAAGGGCTTTATAAATATTCAACCAACCAAAGGACATCCAGACACGAAACAACCAAATTTTTTTTTAAATATAAGTAAATACAGCTTGTTACCTATAAAATATTTTTTTATATATGATATTAGGAGGTAATTCATAGCGTGCGTTGACGATTGCATTGAGGCCATTTAATACTGCATTGCATTTATAGCCACTCCAAGATTGACATGACCCGTAATCCTGTAAACTTGGTGGACTCAGAGTTATGGAGAGCGATCCCTGTAAAAACAGTAAAAGACTAGCGTTAATTGAATAAATTTGTTGAAAATCGTAATGTTAAATTATTCAGAGCAATGAGCATTATCAAAATATAATTGTACTAGACCGACAACGACCCGTCTGGCGTCTTACGGGTAGTACAAAACCTTAACAAATTATACACCTAAACCTACCTTATGAATCATTCTGCCTATTGGTGAAAGCCGCATGAAAATTCGTTTAGTAGTTTTTTGAGTTTATCGCGAACAGACAGGCAGACGCAGCGGGGGACTTTGTTTTATAATATGTAGTGATAGTTGATTTCAATATTAAATGTATGATGATTTTTTTTTATTAGCTGAATTATCTCTTATAGTTTTCTTAAAATATGTTAAAAACAAATTATAGTACTTTACAAAGGTTTTTAAACTAACATTCGCCCGCAAGCGTCATCACTATGACGAAAGTACTTTCCGGTCACTAAACATAATATGAAAAAGGAGAAAAATAATTTTAATTCATTCTCACGCATTCATTTTCGCTCACATGCAAATGCATTTGTGTGGTACTACGTACTATGAACCGACTTCTTTGATTTTATGTATATGTCATATTAATTATAATTATTATTATTATAAGATTGCTTTCTTTATATTAAAGAAGTATTCTTTACATTTTTCTGTACATGTCACTGAACACCTCCTAAATGTCGGCACTGATTGTAATGAATTATTTTGTGTGTATTTGAATATAATAAAAATAATGTACAATATTTTGGCAAATTCGATGTAGAAATTTTAATGGACCTTTGTTTTGGATACACCTTATTGGCGGGTATCTATACTACTCCGGGTAAGACCGCTTTTTCGTACTATCACTGATTAAAAAGCAACGGTCAGCTCCACTACCATGCAAAAGACCGCAATGAAAAAATACCCGCAGTTTAGTCATTTTCAATAGTTTAGTATTTTCTTAAGTTTGTATTATACCCTTATGAAAGCACGTAAAACCGTTTGTCCTGCGCCTGATCTCTCTCCGGTTGTGTCGGATTACCGTTCCATCGTATGAGTGTTGGGGAGCACAGAGTGCACTTGTGTTCGCGCACACGCTTGTGCACTACAATACCTCTTGCGCAGATCGCCAATCTCCATTAAGATTGGCCGCCGTGACTGTTCTGGAGGACATTATAGTACTTGTAAACACTATGATACTGAACTCACTGCTGCTTGGTTTCTAAATGGTCCGACACGATAAAGCAATGTAAACTGTTGGTTATGCATAACTGCCATGTTCAAAACTGCCGCATTTATTTCATCGACGTTGGCTATGATTATTCCAGCCTGCATATCTTTTAGGTTCTTTACTGCCTGTAAGAATTAAATAAAAAATTCATGAGTTACTTTTATTGGGCACCCTTTATTTCGACGAATTTTTCGTCCTAATTTAATTTGGTATAACTAGTTAGACATATATTTTGTTGTCATAATAATACTTTGATATAATTGTTTTTGGTGTACTATTTCCGTAGGCATAAATATAATTTAGGCTTTTTGCCCTAATTTTGATCGGCATAAAGTTATAAGGCATATATAACTTGGGGAACATAGTGTAACAATAGGTTAGGGTGCGGCGGGGTGGCCCTAGATGGCTCTAAGTGGGCCTAGGTGGCCCCCTAAGCCGCCAACATGTTTATTTTATATACGAAAAGTATTTTATTAGATGTAAACACAAAATTTATAAATCTTCAAATTTATGCTTTAGAATAGTATGTTTAACAATTATTATGCTTATAAAAATTGTGCGTTTAGGCACAATTTTTATAGTTATGCCAAATTAATATTCTGCGTAACTATTATTAGGATAAGTAAAAGTATGCCATGTTAAATTATGGCATATAATTTAATGCGAATAAATATGGAACCGTTTTTATCACTATCACAGGATTTTCTTGGGTTGAATTCTTAGAGTTATATAATTATGAAGTTAGTAAGAAACAAGGCCTTACCTCATGAAAGTTGCATATTTTCCCCTGCCATCGTTGGACATTGTATATAATTCCTTCTTTGTGAAACAGACTCAATATTATGTCTTCAAATTCTTGACTGAAAGGTGTATCGTCTGATATTATAGCGACTCTCCTCCAGCCTAACTCCTGTATAAACGTTATAAATGCATATGGCAATAGTTTGCCCGGAACTAAACTTAAAGAATTTGGAAACTGTGAGTAATATTCTGGGTTCATGTATGGGATGTTATAAAATACTGTCGGTACGTTAAACTCATAGTCCATTTCAAACGGCGCTGGAGCCAACACAGCGACCAAATTGTGTTTATACTCTTCGATTGTTTGTTTGCATTTGTCTGTTGATACTATTAGGAATGATAATTCATGAGAATAAAGATTGTTAAAGCAGTCATCCACGCAGACCAATACCACTTTTATAGTATTCAGATTCAAACAGGATTTACGAGAAATTACTTCTGCTTCATTAACAACAATGCTTTGGACAAAATTTAAGAGATCACCGGTATCCATTTCAGATACACTCTTGCTCATTAATTTAGCAAATCGTATGTAGGTAGTGACATTATCAGTTGTCCAACCTTTGTCGCAGCACATATGCTGCATACAAGGGGTAGGCACATCTGAAGGTTCAGTATTGGTAGAGTCATTCAAATGAATATTTTTGCAGGTTTTAGACAAATGCGTAGAATTCTTGCACGCTTTAATTTCATCGCTGGAGTTAGTGGAACTGCTAGTGACATTAATGATACGTGCAGTTATGGTTTCTTGTATATATATGTCTTCGGCGTAGACAACTTCATCTGGATTATAGGCGTTCTCGACGTAATTATGGGCAAATAAGTTGATAAAATCACTGAAAATAAAGTAAATATAATACTTAATTCTTATTTTATCTGAATAATATGTGCTAAAATTTACGATGTGTTTATAGTAAAACAGTGCAGATTTTTGATACCACAACCAAAAATATTACATAATATAATTAAAGTATGGTTGAATTTTCTTTGTGTATAAATTCTAGCTCGGTTATTGGCTAATTGCTGGTGTTTAATTCAAAAGTTTCGTATTCCATTCAAAACAGCTTTATGTGTTAGAAATCAATCAGCTAATTGTAAAGAAGTTCTTCCTTGATCGTTTATTGTCTAGAGTTCTGCTCATTCATATAAGTATACCTATTCTCAACATATGACAATTAATGTTCCTGTAATTGTCATATTATTATGTATGTTGATATTATTCCTATTCTTACATTAGCGACAAGCTGTCCCTCGCAACTTCACCTACTTTTATGATAACTTGAGCAGTTAAGCTTCCATTTAAAAAAACATTTAAACCATTTATTTTCGTTACACATATACAAGGTAATTCTTAGTATAGTGAAATCCTCTCAGGGGGTGATTATACTTGTTATTATGAACAACTTTTGTCCTAGGACAGCGGTCGGCAACCTTTTAGCAGGCACGGGCCACATAGTGACAAAATTAAATAGAGGCGGGCCAGACATGTTCATAACTTTGTATGTCTTTATCGATTATGTTAAAAATGCAAAAAAGCAACCACAAATGTTGAGAAGTATTTTGTGGGCCAGTGCTGGCTTTCGCGGCTGGAGTTGATTTCAGTTTTGGAGCAATATTAATATAATTCCAAATGATAAGACCTTACCGACCGCTGTTCTAGGACATCGCCGAAATCGCGGAATAGAAACAGGTATTCCATACAAAATTGTACTTTGACCTCGACTAAATGAATGGAACGGTTGTTTTTTTCCCCGCGATTTCGGCAATGTCCCAGAACAAAAGTTATATATTTATAGAAGATTACACATACAAAATAAATATAAACTGGCATATATGCATAACAAGTACAACAAGCTCAGTATTTGCTGCGCACATGCACAGCACTGATTTTCAGCTGGGCCCTGACAATTGTATTAATATTAATAGCACATAAATGTACACAAAGAAGACAAAAGGTTACAAAACATCAACGCATAAGTTAAAAGGACCTCAACACATTTAAAAACGCAAAAAGAAAATGCATTATAAACATAAACATAGATAATATATACAGGGTGTCCGGTAATTAATGGATAACCTGAAAATGTCTTATATGAAAAAAAATCTATCCTAACTACTACCTGAGATATGTGTTTTTTTTTAATTACCATGTATAATTTTCTTGTATACTACGACCATAAATGAATGAAATCCATCGGTTTTTGTTGTTTTATTATTAAACACTAATTATGCTAATAGATAGACAGTCAAAAGTATGCTATGCTATAATAGCTTGCACTTTTTAATATATATATATTTTATTAACATTTTTATTATTTTTCTTTCATTTTTTCTGAACGGCCTTCAGTTCTTTTATAAGACATTTCAAGGTTATCCATTAATTACCGGACAACCTGTATATAGCTGGCACAACATACACGACACGTGGCTCGTAGGGTGATGTTATTACAAGCTATGCACGTTAGCTTTGAACAAGGGACTTTGACAGCACGGATGTCGTAGTGGTTTACATAGTCGCCTCGCCACTGCGCCGAGTGTTGTGGATTCGAATCCCATACGGGACAAAAATGTTTGTGATCCACAAATTGTTGTTCTGAGTCTGAGTCTGCGGTAGTAATTTGCATTTTAAATTTAAAAATAATAATTTATAATTTATACTTTACAAACATAATTACAAAATTTTTCCTTTTAGTAATTTCAGTATACATATATAGAATTATGAAAATAACTTTATGCATATTGTTTACGCTAAACTGTGGAGTAGTACAGATATTGAAATCGCCACCCTGGATATCTATGACTTCAAATATCAGATGACTTGATCATAATGAACACCCAGGCTCGGAACATTTATTTGTTGATTACACAGTATTTGATTGATGTATATAATATCAGCCCTGTAAGTAAACTGTCCCAATGTTGGGCATGAGTCTCTCCACAGTGTGAAAAGAGTTACGCCATAGTTACCACGTTGGCCTACTGGTTGTTAGACTTCACATATCTTCAAAGATATCTGCATATCTGAGAGTTCTACATAATGTTATCAATAACATTATGTAGAACTCTCTCAGACATGCAGGTTTCCTCACGATCTTATCCTTTACCGTTATCGAGCGATAATGAACTATTTAATACGCACATAACTTCGAAAAGTTAAAGATGATCCGTGGCCGTCCTACGATCTCTTACTAGGCTATCGTTACGTATTTATTTGATTGTGTTTATTCATTCATAATCATTAGGTAATATTAAAATGATACTTACTTTCGAGTGCTATTAAAATCATTGAAATCATCGGCATTTATCTTTTGGAAGTTGTAAAATTTGTTACATTTTGTAAATAAGTTATCGACCAGGGATTTGTAGACTGGACTCCTCGCAGACATAACATCATTGGGTGTAACTACATTAATCGTATTTAAAACTGAAACTAAAGACGCATTTTACAAAATATGTAAGTATACAAATTCTAACTAATATAAATGCAAATGTTAGTTTGTTTGTTTGTTATGTTTTCACGTCTAAACTACACGAGCGATCAACATGAAAATTCGCATACATGTTGTCGGGGGTAAAAAAAGGAAAAAATGCTGTAAGGCTCTATGCTTT
Source organism: Catocala nupta (assembly GCA_963675205.1). Classification (NCBI taxonomy): domain Eukaryota; kingdom Metazoa; phylum Arthropoda; class Insecta; order Lepidoptera; family Erebidae; genus Catocala; species Catocala nupta. The sequence goes on from OY776094.1 coordinate 10,476,412, forward strand.
TGATAAAAAAGTACTTTACCTGAGGGCAAAAGCTAGTCAGATAATCATTTTAGTAGGTAACATATTATATTATACATTGTATATTATGGCCTTATTAGTCCCGTAATGTGTATAACTGGCCTGGTTTAGTGCTAAATTCTTAATAAGTGACAATAAAAAATTAAGCAACAAATTACGGACTACTAGTCCGTAATTTGTTGCTTAATTTTAGGCCTTAGGCCATAATATACAGAGTCACATTATGTCAGGGTGAAATTCAGAGGTACATCATGCCTTTTTTACGTGGGGAAATGCATTCTCCGCGGGGCAGTGGAGAGGTTATGTCGGACTCAAGCGGGCCCGTCCCGGTCCTACCGACTAAACCTATCACGGTGTTCCTCGACATTACCACAGGGGCAAGGCCGTGCGAATCTTTCTCACATGCGAATCGCGACCCCGCCGAGGTTTCAACTCGCCGCACAGAATGGTATTTGATCCCAAAACCAGGCCAAAAATAATGTTTTTAAAACAGTTTTCTAACCCTTTATTAGATTTCTTCGAAAAGCCAGGTAGTTTTTGCAACAAAGGACAAAAATTGCAAAGCACAAGCGAGACTCAGCGCGCCACACGATCAGTCGAAAGTTACCGTTCGCTTACAACGGTCGTGTAATTTGTTAGTCCTAAAATTTTAGTGTTTAAGCTCTTGTGATTTTATGCATAAGCTATTTACTGTTTATTTTTGTGATGTATTGTTCTGAATCAGGTATGTATGTAACACTACATTTATTTAATGAAAATCTTGCCAAATTTAATCCACATTGTTAACAACTTGGGTGAGTTTCACTGTATGTTAAATATGTACTTTAAAACTTTCTTAACATTTCTAAGCTATGAAAATAATTGTGTAACATGAAGTACTTATTACTTAATGTAATTACTATAGTATCTTATCTTATCTTATGTGTGGGGGCCAGTCAGTACAGACCGGCAACACTTCGAGCCATTGGGATCTTTTGTGTCGGCCCCAAGATTTATCCCTTAGTTATCTCCCTATGAATGTACTGCATCAGTCGTAGCGTACACTTCAGAGGGAGAAGCCTGAAGTCCTCAGAGTTTGGATATGCCAATCCCATCAGACCCATCCCAAATCCAGCCAACGCGTCACATTCACATAGTAGGTGCGATATGGACTCGTCCTGTTCATCACAGGCTCTGCAGATCGAATTGTGTGCTAATTTTAATCTGCACAGGAAGTCGTTGGTGCCAAAATGGCCAGTGAACGCTCCTGTGAGCAGGAGTATTTGGCTCTTGTTATACCCGCAGAACTTCCGGGTGAAGCCTGTGGCTCTGTTTGCAATGAATTTCTTGGAGTGTTCCAGACCCCTAAGGGCCATCCACTCTACCCTGTGTTTATCATTGCCATATGCATTCAAGCTGCCTTAACGGTACTCTCAAAGAGTCCCAAGAATGGCTCGGGGCTCACAAATAGTTGCTCTGAGCCCTTTCTGGCTAATTCATCAGCCTCCTCATTGCCCTGCACCCCTGCATGCCCCGGAACCCACACCAGTCTGACTGTGTTCTTTCTTCCAAGTTTGTTGAGGGCCTTAACACAGTTCAGGACCAGTCTGGAGTCCACACTACACGAGTCCAGAGCCTTGAGAGCAGCTTGACTGTCACTGAGAATATACACAGTCTTGTCAGTGACATTATTAGTTGATATTCTCCTGAGCACAGGCAGTTATAGCATAGGTTTCCGCTTGGAAGACCGTTGCATATTTGCCCATGCTTTGGCTCACCTTGCAGTCGTTGGTATAGATACCAGCGCCCGATCCTGTTTCCATTTTGGAACCATCAGTGTACCAGATGAGACAGCCCTTGTCAGGGGATTGTAGACCTTGTCTCCATTCGTCCCTCGTGGGGACCTTTATTTTAAAATTTATTTTTGAATATGTGCAATGGTTGCATTTTGTCGCATCCCATGCTCATAATCCTTTTGAGATCCTTTGAAATCTCCAATTTTGTGTGTCGAGTTACTGGCATGTTGACGCTCCACAGCCCATGCACAGTTTTCAGTCATGCCATGTTTTGCGATTTATGTAGATTACCAGTAATAACTGGAAATCTACATAAATCGCAAAACATGGTGAAAAATCAAAAATAATAATTTTTTTTGACGAAATTTGTTGTTAATTTTTATTTTGCAAAGAAATATAGATACATGATATATATTTCTTTCTGAATCAGATAAATACTATGTCTCGCGGATGTTTAAACAACTTTGGTCAAAAATAGTACACATGAGTGGTAAAATATGGTTTAAGGAGTCTGCGCACTACCCCGTCCCATACCATGACCGTGCTAGGAACGTGTCAGGCAAAAAAATATTCTTTGTAAGGAAATGTATAAGACTATGCCCACTAGACAGTTCCGTCCCCGACTAGCAGTTTCTATAGCAGGGCGTATCGTGTTGCTTTTCGTGTCTGATACGTTCCTAGCACGGTCATGGTATGAGACGGTGTAGTGGCCAGACTCCGTTAATCTCAATATTTGTAAACTTAAGCGTGTGGGGTGCGTATGATTTGGGCAATTTCAGTGCACTAGCTATTGGGATCCGAGTATATTTATAATAGCTATCCGTGCGTCATGCTATACAACTGCGTAGCTTAAATTATTGATTATTTAGTCATTAACAGCCAGGCGACAAAGTTTGTTACTTTAATCAACATTTGACGCCACTTTCTTGCTGCATCTGCCTTTTAGGCCTAAATTACTGAGTTGATCTTAACTCTTAAGACTGCCTTAAAACACATCAATTGCCAAAAACTATTTGATATGTTTCTTATTAAAACCGATCTTAAGATCTCTTTGCATTATTTGTTTTAAATCGAATCGTAAGTAAATAGTACTTTTTCTCGATAAAAGGTAGCCCATATCCTTTTCTATACAACCTGTATGCGAAATTTCAAGAAGATCGGTCGAGTAGTTAACAATCTGTACACAATCTCACCAAGTTCACATTCGAATCCTAAGTATGATACACTGAGACCTATCATAGACAGGCTTATAAACAAGAAGAGTATCGAATTCATTTTTACATAATACACTTTATATTTGTGTGACACAACCACTTTACTATCACAAAACTGAACTATTGAAGGAAAATTATAATATTCCATGTAATTTGCTGTCTGTTTATCCTTAATAATAATATACACTTCGGCTGCAAATAGAATATTAAATTTTTCCTGTTCGATTACAAATTATAATTATATTATCGGCCTTGATGGCATAGTGGTTAGTGTAAACGACTGCCACGCCTGAGGTCGCGGGTTCGATTTCCGCACAAGTCAAACATTTTGACACAAAATGTTTGACTGATGTTTGTCTTGGGCTGGGTGTTTCTGTGTATACAAAAAAAAAGTATATGTATGTTTATCCATTGTCTAGTACTCATAGTACAAGCTCTGCTTAGTTTGGGCTAGATGGTGTTGTGTGTATGTCATAGAATTTTATATTATTATTATAATTATATAATAATATCCGTTCTGTTTATAAACAGTGCTACTGTTGGCACGGGAGGCCCGTCTTAGTGTGCGAAGGGTTTGACAAAAGTCCACCACGCTAGCCCGGTGCATGTTGGCAGACTTCACATATCATTGATTTGCGATCTCTTAGATATGCGGGTCTCCAGTTGCTAGACCATGTTCTCTTTACCGTTTAAGCGCGCGGTGATCAGCTATTTTATAGGCTCAAAACATCGAAACGTCATCTCTGACTTCAAACGATCTCTTCCTAGGCTATCTATAAAAAAATGGCAGTCAAACGATCTCTTCCTAGGCTATCTATAATACATTTTTTAAATGATTTCAAAAACTCATTTAATTACTCGTTTTGTTTTACAGTTATAGTCATCTTAATAATGACTTAAAGTGCTATGAGAAATAGCATTTTTATTTCATTAGTGAATCAAAAAGAGATTATCGTTTAGACATACTATATCTAGGAATGACAGGACGTGAAACGCGGATCACCAGGGAGCCAATTCTTGTAATAACAGTGTTCATTGTAGAGTCCGATTTGATCTCAGTGTAACCAATATAACAAATAGTATCCTAATTAAAATAAACATCAAATATGAACATGAAATGTATTTCAGTTCGTATTTTTAGTCAGAATAGATCAAATTGTCTAGTGCGCGTTTGTTTTACGTTAACGCGATCGACACGTAAATGACGTTCGGCGTTCCGATTGGCTCGCTTCAAGATCTTAACCAATCAGAGAACCAAACGTGGTAAACGTTTTGATCGTGTTATCATAAAAACACCTCGCGCTAGGCACTTAGAAATGTATTTTGAATAGAGTTTATTACAAGAATTGAGTCTCAGGTCTAATGATTTAAAGACTTTTGTCCAGTACCCTGCGAATGGTTGATTAATTGTTTGTATTATTGACATATCCCGCTTAGTTTTATGCTACATTAATTGCTGTATAATAGGAAACCTGTGGTCATCTATGAGGGACTGTTCCATGTTCCATCTAAACTAGCGTTATTGGTGCTTCTAAGGTCGTCAGTCAGTTATTATTCGTTATCTGTATTAACATTATGCTCTTTACTACGAGTGCAAGATTCGGTCACAATAAACACATTACCTAAAAACGCTGACGTATTCAGATACAAAAAATTTGCTAATAGCTGTAAGATAATTTATAATTTTTATAGTTTAAATATATTTTAAGTGCGAATATTTGCACTACCTATAATTGTTTTTTGTAGTCCCTTACTATATTAAGAGTAGAATAAAAAAAATATATTATAAACAGCGTGAAACACAGGTCTCTGACCTATCCCATATCATGTAAAAACACACTTTATAAATAAGGGTTTTGTATTAAATATTTAAAACAATAATAATAATAATTCTAAACACAAATTTTAAATGCATCCATAATATTGTCTTCTGTTTACACGAATGTTATTCATTGAAATTAAACTCCAGCCATGGTCACGGGGTCTCCCGACACTTGCGTTTTCAGACGGGAACGATTCGCACCAAAATATATACCATGTGTGCGAAACGACAACAAAAAATATTTTATTTAAAAAAAGTGTCTCTTCGCACTATTTGTGCGAACAAATTCGTGCGAAACGACTACTAAGCCACTAGTGCTAGTCTAGTAGTCGTAAATCCAGATACAGTATAATAGAAACTATTCTAATATACCTACTGTATCTGGCTTTATTTTCCGTTAACACATTCATGTGTGGTATAGTTTTTGTTTAAAGTATAAATGAGTTTATTGCCTACCTATTAAAATCAAAATCAAAATAAATTTATTCAAATTAGGTTACAAGGTAACACTTATGAATGTCAAAGTTACACGTAATTTTTTTTCCTGTGAATTTACATTTACTGCCACATTCAGCAAAGCAAGGGTGTGTAGGGCTCATGAGAAGAACGGGCAAGAAACTCATAGCCACTCCTTTTAATCGCCAAGTGTACAATAATATTTCGTTTACAAATTATAACTGTAAGGTGCTGCAACCATTTCTCCATGAACTACTACTCAACATACTCAAGCATTTGATAAAAATTGATGGTAGCCTCTAAAGCAGCAGTATGGTAAATAGGAGCATCCACTTACATGTACATAAATAATCAAGACAAGACGTAATTATAGTCCGTAGTTTAATCTAATTGTTTAAATAAAATGTAGTAAGTAAATTATCGATTTTTTCTAATCATTAATTTTTTAAATGTATTTTTATCCTTTTAAAATATATTACATACAGGCTAGTAACCTATATTCATAAGTGAGTATCCACAGCTATGAAAAACCTTAGTACATGCTCAATTTATAAAACTAAAAGGTGAAAATAATTTACAAGGTAAAAATAAAAAACCGTATTGCAGAACTTGGATACATCTTTATTCAAAAAATCGTTTCCAAAAATAAAAAGCCAGGTCATTTGTTTTTTTTTATATCAACGTATATTTACATAAATATATCATGTTATCTCGCCGTACGTTCATACGTCACACGAAGCGAGATGTCTGTAGGGTAGGATCAACCTACTTCTGTAGTTGTGTACAATATATAGATATATAAAAGTAAGGGTATTTCATGCGTGTATAGTATTTGGATAGATAAGAGTATGATATTATAGCATTTAATTGTTTTTTCAGTAGGTACCAGCGGCGCGGATGAGTGCTTGTTTAGCTGCACCGGCTGCTGCTCCACCGTTTCCTGCTACAGCAGCTGATAAAAACTGGAAAAGAAACACATTATGATAAATACATATGTCTGTATTCCCAAAGGGGTAAGCAGATGTATAATACATTTGCGCCAACTATTATCTATAGTGCGCGAGCCGATAGTCGTTTATAAGAAGAGAAGAAAACCGAAGAAACTTTATTGCAAATTATTTTCGTTCGGCCCGAAGTTTTGGATAGACATTGATGGATGACCCGCCACCACGTTAAGATGGTAGTCGCCTCTAGGTACGACTGATATTCAGTTAAATAAGATTAGACTCAAATGAAACTCACTATGCCAAAGTTATTATGTATGTATAAATCAGTATGCGTAGTTCTCATATAAAAAGCTTCATTATGTGAACTCGAACTTTAGTTTTCCTTTTCTAGTATATTAAGATTTATAATGATTATATATAATATAAAATAATAAGCATTTTTCATGCTAAGTTAGAATGCAAAAAGGGAAAGAGACAATCTCTGAAGTGGGACTTGAATCTGCGACTTACACTACCTTTTTATAAATTTTATGAGTGACTGTTCATATGCCGTCACACTATTGAATCCTACAGCCATTAATTCTAGAATGACTCTTATATACGTCATTCTAGAACTCATACATCCCAACTTATATCAGACGTACTGTTGCCTTGCTTTTGGAGTATGGCGATAACTTTGAACATAGTGTCATTCCTAGCCTTTTAACCTGCCAATCTTGGAATGCCAGACATAATTGAAAACCTGTTCTGGCTGCCGGTGTGCCGCTGCGATGCAATAAGTTGAGAAAATTTTAATCTCTCTGTCTTTATAGCTCTCTGAGTAGCAGTAAATAATAGGTTGTTACTGTGAATTTGGCAAGTTTAGGGTTAAGGGTTACTTACTCCAGCGAGTGGCTGCAGGGCCAGTTGTAAGATTTGGTTGACTGGTGGCAGTGCTACAGCGGTGAGGTAGGCACCAACGTTGTTACTGCGGGCGTTGAAGGCGCCGAACAGACGCTTAGCTGAGCAGTATTGCTCGGTCATGAGGCTGAAAAGATAACATGTAATTTATATAATATATTGATCTATATTTTGTGAGTGCTCGGATGGCGTAACTGGCAAGCTGTCTACAGGCCGCCGCTGCGATGAGTTTTGTTCCGAATTCCGCACGGGACAATTATTTGTCGGATCCATAAAAAATACTGTCTAGGTGTACTTTATGTCCGCCAATAGCAAGTTTGTAAAGTAAATCAGCATTTAAGAAGTAATCACAATGTTTACGTAAGTTCTTAGGAAGTTGAAAATCTTTTGTAAATGCCTAAAAAATTCTCAGACAGTAAATGTAAAGAAACATGTCACCCTGTCGGTCGGCACTTTCTATGCCAACCAACAGGACGTTTTCCTGTCGGCCATCCTAGATATCGTTGGAGTGATATTGTGGCAGCGGATCTGCGAGAGCTTCAGGCTAGTGACTGGCGTGAAACGATCAAAGATCGGAAAAAGTGGCTGTCTCTCGTATCGGCGACCAAGACACACTTTGGGTCTCTGAGCCAATAAATGTTCATATATAAAGATGTTTTAAACATAAATTTTCGCCTTACCCAGCTGCTCCAGGACTGACACTTGAGAGAATGGAGTCCCAAGCAGCTTCGAATGGGTAATTTCTGCCACCAGCAGCGCAGTTACCTCGTGCTCCAACCTAGAAATGAACAAGATGATAAAAAGTTTGCAAAAAATTATCAAGTACGGAGACACAAATAGTTTCCAAATGGTTGCAATAAGAAGTCAGGCTTCTGTGTATCTTAACAATAACCTTTTATCTATCGACTTTTTGTATGACTAACCATGGTAGCAAAACAACAACTTGCCTGATATTCAGTGTTATCTGTACTATTGGGCGAAGGGTTGTAGTAGCTTGTGGGTTCTTTTAACACCTGAGGTTATGAGTTATGTATTGTCGATTCGACATTGAAGATTTGGTTCTGGTAGAGCAACAGACACTTAGAAGATTACAAGTATTTAGAGCGCATTTCATGCAGAAACACAGCACAAGATTCTTTGTCTGCTTTTTGTTTAGGATATTTTGTCTCAGTTATGCTGGTAGGTATGAGGCAATAGAATTATCTTTAATGGCAAATATTTTAAATCATAATTTATAAATATTTGTTGTAACATTCGTTAGTAAAACGTATAAAATATATCACTGTAAGCATGAGCTGTTATTTCTACTCAATAGTGATTGCGATTGCGGGTACTTGAAGTTCCATCAAAAGCAATATTTCACACAAACACTTCTGGTGATATATGGGCAATTAATCATTGTTCACGTACGCGAGAGAAAAATCATTTATATCAATAACAATCGAAGAATAGTTGTCCAAATTGTTTGGACTCTGGACAATGTGAGGGCGTGTTGATGAACGACCTCTACGATATGATTTATGATGAACGTTCTTGTTTCGTATGCATTGGGTTTGCAAGTCATTAACGTTCGAGCAAATACTGGGATATACTAGAAATTGATTGGAAATCAATGACGAAATAGTAGCTGGTAGAAATGATGTCCAGGCTATTTTTGAGATCTAAGTTTTTGGAATAGCTCATGTTGTGTAATTGAACGTCGACTGACACATATCTGATAAAGACTGCGTCAGTTGCTGCTGCTTCGACACAATTCCCGAGTCAGCGTTTTCAAGCATCTCCATTCAAGCGTCAATCGGATTTTCTGTCAAGAAATTCATAGGAACACGATGTAGAACAGTGTCCAGTAGGCTACAATGGGCTCACCCCTATGGCGTGGGAATTTAAACTACAATTAGGGAATAATGGGTGAAATACACCACTGTCTACTTCTACGGAGATTTAAACATGATATTATGTATGAAATAATAGTTTGTGGTTTATCGATTGTTCTAGAAAGTTTAAATCGATCGAATAAAGGACTAAACTTTACAACAAATGATGGAGGCAGTATTAGTATTGTAAATAATAATATTGAAATGAGTATATACAACGAAACAAGATAAGAACGTATTTCAAAATGTCATAATCTGCAAGCACAGCACGCTGATTTTGATTAGTGGCGCTAATTATCATATAGTATCTGAGATTATGCAATAATGTCAGGATAGATAACTAGATAAAAAATTAAGAACTTTGAAAATAGCTAAAGTGTACACAGTGTACATCAATTTTTTTAGAAAATGTTTACAGCTATCATTTTTGAACCAAACCAGTAATTTCAATCATTCATCATTGTAATTCATCATCATCAAGCTTGAATGAAACATATGATAACAGTAAATGATGCAAAAGATATTTAAAAAGAATAAGACATGTGGATAGACGTAGTCAGTCTGCCTCTAGGCAAGAAGCAGTTGTATCATCAGCGATGTGCCATAGTAAACAGTCTGATACTTTGTTACGTGTATAACTTACCGCGTAACGACGGGCGTTGGGGTTGGCACCCAGTACAACGATTGCGTCAATGCTTGCTACCAAGTTTTGGATGAAGCTTTCGACTGCTCTGCGGGCACTGGCAGGGTTGCCGTTGCGGACAGCGCTGACGTAAGCATTGATGACCTGAACACAAAATTAAACTTATATTATGCACGAAATTAACTGCACGCATGGCGTCGTTTAAGTGTTCGTCTCGCCGCTGCTACTGCGCCGTGTGTTATGAGTCGATCCCCACACGAGACATAATTGTGTGACCTACAAATAGTTGCTCTAAGTTGTTCTTTTTGCCCAAACACAGGTATTATAGCCCATGTGGGACTGAACTAGACATTTTTTTAAACTTGTTAACCACAACTTTTCTGGGTCTCAGAGTCTGAAATCATTGTCTGATTATTTATTTCAATTAAGTATTTCGAACTTATGTGTATCAATGTCAATCTATAGAGTTGAAACTATTATTCGTGTTTAGCTACTTGTGTTAACTAGGATGCCTACCTAGTAGTAAAAATTAAGCCTATTATAACCAGCACAATAAATCACAGTAAAAATCTTAAACGTAGTTGTGTCTTGACGCTGTTGTTAGTACTTTTCATACACCTATATTTAGAGACTATGACTGATGTCATTATATAAATCTTTATTTTTGGCGATAGATTCTTGGCCTTATGGCCTTTAAATCAAACTTTTGATCAGAGTAATAATTTTAATTGAGACGTGAACAAATTTTATTATTAAACGTAATGTAATACGTGTTGGGAAGTGATACAGCTATGAGTTTCTTGCCAGCTTCTTCCCATGAGAGCACTTTTTTTTTTCACTGGTAGATAATAAGGTAGGATATGAAAATTTAAATAGCTAAATTTTCATTTCCTTTTAATAAATACTGTTTACTTCTATTTAAGCTATTTTAATTATGAAGACTATTTAGATTTAATTTAACACTTTTCCCGATGTTTTGGTTGCTTTTCAGCAGCCGTGGTCATAGGGAAACTAATACGAGATGAAAAAATCCGATTAAAGTAGTTTAATTTCATAATATTGTTTTCTGTTTACGCGAATGGTATTCATTGAAATTAAACTACTATATACGGATTATATCGCGTTGTTTATTTAGCACTGTATTACAAAATTTTGAAAATATTACACTACTACTACTATTGATTTTATTTTACTAATTTATAAGCTAATAAAATTATTTAAACTATTAAATCTATTTATTTCAATTTAAATTTGCGTAAATGTAAGACGATATTAAGAACTTACGTTAGCTTGTGCACAAGCATCTCCTGGGACGCCGGCGGATAGCTCAGCCAGTATTCCTAGGGCTTGGCCAATAGCTTGAGCCTGACTCTGAGGGTCTCCTTGGTTGGCAAGATCGTTTACAATTTGCTGTGCGCTCAACAAGTATACGTTTGTGTCACCGCCGTCTATCAACTCGAACGAGCGTTCTGTTAAGTAGCTGAAATGCAAAACTTTTGTCAATGTCAACATGTGTATAAATAATAATACTAACTCTATGTTGAAACTGTTCCCCTACTGACAACGGACCTCTTCTTAGTTGAGGCTAGAGTCCATGACGTACGGTTGGTTGACTTTACATATCTTACAGAAAATTATGGAGAACTCTTAAACATGCAGGTGGCTTCACGATGTTTTCTTCCATTACGGTGAAGCGAACAATAATTAAATACGAATACGTTTTCTGTGTAACAGTCTAACGGTTTTCTTCAAAATCAGTTTATAATTGGCGATTGTATGAGCTCACTTAATATTATTTATTTATTGCCTTTAATGGTACAGTCACCTTCAAAAAGATGTTAACGGAACAAAGTTCCATTACAATATCTACATCTAATATGCCAAAATATTGTATTCATTTCTTGTTAATGATTATATTACGAACTTTTGCTTGCGGCTTTGCTTATGTAAAAGTATGTTAGGTTAGGTTAGGTGCAACAGAACTTTGGCGACCGCTGCGGTCGCACAAGTCGTTAATCGTATCCAGCGGTTGGGCCTCGAGGTGGCCCTGTCTAAATCCGAGGCCGTTTGTTTTCACGGCCCTCGGAACCGGCCACCTCCAGGGGCCCATATCATGGTAGGAGGGGTCCGCATCGGCGTCGAGTCAACCCTAAAGTATTTAGGTCTCTTGCTCGACAGCCGATGGGACTTTACAGCCCATTTTCGTCGTTTGGCCCCCATTCTTCGGGGCGCTGCAGGCGCTCTCTCTCTCTCTCAGGCTCTACGAGGGGGTCGTGCGGTTCATGGCCCTCTATGGGGCCCCAGTTTGGGCAGAAAACCTGACGGCCTGAAACATTTCGGCGCTTCGTGCGCCACAGCGCGTCATGGCAGTTTGATTAGAGGCTACCGCACGATTTCATTCGAGGCTGCGAGCCTCCTCGCCGGATCGATGCCATGGGACCTGGAAGCGGCGCTCCTGGCGTCGCTCTATCGTTGGCGCCAGAAGGCGCTAGCTCAGGGCGAAGGACCTGTTCTCCCCGCTGTCGAGGCGGCAAGGTCCGAGCTCCGCCAGGTCCTAGTGGAGAAGTGGAAGGAGCGACTTTTGCACCCTAGTGGCGGCCACGCCACGATTGTGGCGTTAAGTCTCGTGTTTGAGGAATGGCTGGAGAGGCGGCATGGCGCCCTCACTTTCTGGCTGACACAGGTAATGACTGGCCATGGTTGTTTTGGCCAGATCCTGTGTCGTATAGGCCGGCAAGAGACGCCCGGTTGTCACCACTGCGGCGACTGCCGCAACGTTGTTGTGGAAACGGCGCTGCACACTTTGGTGGACTGCCCCGCCTGGGCATCGCAGCGCCTTGAGTTGATCGCGGCAGTCGGATTGGTTGCCTTCTCGCTCCCGGCCGTAGTTCAGTCTATGGTCCGGAGTGCCTGGCGCCGGAGGGCGCGAGACGACCTCCAGCCACTCTGAGGTTTGACCTGGGGGTGGTGGGCTTCGTGGGCCTGTCCACCACCCGACCAGTACCAGGTCCGAGAGGCGGCGTGCGTGTTCCCACGCGCGCCTCTGAATTGTGTGTCCGTCCCGTTCTCAGGGGGACAGTAAAATTTGTGGTTGTCTATTTGTGTAGTGGCCTGCCGCTTTATACGGCGGGCTGAAACCTCGGCGGGGTCCCAATTGCATGTGAAAGCGATTCGCGCGGCCCCGCCGATTGCGCTTATGTCGAGGAACACCGTGGTAGGTTTAGTCGGTATTACTGGGATGTCAGTCACCATCTTTCCCCGGTGAGTCCGACACAACCTCACCGTCGCCCCGGGGAGAGGTAAGTAAGACAGCAGTAGCCAAGTAAAAAAAAAAAATGTGCAACTGTACTTCATTTAAATAAAATTTTGCCTATTTTTAAAAATCGGTTAAGTAGTTTTTGATATATACCCTTACAAATAAACATAGAAACAAAAATCTAATATTGCCTCTTTATAATATTAGTGTAGATTAAATAATAGTTGAATACAGCGTTTGGATTATTAGTAGCAAACAAATGAAACATCCACGTTTACAAAGTTTTGGAACACCTATTCACTTACGATTAATTAACCAGATACAGTAAAGATTGTATTCTTCCACAATAGATGAATAGAGTATTTTGACATATTGGATGTAGATATTTTAATGGAACTTTGTTACAAGAGACGAGAGTCACCCGCTCACGCTTCAAGGAACACTTAACTGCTATTCTTAAAGTTTGGCAATGTCAAGTGTTATACACAGCCAAGCCGATGGTTTCTATTAATAATACTCTTTTTAAATTCGTTTAAAGAAAGAGAAATAAAAGCGGTCCAGTATGACCTTTCTGCCGCGGCAATCCACGGTAGATAGATCATTCTAGAGCTTACACTTGTGTTTAAACACACAAGTGTAAGCTCTAGAATGATCTGTATTCATATTTTCGATCGAATAATTTTCTTGCATTGTTTTCTCTGCGTGAACTTGTTCCAGATTGACCAATACTGAGCATTTAGCTTAGTTGATGAATACTTGCTTGCTTATTGAACTAAAGATTAAACGCTACTGACTTACCTGCCAATTAATCTGCCATTGCTTTTTGGTGGAGCCACTTCGTTGATTCCATTTAGGTTAAGTTGTACTGAAGGTGCAGCCAAAGCGCTCTGAAATAAACGTATGATATTTACAATAAGCGATAATGACCATTTTACTAGTTTAGTGATACTTAAGTGGCCCACTGCTGGGCACGGTGGACTACTCCAGACGGAAGAGATCAGGCGAAGATCTACATAAAATATATTATTGGCCAAATGTGAGTTGGCTAGCTTCACACATTTTCTATCGGCAAGAAGTATATAAAAGTTTTTGGACCTGTTAAGATTTTTATTGATAGACTTCTTTCATAGATATAACTAACTTAATAAATAAGAGGTGTGTTCCTCGGATTCTAAGTTATAAAATACTTCTTGGTAACACTAAAGGCTGATGCATATCTAAACAAAGTACGTATAGACAAGCATTAAACAATTTGGCGTATAATTTTGTAACATCTCTGTAAACCTGTGTTTAGCAAATAAAATATTATGATTATGATTATATTTGAGGGTGTTAATATGTCCAGATAAATAGGTGCTTAATTTTTTTCTTGTCTTTATATGACAGGCTGAGGTATCCATGGTCAGAAAGAATAAATATATTTATTCGCCAAGAATATGGTACACTCGATGGTGATGGTATTAGGATATTTAATATTAATTATTACATTTAATAGTTCGTAAATATTGTACTGAGGATAAATTAAACTAAATAATGTCAGTGTGACAATTTCAGTAAATAATACTTATATCCTTGGTATGTTATGGTTTAAACATTGACTTACAGTTTTAACTAATAAGTAAATGAAACAATTAGTTTATTTTTTAAATCATTGGACAAGGAATGTTATATGGTTTGACAGTGCATACTTATAAAAAAATAACAATGCCTCTACATTCTCCAAATGGATCGGGTAATGTCTATAGGAATATGCTAGGAAAGAAATAACCTTGTTAAAAGAGTATGACTATTTTAATATCATAGTAATCAATAGATATTTCAATATAATATTCGTCCTGTTTATAAACAGCCCCATTGAAAGAAAGAAAAATATTATTGCTCCAAACAGTGAGACACAATAGAAAAAGAAATCTATACAATAAGGACTTACGAGCTAACTTAAACTTAATCAAATTAATTTAAAATAAAAACGAAATGGGAAAAAACAATTACATTAAAATAAAAACATTTATGTGTCCCACGGTCGCTGCAAAAAGTCTCCAGTTCAGCATTTGCCAGACCGTTATGGCTGGTACTGGTTTTCAACTGGAACCATTGCTAGTTTTTTCTATCACGACATACTGTCAAGTCAGAATTTGACACGTCATTATCGAGACTTGTAAAAAAAACCGTTTACACTCATGCCAGTGAACCAGTATAACTGCTTATAAAGCCTCTGAACTAACCATCCACCAGTCCCAAGCTGTCACGGCAATGAGCTACATCAAGCGCTAAATATATTCAACGTATTTCAATCATATTAGCTGTAAGCGGTTGTCGGATGCGGAATTTCTGTCACGTTATTATCGTACCGAACGATCCGTCATTTACAAAACTCGATTTCAATATATTATGCTCTCAGAACCCGGTTGGAACCCTGTCTGACTCACTTGCGCTTTACATTTATTCATGGAATTATAGGACGACCATGATTTTATGTCATATAGGATAAGAACAATGTAAAAGATATAATTATAAGAATTGATGAAAATGTACTGAGATAGGCTTCTTAGTCAATATTTGGTTATCCAATGTAGAAAGAAGAACATAAGATGGGTAAGAAAAATTAAATTGTAAGTTAGCATTTAAGGCAAATGCGAATGGAACTCTCGGGCAGGGATGGTATTAGCAAGCGTTTCTTTAAATAGGTTTTTTTTTATCAAGACATATATGCCAGGTCTGCACGGATGGACTAGTAGTCAAACTGGTCGCCTCGGCACTGCCACTGCGCCAAGGTTCGGGTGTGAGCCACAAATGGTTGTTGCGAGTCTATATGTTCTATTGTTTGTAAAATCTCCCGCGACACAGGAATAAACAACAGTGCAGGAGATGCTTTAAAAAAAAGCAAAGTTGCAAGTGGAAATCCTTATTTTCAGTCTTCAACAAACATGCTATGTTATACAGACAAAAATAATTTGAATTTGAGTCAGTTATAATTTATTACAAAAACATATTTCGGTTTAATTCTCATCAAAATTGATTCCATTCCCACATAGGATAAAATATTGTGCGATTTAGAAATAATTGCTCTGAGTTTAAGTGTTTCTGTTGTTCGAATCTTTGTAAAGTTCCTTGTGACATAGGAAATATTATTAGGGTGGGAATTGTCTCTTTGAAAGAAAATATTAGACTTGTCCTAGTGAAGACAAAATCATGGTGTCTTTATGTAAATCTAAATATTCCCAGGTGGTTGCGTATTGAGACCTTTGATAACGCCGGCAGATCTTTTGAGCACCATTTGCCATAGGCACTTGTTTGCTTTCATTGTAGCAGGTTAATTTCTCGTCCGAATAAAGATTGAGTTTGAAGCACATCCTAACTAATATTATAAATGCGAATGTCAGTTTGTGTGTTGATTTACTACGCTTTAAAGCCTTAAATACTCAACCAATCGTCAAGAAATTTCGCATACATGTTTTCAGGGTACTGAAAAGAACATGGAGTACCTTACATCTAGAAAGTATATTGCTTCTGAGGGATAGTTTATTGATTTAATCTAAATTAATGCGAGTGATGCCGCGAGCAAAATCTAGATAGGATTTATAGCATTATAATGCGTTGGTAGTTTTTGGCTAAATACGCAAACTGGCTTTTGAAATCTAATATATAATATATTCTATATTCTACCATGTACGTGGTAGAATATAGAATAACATAACACCATCTAGCCCAAACTAAGCAGAGCTTGTAATATCGGTACTAGACAATGGAGAAACATATACGAGTATATACATTTTTTTTGTAAATACCTACATATTATACATAGAAACACCCAGACCAAGACAAACATCCATGTTCATGCACACACATATTTGAGTTGTGCGGGAATCGAACCCGTGACCTCAGGCGTGGCAGTCAGGTACACTAACCACTACGCCATAGAAGCCATTAAAATCTAAGGTTCGTTGAATTGTTATTTAGTAAAGCTGGTTAGTTAAATAAGCTCGGGGTACAAAATACCTTACTGGCTGTGACGTGAGAGCAAAACTTGCAAGAGGATCGTCTTTTCTAGGGTGCAACCACAAACGCGTTTATTGTGAAATTCAAGATGTTAGACTACTCGACAATGCTTAGGAGTAAATACGGGTAGCGTTTAGTTTACAGACGCATTCGTCTATTTTCTCCCTGAATAATAATACTAGAGCAAACAACATTTCAGATGATGTGATCTGTACCTATCACTGCCATGTTCCTTTTGTTTTACCCATGGCTTCATTCGTGTTAATAATAAATTACTTTTTCTGGATAAGAGTTACCCTATGTCCTGTACCTCTCACGAAGGGTATGCGAAATTTCATGATGATCTGTCAAGTAGTTCAGGCGTGAAAGCATGACAAATAAACATTTAAACAAACTCATATTCGCATTTACAATACTAGTAAGGATACGAGGACGACAAACATGAAAATTTGCGGTAATTCTGGCTTTATATATATATGGACATCTGAAAACAGCAGAACAGCCGCGATTTTGTGCAACCTTGAAGAATCGTAGTCCATAGAATAATTAAATTATGAAATAGATATAATGAGAGTAATAAAATAAATTAAATATCGGTCTCAGCCAAAATCCCTCTTATACTTTTTATCGGTTTAGTTTTGGCAGATGAAACATACATTCAGTCCAAGCGCGACGGCTATATATCTGTTAAAAATCTTTTTCTAATGTTTTGGTGACCTCATGTCCTCTTAAATTAAGCAATTTTTAACTAGGTCTTCAAGTCACTTAGACACGCGATGACTGTACTTTGTATAAGAAGATATGAGAGCTAATAAATTGACCCTACGGTTAGTTGACCTCAGCGCTCTATTGTTAGCTATATTATATTTATTTTATTATATGGTTATAATTATAATCGTGTAATACTGTCCCATTACCACACTTCATTAGACGTTTATATACGAAAACACATAACTAACAAAGTTGAAATCCACTTTTTATAAAAGCTCATACTAAGTTAAGAGGAAGAGAGGTCATTTATTTTATTTCCTTTTATCTTAATGTCTACTTTATTCATAGTAAGTAGTCTTCTATAAATACTAAAGATGAAGTATTTTTTCTTAATTCAACCTAAACAATCAAATACTTTTACCATGCTACGCGAACATCTTAACAAACGAAACTTCGATTATTTATAAATTATTCTTAATCGTCCGCAATATAATTTATAAATTTATTTTCAATTATATATAATAAATAAATTATACGTAGATTATTATCCTTTTCGCGGATTCACCAAGAAAGTAGTAAACCATTTGTCGAATCATTAAATTTTCAGACTCCGTGCTGCTGTGAACAGTGCACGGAGTGTGAAACTTTATTTCATTGATCACCATACAGAACAATACAATACCATTAACCCTGATCTATCAACAATAAACTTAAGCTCATATTCATTTTGAAATGGAAACCTGCGAACCGAACCCGGGACATCATATATGCTTATATTATAAATAAAGAAGATTTTTTTGTAATTCTAAAACGCCGAACCTCCTGAACCGATTTGAATGTTTTCCACCATTACATGAATTAAATTGATCATCTTTTCCAGAAATAACATAGGCTATATGACATCACGCTATGAGCCACGGGAGCCGAACAGTTATAACAAACGTGGGCAAAACCGGGGCCAGCTAGTGGTAGACAAAATCTCAAGCATAAATGTACGGCCTATTGGACCAACGAGAATAAATAAAAAGCACTTACTGTAGCGAGGAATAATACCAGTACGATAGGCAGCATCTTGCTGGTCTTTGTCCGACCAAACGGTATATACTATACACGAAAACATACAAATGGCACCGATATATATATACATGTCGCCGTATTATGCACAATATACCACATCTGTCCAAACAAAATAAAATCGAAAACGATTTTACGCATCATACGTACTACGCGTTCTTATCTTTCAGAAAATAAGTTCGATATTCCAATGAGTTTTGTTTTTCGGATTGTAAAAATAAAGTTGTGTGATCATAGGATTGAAACAAAGAGACTAATTGAATCGTTTGTAGTATGTTTACTTGATAGTATTTACGTAAATCGTCCTTTATTCGAGCACAATGTGTGAAATTAAGATATTTTTTGTTTCACCGTCATTTGTTAAGTAAATATGTAAGTTGAGAAGGTTGTATAGTTGCTTTGCCTTCTTAGATATTGTCTTTTGATATAGTTAATGATATTTTTTACAGTCACCTCCTTATTATCCATGGCCTATATCGTGGACTATATTAACGAAATACACTGGCAACACCCAGATAAGGAACTACTATTTGTGGTTCATAGACTGTGGTGCAGTTAGAAAGCAAATAATAGGTGTCTTTATTTTAATACCCCTAACAAATAAATGTAACTGCTCTGCATGAGGTCTCGGGTTCGATGTCTTAGTCGTGCAAAGTGTTATTGAGTTTTCTGTCAAGAAATTCTCTGTAGCAATAGGGAGTATGGTACTACATGACAATGGGCTCACCCCTTGTCACTTGTAATACATATGTGCCAACTCCTTTGGAGGTAGACGCGTATGAGTGTATACGTAATAATTAAACGTTAGATTTATGCCTATTGCCTGAAGCATTAGGCAGTTACTTTCAGCTGTCAGTGGAAAACAGCATAGTCAGATCTTCCGATCCCAAGGCATTGTCGTAGGGCTGACAAACAAACACACACACTCACACACACACATTCATATTACATACATCTGCGCACTTTTACTTTTACATAGATATAAAATAACATGTGTTTCTGAAATATATTTTTAAAATTTTAATTCGCTTACTAATGTTAAAGTCAAAGGAAGAGTTGTACCCCCTAATACAAGCAAATTATTACTTAAAAGGGGTCCAAGACCATTTAATGTAAAACCCTGTATGTGAAGAAATAAACATTTTTATTTATTATTATTTTATTACTTTCGATTTTCACTTGCTTCATTAACTTTATTCACATCATTGAAGGACATAAGTCGGTTTAGGTACTCCTAACCGAGGCCGTCACCGATCTTGACAGAGAAAGTTTGCCCAGGGGAATTTCTATCTTTCAAGGAGATCTATCTTACCTACTCTACTTCTTCGTCTTTATGCATTCTCTTGGTCATGATTTTGTCCACGTGACCCATGAATATACAAATAAATACTATACTTTCAATATTTATTTTATTAGTTAGGCTCGGTTCTATTCTTCTGTCTTCCAACTATGTTTACTATTTCATATGGTGTTCCAGGCTGTTTTAGATTACGAATAGGATATTTGTTACTAGGGCAAACATTTCACAGGTCTTTTGATATTAAGGAGTTACCATAATCTTGCAAAAAAATACTAAATCTGCCGTGGTCAATCGTATCAGTAGGTGCTAACAGCACAATAACTCCTGAAGAAGCCTGTACACCCTACTCATCGCAGGCATACAGCACCATCTTGTTTGACTGCATTCCGTAGGACCCAAAGGTACCTTTTCAGTCTATTTAAGATGTCAATCGCTGGAGTGCCAGACATAACTAATCATCTATTCTACGTCTTGTCTCCGCTACTCAATAGGTTGAAAGAAAAGGCTCAATGCAATAGCTTTAGCTGCGTATCACCTATCACATAACTGCAAAATAACGTCATTTACATAAAACAGCGGTATTAACATTCCTTAGCAAAATTACTGCAGATTATCAAGATTTAACGCTTATAATCCCGAATATTTGATAGCTCAATAATCATTAATCTGTTAGGTAATTTTATTTATTGTTAAATTTATTGTTTTTATAATTCATCTGTTTAGTACTAAGTCCTTAGATGTTTTTGAACGTAAAACCGTTTAAAGTTGCTTATGAAACATCTTATTCCCAAATGGATAACATTTTATTGCTGCATTAGTGCAGTGATACATGCGATGGACAATTGCCAACTGTGCTGGTTCGGGTCGGCTAGCTTTATTGGGTGTTTTGTCAGGCGTTACTTAGTAGCATACTGCCATTTACCGAGCACATCAGCAGAATAGTGTCTGGAAATGGGCACGGTAAACAGCAGTGCTATATCCTAATTGTGGTAATTCTAGAACTCAAATCTTTAGTCTACATTAGCTGTACCTCAAATAGTGACATACATACTCATCGCAGAGAGTAATTGTGAGTCTCTTAGGACATTTTCGTCTGCAGTATATATGCTGCTAGTAAAAATTTGCATGCGATACACGGCAATAAGCTCTTTCGTTTTTAGATGTGGTCATAAATATCGCAACACCGGCATTGACACTGCTGTCTAGCCTTTTGGGAATATATTAGCGTGAATCTATATACAGAGTTAATTGAAAAATACTAATAACCTTTTAGCTGTGATTTACTTATACCGTAATTTTTTACCATTTTCTACCATTTTTCATAATTTATTGTTCGACTTTTTCGTTCAAATATTACCCAATATGTTTGTATATTAGTAGAATTACTTGGACGTTTATAACTGCACAATTATGCACGCAATTGATTAAAGCTTATGTATATACGCTCTTAGTCTTGTTTTGATTTGAAATGTGATTACTTATCGGTTACATTTTATTTTATACTGTAACATTCAGATAAATGTACTCCCCACTTATCCTTAGAAGCCTTTGAGTTCCTCGTAAAAATGGTTGTAACTCAAGCTATAAATATAAAAGTATGTTAAACTATCTTCATTGTATTTGCATCATATGCTTTTGTACTTTAATAAAATGTTTTGAACAGTATTGCGACGATGGAGAAAGGGGGAAGAGGGTGGCTCTCTCAAAGCTGTGAATGCTAGGTTACTATGGATGAGAATGAAAGTAGGGATTACTCGTGTGTTCATGGTAGGGGTCTATGCACCCGTAAACATAGCACCGGATATGTCTCAGAGTGCACGGGAAGAAAGAGAAGATTTTTGGAATTGCTTAAGAGATGTCTTGAGGAAATGCAAGGAACACGAGAGGTTGATAATGTTAGGGGATTTTAATGGTTGGGTGGGAGTAAAACGTGAATCATACGAAAGGGTTTTAGGCAAGTATGGGGACGAAAGCGTGAATGAAAATGGGAAAAGGTAGTTTGAGCTATGTTTGGATTGGACTCTTTGTGTTACAAAAACTGTGTTTGCCCACAAAAGAATCCACCAGAATACAAGAGAAGCAAAGAATGTAAGAAGTAGTATGATCGATTTTGTTGTAGTGGATGAAAGATTGAGAAAGAATGTCCTAGACACTCGGGGATATAGAGATATTGGTGTTCATACCGACCATTTTTTAGTTATGAGCCGGATACGTGGCTTCTTCAAAGGATCGGGACACCGTATACCTACCCGAACAAGTGCCCAAAAACGAATAAAAGTAGGCAATTTGCAAGATGAAATATTGAAAGACTAGTATAAAAGTCAATTGAGGAAAAGATTTGAAAGATTTTGTGACATTGATGATATAGAAGAATTATGGCAGTCGTTTAAGCATGAAGTGATTGTTGCAGCCTCAGAAGTATGCAGTGTGAGCAAGAAGAGGAAAATTATAAAATCGAAGAATGCGTGATGGGATAAAGATGTCCAAGGGGTAGTACATGAGAAAAAGCAGGCATGGTTGGACTGGCTATCTGTCAGTGCCAATGAAAGAATGTAAGAAGCAACGAAGGAGGATGTGAATGAAGCTAGGAATAAGTTTATAAGAATGAATAAGGTAGTGAAAGATGTAATTAAAAGGAAAAAACAGGAATTGAAAGACGAGTTTGATAGAAAATTGTTTCAAGATTTTCGGACCAACGCAAAGTTCTTCTGGAATTCTTTTTTAATTCATTTGCTCGGTTCGAGGTAAAACCGTAACAACAGAGCTGAAATCAATCAAAGATAAGAATGAAAGTTTACTGAAAGAAGAAAAGAGCGTACTGAAGCAATGGAAGGAATATTTTGAAAGAGAGGAATGACAAGGGCAAAGTTTTGAAATGAATGATAATGATAGTAATGATGAAAGCTATTAGTATGGATGAAATAATGTATGATAGGATTACAGTCGAAATGCTGACAGCTGGACAGGGTCTCATAGCAACTCAATTGTGTCGCATTTTTACTTGTGCTGGAATACTGGCCGTATGCCAAGTGATTGGTGCAAGGCTGTCATAGTATTTTTATACAAGAGAAAAGGCTCACAGCAAGATTGCAAAAGCTATAGAGGCATTAGCTTGCTCAGCGTCGTCGGTAAATTATATCCTAAAGAGTTAATTGAAAGGATTGTGA
Organism: Catocala nupta; assembly: GCA_963675205.1. Classification (NCBI taxonomy): domain Eukaryota; kingdom Metazoa; phylum Arthropoda; class Insecta; order Lepidoptera; family Erebidae; genus Catocala; species Catocala nupta. The sequence goes on from OY776094.1 coordinate 10,499,568, forward strand.
AAGTAACCGACGAGAAAATATGCACAAACGGGATTTCGAGAGTGTAAGGGATGTACGGATCAGGTTTTTGACTTACGGACCATAGTCGAAAAAGTTTTGGCCTAAGGTCAAAAGGTCTATTGCGCATTCGTGGATCTGAAAAAAGCTTATGATAAAATGGTGAGGTATGAACTTTGGTCGGTATTATCCATGTATGGAGTGAATAGAAACCTCACGCGAGCTCTGAAATTTCTTTATGATGATTCCAGAGCTTGTGTTAGGATAAATGGGACCTACACAGAATGGTTTAGAATCGAAAAAGGTGTTAGAGAAGGATGTGTAGCGTCATCTTGGCTGCTATACATGGACAATTGATTGAAAGATTTGAAAGATTGTGAATGGGGATTAAGAATGAATGAGTTACTTGTCAAATGTCTTCTTTATGCCGATGACCAAGTAATACTTGCGTCATCGGCGGAAGAGTTGTAACTATTATGCATGGTGCTTTTGAGAGTAAAGGAATGAAAATAAATGTAAGCAAGACGAAAGTAATGGTATTTTAAAAGGAAGTGTGCGTGACGATGTGTAATATTATGATTGATGGAGAAAAAGTGAAGCAAGTGAAAGAGTTTGTGTATTTGGGTACTTTATTTACAAGGGATGGTAAACATGACGGAGATATTGAAAGGAGAATGATTGCTGGTAACAAAGTGAATGGAGCTTTACGCGCTTTTATGAATAGTCGAAATGTATCCGAAAAGGCACGTCTGGTTGTTCATAGAGGACTACTAGTGCCCACACTTATGTATGGAAGTGAAAGTTGGGTATGGCAAAAGAAACATGAGAGCAGAATAAATGCTGTAAAAATGAGAGCGCTGAGAAGCATATGTGGTGTGACTCTGAAAGATAGAATAAGTGTAATAATAGTGTGATTAGAGAGAGATGTGGCGTAAAAGTAGATATAGTGACAAGAATAGAAAAGGTTATGTTAAGCTGGTTTGGGTAGAAAGTATGGACGAGGAAAGACTGACTAAGAAAGTTTATAAGGCTAGTGGAACAGTCGCAAGAGGAAGACCTAGATGAACATTTCTCAATCAGATCGGAGGCGTTCTGGACAAAGTCCAGGTTAAGGGCACCTTGAACCGACTGGCGTGTATGAGGAATGTGATGAAAGTGAATCAAGCCAGAGAAGTGTGTCAGGATCGTAGCTAATGGAAATCCGTAGTCTCCGCCTACCCCTCTGGGAAACAGGCGTGAATCTATGTATGTTTATATATATATATATATATTCCACCTTCCGAACGTTGGTAAAGAGAATAAACACAGTATTCAGAATTAGTGTTAAGTGGATTACATCCACGGAAGCAATAAAATATTTTTACCACCAAGTAAAGAGTTCTGAAAACATTTTATAGCCTATATTGATATGAAACGTTTGATATTTTCAAGGCCATTTGGCTTAATACAGCATATTCTATTGCTCAAGCTATTTTACGTCCTATAAAATTTGAAAATGCAACAATGTTATGCCAAAGCGATTTCGAGTGACTGGAAAGCGCGATGAGCTGACAGCTTGGCCTTTAAAGCAGCGATGCGAAAAGCCAAAGAGTTACTCCACTACATCCATTAATATAACAAGAAAGTAGACGAGGAAATTTGAATGGAACTTCCTTGCTGATTGTCCGATTCATATTTCAGAGGCAATGAAATTTTTAATACTAACACGGTAAATAGAATTGTTTCCATACTGCTGCTATTGAGAATCTCTTGAAAGGAAACCCAATAATACTATGTCCAACCAGGCATACTGGGTATCGAACCTTAAACCGCAAGCACAGCAGGCGAATTTCGCAGTGTCATCGAAGCAGTCTGTTGTTTTAAAAATTGCCCGTGTCCAAAAAATATCTAATATAATTTGGAATTCAGCCTTGGGATAACGAAAGAGTTTTAAAAGTAAATCACTTATCTAGCGGCCATACCTCAGTAGCTATCATTCGTCGGCGTCTCATCATTTGCAGTAAAGCAACAGAAGGGAATAAAACCGGCGATGGACACTAAAATACTATGTATGCTTTACGGTCACTTTAAACATGTGATCATTATCTATATGGCATTTGTAGTGACGTCAGACATGTCTTACTGCCCATAACTGTGTATTTTACTTTGCTTGTGTTCTACATAGAACACTAACATCTGCCAATGGTTTCGCTCGCGTGCTATGTTATTTAAACAGCCTATATCTTATCGTATCTTGTGTGGGAGCCAGTCAGTACATACCGGCGATACTTCGACCCATTGGGATCTTTTGTGTCGATTTCCCCAATAACGACTGCCATAGATGTTCATGGCAGCCAGGACCGATGGCTTAACGTACGCTCCGAGGCACGGAGCAAGCGATAACTATCAATCAATACGCACATAATTCCGAAAAGTCATATAACTTCTGAAAATCAGAGGTGCGCGACGTGGGTTCGAACCCGAGACCCTCTGCATTGCAGCATATTGGTCTCCCCACTAACCTAAAAAAAAGAAACAGCCTATATACAATAATAATATAAATTATATTTATAAACTGTTCCACTGTTGGGTACGAGCTTATATCGTGTGAAGTGTAATGCTATAGTACCTATATCACGCTAGTCCTGTGCATGTTGGTAGGATTCATATATATTTCAGAACTTATAACAATTGATTAAAGTAATAACTTTAAAAAGAGGTACCTACGTGTCGCAAGATCGAACTCGAGACTTTTGCGTAGCAACCCAACGTTCTTCCACAAGGTTACCGTTGTTCGCTGTAACGCATGGTGTAGGAAGCTGTTCAGATGTTTGTTTGGCAATGCACGGCAACAACATCGTCAAACATTGCCAAATAGCAAAATTAAAACAAGGTTTTGTTATAAACATACATATGTACATATATAATCCTACGCCTAAGCTACATAAGCCTTAATCTACTCCTCTAGGCATCTTAAAGAATAAAGCCTGCCATGCTTTAAGATCCCACGTAATAGGGCGCAACCAGATCCTTATATATTATTCCAGACCACATGCTTCAACTAAAATTTCTTGATATAAGAATTTAATCACATTCTATCCAATCTGGTAACAATTACAATATATTTACATTATTAATTTTAAAACGAATTAATCTTAATATATATTAACAAACGTATTAAAAAGATAACATAATTACAAAACCACTAATAATTATACAACAACATTTTTAGTTTAGGCATCGAAGAATTCGTCAGTATCGCTGTCAACTGGTAACGTGCTCAGAAGATTGGCAGCATTGCCACGTTGAATGGCAATGCTGATTCTTTGGGCCAAGAAAAGACCAGCCTTCTGATCACGCGAAATGGCGATCAGTCGTTTTGCGATCTCTCTGTCGAAATTCGAGCGCTCGGATCCCATGAACCTAAGGTTTCCATAAGAAACGAACAAAAAAATTAATCTGGTAGTTGGTTCCGAAACCTCATGTATAGTATTTAGTACAAACAGTAGGCCTACCATGAAAAATAATTGCCGAAGTTTCGGGGCTATTATTGGTATTATTAGTTCCATGACACATATGATGTAATCATGTCATCTTAAACTCTACAGTGAAATGATCCCAAACACGGAGTTATAACACTTTCATAGAAAGAAATCCATAAAAACTTCGCGGTAGGTATATTCTCAATATGTATATCGTTCGCCCGAAGTTTCGGATATACATTTTTAGGTTATACTTACAGAGAAGCGCATTCAGAACAGTTCACGAGCAAAGAGATGTCCTTCTAAGAAGGAAAACAATAGAAAACATAATTTAGCAGCGCATCTTGCGTTGCCTCTGTAGGGTATACTGTCTCGGGGATTACTTAAGATCTGAGTGATTTTCTAAAACAACCTGGACGTCTTTGTAAAGTCATCTCCGTTCAGCCATAAATATAAAAGAGATATGAACTTTATGCAGTGTTTAAGCTGAATCTACATCGGAACCGCCTGTAGCCATTTATAATATGTTGTTGCACAAATTATTTCATCTACATCTGATACTTATTAGTGTAGAGAACAATGGGGCTGACATTTTATGGTTAAAATCAAAGACCAAAAAATTCAAAAAGTATTAAGAGAAGAAGAAGAAACTCCGGCCAGCCATTATTTGTTTTACCGTTAGTCATACTTATTTCTGACATATTTAAAGTATAAAATAATCTACTGAACTATTTTCTCAAAACAATTTGTTTAAAAACAACACGGACTAATAATTAATATTCATATACATTTGTAATTTTAGTAAAAATTTTATAACTAATAAAAAATAATGCATTTGTACCATGGCATTCATTTATACGTTTATTTTAGATCTCGGGATTGATATTCGGTTCGAGAGATATTATTATAATTTAATTTTCAGTCAAAAAAGGCCATAGAAGCATGAAGAAGCCTGTAAATATTTTGATTGAATGCAATAGGTTTGCTCCCTACTACCTGGTTCTTAAAATCATAGCTGGTGACGTGGGTGTTTTACTGCCTACCCCTTCCGGGAGCTATTTCAATGTTTTTATGTTTTGTGTAAGCATCTTCGTTCTTGCTTAATACTAGTAGGATACATTATCTCCCATAGTTACCTAACTTTGAACTCGTAGAGATGTTTCCTCATACATTTTCATCGTTTCCTCGATAAGGTCTATTGTTGAAACACAACGCCGGCTTCTGCGACATAGGTTGTTGACAAAACAATTTTGCATAGATTACGGATCCGCCGGAGATTTATGAAGCAACAGTACACTCTACAAAGTATTATTGAAGTCTTACAAAGTCAAATTCCGTGGATAAATGTTGGGTTTCACTGACAGCGGCCTTACAAATATTGGCTGTTTTGTTTCTGTAAGTTTATGATGTGACTTGGATACTTGTTTTTGACGGCACAGACTGGGATCCTAGACACGCCAGACCTACGTCATATTCTTGCTGCAAGTGACGTATGTAAGTCTACGTTGCTAATTTATTTCAATCAATTCGTTGGTAGGTTCGTAAACAATGTATGAATGCCAGTTAGAAAGTGGGCATTGTAACTAATATTATAAATACTATTGTGACTCTGTTTGTTTGTAACGCTTCCAAGCCGTAACTAGTCTACCGATCATCACGAAACATTTTTAATTTTTTAAATTGTTTTGGGTAGGTTTTAAAAGGTGTACGGTACGTAACAGACAACAGATTAAATATTACACATTACTCAATTGAACATTAAATAGTTGCCAACCTGAAGTCCAATTGAAATTATACACGTCATTCAGTTGATATTTAAAACTTTAGTGAGTTAAGGTAAACAATGGTAAAATAAGTATAAAAATGAAAGAAGACATAGAGCACAATAGGTCAAACAATTTTATTAAAAGTTCGCTTTAAAACACATTATAACTATCGTGGCAGATATCCGATTCAGAGCAAATGGAATTGTATTGTCTGCACATTCGTGAAGTTGGGTTATTAAATCAAACATTATTATTACTATGGCCTATAGTAAAAAGTTGTGGTGTGCGCACAGATCGCATTTGAGTCTTAAAGTTTAACATCGCATACACGTTGTTAGCGGTACAGAAAAGTACACAGGGTAACTTTCATTCAGAAAAATACTGTTACCTAGGGATTAAAATTTACTAACAAAATCTAGGATAACGTGAGCGAAGCCATAGGCAAAATCTATTCTTTTTTACTAATAATTTTTTTTAATCATCAACATGTAATATCCCTTTACTACAATGCGGATCCACACTAAGATGGATTTATGGTCGTAGTGTACAAGAAAGTTAATTATGGTAATAAAAAAAATCATATCTCAGATAGTAGTATAGATATTTCAAATTTTTTTCTGAACGGCCATCAGTTCTACCATAAGACATTTCAAGGTTGTCCATTAATTACCGGACACCCTGTATAACGACAATACAGCAATGCTAAATAGAAAAATTACACGTATACATCAATTAATAGAAAACATATAAAACTTACAATACTGTTAATGTCAACAACTTGTAACTGTAACCTAGACTTACTACTAAAATAAACGCCTACGTTATGTTACAGTTGTAAACCTAAAATTAGTTTTATATTGTTCGCGTTATTATTTAGAAAACATGGATTTGAAATAATCTGTACCAAATCTATATACGAAACGGTCAAATCTAACATTGTGTCTATAGTTTTACGCAGTGCAACTTAACCTACATTCAAATTACTTGTGAATTTGTTTAAGTAGTTTATATAAACACAGTGATGTTATATTTAAGCTAAGTGAATGCGACAACGAATATTGAAATGTTATTCTTTTTCTATAACTTTACTAATATTATAAAGCTGAAGAGTTTGTTTGTTTGTTTGGTTGAACGCGCTAATCTCAAGAACTGCTAGTTCGAATTGAAAAATTATTTTAGTGTTGGATAGCCTATTTATCGAGGAAGGCTATAAGGCTATATAACTTCACGATACGACCCAAAAGGCGGCGTAGTAACTATAAACGCAGGTGAAACCGCGGTCACATCTACTTAGTTATGTGACATAAGTGACGAATAGTCTTAGTGATAATAAAGATCTTTATACCTAAACTTATAGTGACATAGTGGCTATTTGTAAGCCGGATTGGTAGGTCGGCTTCAAAAAAGAACCACATTTGAAAAGAAAGAACAATTTTCCAACTAGGAATATACATACGTTGTACACTACTGTGCACAAGGGTCTTCTCAGTGTGAGAAGGGTTACGCCATAGTCTACCACACTTCTCCAGTGCGGGTTGGCAGACTTCACATATCTTCGAAAACATTATTTACTCTCAGACATACAGGCTGCCTTAAAATGATTTTCTTCACCTTTAAAATAAACGATAATTAACTATTTAATACACACAGAACTTCGAAAAGTCAGAGATGCGTGCCAAGGTATCAGTTTTCCTCGTGTTGTTTTACTTAATTCCGCGTATAGAAACTTACATTTATCTACCTTAAATTACACAATTAAATATATATAAGAAATTTGGTTTTCTTCCAGTCGAGCCCCTACTTTATTCGGTTCCAGTCACAGGTAAAGCCGAAGATAATCCTGTCTCCCTGTGGGATCTACTTTGTGATTGCAAACGGGGACTCGCAAACAAAGAAACTAAAGAAACAGTCGAAGTTTTAACTTTCATGACAACTTTCGGAATACTACAGGGATTATTTATTAATAGATTTTGCTTGTGGCAATTTTATTAAGTTAGTAACAGTATTTTATGAACTGAAAACTTCTTTAGGCACGTTGAGCACTTTTTGGGTGAACAAAAATCATAGAACTCGCGTAATCGCCACCGAACGCTTTCCATGAGCTATATGTTTACTGTGTATGTGTACTTTTTGGGTGAACAAAAAGCGTGAATCTCGCGTCATCGTCACCGCACGCTAGTTACTTAATTTTCACTTCTATCGGCAGTCCCCAAAGACTGTTTTTGTCTGAATAAATTCGGTACAGTTACCCTAGTCCATTTTCGTTCTTCTGACAGCGTGTATGTGAAATTTCATGATGATCAGTCGAATAGTTAAGTCGTGAAAACGTAACAAACAAACTCACATCCGCATTCGCATTTATACTTAAATTAGTTAGGATTAGGATTAGGCATTTTATAAGAGCGTATCTATACGTCGACATGTCGTAGATAGTCACTTATGGAATAGTTGAAACACATACGTGCGATTTGAAGCAGTGATACATTCGCGATGCAACCAGTTTTATTTATTCTTATGTTCGACTGCATCGATGCATTCGCGCGGTTGAAACGATATTCGTCTATTGGCATCTATAAATCGCTGGTGTCACGATGAAGTCGTCTGTTTGAATCGCTACAAAAAGTCGACATTTATCACCGTAGGATGATAATTTAGCTTGAAATAGAAAGTTTTAGTTACTTTAGTCCTCAAAATCAGTATATATTAATGGTACTTTAAGGCCTGTATTAGGCAGAATTGTTATACACACATGTCACTTGACATATGTTACGTCTTATTTAGTATGGGGTAGTATAGGCTTCTATTGTTAGCTTCCGAGCACATGCTTGACTACTAAAGGCCAGGCCACTAGTGTACATACATACAGATTTGGCTTACAGCTGGCGGGGTCAAAGGCGCAACAATCAGTGCGGCAGATCGTTGCACCATCTGTGTAGTATATTTACGTTATGTAAAGGAAAGACCAAGGTTAAACTTCTCTTACTAGATTGGAGAAAGGCAAGGTTCGGTGTGTCTAAAATCGGCATGCATGGAGCATGCTTCATTAAGCAAGAGTGATAAGCTAGGATAATCTCTTTTGGGAAGATCCTTTTATGTATCTATCTCGGTAGAGCAGCTGTATAGAATGCAATTGGTATTCACGAGATCTCCTGCTGTAATTATCATGTCGATAAACGAAATTTTTTTCTGTTTTGTCTTTATAGCGATTTGTAAAAGTAGCACGGTGATATGCCCGTTAGCCGGCTAGGCTAGTGAAATGTGTGTGTTTCATTTTTATATAAGTAATGTACAGAGGTAAGTTTGTATTTACATTATCTTTTTCTTGACCAGATTAGACGCATTTTGAATAAAGTCTTTGGAGTTCTCAAGTTGCCAGATAAGAACAATGTATTGAAAGTGACTGATAAGCGATTTGTTATATCGTAGCAAAAGGTAATCCCTAATCTCTGCCTACCTCTCTAGAAAACAGGCGTATATAAATGTATCTAAATGATTTGTATTTTCACTTACCAATAAGCACCTTCCGTGCCACTCCTCATTTTTTAGCGCCGTAAATATACAAAAGAAAGCCGAACAATATGAAGTAAATAAATACAAAGTAAACTTTGAATTTGCCTTCACAATACTTCTTTCAGTCCAATTATCAGCGTCACGTCACACTTAATAGAAACGGATTTTTTATGCCTGAAAAAATAATTCCCGCGTCTGAGCAGTGAGAAATCGCACGAAGCCAGATAAGCCTCCAACACCGTCTATAAATTATTTATTAACTGGCGCTTTGGGAGTGCGGCCAGTAAAATTGTGGCTGTAACTGTCTTTGGTTCGGCGATGTGTTCATGTTCTTAAATATTGCTAGATGGGCTTGGCGGCATATGCAGCTGCTGCTGTGTGTGAGGTGCCCGGCTAGATCTTCAGGCCTGGTAAAGGGTTAATGGTTTTCTGTCAAGAAATTTGCAGTAGCAAAATAGATTCTGGATTAGAGCCTGATATATGGCAATAGCTTCTTCCCGTCTTATCTGACGTTTTACACATTTTGTTTATTACGACAGATAAGAAGGGACGAAACGGGCTCATACCTGACGAAATGTAGGTGAAATAAACTTCTGCCTACCTCTTTGGGTATATAGACGTGACAGTATGTATATATTAATTACAATTTTGGGTTACGAATTATTTGTCTTATTGGCAAGCCTTCCAGGTAAGTTAATTGCTTGTACTAAGAGTGGGTTTACGTTGGTAGTTCAATGGTTGGTATATGAACCCAAGTAGATTACATCATACATACATTTATACATAGATTCACGCCTATTTCCTAGAAGGGTAGGCAGAGACTACGGATTTCCATTTGCTATGGTCCTGACACACTTCTCTGGCTTTTTCATTTTTCTCATACATGCTCGCCGGTTTAAGGTGCTAGTAACCTGGCGTTTGTCCAGAACGTCTCCGAAGTATATTAATAATATAAAAAAATATATGTATCTGATCCTAGGGTAGGTAGGGTTATAGAGAGATATGTAGATTTATAAAATTCACCATTATCCCGCCATTAACAGTTATAATAATTTAGTTATCTCCTATGCATCTATTGAACTTTCACGATGACTAAGAACGCTTTAAGACTAGTTAGACAGACATACATCTACGAATATCGTAGTGATCAAGGAACGAGCTAAGTCAGAGATCTTGCAACAGCTTAAACTACTGAGTCAACGCTGAATGAAAAATAGAAGTTAAATACTTGGTTCAACTAAAAAAAAGCTCAGCATCATATGTAGATGCTTAGACACGCACGTAATTAGATGACACTGACTGACAAGGTCGTTGCCTCATGGGTCTTTACCTCATTTATAATTAATAATAAATAAATTGGTTATAAGCCTTGTACACTTTGACTTTCTTTTAATATAAATATTTACGTCCGCCCTAGGAATAATTCCTGTGTGGCAGGGGACTACAGTCGAACACAGTTGTGATCTACATTTAGTCCTTCCGAGGGTTTTCTATCTGCCAGTACATAAAGAATATCCAGACTCAGAAGAACTATTTCGAATCCACAATACTGGAACGACAGCGGTGAAGCGACTACTTCAACCACTATGCCATCGGCATCCGTGCAGTAAAACTAAGACGTAATTAATTCGAAAAGTATCGCTAGTTTCGTGGCCACAGTTTGACAGTTGTTACCGTGCCTCTTTGTTCAAGAATTTTATGTTTCAGCAAACTAGGGACGGATTCATTTTAATAATTTTAAATAAAAAATATATCTCTTTGAAGGAACGGGGTGGGTTTAATTTTGAAATATTTTCAATTTTATTTATCTTCATACTAGTATAGACATTTGCGTTTCGAATTTTTGGAAGGATTACGTAATTTCTATTTAAATTAAAAATAGGCATGGTTATAAGTATGCGCTCTATAGTTTACTTTTAATTGAAGTAATCGCTGATCCTATTTAATGTTATAAATGCAGATGTATTTTTTTTGTTTGTTATGCTTTCACGCCTAATGTACTCACCCGATGACCATGAAATTTAGATTCTAGGTTGTTAGGGGTACATACGGTCATACGGTCATTTAATCATGAAAAATCCTGTTTCCAAAGGATAGCTATATACAATAACAGTAAGCAATTAGGCAAATATTATGTCCAGTTGGAACTTTGCCTATATTATAAACTAGGTGACACGCGCAACTTCGTCTGCTTCCCATCTCTTATGTGCCCCGTTCTTGCAACATTTTTAATTGATGCTCCACTCTTATTGGTCGTAGCATGATGTTATGTAGCCTATAGCCGCCCTCGATAAATGGGCTATCCAACACTAAAATAATTTTTCAATTCGAACCAGTAGTTCCTGAGATTAGCGTATTCAACCAAACAAACAAGCTCTTCAGCTTTATAATATTAGTATAGATTAGGTATACATACAGAAATTTACTTAATTTCTACTAAAAAATAAGAAACGATCAGCGAAAGCCTAATAGGGAGTGTGCTGGACAGCAAGTAGAAGTTTCAAGTTCAGTTCCGCGGCATGCATCTTTGTGTTTTCCAGGTCATGTGCGTATTAAGTACTTATTACTTACTTTACCGGCAAAGGAAAACATCGCACGCATCGACTTTTCAAAGTTATGTGCATCTTAAATAGTTATTGCTAGTTTTAACGCCGAAGAAAAACATCGCAAGGAAACCCGCATTGGTGAGAGTTCTTCATAATGTTTGCAAAGATATGAGCATATATTGAATTCTGCCAACGGGCTAGCGTATGGGACTATGGCCTATCCTGTTTCATACGGAAAACAGGTATGTGCCCAACAGTGGTATTAGTTATTATTAAATTGAAAAGTGATTCGTGTAGATGATAATTTTCTGAATAAGGCTTGTCATTGCTATAGAAAAAATTCTAAGCATAAAATATTCTTAATGAAATTTTTAGATGTTTAGAACTTAGTCACGCTCTAACAGATTCATACTACTTGATTTATGAGAATGAAATACAAGGTAACAGAAAATAGAAGGTTTAAAGAAACACCAAAGTACAAAATTTCTACATATTATCTTATCTTTTTTAAAAGAAAATATTAATTTAAACAAATATGTTCAAGCCCGATTGTTCAGCTATCGGATGGCTTAGCTTATGAGTAAATTTGAGTATGTTTACTTATATTATAACAATCAAAACATCAAATTTATTCGTCAGTTAAACTTACCCAGTGATTGCAATGTCGACCTTAAGCTACTAGACATAAAGACTAATATTGTATAAAATTGTTTCAGGCTTTTTATTTTAACTTCGTGATATTACGATATATTACGAACTCTTAATATGAACTCATTTATAATAATTATTACAAGAATTTGAAGGTAATGTATATTTAATTAATATCCACGAATAGATTTGTTTAAAGATATTAGGAACTTTTCATGTACGAGATATAGAGCGAAGCGTAATCCTTAAGTCTTGGACTTAACCAAAACCAGAGTAGATCGACAGAGGAAGTTCCTTCTACCGTCAGAAGATCTAAGTTGAACAACCTAGTATTGTGTTCCTGCGATAAACAGGACTTTAAGGAGACGCTATGCTCTTAGCAGATCATCAATATGGTCCTGTCCAATGCGCTGGAAGCATAGCAATTCTGATTATAAAGACCGGCGACCGGCCATCTCCAGAAAGTAGGCAAATGTTACCAGCGACCAAACGTTACCATTATCAATAGTCATCAGAAAGGCCGTGTATGCTTTTTTACTATCTTTATAGTATAAAAATAAAAGTTATATTATACCAGTTAATACAGCTACTTTTTTAATTGCTCGTTTCAGTGAAAGTTTCTGTATAAAAAGTATATAAAACACTCGTGGGCTACCTACGGTGTAATGTATTTTTACAATTTATAATTACACGTGTTTATATATTATAAACCTCATTTTTAACATGCAGGTTTGAATGTATGTATGTAGTTCTAGCGCTGGCTGTTTGAATATTTCAAATTCAACATTTGTAGAACGTTCCAGGTTCGTTGTCTCTGCGGGTAAAGCCGTCAGTTTTGAAAAAGTATTGTCAGCCATAGACACCTTCTTTCAAGATTGAGCATGGCGCATGGGAGAAGTTTGAAGAAGATAGGGACCGGTGGAGAAACTTGATTACGCAAGGCATGTGAAGCTCCACGATAGAGCGTGGTTCGACAAACTTGCTGAAAAGAGGACCAAAAGGCATGAAAGCGACAACCTTCCATCAAGTCCATCAGTCGCGATATACGTATGCTCTGTTTGCGGTCGATCTTGCCGCTCTAGAATAAAATTGGAATAAATAGTCACTTAAAGAAGTATTTAAAACAATCACGCACTGCTTAAAACATCTTAAATAGATGAAAAGGCCAATATATAGATAGATATTGTTCAAGTCTTCTTAGATCTGTTAATCGTGTTATACTTCTATACTGTATCTAATTGATTTATTATATAGACGCACTTCCCACACACTTCTTATTTAAAGTTGCAAGATTGTGTAAAATTTCAAGTCAATCCATCGACTACTTTTTGAGTTCTGAGGGCGCAAACACACTGAAGCTGATTCTTAATATTTAATTCGCTCTGGTCACATTTATTTGATTAGAAACAAATAATTTATTGGACTTCTTTATCTTCCTGTATCACGTGTTTCTGAACGGGTGAAAATCAATTTCATTAATGTGATATCGAAAACTTGTATAAGTTTAGTGCTTTTTATAATAATATCGTTTTATTTCCTTTTTTAATTGAAGTTTGACGTTGACGTGCTATGTAAAATTTTGCCATCGAATTTACAACTAAAATTATAAAATAATTCTCGGAGATTCTTGGAACTTAGAAATTGTTGATAGAAAACTTCTAGTAGAAACGCCGTGTAACACGAAATGGAAAGATTACAAGAATGTACAGAAGTATGTTTAGAAATGCTACTTTCTGAAGTTTATTTCATACGGTCAAGATACACGTGATGGAGCGTTCTGGTATTGTAAGAAGATTTTGATCATCACTCAATCCAGATAGGATTGCGTTAGTTACGCTTACCGTTTACCGTTCACCGCGTGAGTGACGTTTTGACGATGTTGCCTTAAATCACGAATAATTTATGAAGACGAACCGATAAACGAAATGAGCGGGCTAAAATTTTTGTAAGAGTTTTCGGATATTATGTATATTTTTTAATTATGATATAGAATCTTCTCGTATAATCATTTAAGTATTTTTATAAAATAGAGATTTGGCAGCGGTCCAATACATGTCTTCTATGGTGTGATATTGAAGATGTTGTATTACCTTTCGCTATATATGTATGTACATATAGTCCTTAATTTGCTGCAGCAGAAGATGTGAGTGGGCTTAGTTAATCGTGATACTGCTAGACCATATTGAAAATAAAACGGACTCAAGGTATTTTATTACTTTTGGTTGCAAACGAGCCAGAGACTCACACGAACGCTGACGCTTGAAGCTTCTACACCTTAATTACTTAACCGTATAATATCATGAAGTTTCGTAAACACGTTGTCTGGGAAACAGAAAAGGACATACGGTTCCTTTCATCCAGAAAAATTTTATGTGTGTAACTTACATTTATGATCTAGTATGGAACATATATCTATTTTACATTGTTATTTTACAAATATATATCTAATACTGCTATGAATTTAAATATTTATGTATGCGTGATTGAGTATGAGTGCATGAAGATTGTAATGCGAGAGGCTATAGCAAAATACATACCATTACCTATAGTAAGTTGTGTAAATATTCAGTCACTTTCGACCGTTCCGGGAAACAGGCGTGAGCCTATATAAATATTTTGGAGTATTTCGAATAAAACAATTAAGTATTTAGATTAAGAGAATATAAACTTACCAATATCTTGAAGCTTGCGATGCTTACGATTCTGTAACGTATCCATTGAAGTGTTTGTTCCCATTTTTATAGTGTTTCTTGTTATTCACTTTTATTTTATATTATATTACTTTAATATTATTTACATCACTTTTCTATGAAGTATAAATTTACTTTTCGTTTATTAACCCGCGGCGCTCTTACAATATGCTATGGTACTGTTTAAATCTTATCTTACGTAATTTTAATTAATATAGCAATAAAATTTGATAGGCACTTATTGAAAAGTACGAAAAGCAATATTATGTAATTTTAAAGCACACTTAAAATATAAAGAGTAATAAACGCAAAAATAATAACCAAACGAAAACTATTCAATTAATGATGTCAAATATTGGTGAGCGTTATTGGGCATTGCCAATAATTATTCATGTTTTGTATGATATTTCTAGTTAAATTGATTTAGACACAATTTCAATGGGTAGACAGATAAGAATTGTCACTCATTACGATCCAATCATACCTTTTTCGTAATTCATCACATTTTGTAAGCAAGCCCTTTGGTTTTGGAATTCGTAACCTGACCCATTCGTGTACTCTAAGATGGGTACCATTACTTCGCCACTTAGCATTTCTATCTAACATATGTCCTTTTTGACATATAAGTTTATTAAAATTAAACTCATTTATACGGATTTTATCGCGTTGTTTATTTAACACTGTATTACATAATTTTGAAACTGTTACACTACTACTACTATTGAATTATACAAATTTTTAAGCTAATAAAATGATTAAAACTATTTCGATATTGTATTCATGGTAAAACGACGAGTTACTTTCTGCCAAAGTTTAATAATATTGAGGGCATCTTAGTTATATGTAGACACTTTACAACCATTAGTCTGGGGGTATTTTGTGGTCGTTCTTTTATCATTTACAAAAAAAGTATATATGTATGTTTATCCATAACATTGTCTAGTATCCATAGTACAAACTCTGCTTAGTTTGGGCTAGATGGTGTTGTGTGTATGTGGTAGAATATTACTATATTATTATTATTATTTAGATGCAACAAATCTAAGTATGACATGAAATGGAAAGATGAAAAGAGATTCCTTGGAAATGTTTCTGTATAACACATCATCAGCGATATTTATTATATTGATGCAATCATAATAGGTAGAAAGAACTGTATGGGACGTAGATAAGTGTTCGGGTTGTTTCCTATTCATCTTATGACGTTTCATCCCACGCTGTTTTTTTTCCTAACTCAACCTATTTATGTTCCTTACTCAACCGACAGCAATTATTTCAAATTTTAATTCTTGATTCATAGCTCAACCGATTACGAAATCACCTAAAAGCGTTAAGTTTTGTTTTGACGGTCTGAACAAAAAATACTGCTTTTGTAATCTATATATAAAATGATTAAAATTAAAGTGTCTGTTTGCAATGTCAAAATAACAGCTTTTTATTAAATGCATATGAAATTACATATGTTACTTACATAAAAAACACATTTTTTTATACAAATAACATGCATACAAATAACATGCATAATGATGGTAAGTGGTCACCGTAGCCTATTGACGCCTGCAACACCAGAGGCATCACTTACGCGTTGCCAACCCTTTAGGAAAGGAAAGGAAGTGGGAAGGAGAAGGAGTGGGTAGGGGGAAAGAGCATGATTGGGCCTTCGGCACACACACTCACCGAACGTAACACAACAGTAGGAACAATTTATGAGAACAAATCTATGAGCTTTTCCTTTTAAAACGACATCATTTAGTACTCTTAAGTTGCCAAAGCAATCCGGTGATTTTACGCAACGCCACATTGTGCTACCATCTTATATAACAACATTTACCGATCTCGTTGCGATTGCACATAATGTAAGTCACTGTCATGGTCGTGATGCATTTTGAATAACACGAGATGCACTTATCGCGTCAGTTAGAGGTAAACTATAAGTATATGTATAAGTGTCATGTTTAGATATTTGACCATATTACGACATCGTTACAACAATTAAAACCGGTTTGAGGGTGTACATGGTAGGATGTTAGAAGCAAAAATTTTTATATTGCTATCTTTGTCACTCGTGTGCATAATCTATGCTATATCTAGTTATTACAAAAAACAACAATGCACACCACTGAGCCTACTCTCGTAGGGTCCATAAGTGGAAGAGAGAACGAAACACTCACTGTACCACTTCCACGTTTTATGACTGTTACAAGTGAGTGAGTGTACATGTGAAGCAAATATTTTATTTATACAAATAGGAAAAAAACTATTCGTTATACAATATTCTAATAAAATATTAAATATTGTTTTGTTATCCATACTATTTTCGGTAATATTTGCCACATGTAGAGTAAGGAACACATTTCGGTTGAATAAGGAAACTTTATTAACACGCTTGCTGCGGAGCCATTTTTCATGGACTTTCAGCCAGTGCGTATGAGGTCTTTTAGAGGCAAATTTGAACTTCTTTGCAGTGCGTATGAGGCCTTACCGGCTTCACAAAATTTTGTTTCTAAAAACACCTTAAATATAGCCCAAATGTGACAATAATTGCTTGAAACTCTACCATTATAAACTTAAATAGATGCTAAAGTTGAATCCAGCTTCGCCCACAGTTATGACTTTTTAGTATTGAATAAAATAAAAAAATATATATGACATCTGTTCTGCCTCACATCGCACTGAAAGAAAGTTCGATTTGTGTCTCGCCTAGGGATGGTAATAAAATAGAGTTGCAGTTACGATAATATTAAAATATTTATTTAATGAGTTCAGTCAAAATGTCTTTCATTAAAACAGCGCAAGCAGAAAGATTTCGCAAACTAGACACAAAAAGTAACAATTTTGGTTTTTTTGGCAGCCTGACTGCTATTTAACGTAAGCTTTAATTTGTCATAGCAACCTACGCAGCGTTTTCGTTGACAACCTTTTTGAAGCACATGATCAGCACATCTGCCAGGAGGCCATCCTGAAATAAACACTTACGTTAGGTATAAGCGGCATTTTTAGTTTTGGCACTTGTTGAAATCGAGAACTCAACATGTCGTGTATTTGGCGAATTTTATACAATTTATCCCCAGTATTATCAATTGATTTGTCGCAGAAATGCCAAAATATTAATTTAATCAAAAATCTGTCCCTGTATATGGTAGAGCAAATGTACTCGTTTCTATATATTGATTTTTTAGACCAATAGTCCTTAAGATGTGGTACTTTGTTTAGACCCATTACAAGTATGACTCCAAAAAATCTTTTATATTTCTTCATCATCTGTGGGTTTCCATGCTTTAAGACGTGCCGTGTTTATATCATGTTGATTGTCTTTAAAATAGTTCTCTGCATACTTGTTTGTGTCTTGTACTATTTTATTAATAATTTCATCGCTTAGGAACAACCTGTATATATCTATCTATAGGTGTTTTATTACATAAGCGAGGAATAATGGCACTATCAAGAGTGTTTTAGTCGAAATCAATACCATCATCATCAGATATGTCAATCAAACTGTTCTAGTTGTCAATACTTTCTGTTTCAGCTGCTTGGTTGTCGCTTTCCAGTTCATTTTCACTTACTTCACGTTCATCTACTTCCGCGTCAGTTAATTCTGAGCTCTCAATCGAAATATCTGTGTTTTCTTCGTTAACATTTCTTCTACGAGTAGCTTGAATTATATTTTCACTCTCTATCATTTTCTGATTGCTGTTCATCGTAATCTTGCTCTGGGTTTTCCTCTTCCTGCTCTGGATGGTCTTCTTCCTGCATTGGATGTTCCTCTTACTGCTCTTGTTGTACCTCTTCCTGCTGTCGATATTTCTCTTCCTTTCCCTGATGTTTTCTTCCTGCTCTTGGTGCTCTTTTTTCTGCTCTTGATGTAGATTTTTCTGTATTTTTTTGCTGTTTTGCTTGATCTTGTTTTTGCTGTTCTTCTAGTTGAAGTTTAGAGTCATCTTGGTAGCATTTTTGATGTACTTCTTTCTGTTCTGTTTGCTTTTCTATAGTATGTTTTTTTTTTATTTGTGAATCGGGTATGTTAGCGTCTCCTGTATTTTCATCTTCAAATGAATGTATAAAGACATAATTTTTATTTATTATCTCCTGTTTTTCAGATTTAGTATATTTTGACGAAGTTGATTTTATTAATTCTTGCATATTTTTTCACTTAACTGTACGGGTAACAAGTTAGAATATGAGATATTACTCAAAGTGGAACACCTGCTTGTTTCGCCAAAAATATTCCAAGAATCAGGGGAGACCAGGGTTTGGTTGCAGTTATTCCCTCGTTTAAATTTTTGAGTTGGTGTGAGTAAAAGTGGGTTACATGAAACTCCTGGATTTTGTACTTCTGTATTTTCGAGGATACGATATTGTTTACCAGTACTTGGACAAATGAACAATTTGTTGTCTTGTTTAGTCTGGCGACTGATTTTCCTATATTTTTAATGGGATTAAAAGTATCAAATTGAGAATCACTGTTGATCCCATTTTTTGACTTTGCATAAGATGGGGCAAATTTGAACATTTTCCAAAATGTTTACCTTTTTTACAGGAGAATTTCTGTTTTGAATAATCTTCTTTAAAACTTTTCTATATTTTAACTGTTTAACCTTAAATGATCTACTTGAATCTAAATCAAATAATAAAAGTTTCTTTTTGCACTGTTTACGGCTTGATTGATCCATATTACGAAAACTAATTACTTTTTAGGTACACTTATAAATCGTAAAAATGCGAGCGCGGCGGCCGGCAACGTACTTTTGTATCTTCATAATATTATAATTTTTGAGGCAGATTAGACCTCCCTACGCACTAGATGGAATTAATTTTTATTCAGTGCGTATGATTGGTCTATTCAACCTCATATACTATTAACTGCGCCGTTAGTCTAAGCTTCGTGAGAGAATCAATTTTATATATTTGTCTCTGTTATAGTCATAGAAATGTTAACATAGCTGTTCCCCGCACAGAGTGAAAGAAAGCGATTTTGACTGCCGCACCTGCGAGAAGTCACGCATGTGGCTTGTTCAACCTCATAACGCAGTGAGCGTGTTAAAATATTGTAATCGGACGAGTTAGGAATTCTAGTTTAGGATGAGTAAAGAAATAGGATGAGACGTCATAGATGAATATTGAACAACCCAAGCGTTCATTTACGAAAACTAAAGCTAAATAGAATAAAAGTAAAAGTCATAAAGTTTAAAAAACTTACAGAAGAAAGATACATTACAGATTAGAATATGAAAGCAGCTCTAATTCATTCGTCCATAACAGTAGGTATAAAGACTTGTATACTTTACATAGTGCCACTAGATAGTGAGAAGAGGCCTGCGCCTAGAAGTAAGATAAAACCTAGTGTTAAAATTATAAAAATATTTTTATATGGATAATCTTATTCCACTACTTCTGGGATAACGTTGACCATTAGAAAAGTATACATCTAAAGTCAGATTTAATTCGGTCCTCGTTCTGCTCCTCATCAAAAGCTTGTTCAATAATAACTTACTAACTTGTATTATTTAGTTAAATAAATCAGTCTCTTTTGGTGATATTCCCTTTTTAATTTGAAGACCTCTAGGTAGCTTCTAGCATATATTTTTCACATAAAATGGTATTAAACCATAAACTGACTTAAACTATTCTTATCAGATTTTGGTTTGGTCAACCATAAAATTACTAGTACTTGCCTCTAAACAATGTACATACCAAAATTTTCAATTGTTATACGTTTTTCTATTTATTATCATTGTTCTGATAAGAATTACTATACGAAGTTGATTTAATTCTCATGTAAATTCGAGGGCCAATATTTAAAACAACATGTAATTTCATATCAATACATTTATTATTCATGTAGAAGGAATTGTAAGTAGTACTAATAAATACAAAATTGTGAGGCGTTTATAAACAGTTAGCAGTTTACAGCAGGGTGTATGAACAAGTACACGATGGTTTGCCTTAAGTGTGGAATATGTGTTATTATATCGGTAAGAGTTTTATTGACTTCAATATGCTTTACAAATGCATTTTTATATACCCGTACTGTTGATTCGATAATCTCTTATATTTTCTTTATTATTGTTCTTTTCGTTTCTTCTGCAATGATTTTGTCTAGTAAAGCCTATTGGGATTTGTGATCAACTGTATAGTTTTTGCTTTTGATATATTTTATTTTCAATCCTACCTTGTCAAAATCATATCTGCGTTCACATTTGAATCAAAAGACGACTATTGTTTCATATTTGGCGTCTCTTGTTTAGAAGCTTACTTAATTCATAAACAAATGATGTATGATTGTAATTTGATATCTGATAGGACCAGTAACATTTATTGTAGAAACATTGGCGTGCTCCAAAAAACATAAATGTGTCAATTTGCATGCACCACATTGTCATCTTCATCACCTCGCACCTTTCTTTGTATAGAATGATGTCTAATACTGTCTATATTCCAAATATTAAATATTTTTACTGTTATAAAAGAGCTCGAGCTCTAGGAATAATTTATGTGTCGCGGTGAATCTTACAAATAGGGCACAAAATATAGAAGACACGTGTGATAAAGCGAGGTGATCACTTAAAACCATTACGTCATAGGCAAATTAATGCTAAGTTGCTCGACGAAGATTTGTATGACCAAAACGATACAAGCGCCATCTGCACACAAAATTCTTTTGGATTTAGGTTTATCTATTATTTTAAAGAGTAGTGATACGAATAAATTATGTTCATGGTTATAGAGAACATTACTTAATCTCTCTTTTTGTTTTTGTTTCTGTTTCAGATAATAGGCATAACAGAGGCGAGGCAAAGTGCCACACTATCTCCAGAACTTAAACAAGAAGACGGTATTGTTATATCAATTTGTTATTTTGTTCATCGAATCATAGAATCGACAGTAATTATCTAGCTAATATTGCTTATGTTGAATGCAATTGCAATGCAATTTCTAATCCGCATGGTCATGAAGGTATTTAATATCATACTGTTTATGATTATATTTGAAAATAGAAAAAATTTAAATCATAAAAGTATGCTGTTGAAGAATATACCGATTTCTTTTGTTCGCTTGAAATTAAAATTGCTGATTAGAAATATTTATGTACTTGAGATATATAAACATATTTCAAGTAAAAATAATATTTGAAATGAGTAAAATACAACATAATGTAAGTTTTTGCGCTCGTAGAAATGATTATTTTTTATCACGCAGATCTTCCATCATATATGACAGTTGATGATAAAATATTCCTAAGTAAACATGGACTGTTTAAATAGCGTTGTCTATCTAATGCTGTGTTTTATAATAACTTTACCACTTTTATATTAGTATGCACTACGTATTTGCCTTAATATTTATGACGTGAAAGTACATAATATTTTCTACTACGATCCGAGACAGACCGATGTATATATTTGCTTTTACCAAATATCCATATATTTTCATGTAAAAGTTACTTTCCAAATAAGCATATATATATTTACTTTATTTCAAAGTAAATGTAATAATTATTAAACATTTCAGACCAACCATCTGACCAAATGCTGCGTTCTGGTATTGACAATTACGATCTATACCAGTACCAAGATTTCGCTGGTCTGCCAATCCAAGATATATTTAAGACTATATTACTTGAACATCAACTGCCGAAGAAACTCAGTCTAGCTGACGATACTCTCATTGATTACGAAGACAGTGATCTATTACTGGACAACCCATTATTGGACAATCCATTGCTAGACAGTGCACTATACGATAGTCCCTACGATAGCCCATATTTGGGCAGCTCCTTATTAGATGCCAGTTCTTTATTAAAGGGCCCGTTACTGAAAAGTCCTTTAATAAAAGCCCCTGTATATAAACGACCTTTATTAAAAAGACCTTTATTGCAAAGCCTTCAGAGCCCATTGCTGCAGAGTCCTTTACTGCAGAGCCCATTGCTTACAAGCCCATTCAAGAGGAAGCAAACACAAGTACGTGAAGTTGAAACACTGCTGAAGACATTGTTGCCTCTTTTTAAAGGCACAGCTTTGCCAATGCGCGCGCGACTGCAAATTGGCCGACAAGGAGGAGAACTCACTAAATAATGTAAACGTTTCGTGGTTGTAAACTTCTCGATGACGAAAATAAATGGAAAAGGAATCTCGATTATTATGTAAAAGTTTTTATAAATTTTACTAATCTTTTTATGTTGATATATCATATATTTAATAAGAAATTGGCAATGACATACAACAATGTAATGTTTTATACAATGTAATTGTGGTTTACGAACAATACATTACACAACAAAAATATTTCATGGAGTGCCTAAATCTTGCAACTTAATTTAATAAATTTGATTACTGAACATACTCATTTAAATTTATTTTACAAAATCATATGTATATTACCTAATCGGCAAACATTATGTAGGAGGCTATTGTTACATTAAACAAAATATTGACGTGTCTGAAAGTTGTTTAAAATTTAATAATTACAATTATTTTGCTTTTGTACCACTTGTGCACAATTTATTATAATAGGTCTGAATTATGTTAAATTTTATATTAAGGTGAGATTTGTTAACCTTTCATTTTGCTTGTAATATCTGACTGCGGCATCAGGTAATCAAAGCATAGTCTTCTCAAAATCAAACGCAATTCTGATAATAATGTATTACAAATTGTTACCTATTAAACATTACTAAAATGTCGTACTTTGTATTTAATTATTTTCAAAATAAAGGTAGGTATCTGTTTTTTTAGGAAAGAATCCTTTCCATCAATAAACCATTGTAACCTTAATAAAATCTTACTAGATTTACATGCAATTACTCCATTATAATCCACTAGTTGTACGAAATGTATCAATGCCTCCCTTTTGATTTAAGAATTAAGTATTCGGCAATTATTCAGTGACACGAATTTTACAAGATTGTATCGAAATATGTGTTCTGTATACATATACATATTATATAATAAGCATAATGTATATAGGTTTATGTCTGTATATACTTATTTCTCATTATTCTCGCGTACTGTCTCTTATGTTACTTTTACTCGTGTTTTTCTTGCAGGTCTGGTGATGCTATATAATATAAGTATTTTTGTATTCAGCACTTATATTTAAGTAGATAAATACATAAATATTGCCATCTCAAATTGATTACATAAATTTAAGGTTTATAATTTTTCATTCTTAATTTAGATTGTGATTGAAAATCGCAAATTATATTATAGGACAAAATGTTGATATAAATGTTTTTATGTTTTTCCTGTAAGATCTCGGTAATGCTTAATAACATAATTGTGTATTTTTGTAATAACTTGTAATAAAATAATGTTGGTATTGGTAAAAATATTATTGGTTTAGAATATGGGATCAAATTCTGAGGAATTGAAATTGTATAAATTAATTGCAGAGCTATTGGGGTAACTAAACGAGCACAACAATTTTTTTATTTGTTTAGATATAACATATTTATGTATAAGTTCATATTACAATAGTTTATTATAGTATTAGTAGTAGTATTATGTAACATATATATTTTGTAATAATATGTTTGATTGATCTGAAATAAAATTGTTGCTGATGATTTCTTGTTCCCTTTTTGTGCCAAACCAAAAAGTCCCTCTGTACAGAGTAAAACAAGTACAACAAACTTTTTTATTATGCTGGTAAAGCATAATAAAAAAGTAAGTAATTAAATTTAATAATCATAGATAGAAATATTTATGAATGTTTAGATAATAATTTTATACCTGCTTATAAACTACTCAACTTAAGATCTCTTCTCCGACTTTCTATATCTTATGGAAAATTACAAAATCTTTCAGACATGCCTTCATAATGGTTTTCTTAATCGTTAAATCTTATCTTCATACTGATAGATGCACCGTGTGAGTTCCTATTTGACGACTCCTTCGGCTTGGCTTGCCAAGGACTAAACACATCGCTGCCTCAACAAGGACGACTTACACATATTGAAAAGTACAGAAACCTATTTTAAATCTTATTTATGTTCTATTATAAAATTTCTACTTCTTCCTAGCCTGTATTATTCACATTCACTTGGGGTCGATTTTTCTGGTCTAACCGGATTTGACTGGATATCAGTTTTTCCACAGAGCAGCTGCCACCTGACCTCCGCAACCCGAAGGCTAACGATACCCTAATGCTAGACCAGTGTCAGGATATTAGAGGGCACTAACTTCCCAATAACGACTGCCATAGATGTTCATGGCAGCTAGGACCGACGGCTTAACGTGCTCTCCGAGGCACGGAGCAGGCGATAATTGTCAATTAATATGCACTTAATTTCGAAAAGTCATATAACTTCCGAAATTCAGAGGTGCGCGACGTGGTTTCGAACCCGAGATCCTCTGCATTGCAGTCTGCTGGTTGTTGAGTTTATAATATATTTATTTAACGGCAAAATTATTTGCCATAAACTCATTATTTAGGTATTTTCCTTCCTTATTTTCGATTAATTCTGATGCCTAAATAATATAATATTATAGAATACCAAAATATACACAATTAAATTTGATTGTACAGTTTATATAGTGACAAATGATTGTAATACTACCGTTGGTATTGACACAGTCTGAACGACACGTCAATGAACAATAACACATGATTATTTAGCCTCTGTTTGTATAACAATAGCACTGTTCTAAAATGTGATATTGAACGTTTTAATAGAAATATTCTTCCTTACTTGCAACACAAAGTAATAATTATGTTGAACAATATACTGCTATGAAGCATGCTCATCAAGGCATAGGACTTGACTAAATAATATAATTATACCGTCTGGAATTATAGACATATTGTAGTAATCCAGCTCAAATATGGAACCTGATTGGACAAGTAAACATCAGCTTATAGTGAGTTATTGAAGTAATGTTCATGCGTTTCCTTGGTTCGATTCGATTGTAGATTTGAAAAGCCGGAACTAAAATAAAGCTTTAAAAATTACGGAAGTCACGTATTGTAAAAGTAAGTGTTTGTAATTACCAGTTACAAGATTAGATTAGAAGATTTTTATATACTTTGATTCGATACTAATCAGCTTATAATAGTCATCGATATCGATATTCCGTTGAATCGATTAAAATGTTCGCCTGACTATTGTTACATTTGTGAAAGACATACTTATTTACATACCACATTCAATTCATCGTGTTTTTAGACTACTAAATATAGGTTGTATAAACACCTTATTTTTCCAAGTTGTTACTGAGAATGTTTGTCACCAGAATCCAATAACATTTTGCGCAACCTGGGACTCAAAGCACAGTAGTTGCATCGCTACTCTGCGCCACCGACGCAGTAATTTTCAGGACGTTATTTGTAATTTATATAATTTGGATGAATTTTATATCAACACCATTTTTTAGCCAGTGATTTTGTATATTTATTACAAGAAAATTTAATTATTTTCATTCGAGCATCAGATGCGATTCTATGGAACAGTATTGAATGGGTCAAAAGCCTATCAATAATAGCCTTAGAATACACAATAGTATTATAATATCATTGCAAGGTGATCACTATGTTAGTGAGGCGCTCATAGCCAGCACTCACTGATCGGTAAACGATTAGTGAGGTAAAGCAACGTTGGATGCGGTTAGCCTATAGATGGGTGACCGCTCAGTGGTATTTCATCTGAGCATCTCCGTGCTTCGGAGGGCACGTAAAAAGTCGGTCCCGGCTGTTGCCAAATTGACAGCAGTCGTTAAGCCATGTCAGAGGCCTACGGGCGGCTTGAACAACTCTTGACAAAAGGTTGGCCACTATACACAAGAAAAAAAAAAGACTATGTTAGTCTCCCCGTGATCATGGCCTGAAATGCAACCGAAACGTAGAGGAAAGTGTAAATATCAATATAAATTTAAATTGTTTTAAAACAGTGTAAAAGAAATGTAAAAACAAACCGCCATAAACTCATATAAAATAGTTTAAACTTTTATTTATTATTATTTT
The DNA here is from genome assembly GCA_963675205.1 of Catocala nupta. Classification (NCBI taxonomy): domain Eukaryota; kingdom Metazoa; phylum Arthropoda; class Insecta; order Lepidoptera; family Erebidae; genus Catocala; species Catocala nupta. The sequence continues at coordinate 10,526,141 of OY776094.1, forward strand.
TCTATATTTTATTATATCTTTTATTATATTATCATTTAATATTTTAGTAATTATAAAATATCTTTCTAACATATTAGATAGAGTAAGTATTAGATAATTGTAACTGGCTGTACCTAACGCGCATTACTTTTTTTAGTGGCTGGAAAAATTTAAATCCTTTTAGGCCAGTATATGGCCATGGGTTTCGGAATCTCTGTGAATTTCATAAGGAACTACTTAGTACAACTGTTTTGGAATCTGGATAAACTTGCATATCATTATCATCATCATACACACAACATGGCGTGTTTAGCAACATGATGCTCCTATTGGTAATAAATCGCATCATTCCATAGTTAGCATTTGACATTACAAACTTAATACCTAGCGAAATAGATTAATCTGTCAAAGAAATTTGCACTGTATTTATTGAAGGTATGATGAGCCAACCTAAACTGACCCTGTTGCCTAGAAGGGATTGGCAGAGATATAAAACACCAGAATGATAGACACAATAGAAAATCTATTGTTATGTATCATACATATGTGATTCATCGGACAGAGAAGCTGTTAATTTATACGCGAAAAGAGAATTTTATGGTCACTTTTTGTACGTAGTCTGAAAATTCGCACATTTCCATATAATAATAATAATGTCCGCCTGACCGAATTTCGGTAACGCCAGCCAATCTTAACGGAGACTGGCCATCGGCGCAGGAGATATTATAGTGCACAAGATGGGACGGATAATCCGACACGACTAGAGAGAGATCAAGCGCAGGACCAACGGCTTTACGTGCTTTCCGAGGCACGGGGGTATCTTACACCGCCAACTTCCTAACTCCGGGCTCGTATTGAGGTTTCTTGACAGAAAAACCCAGAAATATTTTGTTGGCCCGACCCGGGATTCGAACCCGAGACCTCATGCACAGCAGTCGCATTCACCACCACTGTGCCACGGAGGCAGTTTCAATATAAAGACATATTGTTAATTATAACACCAAACGAAATGGCTTTTAAAACTCTAACACTAAGTACGTTATTAAAGAAAATACACACAAGAGGATAAATCTTCTTTTATGTTATAATAATCTTGTTTCTCCAAATACAGGTTGTCCGGTAATTAATGGATAACCTGGAAATGTCATATAGTGGAACTGATGGCCGTTCAGAAAAAAATATGAACAATATCTATCCTAACTACTACCTGAGATATGTGTTTTTTTTTTAATTGCCATGTATAACTTTCTTGTATACTACGACCATAAATGAATAAAATCCATCGGTTTTTTGTTGTTTTATTATTAAACACTAATTATGCTAATAGATAGACAGTCAAAAGTATGCTATGCTAGTATAGCTTGCACTTTTATATAATCATTTTTCAATTTTTTTGTTTTTTTTTTTAATTTTTCTCATCGGCCTTCAGATCTACTATAAGACATTTCAAGGTTATCCATCAATTACAGGACACCCTGTATATTTACATCTATCGATCGCTCAAACTTTAAAACCTCTTTTCAACAACTTTCATAGCATCATATTACATTTGGAATTCCCCAGCAATCTCTTAAACTTATAAACCAACCGACGAAATTAGATGCTGTCTTCCAAGTTTAGTGCCAATTAGGTGTTTTCAAGAGTAAGGAAGTAGTTCCAAGTCCTTAGGGAAGAGCGGTTAAGTTAGTTGACAGTGGGACTAACTAGACGACAAGGAGTGCTAGATTATGCCATTTGAAACTATCTCAAACAAGATGAGGTCCAATTTGACTGATAGATTAGGTTTAGTCGCTTATTGTTTGTGTCGTTGTCAGTTTGCAATTTATGTTGAAAATATACCTACTTCAACTTTAAAGTAATAGAAATATGTTTACGCAAATAGAGGCTAGTTGTTTATTTATTTTTTTATTACGTGAATGTTATTTATGTAATTTTATAAACTACAACATTAACAAATTAAATATGCAATTTTGTGAATTAAATCGTTCTATTGAGTCAGTTTTCTACCGTGACAACTTATAATCAAGCTAATTTAATGAGAGGTGATAATTTTCTGTTGATATAAACTAAGTTCTTAATGTAGCAACGATTACTTATTTAACTAAGCGGGTCGCTTGGCACGGATAGTAAAAAACCGTAACAAAATTATATTTACCTTCTTCATGAATCATTCTGTCTATTGGTGAAATCCGCATGAAAATCCGCAGTTGTTTATGAGTTTATCGCGAACACACAGTCAGATGCGATGGGGGACTTTGTTTTATAATATGTAGTGATGTAGTTTTAAATTATTTAATAAACAATATCAATTACAATTACAGATCAATACAATCCCAATTACAGATTGTTGAAAGATAAAGGTACTAATAATAATTAAAATAGCCATAAAATGTGGAATAATTGTTTAAATTTAGGTAATAAATAGATTTGTCGTTGGTAGCTCAGCATACAACAATTGACTGCAAATATATAATATATTTTTTATTGAAATACATCAAAATATGTTGTTTATTCCAATAATCAAATAATAATTTTCCTTTCATTTATTTTATTTAAACGAATGTAAAGCGGGACTGCCTTATTTAAATATAATAATTGGGTTGTTCCACTGGACACAACATGTGATTCGTGGTTAAATAATGTATTTTTTGTGACATATTCTTGATTTCTGTTACATTGCCTGTGAAAGCTTTCTCTATCGTCACGAACATGTCGAAACGAAAGCATTCAAAGGACACTAGGAACTCAGTGACACTCGCAACTTAATGATCTTCAATGCTTAGACAAAGCATTATGCAGTAGGTTACCAGTATCGCCCCTCACATTCACACGCTTACGCGCAGCCCAGCGACAAAACTATCTAAACCACCTTCTTACTCCCCGATTATAATCTTAACAAGTGATCCTATTTAGACACTTGTCTAAATAGGATCGCTTGTATAAATGTCAATATTGCAGCATCATTCTTGTATTATTTTCAACATAGTGTTAACTAATGTCACAAAGTATATGTTATTGTGCTCGCTAATCGAACTGTTAATAGCACCAAAAATAGTTGACGCATGATAAGAAGGCCAATAGTTAAGAAACTATAATAAAAATATATAATTGCCGCATTCAATTCTCAATCTTAATTTATTAGAAATAGAGTACACAATCAAACGCTTGCTAGCTGTGGATTAAATGCGCAGCTAGTCGACCGGCTTTTGCCTTGGACATTTTGACAAAGTACTTCATCTGAGCATTGTAAAAGAATTCATAAGTAAAGCTAAAGTTGAAAACTACCTTTTTTACAATAAAAATATTGCAGCACCGCAAATTACAACAGTGGTCCCTTAAGTACGCAGTAATTGTTTTTATTTTTTGGCTTAATTATAAATTTATATTAGCGGCTGGTTGTGACAGTGTTTTTACATTCAAGTGTCTAGTGCAGGGCCAGTTTCCACGCCAGTGAAAGGTGGGGAAACTGGTCCTGATTAGGAAGGAAGGGCGCCCGGCGGACTCTCCGTCCGCCTACCGGCCCATTGTGTTGCTGGACGAGGTGGCTAAACTGTTTGAGTTTATAATCGCGGAGCGCCTCGTCCAGCATCTGTCTTCAGTGGGTCCGGATCTGGCAGAGAACCAATATGGTTTCTGCCGCGGGCGCTCCACTATAGACGCAGTCATGCGTGTGAGGAGCCTGGCGGAGGATGCGGTGTCCCGGGGCGAGGTCGTCTTCGTGGTGTCTTTGGACATCGCGAATGCCTTCAACACCTTGCCCTGGAATTGCATCAGGGAGGCACTCATTTTCCATCGAGTGCCGACCTACCTCCGCCGCATAGTCGGGGCATATCTTACAGAGAGTGTAGTCGTCTACCCGGGTCACGACAGTTGGAGTCGGCGAGAGATGTCGTGCGGTGTTCCACAGGGATCGGTTCTGGGTCCGCTCCTGTGGAACATCGGTTACGACTGGGTGCTGCGAGGTGCGCTCCTCCGTGGCGTTGGCGTCATTTGTTACGCCGATGACATGCTTATCACAGCGAGGGGTAAGTCGCACCGGGCGGCGGCCATACTGGCGACCGCTGGGGTCGCACAACTCGTTGGTCGTATCCGGCGGTTGGGCCTCGAAGTGGCCCTGTCCAAGTCCGAGGCCGTTTGTTTCCACGGCCCTCAGAAACGGCCACCTCCAGGGGCCCATATTATGGTAGGAGAGGTCCGCATCGGCGTCGAGTCAACCCAAAGTATTTAGGTCTCTTGCTCGACAGGGACTTTATAGCCCATTTTCGTCGTTTCGCTCCCGTTCTTCGGGGCGCTGCAGGCGCGTTCTCGCGCCTGCTGCCCAACCAAACACCTCCTGCCGGAAGCTCTACGAGGGGATCGTGCGGTCCATGGCCCTGTACGGGGCCCCGGTTTGGGCCGACAACCTGACGGCCCGAAACATTTCGGCGCTACGTGCTCCACAGCGCGTCATGGCAGTTAGGTTGATAAGAGGTTACCACACGATCTCGTTCGAGGTTGTGAGCCTCCTCGCCGGATCGATGCCATGGGACCTGGAAGCGGCGCTCCTGGCGTCGCTCTATCGTTGGCGCCAGGAGGCGCTAGCTCGGGGCGATGGACCGGGTCTTTCCGCAATCAAAGCGGCAAGGTCCGAGCTCCGCCAGGTCCTAGTGGCGAATTGGAAGGAACGACTTGTGCACCCCAGTGCCGGGCACGCCACGATCGTGGCGGTAAGTCCCGTGTTTGAGGAGTGTCTGGAGAGGCGGTATGGCGCCCTCACCTTCCGGCTGACACAGGTTCTGACTGGCCACGGTTGTTTTGGCCAGTTCCTGTGTCGTATACGCCGGCAAGAGACGTGCGTTGATCGCGGCAGTCGGATCGGTTACCCTCTCGCTTCCGGCCGTAGTTCAGTCTATGGTCCGGCGTGAGAGGTCGTGGAACGCCGTCGCCTCCTTCTGTGAGGAAGTGATTTCCATCCAACCGCAGAGCCGGGCGCCGGAGGGCGCGAGATGACCTCCAGCCACCCTGAGGTTTGACCTGGGGGTGGCGGGCTTTGTGGGCCCGCCCGCCATCCATTCAGCACCAGGTCCGAGAGGCGGCGTGCGTGTTCCCACTCGCGCCTCTGTTTCGAGTCCGTCTCCCCTCTAGGGGGGAGACAGTAGAGAATTTTTAGAGTGAGTCCTTTGCTCTTTGTGTAGTGGCCTGCCGTTTCACACGGCGGGCCGTAACCTCGGCGGGGTCGCGACCGCATGCGAAAGCGATTCGCGCGGCTCCGTCGATAGTGGTTTTGTCGGTATTCCGGGATGTACTTTACTATTATTCCATCTTTCTTTTTCTGCCCGCCCCCGCGGAGGGATATGCATCATTGCAGTCCCCACGTTAAAAAAAAAAGTGTTTCTACATTACGTTTTAGATTTTAATTAAAATTAACTCCTTATGAAATTTACTTACAATACTATTTTTTTAAACTTTGTACTAATAGCGTACATAAATACATACCTACATCATAGTAATCACTTAGTTTATAATGTAATTTGTAAGATTTTATATACAAATAATAATGTTTTATAAGTATTGTTTTAGAATTTATATTTATATTAAACAGTATACGCCCTTAATGCTTGTGGCATAGGTTTACCCTAGTACAGGCACCCCTTATATATTACCTTTACGATGTAACCTAAGCTCTGTATCATTTTGTATCAATTTAAGTTGAATAAATGATTATTATTATTATTATGATTATTATACCTTTATTATTTACTTATTGATAAATTCATGTACATTTTATCAATCATCTTTTGCAGTGGAGCAGTCCTTTGGTTATTAGTGGTTATATTCTCTAGATACAATTTTACACCGAATTGCACTGCCACTGATGGCATATAAGCGACTAAAGTGATGTTCCCGTACTTCACGCTGTATCTCGGTTAAGACCTATTAGTAGGTGTTAATAATATCACAATTGTGAACCGATATTTTTCGTTTTGTTGGTCTGATATAGTAGGAATGATAACAAAACCATATCACGGTTCAGCGAGATTTTCAAACGCCATATATCGAGCGTTGCGGTGGCATTTGTCCAATATTATTTGATTATTGGTATTGAACAGGTGGTTTTACGATAACGTAAATCCCACAAAACCACATTTTTTTACTGTGGACTTTGTGTAAAGATGTTTTCGTTGTCAAAATCAGGGTTGTTCCGGATTCATCCAATGACGTTTCATTTTACGCTGTTTTTTCCCTAACTCAACCTATTTACGTTCCTTACTCAACCGACAGCAATTATTTAAATTTTAATTTTTGATTTATCCTCTATGTATTCCTAAGTTTTGTTTTTACGGTCTGAATAAAAATACTGATTTCGTAATCTATACATAAAAATAAATAAAATTGAAGTGTCTGTTTGTAATGTCAAAATAACAGCTTTTTACTAAATGCATATGAAAGTAACGGTACTTATAAAAACGGGTAGTATTTAACTGCACATCAATAAAATACTAATTGCACAGCAAAATATACTTAAAGAGATCAAACTAAGTCGACGAAGCTCCGCTTGGCGGGGCTCTTATTTTTAGGTTTGGTTTAAGAAGGAACCTAACATAACTTAATATTGACTGTACATGTGAAGCAAATATTTTATTTATACAAATAGGAAAATAACTATTCGTTATACAATATTCTAATGAAATATGAAATATTGTTTTGTTATCCATACTATTTTCGGTAATATTTGCCACAGGTAGAGTAAGGAACACATTTCGGTTGAATAAAGAAACATTATTAAAATATTGTAATTGGACCAGTTAGGAATACTAGTTTAGGATGAGTAAAGAAATTGCATGAGACGTCATAGGATGAATACGGAACAACCCCAAAATCAGTATCTGACTGCTAGTAGGAGTTTGATAAGTGATTTTCTTTTTAATCGGCCCTGGGACTTGTTGGGTATAAAATGTTAGATGGCAGCAGATATGAATCAACCAGTCCACCCGAGGAAAGACTCTTACTAGAAACTGGAGTAAGAGTAATAACATTGTTGCGTTTCTATGGACGGACAGAAATATTGGCACCATACGAATACTAGCTCTAATTTTAATCAGAATGTAGAATGTTGGGTTTTATATGTGTTTAAGTAGGAATGCTTAAATAATAAATCAAGCAGCAATATCTCTACTACTAGTCTATAGAATTCGCTATAGCATTTAAAATAAAACGAGGAACATTTAAAACCGGTAGTAATCACATGACACTGTCATGTTTCTCAAACTACATAACAATAATAAAACCAATAAACTTTATAACGATCAAAACTGTACATTGTGGGAAGTCATGAATACCGCTGGAGCCCTTTCATTGTTTAACCAAGAACCTAGAAAGATCCTTGAGATTTTTATTTTATTTTTGTGTGATTTACGTAAATGAGATCCCGGACGAACCGTACTTCACCATTTACATAATAACAGTCGCAGCTAAGTACTAGTTTAGAATGATAGCATTAGATAAACAACTATTTTATTATAATATTTTATTTTTCCAAAATACCCTCCCGCTCTAAGAATAGTTCCTGTAACGTACAGTGGCAGTGTCGACGCGACGACCTAAAAACCATTACGCCAGTAATAAACCATGCGTACTTCTACGCACATCTATAACTTAAGGACGACTTCTTTACTTAAACAAATAAATAATGGGATTAAATATAATGATCATCAAAAATACTAATTGCACAGCAAATATTGTACAGCATAACGAGCATACGCCTCAAATCACTGCATTCCGTCTCGGAACGGTTAGGTTATGTTAGGTTCTTTCTTAAATCCGTCCTTGTGTCCTGCCCTGTCTCGGCAGCCAAAGTGCTGCTGAGCAGGGGCAGGCTTCTCATCGGGTGGAGCTCGGTGAAAGTGGTGGCGTTGGGGGAGCGCCCCATGCGCTGCTTCAGGTGCATGGGGTTAGGGCACACGCGCCCTCAGTGTCCCGCCGCGGCCGACAGGGGTGACCTGTGCTTCCGTTGTGGAGACGCAGGTCACCGGGCGGCCAACTGTGGCAAGGCCGGGCTGCGCTGCGCTATTTGCGCAGAGGCAGGAAAGCCCTCGGGGCACGTTATGGGGGGGCGCAGCTGCATCCCCCCGAAGACGAAGGGAAAGGCCCCTGGGACCCGAGCCATCCCTGCGGCCACTAGTCAGGCCGCCCCTGAGTTAGCGCGCCGTGAAGCACTGTGCGGGGAGGTTGTGATGTCTGATTAGTATGGATCAAGTCAGACATCACAACTTTCTCCAGGCGAACCTGAACCACTGCGCCAGGACCCAAGACCTGCTCATGCAGAGCCTGGCGCAGTGGGAAATCGGTGTGGCTGTCGCCGCGGAGCCGTATTTTGTCTCCCCCAGTCCCTACTGGGCTGGGGACTTGAACGGCTCCGTGGCCATCATTGGGAGGGTTGGCGGCCCCCTCCTCTCAGTCAAAGAGAGAGGAGCGGGGTATGTGGTGGCCAGGTGGGAGAGGTATGCGATCGTCGGCGCATACTTTTCCCCCAACAGAACCGCCGCGGAGCTGGAGGTCTTCATGGACCTCCTGGCCGCGGTGGTGAGAAGGCAGGCACCACATCAGGTCCTCCTAATGGGGGACCTGAACGCCAAGGCCCGGGAATGGGGCAACCGCTCCACTGACACTCGAGGGGAGATAGTCAGGGAGTGGGCGGTTGCCACAGGACTGACACTCCTCAATAGAGGGTCGGTCCACACGTGCGTGCGATGGTGTGGAGGGTCCGTGGTGGACCTAACGTTCACCAGCCCCGCTGTCGCGGCACGTGCCCGGGCCTGGAGGGTGATGTCGGAGGTGGAGACGCTCTCGGACCACAAATATATAAGGTTCGAGATCTCCGCCTCCGACAGTCGGGAAGTGTCCCGGTGCGTGGTGCGAGCGGCTTTTCCGCGCTGGTCGGTGAGTCGCCTCAACGCCAAGCTGGCGGAAGAGGCGGCCATCGTCCAGGCGTGGCTTGCCGCCCCCATACACTCGGTGGAGAGGGGGACGGCGGAGTTAGACGTCGCGGCCGGCCGTTTTCGCGAAGCGGTCACGGCCGTCTGCGACGCGGCCATGCCGAGGGCCCGCCGCCGCCCCGGCCGCCGAGAAGTGTACTGGTGGAGCTCGGAGATCGAAGATCTCCGAGCCGCCTGCTCGGCGGCGCGACGTCCCTACACGCGGTGTAGGCGGCGGCGGCATGGACGGACGAATGACCAGCTGTCGGCTGAAGAATTACAGGCCGAGCTCCGGCTGTACGATGGGTACCATGCAGCCAAAAAGGAGCTGCAGCTGGTCGTCGGCCAGGCCAAGTCCCGGGCCTGGGGTGAGGCCCTGGAGGGCCTGAATAGGGACCCATGGGGGCGTCCGTACAGGGCTGCCCGGAACAAGTTTCGGGGCCTGACGCCCCCCGTCGCGGAGTCCCTGGAGCCGGAGCTCCTGGGCAGGGTACTGGTGGGGCTCTTTCCCGAACAGAACCCCCACCACACCCCTCTGATGATGGCGTCGTCCTTCCCGGAGGAACTGGATCCGGCCTCCATCCCGCTTATATCAGAGGCGGAAATGGATGCAGCCGTCAGCCGCTTATGTGGCAAGAGGACGGCACCGGGTCCTGACGGAATCCCGGGGCGGGTCCTCCGGATTGCCCTCAGAGAGATGGGCGATCCGCTTCGGGAGCTGTTCGACGCATGCCTCACGTCTGGACGGTTCCCGAAGCTGTGGAAGGACGGCCGATTGTGCCTGTTGCGGAAGGAGGGGCGAGACACAACCTCGCCTTCCGCATACAGACCAATCGTGTTGCTGGATGACACGGGAAAGCTGCTAGAGAGAGTGGTGGCTTCCCGTGTCATCCAGCACTTGGAGGGGACTGGGCCGGCTTTATCGCAGGCCCAGTATGGGTTCAGAGCGGGGCGATCCACAATAGACGCCCTGCTCTGGCTCAAAGAATGGACGCAGGAAGCGGTCGGTGGGGGGAACAAGGCGTTGGCTGTCTCGCTGGACATTGCCAACGCCTTCAACAGCCTCCCGCATGGAACAGTACAGGAGGCGCTCCGGTATCACGGAGTGCCCCTGTATTTGCGGAGGCTGTTGGCCGACTACCTCCAGGACCGCGAGGTCCTGGTGGAGGGACGTGATGGTCTGAGGCGCCGTCGCGTATCCTGCGGGGTTCCACAGGGGTCGGTACTGGGACCGCTCCTGTGGAACGTTGGCTACGACTGGGTGCTTCGGGGCACGCTTCCCGCGAGTATGCGGGTGGCGTGCTACGCTGATGACACCCTGGTCGTAGTCAAGGGGAGGAACCTCGGGGAGGCGGTGCGGTTGGCCGAGGTGGGAGCTGCCCTAGTAGTTGACCGTATCCGCGCCCTGGGATTGGAGGTTGCTCTCTCCAAAACTGAGGCCCTATTGTTTCATGGGCCTCGGGGGGGACCTCCTCCAGGTACGCGAGTGGCCCTGGACGGGGTCCTGGTCCGGCTTGGGACCCAAATGAGGTACTTGGGTCTCATCCTGGACGGGAGGTGGACTTTTGGGGCACACTTCACCCAGCTGGCCCCAAAAGTCCTAGGAGCGGCGGCCGCCCTGGGGAGGCTGCTGCCCAATGTGGGTGGCCCGAGCGCCACTTGTCGCCGACTGTACTCCGTAGTGATCCGGAGTATGGCCCTGTACGGGGCACCGGTCTGGGCGGACGCCCTCAGTCGCGACAATAAGACCCTGCTGCGACGTCCGCAGCGGGTCGTCGCGACGAGGGCCATACGCGGTTACCGGACGGTGTCCTGGACGGCTGCGTGCGTGCTGGCCAGTGACCCCCCCTGGGAGCTGCAAGCGGAGATTCTCGCCGAAGTTTACCACTTCGTGGCGGCGAGGAGGTCCCGCGGGGAGCCCCCGGGGTGGGAGGAGATCGCACGCATGCGGCGACAGGCGCGGGCCGCCCTGCTGAGGCGGTGGACGGAGGACCTGGCTCCACCGGTCCCGGGCCAGTGGACGGTGGAGGCCATTCGCCCGGTCCTTCGGGGGTGGATAGGGCGGCGATTCGGGTCGCTGACCTTCCGACTGGTGCAGATGCTTTCCGGGCACGGATGCTTCGGAAAGTATTTGCACCAGATCGCGAGACGGGAGGCGACCCCGGTCTGCCACGAGTGTGGGGCGCCAGAAGATACGGCGCTCCATACGCTGGAGGTGTGTGCCGCGTGGGGGCCGCAACGGCACACGCTTTCGGCCATAATAGGCGGGGATCTCTCCCTGCCGAGCGTGATCAACGCCATGCTCGGCGGCGAGAGGTCGTGGCAGGCAGTGGTCTCCTTCTGTGAGGCTGTCATGGCGCAGAAGGAGGCCTCTGAGAGGGTCAGGGAGAACAATCCCCTCGCTGACCCTCTCCGGCGCAGACGGACGGGAGCGAGGAGGAGGCGATTTGCCCGCCTTCTCGCTCCTGTATAGTGGGGTCACTGGTACAGAGTCGGGGGACTCTCTACCGGCTTGCACGGCCCCACACGTCTACATAAACAGGCGTGAATCTATGTATGTATGTATTTTGCTGTGCAATTAGTATTTTTTTGCTGTGCAGTTAAATACTACCCGTAAATAATTAAATTTAATTCATAGACGAAAGCCATATTGTTAGTTATAAATTATAATGATTTCTATAGTGCACGTTTTGTCAAAGTCAATGGCTATTTTTATTTTATCAATCATTAATTGACAGTTTTCTACTCCTACACGTATAACCTCACGTGTTGCGCACACATTAGCTAGCGGTAATTCATTGTAATTTACATTTTTATCTAAAATAGTCTTGAATACAAAAGTTTAGAGATGAATTTTGCCATTTAGTGGCTTAGACATTAAATGACTCGATTTAATATACACATTTTTCATTAATGCCTTCAAAGCAAGCAGTGTTCAGGCTTTCGTAACGCAGCGATAATTACTAGAGGTATTCTTCATAAATATTTTATTCAAGCTTGATATGATATATATGGACAGATAAATAAGCTCATACCTAAATATTTCCGAATGTATAGGCAAAGTTGCATATATTAGCATTATTCTAGCTATAAGTCGTATGAAATCTAGGCGTGTATTTATTTATAAATTCTTCTAACTATTTAGATTCAATGACGTTGCTACGAATTTCCAAGTCAAGTCAAGTCAGGTGTTATTGAATTTCTTTGACAGATAATTTGGTACACGTCGTTGGACTCGCCTTATATTTATTATGTAGGACGTAAAAAATAGCTGGCGATATCTGGGTGTAATATATCTCTGCCTATCCTATTATAGATATACAGGCGTGAGTTTTTGGTATGTATGAGCCCTAGGCTCATAATCGTACTTACGGTTATTTAGCTATAGTATGTCGGTACGTCATCATGTTAGCAGTATGACGTCCATCGCTGTATTAACCTTCATGTAAAGCCATAAGCTATGCTTTCTGTAATAATGTGCTTTAGTAAGCTCACCGAAGACAAGCAAGTGAAGTACAAGAATAAAAACGAACCACAATAGATTAAATGTCATCTACTGTTAAAAGACCATCAATGATCTGTTACATTTTACATATATCCTAATACCTAATACCCTTATACTTTATTATTTACTCTAGATGCTTTTAAATATGTAACAGAGTGTGAATCTACTACTATCATTGGCATACCAATATATCATCATCATCTTATATAATTGGCGTCGTCGTGAGCCGCGGTCACCCTGGCATTGTCTGAAACCCTTCCCAGGTTGTTAGGTTTCAACTCAAAATTCTAAAGTTGTATATAGGACATTGCTGTTATGGGGCCATCTCTCATCCCTCCTTCCAGAAAATAACCGTAAGTATTTACGCCAACGACTACCATCTTTTGCGTTCAGTTCCAAACTCAATGTTAATAATTTCTTAAGGATTGAACTTAATAAACAAGTAGGATATATCGTATTAAGCAAGAGCCATACCACCATCTCATAAACTTTATTATTACATATGCAAGGACGAGACAGCATGCTACACAGAGTGTAGCTTTGTCCCATTCTAACGCATGCAGAAGTGATGCGTTGGTGATAAGGTTTTATGTCCATTTAGTTATAGAAGGTGCTTGAGTTTTCTGACTTTTCGAAGTTATGTAAGTATTAAATACTCAGTTATCGCTCGATTAAACGTTAAAGGAAAACATCGTGAGATAACCTGCAGAGTTCATCAAAAAGTTCTCCAAGATATGTGAAGTTATATTTATATATGTAGGTCATCGGTAACTGATGGGCGTGATACAACGTATCAAACTTTAAAATGTATATTACTAGCGTGCATACACAGTAAAAACGCATTACGTGTGTTGCCATTAAAACAAGTTGATTGGTCTTTGGGTACTTCTCAAATGATAACTTTAGAACAAATCAAAGATCATCTAATGCCATTCGATTATTATTATGTTCATAAAAGTATTTTTTTATTTATCGGCCTTGATTAAAAGCTATATATAAAATAATAGTTTTATGAACAATTCATTGGCCGCCTTTTAAACACTCACGTTGCTAACATTGCAGCAGTCATTTCGTTTACATACTCTTCATCATTCGTTACACACGTATGTGGCAGTCACCTCAGACTTTTTATTTTATATATAGGAAATAATAACCATAAGCAGAAATTGAACACATTTCATCAACACTTAAAAAAATGGATTTGTGTATTACACCGTCGTTATAATTCAATCAGATGTTAGCCTAGCTTTTGCTAAAACTATTCTCATTCTTCTCCCCTCGATTTATAGTTCAGTTTCCAATGAACCGAACAAGAAGGAGGCTATAAAAATCATTCGACAAATATTGTAATTTTAAGTAATGAATGTCGTTGCCAATAGTATTTTTATTGATTTATTAGGAGTATAAAAAGGAAATTGATATTTTTTCGTCAGATCAAATATAATGGGCTTGTTGAAGTTTGGACTGTGTGTATTTACTTGGGTAAGATTTTTCTTTTATTTAGCAGTAATCTATATAATAATAAGTTTTAGAAGTATTGATACAATTATTTGATGATGCCTAAGATATAACAATAAAAAGCTAGTAAATATATTATTATCATTAGCCCAGTTGTTTTGTTATAGTTAGTAAATATCGTTGATTTTACCAATGTGAATATTAATTTTCAATTCAAATTCAAAACATTTATTTTCAGACTATTCGGTCCATAGAGTGTTAGTATTACAACATGATAACTTAAAACTATGTTAGTAACTTACACATAATAATAAAAAGATAAAAATATACAAGAAATAACAAAAAATAAAAATAATCAAGTGTCCTACAGAATATGGATCCTTATCCACTGTCTCCATATAGGACTATGGATGTATTTATGGATATATTTTTTCTTTTAACGTGAATTGTCTATGTAATTATCTGAAAGTGATATTTGCAATAAACATAATAATATTATATTATATTATATTAATAATAATATTTGTGTTTCAACGTAGAGTAGGATTTACAGACTGTATTATTAGGTTGAGACAGATGTTGCTATTTTCAGTGATCTTGCTATGATCACAATTATAGGCATTGGGCGTTTCCAAAATTTTATATTTATAACAAACAATTCAATCATTCTTAGAAAGTTAATTATAACAGGTAATACATCATACACAGTTATATCAAATGTAGTCGTATCAGAATTTAATTATTTGTGACGTCTTTTGTTTGATAAGGTTGTTTTAAATTAATTAATATTATATTAACCAGCTTCAAACTCTACCTATATTATTTATTAACTGTAAATTAAAGGTCAGAAGTATATAAACCAAATTTTCTTCTGTCTTAAGGTAACAAATTACGGCCTTGGTTGACCTTACCCTCTTGGCCGAGAAAAATATCGTAATATGCCAAGGCACGAAGGTCTCTTAAAATCGCTTATTCCTGTGTGGATTGCAATAAATGTAGAAATTCGTAATATTCAGGACATTCACTACAATTATCATTTGTCAAAATGCGTCATCTTGCGCCTCCTGTTCTAGTGATGTTAGAATTCATAAAGTGTTCCATATGTTACGTGATTTAGAACAATCTCGCAAGTCTTATAGCAGAATGTCTTAATAATTGTACTAAAACTTTAGCATGCTAAACGATCTGTTTAACTATAGCATGTGTACATTCACACCGGTGTTGTGGATCGTATCAGTAGTGATTCTTAAAATGTAAGAAATTTAGAAAATTATGGTAACGGTGACTGTGTGAATAAAGAGAAATCGGAAGCAGAATGGTACATCAAGAAGAGATGGATTGCTACAATATACCAAGAATAAAGAAATACCACAGGACTTATAAATCTCTGGATTGAATTTGGATGAGAATTCTTGAGTTACTGAGGTTCTTGCATATTCATTCGCAAAGGAATAACTAAGGTTGTGACTACATTCATTGGGGAGAGGGTTTAAGCACTCCCTCTCCCGCTTCGCCGCCTCCTTAATGGAAATCACTTCCTCACAGAAGGAGGCGACGGCGGTGTTCCACGATCTCTTACTGTAGACCATAGACTGAACTACGGCCGTGAGCGAGAGGGCAACCAATCTCACTGCCGCGATCAACTCACGGCGCTGCGATGCCCAGGCGGGGCAATCCGCCAAAGTGTGCAGTACCGTGTCCACAACAACGTTGTGGCAGTCGCCGCAGTACAACGGGGCATCTTTTGCCAGCCTATACGACACAGAAACTGACCAAAAAAACCGAGGGCGCCATGCCGCCTCTCCAGCCACTTCTCAAACACGGGACTAACCGCCACGATCGTGGCGTGCCCGGCTATTACTACTGAGTTAGCCTAACTTATTTTTACACGAGCAAAGCCGCGGTAAAAAGCTAGTCTTTTCATAAAATAAGTCCCCAGTGACACAAGAATAAAACCTAGTTAAATAGTTGTGCATTAACACGCAATTTTCGAATATACGAATTCTGAGCATAAATTACGTTTTAAATATCTGTGTGACACAAAATGCAGGCGAAGTGATGACCTAAATCACTGTAGTCAATCCGTGCAATTGTTTATGCGAGTGAGTTGTAGTGTAATTTATGTTTGAACTGACGTATTTAACGGTAATTTACATTTAACATTAATTTTGCTCGCCGCTTATCTTTCGCACACATATTTCGCATAACAAGTCTGCAAAATATCAGCGAGCTGCGCAGTTGTCTTGAAAAATAAACATACTTATATTTAGATAAATAAACAAATGGTTTGAATTCGGAACCGATTTTGTTTCTTGCCCGATGCATTGTGGCCAGCATTGTTCCACAGCACATAAATACTTATTTGTTGCTGGATTTGGAAAATGTTCAATTAATAGGCTTATGATAAATTGGCAATATCATATATTAAACTTCTTGCTGCCTTTGTGGTGCCACGGTAGTGAATGCGACTACTGTATTCTTGTTAGCAATTGGCTCGTCCCCCATGACGTTGTGGAATGTGGATGTAATAGACTTTACTTACTCCTTACAAAACTTGTACTGAAAAAATGAAAATCGTTTTTTCTAAGATGTACCATATTTATTTCATCGAAATATTTACCCTCAATAACTATACATTGCTGAAATCTAAACGGAAGTTCATTTATGCCTTTACGATAAAACTCCGGGGTACTAGATTTGACAAACTGTGTGAAAGCGTTTTGTATTGCCTCCTGGGAAGAAAAATTTTTATCACGTAGAAAATTGTCCAAATCCAGAAAAATAAAGGTAGTCCGTTGGAGCAAGGTCTGGCGAGTACGGACGATGACGTATGGTTTCTAGCTACAGCTCCTGTAGAGTAACAACGGTTTCTCGTGCAGTGTGAGGTCTTGCGTTATCATAGAGCAATAATGGTGAAGATCGATTCACGAGTTGGGGCTGTTTCACTGCCAGTTTCAGTCTTGCGTTATCATAGAGCAATAATGGTGAAGATTGATTCACGAGTTGGGGCTGTTTCACTGCCAGTTTCACCATCATTGTTCGAAGTTTGGCACAATAAATATCTGCTATTATTGCTTGACCAGACCTAAAAAGGTATAGTGAATAACACCATGAAGAGACCACCAAACAGTTACCATTACCTTTTTATTGGTAAGCTTTAATTTAGGGCACTGTTGCGGCGTTTGACCTGAGGTCAGCTATTGCATTTTTCGATTACGGTTATCGTAAAGAATCCACTTTTTGTCACATGTCACAATTCGATCCAATATTCCTTAATTTCTGTACCGATTCAACAAGGCAACATGAGGCACCCATTTTTCATATATTTTATCTTATTGATTTGATGCAAATGAGCTAATGTTGTAGGTAAGGTAACGTTAAACCATGCCACTAATTCCTGGGCAGTTTGACTCGGATCAGCTTCCACCATCTCTTTCAATTAGGAGTTAGAATTAGATTTATTTTTTAAAGAACATGACATCCAAATATGTTGCTTAACAGAACTTTGGTTAAGAAGTAGTCAACTAATATTTAATAATGAACATTATGCCGTTGTAAGTGCGTTTGTAAGAAAGAATTCTATACATGGTGGCTCTCTAATATATGTATGTAATAATCTTAAATTTAAGGAAAGAAATAATATAGTAAATCTTTCTATCGAGCGCACTGTTGAATTATCTTGTGTGGAGCTGGAGCAACATGTCATACTTTGCGTGTACCGACCACCGCAGAGTGACTTTAGTGTATTCGAAACAGTAATGGAGGATATTTTAAAATGCTTAAGTTATGGTAATAGGCATATAGTAGTATGTGGTGATTTTAATATTAATTAACTTCAGCAATCAGTTCTTTCTGTAAGACTTATTAGTTTATTTAGATCATTTAATTTAAATCATTTATTTTTCGAACCAACCAGAATTACATCACACTCTGCTACGTGCTTAGACAATATATTTTGCGAATGCCAATTTCTTAATAGGGCCATATTGAGTGATTTGACATCTGATCACTGTGGGCAAAAGGTTGTGTTTCCTATAAATACATTTAAAAAAAACTATGATCACATGTAGACCAATGACAAAAATTTAAAGGAATTTAATAATAACATTAATGCCAAGGTTGTCAATATGGACCTAGATTGCAATAGTCCAGACGAACTATACGAGTCTTTGCTTAACGTCATTACACTGGAATATAACAACATTTTTAAAATGAAGACATTTTACAAAAAATTAAAAGTTTTGTGATTGGGCAACACCTGGGATATATACAAGTAGAGCTAAGTTATACGAATTATATGGAATAAAAAAATATAATTTTGATCCAAATTTTATTAAATATTATAATAAATATATAATATAGAAATTATTCAATATTATTTAAAAAGACTTGTGCTACAGCCAAGTCCCTTTATTTAAAAACCAAAATTCGAAATGCCGACGATAAAATTAAAGCTACTTGGAACATTATTAATAATGAAACTGGACGCACCAACCAGCGTGATAATATTATTAAACTTAATGTAAATAATAAGATAATTTCAAATAACTTGCATGTAGCTGAAACATTTAATAACTACTTTGCAAAGATACCTGTTAATACAACTAGTTCCTTAAGGTCTTGCCCAGTAAAAGCAGAATCCTTGGTTAGGGATAGCGTGGTGGAGTGTAAAGTCCTGTTTAGTTTTAAATATGTATATCCGCATGACATAATAAAAGTATTTAAGTCACTTAATTCAAAAAAATCAGCAGACTTGTGGGGTATTTCTGTGAAATTAATTACAAGTATTGTTGATAACGTAGCGCCACACCTAGCTGCAATATTCAACGGATGCATTGATGTGGGCATTTTTCCAAATTTAATGAAATGTAGCAAAATAATACCATTATTTAAAAATGGATGTAAAAGTGATCCATGTAATTTCAGACCGATTTCTATATTACCTGCTATAAGTAAAATATTTGAGAAAATTATATTACAGCAATTAGAGAGCCACTTTAACGTAAACAACTTATTTCATACTCAACAATATGGTTTTAGAAAGGATCGATCTACAATAGATGCGGGTGTTACACTTTTAAAACATATTTTTGCTGCTTGGGAAAATTCGCAAGATGCCATTGGCGTATTCTGTGATCTCTCAAAAGCCTTTGACTGCGTTGAACATCAAACGTTATTGCGAAAGCTCAGGCATTATGGAATTCGAAATGCTGCACTCGACCTCGTTGGTTCTTACCTAAGCGATAGATTACAACACGTTGAAATCAACGTAAGTAGATCTTCTGGATTACCAGTCGCAATGGGCGTGCCACAGGGCTCAATTTTAGGACCCTTTCTGTTTCTAGCGTACGTGAATGATTTGCCGTTCTTCGTACAGAATTTTCGCGACATTGTATTATTTGCTGATGACACATCACTTATTTTAAAGTAGACCGTATGGCACCAAATTTACAGGGTGTTAATTCTTCACTCGCGCAAGTCCTGGATTGGTTCACGGCGAATAATTTATTACTCATTTAAAAAAAACAAAATGTATTAAGTTTACATTGCCTAATATAAAGAGTCCTAGCATAAACGTTAATTTAAATAATGAAACAGTAACATTTGTACAATCCACAGTTTTCTTAGGCATTACTTTAGATGATAAAGTTCAGCGGGGCGCTCAAATATCGTGTCTTGCAGGGAGACTTAGTTCAGCCGCATTCGCGGTTAGGAAAGTAAGACAGCTTACTGATATAGATACTGCGAGACTAGTATATTTTAGTTATTTTCACAGCGTTATGTCCTATGGCATACTATTGTGGGGTAAGGCAGCTGATATTGAAACAATTTTCATTCTTCAAAAGCGTGCAGTACGTAGCATTTATAATTTAGGCCTACGAGTTTCCCTGAAATAGCGTTTTAAAGAAATTGGTATACTTACTTTTGCGTCGCAATATATATTTACGAATATTATGTTTATAAAACATAATATTCACTTATATAATAAGAATAGTGATATTCACAACTTAAACACTAGAAATAAGCATAAGTTGGTAGGTCCATATTATCGTTTACATAAAGTTCACAATTCATTTGCGGGACTCAGTATACGCTTTTTTAATAAACTACCGATTGATTTTATAAATTTACCTTTACTAAAATTTAAAAGTGCTGTTAAAAGTCAGCTTATCCGGAAGGGATTCAATCAATGATTACTTAAATAATAATAAAAAATAATAATGATAAAAAGTCATGGAATCAGTTGCTTGTTTCATACAGGATTCAAACAATGTATGTATTATATAAGTCAATTTAGTTATGTGAAGGTACTTCGTGTTTATTTTGTAGTGTTAAAGTATCTTTCTTTTCTTTTAAACAAACTTTATAAGTATTAACGTAAATTTTGTTTTAACTATATTTAGTCACGAACTACCTTTTCATGTCACAAAGTGTAAGTGTATGCGTCCTCATGCCATACTACTGTCTATTACAAATGGCTACCTACTGATAAATATTATTTCAAATCTCAAATGCTTCTTACATAATATTACCAACTTTTCTTTATTTTAGAATATAGTTTTATATGGACAGTGACATATGGCATAATGACTGCAACACCTGGTACATAAATGAGTTGTAAAATACTGAAATTATAAGGTGATGGCGATTTAAAAGAGTGGCCTTGAGTTTCTTGCAGGTATCTTCTCATAGGCTCAACCTTTTGCCTGAACCTTGCAACTAACATAAATGTAAATTCAGTAAATATAATAAACTCACTAACCCTTTTGACGTTCATAAGTGTCACTTTGTGACCTAAGTGAATAAATTATTTTTGACATTGACTTTGAATTCAGCGTTATTTACCTGTGTGGGCGGTCTTCCACGTGGTTTGTTCTTCAAGTCGAAGTTTACATTACGAAAGCGTTTAAACCAAAAACCCACGCTGCGTTCATTAGCAGTCTCCTCTCCAAACGCAGGGTTGATATTGCAAGCCATTTCTGCCGCTTTAGTTCCGCGTCGGAACTCGTATTAAAAAATGACTCGGATTTTCGAAATATCTATCTTTCCCGACTAAGCTAAATATAAAAAAACAATTATTAGTCGAAAATCGAATGTTGCACATTTCTTAAAAGAAGAATTTTATAGGTATCATGTGAAAAAAGTTTCACTCGAAAATCTCACATCATGAAGATTTCATCTCAATTCAAATTATCTATTACTATATAACGGCAACTTCATACTTTAACCCCTTTTTTTTTTTTTTTTTTATTTTTTTTTTTTTTTTTTTTACGTGGGGGAATGCAATGACGCATATCCCTCCGCGGGGGCGGGTGGAGGGATTATGTCGGACTCGCCGGGGTAAACTAAGATGTTAAAAAGATAATGTATCTCCCGGAATACCGACTAAACCTACCACGGTGTTCCTCGACAAAACCACTATCGACGGGGCCGCGCGAATCACTTTCGCATACGGTCGCGACCCCGCCGAGGTTCCGGCCCGCCGTATGAAACGGCAGGCCCCTACGCAATAAGACCTACCCAAGATAGGTACTCAAAATAAAATTCTACTGTCTCCCCCTAAAGGGGGAGACGGACACGAAACAGAGGCGCGCGTGGGAACACGCACGCCGCCTCTCGGACCTGGTGCTGAACGGATGGCGGGCAGGCCCACAAAGCCCGCCACCCCCAGGTCAAACCTCAGGGTGGCTGGAGGTCATCGCGCGCCCTCCGGCGCCCGGCTCTGCGGTTGGGGAGAGGGTTTAAACGCTCCCTCTCCCGCTCCGCCGCCTCCTTGATGGAAATTACTTCCTCACAGAAGGAGGCGACGGCGTTCCATGACCTCTCACTCCGGACCATAGACTGAACTACGGCCGGGAGCGAGAGGGCAACCGAACCGACTGCCGCGATCAAATCACGGCGCTGCGATGCCCAGGCGGGGCAAACCGCCAAAGTGTGCAGCGCCGTGTCCTCAACAACGTCACGGCAGTCGCCGCAGTGGTGACAACCGGGCGTCTCTTGCCGGCGTATACGACACAGGAACTGGCCAAAACAACCGTGGCCAGTTAGAACCTGTGTCAGCCGGAAGGTGAGGGCGCCATGCCGCCTCTCCAGCCACTCCTCAAAAACGGGACTTACCGCCACGATCGTGGCGTGCCCGGTATACTTTAACCCCTATTACATATTGCCGATGAAGAGTCAGTAAATAATAACTGCACAAATGCAACTTTTCAGGAGGCGAAAAAAACGTTTCATTTCTATTTATTTTTATAGTATATTTTATTTATATATATTATATTTATTTATTATTATTATTTTTATTTTTATTTTTTAGTGGACGCGATTAAGCGCAGATAGTGACTATTGCCCTCATAAATGACGTAACAACACTTAGTATATATTACAATAACTATTTAACTTGCAAAATAAATAAGAAACGGACTCAAGATCTTTGTCAGCATGTGTACTTTATTTTACAATATATATATAATATAATTTGTGGTAGAATATATATATAATATATATATTCTACCACATACACACAACACCATCTAGCCCAAACTAAGCAGAGCTTGTACTACGGGTACTAGACAATGGATAAACATACATATATACCTTTTTCTTTTGTAAATACATACATATTATACATAGAAACACCCAGTCCAAGACAAACATTCATGTTCATGCACACAAATGTTTGACTTGTGCGGGAATCGAACCCGCGACCTTAGGCGTGGCAGTCGGTTACACTAACCACTACAATAAAACAATCATTGACAAAATGTCAGTTATTATATATTGACTTCATCGGCGATATGTATAGTGCAAAAAACTACTAACTATGTGTTAAACACCTACATAACACATAGTTAGTAGTTGCTGGTACATGGATATACCTAAATACTTTTAATATGTTTGAGAGCTAAAGTTATTTACTAGGATGGCTTTGATAAGGCCACGCGGCTTAAGACAGTCAGCTTTCGAAGTTATGCGCGTATTAATAATTAATTATAGCTCTTTTTAACGGTGAAGGAAAACATCGTAAGGAACCTTCCATATCTCAGAGTTCTCCACAAGATTCTAAAAGATACGAGAAGCCAAAACGCGCTGGCGTGTTGGCAGACTTCTCGTATCTTTACTACACTACACTTACTTAACCGCTGCTTTATAACTATTATTTAATTAAAAATATATTATTTAAGACATACGGCAGTTACCTATAGTAACAAATACCGATCACTAGAAATAGAAAATACGCAGTTATAGATTGGTTATTGAGCACCACAGATAATCGTCATTGCTGACTAATCAAGATGACCCATCAAGTAACCATAAATTAATTAATAGTTTATGTTTGTTATTCAATTATATAAAGATGCCAAGAAACCAATGAGCTTAAATTGTGTAGAACACTAATTACAATGCTTTGTGAGGTCTTGGAGGAGGATGATGTAACAAAATGTTAATACTTAGCTAAACCTTATTGTTTCTTTTTCAGGTATTGTGTACATCAGAAACAAGCGCCGATAATACGGGCTTTATAAGTAGTGGTAATATTACTTTTATATTTTTTTTATTTGAAACATCGTCAAAGATTTATATCGTAGATGTGCTTTCAACGTAGTTAGATCACATGAAAATACATTACATTTAGGTACATGATAGAGGAGTATTGTGTACAATCTGCATTATGAGTGAGCATGATGATATTATATTTATAATTCGGATATCATTTGGCATTGTGTGCTAGATGATAACTGGTTACGTGCATGTGCAAGTGACCATAACGCAGTAGGGTGCTTCTTTCATTTAAATCTATGTACGAGTTGATAGTCTGTTAATGGTATAGTTATGTGTATTTTGATTTGCCCTTTAATACAAAATTTGTATATAATTATTTGCAGAGCTAGAATGTGTCGAGGGACAAGACTTGCCATCAGTCGAACCTTGCACCAAATGCGTCTGTACGCAAGGCAAAATCATATGTATAGATGTCGACTGCGATCTTGAAAAGAAAGAGAATGCTACCAGATCAGGTAACTTTATGTTTTTATCATTATTATTTTCATTGATTATGTTTCTTCAGTATTACCCTGTCTTAAATAAAATAAATCTTAGATTACCAGACATCATTAAAAACCTATTATTTCTGGCCGCCGTTGTGCCTCTGCGACTCTACGGGCTAAAATATAATTATCGTAATGTCCAATAAATGTAGTAATGACACTGGCTTAGAATTTGTTCCTTACAATGAAATGGCCTGCACTTGAAAATAATTATATATAAGTACCACAAGGTCATAAATATTTTTACTAGAAAATTTGATAATATTATATAAATTCGAAGAATACGATAACGTTTTGGTTATAATATGTATCAATGTACTTGCTTAGGTGTAACATTATTGCATATTTTTAGGTCCACCAAGAAACTCATTAGACGAGAAAATAAGATCGCCAAAAAACAATTTTAATGGACCAAGACATCCTCTAGTAGATATAATTAATAAACAGCCTATCACCAATGGCCTGCCTCACTTATCATCAGTTTATACGAAAGAAAGAAATGTCATCAAAATGGGAAAGCCTACACCAAACATTTCCATGATTTTGACAGAAACTCATGTAGAAAATGTATTAAAAACATTTTTGACTCATAACCACGACAACGATGACCAATATGTATTAATTGTTCCTGAAGTATCTCAAGAAAATAAATATCCAGATAAAAGAGACACATCATTAGCAGATACGTGGGAACATAAATATAATAATAAATTTCAAGGAGAACCTTCACAGACCGTCAGTTCTGAGGCATTTAACAATGCACCTTTTCCAACGTATGACAGTAAAAGCCCGTACGGTGTTTTGTTTAACGAAAATAAGCAGAGATATTCAAGTTCAATTATCTTAGACGATCAATCTTCGGTGCCCCTCGCCCGAAAACCACTTGTATTTGGTCGACCAGGTGATAACAGACTTCTCATGAGACCGAGACATTTTATGCGAAATGAAGAGTTTGCTAATCAGCAAAATAAAAATAAGCAATTTTACCCTTATTCGGACAGTATTAATCATAATGTTCGTTCTTGGTTCGATCCACCGACTGGAGATGAAATAAAATCTGCGGTAAAATCTGCGGTAGAATCTGCGGTAAAATCTGTAGTAAAATCTAAATCTCAACAAATGCTGGAGTCTCTTGCTAGACAGAAAGGCTTTAATTTTGATTTTAGTTCCCATTTTAATAATCCACTTTCGTCATACCCATTAGCCAACGAAGATATTCCTAACATTAATTTTCATACGCCAGATCAGGCCTTTCCATTTAGTCAAAACAAATATAATTATCCGAACCAGCCTATTATCGACAACTATATCAATAGCAACGACAATTCTGCAATTTTATACGACGACGACCAGAAACAAATGTTAGGTAACGATCAATATAATATAGATACAATGGCGCCCAGTGCCAATCTGCCAATATATATTAATGAACTACTCGCAACCAATCCGGATTTTTTCAAACAACTGAGTAATAATTTGCCATATATATCTTACAGTAATAAAAAACAACCATTTGTTCCATTGCCAGCACCAATACAAGATCCAATTAAATATCAAAGACCTGACAATAGATATCCTGAACAGTTTTATAATAAACAATATACACCACCAAATAATCAACCTATAAAACAATGCGGTAAGACTAGTGCCGTACCCTGCCATAACCAATCGGCCCCAGATAATATGTCACCATATAACAGTAAAAAAAATACATCGCCGTTACCATCTTCACAATCTTATCTACCTTGGCAAATATTTCAACCTTGGTCAATGAATAAACCTATTGAATTTTCAAAACCATTGAATGTCTTCCCATACATACAAACTAAACAGCATAATAAGCCTAATAATTATCCAAATAGTAACTTACCACAGGGAACGCCGGAACGGAAAGATAATGCTAAACCACACTTACCAAATGCAACTCCATACAAACAGTTACAACCTCTCGTGAATAATAATTATGCAGATTATAAAAAAAATGCTTTACATCCAAATACATTATTACCTAGTCAGAACCCAGCTTATGGTCTGGTATCATCTAAAAATCCTATTAGTAACAAATTACAAATACCTTATGATACAAAACCTAAACCTAGCCAGTTTTGGCCAATAATCAAACCGAATATGATCAGTAACGAGTTAATTCCAGATAATGCTGTTGATAATACTGAACTTGCACCAGTTCCCATAAATAAACCAGAACATAAAAAATCGTTTCCAGCAAAATTATTTAATAATATACCTAAATTCTTCAGTAATATTTTTCACAAAAGCCCTCACGCAGTTGCTCCTAGTTACCATGACGATGTGCCCTCACAACAAAACAATATTCCAAATGACACAAACCCTGAAATGGAACCAAATGGTCTAGAACCTTCTATCCAAAATAATATTCCACAAGCTCCTAATAATATTATTGATGATAAGCCCAATGATTTGGCACCAGATGAAAAGGAACATACATCTAACAACAATGAAGTTCCTTCAGTAGAATACAGTAATATGCCTGATTATCAAAGCCACCAGATGAAACCGAACGGACAAGAACAGTTTATTTCAAGCAACAATGGTCAGTTACCCGATGAAGATACCCGTCCGAATGGCAATGATATAGAAACTGAAGAGCATAGTAATATACCTGATTATGGAAACCATAAGGCAAAACCAAATGAGCAGGAACCATCCCACCCAAACAATATTTCCCAGTTACCTAATAATATGTATGATGATAAAACCTCTAATAATGAATTGCCGCCAGATAAAAATGATGATGTCCCTGTTAATACCAATAATATAGTACCTCAAGAATACAATAATAAGATGCCGCACGAAGGCTTTTCAGTAACTCCTAATCCAATTCAATTAGGACAACGTCCTAATCTGTTACCTTTTATGCCGTTCCAAATGCCTTTTAATGGCAATAATGCATTATTTCCAAATCTGGTAACAAACGGCATCAACTATCCTGATTTATCAATGAACAAGCCTGCAAACAAACCAAAGGAACCTAAGACATTTGCACAAAGCGGTCTACCAATACTTAACAAAGAACCTCAAACATATCCCAATAATAATATTCCATTATTTAACTACATGCCTTATATGCCTAAAATACCTTTTAGTTATATTCCACCAATATTAGTCGACGAACCTAAAATGTATCCTGAGTATGATTCGTTGCCAAAATATTATCCGTTAATGAATAAACAACCTGTTAATCCACAAATAATAAACAATGCTCCTAAAATATATGAAAACGAGAAACCAATATCCGATCACCATCCAAACTTTTATAAAAAACCTATTAATAAAATACCACAAACATTTAAAAAGCCATCCAAAACATATCCAAAAGATAAACCGAGTCCATTTAAGTTTTATCCACATAAACCAGAAAAGCTTATAAACCACTGGCCTTCAATAATCTACGACGAACCTGAAATTTTATTAGATTATGATAATATACCTCAAGATTATCCATTAATACATGCAAAACCTAATGAAAATACAATAAGCAACCCTAAAGAACTTGAGCTATTTCCAGATAATAAAAATATACCAATATTTAACCACTATCATCCTCATCAATATAAGGAACCTCCACAGATAGGGAACAATATACCGACAATATATACAAAACCTAAACCGAAACCAACATTCCATTTTTATCCACATAAACCTAAAAAGCTTGACAATCCAAGTCCACTAATATTCAATAATGAACCTGAAATAAATGAATATGAAAATATACCAAAACCAGACAAGGAGCTACTAACATTTATTAAAGAACCTAATATTTATCCGATAGTTAATCCGAGCCCGGTATTAAACTATAATCAGGACACACCCAAAGAACTAACCAATCACAAGCCGCAAATATTCTATGATGAACCTGAAAACTTACCAAATCATAAAAACATACCAATATTTAATGACTATCCGCTCATATCAGAACCAGAAATGTATCCAAAAAGTAAACCAAGTCCTACATACAATTTTCCACACACAGCTTATGAACCTGCTGTTAACAATCCTCAATCATATAATGTTGAACCTGAATTGTATTCTAATGATGAGTATATACCAGTATTCAACCATTACCCTCAAAAATATGAAGAACAACCTCAATATACTTCAAAAAAAGAAGAGGAGCCAAAAATAACACCAAAACCAATATTTAATTTTTATCCACACAAGATACCTGTTAATCAAAGTCCAGTAATATTTAACGACAAACCTGAAATGTATCCAGAATATGAGAATATACCAATACCTGACAGCTACCCACAGACAAACAAATACCCGGTTAGTGAAAGGCCCCAAACATTTGACAAAGCACCTGATATGTATCCAGAAGTACAACATCCAGTATTTCAGTTCGTTCCACACAGACCTAAAGAACCTGTCAATACAATTCCACAAATACTTTACGACGAAACTGATATATTACCAGATTATAAAAATATACCAATATTTAATGACTATCCACTGGCGTATGAAAACCCTATTTATAACATGCCACCTGAATTTAATCCTATGCCTATACTGTATCCAAATAGTCCTGTTAGTGATAATTCTCAAATGGTTAACAAACCCTCCGAAATGTATCCCAAGCTTGAATATATACCAATTGATAACTTTTACCCACATAAGCCTCAAGAACCTGAAAATCTCGCATCACCGATATTCTACGATGAACTTGGAATATATCCAGATAATAGCAGTAAACCATCTGAACTTTATCCAAACATAAACAAAAAGCCTTTCAATGACTATCCACAACCTTTTAAAGAGGCGTCTCAAATGCAACCGAAAGGTGAAAACATTCCAAAATTTAACAATTATCCTCAAAATCCTAAAGAACCTGTCTCTCAAATTCCACAAATATACAATGAAATACCTCAAACGTTTCCAGATTATATAAATGTACCACAATCTCAAAACTATCCACAAAAGCCCATTAAGGCCAGTGACAATTCAAATCCATATAACGAAGTACCCAAACTGCAACCAACAATGAAACCGATTCCATTATTTAAATATCATCCACATAAACCAATAAAACCTACCAATCACACTCCACAAACATTAAAAGATGAGTCTCAGATATACCCAGATAATAAAAGCAATTCATTTAAACCTTATCCAGATGTAGACAAAAAACCTACTGTTAAGTATCCTCAAACATATCCAAAATATAAACAAAAACCAATAATTAAACCTAAAGAACCTGTCAAACTAAAGCCTGTATTCAAGGGAGAACCTCAAATTTTCCCCATTAGTGCCGGTCCAAAAGCATACATTGATGCACCTAAATTGCAACCTAAGCCTAAACAAAGTCCAACATTTAACCTATATCCACACAAACCTGATATACCTAATATTTATCCAAATTATGAAAATTATCCAGATAATAACATTAAACCATCAGAACACATTCCAAAGATAAATAACAAACCTTTTTATGGCAATCCACAAATCTTTAATGAAATTCCTAAAATATACCCAGAAGTTACGAAGAGCCCATTGCCTAATTATTATCCACACAATCCAAAAGAACTTATCAAACCAATCCTACAAACATTCCCCTACATACCCGATATTTATCCGGATTATGAAAATATACCATTATTTGTTAACAGTCCAGTAGAACCTGATATACCTAATATGTATCCAGATTATGAAAATATACCATTACTCGACAACATTTCAGTCAAACCACAAAATCCTGTAACTAATAAGCCACAGACATATTACAACATGCCTGAATTGCAACCAACAGTAAAACCTAACCCAATATTTAAATATTATCCACATAGACCTAAAGAACCTACTATTTACACTCCAAGTATATTAAACAATAAACCTAAAAATTATCCAGATAATAACATTGAACCATCAGAACACATTCCAAAGATAAATAACAAACCTTTTTATAACAATTCACCAATCTTTAATGAAATTCCTAAAATATACCCGAAATTTACGAATAGCCCAATGCCTAATTATTATCCACACAAACCAAAAGAACTTATCAAACCAATCCCACAAACACTCCCCTACATGCCCGATATTTATCCGGATTATGAAAATATACCATTATTTGCTAACAGTCCAGTAAAACCTGATATACCTAATATTTATCCAGATAATGAAAATATACCATTACTCGACAACATTTCAGTCAAACCACAAAATCCTGTAACTAATAAGCCACAGACATATAACAATATGCCTCAATTGCAACCAACAGTAAAACCTAACCCAATATTTAAATATTATCCACATAGACCTGAAGAACCTACTATTTACACTCCAGGTATATTAAACAATAAACCTGAAAATTATCCAGATAATAACATTGAACCATCAGAACACATTCCAAAGATAGATAACAAACCTTTTTATAACAATTCACCAAACTTTAATGAAATTCCTAAAATATATCCAGAAGTTACGAAGAGCGCAATGCCTAATTATTATCCATACAAACCAAAAGAACTTATCAAACCAATTCCACATACACTCCCCTACATGCCCGATATTAATCCGGATTATGAAAATATACCATTATTTGCTAACAGTCCAGTAAAACCTGATATACCTAATATTTATCCAGATTATGAAAATATACCATTACTCGACAACATTTCAGTCAAACCACAAAATCCTGTAACTAATAAGCCACAGACATATAACAATATGCCTCAATTGCAACCAACAGTAAAACCTAACCCAATATTTAAATATTATCCACATAGACCTGAAGAACCTACTATTTACACTCCAGGTATATTAAACAATAAACCTGAAAATTATCCAGATAATAACATTGAACCATCAGAACACATTCCAAAGACAGATAACAAACCTTTTTATAACAATTCACCAATCTTTAATGAAATTCCTAAAATATATCCAGAAGTTACGAAGAGCCCAATGCCTAATTATTATCCACACAAACCAAAAGAACTTATCAAACCAATCTCACAAACATTCCCCTACATGCCCGATATTTATCCGGATTATGAAAATATACCATTATTTGCAAATAGTCCAGTAAAACCTCATATACCTAATATGTATCCAGATTATGAAAATATACCATTACTCGACAACATTTCAGTCAAACCACAAAATCCTGTAACTAATAAGCCACCGACATATAACAATATGCCTGAATTGCAACCAACAGTAAAACCTAACCCAATATCTAAATATTATCCACATAGACCTAAAGAACCTATTATTAACACTCCAGGTATATTAAACAATAAACCTAAAAATTATCCAGATAATAACATTGAACCATCAGAACACATTCCAAAGATAGATAACAAACCTTTTTATAACAATTCACCAAACTTTAATGAAATTCCTAAAATATATCCAGAAGTTACGAAGAGCCCAATGCCTAATTATTATCCATACAAACCAAAAGAACTTATCAAACCAATTCCACATACACTCCCCTACATGCCCGATATTAATCCGGATTATGAAAATATACCATTCTTTGCTAACAGTCCAGTAAAACCTGATATACCTAATATTTATCCAGATTATGAAAATATACCATTACTCGACAACATTTCAGTCAAACCACAAAATCCTGTAACTAATAAGCCACAGACATATAACAATATGCCTCAATTGCAACCAACAGTAAAACCTAACCCAATATTTAAATATTATCCACATAGACCTGAAGAACCTACTATTTACACTCCAGGTATATTAAACAATAAACCTGAAAATTATCCAGATAATAACATTGAACCATCAGAACACATTCCAAAGACAGATAACAAACCTTTTTATAACAATTCACCAATCTTTAATGAAATTCCTAAAATATATCCAGAAGTTACGAAGAGCCCAATGCCTAATTATTATCCACACAAACCAAAAGAACTTATCAAACCAATCTCACAAACATTCCCCTACATGCCCGATATTTATCCGGATTATGAAAATATACCATTATTTGCAAATAGTCCAGTAAAACCTCATATACCTAATATGTATCCAGATTATGAAAATATACCATTACTCGACAACATTTCAGTCAAACCACAAAATCCTGTAACTAATAAGCCACAGACATATAACAATATGCCTGAATTGCAACCAACAGTAAAACCTAACCCAATATCTAAATATTATCCACATAGACCTAATGAACCTATTATTAACACTCCAGGTATATTAAACAATAAACCTAAAAATTATCCAGATAATAACATTGAACCATCAGAACACATTCCAAAGATAGATAACAAACCTTTTTATAACAATTCACCAATCTTTAATGAAATTCCTAAAATATATCCAGAAGTTAAGAAGAGCCCAATGCCTTATTATTATCCACACAAACCACAAGAACTTATCAAACCAATACCACAAACATTCCCCTACATACCCGATATTTATCCGGATTATGAAAATATACCATTATTTGCAAATAGTCCAGTAAAACCTGATATACCTAATATGTATCCAGATTATGAAAATATACCATTACTCAACAACATTTCAGTCAAACCACAAAATCCTGTAACTAATAAGCCACAGACATATAACAATATGCCTGAATTGCAACCAACAGTAAAACCTAACCCAATATTTAAATATTATCCACATAGACCTGAAGAACCTACTATTTACACTCAAGGTATATTAAACAGTAAACCTGAAAATTATCCAGATAATAACATTAAACCATCAGAACACATTCCAAAGATAAATAACAAACCTTTTTATGGCAATCCACAAATCTTTAATGAAATTCCTAAAATATACCCAGAACTTACGAAGAGCCCAATGCCTAATTATTATCCACACAAACCACAAGAACTTATCAAACCAATCCCACACAGATTCCCCTACATACCCGATATTTATCCGGATTATGAAAATATACCATTATTTGCAAATAGTCCAGTAAAACCTCATATACCTAATATGTATCCAGATTATGAAAATATACCATTACTCGACAACATTTCAGTCAAACCACAAAATCCTGTAACTAATAAGCCACAGACATATAACAATATGCCTGAATTGCAACCAACAGTAAAACCTAACCCAATATCTAAATATTATCCACATAGACCTAAAGAACCTATTATTAACACTCCAGGTATATTAAACAATAAACCTAAAAATTATCCAGATAATAACATTGAACCATCAGAACACATTCCAAAGATAGATAACAAACCTTTTTATAACAATTCACCAATCTTTAATGAAATTCCTAAAATATATCCAGAAGTTAAGAAGAGCCCAATGCCTAATTATTATCCACACAAACCACAAGAACTTATCAAACCAATACAACAAACATTCCCCTACATACCCGATATTTATCCGGATTATGAAAATATACCATTATTTGCAAATAGTCCAGTAAAACCTGATATACCTAATATGTATCCAGATTATGAAAATATACCATTACTCGACAACATTTCAGTCAAACCACAAAATCCTGTAACTAATAAGCCACAGACATATAACAATATGCCTGAATTGCAACCAACAGTAAAACCTAACCCAATATTTAAATATTATCCACATAGACCTGAAGAACCTACTATTTACACTCCAGGTATATTAAACAATAAACCTGATAATTATCCAGATCATAACATTAAACCATCAGAACACATTCCAAAGATAAATAACAAACCTTTTTATGGCAATCCACAAATCTTTAATGAAATTCCTAAAATATACCCAGAAGTTCCGAAGAGCCCATTGCCTACTTATTATCCACACAAACCAAAAGAACTTATCAAACCAATTCCACAAACATTCCCCTACATACCCGATATTTATCCGGATTATGAAAATATACCATTATTTGTTAACAGTCCAGTAGAACCTGATATACCTAATATGTATCCAGATTATGAAAATATACCATTACTCGACAACATTTCAGTCAAACCACAAAATCCTGTAACTAATAAGCCACAGACATATAAAAATATGCCTGAATTGCAACCAACAGTAAAACCTAACCCAATATTTAAATATTATCCACATAGACCTGAAGAACCTACTATTTACACTCCAGGTATATTAAACAATAAACCTGAAAATTATCCAGATCATAACATTAAACCATCAGAACACATTCCAAAGATAAATAACGAACCTTTTTATAACAATCCACAAATCTTTAATGAAATTCCTAAAATATACCCAGAACTTACGAAGAGCCCAATGCCTAATTATTATCCACACAAACCACAAGAACTTATCAAACCAATCCCACAAACATTCCCCTACATACCTGATATTTATCCGGATTATGAAAATATACCATTATTTGCTAACAGTCCAGTAAAACCTGATATACCTAATATTTATCCAGATAATGAAAATATACCATTACTCGACAACATTTCAGTCAAACCACAAAATCCTGTAACTAATAAGCCACAGACATATAACAATATGCCTGAATTGCAACCAACAGTAAAACCTAACCCAATATTTAAATATTATCCACATAGACCTGAAGAACCTACTATTTACACTCCAGGTATATTAAACAATAAACCTGAAAATTATCCAGATAATAACATTAAACCATCAGAACACATTCCAAAGATAGATAACAAACCTGTTTATAACAATCCACCAATCTTTAATGAAATTCCTAATATATATCCAGAAATTACGAACAGCCCAATGCCTAATTATTATCCACACAAACCAAAAGAACTTATCAAACCAATCCCACAAACATTCCCCTACATACCCGATATCTATCCGGATTATGAAAATATACCATTATTTGCTAACAGTCCAGTAAAACCAAAAAATTCTATGAAAAAAAGACCACAGGCATATAATAATCTACCCATATTAAAACCAATAGTCAAACCAAGTCCAATATTTAAATATTTTCCGCACAGTCCTGCAGAGCCTAAGAGACCAATAATTTTAAATAACGCACCTGGCAATTTGCCAGATTATAAAGAAAAAGTTAATCCTATTGTTACACCAAAACCGTTTACCAATGTATCGGACTTATATCCAAGTAATGAGTATATACCAATATTTAACTACTTTCCTCCGAAACAACCTTCACAAGAACTTAATAAACAATCTCAAGTGGATCCGAAAATAAATCTATCACCGATATTTAACGATAGTCCTCAAAAACCTAAAGAACCTGTTAATTTTAACCCAGAAATATTTAATAATGAAGAAAAATTTTATCCAGATTATGACATCATATCTATATTCGACGATAATTTATATCCAAGCATAGATGAAGAACCTACTTATGCTAATCTACCAATATTAAATCATGCACCTAAAATTTATCCAAAAGACAAACACAAACCAATCACCAGTTCCTATCCACACATACCTGAATATGCTCTTAGTAAGGACAACCTACAAACGTATAACGAAGTACCTAACATAAAACCGAAAGTTACAGGAAGGCCAACATATAAAGGTTATCCACACATCCCCAACCAACCCGTCAATTACAGTCCACAAAATACTATGCACTATAAAGTTGCAATGCCTGTGCTGACACCCATGTTATCGAATAATCATGAACTACTTTCTCCTGAAGAAATTAAAGAGTTTTGTAGAATATGTAAAATGTTACACTGTTGTCCAAGTACACCTTTACCTAATTCTGAGCATACAATTTGCTTTGATGCGAATATTGATGAGCCTCATTTTCAATATTTCAGACCCTTCGATAGCGACATCCATCAATATCCTCAAGTACCAGATTATTCTGGCAAGGGCTATATAGCATTTGGGTGGCATAGTCCTGATATTCAGTCTGATGTCGATAATGAAATGCCGTATTTAATGACGCCTTTTTATGATAATTTAGTTGACGTAGTTCCAATGACATCAGACTTACAAAAACGAGATATTATATTATCTGATGAAATTAATGGTATATTACCAATTATTGCTGGATTGCATAAAACTGATGAATTATATGACAAGGAACTAGGCATGATACTGTCTCCGTTTGATTACTTTGACCCCTCCAACAGCATTAAATATCATGATTTACCAGTAAAATCAGAGATTCCCAAACCTAAAATAACCCAAAGTAAACCAGATATTTATGAGCTCGGTAATAATAAAAATGATTTAACTGATGAAACAACAAAGTATAATTTAAATAAACCGGACGGGTCTGAGGTTTATAACCAAAAGTTAGAATCCAATTTTGATTCATTCATTCATTTTGATCACAAGGGTGACAAAGATGGGGTAGATTCTGAAAAGAATATATGGCAGTCTACTGAGTTAATATCTAAACAGCCTCAAGTAACTGGTAATATAAATGGCAATACGGCTAAAGAATCAGTAATACCTAAGAAACAGTCTAAGTCTAGCATAGATTATTCAGATTTTGATAATTTACCTACCTATATCGACACCAAAGTTCGGAATAGCGATCCTATAAGACCAAAAAGATACCTTGTTCAGCGAGACAGTTCAAAAGTGGTAGAAGATAATTCAATTAACGTACCATCCGTCTTTAATAATATTGGTAAGGCTATGAAGTATGTGAGACAATCAAGAAAATGTTAATAAAACATGCAGCGTAATTTAAAACTACATCTATTTTTCAGTACTGTTTATGTGAAGGACTCAAGGATCATCATAAAATATCAGGGTGCCGAGTGCGAGTTGTTTTTATGTTAACGCGATCGATATGTTATCCGCGTTTGGCTCTCTGATTGGTGAAGAGCTTGGAGCGGGTCAATCGGAGCGCCGAACGTCATGCACGTGTCGATCGCGTTAATGTCAAAAATCGTACTCGCCACTCAGATTATTCAGTGTTGTTGGTCTGTTTATAATGTAAACTTATTTATAGTGTATTGCTAGTGCTACTAAATGCCATGAAATTGTTTATTCCGTCAGTTACTGTTAATCATTCGACTTGAAATATTTTGAAATCATATTTTACATACATGTGAAATGTCATCAATAACATCAAATGTCAATTATTATCGATTATTATTTATAACATATTTATGTCTTTGTAACATATTTATTTGCATTCTCACCATATTTATGGGACATAGAAGTATTTTATACTGAATGCGGATTAGTAAAATCAAGGTTTTAACATTAACACACATTTATTAAGTGTATTCATTTTTTTTGTAATATTTTGTTTATTACTCTCTTCACAAAGGTTCACAACAATATACATAAAACACAACTGACACAATACAACGATTTATAGAGTTATGAGCCTCCGTGAGAGACTGGAGTCCATACTAGGGAAAACCCTGTGTTACGGATCACCACGCCCTCACTCAGAACTGTTTTTACAACTATTATAAAATGCAGTCATTCGAGTACCTATTTATAAAATAGAATGCACTAGAAGATAAAATCGTATTTTAGGACGATTACTGTTAAGTATAATACCAAATGAATCAAATGTTATTCCTATATCTATACTAATATTATAAAGCTGAAGAGTTTGTTTGTTTGGTTGAACGCGCTAATATCAGGAACTACTGGTTCGAATTGGAAAATTCTTTCTATGTTTGATAGTCCATTTATCGAGGAAGGCTATATAATATGACGCTACGACCGATAGAAGCGAAGCATAAATGAAAAATGTTGCATAAAGTGCGAAAATTCTCTTGAATCAGACGAAGCTGCGAGTGTCAGCCCACACATTGCACCCCATTATTTATGCTATAAAAATGTAGATCTCTTAGAGTACTTTCAAATAATTTTACTACTTATTAAATTTCATAATACTAAACTTTATATTATTGTTCCAATAAATATAGCGAGATTATGTATCAAGACTTTGTACATATTTTATTTTAAATTGCGTGTTAGGTCACAAATGCATTATATATTGTTATGTTAGTTATACAATTAAAATATGATATGGATGATTATATGAATGTTATTTCTAGTTAAGCTAAAGAAATCGATGTAAACGATTATTGTCGGGTATGAATAATGTATAGGTTAGATTTTGTACTAATAAAATTATCGATATATACATTTGCTTTTCCATTTATTGAACAAATATAATAATATCAGCCCTGTATTAAACTATTCCACTGCGGTCTTTTCTCAGTGTAAGAAGGCTATAGTCCACCGGGCTGGCCCAGTGCAGGTTGGCATACTTCACATATCTTCGAGAATATTATAGAGAACTCTCAAACATATAGATTTCCATACGGTGTTTTCCTTCACCGTTAAAGCAAGCGATAACTTCGAAAAGTTAGAGTTGCGTGCCTTCGGGCTCGAAACTAATTGATTGTAAATATATGGAATTAATTGTAATGAAAATGTAGTTATATTAAAGTGTAAAGTCCGAAGTTAGAAAGAAGTAGTCACCTCGCCATTGCCATTGCGACGAGTGTTGTGCATCAGGGTGCCGAGTGTGAGCTGTTTTTACGTTAACGCGATCGAAACGGTTACCGCGTTTGGCTCTCTGATTGGTTAAGAGCTTGGAGTGGGCCAATCAGAGCGCCGAACGTCATAAAAGTGTCGATCGCGTTATCGTAAAACAAATTCGCACTCGGCACTCTGATCCCAACACGAGACAATGCATTGAGTATTTTACGAATAGTTGTTCCGAGTCTGGAGTCTCTCACGATACAGGAAATATATACAATATGTAATAAACTATTAGGAGCAGGTAGAAGTATCACTGTAGAAGGCAAAGCCATATGAACTACTAAAATAATAATTATATGTGTTGAACAAACAACAATTGTAAGTAAAATCAAGTTAAGTTATGTTATGAAATAAAACAAACATAAGCCAGCCAAAAGGTTTCAGAGATTCGATTTTGTACTGTGCTTGAAAGGGCCAGTGTCACAGCATCTAAAGTTGCCCGACTCAATAGTACAATATGGTCTTAAATCGTTATCGTGAATTTCGTTGAGTAAGTTCTATATACTATATGCCACGGTATTCCACCTTGGAGATACATGAGTTTAGTATTTTCAATTTGAACACTAAAGGTTGGTATAGTTCGTATAAAATATAATATGTATAGTGATTTTCCTTCCAAGGCTTGAAGGTCACTTCATTAATGCCTTCAGAGAATAATAGTTCTTTCAGGTTACCATGACAAATTTATTTTTAGTATTTTTAATTAAGTTTTATACGCGGTTATGCTCCCTTGATTCTAAATATCAACCCCAGGGATAAAAAGTAGCCTGTCATTCGCCGGCTTATAAATTATCTCTTTCCAAAAATTCACGTCGATTTATTGCTGTTGAGAAGAAACACAAGCCAACAACTCCACTTTTGCATTTATTTATCATTTGAGTAAGGATGACACTAATTATTGTCTAAGTAATAGTAACAATTATGTAATACTATTTTTTCCTGTTTACGATGAGTTTATGTCCAAGCGCTCAATTATAATTACACAAAAATTTCGAAAATGTTTGCTTGAAATGAGGAAAGACTGTTACTTTTATATATTAATATAATATTATTTAGTTTTTGCAATCTTTTTCAACAATGAACTGTGATTCGCATTTAATCGAACATTTGCACAATTTGTTTTAATTAGTTTTCTGTTTACTGATGCTATTTATTTGGTAACGTATTTCCTTATTCATTATTGTAGGAAACATTTTCATTCGGTGTTAGTGAGAAACGTTTATTAATACTCAATTTACAATCGTATAAGTGTCGAATTTCAATGAGTAATAAAATCTGAGTTGAATATTAAATTGATTCGTCAAGCGATAATCACCGTTGCAATTGCATTTCAGGTATTAGAATGTGTGAGGTAAGGTATTAAGTATATTTATTTTGAAGAAAACCGGTGTTGAATGCCGGTGTCAACTGACACAGGTATTCACGACTCATGACACCAAGATCAACAACTTTATCTGCTCTTCGAAGAGGTGACTTTTAAATGGTAATTTTTCAGCGTTGGTATTACACCGTGGAACCATAGACATACGCAGTCGCCAAAACGTCAAATAAACTGCATTAACAGGTATAAACATAATGTATTTCTATGCAAGAGTTAAAAACCTACAATTCTTACAAATATTACCCGATTATCATGAAATTGCGCATACACGTTGTCAGGGGTACAGAAAATTCTGGATGAAAGGTATTTCAACAAGGCAAAAGGTACTGTTGCCGAGGACTTGAAATGTATTGACAAAACCTACATTAACGCGAGCGAAGTCGAAGGAAAATACTAGTATACTATATGACTATCAAACAGTAAAAATACAATAACTAAACCTAAGAATAGGTTATAATAACTCTTACATATACGAGAAAACTTAAATCTAAAACTGTAGTAATAATACGTGTAATACAAAATCTATTAGTCGCCGTCAGCGCGGGATGTTGGCATCACTCCGCACCTGGGCCCGTTTTATTAAACTGCTGAAATTGCACCACCTCATTCGAGCACCATCTGCCGAATTATACTTGTTAATTTTGCCGTTTAATATTTATTTTTAAATGTAAAAGCGACACGTGGTTTTACATGTAATTGAGAATTGAAAACTTTATACCCGTATTGATGGGTGTAACCTTTATCAATACGTAGTATTTGTAGGAGGATACTGTATTAGATTTACATTATACACATGCATGACTGCGTCTTTATTAGACTCTGTAGTTACTTGATAATTTCATAACATAAATATGTAGAGATTGCACGATCGATCATGAACTTGAACAAACTTGAACTTAGATGAGGCCTGTTGTACTTTATTGAAGTCTTTTGAACTTGCAGGGATCTTATCTCATAATTATTTGCCAATATTGTGGCATATTCTTTAAGTAATATGGCTTTTAAGGTTCATTTATAGTAGTTAGCTAATTTAGTAAACAATTAAATTACTAATCAAATACTGGTCAAGAATTAGAAGTCAAACACCACGCACAACATAATTTCGAATAGTAAATTTTCGATGACATTTTTACAGCCGATTCTAGCCTGCAATAAAAGGATTGTTTCCAAAGGCATAGAGAACAGTTCCACTGTCCAATTTGTTTGTGTTTTGCCATTATATTTATCGCAGTGCACTAAAATATATCTGGCCGGCCGTGAGAGCCGCAATGCGTTTTCCACTGCTGTCGTGTCGACGGCAAAAATTTATATTTATTTGTTACATCTGGTACCGTGTGCCGAGCTAGGGGATGCGCCGCGGATGTCCTTTGGCTTTTTTCAAGTAAATCTGTTTTATGACGTAGAGCGCTTGCTAGAGATTGTTCTTTATTGTGTCCGTTATTTATTTATTAGTTAAGTCTCTACTGAAACGAAAATGGTTAATAATATAAGGTTGAAAAGAACATGTGACAAGTTTACTAATTTACTGGCTGGTGTGGACTGGATAAATACAAATACTTTCAAGAACTACACGATTTTAAAGAGTTTGATAATTATTTTAATTTGAATATGTTTATTTTTTATTCCTTTACATCTATGTAGGTACAAAGTTTATCAGATTCTGACAAAGTATAACATATTCTAATTTATTTATCAACATTATTTTTATTAAATTCAAAATAAGTAAAATTAGTTTAAGCTTTATTTGTATATACTGTGTAACGTTACTTAACTTACTGAGCACTGAGCATCCCTGAAACAAAAAAGACTACACCACGTTCTGCAATTGCAGATTAGCAAATTGCACCTTTGAAAAGATTATCAAGAGCTTTATCAATTTGGTTTTATTCAACTTAAAAATTACTAATATAATATACATGTTATATGCACATGAATGCGACGAGACAGTGCTAAATTTAAATCTTCAAAGATGAATTTATCTGCATATTTACTAAAGTTATATTATTGACAATATGCTAGTTGACCAAAACATATATAACAGCTTATCCGTTGTACTAATTCTGCTTTTAACTAAACAAAATATGAATATTTGTCGAACTGTCGGATAGACATATCCTGTTTTTATATAAGTACCAGTTTTACACTGCATTCGAGCAAGAATTAAACATTCATTTTTATTACGTTTCAAGGGAACACAGCCAAGCTCCAGCTTTTATTTTGTTGGCTCAGGATGTTTTATTTATTAAGGCTAGTAACATTGGCCATTGGCCACCTCGTTAGTAAATTAAGCTTACCTCCTTGTTTTTCTCTTTGGATTTTTATTGTACGTAGATTGAGAGCCTATATATTGACCTCCATGTCTTACTTTAAGAGTTAAAAGTAAATTTCTTTAAATGTTTTATTTTTGGCTGTATGCGAAGCTTTCTGTGCTTCTTTAACTTTTTATTTTACTTGAATCCTGCTTGGATATTCTTTTTACGTCTACGGGATGTCGCTGAAAAAAATAAAGCAATAGGGGCTTAGTAGGTGTTATATTTTAGTATGCATATAATATGTATATTTATACGAATATAATAAAGAGGGAAAACTTGACCTTTTGTTTATTTGTTTGTAATGATTTAACTCCAAAACGATTTAAAAAATTCTTTCACCAATAAAACGCTATATTGTCGCCTAGTAACATAGGCTTTATTTTATTTTTAAAGAGTTCTGTTACTAACATAACTTTTTTTTTCTTTTTTACGTGGGGGAATGCATTCATGCATATCATTCTGCGGGGGCTAGCGGAGGGATTATGTCGGACTCACTGGAGTAAAAGAAAGATGTTGAAAAGATAATGTACCTCCCGGAATACCGACTAAACCTACCACGGTGTTCCTTGACAAAAAACCACTATCGACGGGGCCG
Organism: Catocala nupta; assembly: GCA_963675205.1. NCBI lineage: Eukaryota > Metazoa > Arthropoda > Insecta > Lepidoptera > Erebidae > Catocala > Catocala nupta. The sequence goes on from OY776094.1 coordinate 10,568,819, forward strand.
CGCGAATCACTTTCGCATGCGATCACGACGCGCGAGGTTTCGGCCCGCCGTATGAAACGGCAGGCCACTACGCAAAAAGACCTACCCTATGGTCACTTCTCGATAAAATCCTACTGTCCCTCTCCTTAGAGGGGAGACGGACTTGAAACAGAGGCGCGCGTGGGAACACGCACGCCGCCTCTCGGACCTGGTGCTAAATGGATGGCGGGCAGGCCTACAAAGCCCACCATCCCCAGGTCAAACCTCAGGGTGGCTGGAGGTCATCTCGCGCCCTCCGGCGCCCGGCTCTGCGGTTGGGGAGAGGGTTTAAACGCTCTCTCTCCCGCTCCGCCGCCTCTTTGATGGAAATAACTTCCTCACAGAAGGAGGCGACGGCGTTCCACGACCTCTCACTCCGGACCATAGACTGAACTACGGCCGGGAGCGAGAGGGCAACCGATCCGACTGCCGCGATCAACTCACGGCGCTGCGATGCCCAAGTGGGGCAAACCGCCAAAGTGTGCAGCGCCGTGCCCTCAACAACGTCGCGGCAGTCGCCGCAGTGGTGACAATAGCAACAAAGAGACGCCCGTCTCTTGCCGGCGTATACGACACAGGAACTGCCCAAAACAATCGTGGCCAGTCATTACCTGTGTCAGCCGGAAAGTGAGGGCGCCATGCCGCCTCTCCAGCCATTCCTCAAACACGGGACTTACCGCCACGATCGTGGTGTGCCCGTACTTTTTTTTTTGTTTTTTTTTAATTGTCTTGCCCGTTCTAACATAACCTTATCTAAGCTACTTTTACCCGAGTTAAGCTGCTAGCAAAAACTAGTCACTCTATAAACATATTATATATAGTGCTTCTGTTAACAATAGAGTGTTCGGTGCATTTATGCGTATTCCCATAAAAAATATTACACTAGATAAGCCTTTAGTTTCATTTCCTTCAGTGATACTAATACTTGTAAGCTTTTCACACAATAAGTTCTCGTAAAATAAGAGAGGATAAACAGAGGATTGTAGAAATGCTACAATAAATAAATTAAGTCGAGTGTACCAGTGGCGGTACCAACTTATAAAGCGCCTTACAGTCGACCATGTTGGTCAAATAATGCTAGTTAGCAATTGGGCACATGGGTTTCTTTACATTATTTTTTGTATATTTATAACTTTTTTATATACATACAATTATCACAGAATAATAATGTACTACAGATCGAATTTCGGTCACTGCAGCCAATCTTAACGGAGACTGGCCATCTGCGTAGGAAATAATATAGTGAACAAGTGTATGCACAAACACAAGTGCACTCTTTGTTCCCTAACTATAATGATCTAATGGGAGGGCAAGCCGACACGACCGGAGATAGACTAGGCGCTGGACCAATGGCTTTAACTACTATATATCTGATATAGTAGTTTAAGGCTTCAAAATTATGGTTATAAAATATAATAAACAACGCGATAAAATCCGTATAAAGCAGTTTAATTTCAATGTATAACATTCGCGTAAACCTAAGACAATATATGACATTTTTATATGATATCTGAAGAAATAATGTACGTAATCATACCTACCTAAACAAATAGCTAATTGAAAAATGAGGTGCTTGTATAATAATTTCACTTTGTGCAGTATTTTTTAACGCTGGAGACTTCACTTAGTATATAAATAATTATGTATGCATATTATTGCATTTATTTTTCTTACAAGTGTACATTTTTCAACATTATTATTATAACATTTCAAAATCTTCAAAAAATTCAATAATAGTAGTGTTAGAGTTTTTAAAATTATGTAGTAACAGTGTTTAAAGTAAAATAAACAACGCGATAAATTCCGTATAAAGTGTTTAATTTCAATGTATAACATTCGCGTAAACATAAGACAATATTATTTTAGAGTACTTGAAGGTACTCTATTAGTCTTCTAATATAGTTTATGTATTTTTTATGTTTTAGAAAAAGACAATTTCCACCCCAGGAACACTTACTGTATCGCAGGGGACTATACTATCAACTTTTCTATTCTAACAACGGGCACTCGGTCATGGAACAATAATTTGTAGACCACACAATGTTTGTCTCGTGTAGGATTCGAACTCATAACACTCGGTCTCGTGGCAGTGGCCAGACTACCACTCATTTGTTTATTTTTATCACAGCACTATTCCATCCAAACCCACCCAATCCATCAATATGATTGAAAACCAGTTGGAAATCTGGTCTCCAGAGAAAGACTTTAACAGACAAAATTAATACAGGGTGCCTTACACAGGTATACGAATAATTGAAAGATTGCAAAGTGCTTCATTAGTACCGGGCGGTCCCCCGGCGCCAACATATACACGGGATTTGTAAAAATATGTACGACGAGTAGATATGCACATTATTAATTATTCAACAACTGTTAACTAAGCGAAGTGAGCAAACGACAATCAATAATCCCGAGAATTGAATGTTACGGGTTCTGTTTCAGAAATTGCTTAATTGTATTTGATGAGTAAAACTATCTGTCAGTTGAAGTAAGTGAAAGCCTGAAAGTTTCTGACGATAAAACGGTAATCATGTTTTTAGACTTTGATTCAATTGTTTATTCGTATATATTGTGGCTTCTCAATTGGGTACTAAACACAGTTTAGGATGATAATAATACCAAAATGACGAACTGATGAACCAGCGAACGAAAAATCATAAGAGAAGAACAAAACTTGGTAAGACTATGTATAACTATAAAACGTTAATCAATGTGTTTCATTTAACAAATCATATAACATTTGATTATCCAATAAAATCTTTTCACAAGCTATTGTTTGTGAATGGATTTTATTACACAAAACATCACTTATTACATTATTGATAACTGTATCGCCTTCCCTATCATTGTCTATTAGGTTTAGCACGGTTAGTTTTAGTTAAGGTTTAGTTTTAGTTACGGTAGTTGTTTATTTTATATTGGGTGTTCTATGTGTCCGGTGTTTGAATGTTTGTAACGGCGAGTTGTCTTTTATAAAAATTAAAAATATATGTTTACTGCAGGATATACCTTATTTTACTAGATTTTTAGTAAATAAAAACTAAAAAAATTGGCTGCTTTTTGTTGAAAACCAATTTTGTAGTTTATAGTTCCTTATTAATCCAATCAACATTTTTACAACCACTTTATTACACGAATCTAGGTTGAAAACTCACAAAGTTAGTTTTTGGCAATTAAAATTCGTACACGGCGAGGATCTCTAAAAGTTTGCAAAATAAAGGTCCTAACATTCGAGCATGCACTTGTGCTGTTTGAGTAGTTGATGAAAAATGCACTCCTTGACGCAGAGGGAATTTTAAAACTACACTCCGGACAAAAAATAATTTTATTTCTGCGCTGGAAAATGCTCTGTTATTGCGAATTCTGTCTTAGCACTGCCAGGTGTGAAGTAAATGTATACTGAAAGCTTGGTTTTGAGTAAAGGAAACTAAAATGTTATTCCTTTAAACGTAGATGGAACATTTGAACATAATGTACGCATTTTGTGTCACAGGAAATATATGTAGTGTTGATATCAAACTATGGATAAAGTTTATTGTTAGTAACTAGTATTGGTGTCCTTTTCCTTTTGTAAAAGACAATTCTTGCACTAAGAATTATTTTTATTGGGATTCAATCATTACAACACAGGTATTAACATGACTGCAGGGATGGTCCTTGCAGTCATGTTAATACTGAATTCTAATACAGTCATGTTAATGCTGAACCGTGATTTGAGAGCATGTATTGGTAAATTTTAAAGCGACTTCGATGGCGTAGTGGTTAGTGAAACCGACTGCCACGCCTGAGGTCGCGGGTTCGATTCCCGCACAAGTCAAACATTTGTGTGCATGGACATGGATGTTTGACTTGATCTTGGTGTTTCTATGTCTAATGTATATGTATTTACAAAAAAAAAGTATATATGTATGTTTATCCATTGTCTAGTACCCACAGTACAAGCTCTGCTTAGTTTGGGCTAGATGGTGTTGTGGGTATGTGATAGAATATTATCATTTCTATATTACATAAGGTATAGTATAAAAACGACCAAGTTAAATAATATAAACATTAGTTTGAAAGTATTCGCTTGATCTACCCCAAGGACATACATATATTTGAAGCTAACACTAGCGATATTCTAAGTAAAACTATTATATTCCTTTTGCATTCAACAACAATATATGAGTTAAAAGCGACCGTATGTCAATGCACTGTTCCTAGAATACACACCAGTCGCCACACAATAGTCTTGAGCTGAATGTATGAAAATAAGTCTCTCTGTTAGGTTATTTACTTTGAGAAAATACACAGTCGTTATTCAGTGTGACATACAGTGAAACGTGTACAAGTAGAGCCACCTTATATAATAATTTTCGACGTCATATCTGCGTTTCATTCTCGGCAACATTATGTAACACAAATTCAATTAAGTATGAGTAGTTGTGTCATACGCATATATGACTTTTCGAAATTATGTGCGTATTGATTGACAATTATCGCCTGCTCCGTGCCTCAGAGAGCACGTGAAGCCGTCGGTCCCAGCTGACATGAACATCTATGGTAGTCGTTATTGGGAAGTCAGTGGCCTATAATATCCTGACACTGGTCTAGCCTAAGGGTTGCGGAGGTCAGGTGGCAGCCGCTCCGTGTAAAAACTGATATCCAGTCAAATCCGATTAGACTAGAAAAGCCGACCCCAAGTGACTTGGGAATAATAAAGGCTAGGGAGGGAGTTGTGTCAGACGCAATATATAAATAGAGTTATCGGAAATAATTATAAAAATTTTGGCGACTTCTGAAGTCTGAATTTTATGGAATACCAGACATAGTTAAATACTGTAGAATTTAGCCGCTGGTGTGCCGTTGAGACTGAACAGATTAACATTTTTGTACAACGATATTCTCGTTTAAAATTAGATTGCATGATTCTTTAATATTCAAATCTATATATCAAATGTTATGATCTATGTATTAGAAAACAGATTTTAAAGAAAGATTTAACGAATTATACTTCTAAGAACATTTAGTTATGTGTGAGTCCGGTGCTTAAATGTTTGTAAGGTCGCTCGCGACATAGACGATGTCTTTAAATAGGAACATACATTTTATAGAGCACACACTAGGAATAAACCAGAATCTATCGCAGGGTACTTTGCAAACATTTTAACATCGGATACAAAGAACAACTATTTGTGCAGCAAGCAACGCTTTATGTCCCATCCGAAAATCGAACCCATAACACTCGGGGCAGTGGCAGTAACCCTATGACCACCTCACTACGCCTGAGGTCGCGGGTTCGATTCCCGCACAAGACAAATATTTGTGTGCATGAACATGGATGTTTGTCTTGGTCTGGGTGTTTCTATGTATAATATGTATGTATTTACAAAAAAAAAAAGTATATATGTATGTTTATCCATTGTCTAGTACTCATAGTACAAGCTCTGCTTAGTTTGGGCTGGATGGTGTTGTGTGTATGTAGTAGAATATTATTATTATATCAATTATTTGCACAGCACAGATATCTATGGGCAAACGATACGATCCTCAAATATTATTTCTATTGATCGTGACACTCTTATATACTTACAGGTATCTTTGAGCTCGATTGAGAATGTAAGGTAGGTATAACCACTTAACTTTACACGGGACCTACAAAGGTCGAATATATTTTTTCATCAATGAGCAGCAAGATTAAATATGTTGGGCGACACCCTCCTTTGAAGTCTAACGAAGGTACCGTCAGCAAACATAATCTTATAAATTCAAAGCTCAGAACAAACATCTTCACTTTACACAAAATAAAACTTAATGAGAAATTCTACGTCTAAATTAGTGAGCTGTGTTTAAATTTTATTACCAGGAATTTCTAACTTTGTAACATTTCATGGATGGATAAAAATATTTTATAGGACCTTAGCAACTGTTATTTTGACGTGAAGGTTAAATTTTATACGAAGCTATTTCGCTGTCTGACCTCCATAACTTAACGACTCGTGACTTTATGTATCCGCTGCTTGTCACAGATACTTAAGGTTCTAGCGTTATTAATGCAGCACAGTTTTAACGTTTGCTTCGAAAATAATTTTCAAATAAAATTAAACGGATGATTCTCACTATTCATATGAAATTGACTTAAATTGGTGTATGAGAATATATAATATATATAATAGCAATGCTACATTGAAAAGGCGCACTATTCAAATAATAAGCAATTAGTAATGTTGCTTCTTCTTTAAAAACAAATACGGTAGTGGTTTTTTTAACGGGACGGAAAAAGCTTTATGTTTTGACTGTCATAGTTAAAAGTAGAATACTATTTTTACGGTGTCAATGATTTAGGATATTCTAATATCCTAAATCATTATATCAGTAAAATCTATTTTACTATCAGACTCCATTAACTGCTTACCGTTAAGTGAGGGGAAATCATTTTAAGGAGGGAAAATGTGAACTTGTACATAAAACTAGTGATAGTGAACAAAGCATGTAAGGTTACTTGTAAAGTATTTACTTTTAAGTTCTTTGCTATCTATTACATAAAATGCAAGCGAGAGCTCTAAGTTTTTTGATCTTATAAAAAAGGCGCTATATAAAAAAATTTGCTTTGTCCAATGTTAGATTTAAATCCGTAGATACTTTGATCACCAACCAAAAATATTATGTAATATGTAAACTTACTGTGGCCAATATTTAACATATCATCGAGATAAAGGGGAAAGATCGATTGCATCACCACCGATGCCATTTTATTCCAGACCTACTAAAATCAATTTAAACTTTTATTAAATGGACGAACATTGCACCGTTTAACATCGACAGTGGTCGTGTTCGCATTGGCAACGTAGCCGGAAAATTCTTAATAAATTTTTAACATTTTATTTGCGGGCTGTACTGAATTATGTGGCGTCGTTGCAAATGTTCATGTACGGTTTAATTTTCCAGCCTGTTTGCTCTCTCTTTATATAATTGCATACTCTTTGTTAAGAACCTTCTTTACCCAATAATTGTTTCTGAAATTACTGTGATATTTTTGGGACAATGTGGTTACCAAGGGATAATTTGTATTTACTATATATAAATATAAATTATGTTTGGTAGTGATGGGTTATGTTTTTGTCGTCTAAATAAAACCGCAAAGTTTTTATACGTTATTGGTTTTGATTCTTCGCTGACATTTCTTGTATGCTTCACTTACTCAGAGCCCAGTTTTGTACCAGTGCCCTGTCAATTAATAATGGTATATAAAAAAATTATCTTAGTCTCTAATTTACATATAAATTAATAATGTTATATGTAAATTAAAGAAATTAATCCCAAAAGAATGTTATTTACTTACAAGCTTTGCCCGCGTTTTTGTTTGAGTGAAATTATATTTATAATATTTTAGAAGGAAACACTACAGATACATTAATCACAGATTCATAAATAACAGACGTTACAAACGCTGTAGATAGAAATGAATACGTTGAGTTAATTAGATCCTAATGAGTTATCACCATTTGCAGCAAGGATACAACAATTTAATTATAGTGTCATAAGCGCGTGGAGTTTAGATGTCGACGTAATTAATCTGAATCGGATCATTGTATATACAGCATGTAACGATAATTAGTTATCTTTTTTTAAGTATAATAATGAACTGCCACTAACCTGGAACACAAAATGTTATGCTAGGTCATAACTTCTTTATACAGGTAATAATCAGTACGTTACTCTTGAATAAGATAAGCTGAATAAAACTGCCTCCAGGTATGACTTTAGAGGGTGTTTATTCATTAGAATTTTTCAGTCTTAGAATTTGTCCGACGAAGTCCGTTCACAAAATTAAGTAATCAATTAGAAGGAAACCACACAAAATAAAAAGAGCATTATGTCTAGGTGCCGGGTCATTTATTAAACTTATTCTCTGAGTCCGAGCATTGACTAAGAGATTGAGAACCAAAATTACTGATGGGCAACATGTAAACTTCACATAATCACTCATTAATTATGTTTTAACCTGACATAATCCAATTATTGACTTTGACTTATGTAACGTGCAAATTATTTATACTACTTTACATATGATAATAACAAATTATATATGTACAATTGTACATAAGTACATATATAATTTGTTATTACCATTGTATTTATTTCCATTTTGTTGTTGCATGTGTTTCAATATATTATATCGAAGTGAAATAGCAATGTTCCTACTGTTATGATGTTTCGTTTGGTGAGTGAGAGTGCCGGAGGCCCAATCACGCTCTTTCTCCATACCCGCTCCTTCTCCTTCCCACTTCCTTTTTTTCCTAGTGTCGGCAACGCGCAAGTGATGCCTCTGGTATTGCAGGCGTCCATAGGCTACGGTGACCACTTACCATCAGGTGAGCCGTATGCTAGTTTGCCATATAAGTAGTATAAAAAATATATATATGTAGTTAATAGAAAAGTTTTAAATGTCTGCTTACTGACTTCTACCGAGCAAACTGTACTAAATTGTCAAATATAATAATCACAAACATTGGCATCCACAGTATAGGCTTACCTAGTGTGCAACCAATGGATACTATACAACAATACATAATAATAATATACAATATATAACAGTACATAATATGTATATGTGTATATACATATTATGTACTGTTATTGATATTAAATTTATTTTTAATTTTTATTTATTTAATTTCCATTGCCTTTATATATTTGATTGGAATGGCTACTAGACATAAGTATTTTGTACACCAATCATTGGCAAAACATAGAGATCTATATTGTATTCTTGCCAAGTTGCTATTTACCGATGTTTTACAAAATAATTGACGATGATAATTAATGATTAAAATGTGTTAAGCATTTAAGGGATATATTCAAAGAAGTAATACAGGGTACAAAAATGAATAAAGCCCAACCAACGTTTTATTTGAAGAAATATATTTATAAGTTTTATAAGTTTAGTTTATACGTTGTATGTATATATATATATATATATATATATATATATAATATTTTAGCTTTATTAAATCGGCGTTACTGTGAAAAGGACATTCACTGATAATGGTATTAATAACCATCAGTGCTATGTCTTTCCAGGGCATAACTGCGAGGAACACCGCTTCGGGTCTCCCTTTATGGGACCCGTAACGGCGAAACTATGAACCCATAGTTGAACCTCCAAAAGCCCAACAATTTGTAAATCGGAATGTTAGGCAAATAGCGGTGAGAAGAGTCGTAAAAAGTCATACAATTATAAAAAGTGCTTTGAAGACTTCGTTCGTATTAAACAGTCAGCAGATTTCTGAATGTATTACATAAGTAATACATGGAGTGAATGGGTGCTCATACGATACCCACGCCGAGTGATTCCTTACCATATTGAAGAAGGCAATCAGATACAAATCATAAAAACCAACGTGATTATTATTTCATAGCGCCGGAGCATTTATCTTGGCATACGTCGCTTTATAGCTTCTCTTAGGTTCTACGCACATTGTTATTGCTTTGAATATAATAACGAATATATAGATTGGTCAGGATATTCCTAAAAATGGTAGACAGAAATGTGCCGCACCCCCAATTGGCTACCAGCTATTTCGTAAAAATCATGAAATATCAGGTGAACCTATTGCCGTCTGCTCGGCACGTTGCCAAACGACGTGATACTACTGAATTTTCTGACAAAAACCTAAAAATAATTTAGAGGCCTCGAAGACGTGACGTCACCATTGGATGCAAAAATAAGTGCATATTTATGTTACGGGCCAACGAGTTCAAAAACTTTACACGTTAGTAACCATACAAAGTTTGTATCTCTGATTGAGCCCTAGAAATACCTGATGATACACAGTAAGGTCTGATGAAAAGCTGTTACCGTAGTCTGTGTTATCTTCTACCGGCTGAGTTAACATTTGCGTATTACAGATTGTTCAAAAAGGAACAGCTGTCCAACCAGTACAAAGAACACAGATTAATAATCCCTTACTAAGAACCAAGCACTTCTTAGAGAAACCTGGTAATCCTTCTCACCGGAGATAAGCACATAACTTCAAGTTATTTGGCTGCGATATCCTGAAGGGTGGAAGACCTGCTCCAGACAATTTGCTCTATGTTTTGCGGAAACCCAGCCTAAGCTAAAGAGCAAGAAAAGGTAATAAAAAGCTACGGGTGGGCGAGGATCCACCTGTTTTTATCTCTCATATTGGAATTTGTTTTTAAAAGAACTTTGGATTTACATACATTTTAACAACGGACACAGAGACCATCCAGTCTCGAAAAAACTGTTTGTGGATTACAAATTTTTGTCTCGTGTCGAGAAAATGCATAACAATAGGGCCAGTGCGACCCCTTAAGAGGAAACACAAGGGCAGTTTTTCCATACAAAAGTAGTCCCCTGTTTCCTCCCTGGATAATGCCAGTAGAAAAATAATATTTTTTGTAAAAATTTATAGCCTCTATTGGCATATCCCTATGTTTTCCTTTTTTTCATTAATTAATTATTAAAAGAGATATGAGCCTTCAAAAACCTCAAAAATTGGTCAGATTTTCCGCTGTGTTCAAACATCCAGAAAACAAATTTGAGTAGATTATATAAAAAAAGAAAAACATAGAAACACGGCCAAAGTCTTTCTTTAATTTTTTATGAAATAAGTAGTTAAATCGATCAAGTTTTGAAGAAGGAATCAGGGGACTACGGAACGTTGATTTTGTGTACTTTTATAGGTATTTTTGGTCCAATCTGCAGTTGTCTCTATCACGCTCTGCGGACACTGCGCGACAGCAATAGATTTTACAAATACCTATTTTTCTAATCTCGCGCACGTGGTGTTTCCTCTTAAACCTCTACAACCACGAAAATATTATTTACAAAATTAAAAAGGCCTTTCATTCACCTATTTATATTTAGTTTTCTTCACGTATGTGATACACATACGATCCATAAGCAGGAGCATATATTTCCGTCCCGTAATGTAGAGTACATTAATAACGTTTTACCTTCCAGAATATTCGGAACGGATAGCTTTATGCGCCAGAATGTACAGACCTTTATGAAAAGAGTGAATAAGTGAAATTCGGCGGCGTACCTCGCTCGCTAAAACATTTACACCCAACTGCTTGTTTTACATTTTCAGAATGTTGCAGTATCGATGTTGGAATTGTGTGGATGCGTTTTTACTAAGAATTAAATTAAATTTGTTTCAATCAGTAACAATTAATTTCTAGTTGGGCTGGATTGAGGCTAGTTATATTGTGGTTTTATGCTCAATCGGACTGCAATATGATCTCACGTTGTTTTTTTTCTGTGTATCTTTAAGTTGATGCTCCTATTCTGTATAAATTACTATTAGATGCTAATTATAAATATTATTCATTGCTTAAGTGTATCATGAGTTGTAAGCGGTGAAGTTTATTACAGAACTGAATTGTAAAATAAACAATATTGTAAACTTGGCGATTGAAAAGAGTGGCCGTAAATTTCTTGCCAGTTCTTCTCATAGATTTTACGTCCTTGCTTTGCTTAACATAGCAACAGGTTAACGTAAATGTAAGTATACATTAATAATTGTAACTTTGACGTTCATAAGTGTTACTTAGTGACATATATATGAAAACGAATCCGTGTTTCCCTTGGTCACGCCATAACTTGAGAACGACTTCACCGATTTCATTCGTCTTTTCTTTTTAAATTTTCTGTCTTTAAGTCTTTGTAGAAGATTTTTACGGAAAGAAAAGTTAAGAGAATTACGATGATAAATTGGAGAATTTCAGAAAATTTAACGAGTAATTTAACCCCGCGCGTTTGACAATTCATCTAAGACAGGATAACTCATGTCGGGTCGGTTACTTATTTAATTAAAAAAAATCTATCATGCTATATTAATATATAATTAATTGTGTGTGCTCTGTACGAAATAAACATGATTTATTTCTTTCTTCTTATATTTACATGCTTATACCTATCGTATTAGCTGTGTAGCTAAAACGATATTTTCATTTATCGACCTCGATGGCGTAGTGGTTAGTGTAACTGACTGTTACGACTGAGGTCGCGGGTTCGATTCCCGCACAAGTCAAACATTTGTGTGCATGAACATGGATGTTTGACTTGGTCTGGGTGTTTCTATGTATAATATGTATGTATTTACAAATAAATAGTATATATGTATGTTTATCCATTGTCTAGAACCCATAGCACAAGCTCTGCTTAGTTTGGGCTAGATGGTGTTGTGTATATGTGTAGAATATATTATTATTATGTTTCTCTTATCACAGGTACTTTCTAACATATTATATTAGAAAATACCTGGCCCTTTGGGAGGCTTACACGGAGACATGGGTCCAACGTGAAGAGGCCCTTCGAGAGTTTTAATCAAAGGTGTTATGGAACACCTACAGCGGCACTAGCCGCAGCAGGCGTAGGACTATTGCTACGTATGGATTCTAATGTATGGGCTATAGGTATGGGTGTTTGGTGGACCGGTATATTGCTAACTATGGATGAAAAACGGCGTCTGCCCTGAATACTCTAATAGCATCAATACAATGGGCAGACGGTGACTCGCCAACTCACTAGATGGGCCCCCTGATAAGCCACTATAGGCATACAAGCCAGCAGCAGAGGGCAACACCGGTGCAAGTGGCTAGGAGTATCGAGCGGTGCGGCGCCGGTTTCACCATCACGGGTCTCGTGACAACGGAGACCCAGAGCGGGTTTCCCCGTAGTTATGCCCTTGAAAATGACACTTCCACCCCTAAGCATATAGCTCTAGCGGCCTCCCTCTGGCCGGCCGATCAAGGTAAGCCAGAGTTGAGAGTCCTGCGGGCGCTCTTGAAGTTCCACCCCGGCCAACCAGTAACGGCAAGCCGGGAACGAGGCCCTAACTAACTCTCTGAGGCATTCAGGACCGCAGTGTCGCCACTCACATTCAGCCCGCCACAAGCTGCCCTGCGGTTTGTGCGCTTTAATTTAACCTGGTGATACATTTTTTGTTTATATCACAAGGCGAAGGTGATAGTTTTAAAGCTAGTATACTGTGCCCTCCGATATCGCGTTAGTCTCATGATGAGATAACGACTGTCCTAGAGGGGTTATTATTATTATTATTATTATACTTTTATAGTGGCAAAAGTATATGGTTTGGCTGATTGAAAGCAGTTAGCTTAGCGTAATGCTTACGTCACTAAGTTGTCTTGTCGGAAAAATAATCATTGCGATGTCAGCGTAAACGCCTACAATCACTTCTTATAAAGGAGCTCTTAGGGATGTCATCCATACTCGTGGGAACAAAACACAAGGTATTTTGATGTGATTTTCTATAAATTGGAGACACTTTCTGAACGGGCAGGCTTGATCCAAAATGCTGCTATGTAATAATAATAATAATTCTTTATTATAACAAAAAGTCGGTCACAATTAATGTGTGAGCCCTGATTCCCAAACTAACGTGAGCTGTGTGTTGGGAATCAGTTCCTTCCCAGAAATAATTATACAAAATAGTTACAATGCAGTTTGTAGGTAAGTACAAATAATATTTTAAATTATTTAAGAACTATGCTGTACATACATACATTATACAGTAATAATTATGTGTGTGTTAATGTGATGCACATTTATTACTGTGTATGCATCTGCAAATGTATGTGTAGTTACATGATAACGCGCGCGCGCTTGTGTGTGTGTGTGTGTGTGTGTGTGTGTGTGTGTGTGTGTGTGTGTGTGTGTGTGTGTGTGTGTGTGTATGTATGAGTGTGTTTTTTGTTTTGACTTCGTGCGTGTTCAGGCAGAGTATGCATAGCTGTCTATGTAGTTTTTGTAAAGATGTATGTTTATAACGTAGAATTAGTGTTTTGCAAAAGATGTTTTGTGTCGTACTCCTGTAGGGATATTTTTGCGTTTATTTGTATTTGATGGTGGCATACCAGTATGCGCCCGCAAGATAGAAAGAAGCACAAAGAGCTGCCGAACTGTCAACACCTTACAGTCCGCGTACAGTTATTCCGTTGGATATCTGTAAGGCCTTTTAGTCATAACTTTCAGGACAGCCCTCTGCGCCCTCTCTGCTTGTATAAAATTAGACTTGGCTGTTCCACCCCATACTGGTATGCAATATCCAATATGGATTGGCATAACATAAGGTACATCATTCTGAGTGTATCACAACCAGCCGATCCCCGAAGAGTTCTAAATATAGAGATGAGCCGCATGATTTTATTTGATAGCGTGTTAAGTTGCATATTCCATCTTAGACCATCATCTATTTGTACACCCAAGTATTTAACATTAGCTCTGACCAATACGGCACAGAGGCAAGACATGGTTTGGTTATAACATGTATGCGCCTGGAAAGTGAAAGTTGATGATGGTTGAGTATTGCTGCGGATTGAGTATGTACTAGAACTTGTCAACACATCCTTAACAATGAGGTGGATATGCCATTCCATCTTGTGGCGCAGTCGCTGCGTAATTGAAAAATAATTGACTCTACTTCAGATTAATCGACCTAAAGAATAACTAGAGAGTTCGATGGTGGGTTTGTAGTCTTAATGTTATTGTATGCTGGAGGGTATCAATTAAAGTTCGGAAATGCTTGCTGACTTATACTATATAATACTTATCTGCCAGAGTTTTGCCTATATTACTAAAGAAGTCACATACTCGATTTATTGAAGATCTAATGTCGTTATCTATTTCCAGCAGTTCTACGAAGCTAGTACGTGTGTTAAACTACTCACAGACGGAAGATTTTCTAAAAATAAATGTATAATTTCATGTCACCTGGCCTAGTGGACCATTACAGTACCGAATCCAACACTTAGTCGTAGGGCTAGCCAGGCCCACGAAATCATTTTTAACCTTATTTTATCTGACTCTCAACACTTAAATACGCACATGAACGCGTGGACACACACACACACACACACACACACACACACACGCACACTGACAGGCACACGCACACGTGCACGCACACACACATACACACGCACAGACACATACACACGCACACACACACTCACACGCACACACACACACACACACACGCCGACATGAATATTTTACTTTAACTTTTAATTTTTTTCCTTCAATCAATATGCATAAGAATCATGTCTTATTAAATTATATTACGAGCATATGTCTCCAAATGTAAGAGATTGGATCCTACGAGACAGGGAATCCTAGTGTGGGGTAGGGCATGAAATTGACATACTTGTAATCTTTCTTTGAACAATATTCATATAATAGTTATTATTACAATATATACTTATTATTATTAAATACTTATAATTATTTTGTCATGCAAAATTTAGCAGCACGGAGTCTCTGCCTAGTATACGGCAATAGATTTGCCCACTGTTACGTGGGACCTAAAAACATAGTTTGCAAAATTTGTCTGTAGTATAGTAATAGTATATAAATAATAGCAAATAGTAGAAAATAGTAGGATTAAGCGGTGACGTCCAGTGCATATTTATATTTAAAAAATTAAGGGACGATAAAGTATATCCCTACAATTCTCATCGCAGTACTTGAACGGTGCACGGCTGGGTGGTCAACAAATATTTGATATCGAGCACAGCTCTGTTCAGGCTACTTCTTATTCTCGCAGTACGACCTGAGTTATTGTGTTTCTATGTATAATGTCGGTCTGTATCTTTATCTTTTTGTTTGAGGATAAATTCTCAAATCAATATAATTATGAGATAACATTGCATGGTACTCAAATAGTTGTTACAAGTCTAATGGCCGGTCCCACATCTAATAAGTAAAAGTTATCCGAAAGATAAATCGCATGCTGTCTTACTCTTGCTGGGTTAAAGAAGAGAGATGGCGAGACATTTATCTTATAGATAAATACTATTTGGAGGTGGTGGGAAAAGCCCTAGGTGTTCTGTGTCCTTTGTTTGAATGGTCGTAAAGTACCCCGCAACAGAGAAATATACCTACGTAGTGCGGGAGGTGTTTTATAAGAAATGAACTCAATGTAATTAGTTTATATGAAGTTCAAATAAATAATAATAAGTTATAAAGAAAGTTTATTTCTCTATAACTAAGAAATAAACTTCGGTTTGTCAGTATAGGATCCGCTAGACCCATATTGTCTTTCCCGGCCGTAATTCAGTCTATGGTCCGGAGTGAGAGGTCGTGGAACGCCATCGTCTCCTTCTGTGAGGAAGTAATTTCCATCAAGGAGGTGGCGGAGCGGGAGAGGGAGCGCTTAAACCCGCCCCCTAACCGCAAAGCCGGGCGCCGGAGGGCGCGAGATGACCTCGAGCCACCCTGAGGTTTGATCTGGGGGTGGTGAGCTTTGCGGGCCTGCCCGCCATCCGTTCAGCACCAGGTCCGAGAGGCGGCGTGCGTGTTTCCACGCGCGCCTCTGTGTTGAGTTCGCCTCCCCTCTAGCGTACCATAGGGTAGGTCTTGTCGTGTAGTGGCCTGCTGTTTCATACCGAAGTTTCATGCCGAAACCTCGGCGGGGTCGTGACCGCATGCAACAGTGATTCGCGCGACCCCGTCGATAGCGGTTTTGGCAAGGAACACCGTGGTAGGTTTAGTCGGTATTCCGAGAGGTCCATTATCCTTTTAACATCTTTCTTTTACCCCGGTCAGTCCAACATAACCCCTACGCCTTCCCCCGCGGAGGGGTATGCGTTAAGGCATTCCCCTATGTTAAAAACAAAAATACCTTGAACTTTCGTTATCGCTTATTGATATTATGGTCAAGTCATTATTATCTTAAAAGTTTTGTAAATTATATTCTACCATATTCTACCACATACACACAACACTATCTAGCCCAAACTAAGCAGAGCTTGTACTATGGGTACTAGACAATGGATAAACATACATATATACTTTTTTTTGTAAATACATACATATTATACATAGAAACATCCAGACCAAGACAAACATCCATGTTCATGCACACAAATATTTGTCTTGTGCTGGAATCGAATCCGCGACCTCAGGCGTGGCACCTAAAAGCTCTAAGTTTTGTTGTCATAGTGTCCATTCCCTCGTCGAGCGATTAGGACGTGCATAAAAATATTCTCGATTGTTTACTACATATCTAATACCGGTTGTCGACAGCGCTCTCGCGCGCTGTCGAGTGCTATTGTGTCAATAGATATTAAATTTTATTTATAATGAGCGAGAGTGAAATGGAGAATAATAGGAACGCGGATGATAATGTTGATATAGAGGAAAACAGTATGGAAGAAGAAGACATGACTGGTTGTAGATTACAACAATTATTGTATACTGAAGAGAACTTACACAATGCGGAAGAACGTGGTTTGACAGATGATGAAAATTGGACAATAGTCGGAAGCAAAGAAAAGAGAAGAAAAACTGAAAAGATTGAAGTTAGTATTTCAAGTAAAGAAAAGTTGCCAAAACAGTTCGCTTTGGCTAAGTTGTTTAACGTGGAAAATATATCGGGCATCCATCGTGTGAAGTACGTCAACGCCTTCAAAGTGTTAGTCAGTTTTGATGATGAAGCGAGTGCAGATAATCTAATTAAATGCCAATGCTTTGAGAAAAAGGAGTGGAGGATCAAGAAAACATGGGAGGTGGATTCGTCTTATGGTATTATTAGGGACATTGATATTGAGTTATCGGAATCTGATCTTTTGGAATGCATAAAAAGCAACAATAAGACCGAAATTGTATCCGTGAAAAGATTGAGCCGTCGAAGTACTGAGTCTGAGTGGTTACAAAGCGAAACCGTGCGTATATGTTTTAAAGGAAGTTTCCTACCCCCATACATTAAAATATTTAATATGAGAGTTGCCGTGGAGCCGTATGTCTTCCCGGTGACGCAATGCTCTCGGTGCTGGCGATTTGGGCATACAGTTAAACTGTGTCCATCACTAAAAGTAATTTGCCCCAAATGTGGTAAGGACCATCCTAATTGCGAGACTACAACCTTTAAATGCGGGAACTGTAAAGGAAACCATATGTCCCTAGCAAAATCATGTCCAGTATATCTTAAAGAAAAGAAAATAAGGGCCCTGATGTCAGAATTTAATTGCTCATACCGCCGAGCATTGACTATGTACGTGCCTCCCTTTTCCCCGCGGCCTACTGATCAATATAGGATAACTAACAACACAAATATGTATACCAATGAGCAAAACTATTCATCAAGCCCTAAGACTTACGCATCGATTTTGAAGAATATTCCAACAAATATTATCCATAATTCATCGAGTGAAGACAGAACGGGATTAGCTACCAAACGTAAACAACGTAGTTCATCGGAACAATTAGCATACGAAGAAAATGAGTCATTATCGTCGGAGCTACACACAGCGGACAGCGAGAGGTACACGCCAGCCGCCGCGCGCGTTCACACTGAGGACCGTCGCCGGCGCACGGGATCTGAGTATACGATAAACATAGATACAGCTAATGCAGTTGACGACACTTGTAGCAATAATAATAAGATTCCAGATGAACGTGCCGTACATTCAAACATGCAGCCGGACTCCAGCAAATCGCTTGAATCATTTATTGGTAAAATCAAACTAATCATTCTTTCAAAAAGGTATAACTTTACTCAAAAAATTAAAAACATCATAAATGTATCCGTAGACTGGTGCATATCAGCCATTATTGACAACTTTAAAGATATATCAATATTTAGGAAGATATTCGACTTTGCTTTTAATTCACAAAATGGCTAATAATAGTAACGGTATCGGGACTGTTGTGGTAAATGTTTTGCAGTGGAACTCGCAGAGCTTGAGACCTAAATTGTTAGCATTTAATAACTTATTGATTTCGAATAAAATTCATATAGCTGCAATAAGTGAAACCTGGTTGGAACCTCAAAGTCATCTCAAAATAAGTAACTATAATATATTTAGGAACGATCGAGATGATAATTACGGCGGTGTGTGCATTATTACTCATAAATCTATTAAGGCTCAACTTTGCGATATAATATATCCTAATGAGAATATCCAGATTCTACACGTCAAAGTATTCAACTGCAGTCGTATAAACAATGTAGTTGCGATATACTGTCCATCATGGGCACATACACGTAAAACAGACTGGTATAACATTTTTTCTCAATTTGATAATAAAACCTTAATTTTAGGGGATTTCAATGCGCATCATTTTACGTGGTCATACAAAACGGATGTTAGGGGCTCCCAAATACACGATGCTATAAGTGACTGCAGCATAGTCTCGCTTAATGATGGTAGTCATACTCGTATTAAATTAGTGGCGGGGAATGTACAACAAAGTTCCCCTGATATTTCTTTCTGCACTTCTGATGTGGCCTGTCATTTTAACTGGCAGGTGACAAACGAGTCCTTAGGAAGTGATCACCTTGTAATTAACATATCTTCTGCCATTCCATGTGTTCCTAATTTTGTGAGGAAACGTAACTTTAAGTGTGCCGATTGGAGTGCATATGAAACCTACCTAGAAGAAGCCTTCTCAAATTTCGTTTTAGCTGGTGAACCTCAAACCATTTATGATCAGTGTATCGACCTTATTAATAGAGCTGCAAACAAACATATCCCTTTCATAAAAACAAATCTAAATCCAACAAATAAATTTACCCCAAAGCCTTACTGGACCCCTAATCTTTCGCAATCAGTCGCTAAAAGAAGGTTAGCCCTATCAGCCTTTCGAAAAAACCCAACTCCTTCAAATCTAACAATTCTTCAAAATTGCATTAGAGATACCCAAAAACTTTTACGTAGAGCACAATCGAATAATTGGCACACATTTTGTGACTCCTTGAATGAGGATACATCAGCTAGTGAAATGTGGAAGAAGATGAAATGGTTTAAAAACAATAAGACCCACAATTCTTTTTTAGATAAAAACAAATGTGAATCTTTACTAATTAATTTATGCCCAGCGTATATTAGCCCAGTAAAACCTATTTTTTACTCTAGTAATTTCAAACTGGAATCTCCAATAAATATGCATGAATTAGAGTCTTGTATAAAAACTAGTGATACCGCGCCGGGTTGTGATAATATATCATTTTCCATGATAAAACGGTTGCCCAAAAAGGGGAAATATATTTTACTATTATTATTCAACAATTTTCTATCCACTGGTTTCGTACCTAAGCAGTGGCGAGATATTTGCATAATCCCTATCCCTAAACCTGGACGGGATCCTGCACTAGTATCCTCTCTTCGACCTATAAGCTTAATATCGTGCGTTTGTAAAATATTCCACTCAATCATTAATAGAAGGTTGGAGTGGTATTTTGAAAGCAATAGATTTTTTTCAAATGAGACAGTAGGCTTCAGGAAATATAAATCTTGTCTAGACAGTTTAACCCGTTTAGTCTTGAGGATCCAGTCAGGTTTTTCCACCGATCAGCTGACCTTGGCATGTTTTCTAGACATTGACAACGCCTACAACAATATTAATGTATGTTCATTACTTAAAATATTGGACCAAGCTAACGTAGGCCTTAGAATTTGTGACTATCTCTGGAACTTCTTAAGCTTAAGAAATTTAATAGTGAGATATGAACATGATTTTATTAGTCGATGTACTGGTCAAGGATTGGCACAAGGCGATCCATTGTCACCTTTATTGTTTAATGTCGCAACTCACAATATTTGTAAAGTTATTCATAATGTATACATTTCTCAGTACGCCGATGATTTTGCATTATATGTGTCAAGTAAGAATGCAGAAAGCGCATGCAGGTCACTCCAAGATTCATTGGATATTCTAGTAGGATTATTGAATGAATTAGGCTTAACAGTGTCTCCAACAAAAAGTAAATTTTGTATATTTAAAAAAGGTACTTTTAGAAAAAATATTTCTATATCTATAAATAGCACGCCATTACAAGAAGTAGCTAACGTTAAATATTTAGGCATGTGGCTCGATTACTCATTGAGATGGACAAAACACATTAATGAGTTGTATGAAAAAGCTCAGAATTTTTTGAATATTTTCAAAGTGTTGGCCGGATCTGGTTGGGGTGTTCACCCTAAACAATTAAGACGACTTTATATTTCAACGATTAGAAGTCGATTGGAATATGGTAGTTTTCTATTCGGTAACAGTTGTCATTCAAATTTGTTCAAGTTAGACAAACTGCAGAATCAAGCCATGCGTACAATAGGTGGCTTCATTAAGAGCACTCCCATCCACGTAATGGAGAGTGAACTATCTTTAGAACCATTAAGAATCCGCCGTTTACTACTTGCTGGAAAATTTTGGCTTAGATCAATGTCATCAGATAACAACGTTACTTGCAACGTCGTTGAAAAGTTAAACTCACTTACATCACGAAGATATTGGAGACGTAAACAGATGCCGTTACTTATTCAAATATATTTAAAATTTAAAAGTATTAAGGTTAATTCAACAGATCAATTAGGTATGTTTACTTTAGACTATTGGATAAATTGGTACGACATTAGAAACATAATTAAATATCAAATTGAGGGTATTGACCAAGCTAAAAGGGAATATAGCATTGCCGACTTGAAAAATACTTGTTCCGTATATCTAGACCAATATTCACATCATTACAAAGTATTCACTGACGGGTCTAAAGTGAGATCAGACAATAACCATCATGGATCCATGGGAGCTGCGTTTTTTGATCCACAAACAGATATATTCTGCAAATTTAAAATTGAGAATGACATGTCCATTATGCACCTGGAATTAATTGCCATCTCTGAGACACTGTCTTACATAAACTCTATCGATTATAACAAATTTGTAATTTTAACCGACTCAAAAAGTGCCCTTCAACACGTGGCTCGATGTACCTCTCCTTTGAGAGGCACACCGATTGCTTATAGTATAATTAAATCAATATTTCAGCTAAAGGAACAATTTAAAGAAATCACCCTTCAGTGGATTCCTGCGCATATTGGTTTGGAAGGGAATGAGAGAGTGGATATATTGGCAAAAGAAGCTTCTTGTGATGGTGTGTCTTTTAATGTTTCCCCATTAATCTCCGATTGTTTCTATAAAGTTAAAGAGCACTGTCTTGATATGTGGAAAGTTCATTTCTATGAAACGTCGAAGGATAAAGGACTATGGTATTATACTATGCAAAAGGAGCCTTTGAAGTGCCCATGGTTTGAGAGTTTCACTGCAAACAGAAATACCTTGATTACAGCCTTTAGGCTTCGATCTGGACACATTCCACTCAATAAATTTGCTTTTTTAATGAAAAAAGTTCCATCTCCTCTTTGTTCCGAATGTGGAGTAATAGAGGACGTAGTACATATTATGATGGAGTGTGTCCGGAACGAGGACATTAGATTCGATGTATTGAGACATGTAATAGATTTAAGAAATATTGGATGCTGCAATAGTGTTTTAGCATATCCGATGTCTGAATCAGCAAAATTGTTATACCGCACTGTTCAAGTTGGCTTACGTCGACGTTTGCAGTGACCAATTAAGTAACCAAGCTATGTTTTTAGTGTACACTGTGAATTATACTTTAAGAGTGGGTCCAATGGAGCGGCATGGTCATTAATTGACAAAGCTCCTAAAATAAAGATTAAAAAAAAAAAAAAAAGTTTTGTTGTGACGATTTGAACAAAAAATACTGCTTTCGTAATCTATACATAACTTGTTTAAGGCCAAGGGAACAAACACAATAAACAAAAATCAAACTTAGTTAAGAATATATAAAACACAACACAACAAATAGTTTAAGCAGGGAACAAAGTTATGTGCACATTTCTTGGCGAAATTATAGCATAGTGGAGTTTTGAAATTAATGTATCTAGTAACTCATATGTTAAAGTTATATCTGTAGGTTCCAGGTGCTTACTCTTCGTTATAGTTTGTACTCAAAATGTATGAATTCTCGATGTTAGAGACATTTTTGTCGGTGTGTCGTAAGATCGTTTGGTAACAAATTAAGAATAATTATTTTTATAGTTGCCTTGATCCATCCATTCATTTGCAGCAATTCAAGTTAGCAGTCATGTGGTTTAAGATCAGTGGCCTCTACTCCGTCCTTATAGCAGCTGAAGCGATGTTGAGGTATCTACTTGGACAGTCTGAGAAAGTGCTTTTTCACGCCCCGCTTAAAAGACCCAGGATTGAAGAAGGAAGGAAACACGTGCCTTGGCAGAGAATGCCATGCCTTGATCGTTCGGCAGAGGTATGAGAACCCAAACTTGTTGGTGCGCGCTCTAATCGACTCTACCGTGTAAGGATGGCATCTGAGCCCAGCACGCGTTATTCTGGATAGGAAAGGGGAGGGCGGGATAAGGTGGAGTAACACTTCAGAGCACTCCCTGTGGTATATTATGTAGAAACATGGCAATGATGCCATGTCCCTATGGAGTTGCAGAGGTTCCAGTTTTATATAATGTCTTTGTTCAAATTACACTGAAATCGTCTCATACCTAAAACCGCATTCATAACCTAAACTTCTAGTAAGTAATATTTATAAAAGGTAGTTCCATAAAACGGTAGTATTTATTTGACTCAGTTATGTTCTATTACATCTTGCCTTCATTTGGATAGTAGATAGCAAAATATATTTGTGATACACCCCTACTTACTCGTAAGGAACATTCCTTATGAGTAAGCAGAGGTGTTACATCTACATTTTGCCACCTACTTAAGATATGGCTTATCCATATTCCACGTTGCTGCTATTTTCGTGACAGATACTAACCCTGGTCTGCGAATAGTCCTCGGGACTAACAATATTCAAATTGCGCAATGATTGTACACGCATAAAATAAAAAACATACACATTGTATTTTTGCTTTGTAAGATAGAATAGGTCTACAAAAACTTAAATACACAAAAATATCGACGAATTTAATGCCAAATTCAAATATTGTTCAAATTACGTGGAAACACCAAAATTGCCACTTGTTAACATAAATGATACATGGAGTTTGGTTGAAGTGTAAAGATTACAATTTCAAGATTCCTTTCCAATGTTTGGTGAGACCAAATTGTTATGTTTATTCAATTGAATTGATTGCAAACAAGTGTATGTAATGATATTTTGATTGACTACTTCTTTCCTACCGTGTCTTACGTATGCTTAGGAATGACAGTGAGGTCTTGGAATCAATCTTAGGGAAGGCAAACATTGTTTTGTTAGGATATTCTCAGTAAAAGCATGGAGTCCACAATTAGGCTAACTTTTTTATTGATCTTTACATAATAATATGTTAAAATATGGATGTTATACACGACTATCTCCCAATTCAACACATAAAACACACAGGCATAAGTTAGAATGACATCTTCGCCGTAGTAATCGTTAAGACAAACATGCCATTTTGATAACTATTCACGACACAGATGTTATTTTACGGTCACATTCTAGGGCATTAGAAAAGTCTTAATGATGTTTATAATTGCATACGTATGATTTACAAGCTTTTGTGTATTAATTAAATGTGCACATAAAATTAATAAGTATCCCCATTTAAATCATGGTCAATCTCGTCCCAAACTTTTAGTTCCCTCTGAAGTTTGACTTCCGAGTCTGAGCGTACTTGGTTTTTGTTGTGTGAATATTGGTAAAGTCCCTCGTGACTCAGGACTTATGCCTAGTATAGGCGTTGTCTTTTATAAAAATAAAATATAATAAGTTGCTTTGATTAACCTCGCCTCGCGCCTAGGGTTTGAACTAAGCAGACTACAGCGATTAGAAATTTCAAGCAATTACTTCCACAGGAGCCAACTGGTTTAACAATCTTATGTTGGTTCTTGCATACCAGGTTTGTATTTATTCATTGTTTAAAGGCGAGTATAATCATTCTGACATCATAACGAAAAACGTGTGCAACATTTTTTTCGAACATGGGTATTATTTGGAGTCAGTAAAAAAATATATATTTATATAAAATGTATTTTTTTTGGCGGATGCATCTTTTTCTCTTATGACGGTAGAATTACCTTGCTAGTATAAAATGGATAATTAATATTATAATTGTGTTTTATTACGAGAAAATTATTGAAAATAAACTCACCCGTTGTGAATTCACAATGACATTGGCAAAAAAATATTTACACGAAAAACGATGCTGTCATTTCAAAACCATAAAATGAAAATACTCGTATTTGTACCGATGTAATTAATAAGTTAATGGTTAATTATGGTTAATTAATATGACTTATTGTAAGTTTAATTTTAAATTGAGTAAAAGAATATAACATTTATAACGCGCGTGCGCACACGATACAGATAGTACAAAGGTTTTTCGTTTGGAAACATTCTTGTTTTTTTTTAATACATAATACAGTACTTCTTCCCTATACGATATATTGATTCACCTTTTTGGTTAACGATAGTGGCCATTGGATGTTAACATAGTTGCTTATTATTATTAATACGTTTATAAAAGACATTTTCTTTTTACTGAATACTGGCTAGTATTAGTCCATTATTAGACATTTTTAAATGTTTGTCATTAAAGTTCGTTCTGTATAAAAATACAATATTAAAAAAATAATTGTTTAATGTTTTATTTTAAACAGATTATTTTAGCACAAGTTGTATGGACAATGTCGTGGAACAAGATGTGGAACAGCTGATGTTTGTATCGCACGTCTTTAAATCCCAAAGAGAAAAAACATTTGGATTTCAAAAGCTTTTTTTGGCAATGTAGTATTTAATTATACTTATACAATATATAGGTATTAATGTTGGTTTCAATGTTTTTGGTTTTGAGAATGATAGTTATAGTAGATACTTACATATTCTGGCTTCATATTCATGGCTAGATTATGTCCTTTGTTAGACTAAAGATTTAGAAACTATTTTATGTATTAATGTTAAGATTCTTTCCAAACAACACGGATGGTCCAATGGTTTAAATTATCTTGCCACTGCTAGTGCATCGGGTGTTGTATCGGTTTGATTTGCTCTCATGAGACAATTTATAAATTTCTGTGTATCTATCCCCTAAACACTTATTAATGCAACATTACTGTTCTGGAATGGCTTCTAAAGCTATCTTATAATGATACTGAAGATCTCTCGACGGTTCTGGAGTAATCATTGGCGCTCACAGTCACTGACACAGACACACACACACACACACACACACACACACACACACACACACACACACTACACACACCACACATACCACACACACCACACACACCACACACACCACACACACCACACACACCACACACACCACACACACCACACACACCACACACACCACACACACCACACACACCACACACACCACACACACCACACACACCACACACACCACACACACCACACACACCACACACACCACACACACCACACACACCACACACACCACACACACCACACACACCACACACACCACACACACCACACACACCACACACACCACACACACACACACACACCACACACACCACACACACCACACACACCACACACACCACACACACCACACACACCACACACACCACACACACCACACACACCACACACACCACACACACCACACACACCACACACACCACACACACCACACACACCACACACACCACACACACCACACACACCACACACACCACACACACCACACACACCACACACACCACACACACCACACACACCACACACACCACACACACACCCACATCCACACACACACACACCACACACACCCACACACACACAGCCCCACACACACAAACACAGCCCCACATACACCACACACACCACACACACCACACACACCACACACACCATACACACCACACACACCACACACACCACACACACCACACACACCACACACACCACACACACCACACACACCACACACACCACACACACCACACACACCACACACACCACACACACCACACACACCACACACACCACACACACCACACACACCACACACACACACCACACACACCACACACACCACACACACCACACACATCACACACACCACACACACCACACACACCACACACACCACACACACCACACACACCACACACACACACCACACACACCACACACACCACACACACACCCACATCCACACACACACACACCACACACACCCACACACACACAGCCCCACACACACAAACACAGCCCCACACACACAAACACACACACACACATACACACACACACGCACATACGCACATACGCACATACGCACACGCACGCACATATACGCACCCACATAGTTCAACATATTCAAAATGTTAAGAGGAAACACAAGGGCTGTTTGCCCATACAATAGTAGTCCCCTGTTTCCTCCCTGGATAATGCCAGTAGAGCAATAATAATTTCCCTAAAAATGTATGTCCTCTATTGCCATGTCCCTATGTTCTCCTTTTTTTCATTTATTAGTTATTAAAAGAGACATGAGCATTCAAAATCCTCAAAAATTGGCCAGATTTTCAGCTGTGTTCAAACATCCAGCAAACAAATTTGAATAGATTATATACAAAACGGAAAACATAGAAACACGGCCAAAGCCTTTCTTAAATTTTTAATGAAAGAAGTAATTAAATTGGTCAAGTGTTGGAGAAGGAATTAGGGGACTACGAAACGTTGATTTTGTGTATTTTTAATAGGTATTTTTGGTCCAAGCTGCAGTTGTCTCTATCACGTTCTGCGGGCACTGCGCGACAGCAATAGATTTTACAAATACCTAGCTTTCAATTCTCTCGACCATGGTGTTTCCTCTTAACATGGTCTTTTTAGCTTTTTTTGTATTTTAGTTTTAGCTTTTAGCTTTTAATTTCCATTTTTATGTTTTGTTTGCATAACTTGGCTCCGTGCGGAGACCTGGTGACCTGTAATACAGGTAATTTTATACCTACCACAGGCACCAGCGACCCTCTACCGAAATACTATTAATGTTTTATATTTATATGTGGAAACTGCTTTGGATTAAGTGTAGTACAACATCTTCCAATGTTGCTGAGCGTGCTCGATTGCTGGCTGTGGGAGAATGGGAATCTGGTCTTTGGCTCCAGGCACTTCCATCGTCCAATATAGGTACCATGTTGGACGATACCACTTTCCGCCTCGCCACTTGCCTCCGTTTAGGTGTTTCGTGTATTTCTCCGCATTGCTGTCACTGTGGAGAAGCTGTCGATAGCCTCGGACACTATGGACACTCCTGTAGCAGAAGCGCTGGTCGAATTTCTCGCCACGCTAATCTTAATGACTTACTACGTCGTGCTTTTGTCACTGCTGGCGACCCAGCTATACTTGAACCCAATGGCTTGGTGCGCGACGATGGGAAGAGACCGGACGGAATGTCATTGTTGCCTTGGAAGATGGGCAGGCCTTTGGTGTGGGACACAACGTGCGTTGACACTCTTGCGCCATCACATCTTCCAAGCACTGTGGGCGCTGCCGGCGCTGCTGCTGCAACCGCGGAAACCCTCAAACGGCGCAAATATAGTAATTTAGTCGGAAATTACGTTTTTGCGCCGTTTGGGGTGGAAACCCTAGGTTCATGGGGTCCAAGCGCTCGTATTTTGTACAAGGAGATCGCAAAACGCCTGATCGACGTTACGCGTGATCAGAAGGCTGGTCTTTTCTTGGCCCAAAGAATCAGCATTGCCATTCAACCTGGCAATGCTGCCAGTCTTCTGGGCACGTTACCAGTTGACAGCGATGCTGAAGAGTTCTACGATGCCTAAACCATTTTTGTAAATATTTAGTATTATAATTATTTGTGTTTTTGTAGCTATGTTAATACGTTTGTAAATATAAATACTTTTGTTAGAGTCGATTAAATAAAAATAATGTCCTTATAAAGCTAGCTGAACACAGTGTAGTTAATTTGAACATTAATTATTTTTAAATTGTATCTGATTGTTTCACAAATAATATAAAAAAAAAATTGCTGCTCTGTATCTATGATCCCATGTGTATCTCGATTTTGGTGAGAAATAAACGATTTTTATTATTATAATTTTTATTAGGTATATTAATTGTTTTTGTTCAAGTGCCGATGTTATTTGTATCGGTTATTTAAAAGAGATGCCATATCTATTCGTATGCCTTCGTGTTGTCCTCTACTGTACAAGTAGGCGTTACTATTTGTTTATAACCCAAAATAAATCAAATATCTTCATTTGTTTTTTAAAAGTTAATACCTATGTTAGTGATAATCCCTGTATCACTAGAGGCTTTATGTTGTTGTTGTTGTTGTCCTAAGGCACCCCGCTGGTGCAGAGGGCCCCAACAAGTTTTCTCCAAGCCGGCCGGTCCCGTGCGATTCTTCGAGCGTCTTCCCATTTGAGTTCTTCCCTCCTGAGCTCCTTGTCCACCGATCTCCTCCACGTGTGTACTGGCCGTCCGCGTCTTCGCCTACCCTTCGGTTGCCACTCAAAGGCGATTTCAGCAGCATTACCATAGGCTTTATAGATATCTTTTAATCTAAAACATCAAAAAGATAGAGGTAATATAATACTTCGACCAACCAATATACCAATTTACAAAAGGTAACTGCACAATTTTACGCGGGCCTTACATAAGCTTTCATAAATAACCAACAACGTCTGCCAAAATGGCTTCGGCATATTTTTCAATAAAGTGGAAACATAAACATTATATCGCATAATAAATTCAATAAGAGGCATCAAGTATAGCCATATAAATTGTGTAGCCAGGCTCAGAAAGGAATGTGTTACAGGCTATGCCAAATATTGCCTAAAATGGTCTGAATAGCGAGCCAACGTTGGCGCCTTTGTTAAGGATTGTGTTTAATATATAAGTAATAAAATATATGATATAGTGACATCGTTAAATAAAAGGCATAAACGTATCAAAATTGGCTTCGTGGTGCTATGCTATACTTCTTGACGGGACAACTTATGGATATCTATGAGAAAATCGACAGCATAACTCTCATAATTGGACGTTAGCATAAGCATTAGCTGATCCTACGAGACAAACTACTAGGTATATTATATTATGAAAGAGCATTGTGTATTAGTTAGGTATAGCCGTGGGAGGGTGTAACTATTAACAAAAGACGTTGCGGGTTGGCAGACGTACCTTCGGGAACATTATCGAGAACACTCTGACATGCAGGTTTTGTCAGAATGATTTTCGGCACCGATAACCTATTAAATACGCACATAACTTCGAAAAGTCAGAGATGCGTGCCTTGCAATGTTACTCGAGACTTCTGCGGTCTAAGGTCTCTCACTAAGCTATATAATATAGTAACATCATTTTAAAACTCCAAAAGATAACACCTATAAAGCGTGTTATGTTGATCAAATGTCGAATAAAGCTTATATTTATTAAAACCCTATAATTATATAAAATTACGTCCTTTTCACGGCTACTTTAAATTAATGATGCCTCACAATGAATTCTTCCTTCCATTTGACGATTTTTATACCTTAAGAAGATTTCGCCATAATCCTTTGAGATAGTTCTTGGGACGGAATATTAATCCTGTCTTAATAATGCGGCCTGCAAGCGAGGCGAGGTCTAAGCTGAACGAAGCCTTTATAAGCAAAGCCCTTGATACACGAGATCGCTTTGAATATTCACAATATTGACTGTAGAGGAACGTACGTATGTGTCTAAGTCAAAATCAAAAATCATTTAGGTCACATAGTAACAGTTATGAACGACAAAGTCGTTTGGTGAGTGAGTTTACTGACTTATTGAAGCTACATTTAAGTTAGTTGCTTAGTTTAGGTTATTTTTTGTTTTGTTAAGTAGCTCTTGGAGAGCTTAAATGCTACGAATAAAAAAAAAACTGGAAACAGAAAGTTTAAAGAAAGAAAATGCTATAATAATTATGGTAGCATTTCGACCACTCGGCGAACACTAGTATATTTAAATATGATTTAATCTATAAATATTTTACCCTATGAAACGGTAGGTTACGCCATACCTATCTTTATGAGGAAATATCCAAAAAAAAAGAAAATAATGGTTCACATTAAATCTTTAAAAATGTAGCTAGACAGTATCGGAAACGCAATTAAATATCACCACGTCCACTATTATCGAAAACATTCCAAGCATTTAGCGCAGATACAAGAACATGGTCTTGAGTGCAACTTTATTAACCTTGATAATGAAAATTTAAAAACCTGTTTCGACCGTGACTTTTTCAGGGCTATATGTGACACATTACACGTGACAAAATTTCACTGCGATAAAAAGAAATTCTTATAAATATTTTTGTTTTCTATTGCGTATAATTTTCTGAAATTATACACGTTATGGTACTATATTGTATTATAATTAAAGGTAGAATTTTCAAATAGTCAGGATGATTAGGTAGATGGCTTTTTCCCTGAAAAAGACAATTTCCACACTAGGAGTTAATCCTGCGTCGCGGGTGATTTAACGACACAAAGGACACCCAGATTTAGAACAACTATTTGTGGATAAAGGAGGTGTTAAATACTGGAATTATAATTTAATAACGATTTAAAAGAGAAGTCATGAGTTTCTTGCAGGTATGTACTCGTTCTCAACCTTTTGCCTGTACCTGGCAACCAACATAAATGTAAACTTATTAAACTATCGTCATGGTAACATTTATAAGACGCCCAAGACCGGTCTGTGTGGGAAAAACCTTGGGAGAGGTCTATGTCCAGCACTGGAGGTCTTTCCGCTGAGATGATGATGATGAAAATATTATATTGCTCTTTTGTGCGCAGTCACTTGGGCTATGCATCTCAGATCTGGAGCCCACAATATTATGGTATATATAAGTCCCGTATTGAGGGAAAAGAAATTCATGAATTACTTAGATTACAAAGCGCAACAATACTCACATGACTACAATCACCGTTGCAAAATATATCACTTTCTACCTCTGGAATATAGAAGGTACATCAGCGACATATGTTATTTAGTTAACATCGCAAATAGCTCAATTGACTGCCCCGAGCTTGTAGCTAAACTAGAATTACATACTAATTTATAATTGGTTTTAGGCGGCGTCCTATACTTAATAACCCTTGGCAACGACAAACTATAGGCGTAATGCATTCGTTCAACGACGGATGAAGGCATTTAATCAATTGCCTATCGAATTGGACATAGACCTATTTTGCACAAGTGCCCGAACAGTAGGTAGGCTCTTGGCCAATTCTTTCTTTGATCGTGGGCAGCGGAACTCAAACTGTATAACTGTAATATAATTAAACTGTGTTTCCTATCTTTTTTTTTTTTTTGTTAGTTTCTTCTTGTTTTTGTTTTTTGTTTTTAATATTTATATGTGGAGGCTTGTTATTAGCAACATGTGTAGCCATTAAATGTATACTTTTAAATTTAAATGTAGTCTGTAAGCCTTCCTAAGATTAAATAAATAAAAGTAAAATAAATAAATGAATGTCTTTCCATGACTTCTACGTGTGTATAAACTACGTCAAACAGAGGTGTGTGTTTTCTGGTACAACAGAGGCTATCGTTTTGTGCTTACCAGTTGGTACCACTAGCGAGTAAGGTCCTGTCAATCCTGTCATAGCTACTGTCAAGAGCCATATTTGGTGGTAATAATTCTTTTTTTTTTCTGTGGTTACTGTTGAAGTGACTGTAGAGTATGACGTCTATAGACCTCACTATCTACAAACACTTCCAGGAGTGAATTCAAGCGCAAAACCTTCTTTAAATACTAACGCAAATTTAAAGTCGTTGAACGTATTCGGTGAAATCATTGCATTTATGAAATGAAAATGAAATGAAAAATATTTATTTGCAGAAAAACAGTGGTACAATAAGGTCGTACAGAGTTATTTGTTCTACACCGTTTGTCGCAAACGACATGCAAAAATATGATAAGAAATAACAATCATTCATATATATCCTGTCATTATCCTTGGATTCTGGCATACATGATTATTATAAATGAATTATCTCAAAAAAAAAAAAAAAAAATATTACTAGTCATTATGATGATAATTATGAAACAATGATCCATTATGAATGGATAAAAATGTCCAAATAAACGAATAAAAAAAGAAAAAAAAATACAATCTAATATAAATGTCAGGAAAATAAATGTGAACTTAGCCTAGGTATAAATTCATTCGAGACGCGAAGGTCCCAGGCTCGACTGGTCCTCGAGGCCAGGTGGGAGGAGCGACTGGCCCAGCCCCGCTATGGGGTGAGGACAGTCGAGGCTGTCCGTCCGGTGCTAAGGCAATGGACGGACAGACGGCGCGGACCGCTCACCTACCGGCTTACTCAGGTGCTCTCTGGACACGGCTGTTTCGGAGAGTACCTGTGCAAGATAGCCGGTAGGGAGCCGACAACCAGGTGTCACCACTGCGAGGAGTGCGACCGGGACACGGCGCAGCACACGCTGGAGGAGTGTCCGGCGTGGGCCGAGGAGCGCTGTGCCCTGGTCGCCGTGATTGGCCCCGACCTCTCGTTGCCGACCGTCGTATCCATGATGGTCGACGACGACAGGTGCTGGGGTGCAATGAGGACTCCCAACAGGCCCCCCCCACTGGGTGAGAGAGGGAACACCCCAGGTTTTTTTAGTGGGTATACCAGCAATAGGCTGGTGAGTCCCACACGCCCCGCCGGTGCCGTCCCCTAGCCGGCGGGGGGTAGTGCATCAAGCATTTTTTCCTGGGTATCAAAAAAAAAAAAAAAAGAATTCATTCGGGCACGCCACGATCGTGGCGGTAAGTCCCGTGTTTGAGGAGTGGCTGGAGAGGCGGCATGGCGCCCTCACCTTCCGGCTGACACACACAGGTTCTGACTGGCCACGGATGTTTTGGCCGGTTCCTGTGTCGTATACGCCGGCAAGAGACGCCCGGTTGTCACCACTGCGGCGACTGCCGCGACGTTATTGAGGACACGGCGCTGCACACTTTGGTGGTTTGCCCCGCCTGGGCATCGCAGCGCCTGATTTGATCGCGGCAGTCGGATCGGTTGCCGGCTCCCGGCCGTAGTTCAGTCTATGGTCCGGAGTGAGAGGTCGTGGAATCTCCTTTTGCGAGGAAGTGATTTCCATCAAGGAGGCGGCGGAGCGGGAGAGGGAGCGTTTAAACCCTCTCCCCAACCGCAGAACCGGGCGCCGGAGGGCGCAAGATGACCTCCAGCCACCCTGAGGTTTGACCTGGGGGTGGCGGGCTTTGTGGGCCTGCCCGCCATCCGTTCAGCACCAGGTCCGAGAGGCGGCGTACGTGTTCCCACGCACGCCTCTGTTTCGTGTCCGTCTCCCCCTTTAGGGGGAGACAGTAGGGCTTTTATTTCGAGTAAGTACCTATCTTGGGTAGGTCTTATTGCGTAGGGGCCTGCCGTTTCATACGGCGGGCCGGAACCTCGGCGGGGTCGCGACCGTATGCGAAAGTGATTCGCGCGGCCCCGTCGATAGTGGTTTTGTCGAGGAACACCGTGGTAGGTTTAGTCGGTATTCCGGGAGGTACAGTACAATGTCACATATACCATTTTATCTATATTTAAAAAATTCTTCAATGCTAAAAAAACATCTTTCTGTCAGCCCAAGTAATTAATTGTATTTTGAATTTATTAAATGTCAAATTTCTAAAAGTATGAGGAACATTGTTAAATATTTTAATACACATTATGTAACAATTATTTGATGTCAGTGTCAGCTTTGTGCATGGTCTATATAATTTGTTGGCATTTTGTGACCTAGGAGCGTAATAATTAGTAGCTTGTTGAAAGAGACATTTATGTTTAACCACAAACAGGCATGCCTCCAGGATATATAGACTGGGGACAGTTAATATTTTATTTTGTTTAAAAACAGGTCGGCATGATTCTATCGATCTTAGTCCAAAGATTGACCTGATACATTTTTTTTGCATAATTAGTATTCTATCAATGTCAACACATTTACCCCATAAAATGATACCGTAGCGGAGTATTGAGTCAACGTAACCATGGTAAGCAGTCATCGCAGCATTTTTCGAGACAGTTTGGCTTATTCGTCTCAGCGGATAAATAAAACTATTTAATTTTGCACATAGTTCATTTACATGATCTTTCCAACCGCAAAATCTGTCGAAAGTAATGCCCAAAAACTTGTATGCATGGACTTCTTCAACTGGAGCTCCTCGATAAGACCTGTTGTCAAATATTATATCAAGTAAGTTATTCAAGTTTCTCTTCTAGAATGATTTGTTTCCAGTCTGAATGTTCTTTTTATCCGTTAATTTAATATTAGAAAAGTGCCCTGTGACACAGGCTACATTTCTACAATGGTCGTGTCTTAAGACAACATGAAAGCAAATTATAATTAACTCTGTATGATGTTGAACATACTCTGTTTATCTATTCGACTTAAATTTAACTTTATTATTCAACCACGAACCGTCTCCGAGGGCCTTAAAATTCATGCCATAGCCGTTATAGTGGCGTGTCAAAGTGCAAAGACGACTGCGCATAATCGCCAGTTGGAGATTACGCAAATGATCCTAGCTGTACCGGTATGCACTAAGACGAGGTATTTGCATTTATTATTTATCAACTTGTAATGTTAAAATGTATAACGTATTTTGGAGCTGGTCTTCTTGCTTAAAGAGATTCGTTAGAGGTACTTGGAGAAATATTCGGTGGGGACATACACACACATGTATATAATATCAGCCCTGTATATAAATTGTCCCACTAGTGGGCATGGGCCTCTTCTCAGTGAGAGTAGGGTCAGGCCATAACCTACTACGCTGGCCCAGTGCTGGTTGTCTGCCAGACTTCACACGTGTTCGAGAAAATTATGTAGAACTCTCTGTCATGTAGGTTTCACGATCTTTTCCTACACAGTTAAAGCCAACAATAATAATTTTTTAATACGCACATAGGTTTCTAAAGGTCAGAGATGCGTGCCTTGGGATCGAACTCGAGAGAGTTCTCACTGATTTGACAAACCACAGATTCTCGCTAAAGAACACCGATTCCTGCCAAGGATGCTTCGCGAGGCTATTGAAATCAAAAAACATCCCAATTTCAATAGAGAAGATGGTTGGAATGTACCACCAGCTTGGGATCCAGTACTTCAAATAGTCAAACCCAAGAAGAAACAAACCACAGCTAGACTTCATGATACTTTGAGCTCATTCTGCGTAAATAGAAACACCAATAATTAAATTATGTTCAGGTACTTTGAAATAACTACACTGGAACATTGAGACAACTACCATCTTAGTCTCCCCGTGACCATGGCTGCTGAAAAGCAACCGAAACGTCGGGGAAAGTGTAAACCAAAAATAAATTGATTTAATAGTTTAAATAATTTTATTAGCTTATAAATTAGTCAAATAAAATCAATAGTAGTAGTAGTAGTGTAATATTTTCAAAATTTTGTAATACAGTGATAAATAAACAACGCGATAAAATCCGTATATAGTAGTTTAAGTTCTCACTGGGTTATCGCTGCGCATACATACTCATTTGAGATTTGAGATACACATATTTATGTGTATACACATATATGTAGTGAGAAGTCTGTAGGTATAGTAGATATATCGTTAAAAGGTAAGTAAGAGCTGGTCGTCTGGCAGTCACATTGCAAACTCCGTGCTGTTACTGAGAACGTCTAAAGAAAAGAGCTCACTAGTACTGCTTAGTTTGGGAAACGATTTACTCTAAGTAATATTAGACGAACTTTAATGACCAACTAGTAACTGAATAAGTATGCTGTGTTAACAGATTTTGTATAATTAATATTTACACCTCAAATATATTACTACTTACATCACTTAATATAATTTGGTAATTATGACGAAACGATCTCAAACAAAATATCTCTTCATGATAAGCTATGCATGATTTATCATACATCAAAGTATAAATTGAACTACAAACTGCCATACAAATAACAGTACTTCAGTCTGTCCAGTTTGCGTATTCCATACAGTGCTATACATTACGACACCCCTACTAACCGAGTCAGCCTATTCCATTTGCTGAGGGGACTCAACAAAGGGTTTATTAGTTTTCGTGTCCTAATAAGATAACATTACAAACAGTTAGGTACTCTTACTTAGTTCTAACTGCACTGATGGCATGCAGCGGATTGTGGTCAGTCCGATACAGATCAAAATTTGATTGATATACCTATTATGATGAGTGTTACATTGTTTCAATGTTTTACAATTGTTCCGCAATACAGTAATTATTATTATGTAGCGTTAAAATAGTAAGATTTAAAAGAAAATTCTAACAAATCAATGAAATATGAGACCGTTATTTAATTTTATTTTCTCACTTCACGGTAAAGGTTTAAATTCAAACAATTCTCAACTAATGTGCTCGTCGCTGTACGAAAAATATTGCTTCAAAAACTTGAATAAATCAGGCAAAATTTGTTCGAGTTCTATAATTCGGGCACTTAATAACTGGATATAAGCGCTTGGAACTCAGCTTCAGTATAAAATGATTCAGAACGGACGGCGGATAGTCCCGGCCTTTGCCAAATCCACTTAAACTGGAAGCACTTAGGTGAGATTTTTTACTTTTTCAACTTTTTCTCTACACGCTGTGGCGAAAAGACTAATCGTCCGACTTAAGCACGAATACAGATTAATGCTGGCGCGTAAATTTTCTTTTATTTAAATTCGAAAGCGTCTGAAAGGAACTGTTTTTATTAGCATTCGCAAATAGTGGCCTGGGATTAAATGGAGGTTGATTTTAATGTAAGCTCCTTACGTACGGTTTTTGTTCCAGCGCTATTAAAATGTAAAATTCTTGTCTTAGAATTTTAAATCCATGTTTAATCATTTAAAGCTGCGGAGGTCGTCATATTTATAAATATTTATACAAGTAGTGCGTTTTAAAATAGTTGTATTCAAGATGGAAATTATAAGGAATAATGCAGCAAAGAAAATCGGAGAGACGCTTTTTAAAGTCACGAGGTAAAATCGGAGGAGCGTTTTTAAAGTCACGAGGTAAATAGCTGGATGTAATATGCTTCTGGCTATCCTTTTCAGGACTGCGGGGTGGTGTAACTTACAAGCGTCGCTTCGCCGCTGCCTCCGTGTTAAGTGTTGTGGGTTCGAATCCTACACGGGACCGTTATTTATGATCCACAAATAATTAGACTGAGTCTTGGTGTATTTTGTATCCATTAATTGTACGTTTTTAGTTTCTGTGACACAGGGCGGTAGTTGTTTTTAATAACAATAATAATTCATTGAACGTACAATATACTAGTAGCAAGTTGCTAAAACTTGTGATTACAAGCTTCTAAAGACGGATGATCTATCCAGACCACGCGACATTATTCTCCACTCTGTGAATTATTATAATGGAGAAAGAGGGCATTAACTTGGCGACACTATTAAAACTTTCCGCGACAAAAATTGATTATCTCCAGTCTTGTTTGTCGAAGCGCCGGAAACTCCAGTCTCTGTAATATGGGACTTATGGTTTTAGATGAGAAACATTCAAACTTCTTCGTACCGAATGATAAAAAAATAAGTTTTGTCCGGAGGGTTTGTGTCATAACCGTAAAGGGAACTTGTAATGAGAAATTGAGAATTGGTTGGACTCGCCGAAGTATTCTTGAAATTGTTTCGGGAAAAGCCGTTAGGTCGAAGGACATACCTTAACCTTGTGTTCCAAATTATCGTAATCATAACATTGTATGGAGCTTTATGTTAAAAACTTCAAAGTATTTAAATGAGTCTCTTGTCAAAGATCAGCGCATGCGCAGCAGCACATATTTAGGTCTTCAATTTAGTTTTTATTCTTGTTATGATTTGTTCGCTCATTTATCTTTTTTAGATTTAGATTTGAAGGTAGAACCTTCAAATCAATTAGGTCTTACGTAATAACATTTGCTTATCTCTTTGGGATAGGTGATCTCGACAACAATTCTTTATGACTCAGTCAGATATGTTATATTTCCCAACCCCGTGAAAAATTCAGGATAACAAGTAAACAATTTTATATAGAAATGCAACGTTGTGTTCAAATTTCAAGTCAATCCATATACTACTTTTCGAGTGTTGCTGACAGGAACATACGAAAGCTGAAGTTTTATATTTAAAGAACATTATAACACTAATTCTACTTCTCTAGAATTAGTGTTCCAAACGTGTTCAAATAAAACATTAGTCCAAATGCCGTTCATTGTAGAGCGAGCTGCACAAGTTGTCCAAATTCCCCACTAATGGAGAATAGAATTTGAAGTTGTTGAAAAGCAGACAGGTTGAACTTACGACAGCGTTTACACCGTAGCTTCATTCATATTTTGAATCGTAACTATCATATTATAAATGCAAATGCGAGTTTGCTTGTTTGTTACGCTTTCATGTCTTGACTTCTCAACTGATCATCATACACGTTGTCAGGGGTTAAGAAAAGG
Organism: Catocala nupta; assembly: GCA_963675205.1. Taxonomy (NCBI): domain Eukaryota; kingdom Metazoa; phylum Arthropoda; class Insecta; order Lepidoptera; family Erebidae; genus Catocala; species Catocala nupta. The sequence goes on from OY776094.1 coordinate 10,608,071, forward strand.
GTATAGGGGTTTCATTCAGAAACAATTGTTCCCAAGGCATTATTATTTATTAGCAATATCTAAATTACCGCCAGCAAAGCCGCAGACAAAATCTGATATATTATACTAGATTACTACTGGCTGCAATTGGTCGTAAAGAAGAACCACTACTCGCAACCACCAATCGCGGCCAACAGCGGCTGGCTTAGTCACCAGTAAAATTTTCACTATGTATTCGGACATTGAAGGCCACGACTGTGGTCTAGTATGCGTGGGTAATGGGCCTCTACACGCGGTCATAACTAGCGATTTTTGACTACTCATGCAGTTTGTGACTCAGAAACAGCCACATAAACTCTCACCGTCTTACTAATAAACCCATTTTAAATTTTTGACATAATATCTATACAATATTATAAAGCTGAGGAATTGTTTGTTTGGTTGAACGCGCTAATCTCAGGTACTACTGGTTTGAATTGAAAATTATTTGTTGTTAGATAGCCTATCGAGGAAGGCCAGGCAACATCACGCTACGACCTACGGGGGCGGCGCAGCAACCAGAAATGCGGGTGAAACCGCGAGCTCAGCTAGTCTACTATATAGCGACAGTTCATGAGAAATCTTACTTATAAACGTTAGTTAGCGCTAAGAGTAAGTTTATCAAACGCTAAACAGTACATAAAGCTAAACAGAAATATGGCAGATTTGCTGATCAGCTGGGACAGTTTTGACATTAACGTCAATCGTTTACGAAAATATTAAGTACATAAAAATGAAATAGGTGTGATTAAAATTCTTTGAAGGAAAAATGTTTCAGCGCAGTTTTCTTCGTACTGTATTAATTACCCAATAATATCAAATAATTTAAAATTTTGCAGCTTAAAGAAGACGAAAAAGATCTATAAAGTGTGGTTGAATCCGAGTTACGATTTTTGCGAAATATCATATCAGATATCATATCATAAAAGAAAATATATAGGCTATATGATTTAAATTTTTATAGTGATTTGCTAATATACTTCCATTATGAGCATCCATTCGTGATTTGTAAAGCTGCAAATAATTACAATGATTCGATGTTAACTACATTATAATATCAAAGCTCACATATCATGAAGTATGTATAAGAAAAACATTGCAAAAATATAATTGAACAAAAACAATCCGAAACTGAAGAACACTATTTTGTTTACTGTTGTCAGTAAATGCACTTTTTTAAGAAAGCATAGTACATATTGTTGTTATCATTCATTAGAATACGCAGCAGTTCGTTATGATTACGTGTATTTAAAAATACTTTGTACTTGTTTATTCCAAATTGTGAAAATTGATATTTTTATTACCGTCTCGATCATACAAATCAGACGACAAACATATTTTCTTATAGTTAGCTGGTTATTGTATTTAAGCGAAGTGATAATATACTCTTTCAATAATCAAACTCTTTGAATTACTTAAAGAAAACATAACATAGATAAGACAGTATATAACTGAGAGTTAAAGTCGCCATGCCACAGATACTATAGCCTGTTTCAATAAGAAGACATCCCTTTTGACCCTTCATAACACGTAACTCCGCACATTTCATATAATTTGCTAAAATAAACAATGATTACTTAGGGTACTAAAGACTATTTATCAAAAAATGGATTTGAAAAGATATTGCACTTACAGTGTAAATATATCATAGATTTACAAATAAACACGGTATGAATAACATTGATGTAACTATTCTTTCGATATGTCAAACTTGGTTTGTCTTCAACTTTTTGTTATTCTGTTTCTATCATTTCTGTTTCGATTCTAAACCCACGATTACAGTTTGTTTATAAAGTTAATCGGTAATCGATTTCGTGCTGTGTCGATTGAAACGGTGTCTTCACTATTGTTGCCAAGCGATCATCTGTCAAATGGGACTTCGTATTTGAAACAGACTATAAAACCTAAAAATGGTTTATTACAGATGATGTATCACTTCAGTTGCATTACCTAGTAAATTAATTTGGTCAAGCTTTATGCTGACTGTCACATGATGCAAGAATAAAATTGTGTTTCGTGTTTTGCGAGCTATCACCCGAGAGACTTAAAATTGGTTTATAAGGAAAGAATAGTTATTCATTGATTAAAGGAATGAGAGCTACAGGCTTATGTCACTGACTATACAGTGATACAATCGACCACTTGTGAGATTTTGAATTGCTTTTTCATACGCAATGATGATATAATTTTGATCACAGTTTATTACTATAGAACAATAAAAAGTAATTTTGCATAAAATGCTGCTACAAATTTGTTTAATGTTCAGTTGTTTATGTCACTGACTGTATCATACAAATACATTTTATACAATACAATACTTTACTCACATCTTGCAGAGACCATTATTGTTTGTACACACAGCGATTCATCAACCTAGACTGTTTGGACTTTGAACTATTAGAAGTTGAACGCTGCGAATCGTGCGAGAGAGTATGTTATATTTTTGTTACTTTGTCTCATTCACGCTGAACGGGCCGCGGGCGTCGCCACACGCGCTAGTGCACCGTGATGGGTCTACACCACTATGCACTGTCCCTTTTCGACAATTCTCTATTTTGTATGTAACGTAGTTATGCGTATATAGGGTGTCTATCTTAATGTGTAGCCGTATGTACTTTAGCTATCACCGGTAGTCTAGTAAACAGCAGTGCTAAATGGAACAGAGTGCCTAGTGTGTGTTTGTTTTACTTTAACGCGATCGACACGTTTATGATGTTTGACACTCCGATTGGCCCGCTCCAAGCTCTTAAGTTATCAGAGTGCTTAGTGCGAGTTTGTTTGACGTTAACGCGATCGATATGTTTATGACGATCGGTGGTCCGATTGGCTCGCTCCAAGCTCTCAATCAATCAGAGACGAGGTAAACGTTTCGATCGCGTTAACTTAAAAACAACTCACTCTAGGCATCTTGTATGTTACAATCCGGTGTGATATAAGATAAGCGTTAATTATTTGAATTAATAGCAATCGGTTTCAATCAATTTGCGGTGCGGCTGAACGACAAAGCGTCGGCGCTACGTGTCGATTAATTTGGAACCTCGTTTGCAGCACAACTGCACTCGGAATTTGCAATTTGTTTGCTTTAAAAGTCAAATAAAAAGGCTGGCAAACGGGTGCAGTAAATAAGTTTCCAAATTGGTAAGTAGTGAACGTTGAACTTTAATGGTGATGGAAATAGCTTTGAATAATCTAATTCTGCGCAATTGGGAATCTTGTTTTCGCTTACATATTAAATTAGGTTGATAGTAATTGTATGTGTTTTATGTCTATTTAGGTCAATTCAAGTCGCTTAGAAATACCTGCTCTCTGATATATACAATCAAGACATCTTTATCTGTTTTGGTTAAAAACCTTCAAATATAAATATTATGTCCTTTCATGAAATTATTTCAGAACTATATTCCAAATCTTATTTCAAGCGCCATTCTTTCTCATCAAAGCTTTGTGAAAATAATACACCAAAGTCCATTTCAAAGCCACAAAAAATATTATAAAGTCTGTCTGCTTTGATATTTACGTCAATGCGTAAAGCAATTTCATTGCTTTGGAGATTATTACCTCAAAAATTTGAGAAAGACGTAAGCTATAATATATTTTCCAAGCGGCCATGACACGACTGTTGCATTATAAACGGTACAACAGTTAGTATACAAGACTAGTAATATTTTCATCTAAAAAACAAAGATATAATCTTAAGAACTTTCAAATCACTAAGAGCTCCCCTAACTGATCAGTAAAGGCCATTAAGATCTAGGGAGAAGCTGGGATAAAATCTATAATGAGATTAAAGTTCCGGCAGAAGCCTGTTAATCGCCTTACATTAAGCGGGTAGATGCATTTTCTTTTCTACTACAAATTGGCGGTAGTACGTGCCAATGGCACTAAGGAGGATTCACACAGACGTTTACCATAGAAGACGAAGCGAAAAGATTATGTATATTTTTTCGTACTTTCTACTGCTTGGATTAGATAACTATGTTTTTAACAATTAAAATAGGTATGTAAAGGTTTTCTCATTTATTAAATGCCAACAGATATTGAAACTTCATAAGTTAAACGTTATATTATGTTACTGGAATAATTAAATGCGGATATACCTTCTAATTGCTTGTTTGGTCTAGTAGTATAAATATGCGCATAACGCTATAAAGATTTTTGTTTAAAATTCTCAGCGGCAGCGTTAAGGTTCAAGAAAACCTAAAATAACATCAAGTGGAAAAAAAGACGGCTAAGTAAAACATAATTTGAAGCAAGATTAAAATGGAAGAATGATCTTGCAAACTGAAAAAAATATTGCACGGATGTAGTGGGCACGCAAACGCCTCGTCACAAAGTGACGGTTGGGAGTTTGAAGCATAAACAGGACAATGATTTTTGAGATCTATAAATCATTATTCTGAGTTTGGGTGTACTTAGTGTTCGAAAATAGTATGTTTATAAAGACACAGTCTGATCTCATAAGCCGAGGAAAACTTTAAAAATATTGTTACTAACTATTTTTGTAGTAGTGTTGTCCTAATTCTAGTAAGGATTCTACAGAATATACCACGGGGAGTGCTCTGAAGAGTTATTCCACCTTATCCCGCCCTCCCCTTTCTTATACAGAACAACGCGTGCTGGGCTCAGATGCCATCCTTACACGGTGCAGTCGACTAAAGTGCGTACCAACAAGTTTGAGTCCTCATACCTCTGCCGAACGATCAAGGCATGGAATTCTCTGCCAAGGCACGTGTTTCCTTCTTCCTTCAATCCTGGGTCCATTAAAGCGGGCTGTGAAAAGCACCTTTTCAGGCCGTAAAAGAAGAGACCTCAACATCGCCTCGGCCTCGCCTGCTATGAGGACGATGTGGAGGCCACTGCTCTTAGACCAGACGACTGCTTACCATCAGGCGGAGTGTGGTCATTTTGATGAGTCAAAAAAAACCAAAGTAAAGGTTTTAAAAGCTTCGTGCAGCGATTAGAGAAATGCCTATTCTAAAAAGAATTACCGTAATGTTTCTAGACTTTGTCAACAGGTGGGCAATTGTTCTTTGTCCCTTATGCTGTCAACGAAGCGCTTTAGTAAGCAACGAGTGAGACCTCTAGTTCCCGTGTTACAAGCGCCCATATTCTATTAACCACTTACCATTCAGCTTGCAGCAATGTATACTACTGCTAATTTAGTATGCGGCACAAACTTATTTTAGGAAATATTATATTATTTATTTTATAAGAACACAGCTCCCGCAAAACGGCATTTTTGTATCGCGGGGGTCTCAAACTCAGACTCGTAGCACCTATGTATTTGTGGATGACATATTTTTTGGTCCCGTTTTAAATATGAATGCACAAAACTCGGATAGTTGAAGTGGTGAGGGATCAACCATTTCACCATCCGTGCAATCTAATCGCCATCAGTTTTTGGTTAATAAGTGTTCAGAAACAAAATAAAAATATTATAACATCGTCTCAAGTCTATATCATAGAAACGGTAGGCAAAGATGTAAACACATCGACGCGCTAACTATAGTAAACTATAGTTATCGTTAGAAGGCTATTGCCGTTTGTCGGGCACAGTTTCAAATCCCTGCTGCTACTAATAATTCTTGGTAGAACCTAATAGCACGTTCCCTGTCCCGGGATTCGAACTCGACACCCCGAGCTCAGTAGTAGATAGTATTCACTGAAAGAAAAACCTAAGGCGCTTTGCATATGTAGCAACTGGCAACTGGCAACTAGCTGTTTACATATATCTCAATGGAACTGCGCACACATAGCAACTCGAGTTGCGAGTTCCGGTGATAGACAACTGGCTACTTTTAAAGGAAACTTTTAAAAAGTTGGTAGTTGCCTCAACTATAGTTGCTCCATCTGCAAAGCGCCTAATAGCACATTACCTGTCCTGGGATTTGAACTCGAGAAATCATGCACAGTAGTATCATTCACTGGTAGAAAAACATAATAACACTTTCCCTGTCCCGGGATTCGAACTTGAGACCTCATGCTCAGTAGTATCATTCACTGGTAGAAAAACATAATAGCACTTTCCCTGTCCCGGGATTCGAACTTGAGACTTCATGCTCAGTAGTATCATTCACTAGTAGAAAAACATAATAGCACTTTCCCTGTCTCGGGATTCGAACTTGAGACCTCATGCTCAGCAGTCGAGGTAGTCCATTTTATCATTGTTGTCTTGACGGCAAAAGTCCAAAACACTTTGCCTACCCGGGAATCGAAACCACTCGAGTTTTTGAGTTTAATCCTTATAAACAAACAAACAAACAATCTAATATTTCCTCTATATAATATTAGTAGATATAGGTACTTAGATTTATAGGTAGAAGACAATTTTACAAATGGAAATGATCTTTGGGTTTAAAAGTAAAGATATTGATGAGAATGCGCCTTTACACAAGACTTCGAGTGAAAATTAAATTTCATTACGAACTTGCTTTAAGTATACTGTATTTTTTATCTGCTATCTCTTTTACTTGTACACGTTTAAGACATTTCAACAGTTACACCTTTCTTTTTGCGGTCAGTTACTTTGTACGTACCGTTAATCATCAGTTACTGTTGTTCGTAGCATTTTAACAGCTAAAGAAGTACATGAAGATATCTGTAGTTAAAATGGTTAATACATATAAATCTGATTTGTGAATCTGTAGAATTATTTGGCTTAGTAGTCGTTTCGCAGGAATTTGTTTGCGCAAATCGTGCGAAAAGACACTTTACTAATATTATTTTTGTTGTCGTTTCGCACACATGTAATATATTTTCGTGCGAGTCGTTCCTGTCTAAAAACGCAGGTGTCGTTTCGCATGATTCGCATTATTTAGTCGCACGAATACCGTTATGATCTAAGTGGTCGCATCGCCACTGCCTACACAGTGTTGTGGGTTTGATTCTGCGTGTTGTACCATGCGAACCAAAGCCGCGCATCGTTTTGGCATAAATGCATACAAACAATCGATACGGGACTCGGACAACATCTACGACACGCACTATGTGGATATGTATACCTAAAAGTATAGCTGTCGGAATGGAGCTGTAATATCTGTAATATCTCTGCTTACACCTTCTGGCATATAAGCGTGATAATATGTATGTATAAAGGGAATGCCAGACATAACATGTCGGCTTCGATGGTGTAGTGGTCAGTGTAACCGACTGCCACGCCTGAGGTCGCGCGTTCGATTCCCGCACAAGTCAAACATTTGTGTGCAGGACCATGTATGTTTGTCTTGGTCTGGGTAGTTCTATGTATAATATGTAATTATTAAAAATATAGTATATATGTATGTTTATCCATTGTCTAGTAACCATAGTACAAGCTTTGCTTAGTTTAGGCTAGATGGTGTTGTGTGTATATGATAGAATATTATATTATTATATAATTAAAAACCTATTGTGTCTGGTCGCCTGTGTGCCGCTGCTAGCTTAAACCGTCGAGCTTAAATACCAATATAGCAATAGGTTAGTTAATCTGTCAAAGCTTAGAATACCAGACATAATTAAAAATCTATTGTGTCTGGCCGCTGGTGTTCCGCACCAGAGACGCGCATCGGCAAACATCTACGGCGCACTATGTGGTACCTTAAAATATAGCTAGCGAAATGTGGCTGTAATACCACTGCCAATCCCATCGGGCATATTATAAGCGTGATAGTATGTATTTAGAAATATTTAAGATTAACCTGTTAACTGTTGGAATACCAGAAATCATTAAAAATCTATTGTGTCTGGCCGCCGGTGTGTCGCACTAGAGACGTGCATCGCTTTCGCATTATTACAAACAAACAATCGATACGCGACACAGCAAACTTTATATGATGCACGATGTGGTACCTAAAAGTATATAGAAATATATCTCTGCTCACCCATTCTGGAATAGCGTGATACTATGTATGTATAAAAGGTTTAAGATTAACCTGTCAATAATTGGAATACCAGACATTTTTAAAATCTATTGTGACTGTCCGCCGGTGTGCCGGTGCTAATCAATAGGCTAGTTAATCTATCAATGCTTAAAATACCAGACAATTAAAAATCTATTATCTCTGGCCGCCGGTGTGCCGCTGCGATTATATAGGTTAAACAGGTATTATATAATATATACATAGCTATTAGACATATAAATCAAAATAAGATAATAGGAAGTGAAGACAATTTCATTCACATTTCTTCAAAACACATGCTTCCATATATAAATACGTCTACTTATTAAAAAACCTCAATAACACTTTACCCGACTCGGAAATCGTACCCTAGACCATAGCAGCCAGAAACACTACTATTGCACCATCGAGGTGGACCAACCAATAAATGTAACTAAATTATTCTGAGGTTCGTAATATATATGCGGGACACACAAGCGGTTTCTGTATTAGTTTGCTTAATTCGTAGTTAGATGGCGTTCAACATACAAAATATGAGCTTTAAAAGTTATTCAGTGCATAAATACAGCGATAATAATTATCACTATTTTCGTTAAAGATCGAATTCACAAGCAATTCTGAATCGTACAGTTATAAAAATAAGGTCTATCATCAATACAACGGAAGCAAATACTATTTTCAGACCTATAACCACAGAATAAATACAGTACTAACGTACCTATAACGTTTACCCTTCGGAACAAGTCGCGCAATCAATGAATTCTGTTACATACAAACCTACCTACTACATTCTTCATTCATATATACAACCTGATGTCAGTAGTGGAGAGAGGTGCGGGCAACAGAAACAGATCGATGCGTTAAAACGAAACAGAGTACGTTGTGTCATGCGCAGTACGTTCCTCGTAGATATTGAATGGAAATTTCGACTCTCCTAGCAGCGGTCCCATGGTGTAATGGTTAGCACTTTGGACTCTGAATCCAACGATCCGAGTTCAAATCTCGGTGGGACCTGGCTTTTTAATGTTTACTTTTATATTTTAATAATTTTGAATGCATTTTAATTGATAAATTATAATGTTTGATGTAAAATTAGTAATAAATAAATATTTTAGCATTGTTTTTGGTTATTTAGCATCAGTGAATATACTAACATACATTCGATGAGAATTTAAGTTTATGTAAAGCATTTTAACAAAATTTAGTCGGCTAGATTTATTTTACCTTTTTCATGTATTACTGGTATTATTACAGCATTTATTTGTTATAGTAGATATTTACATAGAATATACATTAGTAGAACGTTATAAAGTTATATAGTTATTAAATTAAATTAATTAATATCAATATAACAATTAAATGGCCATAAGATTAATTGTTAGATACCTTTTTAAGAAATAACCTAGACATCAGGTAACTAGTAACTATAAATTAATAACTGTAAGCACATAAACATAGAAACTGTTGGTTTTTCAGCCTAATAATATTACGTCTTCAAACTTCACACAGCATATTCTCATTATTATAAAGACAACGACGCATTACATTTTTGCTATGATAATAATTACAGGCGTTTACCAATACACTTATTGTGTTATTGAATTAATATTAACTATTATATTATTATTATATTAATATATAAAATTTACTCAATATTATTTTTATACAATACATTTACGTAGTGTATCCAAAAGGGTAAGCAGGGGTGTATTATATTCTTATGATTTGATTAACGAAAAATAAATGATAAACGAATCAATTGCCGTAGATCGCGAATTATGCCTGAATTTATCTTGTTATTACGAAGAAGCGAGCAATAAACTTAAGGTTACGCTTTTCTATATAGGTATATTCATTTTTTCATATTTATTTATATCCTTATTTATTATATGGGTATGTCTGATTAGAGAAATTATTAGACAATAGATCTGATTAGACTGAGAATGTGTAGAATAATTTGAGAAGCATGATTCATTATAGTAGGTAGCAGCGTCTCACATCTCATTTCATATTTTCTACGTTCTGTCCGTGGTTTGTCTCGCATAAATATAGGGTCAATTTTCTACTCCTCGGGAAGAGGACTTTTGTCCTAGATAAGTATAAGTTTCTTTTCTGTACACTTGATAACGTGTATGCGAAATTTCATGATGATTGGTTGAGTAGTTCGCATAGAAAGCGTAACAACTAAACAAACAATCTCGCATTCAAATTTACCTATAATATTATGTAGGATTTATTTAATCATAAAAAGCACTTTAATTATGTTTGATTTTAACAATAATAATTGAAAATTATAAAAGTAATATTAACACAAAGGAGAAAAATAATGTATATACCTACTTACTTAAAATTAGATAATGATTTTGGCAATAGTACACCCACTGGTAAGAGCAGTTCAATCAGCATTTTTATCATCTAACCCATCTCACATTTAGAAGGGGCCCGTGCCCAGCAGTGTGACAGGATATAAACAGACCTGATATCATATTATTATAGCGTCTAAGACCGCATAGTAGCAAACTCAGGAGATAACGATCTGCAGTACTTAATTATAAGCATAAACACAAACGGCCAGTAAATCAATGTCAAATAGATGAAATACTACCCGAATTATTCTAAGGTATGATTGACTTGAAAAATCCTAATAAGTTAGGTAAATTAACAAGAAAAAGGCCTTATACAAAACACTTAAATATATTATAAATAAAGCCTTTGCTGTATTAAAACCTGCAGTAAGAGGAAGATATAAAGTATATTTAGAATAACGAAGTTCAATAAGAAGTGTCGTCACACCGTACAATTATCGCTCCATTCCAAATCACCAATAGAATTGGAAAAGCGAGCGAGCTGATGCGAAATAGGCCACGTCCTACTGGAAGCGAATATTTGTATAATATTCTGTAGATATTTCGACAAAAGCAATCTTTACTAGTCTATATTAATATTATAAAGATGACAGATTTGTATCTTTGTTTTATTTTTATTTGTGATAAATGAACTCAAAAACAACTGAACCGATTTTAAGAATTGACTATCAGATAGCTAGTTTTCAAAAAATAACATAGGCCATAAATACCATCATGCTATGAACTACAGTAGTAATCATTAGCGTGGATGAAACCGCAGGGTGTTTTATAGGGGTTGTTACATAATAGGTATGATTATTAATAATTATTGATTTTTGGTTCCAAGGCTTACGTTTGCGGTTCTTTGCGACGGATCGTCACGTGACGTGACGTTACGGTATCCAAGTCTAGCAATGCGTTATTGTTCTCACTCATTACTCAAATAATAAATTGAGAACAGATGCAGCTAGGACTCCGGTAAATTGCGTAGTACAAAGAAATGTCTTGTACGAGGAACTAAAACAGCTGGTGAAATGTGGATGTAATTCATCTTTGCTTATTCCTTTAAGGATATGAAGGCGATCTTTTTGATAATATTCATAAGGTAAACGGCACTGTTACTAACTCAAAGAACAACTTCTTTTCTTAGCTGGACTGCCCTTCACTGGTAAATTGACTAGCTACGTCCATAGCTAGCGAAACCTGAATGTTGTATACCGCCTTTTACCTCTAGCAGCTATGACTATAATATGTAGTCCTTATGCTGTTATGGTTTTAATTACATGTATTATTATTTTTGCTTTGTCGATACTCGCTGTCAGTACAACATAGCCTTCTCGCAGCTATTTAGTTAGTAAAGAAGAAAGAATAGGTGCCGTTCTCTTTGCATTTTTATTGGACATTTTCCTTCGTTCCGACATTGGATTTGAATAATACTGTTTAACACAGGCAGAAGCTAAATTCGCGCCGGCAAGTATTGTAATATTTGTTTTAAAACGGACTTTCTGTACTGCTCTTGTCTCCAGTCTTTCAAGTAGTTGTTTGTTTTTTGAGATAGGGGTAGCCTTGTTGAGTTTTTTCTGATAGTTCTATAGCAAAAAGTTCCGTTTTTATTTTACAGCACATGAGATACAATACAGAAAGCGTTGTATATCGTGTAGCGCTGCGTTCCAGTATACAGTAATTATATCATTCGGTATGGTTGTAAGTATGATCCTTTATTATTCAACTCGTAGATTCAAATCCACTAACTGCTTTATATTATTTTAACTAAAAAATAAGGTGGTCTAAATGTAAGTATCATATATTTATCGTACTAGGTCTTTTACACCCTGCGTTGGATAAATAATTCTTGGATACTACATTTGAATGGAGGCTTGGTAGTTGTCTTGGCAAGTAGGCACCTACATATTTATATACATAACTTTTACCTGTTTTCTGAAGGAGTCTGAGAGGCCGTGACTAAGGATTTTTAGTTGCCATATCTTGCCATCTCTCCTTCTTCATTCAATGCCGTTTGCACACTCGGTGGTTCGGCGGTATACAATTTTCCAAAAAAAAGGTTCCAAGCATTGGTAAACGCGACATATAGATCTACATAATGATATGGATAATAAATAAAAGAAACCTTTTCCATTAATTGAGCCTAAATGTTACTTAATTGCCAGCAAAGCCTTTGTTATGTTATCTCTAAAAATCACCGTTCACAGGTACAAGATGAATCTGCAAGTCTAATAATTGACATTTTGAGTCCACTGCTAGGTGATTCAAACACGTGCTTACAAGCCATCGGCGCCAGGTTTTGTAGACAATAAGAAGTCTATAACGGTCAGTAAGCATCCTCAATTTTGATAAAAATGGTGTAATAGTAGGATGTCAGTTGTGGCCGATATGGTCAGTAGTAGATAGATTGTGTACGTTTGCAGGAGTAGGGGTATCTCATGCACATTACCAATGCTGTAAAACAGGATATATACTGAGTAACCACCACAAGGAAGGACTGAGATGGCTAACCTTTTTTTAACTCACGCCCTTGGATTTAATCCTTTGTCGCGGTGGACAATACAAACTCCAAACAACTGTTTGTGGATCGTACCAATTTTTGTCAGTGTGGTGATCGAACTCACAGCACTAGGCGGGGTAGCAATGGCGAGGTTGCCACTTCAACCACTACGGATGAGTTAAGTGGTTGCTACACCACAAATTTTTGCAGAAAAGAAAGGGAAAACAGTCGATTTCTTTTTAATTAGCCTAATTGGAAATTGCAAGCTTGTGGTCCACAATTTTCTCACCATATCTTCAATGAAGCCATCAATAATCTCTACCTCTTTAATATTTTCATAGCTTATAAAAGCCAGAGTTGTCATTTTTATCTCTACAAGGAAATCACTGCTGTATAAGGAAGCAAACCAGTTTATTATAAAAGGAAACTTGGTTGTTTTAAAACAATTATCCCTTTTATTTAAACTTTACTTATTAACTCAAATTGTCATTAAAGAGTCTAAGCAGTGCTCATCTTTGACTTTAATCATTGCAAAGAGTGACGAAATTGACTTTTTTGAGTGGATTTTCTTAGATATACCTTAATTTATGGACCCTCTGTGCGTTATTGAAAAAGCTCTCTGTCTTTTGGGTGTCCTTCTAAAGATAGGGAGCATAAATATTCATGAGATTCGTGGACTAAGTCTAAGTCTAAGTCCTAATTTTGACTTAATAATACATTATTATGTGCATACCTAATTCAATTGGTAAAGTATTAACTTTTATTAAAGATTTTTGTAATATTGTCTATACTATTGTTTAGTTCTAAGATGAGCGTTTTATTCAAAGTTGGTACGATGAGGAGCTGTAAGACTAATAACAAAAGCGAGCTTGTGCATAATTCTTACTGATAGTAAAAGCCAAGTTTTAAATGCATAAATGTCACTTTAAAGATTTTCTTCAAAATTGAAGATGTAGTTGAGGTTCAAAATCTATATGGAATAAAATTTGCGTAACATATCTTTGATACACACGCATCTCTCTACGTGTCGCTTTATCAAGCGTCATTTGATGCCGATTTGTAATTTGTTTCCATGTTTGGGTTTATCTTGTGTCAATTATTTCAATCTTTCGTTACATCCTTGGTTGTGCCTGCTGCGACATAATTCTATTAATAAAAAATCAATTGGCGGTAGGTGTATTTTAAAATTAAGCTACTAGATTATTTGTAAGAAACTTTGACTTTATTAAAATTAAAATCATGCAATTAGAATTCAGATTTCATAGATCTTTTTTTTATAATATTAACGGAAGACGTATGTATGTCTATGCGTACAACCAGACTGCAAAATGGTTTTAATAATCTAATGGTCTTATTCATTAAAAATATCTTACTTAATATGATAGATAGTTAAAATACCTAGTATGTCTTATAAATGCATAAAAAACTTATATTCATTATTTTCTGTAACCCTTTATTATATACTAGCATCGTTATTAGGCAATCTAGTATTCTTATGCAATACTTTTTAGAATATTTACTTATTACGACGTTATAACCCTTTTGTAAGATTTATGAATACAGCCGATAAAATTTCCAATTTTGGAGTCTTAACATACTTTGAAAAAAATCCCTTTTTATTGTTTTTATTGGAACCCTACACTAAGGTGATGCTGGTTTTAAATTAACACGGTAATCTTGAGCGATTGGAATGTTGGCGCTATCTCAACGAATACGCTTATACTCGTAGAAAACTTTTACTTTTTGTATCTTGGAATTTCAAATTTAACATCAACAGTTTAATGAAATTCTTGAAGAAGACACGTCTAAACATTATAAATTCTTAATACTAATTTATTTACTTTATAGTATAGTAGTATAATATAGTATAGTAGTATAATTATTTAACGTTGAATAAAATTTATGTGTTTTAAGCTAAGGTAACGCTATGACCATTGTGGGGCAGCCTTATTTGGTATAAGCTTAATTGGTACAAGTCAGCCTAGGCATCGTTATCATGAGGTCCAACATTTTTATGACACGTAAGTCTAAATATTATCAGAAGGAAATTCTGGAGTCACTTGAATATCGGTAACATCAGCGGCGTAATTTAAAGATTTCATATTATAGTTTTAGTTAGAATAACCTTGTTCATGAGTGTTACTTTGTGACCTAAATGAATAACGATATTATGAATTTGATTTGAGATAGTTGTAATTCCTGAAATTTGATAATTAAATGAGTTACTGTGTAACATGTAGCAAAGATGCTACGTATCAAGGCATAGTTCTAGACTTCACTTTGCTTCTGACTTTTTATGCCAAAAAGGCAAACAGTAAGTACTGTCCAATGCGGTCATTTATGAATAGCCTACCAGCCAAAAGTGAGCGTAAATCAATGCCAAAGGATTAACGATATTTAAATCATTAAAATCTAGTAAAGTACTTAAAATAATAAAATACATTATTATATTTCAATGAAGTTAAATTTCCATTTATATGACAACCCGTTCTGAAAAGATTGAATGAACAAAGGGTCCAAAAATAGAGGTCCCGGGACAAAACGAGACTTAGTAAATAAAGTGAAACAATCCAATTATGCTCTGAAAGATGTCTCTGGAGAGACTGATCTTTTGTCGCCTTTTGTAATCATTTATTGAGGGAAATTTACTCTTGTATTTTATTTGCCTTATATTCTGATATCAATTTATGTTTTCAAAAGGTAAATTATTTATTAATAATAACAAATCTTAGAACGACTACTAATAAATGTCAAAGTTATGCGTAATAAAAGAATACTGTCGATACTCTTCTTTATTTAAAATGCTACAATTGTACAATATTTTATGAATTGTGTCAGAAAGTGTTGCAATTATTACACTTGTTATTAAGTGCATATTCTTAAAATTATGTGTCTATGTGAATATTATTTATATTCGATACAAATGGTAACAATAACTTTTTAGGTTTAGACACATTGTGCAGCGATTCAAAGGGAAAATCCGTATCAGCTATAAATGTAAACCTTATAGTCGGTAGTTTTTAGAAGTAGAAAACTATACTTTACTTAACTGAAATTTAGGTGTATTACTGACTGTTTGTTGTGTAGCATAAGTGTGTTATTTAGTGGGTTAGTGCTTATATTATAACATATTTGTGTTAACAAATTTACACAGAAAACAGGCTCGCCCCCGTTTACGTTAATCGTTTTGAAAAATGTCTATGTAATACATATAACTATAATATAACTTGTTGGAGATATACAGCCGTATGACGGACTTATTAGAGATATACGTATATATGACGTATATATCGATTCTAATACGCATATAGTAGACCTGTGTATTGATGGTTGAGTTGAGAAATCTATCATAACTTTAGCTATTGACAGAACTCGACGTAGTTGAACGTCAGCTTGATTTCGCATGCATTTGACTAGCTCATAGAGGTTTCCACTAAAGGCGCTTTTAGAAGATGAAGGTCGTGCTGTCGATTAAACGTATCGAGTTGCATCAAGAGTTATGAAAACACATTGTAAACCCCTCTTTCGGTGAATAACATCCAAATTAAGCTCACGGCATCTGATATTGAGATGTAGAGACAAAAATCACAAACCCATTAAGAGGCTTTCATTATAGCGGAACAATATTGTTCTTTCAATCACAGCGTACGAGGCTCAGTGAAGTACACTGCAAACAACGCCGGGTGCGACAATTTACTTATTTCTCTTTCTCCAACGTTATGCAAACTACCCCGATCGTGCCTGGAAACCTGAACAGGAAAATGGAGTATTAATAACATTGGAGCACGAAAAATGTGGAAGTTACGATTTATAGTACGGGAGAGGGCTTTTGAGATGTTATTGTATGCTTCAGGTGCATTTGGTATTTTATTTTATTAGAGGTACGTTTTCAGCCAGTCTAATTAATTTGACTGGCAATAAAATACTTACTAAATATTTTTACTGATATAAATGTTTTGAATATATTGAAATTAAATTACTTTATCCGGTTGCATCGCGTTGTTTGTTTCAAACCCAAGCTCTAATAGTTTAATCTCATTCTGCGTAAATAGAAACACCAATAATTAAATTATGTTCGGGTACTTACTAATAACTGCACTTTGACATTGTGACAACCACCATCTATCTCTCCCCATGAACATGGCTGCTGAAAAGCATCCGTAACGTCGGAGAAAGTGTAATTAAATCTAAATAGTTGAATAGTTTAAAAAAATAATTAAACAGTAATTAGTAACAGTGTTCATCAGTAGTATTTTAAGAGTTTCAAAATAATAGTGTTTTACAAATAAACAACGCGATAAAATCTGTATAAAGGAATTTAATTTATATATAACATTCGCGTAAAGTTAAACGCAAGATAATAATTATGTTTTACATAATTCTGTTGAAGATCATTCACATCATTTCACGATTACCACATAAAATACTTATTATCTCACAGGTAGAAACTAGTACATATTAAATATATTATTCTGAACTAAATATAATATTTTAAACTAAATATAATATTCGAAACTAGTATTGAATATAATATTCTAAACTAAATATAATATTCGAAACTAGTATTGAATATAAAATTGTGGGATTGCTAGTAACATCGCAGTACCGTATTTTACAGTGCAACATTCCTAGTTAAAATGTGCCGTTGACCTACTTGAAACAATGGAATTAAAATTTTATTATCACAAGTTGACTGCCTCGGTTGCGCAGCGGTATGGTAGGCGACTAATGTGACCCAAGAACACGGAAATCTAACACGGGGCTTGTGCCCCGGTCGTATGCGCAAACTTATGTCACTTATGCCGAGGAACCAAGTAGATTTTTTTTTGAAGTGAAAAATTCTTTAGGCGAGTTGAGCACTTTTTTGGTGAACACAAATCATGGAACTCGCGTCATCGTCACCGAACGCTTTCCATGAGCTGTATGTATACTGTGTATATATGTGTACTTTTTGGGTGAACAAAAAGTGTGATACTCGCGTCATCGTTACCGCACGCTAGTTACTTAGTTTTCTCTTCTATCGGCACTTTTTATACGTTGTGAAACACACCTGACCACCATCCAATATGTCATATAATCACCATATAATCTAAACAACCAACCAATCTTAAACCTAACTTATACAGTCCAAAGTTATATAATAGAAGCAATAAATATACTATTACTAGCTGACCCGACAAACGTTGTTCTGCCTTATAAATTATTTCTTAGCGGCATGAAATATACTTTAAGACCTATTCTCATACCTACCAAGTATAAACAAAAAAAAATCATAAAAAACGGGCGAGCCGTTTCGGAGGATTGCGACTACAAACACCATGACACGAGATTTTTATATACAGTGTGACTGGTTAAACATTGTAGGTACATATTTAAGGACATGATAATTAATGGTCAGACGTAATGTATATAAAAAATAATAATAAAATCTGTGTAATCTGCAAAGAAAACCTTTATGAAAATTTGTATGAAATATCCATAAAATGTGGACAATGTGCGCGTCGCACACAGCTGTCGGAGGCTAATGACGTTTGATAAGAAACGGACGGGTGAGGGTGCAAATTCGGAAGAGTGCAGGGTGCGGTATGTCCAGTCTTTTACCAATCAACCTGTATAATAATATATAGATGATGTCACTTCTGGTTTAAGTCGCACTGCCTCACAGGTGTTTCGTAGTAAGCTCGTTAAAGAGCCTATACATTGCTAAATGATGAATGTTTTCAAAATGAAAATATGAATGCTACTCGTTATGAACTTATGTGCTGGATACAGCTTCGTTTAATTTTGGGAAGCATATTTATATTGTCATTAAGAATTCGGTGTTTAATTTTGATGGTTGGAGATCTTGTGTTGTATTATGAAAATATTATTTTTTTGTTCATGATTTAACTTAATGAGCACCGTCGTCACATAGTAAGATTAAAAATACATAACTTTTAGCGGTATTTATTGTTTTATAATATGTACTTAACTAGCGACCCACCTACTACTTCGCACGGTTAGTACAAAACTATAACAATTTATACATTTAAACCTTCCTCATGAATAAATCTGTCTATTGGTGAAAACCGGATGAAAATCCGTTCAGTCGTTTTTGAGTTTATCGCGTTATATTAACAGACAGACCTGGTAGGGGACTTTGTTTTATAATATGTAGTGATTGGAAAGACAACATGCAACATCCATCCACGCGTTCTCTGAATACCGCGTTAACAATTTAGCGTTTAAAAAAGGGATGGGCTATAGGGGCTTCTAAACTAGTATTATTTTTATAATGCTTACATAATAAATAATACTAGGCATATAATAATTTAAGTTATCAAATCTACTTTACCTTTAGATTTGATATATATATATTATATATATCAAATCTAAAGGTAAAGTGGGAACAATTAAGATTTTTTGACAGTTGTAAAAAATTATGTAAAAGGATCTACGCCGTACATTTGTCCTTATTTTTAGACACCTTTTCTTCTTTTGATGGATAGTATTATCGTCTTTGTCTCCTATTTACAATAATAACTGTTGTTGTTTAAATTGACAGACTGCTATATAAAAAAATATACAAAGCTATTTTAACATGGAGTCTATGTGTTATAAACTTATAACTGCTAACAAAAAAAAAAAGATTTGCTTTTGACCGTTTATAGAGATTTACACTGTTTATCTGTTTATGTGTACTAGCTCTCTCCCCGCAGCGTCACCCACGTTTATCATTACTACTTTGCTCCTATGGCTAGTAGCATAATGTTATATATCATATATCCTCCCATAATGAACGGACTACCCAATGCAAAAATAATTTTCTAATCGGATTAATAAATCTAGGGATTATGGCGTTCAAGCATATAAAAATACCTTTACAATGTACTTAACTGTAGAATTTTCGTTTCACTACGCAGTATAATTTAGTTTAAGTTTTTAACTATTTTACAAGATACAAGCGTTTCAAATCTGGTAGTAGGGATCATTGTCAAATGACAGACAAAGGATGCACGATACTAACTATGAAGTAACCGATATTTAACCACACCTGTGCGAGGGAGATAGCGAGATATCCTTATCACGGTCCCACTTTTACGCATATCCAAGTTTAAAATATCAATTAATTCTTTATTTTGCAACCGATTTTGATTCTGTTTCCGAAACAAAATCTTCCGATAGCTATTTGATCTTGTGTGTATATTAATATACAAAATAAAACATAAGTAAATACGCTATTGCACTGGTTGTATGCATCGTGTTATGCGCTATGCAGATGACGAAGAGGATCGAACCAAAGAATTTGACCGATAGTACAAACATATGGAATTCTATGCAACAACGCACATGAAGAACAAGGAAAATATTTCCGTTGGTGTTAGGCTGTGACAGACAGAACAAACCGCGACGTCCGGCGTCGTTGCTGCTATGCCCGCGTACGACAACGGACTTTTCTGCCCGTTAGAAAAAAAAATACCGCCGACGCAAACCACAACCACAAGTAAGCCATATGTTGAACTCGCGCGAGTAGCTATCGTGTGTAGCCAGTCAGTAGCATTGTGAACATGCACCAATATAGAAATTGGCATTGCTCAAATGACTTAGTTCTGGATCTAAGATGGTCCGATCCTGGTGCTTAGTATTATAATGTGACACTACACACTAGAGTTATTAATTATAAATAATAGCACGGCAAATACAAATGAATATAATAGATATAAAATGTAGGTATTCGTGATGATGGCTGCTGAATGGGTCAGAGAAATCGTATGTTTAAATAGATTATTAAAATAATTTAACAACAGAGTATTAAAAAATTTAACCGCTATAAGATCGTTATAATGTAGTTTAATGTCAATGTATTACTTTCGCGTAAACTAAAACAAAAATAGACAAAAGCGGCAAAACTTGAATTTCAAAAATCTTGGCCCGAAATTATTTTATATACTCAAATAGTTACGTTCACGATCCTTCGGCACCGGTCTAAATTCACTAATACATTTTAAATAAAACATCAAATTATTCTAGGAAAAGCAACCGTATTAAAAAATAACGAAATCAAGTACCCGCAGAACAAAGGACTGTTTACACGTTGCGGACGTGACCTAACCTTAGATAGACCCTATTTATAACCTGCGTGTGAGCTCTCGCACTTGCCGCGGCCAAATGCCCAGTAGAATATACTATCAGCGATATATATACTGATGTACGAACGTACCTTTTCTGTGACTACTAAAAATGCCGTGAGAAATTCTAGGGCGAAAAACCAACATCATTCTTCCATCGAAAATGAGGCCGCAAGACTTTAATGCGTCGGAATAGAGTCGATTTTGCTATGATTATAATTTTTTGCGAGGTTATGACCATTGATCTGACTTTTACACTACGTGACCGTGGGATTTTGAATGCGTGGGAAATAACTACATAGGGTAAATTTTTTGCTACTCATCTTAAACGCAGGATATCTAGTGGAGCACGATAGCGTTTTTTAAGTGTTGTCTAAACTTTAGAGCCAACATGTGATATGAGTATAGTATGTGAAATTCTTAAGATTGCAACGTTCGTCCTGTAGCTATAAGATTGCGCTTCTGTTTGGTTTGGTTATACTATATACTATATATTGGCTCTAATTCTAGGTAGAGCTTGTTACAAAGTTATTTTTTTAGGATATTCTTAATAACACCACAGAGTCTAGAAATGTTTTCAGTGCAAGGCAAAATCGCCCTTATAACGTGGGATTAAAAACATAGTTATCGAAATGTGGGTGTAACTGTTAACAACTCTAATTACCTTTTTGAAGATATAGCGGCGTGAGCCTATGCTATGTAAAATTCAGAGTAGGCAGACAGACGTTCTATATTCCGTCGTGTGTGATATAAGCTATGAAATAATTCTGCTACCGCCTACCGGGCACAGATGCTGCCGGTACCGTCCCACTGATTAGGATTCCGTAAAAAGAAAATATTTTCCCTCAACCGGGAATCGTACTTGAGACTTTAAGGTAAGGGCAAGCCCACTATATAAAAGATGTAACCATTTTTGTATGGCTTCTTAAAAAACAAGTTATTATAATTATATAAAAACACATGCATCATATTTTATGAATCAAGCAAAACAAAATTCATTATCCAACAAGAACATTTATTAAAGGACAACCCCCAGCGCGGTCAAGGTCAAGGTCACATCTAGATGAGCCACTGGAGCGTGTGAGCTCTGAAGAGTCCGCCGATCATTTATCTGCTTACTTATTATTTCACTAGAAAATATATTTATTCTGAACATTTATTTTGTAGACACTGGTTGTATTTTGAGAAGGCTCTTTGACAGTATGATAAATAGTCCGTTATTCATTGGCATCCGCGTAGTAGATTAGGAATTTTAAAAACAAGTTGTATTAATATATATAAAAATATGAATAGCTATACTAGATTTTGACAATTTTCAATCCCTCGGTAATAGTACTTTTTTCGGATGAATGATACCCCACGTCATACAATCAAGCATTTTTATTAAATACTTAAATTAATTGAATTAAACATTATATGTAGGATCCATAGACAACGCCAAATGATTTGAGATTGTTTCAAGAAACTACTCAAATAGCCTATTTGGTCGTATTTTTTGAGATACAATAAATTTGCCATCATTCTACTTATAGGTCCTATGTAATAAACGCCAAGTGCGTATGGCGTCTCGTGGTTACAGTTTCGAATAATCTAATAACACTACGCCCAACCTGGAAATGGAATTAAAGCAATCTCAAAGTAAAATAAGTAACGTTCCTGTATTAATTTCAAAATAAAAAGAATTTAAAATCACACTTATATAAATGCAACATTATATAAAAATTCCAAGTCAAAAGTCCAACGACTATTTCATGAGTTTTGTGGACATAAACATACAAAAGCAAATTCATTATTTACCTTTTTAAATTTGAAAATGCCATCGATATAGTCAAATAAAATTTGAATGCACAATGTATTTTAAGCTGATAATGATTACTATATCGAAAGTCTTTCTTTCTTCTTTAGCGTCAGTGGAGTACACGCTATCTTTCTCAATTTTCGGACAATACCTTGACCTCCTTATAAGATATGATATGACTTTTGCCTTTCTTTTTTAGTTGATCTGTGAATGCCCTTCTGGGTTGTCCTCTTCCTCTCTTTCCTTCCACTTTTCCTTCTGACATTTTTTATAAAGTCGTCATGCCTTATAAGGTGGCCTAATATCTTTCTTCTTCTGTTCTCAATGTCAAATGTTATCAAAATACGATACTGAAAATAAGTAAGTACCAGTCTTTTAATGTCTTTGGTAAGTACATATTTCTGCTATATACATATAGCAGGAATTTTATAAGTGAAGTGAAGTGCCGCTTGAGCAAGAATATCGTGGACGGTCAAGTTTTCTTGACAATTAAGTACAAAACTAAGCAAGCGAGAGACCTTTTGAGATACTTGAAGTGATTTCACTTAGTAGTCTGGAGTAGAAATATTTCGAGAACAATTTATATCTTATAACAGTGTACCTATTTAAGATATCTTTGTGTTTTTACTATATATTGGATAATCTATACTCTATAGTATGGTTTTGAGGTAAAAATTGTCTGTTGTATGTAGGAGTGATCTCCAAACCTACTTACTGATCTCTATTATCCTTACATTATCCCTTAACCTTGAGGCGCAGCGGTATACCGATGGCCAGACACAAAAGATTGTAAATGATGAATGGTATTCTTAGACTTCTTAGAGTAACAACAAAGGCAATTTTAATGACATTCAACGCAAGAGAATTCGCGAGCAGTTCAGTTTCTGCTGGCGTCTTCACTTGCGTGGCAATATAACATAACAACTCTTAGGATTTTATATAACTATAATATTAAGTAACTGTTTAAAATTTATTTTATTGAGAACACTAAACTCATCAATAGCTACGAAACAAAATAATAAAAACGGTTGATATACATAGGAGAAAAATACTGAACTCTTTTGCCTATGCCTGTTTATATATAGAAGACTAGTGTTCCCCACGGTTTCACCCGCGTAAGTCCTGATCCCGTGGGAATATCGGGCCTTTGTGTGAATCCAGGTCTCCAGCTACCTACATACGAAGTTTCATCGCAATTGGTCCAGTAGTTTTTGCGTGAAAGAGTAACAAGCATCTATACATCCATACAAACTTTCGCGTTTATAATATTAGTAAGGATATTAAAGTCCTGTTTTCAATACATATTTGAAACGAGAATTTTAAAAATTTACTATTTTATGTGCTTCGTTTAAACAGTCATTTTATAGCACGAATGGCGTAGTTGTCTTGGTCGCTTCGGTACCTACTGCCACCGTGCCGAGAGTCGTACATTTTTTGTTTACGATTTCTTTCGTTTTCGAACGAACACTGTACTAAAATAATTCGACAAAAAAATTATAATACACAAATAGCTTTATCAAGTCTAAGTGTTCTTTGGGTTCGTTGATAAAATTTTTGTGAAGTAGTCCACGACAAAGGAATTCTTTCTAAGGCGGCGTTTCTCACTATAATAGAAAAAAGTCATGCTATATAATATGTAAAGTTGTCATGATATATGCGTGTTATATAATTGTGAAAAAGAATTAATAATATGTGTAGGTCTAAGGCCAAGGACGCGAAAGGTCAGTCAGTAGGTCGTGAGAACGCTCAGCCTGCCCGTGAGAACTTTACAATTAGCTGGGAAAGTGCGAGCCGTACTAAGTTCAATGCCATTGTATTTGTTATTTTTATCTTATGCATCAAGTAGTGAAGTTGTTTGTTTTGTAATTGGTGTTTAGGTCTGGCAATGTTTAGCTTACAGAACATCAATTAAATATAATTTTATATAATTCCTACAGTACGTGTGTTTGTCACTGAACTCTTCCTTAATGGATGAACTGATTTTGGTGGCTTTTCCGTGTGTTTGAATATGATGATGGTTCGTTCTGGTAGAACAACAGTATTATACTAAACATATATCATAAGAGTATATATTATTTAATAAAATAATACTTTTGAAATGGTGCTTTTCTTTTTCAATATGACAATCTCCGTACTAGGAATAATGGCCGCATTGTGTTAAAATCAAACTGTGGTGAGTATCTGGAACTGTGCCTTGTATGTCCCCTATTATGTCAGGTTTTCAACCATAGACATCGAAATGTGGGCGTAATAATAGGCGTGAGACCATGTCTGTATTTAGGTATATTATTATATTAAGTACTTACATCATATCTATCAAAACCATATCTACAAAGGTTATTTACTTACAAATGTTCACACAGATGTTTTGCAAGCCACGAATACTAACATTTTCATTCTTTATCAATACAAATAACAAAAATTTACATAACACTGCATCCTGCAAAAATATAAATACAACATTATTAAATCAACAATAATAACCGACTTATATAAAAATCTTTTGAAAATCTATAAGGCACCTTATTATTGAACACCTAAAGTAGATTTTTGGATGGATCAATGATTGAGACAGGGGTACTGGATTCCCACAAAGAATTTGTCATATGGGAACGCAAATTTGGTGGGAATATTTGTGGTAATTGAGGAGTACCCACACGTGCCGGGGAGTTTTTGTGGGTAAATTAGGGGAATTAATCCTTATTATCATAATTTTATAGATAGATATGTTATAGTTTTTGTAAAAGCGGTTTAATATGAACACAGTTTAATCCGTCTCGTTGGTGGGAGCCCGGAATTCATTACTGAGCTGGGCTAGATGTTATTAGACTTTTTTATGGTGAAAACACACTTTGTAAAAAGTAGCAGTGCAGTCTTGCAAATGCTGGTTATGACATAGTGCTATGTAATAAAATGTATTAGTATAATATTTGATTTAATTAAATAAGCTTCAATAAACTTATTGATATAAAAAACAGTTCAGTACCTTGTCCTTCTCTGTTTGTGAAACTGATTTTCTTTCTTTAGCTTTCGACAATTTATAGCTATCAATAAAAAAAAATTGAATGAGTATTTTTAAATAAGTATTCACATGTTTTCCTCAAATTTTCTACAATTATTATAGTTAAGCGTCTACTTAACGAACAGTAATTATTATAAAAATTCTTCCTAATACCGAGGAATAAAATTTAAGATTTTTATATAAAATAACCGTCAAATTTTATTTTATAAGTAAGCTATCTGACGATTGTAAAACCGCCCCTTACAGAACAATTTCGTCCACCATAAATCAAAAAGTTATCTCGAAAACGTATTATATCTTTCTGTAAACAAACAACAGGTTTCTGTGTGAAATTCCGTTACACCTCAAGAGTCCCATTATTTTTTTCCCCTCCTCGTCATTATCATGAGGTCAACTGACAAGGCCGCATCATTCCCATGGGATCCCATGTATCCTATGTGAAACGGACATGGGAGTGCCTTTTTTTAGTAAAGTTTTTTTACGGCTGATAATTTTGTTATCTGCACGCCCATCGAGGTTTGTAGGTCGGTAGGTAGTTTATATGGGTTGTTAATAATACTTTGAAATTATTAGTATTTTGATTGTGTTTCTTTGGGTCAGCGGTAATTTGAGTGATTACGTCAGCGAATAATGAGGTGTCAAGTTTGATTCCTGTCTAATAACACCTATTATTGAGTTTTTCTTTAAGTGCAACGTCGTTAACAGTACAGATTTTAAAGCTGTACTTGATAATTAACAATAAATGCAAGCTCATGAGAGTTCTGACTATTCCTCAAACTGGTTTTTTTATGCTATATTTTAATTTCCTTTTTATTTTGTTCTAATAATATTTTAAATTGACGTGTCCAAGAAATGTTCAATCATTTTATTGAATTAAAGATTTTATTAACTTTGTCTTACAAGTGCTTTCCACTTTCAATATCAAAAGAATTATTAGTATTTGTAGCAATATGGCGCAAATACTTTTGATTCGTATTTTCTATTTCGAATTGAACACTCAGACTACTATTAGGGATCTTTCACACGTTTATTTTGGCAGACAGACTTTTAACTTGCTTAAAACATAAACAAGACGATTCTAATGTCCACCAGGATTATATAATATGAGTCAGGATTGATGTTTTACATAACATAAGCAAATATTTTACAAAATAAACTAAAAGTATTCAAACATTGACCCGAGGGAGTCACGTAATAAACATGTTAACCCCCGCCCGCTCGGGATTGTTAATAAAAATTCCCGAGCGCTAGGCGCGCCTCACGCCAACTTACGCATAATATCTGTTACGTGAACGATCCTGCGACGACGAACATATTTGATTTGTATGAAAATAGAAAAACATGGCGGTAATATAATTTTGTTAATAATTTCAACGTTTCTTTTTTCTAAGGTTCAAATATGGAATACTATTTTTGAAGTAATTGATATGCGTACTCCATTAGTTAACGTCATCTGCAAAACGCCTAAAAGGTCTCAACCGGTGACTTCGTAATGTGTACTGCAAATGTTATTTCTATAATATTCTAGAAAATCAAGTAAACATGTTGGGCCTACCATGACTAAGGGCAGTCCTTCGGTCGTGTCAGTTTGCCGACCCATCGGCATAAGAGAGTAAGATTATAAAGGTTGCAATTGTATTTAAGTTTACACTTATACACTCTTATAACTCCTGTAATGGCTTCCTTGATAATCCTTTAAGACTAGCCGAATTTCGGCCTGGAGGACATTAGTTTATTAAGAAATATCTGCATACATACAGTGATTATAGTTAGAAGGCCAGACTCATTATTATATTAAAGTCAAAGTCAAAAATGATTTATTCATTTAGGTCACAAAGTAACACTTATGAACGTCAAAGGGGTTAGTGATTTTATTGCATTTACTGAATGTACACGTATGTTAGTTGCAAGGTTCAGGCAAGAGGTTGATTGAGCCTATGAAAAGATACCTGCAAGAAACTTAATTTCAGTATTTTACAACTCATTTATGTACCAGGTGTTGCAGTCATTATGCCATAAGTTACTGTTCATATAAAACTAAATACTGAAAATAAAGGTGTAATTATTATAGCAGACCTGTATTATTTTGTCCCAATGCTGGGCATGGGCCTCCTCTCAGTGTGAGAAGTCCATCATGCTGGCCTAGTATGACTTCATATATCTTCGAAAACATTATGGCGAACTCTCAAACATGCAGATTTTCTCACGATATGTTTCTTCGCCGTTAAAGCGAGCGATAAGTACCCATTGAATACGCACATAATTCCGAAAAAAGAAAAAGTCAGAGGTGATATTCATTATGTTTGTGTAATGACAACTTTTTTCTCGTTCTAGGAATAATTCCAGTGCCACCTGGTTCTTTACACAATAACTTTCAAACGATGAACATCCTGCCAGTATCCTAGCATTAAGTCATTCTTGTGTAGACGTGTTCTTGCTCGGTCACTAAACTAAGCGCTCCGAACTAGTTCATTTTCCAAATGAACTACTTCGTACATCTAATTCTATTAGTTCTTTAGTTCCACTGGTCTTTGATAGATTTGTAAGTTCTTTAATAAGCGATGATGCATAATTAAATTATTAATTTTAATAATTAAACATGACACGTGCATCAAAAATAGAAATTTACCTATAGGGGACCGGTATTGTACTCCTAAACACAGGCTACTACAGTAGCCTATCTAGGAGAACAGTACTCTACCCATCACTTATTGTAGATTACGCATATTGTCAACTACGAGTATAAATGAATACCTGTAACACATAATAGCCTAAATCAATGTAAACCTACAATCTCATATCAGTAAATAAATAAATTATTTAAAAAAAAAAAATTGTGCTCGGTCGTCTAGTTACTCTAGTTGTATTAGGACTATTAGTTCCTTTATTCCTTAGTAACATCGCTAAAAAAATATGACTAATAAATTTATCTATATATATTAATACGTGAAGCAAAAACTTTGTACCCCTTTTTACGAAAATTGCGCGGACGGAGGAATATGAAATTTGGCACAGTTAAAGTTTATATGGAGAAGGAGGGGCGAATCCTAATATTTATGTAAAATATGCATTAGAAATACATTAAATTAATGAAAAAACACTACACGCACACAACCATGCATTTGACACACGTAGTCGAAGCGCGTAACTATGGTTACATATATCAATATTTAATGATATATATCAGCAATATCTTACAGGCAAACTTTGGTCGAATTTCGAGCACTAGGGACCGCTAGTTAAAATTAAATGACCTTTATGACATGACTTGTTTACTCCAATCGAACTTTTTACAGTAATCTTGAAAATTTACTCTGGGAAACACATATTATATGCATTTCGTTCCCTCTAGTGTAATTCAAGTAAGGAAAGAAAGAGAGCACGATATTCTTATGCTTTTAGTTCGTTCTTGTTTGACGTTACATGTAACGCCATAGTAATCTATGGCGTAAATATTTCCCGAGTTGAGATGTGAAGCATGGAAAACTGGACGAACTAGGACCGATTAAGGAACGGATCACGGAATAGTTCGTTCTAGTTCAGGGTCAAGAATTCATTCCTAATAGTTCGTGAACTACTCAAGTCTATTCTTTTGTCAACTCAGTTAGTAAAATAAAGTATTTATTTCTATTTAACGTAAACTGTTTGTATTTGACTATTTATGGATTACACAAATATTTATGTTGGGTGGAGTTTGGACTCACAACACTACGCGTAGGAGCCCTGGCTAGACAACCATTTAAACTACTGCGTCACCTATGCAATTATTAACAACTAGATTTTACCCATGGCTTTCCTCGCCTAAATGTATATTAGGTTAGATTAGCCCCCCCCCCATTGGGTGAGAGAGGGAACACCCCAGGTTTTTTTAGTGGGTATACCAGCACTCGGCTGGTGAGTCTCACACGCCCCGCCGGTGCCGTCCCCTAGCCGGCGGGTAGTGCATCAAGCATAATTTCCCAGGCATCAAAAAAAAATAAAGTTTATGTTAGTAACATATTAACCTCTGAGTCTTCTTCGAAGAGGTTAATGAAAACGCTATGTGAGTCTGTGTGTCTGTCTGTTAGTGACAGTTTGTTAGTGACAGGCATAGCTCCGGAACCACTGGACCGATTGACTTGTAACTTGGTGTACAGACACCTTAGGGTTATCCCTCGGTCGAGTTTGAATATGGGCCCTGTGGGTCAAAAGTCCCCCGAGGTATAGGGGTCACAAGGTCATAAGGTCAGGGGATATCTACTAACAGAGTGATTTGGAAGTCCAAGGGAGAGGTTTTTGCCCAGCAGCGGGACATACAAACAACTGATAAAATAAATGGTGACATGAAGACGAAGAGGTTGAATCTTGGGTTTTTACACCGATCTCGTTTTTTTCTGGATCAAAAGGTATCTTATATGTTCTTTTCTGTTCGCCTGAGGGTATGCGAAATTTCATGATGATCGGCCGTGTAGTTAATGCGTGTAAGCGTAACAAACAAACTCATATTTGCATTTATTATATTGTTTAGGATATCTTACTTTCTTAAACAAGCCTGATTCAAAGCAAAATCACATAGAAAACAAACTATAATATAAAATGCTTGACAGCTATAATTCGATACAAAACTCTCTAAAAGTTCAGAGTCACGCACGCTTGGCTCAGTACATCGGAGTTATCGCTTTGTAATGGATTTCCGGTTCAAAGCGCGCGACTTCGTACCAATGAAATTCGTACAGCGATACGCTGTGACCACTGACGGGTTAACTGACCAACACGGCATTTTGTATTCCGATTTTTGACAACAATAGCGAAATACAAAACGATATACGAGTATGACACAAATATTAAATGGCTTTCATTCTTTGTTGTAACCGTTAAATATAATTCTGTTTGGGATAGCAAGAAGAGAAATACTGAGGCAATCATTCTTTGACTAAATCGGAAAATTTTTAGAGAAAATTTGCAAAGCTGTTTAAGTGGTTACTTATTATTTTGAGTGTTGTGTGTTCATTCAGAAAAGAAGGAACGGCCAGATTCAAAACAACTATGTTTTGGCCATACAATTTTTGTTCCGGGTGGAGATGGGACTTACAACACTTGGTGCTGTGGCGGGACGTGACAGCTACTTAAACCATATAATAATATATATTAGAAATTACAACGTACGGGTTTTCGATAAAATTTGGCCTACCTACAGATAAACCATATCCTTGATTATATGATCCTTGTTAAAATATAATATTATCTAATATTATATTATTGTTTAAATTTTGTAATACAGTGATAAATAAACAACGCGATAAAATCCGTATATAGTAGTTTAATTTCAATGAATAACATTCGCGTAAACAGAAGACAATAATACTATATTATTGCTATATGATATGTGTTACGGTCAATGACACACTTGTTAGGTTAACCGATTGAGTACGATGCTTGTTAGGTACTAATTAATTATATATAATTATGTATACAGAAAACAAATGGCAGGTATCGGCATAATGCTGACACCGCGATGTACGGGTGATTTGACCGTACAATCCTTTTTAAGCCATAATCCGTACCGTAGAGTAACTCTGAGATTAGAGTAATTCCGGAACAAATAGGATAAAATGATCATTCGGGATAAGCCACAAGTCGAAGTTACTCTTAATCCGTCAGATATTTCTTGACTTACGTTAATTTATTTCGGCCGAAGTCTAATTTGAACTTTAATCTTAATACTTATCCACTACATTATTATAGAAATAAATTTAATAAACTGTGATACCAAAAGGGACAAAATAGGGCAACGATTACCCAGAAGTATATAAGTAGAAGTATGTAAGTATAACCAGTAGAATAGTTAAATCTTATCTTAATTAAAAGTTACGAGTTATCAAAATACCTTGAACTAAAAATTACCCGATGTAACTACCGTTAAAGCGCGATAACGTAAAAAATCTATCCTTAAACCCAGTTAAGTGAAAAAATTACAAAACTCTATTTCAGATTATAAAATAGTTGTTCCAAGCTTGCGGTGTTCTTTGTGTCTGTTATTTGAATTTTGTAAAGTCTCCTGCGACATAGGAATGATTAAAATAACAGGCTGTAAAAATGTTCTAACATTTTAACAAACTGTTATTTTTTTGTAAAGTCTTATTCCCACACAATCCCTACACTTCCCGTGTGAAACATAAAAATAGAACCTTTTTTTTGTCATGAGGGTTTTTAACTACTGTACCCTACATAAGTAGGGTGACAATAGAAAAATGATAATGAGATGCCTTTGTGTAGATTGCTTCGAATTAGAACGCATTTATTGCTCTATTTGGGTACTTTAGAAATCAGATTTATTACGTGTGCCTTTTTAAATGCTTTAAATATCCAAGAAGTATCTCTTTGCTTTTTTATTTATGACGTTTACTTTACTTATAGTTTTGCCTTCTTCTTCTGTATATTAATAGCAATAACCTCGTATTTATATGAGATGAAATAATGTATTATACCATTCTAAAATCTGTATCTGATACGCACGCCATGGTAGGTTTATTGTGAAAAGTATTTTTTTTCTTAGGACGAATCTTAGATACACACAGCGACACATCAAGGCCTCTTAGGCCTGCATCATGATTGCAGTTTAAGTTGGAAACATCAAGTTGAGATTACGTGTTCTAAATTTAACCAATTTTCATATGCATTTCATATGCACTACACATGCTTACAAAAGTAGTGAATCAGACAGCTGTTATTACTGCATATCGTGGTCGCGTGGAGGCTTCGTTAAGATATGGCGTTTTATCTTTTGGGGAAACTCGGTTGACAGGGATATTGTGTTTAAGGCACAGAAGAAATGCATTAGAGCAATTTGCAAACTAAATTGTATCGATAGCTGTAAACCAATGTTCATTCATCTGAAACTGTTAACCCTTTGTTGCCTTAAATAAGTCTTTGTTTAAATCACCTGTGAGTGAGCGCTATAAGAATAGGGTTTGTTTTCCTTCAAACAAAATTACTCAGTTTAGTAAAAGTGTTTTTTGTATGGCTCCTCGCATTTATAATCATCTCCCCAAATAAATAATAATCTGTAGTAATGTAGATAAACTTAAATCTTTACTTAAACAATTTCTTATCAGAAAGGCATATTATAATGTCACTGAATATCTTAATGACAAAATTTAGGCCTTGCTCTCATTAATTGAATTACCTACATGATAATGAATATTTTTCTTTTTTGACATTTTCTAATAAACATCATAAACACTGAGCATTTCTGTAGCATTTTATTTTGACATTGGGATAAAACTATTATTTTAATGATAATAATTATTATTATTAATTTATGACACGCCAAATAAAAAATGTTGCATGCTGCATGGCTGAATATAGAAGCACTATAAATTTTCTGTAACACCTCTGTATCCCACCTATATTCCCAATAAATGATTATTATTATTATCATTATTATGTTTCTCTTATCACAGGTACTTTCTAACATATTATATTAGAAAATACCTGGCCCTTTGGGAGGCTTACACGGAGACATGGGTCCAACGTGAAGAGGCCCTTCGAGAGTTTTAATCAAAGGTGTTATGGAACACCTACAGCGGTACTAGCCGCAGCAGGCGTAGGACTATTGCTACGTATGGATTCTAATATATGGGCTATAGGTATGGGTGTTTGGTGGACCGGTATATTGCTAACTATGGATGAAAAACGGCGTCTGCCCTGAATACTCTAATAGCATCAATGCAATGGGCAGACGGTGACTCGCCAACTCACTAGATGGGCCCTCTGATAAGCCACTATAGGCATACAAGCCAGCAGCAGAGGGCAACACCGGTGCGAGTGGCTAGGGGTGTCGAGCGGTGCGGCGCCGGTTTCACCATCACGGGTCTCGTGACAACGGAGACCCGGAGCGGGTTTCCCCGTAGTTATGCCCTTGAAAATGACACTTCCACCCCCAAGCATATAGCTCTAGCGGCCCCCCTCTGACTGGCCGACCAAGGCAAGCCAGAGTTGAGAGTCCTACGGGCGCTCTTGAAGTTCCACCCCAGCCAACCAGTAACGGCAAGCCGGGG
Source organism: Catocala nupta (assembly GCA_963675205.1). Taxonomy (NCBI): domain Eukaryota; kingdom Metazoa; phylum Arthropoda; class Insecta; order Lepidoptera; family Erebidae; genus Catocala; species Catocala nupta. The sequence continues at coordinate 10,641,781 of OY776094.1, forward strand.
ACGAGGCCCTAACCAACTCTCTGAGGCATTCAGGACCGCAGTGTCGCCACTCACATTCAGCCCGCCACAAGCTGCCCTGTGGTTTGTGCGCTTTAATTTAACCTGGTGATACATTTTTTGTTTATATCACAAGGCGAAGGTGATAGTTTTAAAGCTAGTATACTGTGCCCTCCGATATCGCGTTAGTCTCATGATGAGATAACGACTGTCCCAGAGGGGTTCATTATTATTATTATTATTATATTATATTATATTTTACTATCGAAACATCGGACAAAAACAATATTCGGACTTAAATAACTTTTTATGGATCATACAACACTTTTGTCTTGGGTGGGGACAAAATCCACAACAGTAGCGGCGGCGGCGCACTAGCAGTTACGAGGCGACCACTTTTATACTAATGCGTTACCATTTTAGTGTTGGCTCTAATATCATAGTACTGTGTGTTCGGGTTATTGTATTCTTCTCCCTAGCCTTTATTATTCGCAAGTCACTTGGGGTCGGCTTTTGTAATCTAACCGGATTTGACTGAATATCAGTTTTACACGGAGCGGCTGCCACCTGACCTCCGCAACCCAAAGGCTAACAATACCCTAAGGATAGAGCAGTGTCAAGATATTATAGTGCACTGACTTTCCAATAACGACTACCATAGATGTTCAGGGCAGCAGGGACCGACGGCTTAACGTTCTCTCCGAGGCACGGAGGCGATAATTGTCAATCAATCATATCATATAATCTATCTATCAATATCATAGTATTGTGTGTTCGGGTTATTGTACGCAGGAGATAAATAATAGGTCAATGTCTACCAAATAAAAATTTATTATTTCAAAGAAATTACAATGGTGACTTTACGTAATAAGGTCTATACAACGACTGTCTTGTACTTGACTGCAGCATGAGAATCAATGCGACGCAACGTAGTACTTAGAAATATTCTGTGTCTGTATTGTCGCTACGCCATAATTCATTATTTCATTAAAAACGCTTGAATTCTTTACTAGACGTAGATGAATGGCTATTTTTTTGTATAATTTATATTATAAATAGCCTATCATTTTTTTTTTTATCTAACTACACCAGTCAGTAGTAGCTCAGTATGCCATTTTAATTGCCAGTTTCCGTGGAAGTTTCAGGAAAAAAATATATACAAACACTACAACGTTGTCCAAAATTTACTAGTCAATCCATCGACTAATTTTCATGTTTTACGAACACAAATATGTGGAAGCTATCTTTTTATACATAAAGATTTCTATTAGAAAAAAATTGTGTGAAACAAGTCAATAAGGGTTTCAAAATATTTCATTAGACATGCCAAGAATCCCATTAAGGGTATTTAGTAAAAAAATACGCCATGTTTCCGTTCCCATGGCTATTGGTTCACTGGCGAACTAAGCATTGGGACGAATTCCGTGGGACCCGGCAGAGAGATCGATATTGGGGCACCACAAGCAGCGGTTTAATACGTTTAAATTTTGAACTTAAACTTTAATTATTTTATCACATTATTTTTTTTTAGGTATTGGCGTTAGTGTGGATTAAAAAAACTGTGAGTGAAAAAAAGCTATAAATATAGTTATTATTATATTCCGTCTTATTTTGTTTAAAAGTTTCTTACTTTGCATTTTTATAAAAATAATATAAACATTTTTGCCTTCATATAAAATTTATGGCGGTCATAGCAATTAAAGAAAATAATAGTTTGCAGTATTTTCTTGTATGAGCCATTCTTTTGTAAATATTGTTCTCACTTATCATACAAACACACACAAAAATACATAAATAAATAATAGGTACATACTTAATCGAAGATTCGATTAAAAATAATAATGATATCAAATAAAAAATGAAGCAATCCTTCAAATGCTCGTGTCCCTTTACCCGCTGGTTCTGCGGCTAAATGAATTATAATACCAATATTGTCGCGTGCTGACGGTTTCGTGACAATTTTTATCATAATAGGTCGAGCACTACGCGAAACATGGGGCTAGTTGCCATGAGAATGTCAACTAACTGTACTAAAACGTTTGTTTAACTAGCGTTTACAAAGTAGTTTCTGGATTTTACGGCGCCAACCGCACTTTCGTAATTATTTTGATTAGATTTTTTATTATGTTGCCGCGGCGCATATTAACTTAGTTTTTACGTTTTGTTGGCTTTGCTTTAGTTTCATATTTAATTGTGTTACGTGCACTACGATGACGTTAAAACTGAATCGCTTTTTATAACGTATGTATTTATATTTTTGTTTATTCCTATTAGTTTAGTGAAAGATAAATGTGATCTGTTGAATTTCATACGCTAAAGTACATTTGAATTACTCTGACTCAAAGTACTAACCTAAAATATTGTATTTTATTATTTTTATAAAACAGTATTACCACAACGAAGGAAGATTATATTAAAGTATAATATTATAAAAATGCCCTTTGCCAATGATAAAAAGTTAATTTAACGATAAAGTATTTAAAAATGTAAAAAATTTGGTAGCATGTCAACCGTTGTCCCTTTCTCACGATATTTTTTACTGACGTATTTATGTAATGAAATCAATTTGAGGTTCACATGAGAATTTTTGAGTTCCCAACGGAAAGACCTCGCGCTCTCGGTGGGAACTTTGGGAGGCATGTGGCGAGACAGGGTTAGTAGTTAAAAATGTAAATGAGAGTTTATTTTTTTGGGTATAAATTTTACTAAAGTATTATGTCATGTATAATTAATCGGGTATTTAATGGAGATTGAAGATCATTTTAAAAGGTTAGGTAAGAATGTTAATATAGAACGAATTTTATATAATTAATCACTGCATATATTACTTAGGGATTTAGGTGGTCGGTGCTAAGTGTTGTTGTGGGTTCGAATCCAACATGGGATAAAAAATGTGTGGTCTAAAAATAGTTGTTTCGAGTTTAGATGTCCTATGTTTCCGTTGTTTGTTGTCATTTGTATGTTGACTTTGTGAAATTCCTCTCGACACAGGAATGACTTATAGTGCGGGGTATAACTTTTTGAAAAATGCACGTTGTTAATAATGGCCACTACATTTTTTATCGCATGGCGTCAAAATAGTTTATACTATCACTTCTGAAGATAAGTGGGTATTGTCGCCATACTTCCAACAGCAGTTATATATCTTTAAATGATATATTATACGAATACGTTTTCAAATTAACGGGCAAATAACACGGCCTTGTCTATTGTACAACATATCGCTTCCAATTGAATAGCTAGATATTTTATTCACAGGAAGAATACAATACAATAATTTGACTGCTGTCTTCTGCAGGGCAAGCATGTGACGATGACCTGACTCTAGAACGGCAGTTTCATTTTTATACCTAACACTTTTCGTTTTAACTCACTTTAATTTTAGAACGTCTTTCCAGAAAGTAACTCCCTTTTTATACAAAAATACTCGACAAGAAAGCTTTTACAATATTTAATTCGATAATAAAACATTTTATCAAATAAAAGAATCCCTTTATCAATACCTCGGTCTCAATTACCATTCTCACGCTGAATTTAACGACTTTTTTGTATAAAATTCGTTTATACTTCACACGAGAAGCTACCATTTCCCACCGGAACTTTCACGGTGGGAATTTGGGGTGGCACGTGCCAATACTTGTGTGCCGCAGTGGCAGGGTTAAGTAGTTGTGAAATTATTTGAAAATAATGCGTGATCGTATTAATATTATTAAGGGGTGCGTCATGTTTATTCTGGGGTTACTTAAACAGGCACATTAATAAAGACCGTTACAATTAAAATACAATAATTTTAAAATGATTGTTCCGCATCTGGGTTTTTTTTGTGTTCGTTGTTTGCATGTTTAAAAAGCCTTCACCGCATCAAATATTATTAGTGGGAAAGACATATTTAAAAAAAAAAATAAGGAGGATGTAGTTACTTTTGATTATTTTCATGTTTAGTTAAATGTGTAAATAATAATACCAAAATGATTGCTGATGATTTTAATAGTTTCATTTGATATGTTACTTACTAGCCTTGTCATTTTTTTGTCCTTAAGAGCTAGATGCTGAGCAAGCAAAAGATTGTTAGTGTTTACGTCGATTTATTCTTATGGAACTGCATCATAATTTGTAAGAAATATTGTTGTATAAACTTGCCTCAATAAAGTTTTTTTATATTTATATTACACTTATACTTACATATCATTACTTATACTTCACAGCAAATCTAAAACCATCTTCAAAAATCTTCACATTATATTTCATAAGATTCCCACGGTGTCTATAACAAATATTCTCATAAAAACAGTCCATGGTTCACACAGGTCCCAAAAATTTCCCACAAAAAATTTTTAGGGTTGAGAATAGAGGACAGGGTGTCGCGTGACAATACTTATCATAATTGAAGGGTTAACGACTGCAAGGGTGACGTTTTGGTTTCAGCGATAAACTCACTTTTATTATGATAATGGGTTAGATTATGGTATGAAGTAATATTTGTGTAAGAAGTGTGTCCCTGATTGTTTTCTTACTATTTTGCTGTAAGTATCTCATCAATCCAAACAATCAAGTGTCATAAGATCGTTTTTTCTAATCACAATAATAGCTTGATGGAAGATGTATTTTATTGGCTAAAAAATATCTAGATTTAGCGAATTACTCTCCGATGATATAAATATACTGCTCTTCAATATATTGGTTTTATTGTTCTTTAATTATTGCAATGTCGTATATGGTCCCAGACTCCTCGAAATTACAAAAATAATGCATACAATGAGTCCAAAGCGTTTGTATTCGCTTCTGTAATAAAGTCGTAAGTAGATGTTGCATTTCGCCTATTATAAATAAGAAGAGATTACTTTGTTATGTTTCGTACATAGTACTTATTTCGCGAGACCAAAGCCAGTTAAAACCATGCAAATACATTATTGATATAATTTACGTAATTGCCATACGTCTCCATCTATATTGAGGATTCAAAATCACAAATTCCCACGACCCTTCCAACGAACCTTTTACGCGAATGCCGTTGTTAATTCACACGAGTACACTGAGGTTCCCACTGGAAGGTTTTGGTGGGAATATAGGGCGAGCTGGATCGGACAGCGGTTACAGTGTTAAGTGACTGTGAAATTAGAGATTTTTATTTTATAATTAAGTGAATTTAGGCTTAATATAGTATGTATGTATAAATAATGTAATGATGCGGCCTCGTAATGTATAAATAAACTTTGGAATTCAGTTGTGGTAGATTATTCTGCTTATAATTTAAATTTTTATTTTCCGCGAAGAGAATAAGAAATGGGCAGATGTTCTTTGAAAGTTTGTGAAAGTCTGTTCTTCAAAGTTACAATAATATTTACTGGCTACTTGCTAGTTCCTTTCTTGTTTCTGTTTCTGAGAAAATGTGTAACCTTTTACGTATTAGTATTTGAAGTGATTTATAATTTGTGACAACTATAACCAAAGATAATTAATAACCTATATATTAATACGTGAAGCAAAAACTTTGTACCCCTTTTTACGAAATTTGCGCGGTCGGAGGAGTATGAGTTTATAAAACCAGGCTGATATAATAATTATATAAAATACTAAATTTTGCCCGCGTCTTCGCCTGCGTAAAAGTAAATAAGATAAAGCCTATATTACTCGGTAATAATATAGATTTTTAACGCTGAAAGAACTTTTAAAGTCGGTTGAGTAGTTTTTGAGTTCAATTCTTACAAACAAAATATATAATCTTTCCTCTTTATAATATTAATATAGTTATATAGATTAGTATAGACGACCATACATAAATTAACGACACTACAAAGCTTAACCTATATAATCATGTTTTTAGTTAACCAATTTTATATAATAATAACATATAAAGGACTAACTGACCCAAAATTCCCACGTAAAGATTTTCCCACAGGAAACAGTTGTTAATGGGAAATTAGGGTGCCAGGTATCAAAATAGGCCGTGCCAGAGTTTTATTGGCTGTGAATAAAGTGTTTCTATTAAGTATTGTATTAATTGTTATCGTATTTATTTTATATAAATAAAATCTAATATCAGCACTGTATTAAACTGTCCTACTGCTAGGCACGGGTCCTTCTTAGAGTGAGAAGCGTTACCGTTATTTATTTTACAAACTGAAGATGGAGGGTGCTGTTGAATATCCATATTTAGTAAGTGGATATAAAATAAAAATAATCGAATTTCTATATGTACTAGATAGATAGATTAATATTTTATACTTTAATATAAATGGCCTTTTAACTAAATGTTTCGAGAAGATATTAGTTATGATATAGTCTGGTTTAATTAACTTAAATGAAGATATATTTTTTGCATTATTAGGTATATAAGTCCATTATCATTATTGTTAACTAATCAACAATACTCTATTATTATTTGCAAATCTATTCCATACATTCCGTTAAGTCAGCGCACAAAAGGAACAAGAAAACATGTGTGTATAATACAATATACAACAATATATTAACAACAATATCCTACCTTTTGCTTCACAGAATCCAAGAAAAAGCTCAGTTCGGGACCCGTTGGTCCCATAATATTCGTCCCCCAGAATAAAAGTTGTAGATTCGTTACCTATTGGATTTTTCGTTACCTATTCGTTACCTATTACCTAGTGCCTATTGGTCCCCTAGTAGGACACCAATCAATATTAAATTATTTTTAAGGTACCCACTCGTCCCCTGGAATAAAAGTTATAGACTCGGCACCCGCTCAGGTGTCCTTTGGTACCCTGATAGAAAACAAGCCATAGTAGAGTGAATGCGAAATATAAATGATTTTTAAATAAATAATATATCAGGGGACGATTGGGCACCTCAAATATTTGAGGGGACGAATGGGCACAGGGTGCAAATTTCAGGGGACCAATGGGTACCGACCCAAAAGCTGATCAGATTAGCTACTATATAATAATATTACATTACTAGTATAAAAATTTGCAGTCAGGTAGATGTATACATAAATATTATCATAATTCAAATAACTTTATATAAGTACATAATTTTAGGCCTGTATCTATTCTAGAGTATACTGCACAAAAGATTTCCTAACACATAGTATATATATACGTATTCATAAATGATTAACCACAAAATCGCCCGATTCTGTATTCTCACGCTACTATTAACGGAATAACCGTTTTAGTCACACGGGTCACACAGTTCCCATACGAACAAAATTGTTGGGAATTAAGGGTGCCACATCGTGACACGTGCCAACACTTGCGCGCTTATAGGGTTAAGTAGCCGTCAATAAAATAAGTAGCAAAAAAAATTGTGCAACTATATTTTCACACACTTAACTTGGGTTTTCAATAGAGCCAATATTTATTGTGTAGCTGGCACGTGTATTAATAATGTCCCCAAGACCGAATTTCAGTCACGACGGCGGCGCGGCGGATCAATAGGCCAATCTTAACGGAGACTAGCTATCTGCGCAGGAGATATTATAGTGCACAAGTATGTGCGCTCACACACGTGCAGTTTCTCTTCCCTAATTTTCATGATCCGATGGGACGACAAGCCGACATGACCGGAGAGAGATCAAAACGTCTATTTCATAGTTAAGCACCGTTTGCTTGCGCAAAGAATATCATAAGGCACTTGCTTACCTGAAAATTTCTTGTAATACCTATACTTAAAGTTACACTTGGCGAGTCTAGGTAGAATATAATTGAACAATCACACTTCGTGTTAAAGATTTTACTTACCTGACCATGAGATATTTAATGAACAGAGTTCAACGAGCTTTGTTTTTTAAACTGTTTGCGCCTTCGCTCGCGTAACAGGAGATTAGGTTCGGTTAAGTGTAATAGTCCTTTTTTATACAAAATATGACCTATGCTACTCGGTGACTATATAGCTTTCTAATGGTGAAAGAATTTTTAAGTTCGGTTGCGTCGTTGATTGTTGGTTGATTTAAATCATTACAAAAAACATACAAAAATGAAATCTTTCCTTTTTATAATATTAGTATAGATACTATGGATAATTCCATCTATGGGTCAGATATTATATATTTTTTAATTTTATGCTTTGTTAAATAGATACAATCGTACTTTTTAAAGCTCACTATCACAATCCTGTATCGGGAACTCCCATAATTAACGAACAGTTATGCATTCACACGGGACAACGTTCAATGTTGTGGGAACGATCTGATGGGAATTTAGGGAGGCACGTGTCGACGCTATCGCAGTTACAGTGTTAAGTGGTTAGAACTGTCATTAAATATTTTAATGGATATAATAATTAAAAGGAATTTGGAATGGTAGTGCATTGAATCATTTTATTTGTATTGTACTTATTGTTCAAGGAACTATTATTTTATACAACCGCGGCTTTACCCAATTATCATACAATTAGGTGCTCCTCTCCTATGGCTTGTAGCGTGATGTTATACCCCCTACATTACTTCTAGATAAAGTAGCTTTCTAATGGTAGAAGATGGATTCAGGAGTTTTTGAGTTTATTCATGACAAACTAAAATACAAATCTTTCTGTTCTGTAATGTTAGTAGGTATAATATATATTCTAACTGAAAATTAATGACAAATTTTTTTCTTATTGGTATGACTAGATGTTTTAAATAATATATCTAAGTATGCGGAGGATTTAATACTTAATAGAAAGTACCAACTAAGCTTTTTAAATGTTGACTCTACTAATATTCAAACAACGGACACTAAGAACACCCAGACTCGGAACAACCATTTGTGGATCACACAAAGTTTTGTCACATGTGGGATTCGAACCCACAACACTCAGCGCAGTGGCAACAGGGAGGCGACCACTTCAACCACCAACCGAGCAGTACAGGATATAATAATATCAAAATATTCTCACCTTTATACATTTCTCGTAACATAAAAAATATATAATAAGGTAATAACGTCTATTCTTTCCCGTTACCCCATCATATGTTATGTAAGGATCCTTTTCCATTAAATTCTGTTGCGGTTCCCATGGGTGGTTTACGGGAGAAGCCTCGAATGGGAACGTGGGGCATACCGAATAGCAAAACGCAGCATTGAGAGGGTTAAGTGTCATATTATTTAAAGTAGACCGTTTATATTCTTACACAATTCACAAGTCAACATAATTGTTACAATACAATACAAACCGAATAAAAAAGGGTAATGTTATCATGCCGATCCCTTATGTTCCGGTACCTGCTTTCTTTGGCAAAATAACAAACAATGTCTGAGTTTAATATAAAAGAATGCTTGTCTTGCATTAGGTGTCTGGTTAGATGCCTGCTTCGGGCTTGGGATGATGAGGTTTTTCTAGCAATCAATTCTTAGTCTGCTACTAAGAATTTTGAGTTAGTTTGCCATGTTCACGGCAATCAAAGCGTACCCTACTACGTTTTTTTTTTTTTTATTTTTCTCGTCAAAATGACCGCACTCCGCCTGATGGTAAGCAGTCATGTGGTCTAAGAGCAGTGGCCTCCACATCGTCCTCATAGCAGCTGAGGCGATGTTGAGGTCTCTACTTTGACGGCCTGAGAAGGTGCTTTTTCACGTCCCGCTTAAAGGACCCAGGACCCTTAACCGGCGAAAAAAGTAGGTATTATACTACTATGTATAAATATTTTCGAACTTTCAATTATAAACTTGTGTTTCTGCCGAAAAACGTATTAAATAGGCATACAAGTCTAATTACACTGGTCTTGCCTTGTACTGTATTTCTAGCTGATTTAGAAACTATATTTGAAATATTCGAATCCGCAGTACGACTTCTTTCACACTATATTTGGGCTACAATTTGCTCTCCCGTATACATCTTACGCGTGGAAGCCTTGTGAAAATCCCCAAGGTGTTGCCTATTCCAAAATGCACCTTATCATTCAAACAATACGGTTGAAATTTCGTTGGATGAGATTAAAAAGTTTCAAGTATGTTATATGCCTCGGAGTAAGAAATTTCATTTGAGACGATTTCGCGATTTCACCCACTTGTTTCCCTGAGGACAGACCGTTGATTTATCAGGGAGTATTCTCCTTTTATTCAGAAAAAAATTGTTTCGCGTAACAATTCTCCTGTGTGAATATTTTCGATATGTAAAATTAAAATGCTGAATGATTTTCGGCTACGATTTTGCTATTGGTTAAAAATAATTTATTCCTACATCTCTTTTGGCAGTATACGGAACCAGTTAGGTTAAAGCGCTCATCAAATCAAATAATATTAAATTTATTTATCCAGTAGTAAACTAACTTTATATAAACGAAATAAAGCACTTTAAGTAACTTTTTACTAATTTTGTATGCAACAACTGTCTCCATACTGCGCCAAGTAGTGGATGCGACTGCTGTGCATGAGGTCTTGGGTTCGAATTCCGGATCGAGCCAACAAAAAATAATTGGAATTTTCTTTTAAGAAATCTCAATATGTGCCCGGAGTTAGACAGTTGGCGGTGTTTGACATTCTCGTGCCTCGGAGAGCACGTAAAGTCGTTGGCCCTGCGCCTAATCTCTTTCCGGCCGTGTCGGATTATCTGTCCCATCGGATCATGAGAGTTAGGGAACAGAGAGTGCGCTTGTGTTTGCACACACGCTTGTGCAGTATAATATCTCCTGTGCAGATGGCCAGTCTCCGTTAAGAATGGCCGTCGTGACTGAAATTCGGTCTGGAGGACATTATAGGTACATTAAAGAAGCTATCTTACAGACTAGACACTTTTGTTTATTTTGTATCAAGATAATTTTGTAAATTAAAAGATTGTCTCTCGTAATAAGGTTGGAGCTTATTGCCTTCCACCGCGTACAGAACCAGATTCCGTTTTGATACTTCTTGGCAGTCAGTCCAATACTATTTTGCCCGAACCTTCAATGATGAAAATTTAAATTAATCATATGTAGGAACTGTATGTTATAAATTAAGGTCACAGAAACTGAAGTTAGATCCTGGCCTAAACAAAACAGTTCGACGCAGCGTTAGCCGAGTGGAAGACTTTTGGACTGCCAAGTAGAGGTCTCGATTTGAACCTCAATGTGCGCACATCTGGCTTTCGAAGTTAAATGCGTATGAAATAGTTAATTATCGCTCGCTTTAACAGTAACAAATACATTGCGAAAAATCCTGCGTATCTAAGAGTTAAATGCTATGTTCTCTAAGATGTGCGAATTCTGCTCATCACTGGGCCAGCGTGATGGACTAGCCTAAACCTTCTCAAATGAGTTCTCCCACCCTTAAAGCAAAGCTTCGTTTGCGATTGATATTGCTATGTACATAGCAATATCAATCGCAAACGAAGCTTCACCATCCAAAAATACAGGTTTTGTGGGTAAACTGATAATTTATGTAAATAATTGATGAATTAATAAATGAATTATTTACAAAATATTGTAATTTAGGTATAGGGAAGATTTAAAAGGCGAAATATGAATATTTGAGAAGTCATATACATTTTTTTTTTTAATACATAGTTTATTTTTTATTGTGGACCATAGGTAGGTAGGTACATAATATTGTTATAGATTACAATATTTAGTTAAGCTATGTTCCACCTATTGGTCATACAAATTCCGTGTTTATATTGACAAACTTCTATTACTGACTTTATTATTAGCTCTAATTGTAATAATTTTTATATTATTATTATTATTTTGATATTTGTGTTTTTAGTTTTATTTTTTAATTGCAGTACTTAATTTTATTTGATTTATTAGTAATATAACATTTACAATATATTTACGTTATTAATTTTATATTTTAATTTGATATTTAATGTAATTAGAATTTATTATTTAAAGTAATTCGTACAAATTTGTGACTGTAAAACAAATGAAGTTTAGTGGATATTGATTTAATTTAATTTTAAATATAATATAATTTAATTATAATTTAATTCTAAACTTAACTTTTATATTGATATTTCTTAACTTTTATCTTTGTTTCTTATGTCACATTATTTATGTAATATTTAAAACGCATGCTGAATTCACCTGTAATTAGTTATACAATTGGTTAGATTCAAAATGTTTATCCTATGTGTATGTGGTATTGTAGTAACTGTTGGTGAATCTTAATAAATAAATAAATAAATAATTGCGATAAAGGTACATGCATAAAGAGTAAAATTTGTTAGGTCAATATCGATTGCATTTCATCAATAATAATTTTAAATAATATGATTTTTTTTTATGGTATAGATTGGCAAACGAGCAGACGGATCACCTGATGGTAAGCGATTACCGCCGCCCATGGACACCCGCAACCCCAAAGGAGTTACAAGTCGTTGCCAGGCCTTTAAAAACTAATGAAGGAGGGAAAGGACAAAGGAAAGGATAGGAAAAGGATTTAAGGTACCGTACCCTACCCTTCTACACTAGTAATAATTCCTGTGTCGAGGGGGAAACAAACAAACTGTAGACATAAAGCACATTCAGACTAAGAAGAAGAACAACTCCTATTTGTGTATCACATAATTTTTATCCCGAGTGGAATTCAAACCCACAACCTTCGGCGTAGTGTTAGTATTTATAACTATATAACATTTTTATTTATTCTTAACACACTTAAGTAATTATTTCCATTCACAGTCATTAGAATAATTAGACATTAATGATTACAATTGAGAACACATATTTTATTTTAATAACATTACCATCTAATCTATGTATAATAATATACTGAACTACCTTATGATACAATTTAATTACCTAATGATATAAATAGAAATAGCATTGTACGTATTAACAAATTGCATATTTGCATATCATATGCCCTGATATAAAGTAAATAGGTATAATTCCACACCTACTTTCTGGCAATGTTTAGGCTTAGCGCCTCGTCAAATATAGATAGTTGTAAGTTTATTTAGTAAAATGTTGCTAATAAGTTTGCGTAGGAGTATGCGAGTATGATTTACGTAAAATGATTGTCACTGTCACTTGCCTCGAAACCATCATCTTTGTAACACAGTACTTTTGCAATTATACTTATATTTGTATTGTTCCTTGGTGACATACAAACAATGTCTGCTTGTTATTAAGAAATAATTGCTACGAAATACCTTGTTACTCGTCTGTGTTTCCTTTTTTTTTTTAATGTTGTTCATATCATATGTAGTTTGTAATACCTATTACATAGTTTAATTAATGCAAGCAGATAGTTTGTAAGTGACTATGACAGAGTAAGGTTTAAAAAATGAGCGTTTCTCGCCCTCAAACGTAAAAGTTTGGCGAGAGAATTTTTGTACGAAATCTAACATTGTATTGGAAATTAATAAAAAAAATATATATATACAGGGTGATTTTGAAATCATGTAATTCCTTTTAACCACGCATTCTACTGGTGATATAGAATAACCCTGACCATATTTTTTCTTAATTAGAATAATGGTTTCGGCAAAATTAGAGTACAGATTTTTTTCATGAAATGATTTCAAATAGTCATATTTTAACCACCTGACACAATTTAAAAATAATAACATAACAATAACTGATGTCGTAAATAATAAGGGGCAATAAAAAGGACCGCCCGTTATTATTTACGACATTAATTATTAATATGTTTTTTTATTTTAATTAGTAAAAAATTAAAATTGCCTCGGTTGGTTAACATATGACTATCTGACACCATTTCACGAAAAAAACGGAATAATAATTTTTCAAAAGAAATAAATCTAATTAAATAAAAATATGGTCAGGGTTATTCTATATCACCAGTAGAATGCGTGGTTAAAAGGAATTACACGATTTCAAAATCACCCTGTATAATTTGTAATTTTGTGGGACTTTAATTTGGCACCAGTATATCCTCTAAAGATATAACAGGTAAATAAATTAATTTGAGTTTTTGCTCACGTCTCGAATGCTACCGATGTCCAATATATGGGTACTTTAATAACTACAATTATTAAGGTATCCACTTACATCTTATTAACTGTGATACAAAATATGGGTAAGTGGCATTGCCGATAGGTTAGGTATGTGAGTCCAAAATGGTCAAACTTTTTTATTGATTTTTATTTCCGACGACATTTTCATAGGGTTGGTCGACCTTATTCTGTGTTCTAATGTGAACATAACAATAAAACAAACTATATTGCATACAACAAAAATATTATATACTTTTTATTAACACATTTTCGGATGTCAGTAGATAGTAAATATTTAAGAAAATTTGGGGTTTTTGTTTATTTTGTACTGGATTTTGTCTGTGATTTAGCATGTAAGGAAACAGTAGATTTTTCTGGATCTTACCCCTATATCCTGCACTCCTGACAACGTGTATAAGTAGTTAAGTTGTGACAGCGTAACAAACTGACATTCGCATTTATAATATTAGTAGTAAATAGGTCGCAAATGTGGAGGTAATTCTATAGGCACACAACGTCCGTTTTCCAATTTTTCCATTCCCTGTGGGCAGATCGGCACATGATCACCATAATCATTATCTGGTATTTCCATTGCTTTTAGGAGACTATACAGATTTTTGATTTTTATCATACCATGGAAGTCATTTCGTTGCGCTGCTAATCCTGGTGAGCGCGCGTTTGGCACCGCGGCAATAGTCACTACTATTACAACAATTAAATATATCGCACGCATCGCTACAGTCACTTGTTGTTCAACCTGTTGAAACAAAGTAAAATAACAACTAATTATACACATTTTGACAACCATGTCGTAGTGGGGTAAAAGGTCGACTCGCCACTGCCTCTTCAAGAATTTGTGTGATCCACTGGTTGTTGGTACAATAAATAGCAAAATAAGCAAATAATACACGACAGCACGTTCTAGTCCTTAGTTCTGGGTAACTGTATTGAGCAACATTTATTGGTGATTTTGTGATCGTAGACCCAAAAAACACTTAGGGTGGGTGTTCTTTGCGTCCCTATAATATATAATAATAATAATATTCTATTACATACACACATCATCATCTAGCCCTAACTAAGCAGAGCTTGTACTATGGGTACTAGTCAATGGATAAACATACATATATACTATTTTGTTTTTGTAAATACATACATATTATACATAGAAACACCCAGACCAAGACAAACATCCATGTTCATGCACACAAATGTTTGACTTGTGCGGGAATCGAACTCGATACCTCAGGCGTGGCAGTCGGTTACACTAACCAGTACGCCATCGAGGTGTGAGGCTATGTTTGAATGTTTGTAAAGTCGCTACCCCTTACGCTATGTGGCGGTATTTAGCTTACAGTGAGTTTATAAATGTTAAGTAAATATAATGATCACTTCACTTAAAATAAGAGAATGTTAACTACTAAACTATAGAATGTTAATGTTATAAGAAATGTTTGATGAGTACAAAATGTTGCAATCGGAACCCGGTTGACGCGAATGTAAATTATGTACTGACTTATGCTTAATTTTTAGGTCAATATATAATATTGTTTATTGCGTGTATGCACACTAACATGTATGAATATAGGAGTGTATTATGAGGCGTTGGGTTACATTACCCGAACACGCTATTCGGTATAAGTACCTACACAGTTATTCTATTTATTAATACTAATTATATGGAATAACAAGCTTATGTAGTTAACAAATAGGTTTTCCGTTTTATTTTTTGTTTTAAAATGGCTACTGTCCCCCTGAAGGTAAGCAGTCGTGTATTCCACGAGCAGAATCCTCCACACCACGTCTTCACGTAAGGTGGTGCCAACGTCTCTACTTTGACGGCCTCAGTGGTTGCTTTTTCTCACACAGCTTGAAGGGCTGGGCTAAAAAATTATATAACTACCTAACCTAGGTAAAATTCAACTATCTAATAAGCGACATTTTCGATACATTGAAAAGCATGTTTTTTGACAAGCAGGATGAATCTTATATATAAAATTCTCGTGTCACAATGTTCGTTCCCGTACTCCTCCGAAACGGCTTGATCGATTTTCATGAAATTTTGTGAGCATATTGAGTAGGTCTGAGAATCGGCCAACATCTATTTTTCATACCCCTTAGTGATAAGGGTTGTCCACCCCTAACATTTTTTTTATCTTCTGGTCATAAATTTTTTTTATGGCAAAACTACTTTTGCCGGGTCAGCTAGTATATTATATTATGTTCTTTCCTGTACTACTCGCAATGTATAGGTATACGAAATTTCATGATGAAATAAACAATTGATCGTTCGAATATTTAAGGCAAAACACACATTCGCATTATAATATTAGGAAGGATATAACAATCAGGTATATCCTTATTGCTAATAAAGGATACCTATACAATTTTATTGTGTCTAATGAATATTGACTTAAATTAGACACACGACGTAATAATAAGGTCTCGTCATAATTATACGCATCAACTTAGTAGTATTAACTACTAAGTTGCTTACTATTCTTACGGCCAGTCCTACAACTTACAAGTAAAATTTATCCGAAAGATAAATCGCATGCTGTCTCATTTTTCTTAGGTTAAAGAAGAGACATGGCGAGACTTTTATCTTATAGATAAATGCTATCTGGAGGTAGAAGGACAAGCTCTTAATGTAGCAACCTTAACGCGAGCACCATTAGCACGGTGATGTTATCTAACAGTATTGTAACTCGGCTCTTTCCTTGAAACAATTACCTACAGCTACGCGGTCCGCAAAAACGCGAGAGAGCTGCTCACCTACTGTATTTTAATTTCATCTACCTACTTGAGTTTCTTTCTAGTTTAGTGATTGTAAATATTATATCTTTTATTCAAAAATTAAATTTTTTGTGAATGAAATAGGAAGTGTCCAATAAAAATCATGTATATTTTTTAATTGTAGATTTAATAAAACACAACCTTATATATTTGAGACTGAAAAATATTTTCGTCTCGACTGAGACGTAGGAAAAGCTTTATTGTTAAATGTAATAGTAATAGTAAATTATAATTAAAAATAGTTTTGTTTACAGTTGCACATTGCCATAATTATTATTTATGTACTTGTATTTATTTCAATCAAATATTAACAAATCGCACGCTTACTGCTTATAAAACTATCACATCATCCGTTCATCGCTGCGGCGCATTCGCGACTGGTTGTGTACCGAGCGTATACCAACCTCGAGGCGCGAAGGTATGACTCGCGTTCCGACTGTTTGTATGAAGATGGAATACTGTTAGATAATATTACCGTGGCATTAGGCTTGCCACATATTTTACGTTATACGACATAAATCTTTAGTTAAATAATAATGGAAATGTTTTTATAATAAACATATTAAGTATTTAATAAGTAATTTAACAGCATAATAAAAACTAAACAACTGCTACATCGTTTATGGTTGATCCACTCATTTGTTTGACAAAAATTCACTATATCAGCATTTTCCAAGACTTGTAGGTATTTTGTAATTCTTAATTGTAAATTTTTGTACTTTTAATTATACATATATATTTCTTTATGTAAAAATATAAATGGTGCTCTAGGAATAAAATTTGTATCATAAAGGACTTTACAAACAACGGACTCAAAGAACACACAGACTCGGATGACTATTTATGGTTCATACAAAACTTTGTCCCATATAGGGACCTAGTACAAGCCTACCTTGGCGTAGTAGCGATAACGAGGCGACCTCTTGAAACATTACGACTACGAGTTCTATTTATTTTAATATGACCACGTCTCATAAAGAACCCCAGACAAGTACTTGTAGCGGACACATTGTTCTTTGCATCGTGTGGAAGTCGATCTTTATACAATCGGCGCGCACATCGTAACTATGATTAGTGACTTAGGGATCAACTTTATATTTTTACTTTTTCTGGATGTGGATGGATAGAGCTCGTTAACTTCAATAATAATTGCTCTTTAGAGTTTGGGCAGGAAAATATGCTTTGTTTTTTTTTGTATGGAGTGGATCAAATAAATTCCTGCTAAGTAGCAGGTGATCCCGCTTTAAAACTTTATTTTTCTTATACCTTGTCTAATTTAATGTCATTTGATGCTGTGAAAATGTGCATAAATTTGCAACTCTGCCAAATAAATGAATCGAAAAAAATTAAACAGTACATAGAATAAAATGCTTTATTTTTATTTTCGTATGTTCTTTTAAGCACGTAATAATACACATAATTACTTAAAAACTCACAACAAAACAAAAGGTCCCTAATTAGCTTAAAGAATCATGTCCATATCTGACCTGTCAAACATGAAACTAGATCACAAAATGTATAGTAATTATTAAGTAATTAAAAAATAGCTTTATTTTTTTAATGTTTAAATTATATTTATTACAGTCATTGACAATCTGGTTAAAAATATATTAATTATTTATTTAATTCAGTTGATGATCCATAGCTTATCTGTCAATGTCAAAGCTTAATGTCAAATGATGACGTCAATCTTGCTTTTCTGAATGAATGATGATGAACCTTGGCTAGTTGTACACGGACATTGAGTGCTTGCGATTAGGTCTTGTATTGGGTGCTTGTAGTGAGTACAATATTAACATGATGGATCAGCGGATATGTTGTGTAAATTGAAAATTTTCTTTCGGATGAAACTACATATAAACAGGTTAAAACAGATTCTACAACCAAGATAGTAAAGAAAGCCAAAGATATCATCAATAAATACTCCGAGAAACTAAATCTAGACGTAAAACAATTAATACCAGCCTGCATAAAACCTCCAAAGCTGTATGGGTTACCAAAAATACACAAGGAAAACGCTCCCCTACGTCCTATTGTGAGTCAGATCGACACACCAACTTACAGACTGGCTCAGCACGTAGCGAAGATACTCTCACCACTCAGAGGCAACTCGAGAGCACATGTGAAGGATTCATACCAATTTGTGAGTGAGACTAAACACCTACGTCTCACAAACAAAGAAACAATGGTTATTTTTTATGTGCAGTCATTATTTACATGCATACCTGTTCGTGACTATATTGACATAACTAAAAGGAAGCTAATAGAGTACAATATACCTGAGAAATATGCAGAACTACTTAAGCATTGCTTAACAACTGGCTATCTGTTGTGGGACAATAAATTCTACATACAAGTAGATGGTGTGGCAATGGGCTGCCCAGTATCGCCTGTTGTTGCCGACATATATATAGAGAACTTCGAGGCTCGAGCTTTGCAGACTACCACCATCACACCCAGGATTTATAAGAGGTATGTAGACGATACTTTTACAATATTACCAACAGATAGTGTAAATGCATTCCTAAAACATCTTAATTCCATTAATAATAACATCCAATTTACTATGGCATTAGAGGCAAATAATTCATTAGCTTTCTTAGATGTACTTGTCATCAGGAATCCTGATCATACTTTGAGCCATACTGTGTATAGGAAAAAGACCCATACAAACAGGTACTTAAACGGTGAATCTCACCACTATCCTAAACAGTTAGCTACCGTGGGAATGTCTTTGTTTCAGAGAGCCCACGGGATCTGTGACAAGAAACACCTGGACGCCGAGCTTCAACATGTCAAGCAAGTACTGCAAGACAACAAGCTCCAACAGCTGCGCCGCCGTCACAGATCCCGAGAAAAGCCAGCCACAGTCGAGCGCCAGCCTGCCATACTACCATATGTAAGGGGTGTCACTGACAAGATTGGCTACATCTTGAAGCGAGCTTAAATCAACACATACTTCAAGCCGCCAACGAAGATAAGTCAATTTTTACCATCCGTCAAGTGCCAATTATCTTTACAAGATGCAGGGGTATATAAAATAGATTGTGACTGTGGACTCTCATATATTGGGCAAACCAAGAGAAGCATAGGCACCCGCTTAAAAGAACATATAGCTGATGTTAAACACCAACGCTCGTTGAAGTCTGCTGTGTGTGAACATGTGCAACAGGGGACCAACCGCTACCTACGATTTGACAAACCACATATACTCGCAAAAGAACACCGATTCCTACCAAGGATGCTTCGCGAGGCTATTGAAATTAAAAAACATCCTAATTTCAATAGAGAGGATGGTTGGAATGTACCACCAGCTTGGGATCCAGTCATTCAAATAGTCAAACCCAAGAAGAAGCAAAACACAGCTAGACTTCATGATACCTACTTTGAGCTCATTCTGCATAAATAGGAACACCAAAGATTAAATTATGTTCGGGTACTTTGAAATAACTAGCTACACTTCAGAACGTTGGGACAACTACCATCTTAGTCTCCCCGTGAACATGGCTGCTGTAAAGCAACCGAAAAGTCGGGGCAAAGTATAAACTCAAATATAAATTGATTTCATTAAAAAATATATAGCTTATATAAATAAATAGTAGTAAAATTTTAATAATAGTAGTGTTAGAGTTTTTTAAAATTATGTAATACCAGTGTTTAAAGTAAAATAAACAACGCGATAAAATCCGTATAAAGTGTTTAATTTCAATGCAATATACGTGTGAATTCATTAAACACACAAAATCGCTACCTCGTGCTTGAACAAAACACGAGAGTCATCTCTTTGATCAGTAACTGGATGTCTCCAATAATAATATAATAAGAGAAAGGATGACCTTACAAAACAATTTATCAGAAGCAGTTAATACTTTAAATCTTAATAGACGGTCATCCTTCTTCAGGAGTATTACAGCCTATGGCAATAATAATTATTTTATATCCCCGTCTAGAATATGAAGAACTGATTTTATTCGCCATGGGAACGTACCAAATACTGCAAGCCCGTTCTTACTACGGTGAACATGTACGTTCCCATGGCGGATAAAGAATAGAAGTATACTATCCAGAGAAATGTTTGAAATGGCTGAATTTAATGTCAGAGGCAGTGGGGATACTTCATTAATAAGAGGGAAATTAAGTCTAGACATGTTAATTGAAGACAATATTACGTGTATATTTGATTAAATGAATGAATGAATTAAATGAAAATAATATTAAAGGCCGGGGAGGCATAACTGAATATTGCTGCAGTTGCCTCGTAGGTTGACGTACAGTAGGGTGTTGTGCTCACGTAATGACACTGATGTCCATTTTATTTTTCAAACTAACTGATAGCTGCTTTTATAACATATCTTTTAACTGAAGAATTAGCTAAAAGATGTATATTAATAGATACCTTAAACTGTCCCACTGCTAAACATGCGCCTCCTCTTACAACGAAGGTGGTACCAATACCCTACGTATATATTATCAATTAATTGCTGATTAAACATTGTGAATAGGTAAATACAGGTATACCTAATCAGAAACAATGATTTATTCTACATCTGATTTACTCTTAATTGTTTCATATCTCTATTCAAAGTTGTTTAGTAATCTGATTCTTATTTCTACCTGATTCTTACGTTTGATATTACCTAACTACTATAAAACATGGTGAATAAAAAATAAAAGCCAAGCAAGTAGGTTCAATAGTTATTTTGCGAAATATTAAATAGTGATATAGAAATTAGTGATTAACGAGTCGCTTGTATGAGGCTTACAGAAGCAAAATTGCTTTGATTAGTTATAGACGTTGGTTGTTTGTAGTCAGAGTACCTATATAGACTGTTCATTGTAAAACATAACCTCAAAATCTTATTTCATTATAGTATTTGTTCCTGATTACCAAATTATATCATATTTACACAAGTATCCCTAAAGATGCCAATAATGAATTAAAAATATCAATCACGTAAATAAAACACAATTCAAAAAAAATTTACAATTCATTGCATGTGTGGACAGTGGGCATTGTTCTTTACTAATATATTATTTAAAAATGTGGATATTCATCTATGAATTTCTATTTGATTGTAATTAGTTTATAAAATGTTTGTTTAAGTTAGATTTAATACTTTATAGTAAGTTAATGTGCATAATAATACAAATTATTGATCATAAACTAACTTACTACTAATACAAGTATACTAAAACACTTAAACTAACTAAATACAACAAGCTTTACTATTTGCTTTCAATTGTGACATATAAACTAATAAAAATAAATAAATAAAATAACAACAAACTTAAGAGCGTATACGCCTCGCGCGGCGGATCGAGTATAGGTATTTGTAGAACTGTGGCACCCCGCGCACCACCACGCCAGTGCCACAGTACATAAATATACAGTATTGAAACTCGGCCGTATCTTTGAAATAAATGCCTACAGCCGCGCGGTACGTAAACATGCTGCCCACCTACAGCATTTTAATTAAATCTGCCTACTTTGAGTTTCTATCTATTTTTGTGATTGTAAATAACTTTTATTTTATTTAAACAAATAAAATACTTTGTGAATGGAATAGGAAGTGTTCAATAAAAATGCATGTTGCTTTTTGATTGCTAGATTTAATTTAAAAAAACATGTTGATGTTAGATTTAAGACTTAATAACAAATCGGTCTTATAAATTTGCGACTGAAAAATATTTGCGCCCCGACTGAGACGTACGGAATGCTTTATTATTATATTTTAAAGTATAAAAAATCCGCATTCGAATATAAGGATTAATTAAAAATTGTTTTGGGAAACATGGACAAGGAGGAGAAAAAGGAATATCTTTTACATGGTTATATATACCTCCAGCTACTTTACAATTTATATGTTTAGTTTTAAAAGAAGTTCGGAATATATTTTTTTCTATATATTCCACGAAATCATCGTTGGGTACAATTAAAAAAGTTTGCGAATTAATCTTACTGTAGTCCCGGTACCTTTCGGGAGGGAAAAAAATCCTTTAAAAGGACTTACATTACGTACCTACATACAAGTAAGTATAATCATTTTATAGTGTTACCTTTCGGAGATTCCAGGTAATCTAAAAAAATTATCTCTGGGTGCGTTATTGAGGAATTCATGCAACCAAAAACAGCACAATATATTCTACTTGTCATATTAAATAGGCTATACTTGTACTTATTTTGGGTAAAAAAATCGCACGGTTACTGTTTAAAAAATAACACACCGTCCGTTCGTCACTGCGGCGCATTCGCGACTGGTTGCCGTGGTTGTCGTGCCGAGCGCATGCCGACGCCGAGGCGCGTAGGTATGACTCGAGTTCCGACCGTTTGTATGAAGATAGGTTACTGTATATTTATGTACTGTGCCAGTGCGAAACCCAGGCGCACTATGACGATGTCGCGTGGAATAATGATCTTGATCCTTCTTGTCTTTATCTACGTATACGTCGACTATGACAATTTTCAAATTAATTATTTTCAATGAAAATGCATTTAACGTTATCAAATGAAGCTAGTTATTACTTGTTTAGTAGGAGGATGTTTCTCAGAATAACAACGATTTTTTATAATTTATCTCACCCAGTTTTTATTATCTGATACTTCTGATAGAATAAATTTGTAATTATCTAATTAATTGTCACTCTTTTAAATATACATTTATTGTGTTATTATGTAAAAGGTATAAAAACCTGCGAACAACACTAAATACAAAACCAAAAAAAGAAGGTAAAAGAAAATAATTCAAGTAAGAAAAATATTATTCACTTTTTACAATTTAGTTACAGAATTTATATTTTACTGATTCTATATTCATTTTCTTTCATACATTTTATATTGTGTATAGTACAGCCAAAAGCTTTATTAAGATTATTTAACGTTTTATTTGATTCATAAAGAATTAAAAATCTACTATTCGACGACCTTGAATATGTAATACTGGTTCTGGAGCATTAAAACAATGAATGACAAGTTATTATGACTACAAATGGTATAGGTTGAAATATTCTAATTCCTTTAAGTTATCTAATCAGCTGCTGATAACAGACTATATGAATATATCTCTATATCTAATCAGCTGCTGATAACAGACTATATGAGTATGAATTTTTATTATTGACCGTATAAAAACACTTTTGTGCACAGTGACAGTTTTAAAGGGTCATAAATTAAGCAAAAGAGATATATATTCACCATTGTATCATCAGTGTCGTTATATATAGGAGTAAGCATGGTGGTAGTTGGCGTTGTGCTAAGAGTATGAGCAATCAGGTTATCTTTAGGAGAATCAGAAATATAAATTGTACCTGATAATGCAGCTCCTGCCTAAAAATATTTATACACCGGTATATATAAACGTCGCTATATCTCATTAATTTATTATCACAAAATTATATAAAAGGAATAATATTCACCATTGTATAATCAGTGTAGTTATTAGGTACATATAGGAATTAGCGTAGTGGTAGTATAAGATTTGCCAAAAGGTTGATCGACCAGACTATCTTTACAGGAATCAGTAGTACATGTTCCTACTGATGCGTTTTCTATCTATAAAATATCGAATTATGTTACTGTAAAACACCGAAGTGCGAGAAATCTTAAGATTTAATAACCCATTTTGTTAAAATTCCGAAAAAGCAACTTGATTTCGCGTATTAGGTTAGGTTTGTTAGGTTTCTTGTGACCCTTAATTCAGAAATACGAGCCTCCAAAGGCAGGCTCTGTCGACACAGGATACCTAGCTATAATTGAAACCACAGTTTTTATTTTTATGTTTTCCATTATAACTTGTGTAAATCTGCTGTTAGGTATTGCCTGTCTACATAGGATATATGTCGAATGAGTCCACCTTCGTAAGCTCCTATTTGTGTCTCTATGATCACAAGAAACCTTACAAACCTAACCTGACATATAAAATTATGTTGCCACTTCGTACTGTTACCAATCCGTGTTGGTATTTTTTTTAATTTACTGCCCTTCTTGCTTCTACAGTAACATATATATAATACAATACCAAATATTTACAATTAAAAATCGCGAAGTGGAACGCATATAAAAAAAAGCATATCAAAATATTGTCAAATCTTTTTTAAAGCTTTTATAATCGCATCTGTACACACGGCTACACATCAAGTTAGACAAGATATCCTATATACGCATAACTACGCTACATACAAAGTTGAGAATTGTCGGAAAGGGACAGTGCATAGTGGTGTCAATGTAATGGTAAGGATAGAGAGTAAAAAAATATAACACACTCTCTCGCACGATCCGCAGCGTTCAACTTTTAATAGTTCAACGTCCAAACTCTAGGTTGACGTGTCGCTGTGTGTACAGTTTAGTGCCTTTGAGTTTGCTGAATTAGAGAGTATTTTTCTGTAATAAAATAATTTGATGTAAGACATAACACTATTACTTAAAAAAGATTGACCTCAACAAAAAATATAAATAAAATTTACTTCTTTATAGCCAGCTCTCTTGCCAGTTTCAAATTATTCTCCAAAATACTCATTTTTATGTTAGTGTACCCAAAGGTTTTGGCTTTGTTTTATTTACCCATATTTTTTTAATCCGAAAATAATACATCATTACGTTTTAGTTCACGCGGTTTCACCCACGTTTACAGTTACTGCACCGTCCCTGTGGGTCATATAGTAATGTTTTATAACCTAAAACCTTCCTCAACATACATACATACATAAATTCACGCCTGTTTCCCAGAGGGGTAGGCAGAGACTACGGATTTCCATTTGCTACGATCCTGACACACTTCTCTGGCTTCATTCACTTTCATAACATTCCTCATACACGCTCGCCGGTTTAAGGTGCTCTTAACCTGGCCTTTATCCAGAACGTCTCCGATCTGATCAGGCAACGTTCGCCTAGGTCTTCCCCTTGCAACTGTTCCATTCACACTAGCCTTATAAACTTTCTTAGTCAGTCTGTTCTTGTCCATTCTTTCTACATGCCCAAACCAACTTAACATACCATTTTCTATTCTCGTTACTATATCCACTTTTATGCCGCATCTCTCTCTAATCACACTATTCCTTATTCTATCTTTCAGAGTCACACCACATATATTTTTCAGCGCTCTCATTTCTACAGCATTTATTCTGCTCTCATGCTTCTTTTGCCATACCCAACTTTCACTTCCATGCATAAGTGTAGGTACTAATAGTCCTCTATGAACAGCCAAACGTGCCTTTTCGGATACATTTCGACTGTTCATAAAAGCGCGTAGAGCGCCATTCACTTCCTCAACAAATACTGTAAAACAACTGTAATTATGTACAGAGCAATAAGAATTTTTGAAATCGGCCTGGTAGTTCCAGAGATTATCACCTGCAAACAAACAAACACTTCAGCTTGATAATATTACTATCTGATTTTTACAACAAGGTATTTTATTTAATGAGAGATATGAGTTCGAGGATACTGCTTATCACGTATCCACGAACTCATGTCTCTCTGTCTCTGAGTAGAACTGATAAATATACTTATGTTTACTTAGATGCCTTAACCCATACAAACTATTCATCTCTACATCATTCATCTCTAACTATTCAACACACAAAGATTACTAGAAATATACTTGATGAATATGACATACGTCGAACGTTTTCTATACAATTCTAGTGTACTTCAATGATATAATTATACAAAAATCGACAAGGACTATACGTCTGTACGCTTTTGCGGTGGTCCGGGAGGAAGGGGAAGATAATCATAGCAATAATGAATAAGATTTTTAGTAGATTGTTAAGAGCGTTTATTCCGTCGGAGCCGATTTCACGGGTTTTTATTGTTCTAGTATGTTACAGATAAATAACAATGATTAAAAAATAAATTGAATATCTGAAAGTTCAATTGTTTATTATGGGAACGTTAAAGAGAAATATATGAGCTTTCATAATAAATATTTTAAAGCGGATGAATTTAAATTGCGCATTTTCGTAAAATCTGTAATTTAGGACAAGTTAATTGTTCGCTAGAGCAATAAAAACTAATCGTTCTATAATGTCGTAAATGTGAACTATACAACCATATGTTGTTTTCGGGAAAAATTAATAAAGGGTAATAGTTCTATTTTTTTTTTCCAGTTGTTTTCATGTTATTTTCTTTTTACTTTTACATTTTTTTTTTATCTTGTATCTAATTGATGATGACCTTATTACATAAGGTTATTAGTGTACCTAAGTAAGGGAGAGGGCACTGATGCCTGTAACACAGGTTTATCACCTAGCACAGGTATCAGAGACTTCACATAGACTGTATAAATTTTATGAAATAAACGTTATTTATTATTATTATCTTGTAAATTAACTACATCAATAAAATCTATATCGGATTCTGTGGGAAAACCCAGCAGAAGCTCTTTAACTTGGAAAACCATTATATTTTGTTTTACCATTCGAGGTCTTAGACTTGTAATCTTTGAATCAGAAGACATAAGAAGATTATGTAAAATATCCTCATGTGTCGCCGTTTTACATACCTTTCTAGAATGACTCTCTCTATATTTCCGGAAATCTTTATTGTGAGCTTCCGCTGCCTCTTCCGACAATTTACCTATAGGTATGGCACCAAACTGCTTAATCATATCAGTCCCGTGTACCAACAATTTA
This sequence comes from Catocala nupta, assembly GCA_963675205.1. Lineage (NCBI taxonomy): Eukaryota > Metazoa > Arthropoda > Insecta > Lepidoptera > Erebidae > Catocala > Catocala nupta. The sequence goes on from OY776094.1 coordinate 10,669,033, forward strand.
TTTATACTGGAAAGCATCTCTTATCAGGGATATAACTTGACATACAGTTCTGCAGTACCTCTACAAAATTCGGAAAAAGTTTTTTTACTACCTTACTAAGTAGTAAGGTTCACGCGCTCTCCAGATGCAACACTCTTAAGAATCACGTGACCTTTACTAATTCCTGACATGCTGGCAGTAGTTGTTTCTGCATCTGTGAAAAATCTTCTGGCAGTATTGCCCTCATTAGTTGTGCCTAATCCTTCCTTGATTACATCAATAAGTAAACCGCAGGTTTTCTGCAACGCTTGCTGTGGAGCACTCTTTCGGAGTGACATTGTTTCTTTGTCATCACCCTTACAACTCTATTTTTTGAACTCCAAACGATAAAGTGCAAACATAAAGGATTGTCACTTAAATAATAATCTCACAGGATACACATCTATACTATAATATTATTAAGCTGAAGAGTTTGTTTGTTTGTTTGCTTCAACGCGCTAGTCTCAGGAACTACTGGTTCGATTTGAAAATTATTTTAGTGTTGATAGCCTATTTATCGAGGTAGGCTATAGGCCTAAATAATTGTTCCATCACATTGTTGAAGCCTTATAGGAACTAGATTGGCCATGAAATAGTTGAATCATCAAACTCTGTTTCGGTCTTTTGTTTATAATTACTTTGACCTGAGGCTCCATCAAAGCCCCATTTGCTTATAAGTAGTAAATCTGTTGCCGAGTTGCAATTGTAATAGCTTTTAGTTCATCCGGGAATAACGAAAGCGATTTGTTAATTTGTTCTACTCGTCTTCGTTTTTGCCTGGATCCCAATTCTTCGAAAGGTTTTCGAGGTGCAAATGTAGATGTCGAAATTTCTGTTGTAGATGGTGGTAGATTTTCCACATCTTCAGTATCATAAATCTCGAGCCCTTCCTGTTCAGTGTTCACATCTTTAGGTATCATTCCTTCGGGCCAGCTTATTGCACGATCTAACCAATCACTATTTTTCTTATAAACTATATTAACGTACGACTACTTCGTTCCCATCTTGCACTTATATTTGAACAATATCGGGTAGATTATTGTTGGAGCTCAACAATGTTCTCTTCGGTCACATTTATTTTATATTGTAGGAATTGAAAAATATTTTTACTATCCGACAGAGACTTCAGCTGCTTCTTCTATAATTCCTAATTTTCTACTACCTCCATCAGTAGTCACCAAGAGAAAACACTTTTCTTTTAAGATTAAACTAATTACAGCCATTAAACAAACAAATAGAAATTTATAGATAAATATCCATATTTTAAAATATGTAATATATTAGTTTTAAGCTAATAAGGGACCTTTTAAATGTATTGTTGTGAGTTGTTAAGTAATTATGTGCATTATTATGTGCATAAAAGAACTTACGAATGTATTTTCTATTTTTTTCGTTTCCTTTTTTTGGCACAGTTGCTACTATGCACATGTTCATAGCATCAAATGACAGTAGACTAGACAAGGTATAAGAAAAATAAAGTTTCAAAGCGGGATCACCCGCTACCTATCAGGAATTTAATTTTGTTTGATCCGCTCCATACAAAAAAATACAAAACATGTTTTCCTGCCCAAACTATAAAGCTTAGGGAAAACTCCAAAGGGCAATTATTATTGAGGTTAACGAGCTCTATCCATCCGCATAAAGAAAAAGTAAAAATACAAAGTTGATCCCTAAGTCACTAAAATCATAGTTTCGATCCACTGTGCGGCGTAATGGCAGTGACTAGGCGTCCACTCAAATCACTACATTATTGTATAACATAGGTGGTAGGTACATGGTGTTTATAAAATATTATGAGCTCACTATGCTAAGCCTTTTAGGCATACGAATTATTATTATATTGAATTATTATAATAGGTATAAATTATGCGTAGTGTTTCTAAAATCATAAGGTTCCTGTAAAAGTAAAATTTTGGCAGATGACTTACCGCGAGTCCTTCAAAAAGGGTTATTTGTCACAAATATAGCCGAGAGTCGTATAATATTTATGTATCACGTTAAAATTTATCGCGTGTGGAGTTTTAAGCACGAATTAAATAAAAATTAAAATTAAGTTACCTTTATATCAATGTAGGCACACGCGTTGCTTGGTTGAAGGCAGCTAATACTTAATAGAATACAACAAAGGAATTATATCGTATACCAACCAAATAAAATATTGTCTAGAATAACATGCGTCATGCAATTTACGTCAAATTTTAAGTGTTTCCCGTTGGTCAGATTGCTGGACAAACGACAAATCTGACCAATAGAAATAAAGCCCATTGTTCAGGTTGATCCGACGTTTGATGTTTGATTAGGAAATATCATAATTTTATTCAATTGATTTATATTTTTCCTCCATAGGTGTGTCGAAAATTTACCTTGTTTAACAAATTAAGAGTCAATATGTCAGTGGTAGTGTATACGACTGCGGATCATGAGGTCTAGGATTCGATTCCCGGTTCGGGCTTAGAAAACATTGCTAAGATTTTTCATCAAGAATTTCTTAGTAGCAAGAAGTTCTTAATAATTAGCCCGGAATTAGGAAGTTGGCGGTGTTTGACCCCCGTGCGTCGGAAAGTACGTTAAACAGTGGGTCCCGGCTGTCATTAACATCTATGGCAGCCGTTACTGGGAAGTCAGCGCTCTCAAATATCCTGACGATTGGTCTAACCATAGAATGATGTTATCCTTCTGGGTAACGGAGGTCAGATGGCAGTCGCTCCGTGTAAAAACTGTTATTCAGGCAAATCTCGTAAGACCAGAACTAAGCGGATCCTGGCATAATCGCTAGGAAGGAAGATGCTAGAGTTATGAATTAAAATATCCAGACTAATTTTCAATGGGTCAGCAATACGAAACTATAAATCAGCGTCTTTTACCGCGATACAGTGATTACACTACAGATTAGCGAAATAAAATTTAAATTCTTCCATTTTGTTTACGTCTATCAACGATCATTGACAGGGAGTACCTACATCTAAAACAAACCTACAGGTGTTTTTTTCGTAGAAAACATACTATATGAACAGCTTTAGCTATAGCTTTACTTAATACCATGTAGCATTCTACATTTATAAAGGCGCTTCTAAACATAATTCTTTCTTCTGTAATATGTGACCTACAAACACATTTCTATGCTTTGGCGATCTCAGCATGTATTATTTTATCTACCTAACCGATATTTTTTGGAATAGTGAAGCTTTGTTTGTTTTAGTACAATAAATTTTGTAATGCATTTAATATAGAGATTACCCCCTACATACAAACACAAAATGTTATATCTTTACAACTTAGTAGTATTTTGCAAATATTAAATAGCTAGCTTTTGCCCGCGGCTTCGCTCGCGTCAAAGTATGTTAAGTTAAATAAGGTTATGGCTTTCTTGATTATGGTGTTTACGTGACTACCTTTCTTCACTTCTAGATCCGTCGTGTAAATTGATTGTTAATCTACGTATTTATACGTGTTCAACCACGGCGGTCCTTGTCACTACAAGGGATGCTGATGTGATTGATGAAGTGATAGGCCTCTACTAGCATAGTCAGCGGGGTTATCGCTTGATTAAACATATCGCCAGCAAACAGAGGGTATTATACCCGTAATATACCTTGTTCTGTTGGCGACAAATGGTAGCCAACGTCCGGGATCGCCCTGTAGTCATCCCAATACAGCTGTATAATCTGTCCAGCCATAAACGTCTATTTGATGATCTTTGAGACATGTCAAAGCCTTAGACATGAGTTTCGCAAACAAATGTGCGCCGCAGAGCTCTAATCGTGGTACAGAAATGTTTTTGTTACCCGGAACGATTCTCGACTTTCCTGCGACTAAAATGATGTTTGTTATATTTTGATTAATAGTTTTACAGTAAATGACACACCCGTATGCCTTTACTGATGAGCCACAAAATCCGTGCACTTCCACGTGATGACCTGGAGTTATACCTAGCCATCTCGGCACTTCCGTTTTGTTTATATAATAATAATAATAATAATAATAATAAATGTGAATAATAATAATAAATCTTTATTTTCCAAAATGTGTTACAGCTATTCTATCTTAATGTAGCAAGACCTTTCATAATATTAGATTAAGATACTTAGGACAAGTTAATTGTTCGCTAGAGCAATAAAAACTAATCGTTCTATAATGTCGTAAATGTGAACTATACAACCATATGTTGTTTTCGGGAAAAATTAATAAAGGGTAATAGTTCTATTTTTTTTTTTCCAGTTGTTTTCATGTTATTTTCTTTTTACTTTTACATTTTTTTTTTATCTTGTATCTAATTGATGATGACCTTATTACATAAGGTTATTAGTGTACCTAAGTAAGGGAGAGGGCACTGATGCCTGTAACACAGGTTTATCACCTAGCACAGGTATCAGAGACTTCACATAGACTGTATAAATTTTATGAAATAAACGTTATTTATTATTATTATCTTGTAAATTAACTACATCAATAAAATCTATATCGGATTCTGTGGGAAAACCCAGCAGAAGCTCTTTAACTTGGAAAACCATTATATTTTGTTTTACCATTCGAGGTCTTAGACTTGTAATCTTTGAATCAGAAGACATAAGAAGATTATGTAAAATATCCTCATGTGTCGCCGTTTTACATACCTTTCTAGAATGACTCTCTCTATATTTCCGGAAATCTTTATTGTGAGCTTCCGCTGCCTCTTCCGACAATTTACCTATAGGTATGGCACCAAACTGCTTAATCATATCAGTCCCGTGTACCAACAATTTATTTATACTGGAAAGCATCTCTTATCAGGGATATAACTTGACATACAGTTCTGCAGTACCTCTACAAAATTCGGAAAAAGTTTTTTTACTACCTTACTAAGTAGTAAGGTTCACGCGCTCTCCAGATGCAACACTCTTAAGAATCACGTGAAACTTTTCTATTTAACCTTTACTAATTCCTGACATGCTGGCAGTTGTTGTTTCTGCATCTGTGAAAAATCTTCTGGCAGTATTGCCCTCATTAGTTGTGCCTAATCCTTCCTTGATTACATCAATAAGTAAACCGCAGGTTTTCTGCAACGCTTGCTGTGGAGCACTCTTTCGGAGTGACATTGTTTCTTTGTCATCACCCTTACAACTCTATTTTTTGAACTCCAAACGATAAAGTGCAAACATAAAGGATTGTCACTTAAATAATAATCTCACAGGATACACATCTATACTATAATATTATTAAGCTGAAGAGTTTGTTTGTTTGTTTGCTTCAACGCGCTAGTCTCAGGAACTACTGGTTCGATTTGAAAATTATTTTAGTGTTGATAGCCTATTTATCGAGGTAGGCTATAGGCCTAAATAATTGTTCCATCACATTGTTGAAGCCTTATAGGAACTAGATTGGCCATGAAATAGTTGAATCATCAAAATCTGTTTCGGTCTTTTGTTTATAATTACTTTGACCTGAGGCTCCATCAAAGCCCCATTTGCTTATAAGTAGTAAATCTGTTGCCGAGTTGCAATTGTAATAGCTTTTAGTTCATCCGGGAATAACGAAAGCGATTTGTTAATTTGTTCTACTCGTCTTCGTTTTTGCCTGGATCCCAATTCTTCGAAAGGTTTTCGAGGTGCAAATGTAGATGTCGAAATTTCTGTTGTAGATGGTGGTAGATTTTCCACATCTTCAGTATCATAAATCTCGAGCCCTTCTTGTTCAGTGTTCACATCTTTAGGAATCATTACTTCGGGCTAGCTTATTGCACGATCTAACCAATCACTATTTTTCTTATAAACTATATTAACGTACGACTACTTCGTTCCCATCTTGCACTTATATTTGAACAATATCGGGTAGATTATTGTTGGAGCTCAACAATGTTCTCTTCGGTCACATTTATTTTATATTGTAGGAATTGAAAAAGATTTTTACTATCCGACAGAGACTTCAGCTGCTTCTTCTATAATTCCAAATTTTTCTACTACCTCCATTAGTAGTCACCAAGAGAAAACACTTTTTTTTATAATGTAAAAGATGAAACTAAACAAACAAATAGAAATTTATAGATAATAATCCACATTTTTAAATATGTAATATATTAGTTTTAAGCTAATAAGGGACCTTTTAAATGTATTGTTGTGAGTTATTAAGTAGTTATGTGTATACATAATATTGTCTTCTGTTTACGCGAATGTTATTCATTGAAATTAAACTACTATATACGGATTTTATCGCGTTGTTTATTTATCACTGTATTACCATCCGTCAAGTGCCAATTACCTTTACAAGATGCAGGGGTCTATAAAATAGATTGTGACTGCGGACTCTCATACATTGGTCAAACCAAGAGAAGCATAGGCACCCGCATAAAAGAACACATAGCTGACGTAAAACACAAACGCTCGTTGAAGTCTGCTGTGTGTGAACACGTACAACAGGAGACCAACCACTACCTGAGATTTGACAAACCACAGATTCTCGCTAAAGAACACCGATTCCTGCCAAGGATGCTTCGTGAGGCTATTGAAATTAAAAAACATCCCAATTTCAATAGAGAAGATGGTTGGAATGTACCACCAGCTTGGGATCCAGTACTTCAAATAGTCAAACCCAAGAAGAAACAAACCACAGCTAGACTTCATGATACTTTGAGCTCATTCTGCGTAAATAGAAACACCAATAATTAAATTATGTTCAGGTACTTTGAAATAACTACACTGGAACATTGAGACAACTACCATCTTAGTCTCCCCGTGACCATGGCTGCTGAAAAGCACCCGAAACGTCGGGGAAAGTGTAAACCAAAAACAAATAGATTTAATAGTTTAAATAATTTTATTAGCTTATAAATTAGTCAAATAAAATCAGTAGTAGTAGTAGAGTAATATTTTCAAAATTTTGTAATACAGTGATAAATAAACAACGCGATAAAATCCGTATATAGTAGTTTAATTTCAATGAATAGTTATGTGTATTATTATGTGCATAAAAGAACTTACGAATGTATTTTAAATTTTTTTCGTTTCCTTTTTTTTGGCAGAGTTGCAACTATGCACATGTTCATAGCATCAAATGACAGTAGGTTAAACAAGGTATAAGTAAAATAAAGTTTCAAAGCGGGATCATCCGCTACTTATCAGGAATTTAATTTTTTTTGATCCGCTCCATACAAAAAAATACAAAACATGTTTTCCTGCCCAAACTATAAAACTTTGGAAAAAGCTCTAAAGGACAATTATTATTGAGGTTAGAGCTCTATCCATCCGCATAAAGAAAAAAATACAAAGTTGATCCCTAAGTCACTAAAATCATAGTTTCGATCCACTGTGCGGCGTAATGGCAGTGACTAGGCGTCCACTCAAATCACTACATTATTGTATAACATAGGTGGTAGGTACATGGTGTTTATAAAATATTATGAGCTCACTATGCAAAGCCTTTTAGGCATACGAATTACTATTATATTGAATTATTATAATAAGTATAAATTATGCGTAGTGTTTCTAAAATCATAAGGTTCCTGTAAAAGTAAAATTTTGGCAGATGACTTACCGCGAGTCCTTCAAAAAGGGTTATTTGTCACAAATATAGCCGAGAGTCGTATAAATATTTATGTATCACGTTAAAATTTATCGCGTGTGGAGTTTTAAGCACGAATTAAATAAAAATTAAAATTAAGTTACCTTTATATCAATGTAGGCACACGCGTTGCTTGGTTGAAGGCAACTAATACTTAATAGAATACAACAAAGGAATTATATCGTATACCAACCAAATAAAATATTGTCTAGAATAACATGCGTCATGCAATTTACGTCAAATTTTAAGTGTTTCCCATTGGTCAGATTGCTGGATAAACGACATATCTGACCAATGGCAATAAAGCCCATTGTTCAGGTTGATCCGACGTTTGATGTTTGATTAGGAAATATCTTAATTTTATTCAATTGATTTATATTTTTCCTCCATTGGTGTGTCGAAAATTTACCTTGTTTAACAAATTAAGAGTCAATATGCCAGTGGTAGTGTATACGACTGCGGATCATGAGGTCTAGGATTCGATTCCCGGTTCGGGCTTAGAAAACATTGCTAAGATTTTTCATCAAGAATTTCTTAGTAGCAAGAAGTTCTTAATAATTAGCCCGGAATTAGGAAGTTGGCGGTGTTTGACCCCCGTGCGTCGGAAAGTACGTTAAACAGTGGGTCCCGGTTGTCATTAACATCTATGGCAGCCGTTACTGGGAAGTCAGCGCTCTCAAATATCCTGACGACTGGTCTAACCATAGAATGATGTTATCCTTCTGGGTAACGGAGGTCAGATGGCAGTCGCTCCGTGTAAAAACTGTTATTCAGCTAAATTTCGTTAGACCAGAACTAAGCGGACCCTAGCATAAGCTGGGATTATTAATAATAATTAGGAAGGAAGATGCTAGAGTTATGAATTAAAATATCCAAACTAATTTTCAATGGGTCAGCAATACGAAACCATAAATCAGCGTCTTTTACCGCGATACAGTGATTACACTACAGATTAGCGAAATAAAATTCAAATTCTTCCATTTTGTTTACGTCTATCAACGATCATTGACAGGGAGTACCTACATCTAAAACAGACCTACAGGTGTTTTTTTCTATATATATATATTTACAACTTAGTAGTATTTTGCAAATATTAAATAGCTAGCTTTTGCTCGCGGCTTCGCTCGCGTCAAAGTATGTTAAGTTAAATAAGGTTATGGCTTTCTTGATTATGGCGTTTACGTGACTACCTTTCTTCACTTCTAGATCCGTCGTGTAAATTGATTGTTTATCTACGTATTTATACGTGTTCAACCACGGCGGTCCTTGTCACTACAAGGGATGCTGATGTGATTGATGAAGTAGGTCTTTACTAGCATAGTCAGCGGGGTTATCGCTTGATTTAACATATCGCCAGCAAACAGAGGGTATTATACCCGTAATAAACCTTGTTCTGTTGGCGACAAATGGTAGCCAACGTCCGGGATCGCCCTGTAGTCATCCCAATACAGCTGTATAATCTGTCCAGCCATAAACGTCTATTTGATGATCTTTGAGACATGTCAAAGCCTTAGACATGAGTTTCGCAAACAAATGTGCGCCGCAGAGCTCTAATCGTGGTAAAGAAATGTTTTTGTTACCCGGAACGATTCTCGACTTTCCTGCGACGTTTTTTACGTGCATAAACGAAACAATGTTTATTGGTTTTGTCTCACTTCAAATATTGAAGAATGGCAAGCTCCAGCCCATTTGGGCGCAGCCAACTAATGGGAAGAAGCCCTCCACCGTCACCATTGCCCTTACCATCTCCTCGTAAAGAAGTAAAGCCGTCAGCTGCCACTGCTGAGCCATTTGAGGTAATCCCTACAGCGGATATACAGAGATGGATGAAGGTTATAGATACCTATTTGACTGAGGTCTCTACAATTGCTGCAGAGAGCAAATTAAACTCGGAACTCAAACTACGAGTTACAAATCTGTGCCGCAAAGTAAACAATGCCTCCTCTGAAATGGCTGTACATTATCAATCGCTTAAACAGAAAGTCTTACAAACACAAACCACAATTCAGCACCTGCAGGAAACGCACAATATCTAGAACACACTCGAGGATATAAGGAAAGTAGTGAAAGGAAACTGCAGCCAGACCGATAAGAATTTGTTTACCGACATGGTCGAGAAAGGCAGCAATACTTTTGTCCACCCTAATAACATCAGCGCTGTTACTATTTATCCGACGGACAAAAGTAAAAGCAGTGACGATACAAACGCTTTGATTCAAACCATAATTTTTGCCGAGGAAATGAAATTACACGTACGTGGCGTCAGAAATATAAAAAATGGCGGTGTTGTCATCAGCACAGATAATAGAGATGACGTTAAGAAGCTTAAAGGCTTAAGTAGACTCATAGCCTCAGGCCTTTCTGTTGAAGAGCGTACTAAGCGACGACCTAGGATAGTAGTTATTGGTGTTCCTACTGCACTCAGTGAAAAAGAGGTCTTTGAGTGTATTTTTGAGCAAAATCTGGCTCAACGGGCCCCGTGACCATGGCTGCTGAAAAGCACCCGAAACGTCGGGGAAAGTGTAAACCAAAAATAAATAGATTTAATAGTTTAAATAATTTTATTAGCTTATAAATTAGTCAAATAAAATCAATAGTAGTAGTAGAGTAATATTTTCAAAATTTTGTAATACAGTGATAAATAAACAACGCGATAAAATCCGTATATAGTAGTTTAATTTCAATACCTGTTACTATATCAGTCAATCATATCTTACTGCATTACCTCATGGGGTGGAACGTCGAAAACGATTTTATTGCCACTGGAACGAGCTCAACAGGCTATTCTAAAAGTGGCGACTTTTCGACATTTCATGTTTCCTACCTATGAATTGTACCAATCTACTGATGTTCTAACTATTCGCCAATTGCTTATGCTGCACATCGTGCTTAAACAACATGCACTACTTCCATTCAGACCACTTTCTACAGACAAGAGACGAAAAGATTTAGTTTGTACTAAGCAATCAGAAGTGAAATAGCCTAAAAAACTAATGACAAACGTACTTTCATTAATCATTAAATTTTGCAGGATGGTTATTGTAACCGTTAATTAGATAAATACATTAACGAATAAAGTTAAACATAATAATTGATATCACCCAACAACTATCACACAGCACGTCCGTTCCGTCTGCCACTCGATGTGAAAGTGACTCGTTGCGCGCTGAACACGCTTTTATAACTCGCTCGATCTGATGATTCGTGACATCACTTGTTTAAGACACCTTCCATAACCAACAATATTATTAGAATAGTACAAATCAATATTTAGAAACAAATGAATTGAAAACATGTATTGCTATTTCCCATCAATATGTTACCCCCACTTCCTCTCTCTAAACTTCATTATTTATCAATTTAATATGGCCATAGATAATGCAAAATAATACTACGTTTTAAAATGTGTTTAGCGCCATCTATCGGATGTTGGAGTGAATAAATTTTTCAACATCACAAATCTATATCGCGCCATCTATAAAAAATTAGTACGTTTAGTACTATAATAATAAATATCGATTTATTATTATAGTACAAAACGTTAAAGGTACTTTAGTATGTAAAATATATTTTTATTTGATTTCAACACTGTATAATGCCAAACTTCTTACGACAACTTTGTCAATAACCTTAAATAAGTGAACAGACAGAGCTTAATTAGCTGAATGTATTTTATTTTAGATAGTTGTTCCTAAAATTACTCGGGATCAGCTTTTTATTTGGGATATCATTAGATTTCTACCGAGATACAGTGATCCATTTTTCTGTATTCCAGGCGTAACGTTATAATTAATTCATATCAGTAGACCGAGCTGTTATAGTGGACGATTATCTGAAAGTTATTTTTTTGTATGCCTCAGGAACAGTATTTATTTTCTGGATGAAAGGTACCCTATGTCCTTTTTCGTACCTCTAACAACGTTTGTGCGAAATTTGACGATGATCGGTCCGGTAGTTAGAGCGTGAAAGCGTAACAAACAAACAAACTCACTTTCGCTTTTATAATAATAAAAATAATAATATAGTTAGGATAGTTAGGATTAGGATAAATAATATTAACCTGTTATTGCGTAATTAAGTGATAATAATGTGTTACGCAAATTATTATCACTTAATCTAATCGTTACAATAGTATAGATAAGTACCGAGTATTACCTAAGCTAAGGCAGTAGATAATATATTGATTATATATATGAGACGATTATACTCAGAGTAGTAGTTTGTCCAATTGTCTCAACATGGCACAATACAATTTCGAAGGTGACATTAATGGTATTTCTGACAGTCAACTACAATTTATTAATAATGTGATTCAAGAACATGGTTTTGAAAACAGCAAAGTAACTTTTGAACCAGTCGGTGTGGCTGGTGATAATTATGCAGCATGTGTCAAGAGAATCATTATAGAAGGCGAGAATGACAAACTGACAATGATAGCAAAAATTGCCCCTTCAAATGAAGCGATTCGAAGGCTTATGTCTTCGTTTGTATTGTTTAGAAATGAGCACTTTATGTACCTAGAGGTTCTTCCAAAATTGGTTCAGCTGCAGAAGGATGCTGGTATTCCTGAAAGTGAGCAGCTTAAATTCGCAAAATGCTACGGATCCTACGGAGAAGAACCAAACGAAGTTATTCTTCTTGAAGATCTAAAGCCACTGAACTATAAGATGATGGACAGATTCAAGCCACTTTCGAACGACTGCGTCAAATCTATTTTGAAAAATTTTGCTAATCTTCATTCATTGTCTTATGTTTTAAAACATAAAGAACCAGTGACCTTTGATAACTTCAAGGCAAATTTAGTGGATATGTGGGCGCTCCAGTCCAATGCTGAGGACTTCAAGGTATTTTTCCAGAAACTCGAAGAACAAACGTTGGCTGTTCTTGAAGACCCAGCCCAAATCAATTTAGTTAAGCACAAAATAACCGAATCCCTTAACCTGATGCAAAAATATTCAAAGGCTGAGATGGAAAACAAGTACTCTGTCTTTCTACAAGGCGATGCTTGGACGAACAATATCATGTTTAAATCTGAAGTGAGTATCATTTTATGAAGCGCTCTACAATGTTTCTTTAAGAGTTTCTTCTGACCACATATCGTATATTAAGTATTTAAATTGATGATTGCTATATTTATCATAATTCTCATATTCGAAGCACACAATCAAAACAAATAGTCTGCTATTTCTTAGCTTTGCACCAACTTTAAGCTACGATTTCCTAAATTCTTAAAATCGTTACAATCTTTTGGGCAATTACTAGTATTTGTCGCTGAACCATCTCGAGTCATGGTGTACTACAAAATGATTAATTGGTATATTTTACGTAATAATCACATCGCAAAGAATGGTTGCATACATTAATTCTATGATTAATTAATATATTATTAGTACAAATCATCATTATTAAATAAATCTAAAATAACATATATTTACATAACAGGGAAAAGAGTAACAACGACATTAAGTAATAGTGTAACAAAACATAATTTAATAGACGAACGTACGACGACTATTATTTAAGTTTTAAATGTGTATAAAATGTTTAATATCATGTTCCCCAAGAATTAGGAGTAATATAAAAGTAGTTTATTTAAATAACGAGACTACAGCAAAAAAATAAGACATATTTTATATTTACCACTGCTATGTTATTGTGCTCTTTTCAAATAATAAATATAAAAAAAAGTCTTTGTACTGCTGTTTCTAAACACCCAGCAAAAATATTTAGCGAAACTAATAATAAACAAAAACATACAGACATGTCCTTCTCATATTGCTCAAAAATATGTTAAAGTTGTTATAAAGAAGTTTACAGAAGAATACGAGATGACGATTTCAGCGTTACAATCAGTCCGAGATATAGTTAGCTCTTTCATACACCGATATTTTGTCCGGGCCTAGTGTAATAGCAACAGACCTATTTAAAACATTTTCTGTAAGTTTTATTTCCTCTTAAGATCAATGTTTGGAGACCATAACCAGTTTTCTTTTTCAATATCTCCATAATTATATATATATTCATTATTTTTGAAATTTCATAGAATTTTTGAGCTGTCTTCTGCAGTTTCATCTACAGTAGATGTACCTACATTCTTCTTACAAATATAAATTAATTTATAAATAACTTTTGTAATGTCATCCAAAGTGTTAGAGACTGGGCCATCTGTGCAGGAGATGGGACAGTGCACAAATATATGCGCAAACACAAGTGCACTCTCTTTTGTTACAAGAGATAAGATAAACAAAAAAATTATTTAATAGATTCTCATTATGACAAGTAGCCTATGCGTATGCCCATGTGTTTGTATGTTATTATCATAATTAAGATTTTTATTATTATTTTTTTTAAATAAATTATTAGATAATTGTCAACTCATTGATTAGATAACTGTAAACCAACAGATAGCAGTTATCTACATGTATATTTAACAATTAAAGACTTATTTATGTACGTGGCAACAATATATCAAATGATTAATAAAACCAATCGATGCTATTATCACTTGGTCATTAAGGAAATAAAAACTGTTTACCACACGGTAAACAGTTCGTAATAAATAGGTGAGAAAAACACATTTATCAGAATTTAAGACTTTCTGGGCTGAATTTCGGGCGACCAAGTTTAAGTCTGCACGGGTGATATTTTAGGGCACAAGTGTTTGTGCAAATACAAGTGCACTCTCTATTCCCTAACTGTCAAAATCCACGACAATACGGCACGATTGTAAGGAGATCAGGCGTAGGATCAACGTCTTTACGTGCTTTTCGAGGCACAGAGTAGGCCAACGCAAAAAAATACCAAGAGTGTATACACAAGGCAAATTTGAATCAGATAATCGGAAGGTGAAAGACTAAGACTATTGTTCTCTGACCAGATCCAGGAGACGTGGCTGTGCACACAACCGCTATTGATTTTGACTAAAAAAGCGCATTATTATTTTGTTGGCCTGATCCGAGTTTCAAAGCCATTTCCTAACGCTGTGTCACTAAGGTACATAGTCTCACGCTTGTATTCTTGAAGGCTGCTTAGATAAAGGTGTAAATCAACCACATTTTGCCAGGTAGAATTTCTGGTCCAAGATGGTCCTTAATATGTGGTGAACCTTTTGGAGGTCTACTGAGCACAGTTCCAACCTCCGTATTGCTACTGAGAATTGTGTTATCTTCAACGTCAATATACAATACCAATAATAATAATAATAATCACTCCGTGAACTGGCTACGCTTCGGTGACCTCTTTGGGGAAACCGAAGGGTTTGTCTGTGCAATTATGGACGAAGTTATCAAGACGAATAACTACCGGAAATATATCCTGAGGGATGGTACGATTGACATATGTCGGGCGTGCCACCAACCCGGTGAATCCCTCAGGCATATAGTTTCCGGTTGTTCTCGTCTTGCTAACGGCGAGTACTTGCACAGACATAACCAAGTAGCCAGAATTATCCATCAGCAACTTGCTCTGAAGTACAAACTTGTAGAGGTCGAGGTGCCTTACTACAGGTATGTAGCGGAACCAGATCTCGAAAAGGACCATATCACACTGTATTGGGATCGATCTATTATCACAGACAGGACTGTTGTTGCCAACAAGCCTGATATTGTGGTAATAGATCGATCAGAGCGCCGTGCAATGATTGTCGATATTACCATCCCTCATGATGGCAACCTCGTGAAAGCTGAGAAGGAAAAAGAACTAAAATACCTGGACTTAGCACACGAGGTTGTCGATATGTGGGATGTGGACTCGGCAATCATTGTACCGATAGTCGTTACGGTAAACGGTCTAATAGCCAAGAGACTCGACCAACATCTTAAGAGGCTCGCGTTAGGTGCTTGGGTCAAGGGTCAGATGCAGAAGGCGGTTCTCCTCGATACGGCACGCATAGTGAGGAGATTCCTCTCTCTGGACCCCTAACCACCGACAGCTTGGACCTTGTCTCGATGTCGGTGGGCATCCATAATTTTTATATTTCTAAATGTGTTTTTTTATAATTATATATTTAAAAATGTAATTTTTATTGATAATTACTGAATAAATGTGAATAATAATAATAATCACTTTGTTGTTCATAGCTCACGCATGTATAATAAAATAAACAAAATAATCCACATTTATAAACTGACTCGGTATGAAGTTAAACGAGAACTACATAAATGGTTACAATCACTTACATACGATTATACGGAAAGCATACTTAACATCCCATGCTAATACACATTCGCACACCAAACTATGTACATGCATATACACACACTTTACTTACTTTTATATATATTTAACACATACCACACGCACACAAACACTCTCAGGTACACATACCCACATACACTAAACTCACCTAAATATTAACACACTGTCACACTCATTCTTTACTGTCAATATTCAAGGTAAACAGTCCCAGAAATGTCACGGTTGTATCTATCTGTTGAAATGTTGAAACTCTAACTCCTAAGATACAATAGATAGAGATAAGATTTAGGTGTTAGATCATTGTTCACCAACTTTTTGATATTGTTGTACAACATGCTGTATTCATGTGCCTTTGTTTTGTGTCTTTTAAGTACTAATAAACAATTATTATTATTAATATCAGCTCTATGTAAAAACTGTCCTACCGCTGCCCATGGGCGTTTTCTAAATGCAAAGAGGCCATAGACCGCCACGCTGGCTCAGTGCGGGTTAGCAGATTTCACATACATATTATCGAGAACATTCTAAAAGGTGTTTTACTTCACCATGAGCGATAATTATTTGTTTGATACACGTCTTGTAACTTCGAAATCACAGAAGTGGTGATTTCGAATTTCATTCGAACTTGAGAGCTCTGCATGGTAGTCCAACGGTATCCTAATAGGCTATAAACTTGAATATTATTTTAGTTATTCGCTTTTTATAGTTTCATAATAAATTTGTGTGGCTCCGATCGTCCGTCTGTCTGATACAGCTGCTTATCTCAGCATCAGCAAGTACTTTGCTTTGCTATTTGGAAGGCCTGTGCAGGGCAATACGCATAATGTATGAAAAAATCTACAACCGGCTGTACAGCAATATCTTTCTGTAAAAAAGTCAATGTAAGATTTGATGGCGAAATGCGTGATTACACTGTCACTTATATCCTCAAAAGGGTTGACAGAGCTCTATTATTTTCACTTTTACAAGTAGGTACAGTTTTAGACTGCAATACATATAACACATTTTCCAATATGGGAATCGAACCAGGGGCTTCATTTACATTAACTAACATTGCGTAAAAATTAATATACATTACTCTTTACTTTTACGTTTCTAAATATCTAGCAAAAGTTATTATTTCTTAGGTAACCTCTATTTCTTCTAATTTACAGAATGACAAAGTAGAAGAATCCATCATGATTGACTACCAACTCTCAAGAAACAGCAGTCCAGTTTGCGATATCATGTACATGATCTTTAACTGCACAGACCATGAAAGCAGGAAACAGCATTACAACGATTGGATCGACTATTACCACTCGGAATTAGAAAAGTGTCTGTCTGACTTTAACTTAAAAGCCAACTTCGTTTATCCTCGAGACAGATTGGATGCTGACTTGAAACGATACGGAAAAATTATGTTTGGGCTATCTATATGTCTGGCCACCATGCTAATTAGGAAGTCAGATGATGCTGCGAAAGTTATGGAAGCCATGAAGAGTGAAGATATAGTGGCACAATCGGAGGAGCTTAGTGTTTCAAACTTAGATGAAGAAACCATAACTCTTTTTAAGAGCAGAGTTATTGGATTAACCAATAGTTTTATTGAATTCGGACTGTTGTAAATGTTGTTTGAATTTAAAATTGCTATTGTTAGTTTCCTGTTTTTGTCATTGATCGATTATTTCCTAAAACGGGCAATATAAGGCTAGCAGCTGATACTTTTTCAGTTAAGGATCATGCGTCAGTTATTCTGTTTTGATCTATTACTTTATTGAGAAAGTAAAATGTTTTGACGTTCCTTAACTTAATTTTTGTTGTGAAACGTGTACATTAATAAAATGTTCTTAGAATTTTATTATTTTTATTTAATGAATATATACCGTTGGACATTTCGTAATTCAGAGTATTTAGTAGTTTGTTTGTGAACAATGTACAAAATGTTATTTTAATCACTGAAGTATTTACCGAAAGTTAAATAATATTCACTTATTACTTAGTAATTACTCAATATTTTTATTGTAGTAAGCCAAATAAGCATTTAATAACTCGCAAACATACTCGTAACTTAGAGTATTCGTACTTGCCTTATTCTACAACATGCTAATAGATGGCGTTAGTGTTGCCAATAAGTAGATGAGTCTCTCAAAAATTAAAATTAATTTTATAGGTGTATAGGTTAATAAAAATACATGCCTGTTTTCCATTATTAATAGTATTCAATTTAATAATTTGTACGTTACTGTTTGGCCAAAGAAACCTCTTAAAACATCAACATATTTTAAAATATGAGTTTTTGGTACGTGATCTTGAAATGATGCGTTTCTTTTTATCTGGATTTCTGTTTCTCAAAACAGGACAGACTCTGTTAAAATTCTACACACATAATTTCCCCATGGCCTTATTTTATATAAAAGTTTTAAGAGAATACCAACATTAAAACATTCGAATAAAATGTTTTTAACAAATCTATTGCTGTCGCACTGGGTCCTAACGAAATATCAGTGTGAAGATGTTTGCTTAATGTTTAAAATCAGTAAACAGAAATATAGGAACATAGCACCCACAAAAAATCTTAACCAGGCCACAGTACTGACAGCATATTATGGCAACATTGAAAGTATGTTAAGATACGGAATCATATTTTGGGGAAACTGTACAAAAAAGTGCATAAGGGCAATATGCAAGCTGGATCAAATAGATAGCTGTAAACCGTGCTTCAGACAACTAAAAATATTAACAGTACCGTGTCTGTACATGTATGAGTTGTTGTTATTTGTCAGATCTAATTTAATGATGTACGAAAATTATAAAAGCAAACGCCACAATTTGAAAGTTCACTGTCCTCAACACAAAAGTGGATTGATGACAAATAGTGTATTCTGCATGGTGCCACGAGTTTACCAAAAATGTTATTAAAAAGTAGGAGCGTCGATGTATTTAAACTTAAAGTCATACAATTACTCGTGAAAAAAGCCTATTATAGTGTAAACGAATTTATAAATGACATGCAATGTAATAATAATGAGAAATACCACATGTATTATTTATTTATTGACTTGATGATATTTTAATTTTTAATTATTGTTTGACATATAATATATTTTATTTGTACCTCAATAACATTGCCTGGTAGTTATTATTTTTAATGGAGTTATTATTGTATTTAATTTATGAATTTGATGTGATTATTAGTAATGTACAATCATTAGAGACAAAATACCTATAAAATTGCATGCCTTCAGGCGGATTATGGACAGACCAATTTATTTGTATGTTATCTGAATTACCCATTTTCGCAATAAATGAGTTTGAGTTTGAGAAGTGGTAGATAATTATAGTTTTTTTAAGATAATCCATATTTATTCTTAAGTTATGCCGCTATTTACCGTGGCTGTGAGCAAATAAGTTTAATGTTCTTAAAGGTAATAAAATTTCGCGTGAATTACGTTGCGGGTACAGCTACATAATATGCATAAAATGCAAGATAAGGTTACCTACATACACAGGGTTATTGCTAAAATGCTAAAAAATTTGCCAAGTATCTTAACCAAAACATATTAATTAATAATGTCTTACGCTTACGGCAATGATAAAGGTAGGTTAATTTCAATGTATTAACATTGAAATTAACCTACCTAACGGGACCGTAGGAACGGAAGGTGGAGTAGAATACCCAATAATACCCTTCTAGCGACTTATTGCAAGAGGCATTCATAATGACACTCAGACGATTCATCGCTCGTCAAGGGAAACCAATAGAAATATTTAGCGACAATGGAACCAACTTTTTTGCCGCCGCGAAAGAAATTAGTACATTTGTTAGGGATAATCACGAACCTCTATTTGATTTTGCAAGTCAGCAATGTATAGAATTTAACTTTTTTTCGGCTTACACTCCTTATTTCGGTGGCTTATGGGAAGCCGGGGTTAAATTGGCAAAATATTTCTTAAGGCGTGTCATAAGTGACAGCCATTTAATATTTGAAGAGATTTTAACTTTATTCGCTCAGGTGGAGGCTATCCTCAATAGTCGTCCTTTGTATCCACTTTCATCCAGTCCTGATGATCTCCTTTCCCTCTTACCAGGGCACTTCACCATTGGGAGGCCTTTGACCGCTCTGCCATCACTGAATTTGGCAGACATCAAGGATACACATCCAAGTCGCTATGAACGGCCGGAGACAATGCAGAGACACTTTTGGAACAGATGGCAACGAGAATATTTATTTGAATTGCAACAAGGTACAAAATGGCGCTCGAATACGTCAACGCTGTGCGTCGAAGATATGGTGTTATTAGCAGATGACAACACACCACCACTTGCCTGGAAGCTTAGTTGTGTTGAACGCCTTATAAACGGTCCTGATGGTATAGTCAGGGTAGCAGACGTCCTCACCAGCAAGGGCTGCGTACGATAATATCTAGTAGGTACGGTTCTGCAAGCTTCCTACGGCGGAGGAACTGGCCAAAGACGGTTGAAGGCTACGCTTCAACGGGCCGGACTATGTTTAGGCTTAGCGCCTCGTCAAATATAGATAGTTTTATGTTTATTTAGTAAAATTTCGCTAATGAGTTTGCGTAGGAGTATGCGAGTTTGATTTACGTAAAATGATTGTCACTGTCACTTGCCTCGAAACCATCGTCCTTGTAATATAGTACTTTTGCAATTATATATAATTTGTAATTTTGTGGGACTTTAATTTGGCACCTTTAAAGATATAACAGGCATATAAATTAATTTGAATTTTTGGTCACGTCTCGAATGCTACCGATGTCCAATATATGGTTACTTTAATAACTACAATTATTAAGGTATCCACTTACATCTTAATAACTGTGATACAAAATATGGGTAGGTGGCGCATCGCCGATAGGTTAGGTATGTGAGTCAAAAAATAGTCAATTTTTTTTATTGTTTTTTATTTCCGACGATATTTTCATAGGGTTGGTCGACCTTATTCTGTGTTCTAATGTGAACATTTATTTATTTATTTACTGAACATGGGAAAACAAACAGTAGTATATTAGGAGGATACATTGAGTACTTAACATTAAACTTAGCAAATATACTACCCACTACATTTTCCACAGATTACTTGTAAAACTTAACATTAAATCTGTAAGCAGACAATCGCTGTCATTCGTATTAACTGAGAGTAGCAAAGGTTAATTTAATTAAGTAAGTAATTATAATAACGGGCTATGGTACATAAACAAGTTAACTAGAATTAATTAAGTGTGTGCTTTACTAACAGTTTAAAGTAGTAATTATGCCTGTTCGGAATAATGTACTAAAAAAATATTAATATATAAAAGTTAATAAAAATCTTATCCAATATATGCCTCTTGGCACTACTGTCGTTCCTTTAACATTTTAATGATGCTACTTT
Organism: Catocala nupta; assembly: GCA_963675205.1. Lineage (NCBI taxonomy): Eukaryota > Metazoa > Arthropoda > Insecta > Lepidoptera > Erebidae > Catocala > Catocala nupta. The sequence continues at coordinate 10,690,155 of OY776094.1, forward strand.
TAAATCTAGGCTTATTAAGATGTGAATATATTAATATGTGAACATGACAATAAAACATAAACTACATATTATATTGCATACAACAAAAATATCTTATATATTGAAAGAAAATATCGAAACATTTTCGGATATCTATCGGTAGAAGGTAAATATTTAAGAAAATTTGGATTTTAGTTTATTCTGTACTGGGTTTTACCTATGGCTTCGCTTGTTAGGAAACAGTACATTTTTCTGGATGAACTCTATATCCTTATTTGTACCCCTGACAAAGTTGTATGCGAAATTTCATGAAAATCGGTCGAGTAGTTAAGTTGTGAAAGCGTAACAAACTGACATTCGTATTTATAATATTATTGCCCAGCTAAGAATTGCCAATGTGGAGGTGGTTCTATAGTCTCACAATTTCCGTTGCTCAATTTGTCCATATCTTGTGGACAGGTCGACACACGCGTACTCCCTTCACTATTATCTGTATCTAGTTGTTCCGTTACTTTTATAAGACTATACAGATTTCTGATTGCTATCATACCATACGAGTCATTTCGTTGCGCTGCTAAGGCTGGTGAGCGCGCGTTTGGCACCGCAGCAACAGTCACTACTATTACAACAATTAAATATATCGCACGCATCGCTGCAGTCGCTTGTTGTTCAATCTGTTGAAACAAAGTAAAATAAGAACTAATTATACACATTTTTGACAGCCTACTTGGCGTAGTAGAGTAAAAGGTCGACTCGACACTGCCACTTCTAGAATTTGTGTGATCCACTAGTTGTTGGTACAATAAATAGCAAATAAGCAAATAATACACCACGGTACGTTCTAGTCCTCCCAACTGTTCCACCTCAAATCCAGTGGTAACGATTTTGACCCTGTACAATACGCAAACAATCATCTCGTCTCGATTTACTTCGACGTCACCTACCTACACAGTTCACTAAAATGGAAACTATAACGGACTTCTCTGTTACTGTATTGAGCAAAATTATTGGGGATTTAGTGATCGTAGACCCAAAGAACACTCCGGCTGGGTCTTCTTTGTGTCCTATGTTTGTAAAGTTCCCCGTGACACAGGATTTATTAACGGTGCGTGTGTCGGCTTATCAATGCAATAATATTCTTTTCCTTCCCTGATGTACATTCACAGATAATCATTATTTTTCTTAATGTAGCTACCATCATTTTTTGTAACTGCATCTTTTATTACGCTATTAGGTATAAGTACTTATGCAGTTATTATATTTATTAATACTAATTATATGGAATAACAAGCTTATCTAATTAACAAATAGGTATTTTCGTTTTATTTTTTGTGCCAAAATGACTACACTTCGCCTGATGGTAAGCAGTGTGTAGCCCATGAGCAGAATCCTCCACAACACGTCTTCGCATAAAGTGGTGCCAACATCTCTATTTTGACGGCCTAAAATGATGCTTTTTCATACCCCGCTTGTAAAATTGCACCTAATCGGCGACATTTTCGATACTTCGAAAAGCACCTTTTAACAAGTAGGATTAATGGTGGTACCCTATGTTTTTTTCTGTACTACTCGCAATGTATATACGAAACTTAATGATGAAATAAATAAATGATCGTTCGAGTATTTCAGGCGTGAAAAGTAATGAGTAAACAAACACATATTCGCATGTATAATATTAGTAAGGATATAACAATCAGGTATATCCTTATTGCTAATAAAGGATATATAATTTTATTATGTCTAATGAATATTGACTTAAATAAAACGTGACAATAAGGTCTCGTTATTATTATATGTAGCAACTTATTAGTATTAACGATTAAGTTGCTTACTATTGTTAACGTAGCAACCATTTTTTTTACCTGGGGAAATGCGTCTGATGCTTGCTACCTCATCACAAGGGAAGGCGAGAGGGTTATGTCGGGCTCTCCCGTTCATCGGACCTACGAACCAAAACCCCACGGTGTGCCAACTCGCTGTCTTATATAATGAATGGGCCGCTGGAAAAGATACTACCTTAGCGACCCACCCAGCAGACTATAACTCCTGGGCGACGCCCCGGCACTACAGATGGCATTGGACCGACTCAATCGCTGGCAGGCGGGAGAACGGGGATCTCCCGCGGCCTTCATTAAGGCGGCATAAGGCGCGCGAAAGGATCCGCTCTACCGCCTCCTTTCGCGAGATGACGTCCTCGCAAAAGGATGCGACCGCTGCCCACTACCTCTCGCTTTCGACCATGGCTTTGATCACGGCCGGCAGCGAGAGGTCTTCTCGCACAACCTCAATGAGTTCACGGCACTGCACCGCCGAAGCAGGACATTGCTGCGCCGTGTCCTCTTCACACTCGCAGTGGTGGCAGATGGGACTCGGTTCTCTCCTAGCGACCATGTGCAGGTATTTGCCAAAGCAACCGTGGCCTGACAACACCTGCACCAGCGGGAAGGAAAGGGTCCCATGCTGCCACCCTGCCTACTGCTTCAGCACCAGCTGGAGGGCTTCTGAACGGTTCTGAAACCGGCTAAGAAGGCCTCCAGCTGCACCTTCCATTTTAAAATCATTCCCTAGTGGGATCGATTTCGCGCGCGTTGTATGATTGTCGGAAGGGGACGACAACACGACACGACACCGTACGGTATCCACGTATTACCCTGACCGCTATGACTCTCTGCGGTCTTCGCAAGAGAGTCCTGCACTGAGCGGTCAGGGATTCATCGCCCACACTGGTGCGCCGTAAAGGGCCATCGACCGGATAACCCCCGTGTAGAGTCGCCGGCAACCAGTACTAGGCCCGCCCAAGGGCGGACGCAGTGCCGAGAAGCTTCGGTGCGAGCTGTCTGAAATGATTGTCGAAGTGCCACTTTCCGTCCAGCACCAAGCCCAGATACTTCATATGCGCATGTAGCAACCCTAACACAAGCAGCAGTAGACTTGCAACATATTTTACGATATACGACATAAATCTTTAGTTAAATAATAATGGAAATGTTTCTTTTTAATAAACATATCATGTATTTAATTAATAATTAAACAGCATAATCAAAAATAAATCAGTTCTACATCGTCTACGGTTAATTTAAATCCACTCATTCATTTGACAAAAAATTCACCATATCATCATCATCATCAGCATTTTTCAAGACAATATTAATACATAATTGCAAAGAAATATCCGTACCTTTAATTATACATATATATTTCTTTATGTAAAAATATAAATGGTGCTCTAGGAATAAATCTTGTGTCATAAAGGACTTTACAAACATTTAAACAACGGACTCAAAGAACACACAGACTCGGAATGACTATTTATGGTTCATACAAAACTTTGTCCCATATAGGGACCTAGTACAAGCCTACCTTGGCGTAGTAGCGATAACGAGGCGACCTCTTGAAACTACGACTACGAGTTCTATTTAACGTTAGACACGGACCACGTATTTTACTACCTTTAATATGACCACGTCTCACAAATAACCCCAGACCCGGAACAAGTACTTGTAGAGCACACAATTTTCTTTATCGATTGGAGTTCGATCTTTCTGCAATCGGCGCAGTAGTAGTGACGAGGCGACCACTCAAATCACTACACTATCAAATCAAATCAAAAATAAATAAGTGGTACATGGTGTTCATAAAATATTATGAGCTCACTATGCTAAGCCTTTTAGGCATATGAGTTGGGAGTAAGTTACTATTGTATTTAATTATTATAATAGGTGTAAACTATGCGTCCCCGCCTGGGCATCGCAGCGCCGTGAGTTGATCGCGGCAGTCGGATCGGTGGCCCTCTCACTCCCGGCCGTAGTTCAGTCTATGGTCTGGAGTGAGAGGTCGTGGAGCACCATCGCCTCCTTCTGTGAGGAAGTGATTTCCATCAAGGAGGCGGCGGAGCGGGAGAGGGAACGCTTAAACCCTCTCCCCAATCGCAGAGCCGGGCGCCAGAGGGCGCGAGACGACCTCCAGCCACCCTGAGGATTGACCTGGGGGTGGTGGGCTTCGTGAGCCTGCCCGCCACCCGATCAGTACCAGTTCCGAGAGGCGGCGTGCGTGTTCCCACGCGCGCCTCTGTATTGTGTGTCCGTCCCGCCCTCAGAGGGACAGTAAAATTGGTGGTTGTAAATTTGTGTAGTGGCCTGCCGTTTTATACGGTGGGCCGAAACCTCGGCGGGGTCGCGATTGCATGTGAAAGCGATTCGCGCGGCGATTATGTCGAGGAACACCTTGGTAGGTTTAGTCGGTATTACCGGGATGTCACTCACCATCTTTCCCCGGTGAGTCCGACATAACCTCTCCGTCACCCCGCGGAGAGGTATAAGTCAAAGCACTACCACACGATAAAAAAAAAACAAGGTGTAGACTATGCGTGGTGTTTTCAAAATCATTAGGTTTCTATAAAAGTAAAATGTTGGCAGATACTAGCCACAGGTCCTTCGGAATGGGTTATTTGTAACAAATGTAGCCGAGACGTCGTATAAATATTTATGTATTATATGAAAAATTATCCTATGTGAAGTTTGAAACACGGCTTAAAGTAATAATATAAATTAAGTTACCTTTATATCAATGTAGGCACACGCGTTGCTTGGTTGAAGGCAGCTAATAGAATACAACGAAGGAATTATATCGTATACCAACCAAATAAAATAATGTCTAGAATAACATGCATCATGCAATTTACATACGTCAAATTTTAAGTGTTCTCCATTGGTCAGATTGCTGGACAAACGACATATCTGACCAATGGAAATTAAGCGCGTTGTTTAGGTTGATCTGACGTCGGATGTTTAATTAGGAAATACCATAATTCTATTCAATGTATTTATATTTTTCCTCAATAGGTGTGTCGAAAACGTACCTTTAACAATTTAAGTGTCAATATGCTAGAGTTATGAATTAAAATATCCACTCTAATTTTCAATGGGACAACAATACGAAACTATAAATTAGCGTCTTTAACATGATACAGTGATTCCACTACAGATTAGCGAAATAAAATTCAAATTCTCCCATTTTGTTTACGTCTATCAACGATCATTGACAGAGAGTACCGGCTCATGAAGTGGCTAACCGGTACGCAGTTACCTACATCTAAAACAAACCTACAGTTGCTAGGCTTTTTCGTAGTTAGGATACTATATGAATTAGCTTTACTTAATACCATGTAATATTCTACTTTTACTTAGGGGCTTCTAAACATAATTCTTTCTTCTGTAATGTGTGACCTAAAACATTTCTATGCATCGGCGATCCCACCAAATATAATTTTAGCTAATAGAAATTTATTCCATACGTGTGTAATATTATTTGGAAAAGTGTAGCTTTATTTGTTTCAGTGAAATAAATTTTATGATACATTTAATACAGAGATTACCCCTACATACGAACACAAAATGTTATATCTTTACAACGTTAGTAGTATTCTGCAAATATTAAATATAAATAATACTAATTTGTTATTGTGTGTATACGTGACACATTATGATCACTTAATCTAATCGTTACAATAGTATAGATAAGTACCGAGTATTACCTAACCTAAGGCAGTAGATAATATATTGATTATATATATATAAGAGACGATTATACTCTGAGTAGTAGTTTGTACAATTGTCTCAACATGGTACAATACAATTTCGAAGGTGACATTAATGGTATTTCTGACAGTCAACTACAATTTATTAATAATGTGATTCAAGAACATGGTTTTGAAAACAGCAAAGTAACTTTTGAACCGGTCGGTGTGGCTGGTGATAATTATGCAGCATGTGTCAAGAGAATCATTATAGACATGTCCTTCTGATATTGCTTAAGAAAAATATGTTCAAGTTGTTATGAAGAAGTATGTGGAGAATACGAGATTACGATTTCAGCGTTATAATCAGTCCGAGATACAGTTATCTCTTTCATACACCGATATTCTTTTCGGGCCTAGTGTAATAGCAACAGACCTGTTTAAAACATTTTCTGTAAGATTTATTTTCTCTTAAAATCAATGTTTGGAGAACATAACCAGGTTTTCTTTTTCAATATCTCCATAATTATATACATATTCAATATTCTTGGAATTTCATAGAATTTTTAAGCTGTCTTCTTTAGTTTCATCTACAGTAGATGTACACATTCTTCTTACAAATATAAATTAATTTAAAAATAACTGTTGTAATGCGTTAGATCATCATGCGTTAGAGAAATAATTCAAAGCGTTAGAGACTGGGCCATCTGTGCAGGAGACATGACAGTACACAAATATGTGCGCAAACACAAGTGCACTCTCTGTTGCCTGACTCCCATCTGGAAACGATTTTCGACACAACCGGATTGTGTCAGATGTTTCCTGCACCGGCGCAGGACCGTGGCGTCATGGATAACAATTGCATTAAATATAAGAGAGACCAGCATACAAGAGATAAAATACAAAAATATATTTTATATAATAGATTCTCATTATGACAAGTAGTCTATGTATATAGGTGTTTGTATGTTATTGTCATAACCAAGATTTTTATTTTTATTTTGAAATAAATTATAAGATAATTGTAAACTCATTGATTAGATAACTGTAAACCAACAGATAGCAGTTATGACATGTATATTTAACATTTTGAAGACTTATTTATGTACGTGGCAACAATATATCAAATGATTAATAAAACCAATCGATGCTATTATCACTTGGTCATTAAGGAAATAAAAACTGTTTACCGTATATGATGATAAAAACACATTCATAAGAATTTAAGACTTTCTGGACTGAATTTTGGGTGACCAATTTTAACGATGTCTGCGCGGGTGATATTTTAGGGCACAAGTGTTTCTACAAATACAAGTGCACTCTCTATTCCCTAACTGTCTTATTACAGTTGTGACGCGGACCGCGCGACCTTGACGGCTGCGCGCGAGTCGGAGTGGTGGCTGTCGCCCCCCCTTCCCCTCCTGCCCGGCGGTAGCCATATATAAGCCGATCGCGTCCTGGACGTGCGCTCCTTGCGGCCCGGCTCCACATCTTGAGTTAAGTGTTCCTGACTACAAGGACACGCAGCAAGCCTTTAAGTGACCCACGCCCTGTCTATTTTATATTGTTATACTTGTACATGTGAACTAAACGCATTAAAAGTGTAATTGCCATACCTTCTCTTATTTGTATCTTTTAATTAAATTTACCTAGGGACACCACGCCCCTACGGCGTGGCCTGTTCCCCTAAAAACTACATTTCTTCTAAAGAAAACCTCTAAAGGTTACAATGGCGCCCGGCAATTAAGTTAAAAGGCTTGCTACGTGGTATTTCTTATATTTTTGCTATATACTGTGTACTGTGCGTGTGTATTCTGCTCAAAGGGTATGTAAGTTTTATTTTTTTAAGTGCCTAATCAACCACGTGCGTGATCGCGTAGTGAAATTACATACATTATCATTATCCACGCCGTGTTATTCGACTTAATTCCATTACACGTGCTTCATATTATACGCTAATTAGCTATCGCGCTTCTTTTCCTTGCTCCTTTGGCCAGAATCATACGCTTATATTTTACTGTATTTTATAAAAAGTGCTTTTATTTCGCTGCTTATATTTGTATATTGCGTGATTAGTAATATTTCTCGGCCGTTCGGTACCTCGTGACCGTCGAGAACATTCTAAACAAGATGGCGTACGAGATTAAGTTTCCGTTATTGAATAAATCGGAATTACTTTACGAAGTTACTTTGCGTGGTGGTGAAGCTAACACGGTCGATGAACTTCGAAAATCAATCGCCAAGCTCGCACCAGGTTCTCCTTCTGAGAGCATTTTGGAGTCTCATTTGTCTCCGGAAGACGATATCGCGGCTCTAAAGACCTCATTATTCAGAGCATCAAATAATGTCAGAGTGTTGCGTAATAGATTAGACAGTAATTTATCAGCTAGAACTGAGTCACTATTACATCATATTTTTCATAGACTAAACCGCGTTTGTCTCGACGAACCGTCGATTCAAAATAATTTAAAATCTATTTGGGATGAGTTCCACGGCTTATATGCTTCATTTAGATCGTTAGTTTCTCAGCCGGAGGAATCAACTTCTCAAAATTATAGCACTAGAGCTTGCGAACAGATCGAGCCTCTAAATGTATTATTCTATGAGCGAAAACTTTTCTCAGAACTTTCTAAATTTAAATATAATGGCAAGTCTTGTGTGCGTGCTTTTATTCAGAAGGTTAATGAATTTATGTCAGCTAGGAACATACCTGAGGATAAGTTATTCTCTTTTGCATTTGAGATCTTTTCCGATGACGCGTTGACTTGGTTTCGTAGTATTCGGGATAGCGTTACTTCTTGGGGTCAATTATGTCAGTTGTTGAAAAGAGACTTTAGTCCTCATAATTTTGATTACAAACTGATGTCTGAAATAAGACAACGTTCTCAGGGCGAATCTGAGAACATAACCTTATATATAGCAAAAATGCAAGGTTTATTTTCTCGTCTTGATGTGCCAATTAGTGAATCTGATAAATTAGAAATTTTATTAAATAACATTAGGCCGTGCTACACTAATTGCCTTTTAACTACCAATGTAATAGATATTCCTTCTCTGATTAACGTGTGTAGAAACTTTGAAAGGTTTGATAGCCGTTCTAAGGACTTTAGGGAGCCACCTAAAGTGTCCCCTAGCACCCTGGCACCTGATTTTGCTTATAATTACCCTACTTCTAATTCTTCTAGTCCTTATAAGGGCAGTTTCAATAATATGAACTTTTATAATAAGTCTCCTAATTATAAAAGTAAATACTTTAATAATCAACCTAGTACATCGGCCGTTACCAAGTCTCACGTTGAAACAATCGGCGCAGCTGTCGTTAATAAAAACCGGTTCTGTCCGCGTTGTAGAAATAATACACATTCATTAAATACTTGTCGTCAGCAGAGATATTTGATATGTTTTAAGTGCGGATTAAAGGGTTTTCGCGTCGCTGATTGTCCTAATTGTAAACCTAAACCTATTAATACTACTCCAAAAAACTAATTAGTAAGGATTGGGGAGATAATAGTCACTGTAAATTCAATAAAAAAGAGTGGTCTAATTGGTTAACTTATATTTCTAAATTCTTTAGTTGTTACCACTTATCCTCAATCCGTGACTCTAATATTGAATTCACTCCTTATATTTCTCTTAATGTAAATGGCAAAAGCGCCGTTGGTCTTTTGGACTCTGGTTCCGGTGTGACAATTCTTGGAAACAATTCTCATAAACATTTTTTAAGCAATAGCCATATTGTAGACAATTCTAAAAAAATTAAATTGATTACCGCGAGCGGAGAGGAATTATATACATTAGGTTCGGTTTCTGTACCAATAGAATTCCAAAATAATTTAGTAAACTTGGTGGTACATATTGTACCAGATATAAAAAATTCTTTAATACTTGGTATGGATTTTTGGAGAAGTTTTGGTCTGTTTCCTAATCATTTAGAATCGATTTTATTTCTTAATAAGTCTGATGCGCACGTCGCTGAACTACAGACGAATGTCAGTTCTCACCTCGTCTCTTATGGTCTTCTAACAGACAACCAGAGAGCTACCGCTGACAAAATTATCTCAAAATTCACCGATATTTCTTATCAGTCGCGGGGTCTCGGTTGCACAAACATTATTACACATTCCATAGATACAGGCGATTGTTCTCCTATTCGGCAGAGGTTTTATCGTATGTCTCCTAATAAACAACGTATTTTAATTAATCATCTCGATGAAATGCTCGCGGAAGACGTGGTAGAACGTTCTGAAAGCCCTTGGTCGAATCCCGTTATTCTGACCCCTAAAAAGAATGGTGAATTACGTTTTTGTTTAGACAGCCGTAAATTAAATTCTATTACAAAAAAAGATGCTTATAATTTACCCTATATTGCGGAAATTCTAGATAATTTAAGAGACGCTAAATACCTAACTAGTTTGGATTTATCTAAATCCTTTTGGCAGACCTTGATCAGAAAGGAAGATCGTTGTAAAACAGCTTTTTATATTCCTACACGAGGTACATATCAGTTTAAAAGAATGCCATTTGGTCTTACTAATGCACCTGCTACTCAACAGCGATTGGTAGATACTTTGTTTTCCGGTCCCGAGTTTGAAAACAAAGTATTTTGTTTTGTCGACGATATTATTTGTATATGGTCATCCTTTGAAAATCATATTTCTCTTCTTTTACGCATTCTCGAAAGATTAAAAAGTGCTAACTTAACTATTAATCTCGAAAAATGTAAATTCTTTAGAGATAAATTGAAATATCTGGGCTATGTTGTTGATTCTAAGGGGTTACATCCGGATCCCGATAAAGTAAACTCAATGAAAAATTACCCTACTCCTTCTAATAGGAAAGATGTTCGTCGTTTCTTAGGCGCTGCTTCTTGGTACAGACGTTTTATTCCGAACTTTAGCTCAATCGCCGCACCCTTAAACAAATTAACTAGCCAAGGTAAAACTTCTCCTCCTTTTTTTTGGTCTCATGAGGCTGATTTGGCCTTTAGTAAGTTAAAGGATTGTCTGGTGTCTTCTTCTGTTCTTTCTTGCCCAGATTACACTGAACCCTTTGAAATACATACTGATGCCAGTAACTTCGGTATCGGTGCTGTTCTTTGTCAAGTCCTGAACGGACAAGAGAGAGTTATAGCCTATTATAGTAAGTCGCTCACTAGCCAGGAAAAAAATTATAGTGCTACTGAGCGCGAAGCTTTAGCCGTGTTATCTGCTATAGAGCATTGGCGTTGTTATGTGGAGAACGGTAAAAAATTTACAGTTTACACCGACCATGCCGCTCTCAAGTGGTTTTTAAAGCTAAATAACCCTACAGGTCGTTTGGCGAGATGGAGTGTTCGCTTATCATGCTACAATTTCGAGGTCAAACATCGTCGGGGTCCTGAGAACGTTGTACCTGATTTACTTTCACGTTCTATACCTATATCCTCCATAACTAATGTTACTAATGAACTTACTAATGGTTCTTTAGGATGTCCAGATACTGATGACTCCTGGTATCTAAACATTTTTAATGGTTGTGTTGATTCACCGACATTATTTGTCGATTATCAAGTAATAAACAATAAATTATATCGCTTTAAAAAACTCTTAATCCCCTAACTAGGGATTTTCAATGGAAAGAAGTTGTTCCGTTGGAACAGAGGTCTACCATTATATCTAATAATCATGCTTCACCCACAGCTGGTCATTTTGGCGTCTTTAAGACTTATAAGCGCTTAGCACTTAATTACTATTGGCCTGGCATGTATTCTGACGTGGTCAAGTTCGTGAATCTGTGCGATTCCTGCATCGCTCATAAACATCAAAATCATGCCACCTTGGGTCACATGGGCCAACCTAAGTCTTGTCAGAAACCCTTTCAGGTGATTAGTATTGACTTAATAGGTCCATTACCACCTAGTAGGAGACAAAATTCTTTTATATTTGTGGTCAGTTGTTGTTTCTCTAAATATTGTTTGCTTTTTCCTATCAAGCGGGCTACCGCAGACATAATAACAAGAATACTTGAAGAAAATGTGTTTTTAGTGCATGGTATTCCATCCACTATTATCTTAGACAACGGTAAACAATTCATTAGTGCAACTTTCAAAAATCTCTTAACTAAATACAAAATTCCAAATCTACATTATACACCGTTATATTCTCCTCACGTGAACTCTGTTGAACGTTATAACAAAACTATTATGACAGCTATTTCTACCTTTATAACTTCCAATCATCGAATCTGGGACACTTTAACTACAAAAATTCAGTTTGCAATAAACTGCGCGGTTAACGAGACAACCGGTTTTACTCCTAATTTTCTTGTGTATGGACGCGAGCTTGTCACTTGTGGTTCGCTATTTGGGGTCAGTAACTCTGATCCCAATTTAGTTCATATTCCTCATGACAATTACGCTGAGAACCTTGGCTATTTAACTTCTATTTTCGAGAAGGTACAAGCAGCATTACTGGTCGCTCACCAACGCAATTGTAAGTCTTACAATCTACGTCGTAAACCGGTCGAGTTTAATGTTGGTGATATTGTGTGGAGAAGAACGTTTTACCTTAGTGATAAAGATAAATACTTTAGTAAAAAGTTGGCACCTAAATTTATTAAATGTAAAATTGTTTCCAAGAAGTCTCCGTTAGTATATATACTGTCTGATATGTCTGGTAAACCTCTCGGTGAGTGGCATGTTAAAGACTTGAAACTAATTAACTATAAGGAATAGTTTGGTGATTCTAGCTAGTGGACTTTTGTTGTACCAAACCCAAGACTTCGTCGTAGGGCTAGCTAGATCACGACATTGTCTTGATTTTTTTTTCTTTTGTGATTTGTTTATATTTAACCTAATTACTTAACTACAAAAGTAATACTTCCTAGCGTAACACTAGAAAATATATACTTCTAAACTGCGTACTTCAATGCGTGTATCTGTCTATAATTTTTTTTATGTATTATAAAATTTTTTCTCCCCTAACGAGGGGGGTGTGTGACGCGGACCGCGCGACCTTGACGGCTGCGCGCGAGTCGGAGTGGTGGCTGTCGCCCCCCCTTCCCCTCCTGCCCGGCGGTAGCCATATATAAGCCGATCGCGTCCTGGACGTGCGCTCCTTGCGGCCCGGCTCCACATCTTGAGTTAAGTGTTCCTGACTACAAGGACACGCAGCAAGCCTTTAAGTGACCCACGCCCTGTCTATTTTATATTGTTATACTTGTACATGTGAACTAAACGCATTAAAAGTGTAATTGCCATACCTTCTCTTATTTGTATCTTTTAATTAAATTCACCTAGGGACACCACGCCCCTACGGCGTGGCCTGTTCCCCTAAAAACTACATTTCTTCTAAAGAAAACCTCTAAAGGTTACACAGTTAGAGAATAGAGAGTGCACTTGCAATACCATACTTGCCATACACACGTGACATATTGCCGTGACAAGGATTATTCCTTTGTCATTTTTTCATTTTTTGATTTGTCACGGCAATATGGCACGACTGTAAGGAGACCAGGCGTAGGATCTACGTCTTTATGAGCTTTCCGAGGCATAAAGTAGGCTAACGCAAAAAAAATACCAAAGGCCAAATTTGGATCAGATAATCGGGAGAAGAAAGACTGAGACTATTGTTTTCTGACCAGATCCAGGAGACATGGATGTGCACACGGACTAAAACTTAGACTGCGAACTAAAAAAGCGCATTATTATTTTGTTGGCTTGATCCGTGTTTCAAAGCTATTTCCTTACGCTGTGCCACTAAGTTACATAGTCTCACGCTTATATTCCTGAAGGCTTAGGCAGAGGTGTAAAACAACCACATTTTGTCAGGTATAATTTCTGGTCCAAAATGGTCCTTAATATGTGGTGAATCTTTTGGAGGTCTGTTGGAGGTTTGGAGGTTTGGAGGTCGCCTGCGCCGCCCGGTTCGCCGGCGACGGCTCGGATCCGCAAGGATACTTTCTTCACGGATCCGCTCCGCCGCCTTCTTCTGCGAGATGACGTCCTCGCAAAAGGACGCGACCGCTGCCCACTTCCTCACCCACAACCTCAATGAGTTCACGGCGCTGCACCGCCCAAGCAGAACATTGCTCGAGCGTGTGCTGCGCCGTGTCCTCCTCACAATCGCAGTGGTGGCAGACGGGACTCGGTTCCCTCCTAGCGACCGTGTGCAGGTATTTGTCAAAGCAACCGTGCCCTGACATCACCTGCACTAGCTGGAAGGAAAGGGTCCTATGCTGCCGCCCTGCCCACCGCTCCAATACTGGCTGGCGGGCACTAACGGTTCTGAAACCGGCCAATAGTACCTCCAGCCGCGCCTTCCACTTTAAAATCATGCCCTGATGGACTCGATTGCGCGCGCACTCAATCACTGTCGGGAGGGGACGACAACCCGTCTCCCGCACCACCTCACTCGCTGCAAACACTTCAGCGAGCACATCAGCCTCCAAATCCCACGGGGGTGTTCTGGCCAACGCACAAGCTCCGTCGGCCGACACCGTGCGGTATCCACGTATCACCCTGACCGCTATGACTCTCTGCGGCCTACGCAAGAGAGTCCTGCACTGAGCGGTCAGGGAGTCCGCCCACACCGGTGCGCCGTAAAGCGCCATCGACGGGATAACCCCCGTGTAGAGTCGCCGGCAACCAGCACTGGGCCCGCCCAAATTTGGCAATAGCCGCCCAAGGGCGGACGCAGTGCCGAGAAGCTGCGGGGCGAGCTGTCTGAAATGCTCGTTGAAGTGCCACCTTCCGTCCAGCACCAAGCCCAGATATTTCATGTGGGCCTGGACGGGAACGTGCATCGAGCCCACCACTTTCGAAGCGCCGCGGGGTGGACAGCGACGAGGCCCATGAAAGACCAGGGCCTCCGTCTTGTGAATAGTCACCCGTAAACCCAGCGTCTCGATACGCCCGATCACCTGGGAATTCCCCACAGTAGCCAAACGGGCCGCCTCCTCGAAGGTACCCCAACGGGCTTTGTGTGTTCAAGGGTGTCGTCAGCGTAACTGATAACGCTCAGACCCCGGGGTAGGACAGCACGTAGGGCCCAGTCGTAACCCATGTTCCACAGGAGCGGACCAAGAACCGATCCCTGCGGGACACCGCACGACATGGGCCGCCGCCAAATCTCGCCTCGAACCTCGAGGAGGATACTCCTGCCTCTCAGATAATCTGCCATCAGCCGCTCCAGGTAAAAAGGTACCCCGTGATATCGGAGCGCCCCCTGGACACAGCTGTATGGCAGACTATTAAACGCGTTGGCGATGTCTAAAGACACCGCCAACAGAATACCACCGCTGCCAACCGCCTCCTCGGCCACGGCCTTCAGGCACTCCGTCGACCGTCGAACGTCCTTCCCGGAATCCGAACTGAGCGTCCGACAGGTCGGGACCGACCGTGCTCAGGTGCCGGACGATGCGGGTGGCGAGAATTTTCTCAAACATCTTCCCCGCCTCGTCCAGCAGCACTATGGGCCTGTACGCCGCGGCCGACTCTGGAGGCCGCCCGGCTTGGCCAGCAGTACCAATTTCCCCTCGTTCCAGCACTCAGAGAATCGTCCCGACACCAGGCTCGCGTCGAAAAGTTCCCTGAGGCGGACATCCAGATGATCAAGGGCCAGCGCAAGAGCTCGCGTCGGCACACCGTCAGGTCCAGGGGCGGTCGTCTCGGAGCGGATCCGCAAGACAGCCGCCCCCATCTCAGCATCTGTAACCGGGGGAGCACTGAGGTCCGCCTCCCGTTGTCGGCCATGGGTCAGGAAATAACTCCTCGACCACCTCGGAGAGGAAGTTGGGCTGGAGGGTCTCCGTAAGGTGAGGGCCCCGCGCACGGAGCTAATTCAGCGCCGCACGATATGGGCGCCCCCAGGGGTCATGGTCTAGACCCTCCAACATCTCACTTTTCACCCGTTCCTTGGCGCGGCAAATTGCCGACTGCAGAGACACCCTCGCTTCGCCATACGCGTCATACAGTCGGCTCTCCTCTCGCTCATGGTGGTGGCGACGGCTTCGGCTGCGTGTGTATAACCTCCGGGCATGAATGCAGGCCGCACGGAGGACCGCCAGCTCCTGGGACCACCATTAGACCCCCGTTGGGGTCCAGTGTCGCACTCGGGGCATGGCCGCGTCGCAAACAGCTTGAATGCTGTCGCGAAAGCGGACAGCCCCGGCGTCTACCTCCCCAGACGGGGGTGCAGTCCGAAAGGGTCTCTACCTCCTTCAGGACACGCTATCCTCTTACGCGTGTGGCCAGGGCTGAGGTAGCAAACGAGAGGTCCATTATCGAGCCCCGTGCCGTCGCACGCAAGTGTTGACAGCGCCCCTGTTCAGCAAACAGAGGCCCGGCGCATCAGCCCACTCTTCGACTGCCCTTCCTCGGACATCCGTGCGGGGGGAACCCCACGCAGTAGACTTTGCGTTAAAATCCCCCATCACAAGGATGCGGCTAGATGATATCCGCCGTATCGAGGCCATCGAGGAAGTCTGCCGGACTCCTGTAGGGGGAGAAGTACACACCAACGACTGTGACCACCCACCACCCACCCACGCGGCCGCAACGTATCCCGCTCCCCTCTCCTTAACTGAG
The DNA here is from genome assembly GCA_963675205.1 of Catocala nupta. NCBI lineage: Eukaryota > Metazoa > Arthropoda > Insecta > Lepidoptera > Erebidae > Catocala > Catocala nupta. The sequence goes on from OY776094.1 coordinate 10,706,213, forward strand.
AGGGAGGGGAAACGCGGCGTCATGGAGCCGACGACTGCCACGGAGCTGTCCCGGTCACCTGCCCAATTGGGACTGGGAGGAACGTAATATGGCTCCGCGGTTACAGCTACACCGATCGACCACTCCGCCATAGACTGCAAGAAAAGGTCCTGCGCTCGGGCGGAGTGGTTGGGATTCGTTTGGAGGAGGAGATAGTCACGATCCTGGTCCATGACTAGGTCGAGATCCCCTCCTCCACCGTTGAGAGCGGTCTTACCTCAAGTGATAAGGCGGCAGCCGGGGTCGATGAGCTGCCCCCCTCAACGCGTTTTATGGGCGGGGATTTACACCCTCTGTCACCACGGAAATGGGCAGCTGCTCGACCAGCTGCCGCGCACGCTGGGCAGTGCGGGGTTGCCTTGCACGCTCCAATGACGTGCCCAGGCTGCCGCAGCGATAACAGGCGTCGCTGCGGTCCTTGGGGTTAGGGCACTTAATACGAGCGTGCCCAGCTCCCCCACACCTAAAACATCTCATGGGCCGAGCGGCCAGGATGTGGACCCTGGCCGAACTCCAGCCCACGAGTAGACGCCCGGCGTCAGCCAGTAGCCAGTAGCTTGGCCGCGGCGACAGGGCATTGCGCATGTACAATACCTATATCAACGTGATTCGTTGAATTTGTGTCGTTAAGTCAATAAACAATACTGATATGACTCGATAATACCACGTTATATACTGATTAGGTAAACAGTGACGCTAATCTTTGGACGATCTATATTTCAAGCCACCATGCTAATTAGGAAGTCAGATGATGCTGCGAAAATTATGGAAGCCATGAAGAATTAAGACATAGTGGCACAATTAGAAGAGCTTAGTGTTTCAAACTTAGATGAAGAAACCATAACTCTTTTTAAGAGCAGAGTTATTGGATTAACCAATAGTTTTATTGAATTCGGACTGTTGTAAATGTTGTTTGAATTTATAATTGCTATTGTTAGTTTCCTGTTTTTGTCATTGATCGATTGCTTCCTAAATATGACATTATCAGGCTAGTAGCTGATTCTTTTTCATTAAAGGATCATGCGTCAGTTATTCTGTTTTGATGTATTACTTTATTGAGAAAGTAAAAAGTTTGGACGTTCCTTATCTTAATTTTTGTTGTGAAACGTTAACATCAATAAAATATTCTTAGAATTTTTAGTATCTTTATTTAATGAATATATACCGTTGGACATTTCCTAATTCAGAGTATTTAGTAGTTTGTTTGTGAACAATGTACAAAATGTTATTTTAATCACTGAAGTATTTACCGAAAGTTAAATAATATTCACTTATTACTTAGTAATTACCCAATATTTTTATTGTACTAAGCCAAATAAGCATTTAATTACTCGCAAACATACTCGTAACTTGAGAGTATTCGTACTTGCCTTATTCTACAACATGCTAGTAGATGGCGTTAGAGTTGCCAATAACTAGATGAGATTCTCAAAAATGACAATAAATTTTATAGGTGTATGTTAATAAAAATACACGCCTGTTTTCCATAATTAACAGTATTCAATTTTAATAATTGTTACCGTTTATATATATTAAAATTGTATACATTTTAAAATATACATTACATTTTAAAATATACATTTTTGGTATGTGATCTCGAAATGATGTGTTTCTTTTTATCTGGATTTTTGTTTCTCAAAACAGGATCAGGACTGTTAAAATTCTACACACATTATTTCCCCATGACCTTATTTGATATAAAAGTTTTAAGAGAATACCAATATTAATACATTTAAAGTCTTGTGACTTATATTGGAATTATGAGACATTATCTAGTAGGCGTGAATTGTCGGGTAGGAAGACGATATTTTAATAAAATAACCGTTGTAATAATTAGTCCACTTATTATTCTTGCTAACACAATCAAAAGTCTTATCGAACAATCACAGATCACTAAGATTAATTCGGATTGAAATGTAACGTCCACCGAGCACGTGGCTGCGTGCGCACTATCCGACCGTCAAACGATAAGTGTTCTTTATAAAAGATGGCCGCCTCACCAGTGCTCGGTGTTCGCTATGGAAAATGACGTTTATGACAGACGTCAATGTTAACGCTAGTGACAGCTGACGTGTCAAGGAGCAGATGCGCCGACACGGCCAATCCTGATAATCGCACGACCTCGTGCGCATAGTGTCGTGCATCTACAGACTGGAACGTCATTCCTCTTGACCTGTACCAAAAGATAAAGATACACTTTAACATACGCTCGGTCCTTCCTGACCAGACTGAAATCCGTTGCCATTGCAAAGTAACTTGGGTCGGGCGTGCTAGGCCCCTTCACCCAGTCACTCAACTATGGTCCGGGCGTGCTAGGCCCCTTCGACCTCGTCTTGTAGCGTGGTCCGGGCGTACTAGGCCCCTTCAACCATCTACTATCTCGTGGCCCGGGCGTGCTAGGCCCCTCCGACCAATCATCATAGTGCGGCCCGGGCGTACCAGGCCCTTTCGACCAACTATCAAAGCGTGGCCCGGGCGTACGTGGCCCCTTCAACCAGCTTTACATTACAACAATAAAACGGACATCATACAACTCAAGGTCACTTACTTCGGTGTACTTGAGCTTGTTCTACCACTGTGCGGAGGTCATCTTCCGAAGTTGAAAGTGTGCCAGAACTGGCAGTGATGGTTTCTTCACTGGCGATAGACGCTGTCTCAGTATCGGTGTCCGAAGACTCTATTCGGTCAATTCCATTTCCCTCGACCGCCGACACGTCATCCACGTCATTGAACAAAGTTGTAGAAATCTCTACCAGGCCCTCAAACCCCCTAGGTACCGCCCGCAAGTATTCGTGAGAGTACTTGTATATTCGGCTAGATCTGTTAATGCTCTTTAATTCGTAGCGGTCATTGTCTAAGACTTTCGTTATGACAAATGGTCCCTTAAACTTTTTAGCCAACTTTGTCTGATTACGCTCGCTACACTTAATAAAGACATAATCGCCCAGCCCAAATGGTTTTATCGTAGCCTTGCCCCTATTAAAAAGTTGTTCTTGTGAGCTGGCCGCCTTAAGAATATTTGCTGATGCTTGACTTCTTATTACGTCCAGATCAGCTCGCGAAGGGGTTACATTAGAAGCTATTTGGGACATTCCTAAGGACTGTGCGCGTATTCCAAACATAAGTTCTGTTGGTGTGAAACCTGTGACCCTAGATCTGGTGCTATTTAGCGCTAATTGCACTTCATCTAACTCATCTCTCCAAACCTTATGGGCGTCATTTTCGATAATAGTTAGTAAGCTTTTCAAAGTGCGCATTACTCTTTCTACTTGACCGTTGGCTCTAGCAGAGCCAGTTGCTATAAGATGTAGCTCTATGTTATGATCTGCACAAAACTCTTTAAATTCTGCGCTAATAAAACATCTGCCCTGATCTGCTATTATTTTCTTAGGGGAACCAAAAAGACACACGGCTTTCTTAAGGGCTATCACTGCACAAGCTGCCTCTAGTGATTGGGTATATTCTAGAAGGACATATTTTGTAAAAGCATCTATTATGACAGATGCATATTCTTTCCTATCGCTCTTGCCGCTGAGTTTACCAGTGATATCGATGTGAATGGTATGCCACGGTACTGCAGCTTTAGGGATAGGATGCAATTTTACCTGTTGTGCCCCTGAGATGCCTTTGGAAGCCTTGCACACTATGCATGAGTCGATGAATTTGTGGACGTTCTTTGACATTTGTGGAAACCAGTATTGCTCGTATAATTTGTTGAGAGTTTTTTCATGGCCTAAATGTTTGATCTCAGTATGTACATGGTTTATAAGCGTCCATACCAAAGAGCGTGGAACTATGGGAAGCCAGCTGCTTACCTTGTTCCTTTCTACCTTGCGATAGAGGATGCCATCTCGAACATCGTAGGTATTAGCGACTGCTCCTGGTAGTTCACCTTTCTCATGCTGACTTATGAGGTTCTGAATTTCCTGGTCACGTTTTTGCTCTACCTGAATCCAACTATTGTGTAATTCTACAAAGTTTACGGATTTACGAAAGTCTATGAGGTTCGAATGAAGCGAGGTCGTGCTAGGTCCTCCTATACTTGACGAGGAAGGCAAAGGGTTTCTCGATAAAAAGTCAGCATGCGCCATGTGGCGTCCCTCTTTATAAATGATATCGAAATCGTAAGCTTGGAGGAACGCCCACCATCTGTGAACACGAGGTGATAAATCGGTCTTAGCTTTAGAAGCTTTCAAGGAATTGCAGTCGGTGTAGACTGTAAAATGTTGGCCATAAAGATAGTGGCGGAAATTTTCGACTGCTCGTACCACTGCTAGGGTTTCTAATTCATATGAGTGGTACCTGGACTCTACCTCGGTAGTTCGCCGACTGAAATACGCTATGACATGGGGTATACTCTGTTCTCTTTGAATTAATACGGCACCGTAACCGTCGGAGCTGGCATCGGTGTGGAGCTCTACCGGTTTGGCGGGATTAAAGATCGTCAGTACAGGTTCAGAAGACAGAATCTTAACAATTTTCTTATGTACTTCCGAATGCTCCTGTGTCCAAGTTATACGGCCTTTGAGTTTAGTTAAGGGATACAAGGGACCAGCAATGTTGGCGAAGTTAGGTATGAAACGTCGGAAGTAGGAGGCTAATCCTAGAAATTGCCTTACTTGTCTTGCTGTTTTAGGAAATGGGACCTCTAGAAGGGCTTTAATTTTGCCAGGGTTAGGTCTTACCTCTCCTGCCCGTATGACGTATCCTAAATAATTAACTTCAGTTTTCATGAACTTACACTTGGTTATTTTAAAAGAGAACCCTGCTTCAGCCAGAGCTCCGAGTACGACGTCGAGACGTTGTAACCCTTCGTCAATGCTGGACGAGTATGATAGGACATCGTCCATGTATGCCAATGCTACTGTGTCTTTCAGAGATTTGAGGGCTTTGTTGATGCATCTCTGGTACACAGACGCAGCATTCCGTAAACCAAAGGGCATAGCGACATATTCGAATTGCCCATCAGGAGTTACGAAAGCTGTTCGCTCGATTGACTCTGAACTGACCTTGACCTGATGGTAGCCAGCAGCCATATCTAGAGAACTGAAGAAATACGCTCCATTTAAGCGGTCCACCTGCTCTTCTATCCTAGGAAGTGGGTAATGCTCTGGCCGTGTGTTGGCATTCAGCTCTCTGTAGTCAACACATAACCGGTCTGTGCCATCTTTCTTCTTCACCAGCACTATAGGGCTAGCAAAAGGCGATGAGCTCTCTCGAACGATGTTTGCGTCTAAAAGTGATTGTATCTTTTCTCTTACAATTACCTTTTCCGATGGTGACATCTGATGCGGGCGTCTTTGCACCGTCTTATGCGGGTCAATAAGATCAATTCTCATCTCACCAGTAGTGACTCTACGGACGGGCATGCCTTCTATAAAATACTCACTATATTTGCGTAGGATGTTAAACAACCGCTCCTTCTCTTCGCCTTCCAAGTCTGTATCGATCGAACTGAAATCTAAATGACCAGCGGTTTGGCAGGTGTTTATGCATTTACGTGATGAAAATCTAATTGAATCACTGTTAATTTCAACATGTAATCCTTGATCTAATATGTCTCTACCTATAATGACGGACTCTGCCAAAGTGTTATCTGGAACTACGTGAAACAATACACTAACTGGAATACTCTGAATATGGACAAGACTGGAAATCTGGGTTGAGCATTTTATGTCCTCACCACCGATGCCTGTCAGATAAACTATGTCCTTGCGTACGGAACCCGGTAGCTGATCGATTAGGCTAGTTTTGATCAACGAACATGCCGAGCCACTGTCGAATAGAAATGGAACTGACTTACCAGCCGATGTGGACAGCGTACCTTTCACCAGCTTCCGTTCACAGACGTTCACGTCCTTCTTAGCTGGGTGTTCTTTGTCCGCTTTGTTGTTCGGACAAACCGTACTGATGTGTCCCGGCTTCTGACATGTGAAACACGTGACTGTTTTCTCTCGTTCCGAGCCCTTGCCGACTACAACACCATCTCGACGTTTGCGACACTCTTCGATCTTGTGTCCGCGATGGCCGCAGTAGTGGCAAGATCCGCCGAATTTTGGATCAGCAACTGTACGCGGTTTCTTCGAACTGGACGGTTGCTCTTCGTTACCATCGTGGCGCCTCTTCAGCGATACCCCACTAAGCGCGCGATACAGCTGAGCTCTCGTTGTGATAGTGTACGAATTGAGCTCCCTACGTATTAGGGAATTTCTTTGGCTGAGGACTGATATAACAAAACCAGTAATGACCTCTTCAATCATCTCTACTTTCGGTATACGCTCAATGAGACCCCACAAGCGCATAGCTGCTTCAGAAGCGGCCTCTTGCGGCCCAATTTCAAATTTCGTTACGCTATCGAAATAATCCTGCATCAACATGGGTTTTCCGAATCTTGCGAGTAGCAATTCCTTGATATGTGGCCATTCTATTTCAGAGCTTTTCAATTTAGTCAGACAAGATGCGGCACGTCCCTTCAACGCGTTGATTAATGCAAGTAACAACTCGGTTCCAGAGAGATTTCGGCTCGTAATTATAATATCGGTAATTCTACACCAACCTTCGATATCGGCCTCAGCGTCGTCGGGATCAAATTTCACCAATCGAGTCGGATTATGTTGTTGAAGCGGCGGCTGGGTACTGTGGGTAGTCGCAGCTAACAACTTTGTTAAAATCGACTCCATACCGCTAAGCAGATCGGGGGTGCTCATACCAGGATCTATGTTTCCTCGATTGGGTGTTGTCTCCTGTTGGTTTGACCCTTCGTATCCCACTTCTGATAAAGTCTTGTGACTTATATTGGAATTATGAGACATTATCTAGTAGGCGTGAATTGTCGGGTAGGAAGACGATATTTTAATAAAATAACCGTTGTAATAATTAGTCCACTTATTATTCTTGCTAACACAATCAAAAGTCTTATCGAACAATCACAGATCACTAAGATTAATTCGGATTGAAATGTAACGTCCACCGAGCACGTGGCTGCGTGCGCACTATCCGACCGTCAAACGATAAGTGTTCTTTATAAAAGATGGCCGCCTCACCAGTGCTCGGTGTTCGCTATGGAAAATGACGTTTATGACAGACGTCAATGTTAACGTTAGTGACAGCTGACGTGTCAAGGAGCAGATGCGCCGACACATTCGAATAAAATGTTTTTAACAAATCTATTGCTGTCGCATTGGCTCCTAACGAAATAACAGTGTGAAGATGTTTGCTTAATGTTTAAAATCAGTAAACAAAAACATAGGAACATAGAATTGGTAGATAATTATAGTTTTTTTAGTTATTCATTATTTAAGGAGGACAAAACATAATTCGTATTTATTCTTAAGTTATGCCGCTATTTACCGTGGCTGTGAACAAATAAGTTTAATGTTCTTAAAGGTAATAAAATTTCGCGTGAATTACTTTGCAGGTACAGCTACATAATATGCACAAAACGAAGATAAGGTTACCTAAATTCACAGGGTTATTGCTAAAATACTAAAAAATTTGCGAAATATCTTGTAATATGTGAACACGTGCAACAGATACTTGAGATTTGACAAACCAAAGATACCCGCAAAAAAATGATTCCTAATATAAATACTTCGCGAGGATAACTAAAAAAAATCTTTCGTTTTATTACTATTCAATACTATTTAAATTTAAAAAGAAAATTGGGACCCGTTTCTTTTTTAAATCCAACAAAAGCAAAACACTGACTTCATTCTGTAAAAAGGAATACTTTAAATCAAAAGAAAAAAAAATTATGTAAAATGCGGGTACTTTGAAATATCTACACTTCAAAACAATGAGACGACCACCATCTTAGTTTTCCCGTAAACATGGACGCTGCAACAAAGCAACTGAAACGTCGCGAATATAGTAAATTTATATAGTTTTAAATAGTAAAATTTGTGTTTATAGTTTTGTACAGAAATTGGTAGTTTAACTGAAATCAAAACATACTTATCATTGAAATAACAAAGTAGTAGTGAAAAGAATTGCGTGTGATAATAATCAAACTATTACAAAACGGTTTATTATGTCCAACGCTTTTAAAATATTTGACCCTTTGGGTATAATAGGTCCAGTCGTAGTTAAACCTAAAATAATGCTACAAAGACTTTGGCAGCAAAGGCTAGACTGGGATGACCCATAAGGGAGGATTGGGTCAAGTTCACTGAAAATGTAAAATATTTATCAACCTTACGAGTACCAAGGTTGGATTTAGGTGAATCCCGTAAATGCATTGAATTACAATCATTTAGTGATACATCGCAATATGCGTATGGTGCCTGCATTTATATGTGATCCATTAGTCACAATAGTGACGTCACGGTTAGGTTGTTATGTTTTGTTATGTTGTTGTTATGTTTATTGAAACCTACCACCATACCGCGTCTAGAAATATGTGCTGCTTTACTAGATGCTATGCTCACGAAATGTTACAGATTCACTTCGGTATAATCCGGACAAACTGGTTCATTGGTGTGATTCCACAATTGTGCTATGTTGGATTCGTAACGATGTTTGTAAATTGAAGGCATTTGCAGCTAATCGTATTGTGGTAATTAAAGAATTAACTTCTTCTTCAACGTGGCGATATGTTCCAACAGATTCTAACCCTGCTGACTTAATATCACAGGGTGTAGACGCTAAACGTTTGTTGTCAACAGATGTGTGGTGGAATGGACCTAAATATTTACTGGAAAATGATACTGAATGGCCTAGTATCAACATCATTGATCGGGAAGTCATATCAGAATTAAAAGTACACTCAACACACACACAACTAAAGCTGATAACCCTATTATTGATTTTGAAAAATATTCGTCTTTTAGTAAATTGCAACGATCACTTGCGTATGTTATTAGATTCATATTTAATTTTAAAAATAAGAATAACAAATGGGTTGGCATATTGACCGCTAATGAGCTGCGTGAGTCGTTACATGCACTATGCGTTATCGGTCAAGGCCAAGCGTTCCACATTGAATATGATTTTTATTTTATTTATTAGGGGCAAAAATTACAAGTCAAAATATTACAATATAGTTTTATACATTAAATTATCTAACATGTAATCAACACCATTGTCCACGGATTAACAATGGAAAATTAAAGTGATAGTGAACAAAGACTTTATTAAAAAAAAAATGAATATGAAAAGTTTTGACTAACAAAATATTAAAAGAAAAAGAAACACTGTACTTAACCTAAAGTGATTAAAACAATTCAATAGTTTTTCTTTTAAATTGTTGGTGAGTGAGAGAAAAAATGTCCAGCTCAATAAGATAAGTATTGTATGCTTCAACAAGTCTACCAAGACGCGCACGCACTCCGGCGTTCGTTCTGCATGTGTCTGTACAGAACAGGTGGGGTACACGAACTCCTCGTCAAATGGCAGTTCTAGGAACTATATAGGTAACATATTTTGTTTGTTATTTCAATGCAGTCAAATTTATTGTTGCATAATCCGTGCAGCATCATGGCTCCCAAAAGTAAGCGCCTGGATTCCAAGTTTAGAATCCCATACCGATTAAGTAAATCTTTGTAAGGTATGCTAGAGCGATGAAATTCACAGTGCATAGAACGCAAAAACTTTTTTTGTACCAATTCTAGTCTAGACTTGTATATTTCATAATAAGGATGCCGAATGGGAACTGCGTATTCTAACTGAGATCGTATCAAAGTTTTGTATAGAAGCAAGAGTGTAGAGGTCCGTACAAAGTCACAAGATGATCTCATAACGAAACCAAACATCTGAAAGGCCTTATTAATGACATTATCAATATAAACATCCAAGTATAAACAAGAGTCCAACGCAACGCCAAGATCACGGACTAAATCAGTTTTATTCAAACCCACGCCATTAATGGAATAACCAAAGTTGATTCTATTTTTGTTTTTGGTAAATGTTTTTTTGTTTAATTGAGTCGCATTTAGGTAAACTGAGAAAGAGTTAATTTTGAGTACAATACGAGTAAAGTCTATTATGATCGTCTTGAAGCAGTAAACAGTTGCGAGTATTTTAGCAGGGTCTATAAATTTTTATATCATCGGCGTATAATAAGATGTGTGAATTTATAAAACAATGTTTAATATCATTTATAAATAAAACAAATAACAATGGTCCTAATATGGATCCCTGCGGAACACCTGATGTTACCAGTACAGAGTCGGATTCATAACCTTAAATAACAACAGTCTGAGATCTATTGGAAATGTATGAAGCAAACCATCTAAGCAGATTACCACGAATACCATTAAAATAAGTAATTGCATGCTGCCACTAGAATCGCTGCTAAAGAAAAGCATTATAATTTTGTATGGGTTAGGAATGGTCGGATATTTGTACGTAAAGATGTAAACTCGAATTACATAATAATCAAGATAATGGGTTGTATTAAGAAAATGTAATTATTATCGCCACTTTTCTATTCTTCTGTAAATCAAGCCATTAATAGAATTAAATGTTAAATTCGAACTAAAATCTATTATCAGAATGTAAGAGGTCTTAGAACTAAAACTGAAGTCTTTTATCTCTCAGTCTTGAAAAATAATTACGATATAATTATTATTACAGAGTCGTAGTTGAACGAAAGCGAGTATGATTATGAGCTATTTGACTATCAATTTATTATTATATTACTAAACGTTAAGGGTACTTTAGTATGTATGTATATAAAATATATTTTTATTTGATTTCAACACTATATAATGCCAATCTTCTTACGACATCTTTGTCAATTACCTTAAATAAGTGAACCGATATAGCTTAATTAGCTGAAAGCTTTTTTTTTAAATAGACGTGACTTAAATTAGTTAGGATAAATAATATTAATCTGTTATTGCGTATATACGTGATTCATCATTATCACTTAATCTAATCGTAACAATAGTATAGATAAGTACCGAGTATTACCTAAGCTAAGGCAGTAGATAATACATATATTGATTATATATATGAGACTATTATACTCTGAGTAGTAGTTTGTTCAATTGTCTCAACATGGCACAATACAATTTCGAAGGTGACATTAATGGTATTTCTGACAGTCAACTACAATTTATTAATAATGTGATTCAAGAACATGGTTATGAAAACAGCAAAGTAACTTTTGAACCGGTCGGTGTGGCTGGTGATAATTATGCAGCATGTGTCAAGAGAATCATTATAGAAGGGAAGAATGACAGACTGACAATGATAGCAAAACTTGCACCTTCAAATGAAGCGATTCGAACGCTTACGTCTTCGTTTGTATTGTTTAGAAATGAGCACATTATGTACCTGGAGATTCTTCCAAAATTGGTTCAGCTGCAGAAGGATGCTGGTATTCCTGAAAGTGAGCAGCTTAAATTCGCAAAATGCTACGGATCTTACGGAGAAGAACCAAACGAAGTCATTCTTCTTGAAGATTTAAAGCCACTGAACTACACGATGATGGACAGATTTAAGTCGCTTTCGAACGACTGCGTCAAATCTATTTTGAAGAATTTTGCTAATCTTCATTCATTGTCTTATGTTTTAAAACATAAAGAACCAGTGACATTTGATAACTTCAAGGCAAATTTAGTGGATATGTGGGCGCTCCTGTCCAATACTGAGGCATTCAAGATATTATTCCAGGGACTAGAAGAGCAAACGTTGGCTGTTCTTGAAGACCCGGCCCAAATCAATTTAGTTAAGCACAAAATAACTGAATCCCTTAACCTGATGCAAAAATATTCAAAGGCTGAGATGGAAAACAAGTACTCTGTCTTTCTACAAGGCGATGCTTGGACGAACAACATCATGTTTAAATCTGAAGTGAGTATCATTTTATGAATAATATCGCTTTACAATGTTTCTTTTAGATTTGCCTTTTGACCACATATCGTATATTTAGGTTTGGGTTCGGGTAGCATGTATTTCATTATTAAGTTTTTAAATTGATGGTTGCTATAATATATTTGTCATAATTCTCATATTCGAAGCACACAATAGAAACAAATAGTCTGCTATTTCTTAGTTCTGCACCAACTTTAAGCTACGACTTCCTAAATTCTTTAAATCGTTACAATCTTTTGGGCAATTACTAGTATTTTTCGCCGAACCATCCTGAGTTATGGTGTACTACAAAATAACTAATTGCCATATCTTACGTATTAATCACACCACAAAAAATCATTGCAAACATTAATTTTATGATTAATTAATATATAATTAGTGCAAATCATCATTATTAAATGTACTTACATTATATAATATATATACAATAGTGCAACAAAACATAATTTAATAAACGAACGTACGACGACTGTTATTTAAGATTTAAATGTTATTATCTCTTGAAGATAACCTCTATTTCTTCTAATTTACAGAATGACAAAGTAGAAGAATCCATCATGATTGACTACCAACTCTCAAGAAACAGCAGTCCAGTCTGCGATATCATGTACATGATCTTTAACTGCACAGACCATGAAAGCAGGAAACAGCATTACAACGATTGGATCGACTATTACCACTCGGAATTAGAAAAGTCTCTGTCTGACTTTAACTTAAAAGCCAACTTCGTTTATCCTCGAGACAGATTGGACGCTGACTTAAAACGATACGGAAAAATTATGTTTGGACTATCTATATGTCTGGCCACCATGCTAATTAGGAAGTCAGATGATGCTGCGAAAATTATGGAAGCCATGAAGAATGAAGATATAGTGGCACAAACAGAGGAGTTTGGTGTTTCACACTTAGATGAAGAAACCATAACTCTTTTTAAGAGCAGAGTTATTGGATTAACCGATAGTTTTATTGAATTCGGACTGTTGTAAATGTTGTTTGAATTTATGATGGCTATTGTTAGTTTTCTGTTTTTGACATTAATCGATTGCTTCGTAAAAAGTACAGTATAAGGCTAGTAGCTGATACTTTTCCATTTAAGGATCATGTGTCAGTTATTCCGACCTATCACTTTATCGAGAAAGTAAAAAGTTTTAAGTTCCCCGTAGCTTGATATTTGCTGTGAAATGTTTACATTAATACAATTTTCTTTGAATTTTTATTATCTTTATTTAATGAACATATACCGTTGGACATTTCCTAATTCAGAGTATTTAGTAGTTTATTTGTGAACAATGTACAAAATGCTATTTTAATCACTGAAGTATTTATTAAATGTACCTAAAATAACATATATATACAATATAGGGAAAAAGGAACAGTGAAATTAAGCAATAGTGCAACAAAACATAATTTAATAGACGAACGTACGACTACTGTTATTTAAGTTTTGAATGTGAATAATATGTTCAGTATTGTGTTCCCCAAGAGTTAGGAGTAATAAAAAAGTAGTTTATTTAAATAACGACACTACAGCAAAAGAAATAGAGATATTTTATATTTACCATTGCTATATTATTGTGCTCTCTTCATAATATAAATATAAAAAAATACATCTATGTACTGCTGTTTCTAAACACCGAGCAAACATATTTAGCGAAACTAATAATAAACAAAAACATACAGACATTCCTTCTCATATTGCTTAAGAAAAATATGTTAAAGTTGTTATGAAGAAATATACAGGAGAATAGGAGATGACGATTTTAGCCCTATAATCAGTCCGAGCTATAGTTATCTCTTTCACAAACCAATATTTTGTTCGGGCCTAGTGCAATAGCAAAAGATTTCTTGTAAGTTTTATTTCCTCTTAAGATCAATGTTTGAGAACCATAAGCAAGTTTTCTTTGTCAAAATCCCCATTGTATTTTTTAAATTATCTGGAATTTCATAGAATTTTTGAGCTGTCCTCTGCGGTTTTACCTACAGTTAGTAGATGTATACATCCTTCTCACAAATAGAAATTAATTTTAAAATAACTGTTGTAATATCATCCAAAGCGTTAGAGACTGGGCCATCTGTGCAGGAGACATGATAGTACACAAATATGTGCGCAAACACAAATGATTAATAAAACCAATCGATGCCATTATCACTTGTTTATTAAGGAAATAAAAACTGTTTATCGTATATCATAATAAATAAGTGATAAAAATACATTCATAAGAATTTAAGACTTTCTGAACTGAATTTCGGGTGACCAATTTTAACGATGTCTGCGCAGGTGATGTTTTAGGCCACAAGTGTTTGTGCAAATACAAGTGCACTCTCTATTCCCTAATTGTCATAATCCTTGTCACGGTAATACGGCACGATTGCAGGGAGATCAGGCGTAGGATCTACGTCTTTATCCGAGGCACAGAGTAGGCGAACACAAAAAAAATACCAAGACTGTTTACACAAGGCAAATTTGAATCAGATAATCGGAGGAGCAAGACTGAGACAATTGTTCTCTGACCAGATCCAGGAGACGTGGATGTGCACACAACCGCTATTGATTTTGGCTAAAAAAGCGCATTATTATTTTGTTGGTCTGACCCGAGTTTCAAAGCCATTTCCTAACGCTGTGCCATTAAGGTACATAGTCTCATGCTTGTATTCCTGAAGGCTTAGGCAGAGGTGTAAAACAGCCACATTTTGCAGGTATAATTCCTGGACCAAGATGGTCCTTAATATGTGGTGAATCTTTTAGAGATCTACCGAGCACAGTTCCAACTCCGTATTGCTACTGAGAATGAAAAGAAATCTTACGTGCCTACCAGTATTATAAACAAAATATATGTTATCTTCAACGTCAATGTACGATATCTATATTATATCAATGTGATTCGTTGATTCATTGTCAATTTGTGTCGTTAAGTCAATAAACCGTGCGTCGGAAAGCTCGTTAAACAGTGGGTCCCGGCTGTCACGAACATCTATGGCAGTCGTTATTGGGAAGTCAGCGCCCTCAAATATCCTGACGACTGGTCTAACCATAGAATGATATTATCCTTCTGGGTTACGGAGATCAGATGGCAGTCGCTCCATGTAAAAACTGATATTCAGCTAAATCTCGTTAGACCAGAAATAAGCGGACCCTGGCATAAGCTGCTTAAACACCTAAATCGCTAGGAAGAAGAAGTCAATAAACAATACTGATATGACTCGATAATACCACGTTATATAGGTACTGATCAGTTAAACAGTGACGCTAACATAAAAAGTCAGTGTCGATAAACTTCAGTTATATAATATAAGGCCTATGTCAAAACTATCCTACCGCTGGCCATGGGCGTCTTCTCAATGCGAAGAGGCCATAGACCATCACGCTGGCCCAGTGCGGGTTGGCAGATTTCACATATCTTCGAGAACATTCTAAAATATGTTTTACTTCACCCTGAGCGATAATTATCTGTTTAATACACAATTACACGTCATGTAACTTCGAACTTGTCAATAAGATGTGTCTACAGCTCTAAGCAAGATGTTTTTGCATATAATTATTTAAAAACAGCGGGCTCTTTTACTCATATACCCTATTATGTTCTACTATTCTTTTAGCCCTTTGGTATGTTCCGTTGCTGACCAACCCTTGAATTTTCTAATTACACTTAAATTACTACATTTTATTTTAGGTTATAGTTTACTAATGTTTTGAAGCAGCGATAGCTCAGTGGGGAGACCAACAGACTGCAATGCCTCTGCATGCCTCTGGTCTCGGGTTCGAACCCACGTCGCGCACCTTTGACTTTCGGAAGTTATATGACTTTTCAAAATTATGTGCGTATTGATTGACAATTATCGCCTGCTCCGTGCCTCGGAGAGCACGTTAAGCCATCGGTCCCGACTGCCATGAACATCTATGGCAGTCGCTAGTGGGGAAGTCGACACAAAAGATCCCACTGGGTCGAAGTGTCGCCGGTCTGTACTGACTGGCCCCCACACAAGATAAGATAAGATAAGATTACTAATGTTCTCATGAGACCCTCAAGGTAACCTTAATGCTTGTATTACGAGAACTGATACTCTGTATTAACCTTTTGGCTATCGATGCTTACATTTATAACTAGGGCTTAATTATACTGGATGTAATAGGAGCAGTGTACCGGAATCGAAAGAGTAGATTCAGATGAATTATTTTGAGCCAAAATCGTTATAATATTCATCAGGAAAATTCAATCCATTAAATTAATTAACTCTCAAATTTTATTTTCCTTGTTGTGAAATATAACATGATGCATCAACAACCCATTTTATTAAATTAAAACAAAATAAAACATTGAAATTAAACTACTATATACGGATTTTATCGCGTTGTTTATTTATCACTGTATAACAAAATTTTTAAAAAAATATTACACTACTACTACTATTGATTTTATTTGACTAATTTATAAGCTAATATAATTATTTAAACTATTAAATCTATTTATTTTTGGTTTACACTTTCCCCGACGTTTCGGTTGCTTTTCAGCAGCCATGGTCACGGGGAGACTAAGATGGTAGTTGTCTCGATGTTCCAGTGTAGTTATTTCAAAGTACCTGAACATAATTTAATTATTGGTGTTTCTATTTACGCAGAATGAGCTCAAAGTATCATGAAGTCTAGCTGTGGTTTGTTTCTTCTTGGGTTTGACTATTTGAAGTACTGGATCCCAAGCTGGTGGTACATTCCAACCATCTTCTCTATTGAAATTGGGATGTTTTTTGATTTCAATAGCCTCGCGAAGCATCCTTGGTAGGAATCGGTGTTCTTTAGCGAGAATCTGTGGTTTGTCAAATCTCAGGTAGTGGTTGGTCCCCTGTTGTACGTGTTCACACACAGCAGACTTCAACGAGCGTTTGTGTTTTACGTCAGCTATGTGTTCTTTTATACGGGTGCCTATGCTTCTCTTGGTTTGACCAATGTATGAGAGTCCGCAGTCACAATCTGTTTTATAGACCCCTGCATCTTGTAAAGGTAATTCGCACTTGACAGATGGTAAAAATTGACTTATCTTCGTTGGCTAAATAAACAACGCGGTAAAATCTGTATATAGTAGTTTAATTTCAATGAATAACATTCGCGTAAACAGAAGACAATATTATGTAAAATAAAACATACTTCTATTAACATCAATGTAATTGAACATATTTGATGTAAACTGTTTTCGATATTAGCTGCGTTTGTAACTACCGCGGTAAGTATAAATTTTTCCTTGGTTAGGTTATGATGATCCATGATGGTCGGCGACGACAGGTGCTGGGGCGCAATGAGGTCCTTCTGCGGGGCTGTCATCTCGCAGAAGGAGGCGGCGGAGCGGGGGCTTGAGGAAAATCCTTACGCCCCGGACGTCCGCCGCCGGAGAAGGGGGCGCAGGAGACGCGCTTATGTCGCTCTCCTGCCCCCCACCTAAGGGTTCTGGGTGGCAAGGCCTCAGGGGACCCTGCCACCCGTGAGTAAGAACCCATAGAGGGCGCGCGCGGTGTTCCCGCGCGCCTTCTAACGTCGAAAGGGGAGAGCAGTGAATTGCTCTCCCCCGGGGACGAGAGGAGGTCGGGTCCGATTGACCCGGCCGACGCCCACACGGGAGGGCCTGCTATGGATGAATCTATTCAGACTCCCAACTGGCCCCCCCCATTGGGTGAGAGAGGGAACACCCCAGGTTTTTAGTGGGTATACCAGCGCTGGTGAGTCCCACACGCCCCGCCGGTGCCGTCCCCTAGCCGGCGGGTAGTACATCAAGTATTTTTACTGGGTATCAAAAAAAAAAGAAAAAGGTTAGTAGCAGTATGGGGTGCTAGGGTCGGAACACCTCCTCGTATAGGTGCACCCTGGGCAACGCGGCAGTGCTCCTTCCCTGCGAATTGGGCGAGTGCTTGTGGCTTGTCCCAGTCTTGGGTGGGAAAGACACTGTCGTGGCTAAAGTTCCGGCACGTGCGTAGGTTCAAGGGACCCCTCCCTTGAACCTACGCACGTGCCGGAACTTTGGATTGGGGGGTAGGCTTCTGGGGAGGATGAGCTTCTCTACTATTATGTCTGTTTTTTAGACATCATAGTAGAGGGGCGGCGGGGATGGGTCCTGGGTGGGGTGGGGGGTAAGACCAGGGGCAAGAGACGGGGTCTTACGGTTGGGAGTAGGGTTAGGGGGCGGGGTGTGTTTCAGGGGTGAGTGTGCGTAAGGCTCACAGACGACAGTTACCTCTTTAAAAATATTGGGGACCGTAAGGCCGCGGCAGGTGGCATAGGCGGCCTGCCTAGTCGGGCGGTTTTGGGGCGGGTGGATTGGTCCAACATGGACCCCCATCCGGCCCAACCCGGGTGGATAGAGGAAGAAAACCTCTTTAAAAAACTACTAGTGGGGGGCCGTTAGGCCGGGGCGGGGTAAGAAGCATAGATTTCCTGCCCCGTCGGGCGTTTTTTGGGGCGGGTGGATTGGTCCAATATGGACCCCAATCCGGCCCAACCCGGGAGGGATATAAGAATAAAACCTCTTTAAAAAATTATTAGTGGGGGCCGTGGATCTAGTCACTCATTCATTTGAGGGCTAGATAGGCATAGAGGCATAGGCATAGAGGCAATCCTGACTTGACACTGGGCGTCTGTGGTCACGTCTCGCGACCCAAATCAGGAAACCAAGGTCGTCGGTCTTGGCTTAATCGCCCGGACCGCGAGGAAAAAACCTCTTCAAAAATTACCCGAATCCTAAGTTCTGGCGTGCGGCGAGGGTATGTGTTTGAATGCCTAGAACCAGCTGTGCGGCTGGTGTTCTTTGGCTGGGTTTGTGTGCGATTAAATTAAACTATATTGTTATAATTGACTATTATATTAGGATATGAAATACTAAAAATACGCACGTTGCGCACGCGTGGGGTGTATAAGGATAGGCGAGCGAGTCAGTGGGAGCGGGCCGGCCGGGCCGATCGAGGTTCGGTTGCTGTGACGTAGTAGCCCGTGGAACCGGTTCCCGGCCGCCGGCGCGCGCTCCAGATGAAACGTAGGAACATATTCCCTCGGGTTGAAGGCTGACGGTCTTCAAGGTACTGGAAGAGGGCAAATATTATTATAGGCACGAGTAATAATGCCCTCCTTCGTGCGGATATCTGCAACTCTGCAGCGCGCGTCGGTCCTGGGCTTGACGGAAAATATTCTGCCCAGCAGCCACAGAAGAGGAGGCAGATGGGCATCCCTTACTAAAACCATATCCCCCGGCTTCAGATCTTGTCTGGCGTTCTGCCAATTAGTTCGCTGCTGGAAAAGAGAGACGTATTCTTTTGAGAAGCGTTGCCAGAAGTGTTGCCTTAATTTCTCGATACACTCAAAACGTGGCAATCGCTGGATGTTGACGTCGCTGAAGTCTGGACGAGGCACTGAGCTCGCCCGAGGAGGAAATAAGAAGGAGAAAGATAAGATAGATCAGAAGGATCAGTGGACAAAGGCGGGTCTAGAATTTAGAATAGCTTCTATCTGAATCAGACATGTTGACAATTCTTCATTAAATGAGTTAGGCTCATGATTCTACGCAGCAAATGTTTTGTAGATTTAACAGCTGCTTCCCAAATACTACCAAAATGGTGACTGTAAGCAGGTATAAATTTGAAATCAATGCCTTGATTTGCAAGATCTGATTCTATGTTTGCAGAGGAAACCTGTAGGTAGCGTGAAAGCTCATTGAAAGCTCCAACGAAGGTAGTGCCGTTGTCGGAGTACACGCGCTAAGGCTTGCCTCGACGACTGATGAAACGACTGAAGGCCGCTAGAAAGGACTCTTTTGTGAGGTTGGAGACAAACTCTAGACGCACGGCTCTGACTGCAAAGCATACAAAAACACAAATGTAAGATTTAAGAAGTTTGCAACCCCTACCCTTTCGGTCGGCTACTCACGTCACTGGCCCGGCGTAATCGAGTCCAATGTTTAAAAAAGGAAACTCGAGATGAGATCGTTCTGTCATTAGGAAGGTCACCCTGGACAGGCTGAGCTTTAAAGCGAGCACAGCGAACACAGTTACGCACTGCTTGTTTGGCTAGGTTCTTGCCTCCGAGAGGCCAATACGACAACCTAAGTGAATTATTGTGAATTCTTATGAGGAAATAAAATCTTAAACCATAATGTGTGCCAACAGCAACTGGGGTCCGGCTTGCAAGATAGCTTTATGTTCTCTGGTAAAAATAATTTTAGTTAAATGACGTATTTTTTTTTTGCTCGTCAAAATGACCACACTCTCCCTGATGGTAAGCAGTCGTATGGTCTAAGAGCAGTGGCCTCCACATCGTCCTCATAGCAGCCGAGGCGATGTTGAGGTCTCTACTTTTACGGCCTGAGTAGGTGCTTTTTCACGCCCCGCTTAAAGGTCCCAGGATTGAAGGAAGAAGGAAACACGTGCCTTGGCAGAGAATTCCATGCCTTGATCGTTCGGCAGAGGTATGATAAAGTGCTTAACGTCATAGCTATAATTTGAATTACGTAGCCGTCCGCCTACGCGTATTAAGTTTTGTGAATCTATGAAAGTAAAAAGACTAATCAACCTATTCTTTTTTTGCAAGGCCTGATTATTTTTAAGAATAATGTATTCCTTAGGAAACATTTCCTGCTGAGAAATGTGTAAAATAATGTTTTGTGCTGTTTGTAATTCTGTGTATAGTAAGTAGGATAGTTTGATTGTGTTGTGTTTTTTACAATTAAAAATAAATCTTTGTATATAGGCTACGATTCTGATCAATTTTGTAAATGAAGATGATTTGTGAATTAAATTTAAAATTAGGTTATTATTTGTGTAAATATTTGTATTGTCAACGACTGTAGAAAACGATATTTCATGTAAAGAATTGTGTTGTGTATTACGGTGACGTTGGAAATTCGATATTAGATCGATGAAGAAAATCGGGTCCTGACCACCAGAGAGTGGACGTGCTGATGGAATCAGCCTTAACCCCTCGAGATGCCAGATCAGCGGCATTTGACTTCGAAGGCACATAACTCCACGTGTAGTCAGATGTTGTTTCTTGAATCTCTTTGTTTCCTTGAATAGCTTTTCACAAGCCTGTTCCTCTAAGGATAAAGAACTTTTCTGTGACACAGAATCAAGTACCCAGAAACAAGATAACCGATTTGATTCCTCATTTGAAAGAAAATTACACATGGAAGGTGGTCGAAGACTAGGTTACTTATATACACAACCCGAAATAAGCCAACCTAATTTTGATGACTGTAATTTAGGTTTATGATTACCTAAATTTATTGTATTGGAACCTAAGACGTCCCAGAATACCTCAGGACCTACAAGCATATCTATGGCTGAGGGTATGTTAAAGTTGGGATCCGCTAGCTGAAGACCTGGTGGGATAACAATATGAGTTTTATCCACATAAATACCAGGCAGCGATTGCGTGATCCTCGGTAAGACCAGACAGTTTACGTTCACCTCATAAGCGCCATGACAAGACTGTACTGTAAGACTACAACATTTAGAGGTATGAGAAACTTGACCATTTATGAGAAACTTGACCATACCTGTTACAGTGGAGCTAGCGCTTCGTTTTACCAACACCAATTTATCGCAAAGGCTTTGCGTGATGAATTGGTGGTAATGCCGTTGTCCAGCAAGAGCCTGGCTGTATGTAGCCGACCGCGGATAGTATTACAGTTTTCCCTTTAGTTTGTTAAGAGGATAGTACAGCTTTGCTGGACAGGGCAACGTTGCCTCCGTCTGATTTAATGGATACATATGTAAGAGGGTGTTATGCTTGAGTTTGCAATATTTGCAATGTGATAGCTGACATCGGTTATCTGTATGACCAGGGCGAAGGCAGTTCATACAAACACTGGATTCAGTTGCCTTTTTGTAATGTGCGTCTACATTTAAGTTCCTAAAATGTTTGCAATTAAATAAATAATGACTTTGTGAACACATAGGACATGAATATTTCTCTAATGTGCTAACATGTTTCGATTTCGTATTTGTAAGATAGTTTTTATATTTGTAAAATTCGTTAATTTCTTTATTACTTGTAGAATATGTAGATTTTAAGTTTTTATTTTCATAAATGGTTTCTAATAAATTGGCTCTGTTAGACAAGAATTTTATAAAATTTTGTATGTTTGGAAATGTTTCTAAGCTGTTTTTTTGTTCTTCCCACTCTCGGTTGGTCACAAAATCTAGTTTTTTGGACATCATGTAGATGATTAGCGTGTCCCAGTATTCAGTTGGCTGTCCAAGAGTGGCTAGTGCCTTTAAGTTTTTATTCGTCACATCAATCATGTTCCTTAATGACCTACAAGTCCCTTATCTATTTTCTCGAAATTAAATAATGATTGTACATGATTGTTTACTAGCAAGTGTTCATTAGTGAAACGATCAAGTAGTAATTGCCAAGCGATGGCATAATTTTCGGCTGTAAAATTAACTCTTATAATCACTAAAGAAGTACTGCATGTCAAGGCTGCGCGAGGGTAGTGAAATTTGTTAATGGGCTGAATGCTACTGTTTGTGTGTATGAAAGAACTATACGTATCTCGGAATTCGAGCCAGTGCTGATATTCCCCGTTGAAGTGAGGTGGATAAACGGACAAAGTCGTGCTTGCAGCCAGAACCGTGGTGTGGACCGTCGTCAGCGGACGCGTAGGAGGCAAGCGCGGGCGAGGAGGGACGCGCGGTGGCGAGCAGCGCCTTCGCGTGGCTCACCTGCGCATAGTACAGCGTCTCGAACTGCTCCCTTTCAGAGTACATGTCGTCCATGTTCTCTGACAACAGCTCCAATTCTATCTGTAACCCGTCGAATTCTTTTTATAGCGCTTCCATTAAACTAAGACGGCTTTGCAGCTCAGAAGATTGAAAAGAATCTAAGCCTATTTTCGGTAAAAGCGCAAGAAAGTTGCTGAAAGAAGTAAGCTTAACTTTAAAGCTGCCTCTATACAAGTTCTCTCAATTTTGCATCAGACATAATTAAATAAATTAATATGTCTAGTGCAAGCAAGACGAAAGAAATAATAAGTTATATTACGAAAGTGACGTATAAATGAATAAACAGCTGGCGCAGATAACGATAAACAACACCTGTTGTGTATAGCGGATTAAACCGGTTTGGTTCACTCGATAGATAAAGGCAAATCGTAAAATATTGAAATAACAACGCAAGAACAAAACAAACCGATTAAGAAATCACTGCGTTTTAGTAGTTTGAATAAGAATATGCAAAGCGAATGAAGTTAAGAATAAACTATTCGTATGAAGACTACGATATTAAGAGATAAATGTGCCTGATCCATATAGAACTATTATAAAATTCCAGGTAAGTTATGTAAAAAAGACAGGATTAAAAGGATATGGAACGGACTCACTCAAAATTCCTCCACGTTGACTGTCCTCTGAGTGACCTCTAAGGCGCGCACATGTACAGGCGCGGTCGGTCAGGCGGTTCTAAGTCCACGCGCGGAATGTGTACCGCAAATAGGATGCTCTTCTTGCAGCGCAGAATCCCTCGATGACTTCCTTGGGACGGGATGTCGGAAGGGATGGATGCCAAAAGGGCAGCTGGCTTAACTTCGATGCTCAAAAGACCGCTGGAAGACTTCCCAATGACGGAAGCTGCTCAGTTGAATGCTCAAGGCGGCTGCTGATAGACTTCTTGACGTCGGCAGAAGAGTTGCTGGTTGAATTTTAGCTCGACGGACAAATGTCGTCGGGCGGTTTAAAGTTCAAAGGCTCGAAGGACCTAGATCCAGTTGTGCGGTTGGTGATCTTTGGCTGGGCTTGTGTGCGATTAAATTAAACAATATTGTTATAATTGACTATTATATCAGGATATAAAATACTAAAAAATATGCACGTTGCGCACGCGTGGCGTGTATAAGGATAGGCGAGCGAGTCAGTGGGAGCGGGCCGGCCAGGCCGATTAAGGTTCGGTCGCTGTGACATAGAAGCCCGCGGAACCGGTTCCCGGCCGCCAGCGCACGCACCCGATGACACGTAGGAACAGGATGCATGGTTGATGGGTAGTTCAGCCGTGAGCACGCTCCCAGCCAGGGTACCTGCGGACCCCCTGTGTTGGGTTAAAAGCTTACGCTTACCCGGGTACAGGGATCTCTGCTAGGGCGGACGAGTATTTATCCCATACTCGTGGCTTGGATTCATATGGAATTTAACAAAAACAAAAACAAAAATGACTTTCTGGAAGGGAGTTCTATGCCTCAAGATGTGGAGGCGTACTCTGGGTGGGACAACCGCCATTCCAGCGCAGTGCCGCGCGAAATATCCGGCTGCGAATTTTCCGCAGGGTCTCTGGTCTGACTTTGCGATGAGTGTTGCCTTGGGCTCCAGCTCGAACAAGGTGAGGACGGAGGCCCCCAAAAAGGGAAAGGTTGGGGGAGGTATGCCCCCGCCTTCAGTCCCAACAGACAGTCAGGGATAGTGTTCCGGCCGTGCCGAGGACACGGTGGAGGTGTCGGGTGGTGGCACTGGCATGCAGCGACTCCGTGTCGAGTGTGTTCAGCGCCAGCACCGGCACTGACATGGGCGCCGAGTCGCGGGCGGGCTCGGACTCGGAGGCCAGTCAGCCTCAGAGCCGGTGCTCGTCGGCGGCTCGACGGGAGAGGGAGTTGGGGGACGCACAGCGTAGCCTCACTGCCGCGAAGGACCAGCGTCCCGCCTGGGCGGACGAGCTGATGTGGGCCACGGTGGATCAGGCGCGCAACGTTGTAGACGCGTGCCTGGCTAGCTATGGCCTTGCGCCCGTCCCAACCCCGGGCCCTCCGCTCGGGGGCCGCCCCCGGATGGTCGAGGGCGCGCCGGCTGGCCAAGCGCCCTCCGGCCAACCGGTGGCACACCCACACCGTCGGCTTCCTCTTCCAAGGAGAAAGGGAAGGGCAAGAGGAAGGTGACCGCCACCGTAGCACCGCCACTGTAGTCCCAACCCGCCACGGTGGCCTCTACCTCGGCTGAACAGCCGTGGACGGAAGTCACCAGAAGGAAGAGGAAGAAGAACAAGGCCTTCCGGGCTCCCCCGGTCGCAAATAAAAATAAGGGCCCCCCCGCCTGGCCTGGCGCCCCCCACGCTGCACCGCCGTTGTGGTGGAGAGGAGGGGCTTCGGCAAGGCGGCAGTTACGCAAGCTTCCTTCAGCGGGCCACTCAGGCTATGCAGAGCAATCTCGCCGAGATGGGCCTTGCTGGAGGCGTTTTCTTTAAGATTGCCGCCACTGGGGCCAGAATCCTAGAGGTCACAGGTGCCATCTCCGGCGATAAGGCGGATACGGTAGCTGCTACAATTCGGTCCCTGTTCACGCCTGAGGAGGTCAAGATGCCTGAATTTGCAGAAATGTGGATAACCGGGCTGGACGATTCGGCCTCCTCCGAGGAGAACTTTAAGCTACGACTTCCTAAATTCTTTAAATCGTTACAATTTTTTGGGCAATTACTAGTAGTTTTCGCCGAACCATCCCGAGTTATGGTGTTCTACAAAATAACTTTTCCCATATCTCACGTAATAATCACACCGCAAAGAATAATTGCATACATTAATTTTATGATTAATTAATATATAATTAGTGCAAATCATCGTTATTAAATTTATTTACATCAAAAAATATATATACAATAGTGCAACAAAACTTAATTTAATAAACGAACGTACGACGACTGTTATTTAAATTAGATAACCTCTATTTCTCCTAATTTACAGAATGACAAAGTAGAAGAATCCATCATGATTGACTACCAACTCTCAAGAAACAGCAGTCCAGTCTGTGATATCATGTACATGATCTTTAACTGCACAGACCATGAAAGCAGGAAACAGTATTACAACGATTGGATTGACTATTACCACTCGGAATTAGAAAAGTCTCTGTCTGACTTTAACTTAAAAGCCAACTTCGTTTATCCTCGAGATAGATTGGACGTTGACTTAAAACGATACGGAAAAATTATGTATGGACTATCTATATGTCTAGCCAGCTTGCTAATTAGGAAGTCAGATGATGCTGCGAAAGTTATGGAAGCCATGAAGAATGAAGACATAGTAGCACAATCGGAGGAGTTTGGTGTTTCACACTTAGATGAAGAAACCATAACTCTTTTTAAGAGCAGAGTTATTGGATTAACCAATAGTTTTATTGAATTCGGACTGTTGTAAATGTTGTTTGAATTTATGATGGCTATTGTTAGTTTTCTGTTTTTGACATTAATCGATTGCTTCGTAAAAAGGACAGTACAAGGCTAGTAGCTGATACTTTTCCATTTAAGGATCATGTGTCAGTTATTCTGACCTATCACTTTATTGAGGAAGTAAAAAGTTTGAAGTTCCTTAGTTTGATATTTGTTGTGAAATGTTCACATTAATACAATTTTCTTTGAATTTTTATTATCTTTATTTAATGAACATATACCGTTGGACTTTTCCTAATTCAGAGTATTTAGTAGTTTGTTTGTGAACAATGTACAAAATGTTATTTTAATCACTGAAGTATTTACTAAAATTTAAATAATATTGACTTATTACTTATGTGACTACTGAATATTTTTATTGTACTTAACCAAATAAGCATTTAATTACTCGCAAACATACTGGTAACTTAGAGTATTAGTAGTTGCCTTATTCTGCAACATGCTAATAGATGGCGTTAGTGTTGCCAATAAGTAAATGAGATCCTTAAAAATGACAATTAATTTTATAGGTGTATGTTAATAAAAATACATGCCTGTTTTCCATAATTAATAGTATTCTGTTTTCCATAATTAATAAATTCCATAATTAATAATTTTTATGTTACCGTTTGGCCAAAGAAACCTCCTAAAACATCAGCATATTTTAAAATATAAGTTTTGGTACGTGATCTCGAAATGATGTGTTTTTTTTAATTTGGGTTTTTGTTTCTCAAAACTGGACAGACTCTGTTAAAATTCTACACACATAATTTCCCCATGGCCTTATTTGATATAAAAGTTTTAAGATAATACCAACATTAAAACATTCGAATAAAATGTTTTTAACAAATCTATTGCTGTCGCACTGGGTCCTAACGAAATATCACTGTGAAGATGTTTGCTTAATGTTTAAAATCAGTAAACAAAAACATAGGAACATAGAAGTGGTAGATAATTATAGTTGTTTTTAGTTATTCATTATTTAAGGAGGACAAAACCTAATCCGTATTTATTCTTAAGTTATGCCGCTATTTACCGTGGCTGTGAGCAAATAAGTTTAATGTTCTTAAAGGTAATACAATTTCGTGTGAATTACGTTACGGGTACAGCTACATAATATGCATAAAATGCAAGATAGGGTTACCTACATTCACAGGGTTATTGCTAACAAATTAGCCAAGTATCTTTATCAAAACATGTTATTTAATAATATCTTAGGTACGCTTGTAACACATTGAAATTAATCTATCTATATTATACTATACTACAATTATGATTAAGTCTAATATGTGAATACGTACAACAGATACTTGAGATTTGACAGACCATAGATACTCGCAAAAAAGAAACGATTCCTACCATAAATACTTCGCGAGGATAACAAAAAAAATCTTTCGTTTTATTACTATTCAATATGATCTTAATTCAAAAAAATAATTGGTACCCAGTTCTTTTTTTAAATCCAAAAAAAGCAAAACACTTTGACTTCATTCTGTAAAAAGGAACACTTTAAATCAAAAGAAAAATAAAATTATGTACAATGTGGGTACTTTGAAATATCTACACTTCGAAACAACGAGACGACCACCATTTTAGTTTTTTCGTAAATATGTATGCTGTAACAAAGCACCCGAAAAGTCGCGAATATAGTAAATATAAATAGATTAAAATAGTAAAATTTGTATTTATAGCTGTGCGCAAAAATCGGTAGTTCAACTGAAATCAAAACATACTTAACATTGAAATACCAAAGTGGTAGTGATTATTGTGAATTAGATATGTAGTTAGATAGATAGATTGACTTGTTGCTACGTTCAGCAATGCAAAGGCTAAACGCCTAAGAAGGACAGGTAAGCAACATTTTTATCCTCTGCTCTCGTAAATGTAGTTTAGGTCAGTATCAATACATTTTCTTGGACGAAAGGTACCCTATATCTTTTTCTGTTCCCCTGACAAGGTGTATGCGAAATTTCATGATGATCGGTCGAATATAATAGTTCGTGTATGTGTGTTTACCAAGTTCATTCTTATTAATTTGGAAAACACATATACACGAACTTAGCTACCCTAAGCCTGACCAAACAATAAATCAAGTAATTAGCACATGACTGCATCGATGGTTTAATTATTGCACTGAGTGGCGTGGATTCGATCCACACACGGGACGAAAATTTGTGTGATACATAAATAGCTGTTCCAACTCTGGGTATTATAATTCCCCCACGACAGGCGTTATTCCTAATGATATCGTTTGAAAAAGAAAAGAGAAAATCTTTGTGTTTATAAGATGTAATCAGAATTATTTATCTATTCATGGTAACTTACTGGGTAAAACGCATTAGTATTTAAATTATTAGATAGTAGTTTAACTAACTTGGCAATAAGATATGTCTACGCCTCTAAGCAAGATATTTTTGCATATATTTAAAAACAGCGGGCTCTTTTACTCATATTCCCTATTATGTTCTACCATTCTTTTAGCCCTTTGGTATATTCCGCTGCTGAACAACCCATGAATTTTCTAATTACACTTAAATTACTACATTTTATTTTATATTATAGTTTACTAATGTTCTCATGAGACCCTCAAGGTAACCTTAATGCTCGTGTTACGAGAACTGAAACTCTGTGTCCCTTTTGGCTATCGTTGCTTATATTTATAACTAGTGCTTAATTATACTGGATGTAATAGGGGCAGTGTACCGAAAACTGAAAGAGTAGATTCAGATGAATTATTTTAAGTCAAAATCGTTGTAATATTCATCAGGAAAATTCAATCCATTAAATTAATTAATTCTCAATTTTTTTTCCTTGTTGTGAAATATAACATGATGATCAACAACCCATTTTAATTATATATATATTATATTAAACCCAAATTAAAACAAAAATACCACATACTACTATTAACAATCAATGTAATTGAACATATTTGATGTAAACTATTTTCGATATTAGCTGCGTTTATAACTACCGTGGTAAATATAATTTTTTCCTAGGTTAGGTTAGGTTAGAAAAAAAACGTACTGAACGTTTTTCCTGGATGAAAGGTATCCAATGACCTTTTCTGTTACCCTGACAACGTGTATGCGAAATTTTATTATGATCTGTTGAGTAGTTAAGGCATGCGCTCTCCCCTTACCTAACCAGAACAACGCGTGCTGGGCTCAGATCAGCCACCCTTACACGGTGGAGTCGACTATTGTGCGTACCGACATGTTTGGGTCCTCATACCTCTGCCGAACGATCAAGGCATGGAATTCACTGCCAAGGCACGTGTTTCCTTCTTCCTTTAATCCTGGGTCCTTTAAGCGGGGTGTGAAAAAGCACCTTCTCAGGACGTCAAAGTAGAGACCTCAACATCGCCTCGGCTGCTATGAGGACGGTGTGGAGGCCACTGCTCTTAGACCACACGACTGCTTACCATCAAGCGGAGTATGGTCATTTGGACGAGCAATATAAGAAAAAAAAAACATTCGCATCTATGACATTAGTTAGGATTAAAGTTAGCGTCGAGATAAGTAAGATAAGTATAGTAAGACAATTTGCTTAATTTTTTGGCTCGTCGTATAGTCAAAATGGTATATTTTGGTGTTTAATGTGACTTGTCTATTTATTGATCTCTATCAATTTGATTAAAGAAATGACTGATACAGAGAGTCCAAATCATAAGGTTCAAACAATACCTATTATTTTGTCCCACGGTACGCAGTCTTCACCTTTTGTATAGTTTAGTTAATATGCAGAACCATTGTAGTTACTGATATTAATTAACTTGGTGAGCCAAAACGAGTTCATCGAATTATGAATCGAAACAATTCTGTGAAAAGAATAAATAATATGTGCGTCATAGGTATTTTGACTTTAACATATCATATCAACCTAGATTCAACTTACGGCAAACAAGCTTACGATCAAGAGGTCGCAGGTTCGAATCCCACCACGCACTACAAACGTGAACCACAAGCACCTGGTTTAATACTAATATATAACTCAAATGGCTAGTAACATTTTAAAAATAGCCTTGCACTCCAAGGAAACTGATATCAATCCATTTTAATCAAACATTTACATGATGGTCAAGAATTTGTCGTGATTATCTCTTCATATATCATGATTATTTTTCCATTAAACTGTTGAAACAATTAATGTTAAAACCTATTGTACAAAAAAAATTGGTTTGAATTTAGATTAAAAAAAGAATGTTCGTTCTATATACCCAGCTGCTGATCTCCGTAAAAGTTCTCGAAGTGTGCCAACCCGCACTGGGCCAGCATGGTGGACTGTGGCTTTACCCTTCTCACACTGAGAAGAGCCCCGTGCCCAATAGTGGGACAAATTAATACAGGGCTGATATTAGGTATATTATTGTACCAAGCTGCTGAATGACAGTCATAGACAGATGTTTGTTAATTGTTTAATTAAATAAAATTTATATACAAAAATGTTGGATCGAATTTAGTTATAGTTACTATATTTTATGAGACGGGCTCTGGCTTGTTGATTGGTAAGAGGACTTTCGTCTCATCTGAAACAATTTAAGAACACAAATGACTACATGATATATGTAGAATTATAGATATCTATCTAATAAGCTAAGATAATTATAGATATCAGCAAATTAATGGATTTGATTTGAATAATGCCATACTATAGCAGTGATAGCCTACTGGGAGACCGCTGGACTGCCACTCAGAGGTCTCGAGTTCGATCCCAAGCCTTTTCGAAGTTGCGTATAAAATAGTTAATTATCGCTCGCTTTAACGGTGAAGAAAAACATCGCGAGAAAACCTACAGACATGTAGGTTTTCTCACGATGTTTTTCTTCTGTTATCCATAATGTTCTCGAAGATATGTGAAGTCTGCCAACCCGGATAAATGCAATAGTCTATCAAGATGATTGAGGTTTGAATGTTTATTTTTCAATCGTTTGTTGACTTAGCACACGGGTAGAGAATGTCTTGGATTGGCACATAGGACACTTTTCGTGGCCGTCCTTTCTTGTGAGATTTATAGAGGCGAAAGCGGGGCTAAATATTAGTATATTATAATTTTTCTATGACAGAAATCTTTACAACTCATGCGTCAAGAAGTGCGAGCCTGATCATCCTACTGGCAAAACACTTGTGAATGATGAATATATTAGATCAATGGCGATAAGTAACCATCACCCTCACCCATCATATTTTGTTGAATTCTCAACTCAAATTATTTGAAGCTTTGACAAACATTCAAATGCATTAAGTTTGAATACTGATTAATTTATTGGTTTACGTGTTTGCCTTACGCCAAATTAAAAGCGGGCAATATAAAACACGGATGCTTGGTGATTACAAGTGGTCGCCTCGCCATCGCGCCACTACTACTGAGTACTGTGGGTTCGATCCCTGCACGGAACAAAAAAATATGTGATCTACAAATAGCTGTTCTGAGTCTAGGTATTCTTTGTGTCCGTTGTTTAAATGTTTTTAAAGTCACTCTCGACACGGGAATTGATCCTAGTGCAGCAGTTTTCTTTCTTTTACATTAAATAAAAAGGAAGATTCCATTAGGCAAGTTACTTGCATACAAGTTGCAAATTGCATGCAATTTGTACAAACCTGAATACAAGTTACAACTTGTATGGGGTAGTTTGAACTTGTACATATTTTTATGCAAGTGACCTGCAAATTAAACGCGCAAGCGTTAGTTGCACGTTTCGAATTTCGAACGAGTAACGTGTACGCACATTATATCTATCGCTGT
This sequence comes from Catocala nupta, assembly GCA_963675205.1. Classification (NCBI taxonomy): domain Eukaryota; kingdom Metazoa; phylum Arthropoda; class Insecta; order Lepidoptera; family Erebidae; genus Catocala; species Catocala nupta. The sequence goes on from OY776094.1 coordinate 10,737,969, forward strand.
ACAAATTATCGAAACATAATGTCTGTTAGGTGGGCGCACGAGAAAATAATGAGCACGTCCTCTAACCACAATGGCCTACTCAATTGTTGAACATCTCTATTTGTATGCAAGTGAAACCTGCATGCAATTTGCGCACTCTCAAAAACATGTTTCCAATGCAAGCAACTTGTACGCAAATGTGATGTCATACTTACATGCAAGAGTTGCCTAATGGAATCGCGCCTTTAAAAATAATATTACCTGTGACTTGTTTTGATGTGAAAGGAAACAGGACTCTAGAAGGACTTTTGGTTTCTTCCTCGCTTCCTGAATTTAAAAGATAAAAATGATTGAATAAATGTACGATCATTGTTTAAGTCTTTCAATATTATATATATATTACATTGGAGCTTATATTTATGACATAAATGTTCCGTCCGATTCCGGGTAGTATTATTGCGGTTTTATGCTATAACTTATAAGTTGCCCAGTAGAAACATTTATTGTTATACATAACTTTTTATACCTTATTAACTAACAAGACGAATTTATTAGTAAATAGTTTTTGTTCTGGCATTCCTCACATAGAAGTAGATTAAGTTATGTTAAAACAGTACTTTTTTAAATAAAATATTACCTATGTTACTCGCTGAAAATATAGCTAACTAATGGTGAAAGATTATTTTAAATTAATTTTGTAGTTTTTGAGTTAAATCCTTACAAACAAACAAATATAAAACATTTCTTCTTTATAATATTATATAATATTGTCTTATGTTTACGCGAATGTTATATATGTAATAACAGTGTTTAAAGTAAAATAAACAACGCGGTAAAATCCGTATAAAGTGTTTAATTTCAATTTATAATATTAGTATGGAAAAGTTATTTTAATTAAGGAAAAGTTAAAGTGTATGAAATTGAATGTAACGCATATTCCTTACCCGTTTATGGGTGTCAGGCTATATATGTATATTTCAAAAATAATTATTTTATTAGACAATTGTTTGGAAAGTGGAGAACGAGGTTACATGTAATACAGGTGTTTCTACCAAACACAGGCGTCAAAAATCCACATTTGGATCCTCAGTCAAAACTGTACATAATATTGGACGAGTCTATTGCAGTGTACCGATCAGAGCTCCAGACATAGTGCTGCTACTGAATAGGTATATCCTGACTGAAAAACCAATTCACACTTTGCCCTTTCCGGGAATCGAACCCGAGAACTTGTGAATAATAGTCGCATCCACAGCCACAGCGCCATCGAGGCAGTTTGTACTAACTAATATTATGTGAGATTGTTTGTGATACTTTCACGCCTTAACTACTCGACCGACCATCATGAAACTTCGCATACACTTTGTTCGGGGACACAAAATGGGACGTAGGGTACATTCAATCTAAAAAGAAGATACCCGGATAGAAATTTACTGATAAAATTAACATAAACGCGAGCCAACTCGCAGATGAAATCTAGTAAAACATAAATATGAATTATAAGTTCATACCATCATCTCTCTCTATCGATTGTCCCTTCATAAAGCAGGCCATCCGAGTACAGTACGACACCCCGTCGGCACTGCACACGCATTTGTTGCAGCCTACCATGTGCGTCGTGAAAGGCTGGCATTTACTCGGCTCAGCTGTAAAATAGTCACAAAATACACATTCAAAAACATCCTAACTAATATTATAAATCCGAATGTGAATTTGTTTGTAATATAATATTATTACAAACAAACTCTCATTCGTTATTTATTATATTAGTTAGTTATTCTATTACATACACACAACACCATCTAGCCCAAACTAAGCAGAGCTTGTATTATGGGTACTAAACATACATATATATTACATACATAGATTCCCGCATAAGTCAAACATTTGTGTGCATGAACATGGCTGTTTGTGTTGGTCTGGGTGTTTTCTATGTATAATATCTATATATTTACAAAAATAAAGTATATATGTATGTTTATCCATTGTCTAGTACCCATAGTACAAGCTCTGCTTAGTTTGAGCTAGATGGTGTTGTGTGTATGTGGTAGAATATTATTATTATTATGTTTCTCTTATCACAGGTACTTTCTAATATATTATATTAGAAAATACCTGGCCCTTTGGGAGGCTTACACGGAGACATGGGTCCAACGTGAAGAGGCCCTTCGAGAGTTTTAATCAAAGGTGTGATGGAACACCTACAGCGGCACTAGCCGCAGCAGTCGTAGGATTATTGCTACGTATAGATTCTAATATATGGGCTATAGGTATGGGTGTTTGGTGGACCGGTATATTGCTAACTATGGATGAAAAACGGCGTCTGACCTGAATACTCTAATAGCATCAATGCAATGGGCAGACGGTGACTCGCCAACTCACTAGATGGGCCCCCTGATAAGCCACTATAGGCATACAAGCCAGCAGCAGAGGGCAACACCGGTGCGAGTGGCTAGGGGTGTCGAGCGGTGCGGCGCCGGTTTCACCATCACGGGTCTCGTGACAACGGAGACCCGGAGCGGGTTTCCCCGTAGTTATGCCCTTGAAAATGACACTTCCACCCACAAGCATATAGCTCTAGCGGCCCCCCTCTGGCCGGCCGACCAAGGCAAGCCAGAGTTGAGAGTCCTACGGGCACTCTTGAAGTTCCACCCCGGCCAACCAGTAACGGCAAGCCGGGGACGAGGTCCTAACCAACTCTCTGAGGCATTCAAGACCGCAGTGTCGCTACTCACATTCAGCCCGCCACAAGCTGTCCTGCGGTTTGTGCTCTTTAATTTAACCTGGTGATACATTTTTTGTTTATATCACAAGGCGAAGGTGATAATTTTAAAGCTAGTATACTGTGCCCTCCGATATCGCGTTAGTCTCATGATGAGATAACGACTGTCCTAGAGGGGTTTATTATTTTATTATTATTATTATTATATATACTTATTTTTTCGTGTTCGAAAAACGACTACCTTTATTTCATAGATTACAGATCTACATATGTACATTGCATAGATAATTCATAAATACACATAGATTATACAGGTTGTCTGTCTTTACACTCAAATGACATGGCGCTAGTATCTAACTTATATTGATATACAATAACTGTATTTTGAAAATATAATGAAAGAAAAGAAGTAGTGTTTCTAGACTCAATACTCTTATAACCTGAAGGTTTTTTTGAAGTGAAAACTTCTTTAGGCACGTTGAGCACTTATTGGGTAAACAAAAATCATGGAACTGGCGTCATCATCACCGAACGCTTTTCATGAGCTATATGTATACTGTGTATATATGTGTACTTTTTGGGTGAACAAAAAGCGTGAAACTCGCGTCATCGTCACCACACGCTAGTTACTTAGTTTTCACTTCTATCGGCAGTCCACTGCCCCGCATGCTTTTTTTTTGAAGATTTGACTTTTATTGTATAATTAACATAATATATTAATTTATATATTTTTTGTAAATACATATTATATATTTGTTTGTTACGCTTTCACGCTTTAACTACTCAACCAAGCATCGTGCAATTTCGCATACAAGTTGTCGAGTGAACAGAAAAGGACATAAGGTACCTTTTATTCAGAAATAGTACTGTTATTAATCTTATCTAACCTAATCTAAATTTATGCGAGTGAAGCCGCGGGATGAATATAGTGATAGAGAAAAAGAAAATGTCAGTACTATATATCAGAGTTGCCAAATCTCCGTAATTAAGTGCATTATTTTGTAAGTGATACTTTTCTTTTTTTTGTAGCTGGCTTTTCTTATCGGTTTGTTTGCTTACAAATATCTTTTTTTATTCGATTAATATCAGCACGTTCTAGTCGATCTATAGCAACACTAACAGCTGATTCGGTGATGTCCGTGAACCCGAAAATTACCAGGCGCATCTCGATAGTGAAGTAAAGCGATTTTCCAGTGTTTCAATAATAAATAAAATGTTTTAAATTGACACAAAATTTGAAATCATTTTGTTTTTACCTAGGAATACATCACAGTCCTAAAATATGACCACAAGTTTCTATTATACGCTATATAAAACAGTATATTGTAGTCACACATTGCAGTAAAAATAATGCCTACTTAGAAACTCCTTTAGAAAAACATCTCAAGAAAAATAAAAGATACTATAAACCTTATGACCTAAGATTTGAGTTGAGATGCACACGATTACCCTACTTTTGACTACATTTCGCTTCGCTCTACTTGCGATAGAGTCGCTGACTAGCGGAAATGACGTGCTATTTGTACAGTAAAGCTCAGAATACGACGTCTTCCTGTGCATTCAAGGATCATACAAGGTAGATAAGTAGGATGACAGGTTATTCTGATTTCCCTTTGTTAAAGTGAACTGAGTATTTTTATTTTTGTTACGGTGTTTGTACACGATGTTGAATACATGCGTAAACTACTTATACGGGCTAAATGTGTAAGTTACTTGCGTTGGCTAAGTGCGTAAGCTTCAAGCGCGAGTTACTCGCGTAGGTTGCATGCGTAATCTACTTGCGCGGGCAAGATAGAGATGAGAATGAAGAGAGATCTAGATGCGTAAGTTATATGCGAGGGCTACATGCATTTGTTTCTTATGTGAGCTACTAGTAGCTAGCTAGTAGGCTACAATCAGAAGCTACTTGCGGTGGCTAATTCTTGCGCTAGAAAGCTTTGGTCACGGGCGGGCGTGCAGGCGCGCGTGCGTGCATGCATGCGTGCGTGTGTTTGTGTGTGATTGTGATTAATAAAGTAGCATAATACTACAGCACTTTATCATTCTGTTATTAGTAATAACTTCTCAGTTTGGTCATAGCCGAGTTGTGTTAACCAATATTTGATAACAGTTTTGCATTTATGGAAGCACAATGGATGTATGTTTTTAATTTTATTTAATTATTGTATATATTAGGTGCTCTAAAACCTTAATAATGATTCAAAATAACGATGAAGTCGAGGACAAAAGCGAGCATTTAATAAACTTACATCGTCGCCAGTATAGGAACATATCCTCGTCTAATGTCACCTTTGTATGCACGATCGGGATCGCCTGGAATCATAAGTTACATAAAATTATTAACGCCTGTTTATCTCCAAAAGAGGCAAGGTATTACACCAAATTGAATACATGCCGTATTCTATATTTTATAAAGGCTTCTCTCCCGTATTGCTAATAAATCCCGTGTAACGGGAGAATTAACACACATTTAAACAAGATCACAAAGAACGCCTAGGACCAAGTTACTGAGAATCACACATTTTTTTTTATACTACTTTGGTGTCAGACAAGCATACGGCCCACCTGATGGTATCTGGTCACCGTAGCCCATGGACGTCTGCAATATCAGGGGCATCACTTGCGCATTGCCGACCTTTTAGGAAAAAAAAGAAGTGGGAATGAGAAGGAGCGGGAATGGGGAAAGAGGGTGATTGGGCCTCCGGCACTCTCGCTCACCGAACGAAACACAACAGTAGGAACACTGCTATTTCACGTTGATATTCTGTGAGAGGGTAGTCCTTCCCCGGTCGAGCCGGCCCATTCATGCTGAACAACCACAATCAGTATCTAGGGATCGAACCCACAACACTCGGAGCAGTGTCAGCGACGTTGCGACTACTTAAACTACTACTCCATTCGAGCAGTCTGAATTCTGAGTATTGATTTGGCGTAAAACCTAGCTTCGCCATGTTTTCGGTGTGGTAGTCAGCATAAATATATAATTAGTCCGTACATATCTATCCGTCCGTTTTCTCTATGTTCAAATAAAGCATATCTTTACTTTGGCTATTGTATATATGTTTTATATCTTAAATTAGTATTATGGTAAATGTAGTTACTGCATTTAAATAAAATTTAAATATCAGTTCTGCTTATAAACTGTCTCAATGCAAGACAAGGGTCTCTGCTCGTAATGAGAAAGGTTAGGCCGTAGCCCACAACGCTGGCCTAGTGTTCCCAAATATTCAAGTACTTTATGTAGAACCTTCAGACAATGAAGGTTTATTCACAATGTTTTCCTATTCCGTTAGAGCATGCGATAGTTAACTTCGAAAGATCAGAGATACGTGCGTGCTTTGGGATCGAATTCGAGATTGCAGTCTAGGATTAGGAGATTGCAGATTAAACTATTACTGCTGCAAAACGCTTTTAATAAATCTTAATTAATATTATACGAGCAATGCGAATGAGCGACATGACTCGTCATTATGAAATTTCGTATACACGTTGTCAGGGGAACAGAAAAGAACATTGAGTTCCTCCATCATCCAGCAAAAATACTGTTAGTAACCTTAATTACATTTACACGAGCGAAGCAATCGTAAGGCAATCAATAGGTATTTATTACCTTGTATATACTTTATCGCAAGTAAGACGTTACCTTGCATTACATTAAAATTTAGTATGTAACGTAAATTATATACGAAGTTCATGTACACCATTTTTATTCATATACAAGTTGTCCGGTAATTAATGGATAACCTTGAAATGTCTTATAGTAAAACTGAAGGCCGTTCAGAAAAAGGAAAAAAATATATATATATATTAAAAAGTGCAAGCTATATTAGCATAGCATACTTTTGACTGTCTATCTATTAGCATAATTAGTGTTTAATAATAAAACAACAAAAAACCGATGCATTTGAATCATTTATGGTCGTAGTATACAAGATAGTTATACATGGTAATTAAAAAAAACACATATCTCAGGTAGTAGTTAGGATAGATTTCTTTTCATATTTTTTCTGAACGGTTCCACTATAAGACATTGCCAGGTTATCCATTAATTACCGGACACCCTGTAGAATGTAACACTTTGTTTCAAATTCTATATGACGTAACTTGCGGATCTTTTGAGTATGAGAAATATGTCTTGAACAGAGTATCTAGTGCGAGTTTGTTTTAAGTTAATGCGATCGACACGTTTATGACGTTCGGCGCTCAAATTGGCCCGCTCCAAACTCTTAACCAATCAGAGAACGAAACGCGGTAAAAGTTTGGATCACGGTAACGTAAAAACAACTCGTACTACACCCTGATTTAATTACCTGGAATATTTCACAAGGCTGCACCCTTGTGAAATATTCCAGGTAATTCCCAGGTAATTAAATCACGTTAAAAAAAGCTTTAAATATTCAATATAGCAGCGATAGCTGGACTGTTACGCAGAGGTCTCGAGTTCGATCTAAGGCACACACCTCCGTCTTTTCGAAGTTAAGTGCTTATTTAATAGTTAATTATTTATCGCTTGCTTTATCGGTCAAGGAAAACATCGTGGAAAAACCTGCATGTCTAAGAATTCTCCGGAATGTTCTCGAAAATTTGAAGTCTGCTAACCCGCACCAGGCCAGGTGGTGGACGACCTAAGCCTTTTCACCTTGAAAAGAGGCCCGTGCCCAGCAGTGGGACAGTTTATATACAGGACTGATACAATATATATATAGGCGTGTTTCTTGAACAGGATCAAAGAGGGTACAAAATGTTAAAGTACATTACCAGGTATAGTGGCATATATTATCATAATTTAGTTTACATGCACTATATAACATATTATTATTATTTATATATTTTGTATATTTGAGTTTATAGGAAACTTAAAACGTTGTTCTTAGTTACGTTGGACATCATAATTATGCATTTAACCTGTCAAGTCTTGAAATACCAGACATAATTGAAAACCTATTGTGTCCGGCCGCCGCCGGTGTACCGCTTCGCTTCGCGCTATCCAGCGCGCTATCCATCGTTGGATTTGGTTTATAGCTAAATGAATTAATTGTATCGCTTGAACACCGACCGCATAACGAAATTTGTTTGGTATCGATATTTTCTGATTTCTTGGAACTTTATAATTATAAAATGATAATAATTATTTTAGAATTATCGCTTCGCAAACAAAGGAGAGAAATTTTGTTTAAAATATGACTTGCTAGCTTTCATATGATACCTTACCTGGTCTAGGAAGCTTATAAATTTTCGAAACTCTCATAAAGAAGCATAATTTAAATATAACTATTATAATCAAATAACTTCATAGTGCCTGAGATAAACAGCTGTCACAGACAGACAAACGAAGTCGCACGATAACGGTTCCGTTTTACCATTTTGGTATGTTTGGTATCCTAACTAATATTATAAACGCGAATGTGAGTTTGTTTATAACGCCTTCACGCCTTAACTACTCTACTGAACACCATGTAATTTTGCAAACACGGTTTCAGGAGAACCAGAAAAAACATAGGGTATCTTTCATCAGGAAAAAAACTGTTAATCTAACCTAACCTAACCTTTTTTTTTTTTTTTTTTAATCTAGTTTAATTATATTTGTTTATAAGCCGTTGTAATATGTTGTTATCTCACGTTTACTCTGAAATGCACGTTAAAACTAAAATGCTTTACAGACTTTAGTCGGGTTTAACAAGTTGCACTTATTCTAATATTTCAAATACTTTTGACATCCAAAGCCAGCAGAAATATAAATAATCACTACGGCACTATTGGCGTAAACGTTATTCAATATTCCGTAAAAAGTAGATTAAATTAAAATGCTCAGCACTCACAGCCACAACAAGGAACGTTAAGGCAGCTAACATCTTGATTAGAAACTAAATTTTACGAGTAAAAAAATAATCAGTTTCAGTAGTTTTCATTACTTCAACAGTATTATTAAATCGATTGTACACGGTACTACCGACCGATTCAAATATTAATTTCTTTCATGAATTGTAATTTAAAAGGTGTGATTCGGCCTCGGATATAATGGATTTGTTGATTATTATTAAGTAGTTATTTAGTAGTCTTTACAGATATTACCAGCAGCGATAGCCTAGTGGGAAACCGTTGGACTGCCACACAGAGGTGTCGAGTTTGATCCCAAGCCACGCACCTCTGGTTTTTCGAAGTTACGTGCGTATTAAATAGTTAATTATCGCTCGCTTTAATAGTGAAAGGAAACATCGTGAGGAAACCTACATTTCTGAGATTTCTATATATTGTTCTACGACTTAAGTTCCCAAAGTGGTCCAGGTGGAGACTGAGAGTCACCGGGTCCAGGTGGACAGTGGAGAGACTCTCGACTCGACAGGGGGCTACGATGGCGTGACAAAAAAAAATGGGGGTTAACAATTCGTAAGCGGAGGGTAGGAGGGGAAGGGGTTCACGAACATTTATTTGCTTTCGATAGTGAAGAACTAAAATGTTGGTCTGACTTCACCTACAATGTCCTACAATGTAGGCAAATAATAATTGAGGAATACGCTAAAGACCCAAGAATTCTTCTAAAGAACACGTCAGCCCGTAAAGAGTTGATATTTTTTTTTACAAATTTTAGTCCGTATATACCGATTTTACTTGACACATTAAATTTCTAGGGGGTCTACCAGAACCAGCTAAATTTTGAAAGTGGTCTATGAAAAGTAAAGTCCGGGCACCTCTGTTCTAAAAGATATGTAAAGTCTGCCAAACCACACTAGGCTAGCGTGGTGGTGGACTATGGCCCAACCCTTCACACTGAGAAGAGGCCTGTGCCCAGCAGTGGGTACGTTTAGATATTGGGCTAATATTATGTTATACAGATATCAAGTACCGTTTCATTAAGCTATTTTAAGCGTTGCTTTAACCATGAGATTATACATTATTACGATGCTGTAATCACTAGGTGATGTAATGACAGCGCGAATGGCGTAATGGTTAATCGGTTGCCTTACACTATCATTGCGACGCATGGTGCTGGTTCGATCCTTATTCGGCGCAAAAATCGTGTGTTCTAAGGTGTAGGTGTACTTTGTGTCCGTTTCATTTTGTAAAGTCTCTTGCGACACAGGCATAATTCCTAGTGTGGGAGTTTTCTTTTGCAAAAGAAAAAACCTTTCGCATTGTGATTATAGGACCAATACAAATTAAGTCGGTATAATATTGTTTAATTACTATATTTGTTAACCATTATATATAGCTATTGATTAAAAAACCAAGGATCGCTATACAATCTATGGCCAGCCAATACTCATATAGAAATATACCTGAATGAAAATTATGTATGTTTCTATACTTATACTTATGTAAAGAGCACCGATAGCTCAGTGGGGAGACCAACAGACTGCAATGCAGAGGGTCTCGGGTTCGAACCCTCGTCGCGCACCTCTGACTTTGGGAAGTTATATGACTTTTCGAAATTATGTGCGTATTCATTGACAAATATCGCCTGCTCCGTGCCTCGGAGAGCACGTTAAGCCGTCGGTCCCGGCTGCCATGAACATTTATGGCAGTCGTTATTGGGGTAGTGGACAGATGATAGATCCCACTGGGTCGAAGTGTCGCCGATCTGTAATGACTGTCCCCCACACAAGATAAGATAAGTGTTATACCTACATTTCGGCAATAAAACGTGTGTGTGTATGTAATTCAATGAAATATAGTATATATATTAAAGCAGAATAGGTATTAAAGTTCAATGCATGCATTGCTATCCTTTAGGAACAGTACACTTTTTAAATGAAAGGTACCCTATATTCCCCCACAAATAGCCCCCACACAAGATAAGATAAGATATACTTATGTAATACTTTTACATAATTTTCTATAAGTATAACCGTATCGCACGCAAAGGAATTAATTCCTTTGCGTGCGATACGCTTGCTACATTCATTTCATCATAATATCATATAATATTTACAAAATCTATAAGGCCTATGGTAATAAATTAATGGATTCTAGTGCATTGTGCACTAGAATCCATTAACAAATTTAGTTCTGGCCGAACCAAACACACCTAGAGTTCAAGATAGGTTAATCTTCAGAATACAGCTCTGAATATCAAGTAAAGTGTACATAGTTACACTTAAACTAGTAACTGTAACTTATATTACAGTATACTGATACATTTTTAACATATTTACAGACAAAAATTATTGACAGCATATTGTGTTTTTTTAAAGACGCTAACCGCAGTTGTGATGTATACTGAGTCACAGGGATCTTTACAAACATTCAGATAACGGACACAAAGAATGCCAAGGCTCGGAATAAATATTTGTGCCTAACTCATTTCTTTGTTCCTTATGAGGATCGAACCCACAATACTCGGTGTATTAGCAATAGCGAGGTGACCTCTTAAATCAATCAGAAATTATATAGACATGTTAAGACTACGCCGAGCGAAATTTGCCAAAACAGGCGGTCACAGTGAAGTTGATAAAATCAACACTTTTTGTTTAATACAAAAATAAAATATACATTTACCATAAAAATGAATGTGTTTACTATTACTCGGTGTAAAAAACTTATAATAGTTAATATTTTCGCCTACAAAATTACGTAAATTTGTACGAAAAATGCATAAACGTAAGCTAGTGTTACGTCATTTTTAGATTATAACAGTAGAAATCTATCCTATTTTACATCTTAAACGAAACGTAAATAGTTATATTATAATTTGTCCGACCCAAATATTTAAGTTATTGGTTGACAATAAAGATAAATATTTATCAAAAAAGCACTTCAAACCCTCCATACAATTTTACTATGGCGGCCGCGCGTCGATTTGAATATCGAGCTCTGTCATTCAGTCCAACCGCGTCTTACGCTCGGCGCAGTCTTAATAAGTGTTAAATCCGTAATAGGAATGTACTTACTCGGAAATATCTAAGTAAATAAAAGTATAAATAAAAGACTCATAATATGACGCAGCAAGGCCGTGCCTAAAGCTTCAAGTTCTATTCGCGGGTCAGGCAAAGTAAAATAGGGATTTACTGTCAAAAAATTTTTTGTAATAGCACGGCATTACCAGCTATGTCCGATAGATGGCAATAGGCTCGCCCTTTATTACGTGAGACCTAAAAACATAGCTGATGTTGGTATAACGTATTATACCAACATTTCCCAGTTATGTTGCTTGAGAGCTGGTGTACCACTGCCTACATAAAGATGTGAGACTATGTAAATTAATAGTTATAATATTTAATATTGTCTTACGTTTTCGCGAATGTTATACATTGAAATTAAAACTACTTTATACACATTTTGTCGCGTTGTTTATTTTAATATGCAGGGTTCTATAAAATAGATTGTGACTGTGGACTCTCATACATTGGTCAAACCACGAGAAGCGTAGGCACCCACATAAAAGAACATATAGCTGATGTTAAACACCAACGCTTGTTGAAGTTTGCTGTGTGTGAACACGTGCAACAGAGAACCAACCATTACCTACGAGTTGACAAACCACAGATACACGCTAAAGAACACCGATTCCTACCAAGGATGCTTTGCGAGGCTATTGAAATCATGAAACATCTAATTTTAATAGAGAAGGTGGTTGGAAGCCAATGGCAAGCTGACCATTTAAACCACTTAGCTATTAGTGCAGCATGAATATTTTCAAATAAAACACACGAGATTTTTCACCAAACCCTTTTCATCTTATTAAAAAGTGCAAGCTATATTAGCATAGCATACTTTTGACTGTCTATCTATTAGCATAATTAGTGTTTAATAATAAAACAACAAAAAACCGATGGATTTCATTCATTTATGGTCGTAGTATAAAAGAAAGTTATACATGGTAATTAATAAAGAACCACATATCTCAGGCAGTAGTTAGGATAGATTTTTTTCATATTTTTTCTGAACGGCCATCAGTTCCACTGTAAGACATTTCCAGGTTATCCATTAATTACCGGACACCCTGTATATCGGTGAGGCGTAATTGTATGAATTTTACCGTCAACTTGTGAACTTAATGAATTTATAACTGACATAATTAACATAATATATACAAAAATTATTTACAAGAAAAATATAAACTAAAGAGAAAAATAAAACTGCAAAATCAAAAAGCGTCATAATATTCCTCCGCATCGTCGTCAATTGGCAACGTGCCCAGAAGACTGGTAGCATTGCCACGTTGAATGGCAATACTTATTCTTTGTGCAAAGAAAATATTCCTCTGGTCGGTCAGCCGCTTAGCTAGGTCTCTATAAACAGACCTAGCACTTGGACCCCATGGCCCCAGCGTTTCAACACCAAACGGCTGAAATATGTACTCACCAATAAGGTTTTAATATTTACGCCGTTTGAGCGTCTCTCTCTGAATAAATTTATAAATTATTTATTCCATGGCATTAATACCCAAGTACTTAGTAGTTAATTATACTTATGCTTTCTATGGAGACGGGCTTTAAAAGAAGCCATACTTTTCTATTCGTTGTATAATTTCAACCAAAGATTCTATCCTTCTAGCTTTCACAGTTGAATACAAGTAAAATAAACCTAAGGCCGCACTATAGATCTCATTGAGAATCAATAGAGATGTACTGTGGAATAATCTAGTGGGGTGTGTTTGAACTGCTGAAAGGCTTACAAACAAAGCCTCTACATGAAATTTTCATGCGTTCAATTTTGCGGTTTTCGTTGTTTCAATGTTTGAATGTGTGAACACTGTTACGCAATTACAACCGCTGTAAGTTTTGTTTCTATTTCGTTACATACCATACATACATTTGAAGGTATGTAACAATATATAAATTAAATTTCTATTTCGTTACATACCTACTAATGTACTATAAATATCAATACCGAAATTTTCGGTATAGGTGTTTCGGATATATAGACCGAGCACGTAAAATTATATTTCTATTCCACGGATTTAATAGAAAATAGAAATTAAATTTCTATGTCGTTACATACTTACCTATAATTATCTATATCAACAATTTCGGTATAGGTATTTTGGATATATGTAAAGACTGAGCTCGTAAAATTATATTTCGATTCTACGGCTTTAATGATAGAGACACGGCAACTAAAACGATGTAATATATTCATTTTGCACGCGGTTTTGCTAGCTCGGGTACGGCACTTTTTCTGCATGAAAGTTGCGCCCTTTTCTGTGCCCGTACAACGTGTATGCGAAATTTCATGATCAATCATCATCAGTCGAGTAGTTAAGGCGTGAAAGCGTAACAAACAAAGAAACTCACATTTTTATTTATAACATTTAAAAAGAAACATTGCTTAGGATTAATGATTACTAAATAATAATTATTAAAAAAAGGTAATATTTTCATTACTGGTTTAGACATCGTATAATTCTTCAGCATCGTTGTCAACTGTTAACGTGCCCAGAAGGCTGGCAGCATCGTCACGTTGAGTAGCAATGCCGATTATTTTGGCTATGAATGACCAGCCTTCAGGTCACGCAAAGCCTGCTTAATATTGCATTATATAATAATACTAATAATAATTTATTTATTGATTACAGTGGTAAAACATGAATACAGTCCATAAAGTACTTAATATAGTTAATATAATATGCATGCCAGTACTAGGGTAAACCTGTGCCACAGGCGTTAAGGGCACTTACAATATACTACTAGGAACTAAGTTCTATACAATTTACCATACTTATTATATAAATATATGCAAAAATAGGCCAAGATTATAATTATTATCATGGAACTTGTTATTACTTATATTTTAACAACAATCAACAAAGCTTCAGTATCCTCATAATTTAAAGTTTGTAAGTACCGACAGACTATCCGCTTAGATCTTATATAACTTAGGTCATATATAGCTGTTTGTTTATTTATCTTGTTATAAAGAAAAGGCCCTAAGAATGCGAGAAATCTATTTGTAAAAACAAACTTTGATTATATCACAGAAAGTGTGATACAGACAATATCTTTTCGTCTTTTAGTATCAGTAAGTTTGATGTTATACGTAAGCGTTGCGTGCCGTTTAAGTACGGTGTACATTATAAAAAGCTGTCGGACAATTAATACATTACAAGCATTGCCTGGTCGACAACCAGCAATGCAGTATTATGTAGATATTTTCTTAATCAATGTTTCCTTTTATCAAAGAACTACATGTATAAATAATAAAATTAAATAAAAATAAAATACCTCAAATATTTCATTTCATAAATTAATCCCACTTCGTTTCTTAACTAATTAAAACATTTCTATAAAATAACCAAGAACTTGTAATTGAAGACGTCGGCAGCTCTCTGAAACTTGGTTCCTAGATAAGGAAAAAATAAAAAACTAGTGGTAAATCTCCAAGTTATCGGCATCTCGCCTCCGTAGGTTTAAACTAAGAATAATTGCCTGAGGCCACGGGCCGTGAGTTCTAATTAGTTGGAACTTGTTGAAAAATTATATACAACTCGATGCTGTAGAAGCTCCCTGAGTGAACATGCTAGGAATCGTAAGGAGAGGTTGAAACCTACGTGCTGATCTTTGTTATGTAACATATTACTTATTCAACTGCCTTCTTCTTACTTCCTTATCACTTCAGTTAAACATATTGAAATTTTGAAATTTATAACTTACTCATTATTTTATAAATAAGAGCACGGTTTGTGCATTAGTTATTCTAACTATCAGTAGTTATTTTAATCTCGCTAGATTGCATCGACATACATATTTAAGTGTTCGGTAGTGTGTAAGCTATGCTAGATATATATGTAACTCTGTATTGATTATGTACCCGTGCGACGACCGCGATGGCGTAGTGGTTAGTGTAACTGACTGCCACGGCTGAGGCCGCGGGTTCGATTCCCGCACAAGTCAAACATTTTGTGTGCATGAACATGGATGTTTGTCTTGGTCTGGGTGTTTCTATGTATAATATGTATGTATTTACAAAAACAAAACTATATATATATATATATATATGTTTATACATTGTCTAGTACTCATTGTACAAGCTCTGCTTAGTTTGGGCTAGATGGTGTTGTGTGTATGTGATAGAATATTATTATTATTATATTAAATAAACATTCAGTTATTATTCAGCAGTCAGAGCGTTTTATTCATATCTCATATCCCAACCTTACATGGCGACCCTACCATGTTTGGTGTTGGGGCGTCGCGTTGCAATTCGCGTACAAGTCGAACAATACATCTTTACTGAGCGTAACGTCATTTAAGACATTTTGAACTTTTTGAAACTTTGACTCTAAAATGTGCAATTCTAACGCTCCGAGAAAAGAAGACGTAATTAACCAAAATGGAATTAGTACTACGAATTCGGCTAGCACAGAACAGCTGCAATTCCATGTATCTGCGATCAGTATAGTGATGATGATAATTTTGGAGTTGGTGCTGATACCTACTGACAGGTTACTTTCTTTGCTCTTTGCTACCTGCGTTCGCGCCGCTTAAATTTTTCTGATCCTCCGTTTCTGTCTGGAAGTATATTCGTATAGTGGAGGAATAAGCTGAACAATTAAGGCTACGTCATCTGGTACTGAACAGTTGGTGTAATTTAACCATTACGCCAACTATGTACGTGAACATGTAGTGGTCGCCTCGCCATTGCCAGTGCGTCAAATGTTGTTAGTTCGAATCCCAGACGGGACAAACATTTGTATGATCAGCAAATGGTTGTTCCGAGTCTGGATATTCTTTATGTTTGTTGTTTTAATGTTTGTAAAGACCCCCGCGACACAGGCATTATTCCTGGTGTGGGGGTTGATTTTTTAAAAAGAAATAAAAATAATGTACACAAATGTGAAAATTGGAAAATATGATAGATCGTAGATACCTAACATTATCAGAGCTAAAACTGATGCAAGAAGCATTTATTTATATTACTATGCTTTTTACTTAAAATGTAACTCATACTCGGAAGTCTTCATTAATATAGAAGAAATTATGAAAGTTAAAGAAGTTCGAGAAATTGTCGGCAAAATGTAATTAATTGACGAAAAAGTTCTCGTGTTGTACGCGTATCATCATTGTTGTAATATTGAATTAAAATGGTTAATTTCATAATTTAAAATGCCACATTAGATTTTCATGTTGCGACAAGTGAAATAGCTTTAATGTTTTCAAAATATTGGTAAATGACTATTAATAATGACAAAAACAATTACATTAACAAACCTGATTGATTCAGCCAATGTAGGTATTGTAATTCTGTTTATATCCTATTATAAAAACATTTTGAAAATTTTGTTGATTTGTGATATTCCTAGCTATTTTATTTTAATAATGGCATTAATTAGTACCAAAGTATGGTTTCAATATAATTAATCATTAAAATTTTAGTTTATAACACATATTTCCTTTTAAGGTTATAAATATTTTTCAAATCGACTAATTAAGTGAGGTCTGGCCGTTACTGCAATGTTTCATCCTGTTTCCATGATTACTATAATATTATATGTCGACATTGGTAAAATTAGTATATATCAATGGTACAATAAAAATGGCCTCTTTTTTAAATATACGACACAATATTCGGGATTTTAGAATTACATATTCTTACTTGGTGTCTAAATCCTTCTTTTAACAAGTTCCTATAATTATATTTCTATGTGATACCAGTTAATTATGAATGCTATGTTTATTGGGTAATGAAAAAATATGATACCAAGTAAACATGAAAAGTAAATTTAAGAATGCCATGCTATGCGATGCTGAAGAATTCTACGATGCCTAAACCATTTTTGTAAATATTAAGTATTATAATTATTTATGTTTTTGTAATTATGTTATCTTTTTTAATACGTTTGTAAATATAAATAGTTGTATATATGTTGTAACAAATAATTTAAGTAATTTAAGAATATTTAACTTTTCGTATGCAGTTAGTGGAATAGAATTTAATAATCGTTTTTGTAGCTTGCCATTTGCAAAACAGATAAATATATTTTTTGTCTATATTGCAAATGGTTACATTTAAAATTCATTAAGACTTCACGTGATACATTTTTTATACTTGATTTATTATTCTTTTGTATATTGATTATTAGTTACCAGTTAAAACAAGCATGATCGTCGACACCCGGATCTAGGCATTCAAACAGTAATCCGGCTTGAAGGACCATTGTTTGAATGCCTAAAAGCTTTTATTATATCACGATTTTTTAAGATGAAGGGTTAAAATGGAGTAACACTTTGTAAAAAAGTACATTATAATAAAAAGCAACAGATGCGTATTTTAGTTATAATCTATGATTGGATTACGTAAGAATCTTCTATGTACTCTACTGACATTGTGAACATTATAAAACATAGTAATAGGGGTATTATCAACTCTTTACTCATCCCAATTAGTAGGGGCCATTATCGGAGTTCTCTGGTGAAGCTACTACGTGTTGTAATTGCCTTTCAGACGGTCTGTTCGTGCTGACTCTACTAGTAGAGTATCTCTACATAATACAAAGAGACCCGAGAGGCATGTACCACCAAATTATTTAACTGTCATACATGAACTGTTGATTCTGTCGGTATACCAAAAGTTTTAAGAGGTAGTTTATACCCCTTTTTAAGTATATTGCGTGTATATTGTGTTTGGGATTTGACATAGCCAAAAAATATCTATGGAGCAATTGCAGATACTTAATTATTAAATACTATCTTTTGCCCGCGTCTTCGATCGCGTAAAAGTAGGTTAAATTATGTTAGTATCACTACTTTTTAAAAATAAAATATAGCCTATGTTATTCGGTGATAATAAAGTTTACTAATGGTAAAAGAATTTTTAAAATCGGCTGAGTAGATTTTAAATTAAATCGTTACGAACAAACAAACAAAATGAAATCTTTCCTTTTTGTAATATTATAGATACAAAAAGATTTCTCAATTTAGGGTATAGTCGAAACCACTAGTATTGATTATTTCGTTAAAACTGCTTGTTTGTTATAATACATGATAATCGTGGAGCTGAACATCGTAAAATATTTTAGTAGTTTTAGAAAACGTCAGTCATTGTAAACTGTTTGCTTGAACCACTCCACCATTAACTAAGGAATGCAAGATTATTCTGCGCAAGGTATAAAAAAATGATTTTAAGCAGATGATTGCTTGGTGAGTTTTAGTTCAAGTTGTTTGTATGTTCATAAAATTCGCCGTGAATAAACATAGACCAACTAAAAGAATTATATAAAATTAGCTGACCGCGTGAACTTATATATTTAAATAAAACAAATTCAGATTAATTAGTTATTTATTCTGCAATTGGAAGTGAAGTTTAAATACAACACAGTTATAATTAAGTTAATTAATTTAAACCTTTTTGAAAAATTTGCAGGATTCTAAAAAATACTAGATAGGCATTGTCGGTAAATCTGTAGCCCTAGGAATTTATTTTTATTTTTCTGGATCTAGTTTTATCCAATTATGGTAAATATAGAAAATAATATCAATTTATCTATTAATTGCCTTGCCAAATTAAGGATTGAAAAAGTTTAAAATGTCAAGACACCATGTCTGTTCTTATAACCCTGTCATGTGTTTGAGTTTACTGTAAATCACTTGAACCGTTTCAAAGTAGAACTAAAAGATAGAGACTGCTTAAAATCCTGTGATGAATTTCGTCGCCAATTAGTCCTAGTATATTTGAAGATGTTCGGCAGTATCTTAACGAATTACGCGAAAACCGTTTCTTTTTCTCATATGTTACTAGAAACCCGAAGAATTCTTAGACGTCGACTGCAAGAAGAAATCCTTTTATGCTTTGCCCGTTTTTATTTAACGTGGGTAAATGCATTAATGCATACCTCTCCGCGGAAAAGGGGAGCGGAAAGGTTATGTCGGGCTCACCCAGGAGACCATCACGGTATGCCACCTCGCTGCCTTGAGTGGTGGGTGGGTCGATGGAAATGAAACTACATCAGTGACCCACCGAGCAGTGCCTAACGAAGCAAGGAATACCTGTGGGTGACGACTCCTGGGTGTCATGCCGGATGACAGAGGGCGTCATTTTGACTTAATGGCTGACGGACGAGAGATCCCCTTTCTCTCGCCCTCAGCCTGAAGACCTGTTTCGCGTATTTCACCTATATTCGCCTGCGCCGCCCGGGCAGTGGCTCGGATCCGCATGGATACTTTCCTCAAGCACTCACACCGCCAACTCCTTTCGCGAGATAATGTCCTCGCAGAGGGACGCGACCGCTATCCCGTTCCTCTCGCTGTTAACCATGGCTTTGATCACGGCCGGCAGCGAGAGGTCAACACCTATAACGTCGATGAGTTCGTGGCGCTGCACCGCCCCGGGATAAGCCTCGAGGGTGTGCTGCACCGTGTACTCAATACATTCGCAGTGGTGGCAGATGGAACTCAGTTCCCACCTTGCGACCGTGTTCTTCCCAAAGCAACTGTACCCTGCCAACACCTGCACCCTGGCCACCGCTCTTACAATTATGCGTTGCCTCAAGTTTAATGCAAACGAAGCCGCGGGTAATAGCTCATACATTGAACGTCACGTCACTTATTTTTATGTTCATTATCAATCATACGTATCATTGTGATTATTAGGTGGTCTACACTCAGTTTATCGAAGACAGATCACCGATGTAGTAAAATCAACCATGTCAAGTGATTTGATTGGGTTTTGCTAATAAAGTCAGCCAAACACAGCAGTAGACATTCGTTTGACCGTCTATTAACAAATGTTTACGGTGCATCATCACACCTCTCATAAATCGAGTTTAATCAGCTATCATAAACATTAATAACAATATATAATAATAATAAAATTTATCAGCGACTAATCTATTACTAAATACGACTAACGATTATTATCAGTAATTTAATAAACACGTATTTATATTATTAGCTAGTCACGGTTATGTGTAGATTCTAGACATGCGTCAGCATTACTCAGTAATTAATAAAGTGTATGTCATAATAACATGTTTTCATATAGGTATTTATTTACGCTTGTTAAGTTACGCCGGTTTTGGGTAGATACACTTAAACTGGTCTTTCTCCAATATCTCCATGGTCTGAAAAGAGAACAATCGCCCAGATTTTCCTTTCAGCAGACTTATTCATATTTAGTTCAAATATTTTCTTTGTCAATATTTTGTTGCTCACTTTTTCCTCATGTTCAAATCATTTAGAACATATATCACGGCTATAATCCAAACCACACCACCATCCTAACGCGTAGACAAATGTATTACATTTTTCCAGCTGTGGTTTCAGATCCCGTGTACAGGAGCGCGAACCTATTGCGTTTTATCGTTCACAGCAACAACAGAGACTGCAACTGTGAAATTTTTGACAAAATACCTAATAAGCTTTGCCCGACCCAGGCATCAAGCCCAGGTCTTCAAAGCATCACGCTATTTAATAACACTGCTCTCTATTACGTAGTTTTAAACACCATTCAATCACCTGTAATACATACATAACAAAAAAAAGGTTTGATTTATTAAAGGAAAATAACAGGTAAATATAATTATTTGATACGCGTTGACCACAGGCGTTGACAGTAAAAACAAACAGGTATATTCTAGAATAATTATATAAATACGTTTGTATTACATTATGTAACAAATATAACTATATATAATCCTGATATATTTACAAAGGAAAATACATCTATTTATTAATAATGCTATACTATCTATGCGTTTAATAAAATTGTAACTGTTCGATATCTGTACATTAGAGACATCTGAGAAAAATAATATGAGAAGGCTATAGAAGTCAAAATGATTAATTATAGTGCAATGTGGGGTGTTAGGTTCGACAAATAAAAGATGTTGTTTAGTCTAATGATTGGTATATACTGAATGATCTTACTTACTACAGTACAATTGTATATGAGCGGCGATGTGTCACACACTACAGTAGAATTATTGTCAATCTTTGTGGGGAGCCCAACAGACTGCAATGCAGAGGGTCTTGGGTTTGAACCCACGTCGCGCACCTCTGACTTTCGGAAGTTATATGACTTTTCGAAATTATGTGCGTATTGATTGACAATTATCGCCTGCTCCGTGACTCGGAGAGCACGTTAAGCCGTCGGTCCCGACTGCCATGAACATCTATGGCAGTTGTTATTGGGGAAGTCGACACAAAAGATCCCACTGGGTCGAAGTGTCGCCGGTCTGTACTGACTGGCCCCCACACAAGATAAGATAAGATTGTCAATCTATTTGTCTTTCTGTCCGTATTTTCGTCCGCGCTTCACGCAATATGTACTGCTCAAAATTGAATGGAGTTTTCACAGTTATGTTGCTAGAGATGTAACTTAAAATCTTATTCATTTCTTATCTTGGTACGCAGTCTAAAAGTTTAATATTATTCCTATAAAATTTTAGATACGGCGCGTTGAAGTCATAATAACAAGAAATAATTAGAGATTCGGCGAGAGGTAAAGGTATTTAAGCTTGTTCTTTCAAAAAATGCATAATAAAATATATAGTTAAATATAAAAAAATATAATAATATCAGCCCTATTTATAAACACTGTTGGGCACGGGTCACTTCTCGGTGTGACAAGGGTTAGGCCATATTCAAACACGCTGGCCCAAAGCAGGTTGGTAGACTTCACATATCTACGAGAACATTATGCAGGACTCTTAGATATACAGAATGATTTTGAAATCGTGTAATTCCTTTTAACCACGCATTCTACTGGTGATATAGAATAACCCTGACCATAACCATTTTGAAAAATTATTGTTCCGTTTTTTTCGTGAAATGGTGTCAGATAGTCATATGTTAACCAACCGAGGCAATTTTAATTTTTTACTAATTAAAATAAAAAAACATTAATAATTAATGTCGTAAATAATAACGGGCGGTCCTTTGTATTGCCCCTTATTATTTACGACATCAGTTATTGTTATGTTATTATTTTTAAATTAGTAAAATATTAAGATTGTGTCAGGTGGTTAAAATATGACTATTTGAAATCATTTCATGAAAAAAATCTGTACTCTAATTTTGCCGAAACCATTATTCTAATTAAGAAAAAATATTGTCAGGGTTATTCTATATCACCAGTAGAATGTGTGGTTAAAAGGAATTACACGATTTCAAAATCAACCTGTATACGTTTCGTCACGATTCTTCCCCGTTAATGCGACCGATAACTAACTATTTAATAAATACGCATATTACTTTAAAACTCCTAGGAGCCCTTTTTCTAGAGGCAAAAGCTATTGTAATATAAGATCTCTACTGACACTATAGTGATCTTATATAAGGATATAGCCATATTTACCACAATAACTCAAGTTATAGATGGTAATATAAAAGTTTCCATTAAACCGTGTCTCCATAGCTCCAAGATTTTTAACATCTAAACACAAAGAGCCATAAATTTCCTACCCGGAATAGAACGGCAACACAACGTATCTATTTTTATTTCTCGCAATAAACGTGTAAATCTCTTCATAGGTTCGTAGCCTTCCCGAAGCCTTCATAAGGTCCAATATGGCGAGGGAAAAAGTTTTATGACGAATAACTTTTTTTACTGCTTTGATAATACTGCTCATTTCAGAACCTTATGTTTTGTTGTAAGTATAGGAATTGTGATTTTCATGTTGATGTAGAATTGATATGTAATAGGTATTAATTTTATGAACGGTATCTGTTTTACTTTGTATTCCACATACTCTGTATTACTTGGACTTAATATTATGAACGGAATTTAAAGACTGAAACGGAATTTAAAGCTTGAATATCTTCGAAATGTGGTTGTCATACACCTATGCACGATACCTAGTATGCTTAGTTTTAAGCGCCTATATAATAGGCGGCAAGCTTATTGCCGTTTACCACATTGCCAAAATCCGAGGCACGACTGGTTGTGTGGCCTAGGGCCCAGTTATTGGGTCAAAGAAAGTGTTTGTCTGTTACAGAATTTTCAGCAGAAACACGTAGTCTGAAAATATGTTTAGCCAGATAGATAGAGTGGGTACATAGGATTCATTCTACTACTTCTTCGATGAATGTGACATTATATATGTATCTTCTATTATGTATAAACGATAAAATTTCTATAAGCACATACGTAATTGCATATTTTCTTTGCCAACGAACTATTCATGCTGCTAGTACTAAAAATTCGTTCTGAAATACAATTTTCACATCTCGAAGAGCCTCGATTCAATGCAGCTGAAATCCGTGCACTTCCGGTTCAGTGGGCAGTTGTCAAGAATTACTTCCGTTACACGTGTTCCGGTGGCGCGCTCCCTGGCGACATCTATATCCGCTTGTTTTCAAATGCATTTTAAATATTCTGTAAGTATTGATTTGTCTGTTGGATGTTGAAAGCAATGATAATGAAAACAGATATAAATATTTTACGACGGTTCCCAATGATGAAGTTTTCCTTCTAAATAATAAGAACATGAAATTATTTATTTGGAGTTTCAGTCAAACATAAATGGACTGATTGTGTGATCCACAAATGGTTGTTTCGAGTCTGGGTGTTCTTTGTAAAGTCTCCCGCGATACATAATTTATTCATAGTGCAGGAGAGGTCCTTTAAAATACCAATAGTTAATAAAGAACTCGGTTTATTTTATCATATGCTAGATTGATTGCACTGTGATTGCCACGTACTATTATATTGCATATAAAACAATTGCTACGCTTCGGTTGTTACATTTAACACAGCATCAATCGCAAAACGAGTGTCATCTTAAGCGACGAAGACGCGGCAAAAGTATTTGCTAAAATTTTCTTACTTAATGAACGAAGCATTGAAGGCAATTGACATCGTATAAACAACTGTTCTGCAAAGCTGTTCAATGGATGAAAATTAATTATTAGTTCCATATAATAGGGTTTCAACTGATTCGAAGACAAACTATATTTAAGTACCTACGCGATGACAAGTGTAATCTCTCTCAATTATTGAACTATGATTAAGAAAAGAAAGAAAAGAGCGATAACATTTGAGGACTTTGCGTTCATAAACGCACGACCTCAAATGTAATCGCTCTTTTTGGTTATCTATGATTCATAGATGACAATGAATACCATGGAAAATGAGTACCTAAAGGTCAAAAATACATCCAAAGGAGACCGACCACCTTGTATGGGACCCTGGCCTGGGCGTGAATAGTTTAATATTGTAATAGCAATATTAATTTTCAGTAGCCTAAACTAAGTAGAAAACATTATTCTATGAAGTTTAGTATCAAGTTCGTTAAATAATAAAATAAACCACAAAATAGCAAACACAAAATCACATCCATATCCACTATAAGAACGAACAAACGCAAAGCGAATGACGGAAACAGAATTGACAGATAAGTCAAGTGTTGCTAGAATATGAAAATAAATTACCCAACACACTTTACAATTTTGTTATATTTTTAACCCCCGACGCAAAAACGACGGGTTGTTATAAGTTTGACGTGTCTGTCTGTGGCATCGTAGCTCCCGAACGGATGAACCGATTTAAATTTTGTTTTTTTTTGTTTGAAAGGTGAATTAGTCGGGAGTGTTCTTAGCTACGTTTGATAAAAATCGGTCCAAGATGGCCGCCGCCACAAAATTACATATTTTCACAGATTAAACTTTTTCAATATGGGTATCAAATGAATATTGTGTCGGGAGTTTTTAAAATTTTAATATCAAATATCATATCAAATATTTTACACTAACAATAATAAATTGACGAATTCAAAATATGAATAAAGTAAATAATGAAAAAAATATCAACGTATTTTCAGATTTCGTTAATATTTCTAAATGTGATTCTTTTAAACATTTTGTTCCGATTTTTGTCCACTGTTTTTTTACTAGGCACCACAAACAAACCATTTGGATTGTCCATTTTAATTACACATTTTAAACCAAATGAAAATATTTAAAAAATCATTTTTATAATACGTCAATTTCATACGACTGGATGGTAACCAATATTTATTATATATTAAAACAAAACTTTTAATATTTTACTTTGTTTATAAGACAGTAGTCCACGTTCAGGTCCAATATGGACGGTCTCCTTTAATTATGTGTTGTGTGATATGTATAGGAGCTTGATATCTTGTAATGGTTTACAGTATGGTCACAATGTAGTAATCTACTATAACTGAAGTTATTTTACGTGAACAAGTTAGCTGTCTTATTCCAGCCTGGGTGGTTTTGGTTGTTTCCCTAAGGAACACATATCGGGATAAAAGGAAGCATACGTCTTTCTCCAAGATAAATTCTATCTAATATTGTCTTCTGTTTACGCGAATGTTATTCATTGAAATTAAACTACTATATACGGATTTTATCGCGTTGTTTATTTAACACTCTATTACATAATTTAGAAACTGTTACACTACTATACTATACTATTAAACTTTACTAATTTTAAGCTAATTAAATTATTAAAACTATCAAATCTATTTGTTTTTAAGTTTACACTTTCCCCGACGTTTCGGTTGCTTTTCAGCAGCTTTCCCCGTGACCATGGCTATATCCTTTTGGGTATGTTGAGCATGTTATGTTGGGTATGTTAAGGAAACATATCCTTTTGGGTATGTTGAGGTTTCTTCAAGTCACACGTTGACATCAAAACTGACTGTCAGCAACACTGACGGTGTTATCGGACCGTCGGCTTTATGTGATTCTAGGTTTAGTGAAGACTGTGAGCTCTTTAACTCGATTTTCTAAATCTCAGGCAGACAGTTTCAGATTTGCTGCTGCGCCACAATTTTTTCAGTTATACCTATAAACAAGTAAAGTCACTAATACTAAGTTGAAGTTGAGGCGCTCATAGCCAGTTGCACTCATTGATTGGTAAACGATTAGCGAGTTTAAGCAACGTTGGGTGAGGTCAGTCTATAGATGGGTGACCGCTTAGTGGTATTTCATCTGAGCGTCTCCGTGTTTCGGAGGGCACGTAAAAAGTCGGTCCCGGTTGTTGTCCAATTGACAGCAGTCGTTAAGCCATGTCAGAGGCCTACGGGCGGCTTGAACAACTCTTAACAACAGGTTGGCCACTAACCACACGAAAAAGAAAGAAAAGATACCAAGTTTAAGTCTAGTCTTACATACTCATATGCCCATCAACGCTATAATTGACACTGTAAGAGTTTTGCTAAAGGCTTATTATTAAACATTCTGAAAGTTGTCATTATCAATATTGCCTTCCAACGTTATAAAATGACAGCGGTTCTGACAAATTTTAAGACGCCTAAACAGTCACGTAAATTTTATCTTTGTTATTATAATTATTATTTATCCCTTTTTTAATACATACTCGTACTAATAATACTATCAATGACTATAAATATTAATGAATAATAAATTATAGCTGAATAAATTATAAATAAAATAAAAACTAAACTGACCGTTGATATTTGTTCAAAAGCGAAAACATAGAAACTAACTCAACAGTTTGACCGAACCGAAGGGCAGCTAAAATAAGCCCACTGACTATTTCTGACGGTGAAAGTACTGTAACACTGAAAAGGAGCTATTAATAGACTGAATTTGTGATGAGCTGGTCTATTTGCCGCTCGATCGATTAGGGTCAATGGCTATGAGCATTGAAGGTTGACGTAGAAAGTGAAAGGATTCGTTTTGTCTGCAGAAAGGATGACCATTCACGGTCACCAGCACTACGGCTAATCGATTGTAATTGTGAAATCGCCATAACGACTAGCGATAGTTGTGGCGGTTTAACTGGTCGCCTCTAAGTCCTTATGTCGAGTAATGTAGGTTCGAATCCAAAACGTGACAAAAATTTGTATGACCCACAAATTATTGTTTTGAGCCTGGGTGTTCTTTTTGACCGTTGTTTGAATGTTTGTTTCTAGGACTTAAGCCTAGTGCAAAAGTTAATGTCCGCCATTCTCGTTACTTTGGTGACGGTACAAATGATTTGGTTCGTCCGAGAAAGTATACCTAATCCTCTTATTAGAAAATCCGCTTAATCGCTTATGCAGTAGCGGTCCGTCGATGCCGCTCCAACCAATTGTATTTAGCAATTAGTTTTCAATTACGTCTGACGTTCCAGAAATTAAAATAGTGGCTTTACTGCTCTTACCCTATTCTCTAAACTCTTTCTTTTCAGAAAAAATACCGTAACAAGTTCGGTGTTTTGGAAGGTAAGAAAGAGTTCCAGAAATTCACATACATACCTCTTCCATTCATTATATAACTTTTATTCCCTTTTCAATTTATTTTCACTAGAGTCGATATCGAGTGATATCCCTGGTAATGTAAGCTGTCAAAGACTACGATACGGTAACCGCTTACCATTAAGCGGCACATGGGATAGCTTGCCACCATTGCTTTATTAAAAAATAACTAATGTTTTTGTAACCATCTTACATTTGTGTCATATATTTTAAAACGTACTATTTGGTTATGCAGAGGAACATGGTGTGATGTCCCTCCAACACAAAGGGACGATCCTCCGACCAGGCCTTATTTTTATAAAAGACAACTCCCGCTTAGGAATAATTTCTGTGTTGCGGGGACTTTACGAACATTTAAACAACGAACCCAAAGAATACCTAGACATGGCACAACTTTTTGTGGATCACACTAATTTTTGTCTCGTATGGGGCTCGAACTCACAACAGTCGGCGGGGTGGACAGTGGTAAGGCAACCACTTGAGACACTAGGCCATCAGTGCTGTCATATATCATGGCTGGGTGATCGTGCCTGGTGTGCCGCGACCCAACCGTTGATATCAGTAACTTGTATATACAGGATGTCCGGTAATTAATGGATAACCTTGAAATGTCTTATAGAAGAACTGATGGCCGATCAGAAAAAAAAAATGGAACTAGTCTATCCTGACTACTACTTGAGATATGATTGTTTTTTAAATTACCATATTTAACTTTCTTGTACACTACGGTCATAAATGAATGTATAAATCGGTTTTTGTTGGTTTATTATTAAACACTAATTATGCTAATAGATAGACAGTCAAAAGTACGATTAGCTATAGCAATTTATTAATTTTTTGAACGGCCTTCAGTTCTACTATAAGACATTTCAAGGTTATCCATTAATTACCGGACACCCGTATAGTACTTTGCTGTATAAGCTTCACTAGCGCGTTTCATAATTGTACAGCGCCATCTCTTGACGTATACCGTAACTTCTTGATCTGTGTAAAGGTCGCTATATCTAATGAAACAAGTATTTTATTTCTTACAAACATATTTCACCTGCTATGTTTTTAGTTAGTATTTTCGTACTATTATGCAAATGTTACACATTGAAATACGCCTGTTTCCCAGAGGGGTAGGCAGAGACTACGGATTTCCATTTGCTACGATCCTGACACACTTCTCTGGCTTCATTCACTTTCATAACATTCCTCATACACGCTCGCCAGTTTAAGGTGCTCTTAACCTGGCCTTTATCGAGAACGTCTCCGATCTGATCAGGAAACGGTCGCCTAGGTCTTCCCCTTGCGACTGTTCCATTCACACTAGCCTTATAAACTTTCTTAGTCAGTCTGTTCTCGTCTATTCTTTCTACATGCCCAAACCAACTTAACATACCCTTTCTATTCTCTTCACTATATCCACTTTTATGCCGCATCTCTCTCTAATAACACTATTTCTTATTCTATCTTTCAGAGTCACACCACATATATTTCTCAGCGCTCTCATTTCTACAGCATTTATTCTGCTCTCATGTTTCTTTTGCCATACCCAACTTTCACTTCCATGCATAAGTGTAGGCACTAATAGTCTTCTATGAACAGCTAAACGTGCCTTTTCGGATACATTTCGACTGTTCATAAAAGCGCGTAGAGCGCCATTCACTTTATTGCCAGCAATCGTTCTTCTTTCAATATCTCCCTCATGTGTACCATCCCTTGTAAGCAAAGAACCCAAATATACAAACTCTTTCACTTGCTCCACTTGTTCTCCATCAATCATAATATTGCACTTCGTCATGCACTCCTCCCTTTCAAATACCATTACTTTCGTCTTGCTTACATTCATTTTCATTCCTTTACTCTCAAAAGCACCATGTATAATAGTTACCATTGCCTGTAACTCTTCCGCCGATGACGCAAGTATTACTTGGTCAAATTAAAATTAAAATTGAAATTAAACAACTTAATAGGGATTTGAACACCATCTTTGTAATCGACGTATTTCATGTCAAAAAAATTCAGCTGTAATTTTATTGCCTAGTTTAATGTCATTAAAATTAAACTATTTTATACGGATTTTGTCGCGTTGTTTATTTAACACTGTATTACATAATTTTGAAACTGTTACAATACTACTATTGAACTTTAATACATATTAAGCTAATTATATTTTAAACAACGCGATAAATGCCGTATAAATTAGTATAATATTACTTCAAGTCCGTTCGACTAAGATTTTCTAAATAATTTTAAATCGTGTTCTTGTTTTTATATTGAATTAGACATAATGTAAGTGTATATTCTCATGTTTTTTGTTACAGGTAAGTGTTTACTACCGCGACTGACATGAAAGAGATAGATGGAGAAAATACCGTTGAACTGCAACGTAGAGGACAGCTTCTCTGACTTTTCGTAGTTATATGCCTATTTTAATGGTGAAGGAAAACATCGTGTTTAGTCACGATATTTGCATATCTTGCAATTCTGTATGATGTCATCGAAGATATGTGAAGTCTGTCAAATAACTGCCAGTGTCACCACACTGGTCAAGTGTCATTTAGGCCATTTTCCACCGACAGTGGCCTAAATCTTCACAAACGGACAAAAGGGGTATGCGCAGCTGTGTGTCAGGTTAGATCCAGACTTGATATAATTATAATATTTTTGTTCCCACGTAATGAGATCGATATTTTATAGTCATCTCCCATGCATGTTCCCCGAGTCTTTCGGACAATGGTATGGGGATACAAACATAAAACTTTTACTGTCCAACTGAAGGTGCTGTTTGCGCTCGGCGCCATTCGTCATTTGCCACGAATATCATAATTGCTTTTATCTCTAGCAGAAATGTGTTGCTAAATTTAAGCTTAGCGGTATAACTAGCTTAAGTTTTGAGAGATATTCGTAATTCCAAAAACATAATGAACATCTGTGACGGTCGCACGTGATATTGCAGTAAACTAGCAAAAATGTCTGTCGTGTGGCATATTCAACTATGTTTTTGAAGTAAGCAGAGATTTATAATTCTACATATGCTTTATGATTTCACATGTACAATCACGTGCCGATAATACGCACATATTTTTATTTAAGACATTTTGTCTTTTGGCAATTTTTTTAATAAATTTGGTACCAATCTGTTTTATGGTAATCAAGCTTGACTAACATCCAACAGAAAGCTCTCTAACCGAGATATTACACGTTTCTAGCGACATAATAAAAAAGCACAGATTTTACCACAGAACATTATAACTACCCTTATATGTTCTGTGGATTTTGCCACAGGAGTCACACGAAAACAATTTGATTAGAATTTTGATCTTATTTGTAATCTCGCCTGTTGTTTAAGTATACGTATATACATATGTATTAGTACATACTCGCGGTTTATATAGCCTTCATAACACATGGCTATACAACTATTTAAATTCTCTAGTACAAGATGTCTCATTAAAAAAAATATACAGTATTTTTTCTAACTTCTCTCATTTGACAATTGATCATACAATCATTCATATTCATTTAAAATAAATATAGACGTAGAATATAGTAGTAGAGCCTCGCTGATTTCAGCATGAATGAGACAGCTCGACCAGGAAAGGACGACCTTCTCAAAGAATATCGACGTGAAATAGCAGTACCTATTCCTACTGTTGTGATTCGTTTGGTGAGTGAGAGTGCCGGAGGCCCAATCACCCTTTCTCCCCTTCCCGCTCCTTCTTCTTCCCACTTTCTTTTTTAAAGGGTCGGCAACACGAAAGTGATGCCTCTAGTGTTGCAGGGGTCCATAGCCTACGGTGACCACTTACCATTAGGTGGGCCGTATGCTTGTTGGCCACAATAGTAGTATAAAAAAAACGACGACATAAAAAAAAAATGTAAAGATGAGGTTCCATGTATCTAGCTATCAGTCACCATATTTATTTACTTAAATAGCTGATCCGCACAACTTCGTCTGCTTCACATAAAAGAATTTGCCCCGTTTTTGCAACATTTTTCATTGATGCTCCGCTCTTATTGGTTGTAGCGTAATATTATATAGCCTATAGGCTTCCTCGATAAATGGGCTATCCAACACTAAAATAAAAAAATTCAATTCGAACCCGTAGTTCCTGAGATTAGCGCGTTCTACCAAACAAATAAACTCTTCAGCTTTATAATATTAGTATAAATAATACAAGTAAGGTAAAATTGACTACACCAATAAACGTAGTTTGCTTGCCTATGAAATCATAAACGGCTCATAGACTATGTATTGTTATAACAAGCTCTCCTGAATCTTCAAGAGGTGAAGTTGAACTTTGTCGTAGCTCCTCAAAGACACGGCTCGAGTCTCCGAAGTTGACTCTAAAGCAATTTCCTGAATAAATTAAAACTTTAAAATGGCCGTTACAAATATTTACATAAGAATGAGCAAAACACTATTATGTTATGTTAACTTGTTTTTAAAGTTTAATATAAGTTAGTTCTATCGTACTCGACAACAAGGCTCGGGGATTGGGATACTGTAAGCCAGTTTTTGTAATAAATAATGTTATAAAATCTTTTGGTTATCAACCGAGGCTTATGTCTTCATGAAACAAATTTGAGTTTTGCTTAGATTTAGATCTGTATCTCAAATAAATAGTTAGATATAGTATCTACGTATTTATTCGAGCAACAGTTCTATTTTCTATTTGGACCGTGTTGTGCAGAAATTTTTCATTCCACAAAAACATATATAAAAGTTATTCTGATTTGAAGAGCAGTAATAGCTCAGTGGGGAGACCAACAGACTGCAATGCAGAGGGTCTCGGGTTCGAACCCACGTCGCGCAACTCTGACTTTCGGAAGTTATATGACGTTTCGAAATTATGTGCGTATTGAATGACAATTATCGCCTGCACCGTGCCTCGGAGAGCACGTTAAGCCGTCGGTCCCAGCTGCCATTAACATCTATGGTAGTCGGTATTAGGGGAGTCGACACAAAAGATCTCACTGGGTCGAAGTATCGCCGGTCTGTACTGACTGGCCCCCACACAAGATAAGATAAGATATGCTGATTTGAAACATAATTTCATTTTCTTGTGACTATTATCCTACTACATCATGTTATGCATATAGTTTTATAAAGATTTCAATATAGATTTTTGCATTACTTGATGTTTATTCAAAAGATCTTCATACTTTTAGATAAATTAAAAAAGAACCCTGGATCATTTCTGCACAACACGGACCATTTTGAAAATGCGAAATGACACAGAATGCCGATTCCATTTTTATATATTTGAATATGACAACTTCTGCGTAATGAATAATTTCTGTGTTGCAAAGTCGTTGCTGTAAAGCCTCCCTTACAAACATTCAAATAATGGACACAAAGAACAAATAATATACCATTTGCTGATAACAGACATTTTTGTCTCCTATCACCACACTCGACGCAATGGCATAGCAACCCCTTCAACTACAACAGCTTCCGTGCAAATGCTTGATTTTGAAAGATATTATTCACGCTACGACATCACCAAAAATAGTCCTTATTTTTATCAAAATATCGATTAACTTGTCAAGTCTTGGAATACGAGACATCTTTTTTTTATAATTTTATATCACATACACACAACATCTAGCCGAAACTAAGCAAAGCTTGTACTATGGGTACCAGACAATAGGTAAACATACATTATTTTTTGTTTGTAAATTCGTACATATTATATGTATAGAAATACCCACACTAAGACAAACATCCATGTTCATGCACACAAATGTTTGACTTGTGCGGGAACCAAATCTGCGACCTCAGGCGTGGCAGTCGGTTACACTAACCACTACGCCATCGATGCCATCGATATAATTAAAAACAAGTGTCTGGCCGCCGGTATGTAGCTGCGACTCAATAGGTTAATTTACCAATACGCAGTCAATCCCGATAATGCTCAACAATTCCTCAAAAAAAATAGCATAACCGCAATCAAAACCAACACGACAGCTACTTCACAGTACAAGCTCTCATATAAACCTCATACAAGATTCAACTCAATTTCCTCAACGCCGCCGTCACGTAAACCGAACAGGATGGTTATTATTAAACAGTTACTGAACAGTTACGAGCTGTTTCAATACAATTACAAACTAACATGTAGGTACAGAATACGAATGAAAATTATTATTTTATTACTCAAATATGTACACTCAAATTGATTTTGTAGCAATCATAAGTTTTGTAGCAGTTTCATTTTAGATTAGGTAGTGCATGTTTGTTGCAAAAGTGGGTATTAATGGAACTCAAAAGTGCGTTAAAATGCAATAGTTATTGTTGCATACGGGTGTAACTTGAGCAATTCTGCGTTCCATATTAAAGTTTTTGCAAATATTACTCTGTCTGTGTGTTTATTACACTTTCATGGTTAAACCACTAAACCAATTTTGATGAAATTTGACAAGAAGATAGATTGTATTGTGTATAAAGGACATAGTCTTCACCTTTTATGCCGATGTGTGTTCCCGTAGAATCCAGTAGGCAGAAACTAGTAAATAATAATGACCTTTAGTGGTTCTCAATCTGTTATGCTATCCAGTCACATTCTCGGAGGCGCAGGCAACTGCTGTACATTGACTACGGATTCCAGTACCAGAAATTGGACGCAACACTCCACACGCTCGCTAACATATACGTAATTATGCGTGGGACCAACGCGAGGTATAATTTACCCATACATTTTAGCTATAGTAAAATAAAGCTTTTAAGGGCTAAAAGTACGTTGGTAAGATATTCAAGAAAATTAGCTACATAACCTAGAAAATGCTGAAAGTACGATTGAATATTCTGAGAATTTTTGTTAGTCTCTACGTATATTCTCTGAAAACATGGGAATGGCTGAATGGATTTTAATAAAACGTATCTGCTTTTCTAACTTAAAACTGAGACATGTTTTATTAAGATAAAACTTTACCTAACTGATTAAGATCAGTTAGGTAAAGTCTGAGATAAAGGTTTAACCCATGAAGATTAAAACAAACGCAGTTGTGTGTTGCTAGTTAATAATAATATTTAATAAGTAGTTTGTAGCTGCAATACATAACGTTTTACACGTCCGCACATTGCGGCGCGGAGCGACAAATGACGCGATATTTGAAGTAAAAACTTCTTTAGGCGCGTTGAGCACTTTTTGGGTGAATAAAAATCATGGAACTCGCGTCATCGTCACTAAACGCTTTCTATGAGCTATATGTATACTGTGTATATATGTGTACTTTTTGGGTGAACAAAAAGCGTGAAACTCGCGTCATCGTCACCGCACGCTAGTTACTTAGTTTTCACTTCTATCGGCAGTCCCCAAAGACTGCCTCGCATGTTTTTTTTTTCAGATGGTCTTGACAACTTTACGCGGACTGTGGGTGAGCGCAGAAGGCTCCCAACCCGTGACGCGAATTTCCGTGCCACTTGTTTATATACATATGTATGAGCCACGTACGCTGAATGCGCGCGCTCAAGCTCATTACATCATCTTAATAATATTGTAATATCCTGTGATTGGTCGATTGTAAATATTAGCTCCCTTTGTATATAACTTCTTGTATGACTGAATCTGTGTATATATAAAAATAGGCAAATTTTATTGTTATATATATTCGTATTCTACAACATATCGGACGTTTTACTCTAGTCTTACAAGTTCTTAAAATTGTTTCTTTATTTAGAGTATTACAATAGATGGCTGATTACTCGAAGATATATAAGGTAAAAAAGAAGCCTGCAATTAATTTCCTAGTACAATCAGTGGTTCACAAGTGTCTTACGGACGACGTCTGAATACAGTATTGTTTAAAGATCTGCGTAGATTCTAATTATTTTCTTTTGATTATTTTACAACAGAGCAAAGATAACAAAAGCGATTGAAGTCGATGTAGTCTAAATAATCATAATTTTAAATGTTACAATGTGTAGTAAAGAGGCTTTGAAACAGGCACTTTTCTAACTGCCCTAAAAATATTGCCCGTAAAGATACGACCTTAAGATTCATACTGGCCGGCAATAACAGCCATATTATAAAACACACGTAAATATTTTGTTCTCGATTTTGCCAGTGGCTTCACTAGTGTAAGAGTAGTTTGTAGGTTTGTAGGCAACGATAGTTTTTTCTAACTCTATGTCTATTTTTGTTCCCCTGCAATGTGCATGCGAAATTTTATGATAATAAGTCGAGTAGTTAAGGCGTAAAAGCATAACAAACTACTAGACAAACTCACATTCGTTTTTTTAATATTAAGTAGGAGTAAGATTACATATGTGTATACACATAGGTAAATGACGTAGACTTATGCCGGTATATTCCTAAAGAAAATACCCCATAGGCTAAACCTCCGAGAAAAATAACCATGTATATCAGTCATAATATGTAATAAGGAAGTATTTTAGTTTTATCAAAGTGTTGATCTGTGTCTTATAATTCAAGTCTTATGAAGTCTTATTACCTTTATCTTATTATTATTATTACCTTTGGTACACTAGAGGGCAGACACAATAATAATTATACGTATAATTATAAATTAAAGAACAAAGTCTATTTCGACGATAAAACAATAATAATAATAATGATATTCTATCACATACACACAACACCATCTAGCCCAAACTAAGCAGAGCTTGTACTATGGGTACTAGACAATGGATAAACATACATATATACATTTTTTTTTGTAATTACTTACATATTATACGAGTACATAGAAACACCCAAACCAAGACAAACATCCATGTTCATGCACAGAAATGTTTGACTTGTGCGGGAATCGAACCCGCGACCACAGGAGTGGCAGTCGGTTATACCAACCACTATGCTATTATTTTCTTTTTTATATGAGTGTGTCCACAAAACACAAAAGTTGTTGATAGATTGGCTTTATATTTATACAACGCAATGTTGCCATTCTAAAGTATTTTATATAGGTTCATTTTATATCGAAGTTTTTACGGCAACGGGAAATAGTAATAATTTATATAAATCTGAGAAGCAGCAAAACGTGGTCGGGTTTAGTAATACGTTGTATAGTATTATATTATCTGTAGTAATACTATAAAAGGTAGCTTGTTATTATGTTGACATGATTATTAAAATAAAACTAAGGATGATATGGTGGTTTATTTTGTGATAATTACAAATAAATACATTTATCATAACGCAAACTAGGTCAGTAATAGATAAATAATAACGTGTGGTATTCATGATTCATTATGTAGCAATCTCAAATGTGATTCGAACTCGAAACCTGTGTGTGATAGTGCACTCGCAATACTCGCAATAAAATCACGAACACCGACATTTATTTTCATTATTAAAAATCTTGTCAAAGGATACCATCAACATTTTTATTTTAAACTAGCTGACTCGCGCAACTTCGTCTGCTTTACATAAGAGAATTTTCCCCGTTCTTGCAACCTTTTTCATTGCTGCTCCGCTCCTATTGGTCGTAGCGTGATGTTATATAGCTTATAGCCTTCCTCGATAAATGAGCTATCTAACACTAAGAGAATTTTTCAATTCAGATTAGCGCGTTCAAGCAAACAAACAAACAAACTCTTCAGCTTTATATATAAGTATAGATAAAACCAAAGCTTTTCATTGGATGTCAACAGGAGTGTAACAAATGATGCACACAGCTCACTACACTTGACTGCAGTGTAAGGTTTCACAAGTACGACCTGTTGCTCAAAAATTCACCAGTGTGCCGTACCACCGGAGTCCAGGGTAATCCAGAAGTCATACGCTTGCAGTTCTGAATTATAGACAGTTGCTGGACGCCGCGGGCCCACAGAGTGGGCCATACGCACTGGGCTGGTGTAACGCGACAGGTGGCATGCGCGTTTATTTATACTTATGTAATAAAACTAATATTAATGGATGCTTGAAACCAATATAAATAATGAGTGAACGGAAAGGATGAAAAAAAGAAAGAAAGAAAAATATTTATTTGACACGTACCACAAACACATAATAACAAGTATAAAATTAAAATAAATAGGTACAAAGATGAACTTAGCAAAACGAGAACAAAAAATAAAGTCAATAACAGTAGTGTCAAATAGCCCAGTTCAGCATGTGTCAGACGAAAGCCTGACGCTGGTTTTCAACTGGGTCCTTTAGTGACCCACGCATATAAAACCATCTCTATTATAAACAGAGAAAATAAATAATATAAAAAGAAAAAAAATATATAATTTATACAGTATATATAAAAACAGAATGATATTCAGTTTACACACAGACACAGATAATATAATACACAGATCATACAATACAAAATTATATAAAAATAATAAATAAAACATAGTAATAATAAGAAGGATATATATACGTATATAGGATAGAAGGATATATATATATATATATATATATATATATATATATACTTTGTTCTTTAATTTATAGACTTTGTTCTTTAATTTATAATTATACGTATAATTATTATTGTGTCTGCCCTCTAGTGTACCAAAGGTTAATAAGACTTCATAAGACTTGAATTATAAGACACAGATCAACACTTTGATACAACTAAAATACTTCCTTATTACATATTATGACTGACATACATGGTTATTTTTCTCGGAGGTTTAACCTATGGGGTATTTTCTTTAGGAATATACCGGCATAAGTCTACGTCATTTATCTATGTCTATACACATATGTAATCTTACTCCTACTTAATATTAAAAAAACAAATGTGAATTTGTCTAGTAGTTTGTTATGCTTTTACGCCTTAACTACTCGACTTATTATCATAAAATTTCGCATACACATTGCAGGGGAACAAAAATAGACATAGAGTTAGAAAAAACTATCGTTGCCTACAAACCTACAAACTACTCTTACACTAGTGAAGCCACTGGCAAAATCGAGGACAAAATATTTTCGTGTGTTTTATAATATAGCTGTTATTGCCGGCCAGTATGAATCTTAAGGTCGTACCTTTACGGGCGATATCTTAAGGGCAGTTAGAAAAGTGCCTGTTTCAAAGCCTCTTTACTACACATTGTAACATTTTAAATTATGATTATTTAGACTACATCGACTTCAATCGCTTTTGTTATCTTTGCTCTGTTGTAAAATAATCAAAAGAAAATAATTAGAATCTACGCAGATCTTTAAACAATACTGTATTCAGACGTCGTCCGTAAGACACTTGTGTACCACTGATTGTACTAGGAAATTAATTGCAGGCTTCTTTTTTACCTTATATATCTTCGAGTAATCAGCCATCTATTGTAATACTCTAAATAAAGAAACAATTTTAAGAACTTGTAAGACTAGAGTAAAACGACCGATATGTTGTAGAATACGAATATATATAACAATAAAATTTGCCTATTTTTATATATACACAGATTCAGTCATACAAGAAGTTATATACAAAGGGAGCTAATATTTACAATCGACCAATCACAGGATATTACAATATTATTAAGATGATGTAACGAGCTTGAGCGCGTGTATTCAGCGTACGCGGCTCATACATATATAAACAAGTGGCACGGAAATTCGTGAAAAAAAAAAATATAATTTATACAGTATATATAAAAACAGAATGATATTCAGTTTACACACAGACACAGATAATATAATACACAGATCATACAATACAAAATTATATAAAAATAATAAATAAAACATAGTAATAATAAGAAGGATATATATACGTATATAGGATAGAAGGATATATATACAGGGTGATTTTGAAATTGTGTAATTCCTTTTAACCACGCATTCTACTGGTGATATAGAATAACCCTGACCATATTTTTTCTCAATTAGAATAATGGTTTCGGCAGATTTAGAGTACATATTTTTTTCATGAAATGATTTCAAATAGTCATATTTTAACTACCTGACACAATCTTAATATTTTACTAATTTAAAAATAATAACATAACAATAACTGGTGTCGTAAATAATAAGGGGCAATAAAAAGGACCGCCCGTTATTATTTACGACATTAATTATTAATATGTTTTTTATTTTAATTAGTAAAAAATTAAAATTGCCTCGGTTGGTTAACATATGACTATCTGACACCATTTCACGAAAAAAAACGGAACAACAATTTTTCAAAAAAATAATTCTAATTAAATAAAAATATGGTCAGGGTTATTCTATATCACCAGTAGAATGCGTGGTTAAAAGGAATTACACGATTTCAAAATCACCCTGTATATATCACACATACACATACACACACACACACATATATATATGTATATTTAAACGAACGACGCATTTATGTTCGTCAGTCCTAAGCTCCGCTGAGCATCAATTAGGTATAGACGCAAACATCTTTTAAATGACCCAATAGTATTTTGTAGTCTGATAGGCGGTGGTAAATTATTCCATATTTTTGATGCAGCGTAGCGGAAACTGCCCCTAAATGCAGATGTTTTGTGTGGCAGAATCCGTTGCACTACCGAGGTGAACCCTCTCTTTACACAAGCATTTAGCTTAGCTATGGTAAATATTAAACAAAAAAACTGTTACATATACTTGGCCATTCACTAACATTAATGCAATGGCGAGGTTATACGGTTTCGCTGATCATATAGCATAGATTAACGTTACTATTCAGTATTCCCTTAGAATTTATGTTCAGTATAAAGTATAAAGACTAAAACAAACTGTGCACCAGTTAAAATTCATAATAGCTAAAATTGAGAACAATATTGTTAGAGAACTTATTTAACAATTTTCTAGAGCGTTTTAACCATAGAGTGACATCGAGAACTTATTACTCTGAGCCTACACTGGCCATATACTAGCCTGTTTGCGGCATTAAGTGTTGCTTTGGAGCCCTTTGTACGCGAGACAGATGTCACTCTGATAGACAGTGAGGCACAATAAAATAAACGAAACTGACACTCAAAACATAGGACAAGTGGCTTATCAACTAACTACCGACGGCTGCTGCAAAAGGTGCTAGTTCAGCATATGCCATACCGGTATGGCTGGCGCTGAATTTATTTATTTATTTTATTTTCAAGTTCAGAAATTTTACAGCTAGTTCAACAATAAAATGAGAATCTATGTTAAACAAAGGCCAATTAAAATTTTTCCCTTATTAACAATTTTATAATAGGATTGGTAAACGATAATACGGTATTGCGACTAAGATAAATACAACAAAAATAAAAACAGTAAGTAGATAGAATTAAAACATAGTAAACAACAAATTATAAGAGAGAAAATCTTAATTAAATTATACGTTACACACACCAGTAGGTAGCCGACCGCTACACCAACGTAATTGTCTATGCAAAAAAGTTATAAATAAAAAAAAAAAAATCTCTTTATTTCAGGCTCCCTTTTTTTAGGCCTATAACATTGTTAGTAGTACAACTTAAAAAAAAAACTTAAAAACTATGTTAGTTAAATTTGCAAATTAATTTAATTTAGGTATTTACCACCCTCTGGGGCCCCGGGCACACGCACTTGTGCTTGAACCCAGTGCCACAGAAGGGGGCTGTCCAGCTTGTGGCTAAGCACGTTCTGGGGCCTTATTACAAACTCTTATTTCCAGCCAGTATACGGCGTAAACTAAACTGCCTTGCAATTTCGTATTATAAGCGTGCTAACTCCAGCCAGTCAGCGGTCACGTGACAGGTGATCGAGTATTGCCTGGCAAATACCGTATTACGAGCTTTCATTTGACATTTCGTTTCATATTAAAGTCGCCATATTGTAAACAAAACAAACCATTCAGTTTACGCTATGCTGGAGTAGCTTTTTTTGAATAGCTACATTAATTATTGCTTTTATTTATATGTAATATACCTAGTTTTTAGTTAATTTATGAAATCTGTGACGATGAACTATTATTATTTGAGTTAACTATGCTTTTCAGGTTTTCCAGTAAATTTGGGATGATAAGCACATTAGGTACGAGAAGGAATATCATTTCCTCTTCGTGCCACCACCGATTGAAATTTTAATGTGACGCCATGATATATGCTCTACTTACATTACTTAATAAAAAATATAAAAAATAAAATACAAAAATCTAATATGTACTTACATGTGTTATATACATTTTGTATTGCTTTATTTATGTATAAAATAATGTTTTCCTATGGTAGGTCAATAAAATTCAGTAAATTTATGATTATGACCCGTAGTACAACGGTGGAATTATGTCCAACTAGTTGTACCACGGGGATAGGTACCTAAAATAAGTTGTTTTTTTTTTTGTGTAAATCTAATGAAGAAAATAAAAAGAAAAGAAATTTGTTTTGTAGACGTTCATTTGTTTTGTAGACACACAAAACAAATGAACGTCTACAAAACAAATTTCTATCAGAAAGTGATCAGCCAGCGATAGTGCTTACAAAAAACAGGTGCATGCGATTTTGGACCTTATAGACAATTCATGACAGATTTTTTTAAAAATATTTTCTTGCTGTCTGACATTAAAACGTTAATAAAATGATAAATTCTGAGTCATGTCAATAAGGAAAAACTCGAAAATCGCCTAACCTGTTTTTTATAAGCA
Organism: Catocala nupta; assembly: GCA_963675205.1. Lineage (NCBI taxonomy): Eukaryota > Metazoa > Arthropoda > Insecta > Lepidoptera > Erebidae > Catocala > Catocala nupta. The sequence continues at coordinate 10,780,274 of OY776094.1, forward strand.
CCATCGATGGCTGACCACTTTCTGATAATAGTATGTTTTGTAGACGTTTCTTTGTATTGTATACACGTTCAATTGTTAAAAAAAAGAATTTGTGATAATTATTGAAGATTATTTATAAAACATAAATTTATACATGTTAGGTACATAATATTGATATCAAAACTAGATAATTATGTAGAGTAATAAATAAGTCAATGTATTTATAGCAACTTTAAATGTGTATCTGGAAATGACATTTCAATCGGCAACGCGCAACGTTCTGAAACCGAATATTAGTTACCTATAATATTTTGTTTAATGCTGCAAATATAATGATAAAATTCATGATATGATAGCATAAAGATATATTTGTTTTATTTTAGCCTAGAAATAATAGTTTTAATTATATTATCATAGAAAATAAGATAAAATTAAAACCGTTATTTACCGACAAACATGTATGTAATATTTTTGAACGATGCACTGTCAAGTCACAAATCGGCCAGCGACAAACTAGCCACAGAGTACATTTGTATACTAGCATGATGACGATCAACTATTCACATGTCATAATACGAAACAAAACCTGGCAGTTATTTGAACTGCCTGGAACTTGACAGGTTTAATAAGAGTTTGTAATAAGGCCCCAGGATGGTGTTGGCACTCCCACGCGTACGGAACATCAGCGAAGCGATGCGGCGTCGCAGCACAGTGTGAAAGCCATCTGTGTGCGCGTGCGCAAACATCGCAGACGCACTACAGCAGCGCGGGAGCCCCGCCAGTACCCTGAACGCGTTATTATATTGTATTCGGAGAGCGTTGATGGCCCGCTGCGTGTAGTTGACCCACAGATTGCAGGTGTAGAGAGTTTGGCAGAATGCTTTAAACAGAGTGATTTTCACCTCAATACTACACCTCGCAAATCTGCGTGCCAACATGTTACAGCGGACCGCCATCGCCCTCCTCTCCCTTTCTATATCTCCATCATCTTTTAAACCCTCGTTGACCACATGGCCGAGGTATTTAAATTCACTCACTCTTCGAAGAGCGACAGCATTAAGCAGCACAGGTGCCACATCCCCCAGTTTACGACCCCTGGCTTGAAATACCAGGAGCTCGCTCTTCTGAACATTGTACAGGAGACCGTGTACCCTCGCATACTCCTCACATACGCCTAACAGCTTTCTGAGCGCGGCTATTGATGGGCTGAGCAGCACCATATCATCTGCATAACTAATACTGTTGATACAGTGACCATCAATCGAGCATCCTACTCCGGTGTCGCTCAGCTCAACAATCAGCCCGTTCACGTACAAGTTGAAGAGCGAAGGAGATGTTAACCCCCCCTGCCTCACTCTGCACTCCAACCCGTACTCGTCAGAAAGTTCACCAAACCATTTGACCCGGTTAGTTTGATGGTCGTACCAATATTTAAAAATATTAATTAACTCACCCGGTACACCTGTATACTTCAATTTACGCCAGGGAATATCATACCTAACCAGGTCAAAAGCCCTGGAGAGATCAAGAAAGGCTGCATACACAGGCGTGCTCCTATCTGTGTAATACCTGACGGTCTGCTTGAGAGACATAACCGCACATTCTGTCGAAAGTCCTGGTCTAAAACCGAACTGTGCGTCGTTTAAATTTAGGTATTCTTTAAGCTGTCTCTCAAGCAGGCCATCAAGCACCTTAGCTGTGGTTGTAGCTAATGATATCGGGCGGTAGTTGCACTTATCGGAATTATCTCCAGTCTTGTTTTTAATTATAGGCACTACCACCGTCTTCATCAGCTCATTTGGCAGATAGGAATGCCTAATACAAAGCGTAAATAACAGTCCCAAGAGCCTCGGGAGGTGTGGCCCCGCATGCTGAAAATGTTCGATGCTGAGGCCGTCGTGTCCGGGCGACTTCCCTCGAGTCATGCCCTTTATTATCAGAGCAACTTGTTTTGCTGTGACACGCTCAGGCACCGCTGACACGACGACCCCCGCGTCCCTGGTCTGCTCACCTTTTAGAGGAGACTCCACTTGAAAGTGACATTTAAACAAATTAGCAATGTCCTTTGGTTCGCTGATGCCGTTGATACTCACAGGGACGCTAGGCTTTGGGTTTAACTTTTTTGTTTGTTGCCAAAATCCTTTAAAATCTTTATTCTTATGTTTGGTAGCTAAAATATTCATTTTTATTAATTCCTGATTATTTTGACAATAACGTAGCTTGCTTTTGAATTTTTTCCTAGATTCATACATTTCATTATAAAAGTTACCACTGTTAGGTCGACCATAACACACCTAGGTTAAAAACTTTTGCCTAGCCTCCCTGTGAGCGTCACGAACATACTTGTTCCAGCCGACAATATGACAACCCCGGTGCCGTCTGCAACCACCCTCACGACCCACATAACTGTCAACAGCAGCCTCCCGTAATGCTAATACAATGTCACCATAAAGCGCGTCTATCACTGCCAAGTGATCTTTGCCACTATTACTACACATACTATCACAACACTGTTGGAATTCAAGAGGCAAGCCAAATTCCCTTAGTTTATCATTACAACATTTAGTATACTTCTCTGTTTGGCTTACATCCCTGTGTCCCCATAGAACTTTATTTGTTTCAAAGAGCGGTGGCATAATGGTTTGACAAACTGATTTTAAGTTACACTGAATCTCAACTGGATAGTGATCAGACCAGAAAATGTCGTAACATATCTTTACTGAGGAAACCGTCCTTAGCGCAGCATCAGTAACAACACAGTGATCCAACCATCTGCGGCTGCCGTGCGCTTCACTCACAAAAGTGTAGGTATTTGAATTCGAGCACAACATTTTTAGGTCGACACACGTCCAGTTTTGTCCATAACAAAAATTTTGGAGTTCTTTGCCAAACAATTCCCCTGGATGAGCGTTAAAATCCCCCATGATAAATACATTTTCAATATTATTACTCTCCACTATTGACGTAATTTCACTTAAACATTGAACAAATTCCAAGAGATTGTCAGAGGAGTCGGTAGGCATATAGATAGACAAAACGAGTATTAATCGTTCCGACACACACATCTTAATTGCACTTATTCGGTCACTTTCACACGGAATCACAGATACATAATTATACTTACTGTTTCTCCATAGAAGCGCTACGCCCCCGTACGGCCGCCCGCGCAGTATACCGCTTGTTAGGTCTACTGCAGATTTGCCGCAGAATCCAAAATCGTTGTTTATTTTACCGAGCTCGGGTATCTCGTGTGGCAAGAGCCAAGCCATTTTACACATTCTGAGGATCTTTTAAAAGACTTACAATTGAAACTGATAAATTTTAGACTTTCATTGTTTGTTGTACTACCCATTTATGTTTATTTTTGCACTAGTATCAGATTGTTTACGTCTGTCTAAATCTCGTCTGCTGAAATTCACAAAACGGCGGAATGTTATACCATCAGGCCATAAGCTGCAGTCCAAAAACAAACTTAGTTTTTCCTTAGGAACGTACATTTTATATGAGTTGTATTGTTTCTGTTGCTTGGGTTCGATCTTCTGTAATGTGATTTCAACGTTTGTTTTGCTTTTTATGTAGTCAACTATATGATTCTCGCAAGTCTCTTTGTGTACATTATTTATAAATAGAGGAACACTGATATTTGCAGCCTTAAAACTTTCAACTATTTCGGTGCACGTTCCTTTTTTACCCATAAATCGATTCCTGTACCTTTTTCTTTGTACAACTTGCCAATCGTCGTCTGCATTTTGCGTAAATGGAACGCTCTGCGAATGTGGCACTTGAATCAGCTGATTGTTCGCTGCGGCTATACATACCGATGTATTAGCAGTATTAGTCACCGCGCTAGTCGAGGCACTTTGTGTTTGTATCTCGGTAAGCACCGCTGCGCGCTCAACATCTAGGCTGTGAGCGACAGAGAGATTGTCGGCAGACGGCGGCGGCGCGCGTGAGCGAGAAAGGGACAGTAAGTGCTGCGCTTGAGTGCGTTGATCTACCTCCTTATCAATAACGGTGGAATGATTGTTATCGCTCACCGACTCATGTGTAATATGAATCATTCCTGATGGGCCACTTTCGCAATTAAATTCTGAGCTGTCTAACATGCGATTCGTACCTCGTTTTCTGTTGACAAAGTTGTCCCGTTCGAAATTATTAACTATCGATGTTTGCTGTAGATTAATGACTTCATTTTGTAGTTTCGAAAACTGGTCCACCTTTGTATACGATTCCTTAATAGTCTCAATCTCGTGTTTGAGTATAATAAGATCTTTCAATATCCGCGTCGCGTCCAAATGATCAAAAGTGACCCGGGGGTAGTTTTTGTAGGTCACGGGCGACAAAAATCGGCATTTCTTCAGGATCTTTCTGAAATTTTATAACACATTGCTTTTTTCAATTTTGTAACACTCATGTTAAAGGGACCGATGTCAACTTCCTACTGGCTTACGAGTGAAAGAACAAACATAGCATTTGGACACATTTAATTTTTATGCAGTATGTTTGAAAACGATCCAGATCACTTTGTAGATAAATAACTTTAACTCTGATATCACACTAGTCATGTTTACACACTAGTTTTTATCATCATTATCTCAACTCCACGACGTCCACTGCTGGACATAGGCCTCCCACAAATTTATTCTCACAGATCGGCCTTGGGCCGCTCGCACCTAACCCCTTTTCAAGACCCTCACCAGGTCGTCGGTCCACCTTATCCTATACTGCTGTGACTCGAAGCATGACCGTCACTCCAGAAACTTTTTGTCCCAACAACCATCGATTCTGCGAGCTATATGTTCTGCCTACTACTATTTAGTCTACTGGCTAGTTTATATGTAGTGTAACAATTATTATACACAGTTTTATGTGTTTATCTTTTGTTGGCACCGCAGCGTTTGCCCCTCCCAGTGCGTATACCTTAAATGTTTGACGGGATCGTCAGCGTGGTGCGTTAATAACAAATTCATAGCGTCACCGTACCTTTTATGGTTTCGCTAACTGCCATGAATTTCATATTAACCATACAGTTTGGACGGCTGCTTGTTGGTGAACACGGTAATAATTGTTTATGACGAAATTGTACTCACCTGTTCTTGGTTAGTTCAGTTAAGATCAGAGATTGTGGGGTTTTATTATTCAGTTGTTGGATACAGCTGGTTTAAAGGATGGTTGAGAAAGGCATAATTATAGTAACACCTTTATACTTATATAAGTATTATGCTCGTTCAAAAGCGTTTGTGTCTACGCAAATTCAAATAGATAGATTAATATCCTCTACAAGGTTTTCCCACAAGATACAGTATGGGGTTCTTCAAAAAGAGTTTTGAAAGGTTTTTACAGGGTCGGAAACGCACAAGTGATGCCTCTGGTGTTGCAGGCGTCCATAGTCTACGGTGACCACTTACCGTCAGGTGGGCCGTAAGATTGTTTGCCACTATATAGTATGAAAAAAAAAATCCTTGTCATGTACAATGAGTGCACGGATGGTGTAGTGGTTTAAGTGGCTGCTTCGATACTGCCCTTGCGCTGAATGTTGAGTGTTCGAAGGGGATAAAAACTTGTGCCATCCACATATAGTTGTTTTGAGTCTGGGTATTCTTTGTGTTTGCTGTTTAAAAATTCCTATGATACAAGAAAAAGAATCAAATATGTATATCTTCCCCAAAGCAAAGAGATATGTGAGCTTCCAGCACATCTAATGTCCTTCAGACCGAATGTCGGTCACAGCGGCCGGTCTTAATGGAGACTGGTAATCTGCGCAAGTGCATTCTCCGTTCCCTAACTCTCATGATCTAATGGGACGGTAATCCGACACGACCGGAGAGAGATCAGGTGCAGGACAGGATTGTTGGCCTTTTAAAAAAGAGTACGCTCTTTTCTTAAAGTGTTGTAGCTCGTTAGTTGGTTCCAAAATACCGCAGGCGTCAGCTCATTCCACAGTTTTGTCGTGTGAGGCAGAAAATTTCTGGAAAAACGCATGGTTGTGGACTGCCAACCATCTAAATGATGGGGATGGAAATTCTGTCGCATAGAATAATGGCGAAAATAGGCGGCAGGGATCAGTCCGAACAATTCCTCGGAACACTCCCCATACTAAAAGCGATAGAAGATGCATAGCGAGGCCACATCTCTACGAAGCACCAAGGAGCCGAGGTTGACAGTCGATTATTCGAGTCACTCTCCGTTAAAACGGTCCAGAGGGAGAAGCTGGTACTGGGGTGCCTCTGCCCAGAGATGAGAACAGTATTCCATGTGAGGCCAGCGTAAAATATTGTCTCGATCTGTTGAGAACGCCAAGCTTTTTCGAAGCTAATTTAGCCTTATCTTCCAAATAGCCGCGGAACTGGACTTCGCTCGATATATCGACACCAAGAATTCCAATATCGGCTGAGGCAGTTATGGGGATGTTCTCAAAATGTGGAGACACGACAAACGGCAGTTTTTTTGCAGTGAATCTGCGCGTTCTACTTGTGTCTTTGTGGGTTTAAATCGGACCAAATTAAGTCTGCCCTAATCGGAGACTTTCTTCATAGAGGTCTCAATTTCAGGCACAAGTTTGTTTCGGCTCTCAATGACGTTTTCCCGAGAGATTTTCCTTTTTGTGGGATCGGGTGGACCAATGCTGTCTTCCATGATCTCGGGACTACGCCAGAAGAGTAAAAGAGCCGAAATAGTCGTGTTAAGACCGGCGCCAAATCTGGAGCGCACATCTTAAGCACAATAAGGGGGATTCCATTAGGCTCTCTCGACTTATGGATGTCAAGGGATAGACGTGCTAAGCGCACTGAGCGTTGGTAGAACCCGATATCCGGCATGCCTGCTTCCTACGAGATGCGTTTTTGGAAGATGGACAATACCAAGGCCGAAATTTGCCACCAATGAAGACCATAGACGATGGAATGAAAAGCTCCATACCCTGTAGCACCACATCAGCAACAGAATCAGCATAGGCATTGGGATCATCTGGCGAGAAGCATACTTGTCTCCAAGGGTAGGACGCAAAGAAGGACCGCATCCCATCCCAATCTGCTGACTTATAGTGCCCACACACGGCGTCTGCGTGCGGCACGCGATTGCGGCGAGCACATGAGAGGCACTGTACTCTGGACGAGGCAGTGATCTGAGGAACCAAGTGGGTCACCAACAGATACATGGTATCCATCCGGAAGAGAAGTCAACAAAAGGCCCAACAGTGAAAGATTATGGCTCTCCACATCTAGGATTCGTGTGGGTGTAGTAACCAGTTGTATCAGGCCATATGCCAGGTCGAAGTCGTGAACAGATTTCCCCGCATGATCGGTTTTACTAAAACTGAGCCAGTCGGCGTGGTGTGCGTTAAAATCGCCAAGTAAAACGATCTCCACGGCCGGGATCCGTTGCTGCACAAAGTCTGAAGCCGTCTGAATGTGCTCAATGAGTCGGTCACCGCTATGGGATCTATAGAGGCACGCATAGACGCGGGTATGGTCGTCGCTGTCTACACGGAGCCATAAGATAAAGAGGTTTCTTCAAGATTGCTAAGGCGACGAGAGCTGATATCGTCTCTGACATACACGACCTAGGCGTCTACGCTCAGGTACGTTGTGCCCTGAGTGTGGACGCCCAGAGAGGGATTCTCCAACGCTAGCGCAGTTGGTACCCTCCTTAGGTTTAGTATACTCCTTAGTATACGGTGATTCAACTGCGCTATCATGGCGGGGGGGAGGGTTAGGCCTTCGGTCCCCTAACTCACTCGACGAAACAACTTTTTACTGGCCCTACCTGGGATTCGAACTCGAGACCTCATTCACTACTGAATGCGAATGCAGCACATCTACTTATTGGGTAACCGCAGTGAAATTATAAGTTGCCTGTAAGGATGGTCCTTAAAAGAATAGTCGTCAGTTTCTTGCAGGTATCTTCTCATAGCCCCAAATCTTTGCCTGAACTAGCAACTCAATTTAGTAAACTCACTAACCAATAGATTTTGGCATTCATAAATGTTATTTTGTGTGACTTTAATAAATAATTTATTTTTATTTTGGCTTCCCTAAGATAGATTTTTCCCTCGCAGCAATTAGCAACGCCTAGCTTTTCCATCCAAAAATTTGAAAATAACTTTTCAGCTGCAGACCAATTATTTATTGAGAATGAAAAATACAGATTGGTTGTATAAATTCTCAATTTTCTCGGTTATTATGATGGACGGCCAGTGTGGAGTGTACGGTGCACTTCAAACGAATATAAAAAAAATCGTGAAAAGCAAGAGATTGAAGGCCGAAGCCATGTCAAGTTTCCAGATCATTTGTAAGCGCCGATAATTGAAAACACAGCAGCTTTTGTGCACTACTTTTACGTAAAAATAATACTTTATTCTCTTTATAATATTTCCCTTTGTCCATTAAAATGCAAATGGCCGGTAAAAAGCTTTTTCAGCATCATCCTGTAAATTTTATGGAGCACTTTATTATGTATCTGCAGTAGATTTTTTTTTGTGATAATATGCTGATTATAAGCTTTTGGTATAAAATGTTGTATTTAGGCACCTTTATTCTGTTTGTACTATTGCCAAAACACATTCAAATATACAAAAAGTCTAAATCCTCGAAGGTGTAGACAGAGCTATATACAGACAGAGCTTCTTGTTCGGGGCCAGCCTATTACTGTCAAGCTCTCACAATGCCCGACTCCGTGCAGCTACTGAAATTTTTTTGACAAAACATAGCACTTTACTGGTAATTGAACACGAGACCTCATGCACAGCAGTTGCGTTCACTACCGCTTTGCCAACAAGGCAATCCAGTTACTTTACAACTTTAACAGAAGCAAATTAAATAGGTGCTTTCATAGAAAGAAACCTATTATACGCATAACTACTAACTATACTGAGCATCAGACAAAAGATCTCTATGACAAATTCAGCACAGCGCTGAAATATAAAAGAACGTGACAATAGAACTGCATAGCTGAGATCTATGAAATTACGAGTCCATTCGGGTTCAAACTGAACATTATGTTTGACAATCCAAGTGTAGATAAAGTCCTCTATAAAAAACCTACCATTGACGGCTTAGGTAACCTTTGCTCGGCACATTCTTCAAAGATTACATCGTTTCAGCGCACATATATAAAAGTTGTAAAAATGATAACGCATTTTAGGGACCGTATTTTGGTGTTACGCGATTTTTATAGTGCTGTCGTGTGATTCTTTATAAATTGTGTTAAATGTTGAAGGTTATATTTACTACACTATTGATAGATACATGAAATACAGAAGACAACTTTTAAGATAGTAACACTTCATTTATCTATTAATTGTTAGAATGTCAGACATCATTGAAATAAAGATAAAATAATAGCTTTATTTGTTGAAATATGAATATGCACACATAGGTTTACAAGTTAATACATAAAACATATGTAGTTCAGGCATGTTTTGCCGTTAGGGCATATAAATCATGTAAATAAAATGTACTCACGACATGAATTTTTTTATTTAACATCATAAAACTGGTGTTTGGTCATTGACACCAGAGCAAAATAAAAAAAGTGTAACTGTAGTTTACTAAAAGCCAAATACTTCGTAGGTAAATCAAATTACGGTTTCGTGTGAACAGATTTCTTTTTTTAAATTATTTCGTCTATATTACCTGAAATTACCAAACTGTCAACCAAAATAAAGCAATTTACTATCGAACTATGTAATTATGCGGTAAGTGGCACTGTTTATACTGTTATTCAACCTTTCACCCCGACCGTTGCAGCTTTATTACCATCGTTTCTGAACGAATTTCGCCTGGTGTTTTCTTAGCAACGTAGCCCAACTTATTTTATTTTTCTGCACGAAGAATAAATCCTGTGTCGTTGAGGACTTTATAACCATTCAAATAACCAATACAAAGAACACACTGACTCGGAATAACTATTTGTGGCACACACTCATCTTTTATTCCGTCGGTCCCGGTTGCCATGAACATCTATGGCAGTCGTTATTAGGAAGTCAGTGTCCTCTAATATCCTGACACTGGTCTACTTTAGGGTATCGTTAGCCTTCGGGTTGCGGCGGTCAGGTGGCAGCGGTTCCGTGTAAAAACTGATATCCAGTCGAATCCGGTTAGACTAGAAAAGCCGACCTCAAGTGACTTGGGAATAATAAAGGCTAGGAAGAAGAGAAGATAGACTTTTATTCCGTGTGAGATCCTGGTAACTTTGTGTCCGTTCGAATGTGTGTAGAGTTCCCTACGACACAAGAGGCATTGTAAGTGCGAGAGTTCTCTCTCAAAAAACGGTACATTGGCAATAGCTAGGCGACCTAAACCAGTTTTTAAATCATCTTGTCATTGCCATAGTACCCCTTTTTTACCGCCATTCGTGAAGACATGTGCAAAAATACTTACTCGACACTATACTCATGAAATGTCGAGCAGTTTCAACAATAGTTCCCCAGCAGAAACGTGTATAATATGCAACGTCGCGAGTTTCCGTACGAACGGGTCCGCTCTAAAGATCGCCAGAGTTGATGACACAAATATTTATGCTCCAAGGTTCCAGCGATGTCGACAAGACTACGTGTGACTAGAGTGCTGGAAGAATTCAGTTTGTATCAATTTGTGAAGTTATATGTTGTAGTTTTGTTTACGTTTTGTTTCTGGTTTATTTTGTCTGGAATATACTGACCCAAATGGAGAGTCTACAATTTGAACGAATAATCACAATTCGCCCATGGTCAAAATGATTTTTATAAAATATATTCACAATTTCGAAATGTTTTTAATTATTCATGACGAAAAATTTTCTTCGATTTTTATATTCGATTTGAATAAGGGTTAGCGGTGCATGGATGTAAATATATTTTATAATACTTCAGCAGCTGCTGAAGCAAGAATAAAAACAGTCGTTTGTTCCTCACTTATAATTTAATGACATCGATGTATCTATAGGTATAGATGTAATGAAAATGTAAGTGAGAAACAAAAACAGTTTATAATTATTTATTTACGTTAACTTTAAAAAAAAACGTGATCCGTTTATGTAGTATGAAGGCCACAACACCCACTCTCACACTACCTAAACGGTAGTATGAAGGTGACTGCTCTACATACTACTGTGTGTTGCGGTATTCGTGCAGACACTCCTGATACGGCCGACACGGCCTTAAATACTTTCTAGATCAATCATTTATAATTTTTTCTTTCTACATGTCAGAACCATTTTAGTAAGTACATCTTTCTCAACGCCATGGCGAAAAATAATATACAGTAATAATAAACAAATTATGTATTCTTTTACGTTGTAAAACTGCTAATACTTTTAATTTGTTGTTTGAACTAAATGTTTTTACATAATTATATATACATTGTCGCGCGAATATGTTACACAATCATCACACGTTCACACGTTGGCAAAATATCCTAATAGGATTTTCTCGCGAATGTCTCTTAGGACACATATTAGACACTTTAAAGTTCGTAACAGTTACTTATTGTACATTATTTTCATTATTTGCAACGCGCTATCCCACTCGCGCATACACAATGACAATACTTTTTGAGATGGAGGTAAGGTCCCGTAAGTTTGATAGTGCATCTGTACTAATTAAAATTGCGCGAATGTGTTGTAGTATAATCAGGTTCTTTAGGACGCGTTATACACTAGCGTTATTACCCTGTCCTACAAAAGTCAGCTCTCACAATACGCCTAAACATTTACCCGACAAATTACTCGCTCGAGCAGATCCCTTCTTTGCTAATCCCATCTCAACGCGAACGTTTTGAGAATAAGTACTCCACTTTGTGAGATTGATAGCAAATGAAAATGCGATTTAAGAATCAGGAACACTGAATGCTGATACTCGAGTTCTCATGAAGCGAATGAGCCATTCAATGGCAACTGATTCTGTACGAGATTACGGAGGATTGGCAAAAGTTGAATAGCTTGTTGTGGATGTTTATCCTTTATTTATTTGCTTACATTTAAATTATTTATAAATGAGTCATTAGTACTTAAACATTTGCCATGATGGTTGTTGATTAAGTGGTTTCGGGTTCGATGTTTAGTAAGGAAATTGATTTTGAGGTTTTCTGTAAGGAAATGTTCAATAGCAGTAAGCGGTCTGGAAATGAGTACAGTGGTTGGTCACTAAGCAGACATTTTGCTTTTTTTTATTCTATACTCATATCATATATGTATATATACTCACTCTCATAATCCGACGGGACAGTAAGCTAACACGACCGGAGTGAAATCAGTCGTAGGACCAACGGCTTCACATGTTGAGGGAGAAACGGGGGTGTACAACATAGCCAACTCCCTAACTGTAGGGAGCTATTTAGAATGTTTTGGCTAAAAACCCAATAAAATTAAGTAGACCCGATTCGGAATTCGAATTCCATACCTCACAGTAGTCGCATTTACTATGGCTGCGCCACCGAGGCTGTCAATATAATCTATGCATTCCAATTTCTGTAATGTCCTTAGTTGAGCTTATCCTATAATTATTATTTGTAATAAACTGCCTAAAAGCTATATTGAATCAAATTAGGCGTTACTTGGCGAAAACCCACGGTAATAAAATTATTAGGAAGAGAGAAACTCGCCAAGCACCCTCGGATTGCCCATCCCAGCCATTGCAATAGAAAAATGTTGACAATACCGAACTCTTCAGTGCGGACAACTTGCAGTATTCTGCTTCGAACACAAAATATGCGTTGACACGTTTCGTCTTAGCACGAGGCATCTTCAGGACCGTCTAAAAGCTACTGAATCCTATCAACACAATTATTTTAATGTTGTTTACAAACTTTGTTGATAAACAAGCATTCTACTATTAGCAAATATATTATGAATGCAAAATTGTGACTGATTCTGATGCGCGATTAACTTGCAGACTTAGTTTAGTACCTTTAAATACGAAACAAGCGCAATGTTGCATACACTAAAACAGCCAGATATATGATAACAATGTTATAACTGTACCTAATACCTAAATAAGGTAGTTGATTCACTATTTTTTATTATTTAAATGAAATAGCTGCTTTACCTAAAAACTAAAAAAATAAAGATTTTCTTAAAACCACTCTAAGTTAATAGGACACAAACGTTTAAAATTTGGTATTTGGTAATTATCAAATGCAGAAAAAGGATGCAAGATACAAGCTATAACGTAACCGCCATTTAACCGGATCTGAGTGAGGGATATAGCGAGACATCCCTACTGCATCCCCAATTTTTTTGATATCCAAATTTAAAATGTTAACTACTCTCTTAATTGCAACCAATTTTGATACTGTTATCACAAAAATATTTATTTTAATGCTGTTTGATCTTGTGTGTATAATAACATACAAAATCTAACGTAGACAACTACTTAATTAGCTAAATATTAGTATCAAATTTCACTTGAATCTATTAGCGAGACATCTACACTACGTCTTCTAACTAGTCCCTTATTTGTAACCAATTTTGCTACTGTTTTCATCAATACATTTATTTTTATTGCTATTGTATGTAAAATAATGTTACCCTATTTCTATTATGTTTGATGCAATAAAATAACTTTCATTTAATTTCTTAACTGAATTGAAAGCTGAAATAGCTAATTCACAGAAGATAAAATCAAACATCATGTAATGTATATGGTAGAGAGTAGCTGGCACTATTCAAACAGAATTTCGTCTAAACCAATTTACTTAAAGACATCCCGTGTATGTAACAATGGAACTTGTAGTGAGTGCCTTCAGGATGCTGGAATGCCTTTCAGTTTGGGCCATGAAGCTAGCGAGCGTCAAAAACGTCTATTTTCATACTAGATTTTGCGGTTTCGTTTACGTAAATGTAGCTTAGGTTAGGATAATAGGTACCCTATGCCCTTTTCTGTTGCCCTAACAAAGCGTATGCGAAATTTCATATCAAACAGTCGAGTAGTTAAGGCGTGAAAGCGTAAGGGACAATCAAACAAACTCACATTCGCATTTATAATATTATAGTTAATGGTTACAGTTAAAAGCAGGAATAGCCTATTAGAAGATCGTATGACTACCAGGCAACGGTTTAGAGTAAGATCTTAAAGCGCGCAGCTTTCAAAATTATGTGCGTATTAAATTGTTAATTATTGCTTGCTTTAACGGTCAAGTTAAACATCACGAGGGAACCTGCACGTCTGAGAGTTTACCATAATATTCTCGAAGGTACGTGAAGTTTGCCAAACCTAACCCTTCTCACATTGCGACAAGGCCCGTGCCTATCTGTAGGTCAGTTAATAAAACAAGCTAGATATTATTATTTATTTTATTTTAATAAGTCTACGCAATAATGGCGGTGTAAGTCCACATCGAATTATATGTTTCACTGCTGCACGCCATGTGTTAATTACAATGAATGCACGTTTCTAATTAATATTATAAATGCCCATTAGGATTCGAAATGCTTTCGCGCTTTTAATTAATATTCAGACTGTTAACGTTCGTTTTTAGTTATTAATTTTAGGGCTGAGTATGAAGCACAAGGATCAATGTCAAATAGTAGAATTCTAATGATTGAATATTGTTTGCATAAATGGAGTTTAAGTGTTGTGTGTTCGAGGCCCACCAAGGAACCTAAAAAAGTGTAATCCACAAATAATTAAAGTTTCTTTATAATTTTTTTAATGACAACTTATTCTGCACAAAGAAAGTCGAAAGAACACCCTTTCTTTAGACTTTCTTTGTGCAGAATAAGTTGTCATTAAAAAAATAATAAAGAAACTTTATACAACTGCAAATTCGCCGGGTTATAGTTTTGATTTATTTAGTTAAATTTGTTTGCTGGCTTGCGAACGAATTTAACTAAACTTATAAAACAACTAGCTCTGCTTGCGGTTTCACCCACGTTTATAGTTACTGCGCTGCCCCCGTAGATCGTAGCGTAATGTTATATAGCCTATAAACTTCCTTAATAAATAAGCTATCGAACACTTAAATAATTTTTCAATTCGTGCTAGTAGTTTCTGAGACAAACACGTTCAACCAAACAAACTCTTCAGCTTTATAATATTAATATAGATAAATAAATACATACATAGCCAAGTATCGTTTCACATTTGCTGTAAAAATGGTTTAATTTTGGAAATAGGGAAATTATTTATTCTTCTATTGGAATTCAAGATGATGTTTGTGTCAATTTTGCATAGACCGAGCTATAGTTATCTCTTTCACATAATGATATTCCGTTCCGACCCAGCGCGACAGCAATAAATCTGTTAAAACATTTTCTTAAAATGTTTCAAAGTCCACATTTTCTTTTAAGACTGTTATGCTTTTACAAATAAAAATAACGTCACGAAAGCGGTTTTCGTGGCTTCACTCTCATATGTCCTTCGCGATGTTCTTGAATGTCACATTTCTATTTTCATATGATTCAGCTGAATATTGTATCTACGTTGGATTTAGACAATTTTTGTTATCAGCAAAATGTAATAACCTCTTTTCGTTATTATAAAACTGTAACGCGACTGTGTGTGTGTATATGCACGGTAATGTTATCTAACAGTATTGTAACTCAGCTCTGTCTTTGAAATAATTACCTAAAGCCGCGAATACGCGAGAGGGCTGCCCACCTACAGTATTTTAATTTCATCTACCTACTTGAGTTTCTTTCTCGTTTAGTGATTGTTAATATTATATTTTTTATTTAAAAATATGTAATTAGTTGTGAATGAAATAGGACATGTTCAATAAAAATCATGTTATGTTTTTTGATTAGTAGATTTAATAAAAATCAACTTATATAATTGAGATTTGAGACTGAAAAATATTTGCACCTCGACTGAGACGTACGAAAAGCTTTATTGTTAAAGTTAATAGAATAAAAAAATCCGCATTCGGATAAAAACTTTAATTAAAAATACTTTTGTTTACAATTGCACATTGCCATAATTATTATGTATGTACTTGAACTTATTTCAATCAAATATTAACAAGTCGCACGCTTACTGCTTGCAAAACCATCAAACCATCCGTCCATCGCTGCGGCGCATTCGCGACTGGTTGCGAACCAAGTGCCTACCGACCTCGACGCGCGTAGGTATGACTCGCGTTCCGACCGTTTGTATGAAGATAGAATACTGTTAGATAACATTACCGTGGTACCTAACTAATATTATAAATGAGAATGTGAGTTTGTTTGTTTATATAACTTATTTGTTTGTGTTTGACGCCTACTATTCATCATGAAATTTCGCATACAGAATTCATTCATTCAGAAAAATACTGTTACTCAGGGATACAAATTTATTGACAAAATATGGATAAACGCCAGCGAAGCTGCGGGCTCAATCTAGCTGAAGATATTTTAAACTGATTGGGATTGACTCTTTAGAAAGGAATAAATTAAAAATAAGGGTGTCAAATTTATTTGACTATCTGTCCGATTGTTTGTTTATCGGATTTTTGGTTTTAGAGTTTGGTAACTTGGGAACAAACAACTTAAAATTTAGACCACGTTTCTACTATATGATACATAGCGTGATATATGTGAGTCAAGTCTTGTTAAGTTAGTAAACGGTCTTGAATAAGCTATGTAGACTAAGCTAGACTTTACCTAAGCTTTTATAGACTTATCGGGTAGGGTAAGCAGAGGTGCATTAACGTTTAGCCAGTTACATCTGTAGGTGCCACGTATTAGGGGCTACAGCTCACGCCGTTTACCAGGTACATTTATAGACTACTAGCGACCCGCCCGGCTTCGCTCGGGTAATACCTACCAAACCTTAACAAATTATACACCTAAACCTATCTCATGAATCACTGTCTATTGGTGAAAACCGCATGAAAATCCGTTCAGTAGTTTTTGAGTTTCTCGCGAACAGACAGACAGACGCGGTGGGGGACTTTGTTTTATAATATGTAGTGATGTAGTGATATCCATGCTGTCGCTAGAAATCCTACTAATATTATAAATGTGAAAGCTTGTGAAAATGGATGTGTGGATGTTTGTTACTCTTTCACGCCAAAATTACTGAACCAATTGCGATGAAACTTTGTATGTAGATAGTTGGAGACCTGGATTAACACATAGGCTACTTTTTATCCCGATATTCCCACAGCATCGGGACTTACGCGGGTGATACCGCGGGGCGCAACTAGTGTTATAATAAAAAACACTCAATAATATCTTGTCCGACTCAGATACAACAAGGCCGTGTCCGGTTTATGTATTACTAGCTTTTTAACATATGTAAGTAACATTTTTCTTAATAAAATTTAGACTGTTACTTGGTTATAATAGAGTTATCTAAAGGCAAAATAATTTTTAAAATCGGTTCAGTAGTTTTTGAGTTAAATCATTACAAACAAACAAACAAAAAATCTAATCTTTCCTCTTTATAATATTAGTATGGACAGCTGATAATATGTAAGTTCAATAAAACTATAGCCAGATTTTTTGCTACTGTACTGAACCTATATAGAATATTCAGGCGTGACAATTAACATTTTTTATTACTTCGTATTCAGAAATTAAATCCAATATATACGTTTCAGTTCCCATTGACACAAAAACCAATCAATAGAGACTATTCAGGTAGAATTAGATAGATACGTGAAATACCGAATACAAAAATAAGGCATCGCTCAAACCGGAAGTAAGGGACATAACAGAGCGCCCAGCTACCGGATATGGCCGGCCGCGGGATCACTTTCAGCCGGAAACAGCGGCCATTGCCGCATGGATCTATTTCCTGTAGTTTGGACGTCAAACTTTATTCAGTATATTGAATAAGGAATAGTAATGCTGTTGTGTTTCGTCACAGAATAATGACCAACCAAACCGATGGACATGGCTTTCAATTTAATAATTTGACATACACCACGGTAGACGTAAATAGTTTAAGTGGTCGCCTTCTCGCTGCTACGATTACCGTCACCCATGGACATCTGTAACACCAGAGGAGTAACGAGTGCATTGCCAGCCGAGAATTTGCTCCCTTCCTCCTCCAGAACACGGGGGAAGGAGGGGATTGTTGGGCCTCCGGTACCCTCACTCACACGAACCACAACGCAAGCGCTATTTCACACCGGTTTTCTGTGAGGCCGTGGTATCATTCCGGTCGAGCCAGCCCATTCGTGCTGAAGTAAAAAAAATATTATTATGTATTATAATATCAACCATAATTAATAACCCCTATTTCTAAGCTAATACTATTTCTTCCTTTTTCTTTAAACAGAGATGTCTCAATTGGTTCAATTTCTGTGTAGTGGGCCACTTTATCCATATTATAATTTATTTATATTTTTTAAATTTTACTTTGAATATCTATTGTTATTAATTTCTATTAAATATTATATCACATAAATTACATACTCATATGACATGATAATTATTGCTGGTTAACCTATAATTGGTAAATGTATCAGTAATTTCATTTTTGCCTCGATGGCGTAGTGGTTAGTGTAACCGACTGCCACGCCTGAGGTCGCGGGTTCGATTCCCGCACAAGACAAATATTTGTGTGCATGAACATGGATGTTTGTCTTGGTCTGGGTGTTTCTATGTATAATATGTATGTATTTACAAAAAAAAAAGTATATATGTATGTTTATCCATTGTCTAGTATCCATAGTACAAGCTCTGCTTAGTTTGGGCTAGATGGTGTTGTGTGTATGTGGTAGAATATTATTATTATAATATTATTAATATTGACTGTTGGCAAACCAAATAAAAATGACACTAATCTCGCTTTATTACTAAATTCAAAATATTGCATAATATCTATATTGTCTTACAAAAATAATGGAATACTATTCAATTTAGTTTAAAATACATAAAATACTATTGGCATACTGTTAAGAAGCATTTACCTTTTCCTCTTTCTCTCTATCTGACAGCAGTTAGATGCCGTCAGTTCTTTTTCTTTCTTTAACATATCAGTTCTTACAATGTCGGTCATCACGCCGGCTGTTTAACCGCGCCTCCTGTGTCTAACCACTGGTGAATCACTGCGACTCAATAGGTTAATCTGGTCATCTGTGCACAATCGTAGCACGCGCGCAGCTATCGCCACATCCTTCGTAATCACAGTTCTATGGATTTGCTAGAGATGTGTAGAGCCAACAGAGCTCTATGTGTTAGTAATAAGGTTTTGTTTTATGAAATATCTGATATTCCTGTGACGAAAACTCTATTAAAGTTGGCCGTATTTCTAAGATTAGATAGAGCATCGAGGTTCTGATATTTTATAACTCTAGTATGAAATATACTGGTATTGAATCAAGAAATACGTGGAATTTTCCTTCAGAATGTACTTTAGCTCAAAGAGATACTGGTATCCTATACATAGTACATTTTACTTTGTGAAAATACTTTAAATAATTCAAGGAGAGCTTCCTTTATTTAGTTCATTTCATTGTACAATATAGAGTCAGGAGCAATACCACCATGTCTTTGAGTATTGTCATTGCATGCGCGAGAGTAAGTTAGCGTGTTACAGAACGTGCATTGTCTCGTTCTAACATTGCATGTGACAATGTGGCTTTATTTCATACATACATAGTCACCCCTATGTAAACGAAGAAATGGATAGAGGTATATATAAGTACCGTATATAATCATAATCATTGATTCATAAAATATAATCTTACAGTATTTACAACCAAATCTGTTATGTCTATACACACAAATTATAATACACAAAAACATAAAAACTCTTCTCTCTAGCCTTTATTATTCCCAAGTCACTTGGGTCGGCTTTTCTAGTCCAATCGGATTTGAATGGATATCAGTTTTTACACGGAGCGGCTGCCATCTGACTTCCGCAACCCGAAGGCACGATACCCTAAGGCTAGACCAGTGTCAGGATATTAGAGGGTACTGACTTTCCCAATAACGACTGACATAGATGTTCATGGCAGCCGGGACCGACGGCTTAACTTGCTCTCCGAGGCACGGAAACACAAAATCAACTTTAGTAATACTACGTAGTAAGCCTATTGTTGTCTACCAGAGACAGTTCCAGACTCTATGCTGCTGTTGACAGAATTCTGATGACTGTATGCCCAATCCGGGAATCGTACCCGAAACCTCGCGCAGAACAGTGAATCACTACACGAAGCAGCTCTTTTTCGAAATCATGATATGCATACATTTAATATTTGAGGTAAAATCTTTACTATAGGTTAGCAGAATTCTGTATAGCCTCACGCCTATAAGGATGGAGGGAGGAAGGAGTAGATAGAAGTCTACTTCAACCACATTTCTTTATCTTATCTTATGTGGAGGCCAGTCAGTGCAGACCGGCGACACTTTGACCCAGTGGGATCTTTTGTGTCGGCCCCAAGATCTGTCCCTTAGCTATCTTCTTATGAATGTACTGCATCAGCCGCAGCGTACACTTCAGAGTGAAAAGCCTGAAGTCTTCAGGGTTTGGATATGCCAATCCCATCAGACCCATCCTCAATCCAGCCAACGTGTCACATTCACATAGTAAGTGCAATATAGACTCGTCCTGTTCACCACAGGCTCTGCAGATCAAATTGTTTGCCAAACAATACATAATAGCTAACGAACCTATTGGCGTTTACCGTACACAGTTCTGCACTCCGTGTTTTTTTTTTATGGTATAGGTGGCAAACGAGCAGACGGATCGCCTGATGGTAAACGATTACCGCCGCCCATAGACACCCGCAACACCAGAGGAGTCACAAATGCGTGGCCCGCCTTTTAAAAAGAAGTACGCTCTTTTCTTGAAGGTTCGTAGGTCGTATTGGTCCGGAAATACCGCAGGCGACAGTTCATTCCATAGTTTAGTTGTGCGAGGCAGAAAATTTCTGGAAAAGCGCACAGTTGTGGACTGCCAACCATCTAAATGACGGGAATGGAAATTCTGTCGCGTAGGACGATGGCGAAAAGAGGCGGCAGGAATCAGTCCGAACAATTCCTCAGAGCACTCCCCATAGTAAAAGCGATAGAAGATGCATAGCGAGGCCACATCTCTACGCAGCGCCAAGGGATCTAGCCGATTTGAAACAACCGGGCAGTCGACGATTCGAGTCGCTCTCCGTTGAATGCGGTTGCATTATGCATATTTGCTACTGACAATTTAATATTGTCTTCTGTTTACCCAATGCTATTCATTGAAATTAAACTACTATATAAGGATTTTATCGCATTGTTTATTTAACACTCTATTACATAATTTTGAAACTGTTACACTACCACTACTATTGAATTTTACTAATTTATAAGCTAATAAAATTATTATAACTATTTATATTTAGGTTTACACTTTCCCCGACGTTTCGGTTGCTTTTCAGCAGCCATGGTCACAGAGCCTAAATATAAATAGCTTGAATAATTTTATAAGCTTATAAATTACTAAAATTCAATAGTAGTAGTAGTAGTGTAACAGTTTCAAAATTATGTAATACAGTGTTATATAAACAACGCTATTAAATCCGTATATAGTAGTTTCATTTCAATACTGACAATTTTCCAAAAAAAAAAAAAACAATTACACTATGTCTAAACTCAGAATCAAATACAAGACCCCATGCAAAACAGTCGCATACATTCCCACTGCGACACTAAAACAACCCAAAATCCCAATCGGTAATAACAAAACGCAAACAGATCAGCTAAATAATCTAACCGTTTCAGTATCAATTTAATTTATGATTTTAGGCTTTCAACCGTTGCACGTCCTTCCATTTCAATCAAGCTAAGCCGCCAGATTATTGATAGAACATGGCCTAAATACTACTATAAAATTTAATTTCAACTAGTCCAAAATGTAGGCTATCGTTTATAATATCTAGTCCTAAGATTGCGAATGCTAAAGCACTAGAACAGACATTAGGAATATAATTTTAGTTTATAGTTATAGCATTACGTAAATAATTAAAGGTAGCCTACTAGGACAGAATAATTACCTTTTAAATACTTTATCGCGATTAAGACCCGTTACCTAGCATTATATTAAGTACTAGATGTGCCCGCGGTTTCACCCGCGTTTATCGTTACTGCGCCGCCCCGTGGGTCGTAGCGTGATGTTATATAGCCTATAGCCTTCCTCGATAAATAGGCTATCCAACACTAAAATAATTATTAAACTGTCGGCCTCGATGGCGTAGTGGTTAGTGTAACCGACTGCCACGCCTGAGGTCGTGGGTTCGATTCCCGCACAAAACAAATATTTGTGTGCATGAACATGGATGTTTGTCTTAGTCTGGGTGTTTCTATGTATAATATGTATGTATTTACAAAAAAAAGTATATATGTATGTTTATCCATTGTCTAGTATCCATAGTACAAGCTCTGCTTAGTTTGGGCTAGATGGTGTTGTGTGTATGTGGTAGAATATTATTATTATTATTATTAATTTTTCAATTCGAACCAGTAGTTCCTTAGATTAGCGCGTTAAACCAAAGAAACAAACTCTTCAGTTTTCTAATATTAGTATAGATGTGTACAGACCGCAAATCTTTAAAAAAAGTTTTTGTAAATGGCAACTCCCGCAGTAGGTTTAATTTTTATATCGCGGGAGACTTTTTAAATATTCAGACAATAAACACTAAGAACATCCATAGTCGAAACAACCATTTGTGAGCCACAACATTTTTTTTTCCATGTGGGATTCGAACCCACACCACTAGGCGCAGTGGCAGTAACGAGGCGATCACCTTAACCACTACGCTATCCGTATAATCGTATTTATAATATTAATTTAAAATTATTTTATGAAATACTAGATAATTTAAATAGCGTTCATCCCAAACGGATGCAGATAAGATGCGCATCTAATTGTACATCGATCCGATGCCTGGTAATCTTGCATCTTGACGGCACATGAGCTACCGTGTGATCGGCGTGGCTCATAATTGACTGTGTCTTAGAAAATAAAAAAATAAGGTACTTTTTGCCGATATTGGTTGTACACCTAATTTTCCTCTATCAATATTGAAGCCGATTATATCGGCAGTACAGTCCCAAAGTGTGTTGTTAAGTACTAAGAATTAATTGACACAAAAACTCGGTAATATTTTCACCATTCACTACCTATACCACCGAGGAAGTAATAAATGCATATTTAAAATACTAAAATATGGATCGACCTATTCGTTTATTGTCTTCTCCAGGGATCATACTTCAGTCATAATCATAACACAAACACACACATAAACGTACTCACACACACACATTAAAACCTACCTTCAGATACGTTATTTAAGGCAAATTCACGTTCAATCAAAATGCAAATCCTAATAGCATTTATATAACAGTGTTATATAACGGTGTTATATAGCACGCTTATAATTGCGTTTGTGTGAGCTAGTTATCAGAGTGACGGGCCTACAATCGTAGCGTAGGGATGGCGAGCTATTATATTTGGTATCGATTTGGTACCAATTTTATTGCATGTAAGATAAAGGTATATTAAAAATCGAAGTGTATCTGGAATAGTATTATATAATTTATACTAATCGTATAGTTTATATTAAACAAGATGTGCCCGCGGTTTCACACGCGTTTATGATTACTGCGCCACCCCATGTGTCGTAGCGTGATGTTATATAGCCTATAGCCTTCCTCGATAAATGAGCTATCCAACACTAAAATAATTTTCAATTCGGACCAGTAATTCCTGAGATTAGAGCATTCAACCAAACAAATAAACAAACGAACTCTTCAGCTTTATAATATTAGTCTAGATTAATTTAGTAGCTAGTTCTTCTCATTGGTTCTATGCCTTTGCTTTGCTATACTTGGCAATAGGCTTGGAGCATCGTCGTATGGTTGTCAGGCTCTCGGTTTTGTATCGGATACGTTTCGGAGACTGTGCAGAGGCACTGCAAAATTTGATTGCTCCTTTCCCATTCTACCATCAGACGAGCAGACAATCAGACCAGCGGCACAGGGTCATGGTGGATATACCACATTTACGCACGAAGCACTTTGCTTCCACTTTTATAATGCGTACCGCAAAGGAGTGAAACTCGCTACCTAAGGCCCGTCGCCCACACGAGCTGGAGTCGAGGTGGCGTCGAGGCGCGGGCGCACTAGCGGCGCGCCGCTTCTATGTTTCCTCCAGGAATAAATGGCAATGCGCTCACACACTAGAGTCGCGTTACAGGCGAGGTGGAGTCGAGGCAGAGGCGCAGTGGTGGCGCGGCAAAGGTGGTATGCTCGACCGCGCTGCGACTCCACCGCCATTTTGTCATTTTGTTTCTCTTAAGTTTAAGTAAAATCTCCTATCTCTATCTGCCCTCGTCTCGACTCGACATAAACGCCACGCCTCGACCGTGCCGCGACGCCGCCGCGACCGTGCTTCGACCGTGCCTCGACTTACCAGTGGGCGACGCGCCTTAGTCTGTGTTTATTGGTGAGTGCAATCTGGGTGTCTTCAAGTCGCGAGTAAATAGTATCTTCTACGCAAGCATGCCCCATCTTCACTGCATCGTCACTTTACAACAGGTGCGATCGCGGTTACACGCAAGCCTTAAGTAATAAAAAATAGTGTAACTTTGACGTTCATAAGTATTACTTTGTGACCTACATGAATAAACATATTTATGATTTTTTTTTTAAGTAAATCATTGCGGTGTCCACTGAGGACTAAATACGTGTGCCTAATTACTTTTAATGAAATTATGTTTGTTAATTTTATACCCTGTTTAATTTCATTGGGGTCAGCGAAGTATTTCATATGTACGTCGTACGTACGTCACTTTACTCTAAAATATTACTATAGATTCTGTCTATAGTAAGATAATTATATCTACCTACTAATATTATGAAAGATTAGATTTTTTGTTTGTTTGTAAAGATTTAACTCAAAAACTACTCAAGCGATTTATAAAATTATTTCACCATTAGAAAGCTATATTATCATCAAGTAACATAGGCAGCCAATTTATTTAAAAAAATCTATTACTAACATTACTTTCTTTTACGCGCACGAAGCCGCGGGCAAGAGCTCTAGTACTTTATATATTTTAATATCGATGCGGAAAAGACTCGCTTTAACTCTCGCTCAATTACCAATGAATAGATTCCACGATGATCTTTCAATGGTTCTCCATTGACTGTATCAATAGTTTATTGAGCCGCGTAAGTTACAAAGCCGATGCAGGAATACTGGTTGTTCAATGATGCTTTCATGTCCTTCAATTTTGCCGTGGATACAGGGAAATGAAAGCGATAGTGAATGCAGTTATTTTCTATGATTTTGCTATCGGTTATTTAAAGATGTAGGGATCTATTCATAGTAGTAATGTAATAAAATATATAATAATCTAATGTAATATAATGAATGTAAAGTATAACAATAATATTAATATAGTAAAAAAAATGTTTAATACATTTTCTACAATAAATAACAGACTGCATTCGGACATTCCGCTTTTCCGAAATATAAAGTATAACAGTAATATTAATGTAACATGCGAGACATTTTATTTAATATAATTTTCATGCTATGATAACTAGAAATGAAGTAGTTTTACAAACAACAAACACATAGTGTAATCAAGTAGAAAATATTCGTTGAGTTTAGCAAGTGAAAAACTCATTTATATTTAATAATACGAATGAGTTTTTACTTGCAAGTGATCAGCCCTTGATTTCAATCGTCTGTAGACACAAAACGTCTGCTTACATTAGTACATAATCTATCTATACTTATATTATAAAGCTGAAGAGTTTGTCTGTTTGGTTGAACGCGCTAATCTCAGAAAGTACTGGTTCGAATTGAAAAATTCTTTTAGTGTTTCATAGTCCGTTTATCGAGGAAGGCTATAGGCTATATAACATCACGCTACGACTAATAGAAGCGGCGCATCAATGAAAAATTATGCAAAAACGAGGAAAATTCTTTAATGTGAAGCAGACGAAGTTGCGCGGATCAGCTAGTTTATTATTAATATCGACGTGTATACAGGGTGTCCGGTAATTAAAGGATAACCTGGAAATGTCTTATAGTGGAACTAATGGACGTTCAGAAAAAATATGAAAAAAATCTATCCTAACTACTACCTGAGATGTGTTTTTTTTTAATTACCATGTATAACTTTCTTGTATACTACGACCATAAATGAATGAAATCCATCGGATTTTTGTTGTTTTATTATTAAACACTAATTATGCTAATAGATAGATAGTCAAAAGTATGCTATGCTATAAAGCCTGCACTTTCTTTTTTTTCTTTTTATTATTTTTATTATTTTTTTTCATTTTTTCTGAACGGCCTGTAGTTCTACTATAAGACATTTCAAGGTTATCCATTAATTACCGGACATCCAGTATAAATATCTAAAGAGAAGAGTTAGTTACCCAATTCTTGTAATAAAACTATTTTAAATAGAGTTTTCATTTGTTGTTTAATAAACAGGAAATGTGAACTGACATGAATGGTATTTCAGTTGACATGGAGCGTTTATTTTAATTTGGGGCAGTTGTATTTGTTATATAATGATATATTAATGACACTAGATAATGATCATTTGCTTTAACGGTGAAGCAAAAGCATCGTGAGCAAACTTGCATGTCCGAGAGTTCTCTATAATCTTCTCAAAGAGATGTGAAGTCTGCCAACCGGCACTGGGCCAGCGTGGTGGACTATGGCCTAATCCTTCCCACACTGAGAAGAGACCCGTGCGCAGTAGTTGTTTTTATTGCGAGATAATGTCTTCTAAAATAAAAGAAAATACTAATAATTTAAAATAAATATTAGAAATATATAACAAAAAAATAAACCACGGGCATAACGTGAAATATATTTTCAATAATAATATTCTATACCCAAATTCTATAAAGCATAATTCACCTTCTGTCCCAAAGGTAATTTACACACAAAAAAGCACAGAAAAATATTTTAATATATTTTATTAGTAGCACCTCGTAACTTGTTCCCATTTTTTAAAAACTAGCTAATTAAACTAGTTTTGGAAACGTTAATAAACACATAGAAAAACAGAGCTTATATTACTTTATAATATTAATTATGACATTTCATATAATTTTAAAATGAATACTTATGTACAAATTAGAGCAGCGATAGCTCAGTGAGGAGACCAACAGACTGCAATGCAGAGGGTCAAGGGTTCGAACCCACGTCACGCACCTCTGACTTTCGGAAGTTATATGACTTTTCGAAATTATGAGCATATTGATTGGCAATTATCGCCTGCTCCGTGCCTCGGAGAGCACGTTAAGCCGTCAGTCCCAGCTGCCATGCTACATGCATACATGCCACATCTATGGCAGTCGGTATTGGGAAAGTCGACACAAAACTGGGTTGAAGTGTCGCCGGTCTGTACTGACTGGCCCCCACACAAGTTAAGATAAGATATGTACAAATTTGTATTTATTCGTGCAGAGTGCGTTTTCGTTTATTATATTTATTCCCACTATGTTTTGCTTTGAGTGTCTTATTAAATAAATAAAATATTGCATTACGATTATTTGCGATAAGCCTACGCCATGTTGTCCCAGCAAAACAGAGTGATACCAGATTTCGGTATCGAGAAAACCAAAGAGGCCGCATGATTAATTCAAAGCTAAAATTGTTTGGCTGTTTCGCAACAATAATTCGTTTTAACTAATTTGTATAACGTTCTTAATTCCTAAAGTTTTGTCCAAGATACGCTTTTGTTGTCCAATGTTTAATTAATATCAAAGGTAAAACTTGGTTGGAAACCTAATGGAAATTTATACAGTTCTAATTAATACACATTTACTTATCAATATTTATGACTCTTTATTAATATTTACGGGTGTTAAGATAAGACTTTTTATTAGTTATTTTATTAAGTTATTAAATTAATACGTTCTGGTTAAGAAATCGATTTGCCTCTATTAATTTAACTGCAAGCTATCATTTTTGTATGGGGGCTAGTTAGTTCCCTATTTTTCCTAGACTTATCGCATGTGTTATGGTTTGACATCCGGAGGTAACTAACTATGATGAAAACAGCATGTACGGTACACATCTAAATATCTTAACCTTTGGTATGGCAGCGATAGAGTAGTGTGAGACCATTACACAACCACGTAGAGGTCTCGAGATCGATCCTGTAGATTTTCTTTGATTTCAAAATTATATACCTACGTATAAAATTATCACTTTGACAGTAAAAGAAAATATCGTGAGGAAACCTGCATGTCTAAGAGATCTCCATAATATTCTCAAACACGTGTAGTCAGCCAGTATGCACTGGCCCAGCGTGGTGACCTGACTTACTATCACTAAGAAGATACCAGTGCCCAGGAGTAGTAAAGCTTATACCATAGTGTGTGCTGATATTTTATACATTTTTATTACCAAGGCTGCATAAAAACTTTAACTAGTATAGTAAACCACCAATATACACTGCTTTAAACGGATTTAATGTCGGATTAAAAATACTCTATTCCGATAATTTGAAAGCTATTAAAGAACTACAACTATTCAACTTTACTACAGTACTTTCATATACATATTTTTTTTATATACAGCTATGGTGGCAAACAAGCATACGGCCCACCTGATGGTAAGTGGTCACCGTAGCCTATGGCCGTCTGCAACAACAGAGGGATGCATCACTTGCGCGTAAAGGGTCGTACCCTGTAGGAAAGGAAGAAAAAGGAAGTGGAAAGGAAAAGGAGCGGGAAGTGGGAAAGAGGGTGATTGGGCCTCCGGCACTCTCACTCACCGAACGAAACACAATAGTAGGATTACTGCTATTTCACGTCGATATTCTGTGAGAGGGTACCTTCCCTGTTCGAGCCGGCCCATTCATGCTGAAATCAGCGAGGCTACTACTCGGCTATGACTGCCCTGATGGAGTAGTAGTTTAAGTGGTCGTCTTACCACTGTTACCGCGCCGTGTTGTGGGTTCGTTTCCTACACGGGACAAAAATTTGTGTCCGCAAATAGTTGTTTCTGGTCTGGGTATTCTTTGTATTCATTATTTGAATGTTTGTAAGTCAGTGGGGAGACCAACAGACTGCAATGCAGAGCGTCTCGGGTTCGAACCCACGTCGCGCACCTCTGACTTTCGGAAGTTATATGACTTTTCGAAAATATGTGCGTATTGATTGACAATTATCGCCTGGTCCGTGCCTCGAAGAGCACGTTAAGCCGACGGTCCCGGCTGCTGTGAACATCTATGGCAGTCATTATTGGGAAGTCAGTGCCCAATATGCTGATACTAGTCTAGCCTTAGGGTATCTTTAGCCTTCGGGTTGCGGAGGTCAGGTGGCAGCCGCTCCGTGTAAAAACTGATATTCAATCAAATCCGGTTAGACCAGAAAAGCCGATCCCAAGTGCCTTGGAAATAATAAAGGCTAGGGAGAAGAATTTGAATGTTTGTGAAGTCTGCCGCGACACAAGGATAATCAATAAATCGGAGAACGATATTAAAACAAATACCCGTGCCTCTGTATTTTGATTGCTTTTCAGCAGACATGGTCAGACGGAGAGACTATTAATCTAATATAAACCGAAACACAAGATAAGATCACGCTTGATTATCTCGGTAGGCAAACACTTATATTTTGCCAGCTCAGTTTTGGTTATAATCATTAGTATTACCATCTTAGAAAAATATAATTAAGTTAATTCTTGTTTATGTTCCATCTTGATAGCAGAGGTTTTATTTCAAAGATTACTATCAATTTTAAGTTACAAACGACTAGTAACCTTGTTAACCCCTCCAGTTTATGTTAGGAATGGGTCAAGTCGTTTGTAGAATAGACGGGATATGAACCCACGATCTCTCGATCCCTATCAATTGAGCTACGATTGCTTTTTATAATGGTTGTCCTTTTCTAATCTAACCCACACTAGCTAAGAGAGGCGCGAAAAACCATCTTAACAACATACTTAACTTAATATTGTATTCTGTTTACGCGAATGTTATTCATTGAAATTAAACTACTATATACGGATGTTATCGCGTTGTTTATTTATCACTGTATTACAGTATCCCCGTGACCATGGCTGCTGAAAAGCAACCGAAACGTCGGGGAAAGTGTAAACCTAAATATAAATAGATTTAATAGTTTAAATAATTTTAGTAGCTTATAAATTAGTTAAATTCAATAGTAGTAGTAGTTTCAAAATTTTGTAATACAGTGATAAATAAACAACACGATAAAAGCCGTATATAGTAGTTTAATTTCAATAAACATACTTAACTATTACGCCAACGAGTGCTTCAGCCAAATATTATCATATTCTTATGAGCAACCGCTACAAAGACATCTAGCACCAGCCATTCACGTAAAGGACAATCTTAATTAAACAGAATATATTTTAAATGAATTAGTCGTTTGTATTCAAACGAAATATTATTTTAATTAGTTAAAGTAAATGAATTTTAATGGACGGTTTTAAGAGTTTCTTTTCGGTAGAGCTAATGGTGAAACAAAACCGCTTTTAATACGCACTTTGAATTACGTAAATAGGGCATTTTAGTTCGTTCAACATTACATTAATTATATTCACCCTAGTGTGATTACATAAAAATTGATTAAGACTTTGAGATATTTATGAACGATTTCCCAAATTAGATAATCTCACTTTGTCCTGATTTGTTATTTATCTGCGTGTGAATGTGTGTTTAACTAAATCTACTGAATTCATTTTGATAATAATTCTCATGTATGTATATGTATAATAATATACTAATATCAGCCCTGTATTAAACTGTCCCACTGCTGGGCACGGGCCTCTTCTCAATGTGAGAAGGGTTAAGCCGTAGTCTACAACGCTGGCCTAGTGTGGATTGGCAGACTTCACATATCTTCGAGAACATTATGGAGAACTCTCAGATATGCAGGTTTCCTCACGATGTTTTCCTTCACCGTTAAAGCAAGCGATAATTAAGTATTTAATACGCATATAACTTCGAAAAGTCAGAGATGCGCGCCTTGGGATCGAACTCGCGTGGCAGTCCAACGGTTTTCCACTAGGCTATCGCTGCTATTTATATATGCTATGTATGTACATATGTATATGTAATCCTAAATAATATATGTCAGAACGGCAATACTGTTAGTTGGGACACTAGCGCCATCTAGTGACACAGAAAGGCATTAAGGCAGAACGCCAGTGACATCTAGCGGCGCTGGACGGAGCCTACGAGGCGGCGCGAGGGGCGGACAGAGCTCAGTCTACGTTTTACCGTCAACCAGTGCACACCTCGTAGGAACTGTCCGCGTTTCATAGTCATAAGTGCTCCTAGTGTGAAGTAATTGTTAGTTGAATTTGAATACAAGTTATCAGACTACCTACGTGTTTTCTATTGATTAAAACCAACATTTTCCACTGCACGCCCACGTGCTTTGATTCTATAAAATGGCTGATAAGGACGGCAAAAACGCTGCCAATCCGACATATATGTATAATAATAGATTTTGCTCCCGCCTTCGCTAGCGTTAATCTATATTTCGTCAATAAATTTCTATCCCTCGGGAACACTGCAAAAACACAACTAGTTAATATTATAAATGCGAATGTGAGTTTGTTTGTTATGCTTTCACGCTTTAACTACTCGACCGATCGTCATGCAATTTCGCATACACGTTGTCAGGGGTACAGAAAAGCACACGTCACATACTTTCCATCTAAGGTACTGTTCCCGAGTGAGCGAAACGGGTAAAAGAACGTATAATAATATTGTCCTCTGTTTACGCGAATGTTATTCATTAAAATTAAACTACTATATACGGATTTTATCGCGTTGTTTATTTGACACTTTACATAATTTAGAAACTGTTACACTACATATTACTACTATTAAACTTTACTAATTTTTAAGTTAATTAAAATATTGGTTACGGGGAGACCATGGCTGCTGAAAAGCAACCGAAACGTCGGGAAAAGTGTAAACTTAAATATAAATAGTATTAATAGTTTTAATAATTTAACTAGCTTAAAAATTTGTATAGTTTAATAGTAATAGTATGTAGTGTAACAGTTTCTAAATTATGTAATAAAGTGTCAAATAAACAACGTGATAAAATCCGTATATAGTAGTTTAATTTCAACGTTTAATAACTTCATAACCAAAGAAATGAGTACTCGTTTTGAATTAAATACCAAATTTACAAATAAATATGATAATTATTATAAGCTATTTAGATCATTAACGTAATCTTTAAAGTACTACATTAGACGAATTCGACATAGTCTTGTCTAGGACGTGGTATAATATTAAATTTGAAGACCGTTGCTAAACGTAGACGTTTATAAATGTTTATTATATATTTTTATACTAATTTTATAAAGGAAAAGATTTGTATTTATGTTTGTAAATAATGAATTCAAAAATTACTGTACCGATTTTAATAACTTCATTCATTCATTATTCAATAATTTCAACATTGGAATGCTACTTTAACCATATAACATTACTCTAATCGGTTCGAATTGCCATCTTACTATGAGCTTAGTATTAATATGTACATAATTATATTCTGCTATAAGGGTGAGAGAATAGATACACTATAATTGCCTGCATAGATGGCTAGTCTCAGATGACCCATCGAATGCATAATTATAGTTATTTGATCTGACCGAAATTCGGTCGAATCAAATAACTGTATGAATTAGCTAGCCTGTGATATAACACCACTATAGTATGTGGTGTTTAAATATATCTATACATATAAATAAAATTGAAGTTACTGTTTGTAATGTTAAGATATGGTATTAATTTTTTGAAGTGAAAACTTCTTTAGGCGCGTTGAGCACTTTTTAGGTGAACAAAAATCATGGAACTCGCGTCATCGTTACTGAACTCTTTCCATGAGCTATATGTATACTGTGTATATATGTGTACTTTTTGGGTGAACAAAAAGTGTGAAACTCGCATCATCGTCACCGCACGTTAGTTACTTAGTTTTCACTTCTATCGGCAGTCCCCAAAGACTGCCCCGCATGTTTTTTGTCTGTGTGTCTGTCTATTTGTTGCGGCTAATCACTGAAATGGGTGGGCCGATTTTGACGGGACATTCACTAGCAGATAGCAGATGGAAATATCTATAAGGAGTACTAAGGCTACATTTATTTTAGGAAATATTGGATGCCGCGATATATAATACTGCTTTGTTAAGTTCCCCGCGGACGAAGTCGCGTTGCAAATATAAATAAAAATAACCAAGTGACGGTAGTTGCAGAAACCCGCACTTCACGAAGGCGCCACTGTGTTCACATCAGTAAATATTTTTTGACATTGACCTAATCGTGCGGCGCGATAGTATCGAAGTCGCTAATAATGTTTACTAACAACATAGTATTTCCAAATCCCCTTTCTCCAAATCCCCTTACTACTTTATTTACGTTATCGTTAAATAAGTGAGTAAAAAAACCTCGTTCCCGCTTAATTTCGCGGCCCAATTTACGTCACTCAAAGCTTACACATAGTTTTTTCCGTTGACGAGGTCGAATTCATCTAGCAAAAGCGGGGTTGCCAGCGTAAGCTTTGGAAAAAGTAGAAATTAACTTTGCTGAAATAAACATGATGAATCACGTGGATATTTCGAACATGATTAGAACAAGCTCGATTGCACGGATGGCGAAGACTTAAACCACTAGGTTTAAGTCTTCGCCTCGCCACTATCACTGGACAAGTGTTGTAGGTTCGAATTTCGGTTCATCTCGTTTACATTATTCAGTAATTACTTATTATAATTAATGTTATAAATTTTAGATTTATGTAGCCAGTAATATATGGCATAATAGCTGCAACATCTTCTTGATATGAGTTGAAAAATACTGAAATTATATTTAATTGGCAATTTAGAAAAGTGGACATGAATTTCTTGCAGGTTTCTTTTCATAGGCACAAATCTTTGCTTGAACCTAACAATTAACCTAAATGTAGCTTCAGTAACTTAGTAAACTCACTAACCTATATATTTTGACGTTCATAAGTGTTACTTTGTGACCTAAATTAATAAATGATTTTGACTTTGACTTTGAATTTGAATCCCACACGGGACAAAACTTTGTGTTATCCATAAATGGTTGTTCTAAGTCTGGGTGTTCTTTGTGTCCGTTATTTGGATGTTTGTCGAATTCCCCTGCGACACAGAATTTATTCCTAGTTGCCTTTTTTAAACAAAAGAAAACCAATAGCTTATTGGTCTCTTGGACATCGTTTCAAGCATCGTTTTGAAACTAAAGACTATGCAATATTTAGTTTCAAAATGTTTGAAGCAGACTGAAAAATACGTTGGAGGATGCGAAAGTTATATCTAAGAACAAAAACCACCTAGAAATTGTTCAAATCATCAAAATGTGTACCATTAATGTAGATAACTAGACATACATACAAGTTTGCTGCGGTTGCGACGCCCTGAGGGTCTGTAGTAAATAAGCAGACTCTACAAATACTCACTACCTATTAACCTGGCAGGTAATCAAAGAGCACAAAGGCATTAATTTTGTATTTCAAACATCGATTTAGGTCTGATTTGTTATCCTATTTTTTGCACTAATTCTTTTCTACAGGCATCCATGTAAAAAGTAAGAACTTATAAGTGTTCTCTGCAAGTACACAGCAATAGCATTCTGTTTGCTGCATCTGCGTTGTTCAAGATGAAGATGACACACGTCTCATTCTACGATTGCCGATGCTTTCAACGCAAAAACGAAACCATAGCAATTGCTTTATAATTATCATGTACTCCAAGCACCGAATAATGCATAAATAAACCAAACACTATACAAAGTGAACATTTCAACCATGAAATAGGACTTCTAGCTACGTCCTGTGACGACAAATGTCATGCAGCGCAAATGTTATATGTTTCTATTATAATACACATAAAGCGTGTAACAGAAAGGTGTGGTCATATTTAAATACTGTTATGTATATCTAAAAAATAACCCATGTTTTCTATCTCCGGATCAAAACAAATTATTTTAAATTTTATGACAAATACAAAATTTTTATTTATTTATTATTTATATATCGAAGCAAACGCATTACAATCACTATCAAAATTGCGCCTGGTCATTTCCAGGTTCATGGAGGATAACAAGTCAGCTGTTAGTGTTATTTATCGACTAGAATTTGCTGATATTGATAAGTCGATAAAAAAACTATATCTTAGTGAAAATAATGAATATGAATTTATTTGTCACGCTTGACTATCGTACAGGAGCTATATTAATTATAATATCGCACATATTAATATGAAGCTTAAATATGACTATACCTATCCGTTTGACGCTGTATAAATGAATAATTACAATGACTATAAAGTAGTATAATAATTATATTAGTATTTCGCCGAATTTTACCATGCGCTCTGGCAACACATTTTGTCCTGTATTCGCTGAGTCAACTAAATTGCCCAAATAGCTCGTCATCCCACGTTCACGCGTGGTTCCCTATGCCCCAGTAACATGTGAACTTGAGACATGACTCATCGCTAAATAGCTAGCGAAACTACCTTGTATCGAATGAGTATGTTTTGGGGTTTTACGGTAAATTGGAAAACATTTTTGGTACTTAAGTTCAGAAATATACATTGTAGTTGCGATTGTTTTCAATGTATGCATGTAAATAAATTCTTCATTGTTCTGAGTGCCAAGTGCGAATTTGTTTTACGTTAACGCGATCGACACGTTTATGACATTCGGCGCTCTGATTGGCCCACTCCAAGCTCTTAACCAATCAGAGAGCCAAACGCGATAACCGTTTCGATCGCGTTAACGTAAAAACAACTCGCACTCGGCACCCTGTATAGTTGAAAAACTATATTACCAGTTAAATTTTATATTGTCACGGGATACAGTATGTGCTTTAGTAGAAACTACTTATGCAACCACACATTTTCGATAGCCGAGTGGGAAAATATTTGACTATCACGCAGAGATCTTGCGGTGTCTCTGACTTTTTGAAAGCAAGTTATGGTAAGGGCGTAATGATTGATGATATTGATCCCAATAGGCCATCCCAATCTAAAATATAGCTTGAAATATGACTGGTTTTATAGAGCAGCAGCAGTGAATGCGACTGTTGTGCATGAGGCCTCTCTGTCTATTTCAGACAACAAACAGAGAAGCATGTATTATTTTCTTAAAAGACATCTCCTGTACTGGGAATAATTTCAGTATCGCAGGGCACTTTACAAACATTCAAACAACAGACACAAAGAACATCCACACTCGACACAACCATTTGTGGATCACACAAATTTTTGTCCCGTGTGGGATTCGAACCCACAACACTCTGATAGTGGCAGTAATGAGGTGACCAATTAAGCCACTAAGCCAGCCGTGCAGCCGTTCTAGATTTTAAAACTGAACTGGATAGGCAGTAATAGGCTCGCTCTTTATTACTTGGGACCTGCAACCGTACCTGGCTGTAATTGTATATAATGAATACCATATAATAAACATAAATAGACAGAAATAACGGATGCATAATAATAAAATATAAGGATTAAATACCAATAAACAGCACAAATTAAAAATTGTTATACCTACCCAAAATGGGTTATTAAAAGAACACTATATAAATTAAAAATAAAGGATAAAAAATATAAGATACTATAATAAAAAAGGCCTTATCTATGATAAAAAAAATAAATTTAAAAAAAACGTACCTGGCGAAATTATAATACAAAATCCCTGTGCCTATATTTTCAGGGATATTTATTTATTTATAGACAACCAACAAAGCATACACTAATTAAAAACATTGTGATAACACATACATTTGGATACATTATATAGTGCTGTCTTATTTAAAGGTTGCCACGGCATACATTACTTAACAATAAAAAAATATATATATTTACGCTCGTTTGAGAAATTACGGTAAAGTGACCACTTACATAAAACAAAATACAAACAAATAATGGCATTTAAATAAAAAACAAACTAATAATAATCATTACAAATTGTATGCACAGTGTTTTGCATATAAATTATACTAAAAAAGTAAATTGATATGACAGTAAGTTATTAATTATTATTATTATTATTTATTATTATTCATTTATTTGCAGACTGTTAGGTCCATAGGATTATTTTTACAAAAGCAACTTATTAACTATTGTTAGTAAACATACATACAATAAATACAAATGACAATAAAACACAAATAAACACAAATCATGGGACACTCAGACAGACATAACAAACAATATTATCTATCTATTTCCTAATTGAGTACACAGTAACAAAACTTTAAAAAAATTAAAATCTTAAAATGCTAACAGTAATTATCATCAAATAATATATTAATTATTATAATTTAATTAAAGATAATTATAAGACATAATAATATTCTACCATAACAATATTTTACCACATACACACAACACCATCTAGCCCAAACTAAGCAGAGCTTCTAGTATGAATAAACATACATAATATGTATATAATTTTTTTTGTAAATGCTTACATATTATATATACATCGAAACACCCAGACCAAGACAAACATCCATATTCATGCACACAAATGTTTGACTTGTGCGGGAATCGAACCCGCGACCTCAGGCTTAGCAGTCGGTTACACTATCCACTACGCCGTCGAGGCCGACACACTATGTATGCAAGTACACTATGTATGTATGCAAGTGTTAATATAATACACCCCTGCTTACCAGTTCAGTGATAAACAAGCGTGATATGACGTATGTAGAATGGTTCCCTATATAGTTGGATAAAATTTTAAGCCATAATATTTTAGGTAGTAGATCCAAGCTGGTTATAGCAAGAATGGGCCGGCTCGACCGGGGAAGTACTACCCTCTCACAGAAAATCGATGTGAAACAGCAGTTTTCACTGCTGTGTTTCGTTCGGTGAATGAGAGTGCTGGAGGCCTAAGCATGAGATGACGATTCTCGCAGTTTACGAGGGACCTGCAGAGTATCCGTAGAGTCATTGTGTGGGTGGCGCGAGTCGACCCGGCGACCAGGGAGAGCCGTAGAAACGGTGCTCTGCTGGCCGCCCGCAGTATTGTTCAGAGGCCCAACCGAGTCTAACCAAATTAGTTGGCTACCCCATCATACCGCGCATAATCTCGAGGTGGCTCGTCGTGCCGGATGGTGACCGGAGGGTGGGTCCTGGTGACCACTTTCGGGAGGGTACGTGGTCCTTCCGTCCACCGGATCGGCTATCGCCATACCACACAGTAATATGACGAAACTTACTCTACGCCTTGCCCCACTTTGCTGCTAGAATAGCCGCCTCTTTTTTTTTCACGCTTCCCTTCCTTTCACTCTATGGCAGTGCGAACAAAGCATTGTCGTTCAACAGCAGCCAATCGCCGTAACCCCACCGCTGCTCTTCCTGTGTCGTGGAGTTTATTAACATCAGAGGACTCCACGCTAACCTTAATGCCATCCATCACTACCTGGAGACGGCTCGGCCGGCAATGCTTTTTCTAACGGAGACACAAATACACCGTCCTGCAGACACGACCTACCTTTTTTTTTTTTTTTTTTTTTTTTTTGTTGCCCAGGAAAAAATGCTTGATGCACTACCCGCCGGCTAGGGGACGGCACCGGCGGGGCGTGTGGGACTCACCAGCCTAGTGCTGGGATACCCACTAAAAAAACCTGGGGTGTTCCCTCTCCCACCCAATGGGGGGGGCCTGTTGGGAGTCTAAAAAGATTCATCCATAGCAGGCCCCCCCGTGTGGGTGCCGGCCGGGTCAATCGGACCCGACCTCCTCTCGTCCCCGGGGGAGAGCATTTCACAGCTCTCCCCTTTCGACGTTAGAAGGCGCGCGGGAACACCGCGCGCGCCCTCTATGGGTTCTTACTCACGGGTGGCAGGGTCCCCTGAGGCCTTGCCACCCAGAACCCTTAGGTGGGGGGCAGGAGAGCGACATAAGCGCGTCTCCTGCGCCCCCTCCTCCGGCGGCGGATGTCCGGGGCGTAAGGATCTTCCTCACGCCCCCGCTCCGCCGCCTCCTTCTGCGAGATGACAGCCTCGCAGAAGGACCTCATTGCGCCCCAGCACCTGTCGTCACCGACCATCATGG
This sequence comes from Catocala nupta, assembly GCA_963675205.1. Taxonomy (NCBI): domain Eukaryota; kingdom Metazoa; phylum Arthropoda; class Insecta; order Lepidoptera; family Erebidae; genus Catocala; species Catocala nupta. Next base: position 10,819,197 of record OY776094.1, read on the forward strand.
ATACGACGGTCGGCAACGAGAGGTCGGGGCCAATCACGGCGACCAGGGCACAGCGCTCCTCGGCCCACGCTGGACACTCCTCCAGCGTGTGCTGCGCCGTGTCCCGGTCGCACAGACACGACCTACCTGCAATATCCCGCCTACGTGCTAGAATAGTGTTTCCTCGCGAAAGCCGGGGTATGCTTGTTTGTTAGGGCGGATATTTGCTGTCACCGTCTACCCTGCCTAGAGGACCCTTCCTTCTCTGTCCTTTGGGTACACGTAGATCATGGCTCTATCAGCCAAATCTATATGTGCCTCTATCGATCCCATTCAGGAGACGCTGAGATAACTCGACTCTTTGATTACCTGAGTCAGGCGGCAGACGACGCGCAGGAGCGGTTTCCGAACGCTGAGTTGGTGTTCTTGGGAGATTTCAATGCCCACCATGAGACCTGGTTGGGTTCTCCCAAAACAGACCACGCGGGACGAATTACCCATGCGTTTGCTCTCACGCATGACCTGCATCAACTGGTACTCCAGCCCACCCGGATACCGGACATTGCAGGTCAGGCGCCCTCTCTGCTCGATCTGCTGCTGACAAGCAACCCGAACCTGTACAGTGTGTCGATTAGTGCTCCTCTGGTCACCTCAGACCACTGTCTGGTTTGTGCCACAGTTGTTGTTGTTACGCCTCCACTACCCGAGGAGGCAAGACGACGACTGTGGCACTAATCGTCAGCAGACTGGGATGAAATGTGGGAGTACTTCGCATCCATCCCTTGGACTCAACGCTGCTTTGAGAACAGGGATCTATCAGAGAGCGCTACTGCTGTCGCTGGTGAAATCATCCTGGGTATGGAATATTATATTCCATACAGTGAGTCACGAGCGGCGGCAGGAAAAGGCCCTTGTTCGGTCGTGAATGCGCTGATGCTGTTGAACGCAAACAGATAGCGTACCGCGCTTGGACCAGGGCTCGCGCTCTCTACGACTCTAACGTGGATCACCTGAAGGCAGCGTTCAACCAAGCCACAAAGGTCTGCAAGAGGGCATACTTAAGAGCGGATGCCCAGCGCGTTGCACGGTTCGGCCTGGAACTCATAGCGCATCCTACGGGCAGTATAACTTCTGCCAGACTTCGCTGCCCCCTCTGAGATATCCGAATGCATCACTGGCTCATCGGCCACAGGAAAAAGCAGATCTGTTTGCAAATCTCTTTGCGGCCAACTCTCGAATCGATGACTGCGGATCGCAACCACGTAACATTGCTAACTGCGGCTACACTATGCTTGATATACGTATCAGGCAACGTGGCATTCGTGCGATACTGCAGTCTCTCGATGTTCGGTAAGCCAGTGGACCTGACGGCATCCCAGTTGTGGACCTCAAAAAATGTGCAGCGGTGTTGTCTTTCACACTTACGCGCCTATACCGGACGTCTTACGCCGCAGGCATTGTGCCTGAGGCTTGGAAGGAGGCGAACGTTCAACCGATTCCCAAAAAGGGGGACCGTTCCGAGCAAGGCAAATATCGACCCATAGCTATCACCTCGGTGCTCTCCAAGGTGTTCGAGCGGATTATAAACACCCAAATTGTCCGCTACCTGGAGGATCACTCGTTGATCAATGATCGCCAATACGGTCTTCGGGCTAAACAATCAACGGGTGATCTTCTAGCGTTTGTCACGCACCTCTGGGGTGAGGCTATGGACAAGCACGGCGAGTCTTTGGCTGTCAGCCTAGACATAGCCAAAGCTTTCGATAGAGTCTGGCGCCGGTCTCTTCTTTCCAAGCTTCCGGCCTATGGCTTGCCCCCTCAACTGTGCACCTGGATTGCAAGTTTCCTGCAGAAGCGTCGTACTCGGGTCCTTTACGACGGTCGCGCTTCCAAATTTATGCAGGTCAATGCAGGAGTGCCTCAGAGATCCGTCTTATCCCCTACGCTCTTTCTTCTGCATATCAATGATATGTTGAATCTCGGCAACATACATTGTTATGCGGACGACAGTACCGTGCATGAGCGATATCTTGGACGTCCTGGGGCCAAACAGGCTGAGTTTGAGGGGAAAAGGCAGGATCTTGAACTTGACCAGACCTTGAACCGCATCTCTGAATGGGGTGCCAAGAACTTAGTCCAGTTCGCGTTCTCAACAAAAAAGTCTCTGTTCCTTCCCTTTTCCTTCTCTGAAGAACACTCCACTGGAGATACGTGACAGCCTCTCCATCTTAGGTATGGATCTTTGCCGATCCCTTAATCCCAAAACCTACATTAAGAGCGTCATTAAGTAAGGTTCGCGAAAACTCGGAGTTCTGAACAGGGTGAGGCGGTTCTTCGCGCCTGGGCAGCTGTACCTATTGTATAAGGCACAGTATTTTCTCATCTTTGGGATGGCTCCATGCAGTACTTGCTAGACGCTCTTGTCAGGTTACAGCGGCGGGTTGTCCGTATCATCGGAGACCCAGAAGTCACGAGTTCGCTGGAACCTCTGCAACTCCGTAGAGACATTGCCTCATTGGCATGTTTCTACAGAATATACCACGGGGTGTGCTCTGAAGAGTTATTCCACGTTATCCCGTCCTCCTCTTTCCTATCCAGAACAATGCGTGCTGGGCTCAGATGCCATTCTTACACGGTGGAGTCGCCTAGAGTGCGTACCAACAAATTTGGGTCCTCATACCTCTGTCGAACGATCAAGGCATGGAAGTCTCTGCCAAGGCACGTGTTTCCTTCTTCCTTCAATCCTGGGTCCTTTAAGCGGGGCGTGAAAGAGCACCTTTTCAGACCTTCAAAGTAGAAACCTCAACGTCGCCTCGGCTGTTATAAGTACGATGTAGAGGCCACTGCTCTTAGACCACACGACTGCTTACCATCAGGCGGAGTGTGGTCATTTTGACGACCAAAATAAAAAAAAGTAAAAAAATGGCTTACTTTTTTATCCTAATTATATTTACGCATAACAGCTTACGCATAATTTTTAAGCAGCCTTTTTCGCAACCTATCCTAATCTAACATTAAGTGTATGCCAAAAACAATTATGGCATATTAGGCGAAAGAAGGTCATGTAGAATATTATAATTTTGTATCCTTATTAGAACTTCAATTCGCAATTAACACAAACATTTCAGTTAACCTAAAAACGAACACCAAACACTAAATCCACACAAAGCAATCTAAAACAGAAACAACTTTCCAATCACAAAACTAATGTCCTGTCCCAAACTAACATAAAACATGGAACAGTCGTAGCGTAAGGCGCGTTAATGATTAAGTTTTCAATATTCGAAACGGACACAAAACCACGGGCGGCGCCGGGCGGACAAATTGGTCGAGCGGGAAAGCAAACCACAAATGCCATTGAGGGGTAGCCCTGTGGTATCGGTGTGAGGTCTCACTGGTAGCGGTTAGTTGCTCGCTTAAAGTGGGGGCGCACCCATGCCATGCCATGACAGGCTGGCATGTAAGGTTCTTCCCAGATAGGTTGGCAATGGCATAAAAGATATCATTTTATACTTTTCTATGAATAGTGGCAGCGTATTTTGGACGGGGTCATTGAAAAAAACAAAATATGCTGATATATCTTAATATAAATAAGCATACATATGTATGTATATGTCGTAATAACTGTATCTCCTCTTTGTATGTATATTATCTTTTGGAAAATAAAATTATTATTATATTATACAACTTACGAGTAGTGGCTAAAAAGTTTTGAGCCTAAAGCCTAGTCATGCTAATTACCTCCAATTCTATTCTCAATTATATTCAGAGTTATCGACCTGTAAACATCACCATGGCTGAAGTCATCACTGCATTTGACGAAATTGAAGCATCATACCGTGAATACCGTAATGTTCCTTGTAAAACAGGGGAAAACACCCAATGACATTTTTGAAGAAATGTTTACTGTATACCGGGAATCTAGACCGTCTTTGAGAATTCCTTGAAGATTACGCCCGCTCCGGGCATCCAAGCACCGCCATTCCGGAAGAAAACATCGCCAAAGTGAAAAAAAATGTATTAGAAGACCGTCAAGTAAAAATATGGTAGATAGCAGAAGAGTTGAGCATCAGCAAGGAACGCATTGGCGACATTTTGCACAACCACTTGAACATGAATAAAATTAGTGTGCGTTGGGTGCCAAAAATGCTCACACCGCTCGACTAACAGCGTCGAGTTGTGACTTCATTGGAGTTTTTGGCCTGTGCAAGGACAATTTAGAAGAAATTTGTACCCGTATCGTCACTGTAGACTAAATCTGTGTTCGACAATATGATCCAGAATCGAAACAGGAATCAAAACAGGGGATAGCAAAAGGAAAATCGCCAACAAAGAATTTAAAATTTAAAAAAAATAGTTTCGTAAAGGCGACGTTGAAAGTCATGGCCACATATTTTTGAAATTCGGAAGGAGTATTACTAATTTTTTGACTACCTTCCAAAAAAAACTACAATTAACGCCGAGAACTATGCTGTTCTTTTAAAAAAAGCGTGACGATGATTTTAGAGAGAAAGAGGGTAAAGTCAGTAAAGGAATCTTGTTTTTGCGTGTGAACTTGTGCATTACAAGTTCACACAGCGCGCATTGCGAACCAAGCACTGCGTAAAACTGGCTTTGATGAAATAAACCATCCACCTTATAGTCCAGACCTGACTCCCAACGACTATTTCCTATTTAAAAATTTGAAGAAAGACTTTCAAGGGCGAAGATTTGAGGACGAAGAATAATTGAATGCTGCCGTAGAGGAGTATTTCGAAGGCAAAGACGCGACATATATATTTTTTTACTGGGTTACAGGCCCTTTACAAACGATGTGAGAAATGCATTGAAGTAGAAGGATTGAACGATTGAGAAATATTATAATAATTTTATTTAGATTTTCATCTCATGTTTTAGTACCCTTAGAACTTTTCAGCCCTCCCTCGTAGTAAGTAAATCAATACGTCTCTTGTCAAAGTAAAGCATAAAGTCAATTGGTATGGTTTTACAAATTTTTGGGAATGCACGGAGAGAGTGGTGTAAGTCTCATCTCCACTGCTCAGTGTGCCAAGTAGTGTGTTCTATCGCCACAAAATTTGTGTGATCCAAATCTGAGTATTTATTTATTTATGTTCTGCTAACAAATGTTATAATCACATAATGACTGACTCGGAACAACTATCTGTGCTAAATTTTTTTGTCCCGTGTGGGTATCGAACCTAGAACACTTGGCCGGGTAGCAATGGCGACGACCAGTTAAACCACTCCGCCGTCCGTAGAGACAACATTACTTATGTTTCTGTTAATTCAATGTTTGTAAAGTCCTTTGCAACATAGAAATATTGTTAATGCTTTAGTGCTTTTATAATTCCTCTTATCGTATCTTTAATCCATTTTCAGTAGACTTGGCAATTATCCTTTTTATTACAAAAGATCGTCCATCCGAATAGCACCGGGCGTGCCGTATACTTGTTTGCCACATTGGCTATATAAAATAAGGTATGACGTGACGTCATGACCAAAAATAAACAATTGGAAATGCACGTGTAACGAGTCCCAACCGCTGTCTGTTAACCGTTCAATTTTCAAATGAGAACATTAACGGTTTACTCTTCAATGTGCGCCTAACCGCAGACGGCGACAGACGAACAAATTGGTGCGTGGCAAAGTAGACCACAAAGGCTATTGGGAGGCAGCCCTGCGGTATTCGGGTGCAGCTATACTTGAAGCGATTGGCTTCAACTTATAAACAGTGAACATCACTGTTTGAGAATATTTGTAAAGAAAAATCTTACATAGGCAAGTAAACTGTCAAAAATAATTGATTAAATCTATATCTTCTACTGCCTACCATCATCCTATGATTTCCGTTTTTATAATTTAATTATAACAAGGACCTTCAAAAATTACCTATTTACTAGTAGGTATGCTTCTGCTGCAGTTATTTTTCATAGTGAGTATGATAGTTCAGTACAGTGTTCTATTCTACACTTCAGTGTGTCGGAAAGGTGGTAGACCATAGTTCCATTTTATATTAAATTTTGCAAAAGATATATACTAGGTATATCGTAAACTCAAAACTAAGTTATGTAAAAAAAAATAAAAATCAATGTAAGTAAAACTATTAACTAGTGCGTACTTCAATGACAGTCAATTGTGCCTAACGTGGTACTTACTTCCCATGGTTGAGGCCGCATTTAATTTAATAACTACAGCGTCGGAAATTCATTCCAATATGCACATATGGCGTAGTTATTTAATGGTGGCCTCTCCATTCCCACGCAGCCGAGTGTTATGAGTCAGAATCCATACACACAGAAGACTAACATTTGTGTTATCCACAAATATTCGTTCCACGTCCGTAACACTTTGGGTCCATTGTTTGAATATTTGTAAAACTCTCCGCGGCACAGGCATAAATACTATCGCGAGTAATGTCTCTTTATAAAAATAAAAGAAAGGCTTTGAATTCGAATGCAAGACAGTACAGCGCTAATATAAAGTCGTGCTTTTATTCAGTGTCGCTGGCACTTACACCACACCTCAACCTTTCAGACGGCCGTACATAACATTAACAGAGAGGCAAGTGTAATTCTGATTAAAATTCAAACATTGACCGGCGAAGTTTAGACTCGTGGATACTCTGGACTTAAATCACTGTCGTTTCAATGTAGCCAATATTTATTCGATTTGTTATACAGCTAGTGTAGGTTTAAAAGTTTAAACGAAGGAAAAAGGATTTCATGGTCTATAGTAAAAGCTGTTTTTTTAACATATGTATCTGTTTTATTTTGTGAAGCAAAGACGACATATTTGTTTGAAAATTGTAATGAAACGATCTAGAAGCGGAAGGAAAATTTTGATCGCGAGCTTTTTCAATTTGACTGGCTACTTGGTGCAATTCCTTTACGGAACCAAAGAAGCATCAACGCTGAATGGTATACTACCAAATGCTTGGCAGAAGTTTTCTTTATTGTGAGTGACAAATGACCAAACACGGGGCTCCGCGGGCACCACGACAACGAGCCCGCGCACACCGCACTAGACAGCACGCCGGTCAAACTCCTGGGTCATCCTCCTTACAGCCCTGACCAAGTACAGTGTGACTTCTTTGTATTCCCGAAAATTAAAATCTTCTCAAAAGGATACAATTTTTGTCACCGGAAGATCTGTCAGCGTTCGAGCAGGCTTTAAACGAGGTGTCTGCGGTGGAATGGGAAAAGTGTTTCGAAAACTGGTTCGGATGCATAAACCTTTGTATAGAGGCTGATAGGCTATAGATTTAAATATAGAACACATTTTTTTATTTACACGATACTTTCTGGGTATCCTACGGTCATAGTCTCACACCCGTTTCGCCGTGGTAAGTGTAAGTGGTAGGCAAAGACTACGGATTTCCATTTTCTATGATCCTGGTATATCCCTCTTGCTTCATTCACTTTTATTATAGTCTTTATGCATGCTAGCATAGAGTAGTCCTGTCTTTTTTCTTCATTGTGGCCAGGAAACGTACGCTGAGATCTTAAGCTTATAATACATTACATTTCAAATATATTATACCCTGCTGGCAGCCTCCTACGGTTTCACTCATGGTTATGATTATTGCGCCACTCCCGTGGCGTGTATATTCTATAATCTTTCTCTCGAATTGGGTTATCCAATCCAAAAAGAATATTCATATCCGACTGATAGATCCAGAGATTAACGCATCTTTATTATATTTACAAATAGAGAGCAAATCCACAAAACATCTTATTATATGTCAACATTACATTGTAATTAAGTTTGAAGTGTAGCTATTTATACACTTCAGAACGTTGGGACAACTACCATCTTAGTCTCCCCGTGAACATGGCTGCTGTAAAGGAACCGAAACGTCGGGGCAAAGTGTAAACTTAAATATAAATAGTTTTAATTAGGAAATATATAGCTTAAATAGTAGTAAAATTCAATAATAGTAGGGTTAGAGTTTTCAAAATTATGTAATAACAGTGTTTAAAGTAAAATAAACAACGCGATAAAATCCGTATAAAGTGTTTAATTTTAATGTATAACATTCGCGTAAACATAAGACATTATTATTACATTGTAAGTCAACTTCCAATCAATTAAGCAACCAATTTAGTACCAAACATATTAACAACTGCCGTCAAAGAACAAAATTACCGCCACAACAAACAGCCATATTTCAACAACATTATAAAGACCATGACCATCAAAGATCAACAGGTCAAATCCTGGTCACAACACCATGCCAACCCCTTACATTTTTAACGCATTTGAATCCGGAACCTCGCCGTAATTGTAGTAATAATGGCCATTTCCGCGCTTTGCCGAAAGCGCTGTAAAACATGTTTATGGGCAAAGAAAACCATATTTAATAACAATGAATCGTTTTGGCTTTAGCAAGTATACTTATAATGCTTTTAGTTGCCAATGCCAAACGTGCTGAACAATGGCTGTCAAACTTATATTGGCAAGGGCATTAAAGACTTTATACTTCGCGTCGTAAATGTATACAGGTTGCCGATTAATCAAATGCAATTCCAACTAATGTTATAAATACAAACGTGAGTTTTTTGTCGAATAGCGAAATTTGGCATACGCGTTGACAGGGGTACGAAAAAGGACATATAGCTTTCATGCAGAACACGTAGTCATAAGTACGCGTGGCGTTGCATCAAAACCTGATTTACGCAAGTAGGTGCGAGTAGTTAAACAAACATTTAATCCAAAAATAATTTAGCCTCATCGTACATAGAACGAATAAAAAAAAATCCGCACTAAGAAGAATGAGCCCACGCGTTACATTCACATGATAGAGAACCTTAGTGTATAATTTTGAATACGAGTAATCTTCATAATACTGTATTTATAATTCAAATGTCATGCTGGCATTGTGCGTGTGACAACTTGCTGTCCAAAAGGTGACTGTATTTTAACGTATATAGTAGAGCGCATCTATGTTTAAAATTGTTGCAGCTAACATTTACACAATCTCTCGCATCAAATCTACTTCTGGTGCCACATTTGTCACTTGTACCGCTTATGCCATGAGTTAAAACGCGAGAGTCTACATATGAATGTATTCCTTCACAGTCACACAAAGCAGCTGGACTAGTAATTTACTTCATTTTTTGACAATAATTCTATTGCGACCAAATTTATGGTATGCAAAATATAAGGACTACCCGTCCGAAATTTAAGTCACTATAAGGTATAGTTAGATAAGAATATCATCTATACTATCTATACCCTTAGTTCTCAAAGTGGTCCAGGTAGACCCTCAGGGGTCCACGGGAGAATGTCGAGTCTCCCGTGGACCCCTAAGGGTCTACCTGGACCACTTTGGGAACTAAGGGTATAGATAGTATAGATGATATTATTATCTACGATGGCGTGTCAAAAAAATGGAGGTTCACAATTCGTAAGCGGGGGTCCACGAAAATTTATTTGCTTTCGATAGTGAAGAACTAAAATGTTGGCTTGATTTCACCTATCAATGTAGGCAGATAATATTTGAGGAATACCATTCGCAGAAGATCATAGAATTTCTTCTAAAAAAAAATAGGTTATACCGTAGAGACTTGATCAAATTTTTTAAAACATTTTGGTTCGAATATATCAGTTATTAAATTTCTAGCTGCAGGAGGTCCACCGGAACCAGCTAAATTTGAAAGTGGTCAATGAGAAATTTTCAATTTATTTATTTGTTTCTCACACAAGGTACATACAGTTGATTTATTACAGAAGTTTCACAAAATACCGAGGAGTAAATTTAACAATTTTATATAATGATAAAAACTTGACAATTGTTCTGTGCCTTAATGAGAGCTGGAGTCTATACTATACTAGGCTCGTGGCCTGTTTTACAAATCTCCAGGACAATTTTTTTTTTTTTTTTTTACGTGGTGGTATGCAGTGACGCATATCCCTCCGCGGGGGCGGGCGGAGGGATTATGTCGGACTCGCCGGGGTAAAATAAGATGTTAAAAAGATAATGTACCTCCCGGAATACCGACTAAACCTACCACGGTGTTCCTCGACAAAACCACTATCCACGGAGCCGCGCGAATCACTTTCGCATACGGTCGCGACCCCGCCGAGGTTCCGGCCCGCCGTATGAAACGGCAGGCCCCTACGCAATAAGACCTACCCAAGATAGGTACTTACTCAAGGACCCTATAATAACTACTGGACTTGCGATCGAGAGGTCGCGGATTTGTATCCCACCCATTGCACTACTGAAGTGAACCCATTCCTAATACAAGCATTCTAGCTTAGCTGGACAGGTCAACAAAAATACTAGTAATTTAAAACCAAAATTGCTAGTAATCTTAAAAAGAAACTCTAAATCTACTGAATCAATTTAAATCATTGTTTCACCATTAGAAGTCTATTTTATCTAGAAGTAACACATTAAGCTTTAGCCACGAGACACGGGAGCCAAACAATAATCATAAACGTGCTAGTTAGTTACCTAGTTTTATATACATATTTTCCTAAATAGATACTCTAAATTCAGGTAGAATATTAAGGTTTAATCACGCAGGGGATGTCTGAGAACGTGCAACGTCGCAGTGGCTGTCATCACATCAGGTACTTTACAAAAAACAGTAATCGTTAACAGCTAATAGAGAAATGTGGTGTGTAGTTGTGTACTGACTAACGGGATGACCTTTTGGAGACCAGCTATGGGATTAAAGTCCTATTTGTATGCATACATAGGTTTAATTTCTAAGTGTAAGACAATCTCAAACAAAAAAAAAACCACTGCACTTAGACCACACGACTGCTTACCACCAGGCCGAGTGTGGTCATTTTGACGAGCAAAATAAAAAAAAAAAGATCTAGTAGGTTGCCTTTTTAATCGCTTTATTTAAAGGTAATAAGTGGTACATAGTTGTGAGGATTAAAAAGAGGTTGTATTATGCTTATTTCATGTTTAAATAACCGGCATTATTTTCTGCAATGTGTGTGTTGACTGCAGTAGTCTCAATATTTTCCAATACACGGCATTATTTTGTGTATAGCTCAGCTATACATCCAGACATTATGTTTGGAACAGTCGACGAACTAAAATGTTGTTAAGATGGTCGGACTATACCTAATGGAAAATATTGCTGTAAAATGTTACCCATATAGTAGCCCCTTTACTGAAGTACATAACAATTAAAAGGTCAAGAGACTCTTTATAACGGTCGACAACATTTTTCACACTTTGTTTTAGTTTTTTAATCTTAATGAGGCTAACAATACTTTGCTAGGATCCAAAAACTTTACTTTATTACGATTTCGAATGTGCAAGCAATCTATAAGCCCAACGTTCTACAGCATGTCAGACAAGTTCAGCCTAAAACCTTTAACCCAATACACGGCCAAACATAACCTAAAAATCAGTATTTCAAATTATAATTCACCATTTAAGCGTCCAACGTTAGTCGGCCAGTGGCGGTTCGCCGGACGTTTGCGGCACGTCCCCGCATCGCTGCGCTGCACTGACGTTGTTACGAACCTCAGCTAATTTCACATGAGTTAGAAGCTTGATTTACGACATTAGATGCAGATTTATGTTGTGTTTTCGTTAAACTATTTTCTGCCGTAAAATTGGTTTTAGTTGCGATTTTTGTATCATGTGTGTAAAGTAGCTTCATTACCTTTGAATGCCAGCAAACCTATTGTGTCTAGCCGCCGGCGTGCCGCTGCGTTTCAATAGGTTAATATGACTGAATGACGGTAATGCGACTGCTGCATGAAGTCTCGATTTCAATTCCCGGGTAAGTCAAACTGAAAATTCTTAATAGACGGAGCACGGAGCTTCGAATTGTTTCCCGTCTGTCTGCCTGCTTTTACTCGGGTACTAAATTATAGCTTATGTGGTGTAGGTGTTATACATCTCTGCCTATCCTCTCTAACATATATAAGCGTCGATGTATAATGTACGGTGTCTTATAAATGGCAGTGTAGCTAACGTCCACAGGCTAATATTCATCGTACATCATCTGGTGGACTATGTGTTTATCCGGTGTAGTGTTGTTTCTGTAACGATGTGTAAATTTCTCGCACATGTCAATTTACTTATATAATGAATATTTAAAAGCATTGAAAAATAATTGCTCGAGGAGTAGAGCTTTTATGGCAAGATGCGGGCAAGAAACTCATGGCAACTCTTTTCAATTGTCTATTATTTAGAATTTTGCTTCTCTCGGGAAACGTACTTTTGTCCGGATGAAAGTACCCTTTGTCCTTTTCTGTACCCTTGAACTATGTGCGAAATTTTATGAAGATCAATCATCAATCGAATCGAGTAGCTAAGGTGTGACAGCCTAGCAAATAACAAACAAACTCACATTTGCATTTATAATATAAATCAGGATGTGATCTTAGCACTACAAATCAACTTATTAACTCCTTTTTATATACATACACAGTTATATGCATCTTTACATTAAACCAAACCTTTTCCATCACGTACATAATCAAATAAAGTATATTCATTACGTAACAAGGAATTTTCCGCCCATTACAGCTTCGCAACAGTAATCACACAAAACCTTGGGCCTCGCATTAAGTACACTAAAACGGATTCAGCGTAAACAAGGCAAACGGCTATTTCCAACTCAACCGTGTTCCCAGCAGGTTGCCAGCATAACAAAACAAGTGACGTTACGTTTAGGTTACGTTTGAGTTTGACGTTGACGTGACCACAGTGATGCGTGGCTCTGAACCGAGATACGTTTACCTGTGGTAGTTTTACGTGTAGGCAACAGATGTAGGGCGAGAGGTCAGGATTTAACGTGCGCAGTGATTTTACAGGCTGGTTCCCACATTTCTTTTTTTTATTGTATAAACATTAAATTGTCGGGTTAATCAGAAGTGTTATGGATTTTCAAATGAAATGATGTATGATAGATATGGATATATATTTACTGGTACCAGCTATAAATATTACATATTGAGCTAAGACCTATCTAAGTGGTTGCGAGGAGACGTCTGCCACGTGTGCTACTGCATACTTGCGCCTGACCATATAAAAATAAAGCGTCAGCATTGTCGCTACAAAATTATTGGGAAGTGTAGAACCCGCCATGCACCTTCAGATTACCCACTCCAACTATTGCAATAGAAAAAGGTTGACAATACCGAACTCCTCTGGCTAGGAACAGCCGCGACGTGGCATCCGGGTATACTCCAACTTGCTGTATTCCGCTTCGGACATTAAGTATGCGTCGATACGTGTTCCGCCTCAGCACGAGGCATGAGCAATGGCAATCCGAGGGTGCGTGGCGGGTTCCTCTCGTCCCTATAATTTTCTTACAATAAACTGCCGCCAAATTACGCCTAATTCGATTTAACATATTGTATAACAGTTAACTAACATTATAATTTATCGTATATTGACGTATCAAGTAGATTTTTCGTTGGTTTAATAAAAGAAAATGCCCGCACTAGGATTCATTCCTGTGTCGCGAGCGATTACAAACATTCAAACAACGGACACGAAAAACATCCAGACTCTGAACATTATCCATGGATCACACAAATTGGTTCGTGTGAAGGCTGGAATACACAACTCTGGACGCAGTGGCTAACAAGGCGACCATCTAAACCACTACGTCAAATCCATGCAGTCAAGCTGTTACATATAAACTAAAACATTAAACCAGTTGGTTCGTTTGTACGTCACACAGTGCGTTAAACGCATAGCGTCTATCGCGTACTATTTTATTATTTGTTCGCTTTGTTTTGACGTCAATCGCATGTCATTTTCAGCGCGCAAACGTAGCAAACGGAGTGCGATTAATAACTTTTAAACTTTCGCGTTGGATTTTATATGTTATATAATATGTAACAGGTATTAACACGATCATGCATCTTGACGTTCCGACTAGGTTACACCGGCTGTGGTCACAAGCTGATTGGTGCGGCAATGTCATGTATCCGTTTGTGAGGCAGGAGAATCTTGATCCACCCTGACTTTTCGTATGTTTTTATTTGTCCATGTACCGTCATACACTATATTCGCGGTTTTCCTATGACTGAGTGCGATTGCTGCTTGCGTCTTACGCGTAAATGAACTGAGCCCTTAAGGCGGCAAATCTATATGATACACTTAGTGATTCTTAACAGATGATGTTTAACTTTAAAAAATAGCCTAATTATATTACATACATTCGTTGTCTCTCACTTATATGCCCGAAGGGGTAAGCAGAGGTTTACTACATCCACATTTTGCCAGCTATATATTTATGTTTCACGTAACAGGAACAGCCTATTGCCGTCTACCGAACACAGTACCAGACTCCATGAGAAATCTCCACTGAGAATCTGTTGTCATAAAAACCTAATAACACTTTACCCAATCTGGAAGTCGAACCTGAGACCTCATGCACATAAATCACTACAAATTATAAAACAAAGTCCTCCGCTGCGTCTGTATGTCTGTTCGCGATAAACTCAAAATCTGAACTGATTTTCATGCGGTTTTTACGAATAGACAGAGTGATTAATGAGGAAGGTTTAGGTGCATAATTTTTTAAAGTTTTTACTACCCATTGCGAAGCCGGTTATTTATGTGAATAATATTGAACAAAGTACAAAGTAAAGAAACGTAGCTTAGCTAAGTTACTACACTGTTTTTATGCTCTGCCGAAACACACAGATAGACAGACAATAATTCTAAAAACGTGGTTGAGAGAGACCTTAATAGTCAAATCATATTTCATAAATAATATTGTCTTCTGTTTACGCGAATGTTATTCATTGAAATTAAACTACTATATACGGATTTTATCGCGTTGTTTATTTAACACTCTATTACATAATTTAGAAACTGTTACACTACTATACTGTACTATTAAACTTTACTGATTTTAAGCTAATTAAATTATTAAAACTAGCAAATCTATTTTAATCGGTTTTTTATATATATAAATAGATAGACAAAATGTTTGCAAAAATTTACTTAAAAGTCTGTAAAAGAGTTAAATTTAAATATTTATTACTGTAACTATTAAAATAAACGCGACCACCCATTTAACTTACCCAGGCCATATTTTTATTCGAACTATTTTCGCGTGCATTCTACTTCTGTTCCAGGGATTCCTGGCGAGGCACATCGGCCACAGCATTACAGCTAACGTTAACACGATGTTGGACAAACCACAGCGGCATATATTACATTGGACCAGCGCCAGAGCCTACGTGGTTAGTTAGATTCAATTTATAGTTGTCTTGAGCTGTTCTCGTAAGTTCCCAAAAACAAGCCTGGTTTTAGTGTATAGACTACTAGGTTCTGCGTTGTCTTTGTTCGGGAACAGTACTTTTTTTCAGGATGAAAGGTACCCTAATATCCATTTCTATAGACACGTATGTATGATCTTATGAATAGCTATGCTTTCATTGACTTATCATAACATTATCTCACGAAATAGTCTTTACAATACCCATAATTTGAATCCGTTCGAAGTTAGAATAGTTAATCCTAACTTAATATTATAAATGCGAATGTGAACTGTTTTGTTTGTATTTTACGCCTTAACTACTTACTTGATAAATCATCATAAAATTGCGTATACACTAGTGGGGTAGCGTGGGTGTCAGCCGCCCGAAGCGAAAGAAAATTTTGCCGTCCTTATATTTAGGTATTACAATTTAAAAGACATACAGTAATTATAAAGAGCTTTTCAGCAAGGACAGTTCAGTACAATTCAAATATTTACAAGTTATTATTATTGTGAAATATTGCCGCCTCCTAAAAGTGCCGCCCAGGGCGGGCCGCCCTTGCCACCCCTACTACGCTACGCCACTGGTATACACGCTGTCCGGGGTGCAGAAACGGACAAAGAGTACCTTCAATCCAGAAAAAGTACTGAAAACTTAACTACTCGACTGATCATCATGAAATTTCGCATACACGTTGTCAGGGTTTACGGAACAGGTCATACGCAACATTTCGTCCAGAAATAAGGATTGCTTCTGAGCGACCGAAGACATGGGCAGAAGCTACTAATAATATATTGACTACATTGCATCGTAGCCGGTCGTAGCGTTAGCTACGTGACTACATCATGTATCTACGATGTACACTCTGGAAATCATTTATTGATAGCTGCAACACACGTGCTTCGGAGTTGCTATTGCTATTTACGTAGGCGCTTCTTGTATAAATTTTAGTTTAATTTTGTTTGCTGTGTATTATTGAGAGAAAACTTGGTTACTGTGGCATTGCATATTGTCATTTTCTTATCTTTCCTCATGCCTATGCATCCCCGAAAAAGGCAAACGTATATATACACCATTATATCCCCAGATATATCTACATATTTTATTGCCTTTATAATAGAGGAAGCCTTTTGCATTCTGCAGGTCATATTGCCGATTACGTACCACTTACTACTGAGAGTATAATTAGGCACAGAAAATCCCAATAATGTTTTACCTGAAGTAGGATTGACGTAGGAACTCACGATCATGTGCAAATTTGTAAACGAAAAACCTCAACTTCCACAACCAATGCGTTAGTGCAAGCAGATATTCCATTTTATCAACATAATGCACGTAAATATAAATTGTGATGAAACAGCTTTTCGTGCACCTAAGTTGTAAATAGCATGTTCTAACATTTTTAAATTACAAAAATGCCTTCAATATCAGTTGCTTACCAAAGCAATATGGCGTGGTACTTGACGTTGTGAAAATAACGTACGTTCTATTTTCCTGATCTTCAATGCCAGGGAACTAAGGATAACTTTTTTATTTTATAAACGTCGACGGATTTTGAACAATTATTTGAGTATCACACAAAGTTTTGTCCTTTGTGGGGATCGAACCCACAACACTTGCCACAGTGGCGAGGCGACCACTCAAGGCAATACGCCATCAGCGCAGTCTATTGTAAGACACAATATTTGGGCATCTCAATAAGCCTTATAATCAGTGGTGCTGCCTTCAAATAAGTCCAAAAGCCTCACCCTACGAAAATGCCCGATCCAGTGTATTTAATAGTTTATTATATTGAATGTAGCATTAGTGCTGTGCTTTAGCGAACTCGTTCATGATAATAGTTTTATTTTTATGTGATAGGAGGCAAACAAGGATACGGATCGCCTGATGGTAAGCGATTACCGCCGCCCATAGACACCCACAACACCAAAGTAGTCACAAATGCGTTGCCGGCCTTTTAAAAAGGAGGATCATTCACTTATCATTATTATTTTAAGCCTGTATTGTGCCACTGCAAGATAAAGGCTTTCCTCTCACTTTTCCACATATCCCTATTATCCGCTTGTTTGCACCAGTCTCTCCTGTAGCTAATTAATTCATCCCGCCATCGACGCTCTGGTCTACCACGTTGCCGCTTAACACCACCTGGGATCTAATCTGTGCTGATTTTAGCCCAAACCTCCTACGGCATACGACAAACGTGTCCAGCTCAATCCCATTTGAGTTTGGCTGGCTGGATGACGTCGCGATTTGTGTTTTGGAGCGTATTGTAGAGTTTTTCACTTACTTAAATTAATTTGATTTAATTGAATTATTTAGTTTAATTTATTCATAATAATATTCCGACATTTACAATTTCGAAACAGTATTGATAGTAAATTATTATTATTTTTTATAATAATTTACCATCAATAACTTTAATTTAATTTCCTTTTTTAATATTATTTATTTGTAAACACTATGCATCAATGTATTTTAATTGGAAATAAATAATAAACTAATAGGTTTTGGTATTTTAACGATATAATTTATTTGCACATTCGTTTAATGTAATTACTTATATCACTTTTTACTATTTCATAATTTGATAACACACGAACAGATCATATTTTTTTATTTTTAAGGTTGGCAGCCTATATTATGTTTTCCTGTGTAGCATACACAGGCTTGTTGGTTGTTTTTAAATAAATTAATAAATATGCAAGTAAAATTAAAGATTAAAGAGGTCTTATTGTGATACTCTAGTTATCCCACTCCTTAAATAGTAAAGTATTTCTTATAATAGTAAACGACGGTTTTATTTGTCTAGTAGGCAAATATGATTGATTGATTACATACAGGAATTAAGTAGAATAAAAATGGACCAAGATAGAGTAGTATCTTGCATCCCTCTCCCGGCCGTAGTTCTGTCTATGGTCCGGAGTGAGAGGTCGTGGAACGCCGTCGCCTCCTTCTGTGAGGAAGTAATTTCCATCAAGGAGGCGGCGGAGCGGGAGAGGGAGCGTTTAAACCCTCTCCCCAACCGCAGAGCCGGGCGCCGGAGGGCGCGAGACGACCTCCAGCCACCCTGAGGTTTGACCTGGGGGTGGCGGGCTTTGTGGGCCTGCCCGTCATCCGTTTAGCACCAGGTCCGAGAGGCGGCGTGCGTGTTCCCACGCGCGCCTCTGTGTCGTGTCCGTCTCCCCTTTTGGGGGAGACAGTAGAGCTTTTATTTTGAGTAGTGGCTATTTTGGGTAGGTCTTTCGTGTAGTGGCCTGCCGTTTTATGCGGCGGGCCGTAACCTCGGCGGGGTCGCGACCGCATACGAAAGCGATTCGCGCGGCCCCGTCGATAGTGGTTTTGTCGAGGAACACCGTGGTAGGTTTAGTCGGTATTCCGGGAGGTACATTATTTCTTTTCCATCTTTCTTTTACCCCGGCAAGTCCGACATAATCCCTCCGCCCCCGCGGAGGGATAAGAGTCATTGCATTCCCACACGTAAAAAAAAAAAAATATATCTTGCATTAGAATCGATACAAAAGCGAAAATAAAAGTATTTTTCTATTCTTGTCTAAATACGCATTACGTAAAAACGACACGCTGGCTTTAATTAAACTTGGCACAAATAATTCCCGTATTCCCTCTTTTTCGGTTATACATTTAAGGTTTGTTTTATAAAAAATCAGTCGGCCGTGATGGACAAGTAATATATTTCCCTTCTTTTACACTATTCTCCTTTTATTTTCAGCAACGATATAATTTTCTACAATCTATCACCATGTCTGATTTTGATTCTGAATGTAGAGACTGATCATCTTATTTCAATATTGGCAACAAACAAACACAATTTAATACAAATTTTTACAACACTACCTATTCACAATTCAGCGATTCACGCAATCAAACCTTCACTGACCACACAACAATGATATTGATTAGTAAATCGTATGGGTAGACTAAATTTATTGAATTGAAACAAACCTATCATGTTGATGTCGGCTCATTTGCGCCTAATTCTGCCACAATGTACCACTGAACCGCAGTTTTCGATCAGGCGCAATGTTAGCACGGTACGTTAGTGCAGCTGTTTTGATAACTACCTGCCAGGAGCGAATTCTAAAATGATTTTAGTTTACAATGTAGTTATAATAATACGACGACATAGATGGCGTAGTGGTTTAATCAGTTGCCTTACTACGCCGAATGTGGCTTCGAATCCCTTGCAGGGCAATGTATGATCCACATTTGTTTGTTCCGAGTCTAGGTGTTCCTTGTATCCGTTATTTGAATGGTTGTAGAAGACCCACATAAAAATTATTCCTAGAGCAGCAGTTGTTTTTATTAACAACAAGAAATAAGAGATCCTCTGTATATCAAATTTTTTTTAAGTATGACGTTTGTATATGTTCATCTGAGGAAATAGGTACGAGTGTCACTATTATACAGGAAATCAACATAGGAGTCATAACACTCTTTATGCGCATCACACGATAAATATGAGTTCCATAGGCTCATTTAACTGCCTCTGCTATTCCTTTCATACCTGTTTAGTTCTGTTGCGTAAGGGTCTGTAACATGCGAGTAATACTCATAACACCAACAGACAAGCCTTACATTAATTTGCTACCTTTGCTATATATAAAAGAATACTTTACTTTTGCTGCAGCAGTGGTGAACATAATTTCTGTGCATAAGGTTTGATGGCCACGTCAGGCCAACAAAAAGTTGTTAGTTATATTGTCAAAACATTTTTAGTTACAACATAATATGTTACTGTCGGTGTTGCACCTCACGGAGGTATGCATATAAATTCATTCTTCATACGCTCACTCAATACAAAAAGATTAGACTGTAGTTTTCTATGCTCGTTCAATGGAGTTAGACTTTAGCAATCTTCGTGATAAATACGAAGAGCTCTATGAAATGCAGGTTTCTTCACAAGGTTTTCCGTCGATAAAACAAGCGATAGTTACAATCAATCGCTATTTGCATACCTATCCTAAAACTTTTATAAATTATACGCTTTGTTAAAGGTTGAGTACAATTAAAGGTTATATTTGTACATGGACCTTGAAAATAACTACGAATGATTCATGGAAAACTCGAGTGATTCAACCGAATAAACATTTCGACGTTTTATGTTGAAATACTTCCAAAATTGCTTGTGACTCATTCATTGATGAGTCAAGTTAAGGGGCGGATTTTTCGGAGCTTATATCTTTAGTCATTTTCGTAGTTACGTTGAGAATAATTATATAGACTCACGCGTGTTTCCCGAAAGCGTAGGCAGTGATTATATTCCACGTTGTATAATCCTCAGATATTTTTCTTTAAGCAAGAGATTCACTCTCATTACACTCCTTACGCGTGCCACTTGTAAGAATTGGCAGACATAAAAACATGTTTCTTAAGCAAGAACCACGATATCATAAATAAGGTTATATTTATATCTACAGGGTGATTTTGAAATCGTGTAATTCCTTTTAACCACGCATTCTACTGGTGATATAGAATAACCCTGACCATATTTTTTCTTAATTAGAATAATGGTTTCGGCAAAATTAGAGTACAGATTTTTTTCATGAAATGATTTCATATAGTCATATTTTAACCACCTGACACAATCTTAATATTTTTTTAATTTAAAAATAATAACATAACAATAACTGATGTCGTAAATAATAATTAGTTACGACATTAATTATTAATATGATTTTTTATTTTAATTAGTAAAAAATTAAAATTGCCTCGGTTGGTTAACATATGACTATCTGACACCATTTCACGAAAAAAACGGAAAAATAATTTTTCAAAAAAAATAAATCTAATTAAATAAAAATATGGTCAGGGTTATTCTATATCACCAGTAGAATGCGTGGTTAAAAGGAATTACACGATTTCAAAATCACCCTGTATATATTAATACGTGAAGCAAAATTTTTATACACCTTTTACATCAAATTAATAAAAAAACCCTACACGCACACAACCATGCATTTGACACAAGCAATCGAATCGCGTTCATAGTATTTCGGCATTGTTTGGCTGATATCGTAGAATTCTTCGTAACTATGGTTACATATGTATGTGGAGTAGATGACTAAATGAAATGAAGTTATAAGGGTATAGTTATATATACTAAAACCTTAATCACGATCAAACTTAAAATTTAAATCAATTATGGTCGAATTTCGACTACTTGGCGCCCACTAGTATCCTCACAAAACATAGGCGGAGCCGCTCCACATTCATATTCTGCAGCTATACTCAGTAGCTCGTGACGTCATTTCATTCTAATTTTATTTAACAATTATCGGTGTTAACTTACAATTGTAATTTGATAATATTTCTTCAAATTTTTTATGTCGTTTACAAGTTTTACAGATACTTAGTCGGTAGACATTAAACAAAGAAATAAATATCTCACTTAATAACACTGCACAACTCTAAAAGCGCACGCAATCTATGCCATCGAACCACCGAGGTACCTGTAGGAGGTACCTAATATCTCTATTTATTAGTTTTTAGGGTTACATCTATCCAACGGGACTATATTACCTACTAAGATTACGCTGCACCGTCGCCGTTTGTCTTTTCAAACTAGGTAGCCGACATAATTTATTTAATAATATTATACCCAAGTCCGCATCTGTGAATTAGTTCAAAGTTTGGCGTGTAATATGTTTACTATAGTAGGCATTGAACAGGTACGTATCTAGGTATTAAATATTTATCAAATGTGTATTTCAAACCGCTTCATTGGCTTTTATAATGTACACTGTGGCTAAATTATCGTTACACAATATAGCACTTATTACCAAATATTTTGATAGCGGCTAATATCATACAGCGATTTTATTTAAGCACTTTATAAATTAAATAAACGATTTATAGTGACGTATATTAACGTCAAACGGCTGTCTCGTCTTATTTATGACCAAAGTTTGTTCTTATTTTCCTGCTAATCACGAAGGTTAGGGTTTCGACAGACAAATTATTATAGAGACTCTCTGTAAGGAATTTTTTTAGTATCACAACAGGGTCATTTAATGTGATCTATTGACTGAAATTGACTATATCTTTATAACTGAACATCTAATATAGCCCTGCATTCCACTTTTAAAAACAGGCATGTCTATGCATATATGTAAAGCATACTATAATTTTCTATGTCATCGTCAATGTATAACTTACTATCAAAGCTACTTAACAATATGTTACCCGTAAATTTACATTTTACAATTGGGCGAAATGTATTACCGATTTGAAAAGGTCCGTACTATATATATCTACTTATCTTTTCGAGTCAGTGTAATTATTTTTATTTAAAATGGCAACTGCCGCACTAAGAATAATTCTTGTGTCGCTGGGGACTTTACAGATATTTAAACAACGGACACAAAGAAGACCCAGACTCGGAACAACCATTTGCGGACGTGGGATTCAAACCCACATCACTTAGCGCAGTGGCATTGGCAAGGAGACCACTTAAACCAGTAGTTGTCAAAGTGGTCCAAGTGGACCCCCAGGGGTCCACGGGAGACTCGACGGGGGTATATGTGGGCGTGACAAAAAAATGGGGTTCACAATTTGTAACCGGGGGTCCACGAAAATTATTTTGAGGAATACCACTCGCTGAAGAACCGATAATTTCTAAAAAAGAAGAGATCAGCTCGCCTGCTGTGGTATACAATCGGGTGAATTTCTAAAAAAGAAAAGGTCATGCCGTAGAGATCTGATCAAGTCAAAGAAATTGGTAGCTACATTTCAGCTGCAGGGGTCCACCGGAACCAGCTAAATTTTGAAAGTGGTCTCTTAGAAAAAAAGTCTGGGTACCTCTGATTAAACCGTCAGTGGAGACATCAGTAAAGTCTTAATGTGATTGTATTATGTAATTGTAATACCTTAAGCTAATTAAGTTATACACCAATACATAAGTATATACCGTAAGTTTACTTATAATAAAATAATATAATATCAGTCCTGAATTAAACTTTCTTACTGCTGGGCTGTTTAATTTACTATACATGATAAAATCTCAAAAATACATCACCTTCGTTTATCAGTAGCTCACTACATACTACTCCATTACATAGCATTTATTTCAACCTATCGCATGTGTAAGCAAAACAAAATATGAGAATACATAACAAATAACTTACGGGCTCTCTTTAACCGCCAAGTTTATATTGCCCACAATAAAAATCATATCTGCATATTGGACCAAATTCAAGATTTGCCAAAGAGTTCTCGTAAAATTCAGTGCCAATATCGCAGTATTAAAATACATGTTTTTGACTTCACTAATGTGATTACTCACAAGATTGTCTGTTAGGAATGGGTAAAACACTTATTTGTTTGTTAAGGATCTCTTACAAGAAATACAATTTCTCAATCAATAAATTTTGAAAATTAAAATAAGGTGTCATGTTTTCTCAATTACAAGAGATCACAACATGCCAAAAGAAAAAGTAAAAATAATTAGGTGAAAGAAAGTAAGTAGTCTTCTGTTTACGCAAATGTTATTCATTGAAATTAAACTACTATATACGGATTTTATCGCGTTGTTTATTAAACACTGTACACTTTCCCCGACGTTTCGGTTCCCCGTGACCATGGCTGCTGAAAAGCAACCGAAACGTCAGTGAAAGTGTACAGTGTTAAGTAAACAACGCGATTAAATCCGTATATAGTAGTTTAATTTCAATAAGTAATAATATTAAAAATTAACATATACAAGAATTAGAAATTTCAAAGGAATGTACCTACACAATAAAAACTTCACACGTAATGCTAAGATAAAAATTTACTTATACTGAAAATAATCAATTTTGACACATACACTTATGTTGTATGCAGTAAAAATTTACACTAGTTGCTATTTAAAGAAGCAAGTAAAGAAATATTGCTATTTAAAGAAATAGTAGGGCAAACCATTGAACTGCCAGTCAATAAACATAGAAGCCTCTACATTGGGGCTTAAGCACGAACCTTTGACTTCTAACAACGGTCGTTTAGTTTTTTAGTAACGTATAATAAAGCCTACATTGCCTACATAGAATATTCAGAAGATATCAAGTAAGTATGCTGACTTGCAATTTTGCTAGCTTAGTATTTGGGCTCTTTCTTCTTCAGGTATAAATAAACTGACCGACATTTAAAACAGAGCTGGTATTTTTATTACTTAAAAATGTCCTACACATTATTGGATATCTTTGCTCTGCAAAGAAACGGCACTCCTAAGTGCAAACAATCACTGATCTATTGCAAAAGATAACAATTTATTTGAGTGCCTGTAATAAAATAATAGCAATGATTCTTGGCCAACTTAATATATTATTTACAAGGCGTCGTATATAGTTTAATTAAAGCAAACATAGATTGATTTCATACTATTTAAATAACATGCTTGATGAACTTTAAAATACACTGTCTTAATATTTATTACCAATCCAAATATCTAAATATTGTCTTGTCGAGCCGCCTATATTTTTAAGGTAAAGTAACTCTTTTATACTTCACTAGCTATGTTTAGGTTCTACATAATAGGATCAAAGCGTCTGTCTGTGTATCTAAATTTAGTATCTTTTTTTTTTTTTTTTTTTACTTGGGGGAATGCTATGACGCATATCCCTCCGCGGGGGCGGGCGGAGGGATTATGTCGGACTCGCCGGGGTAAAGAAAGATGTTGAAAAGATAATGTACCTCCCGGAATACCGACTAAACCTACCACGGTGTTCCTCGACACAACCACTATCGACGGGGCCGCGCGAATCGCTTTCGCATGCGGTCGCGACCCCGCCAAGGTTACGGCCCGCCGTATGAAACGGCAGGCCACTACACAAAAGACCTACCCAAAGGTACTTACTTCTAGTAACACCCTACTGTCTCCCCCCTAGGGGGGAGACGGACTCGACACACAGGCGCGCGTGGGAACACGCACGCCGCCTCTCGGACCTGGTGCTGAACGGATGGCGGGCAGGCCCACAAAGCCCGCCACCCCCAGGTCAAACCTCAGGGTGGCTGGAGGTCATCGCGCGCCCTCCGGCGCCCGGCTCTGCGGTTGGGGAGAGGGTTTAAACGCTGCCTCTCCCGCTCCGCCGCCTCCTTGATGGAAATTACTTCCTCACAAAAGGAGGCGACGGCGTTCCACGACCTCTCACTCCGGACCATAGACTGAACTACGGTCGTCGGGAGCGAGAGGGAAATTTAGTATCTACTGTAACCTTCTTAACCCAACCGCTCACGCGACTACATCAACAAACTCATACAGTAAATATATATAAAATAACACACTTTGTAATATTATATATCATATTTATATCATAAGTTACATAGATATTGTTAGCTATTCGAGTTTTAGTTTTCTCACAAAACGCTCATTGCAAGGCAACAAAGTAACGAAGTCAGCTTGTTACAAAACATCCTTTATTCGCATATAACACAAAGTAGAATAACCAATAAAAAGTGTTTTCCTCACAAATCACTGAGCACACAAAACAGTGACAAACTTGACACAATTCCCATTGTATTGTCACTTTTGTCACATACTCGCCCACTTCGAGCGCCTGTCCAATTTGTAATAGCAATGATCAGTCACTCGTCGACAAGCTATGTTTGCTATAAAACTTTGATATTGTTGGGAAATATGGTGGAAGAGATTTTATTTGTTCTGTTACAATGTATGTTTTATTTTCAAGCTGTTATTTGACTAAATTGTTTCCAAATGAATGGAAATTGTTTGGATATATTTGTTAACTCATAAAAAGGTCTGGCTTTTGGGTGATTTTTTATATTTGCATACACAATTAGGTACACGTTATTGCTAGCTTTTAAACATGCACGTTGCATGATATACATGAATACGAACGTAAGAATTATACTTGGTTGTATAATTTACATAGGTATTTTTTGTGCTAGAATTTTATTGACTGGAATCATTTTCTATCAGCAAATTCTCGTTAGCATTTTTTGTATAACTGTAGTTTGTTAGTACAATATTAGTGATACATATAATCGCATTCGAATAATTATTGTTTACAACTTTTCAGGTTCAGGAGCACAGTGCACCTTAAAAAACCTATGTATAGCATTTTTAAGACTTTAGAAAATAATTTGAAAGCATTTTTTTATGAATTTTCGTTTATTTTATTTGTTTATTTTTCACGAATATTTTCCTAGTACGTTAGGACAATATCCGGCTCTTTAGGACATGGATCCAACGTGCAGAGGCCCTTTGAGAGTTTTAATCTAGTGTGGGTGTCACACCGAGACGTCTTACCGAGACGGCAGATAGGTATAGGAACACTATTGCTACATTTTTTCTTTCTTAGATGTAGAATCTAATAAATCTGGTCTATGGATGGGTGTTTTATGGGCTGGTATAATAATAACTATGGATGTAAAAACGGCGTCTCCCAGATATACTGTCTGAGCACAAAGTCAAATGTCAGATGATGACTCGCCAACTCACTAGATGGGCCTCCTAAATCGCCAGCATTGGCATTTATACCTTAAAGGCAGCGGAGAGCGGCACTTACTATTATATTTTTAATTATGTACATTGTTACTCTGTCATTAGTAGCAATGTGCATAATGTGCTAGGTCCCGAGATACCTAAACACAAAAGGAATCAAAACTGGTTCATTAAGAGATATATTGAGATCTAATGAGCTAGGTGGACATGCGACTAGTGAGTGATACAATTCTCCTTAGGTGTTATAACTTCGTAATTTACTCCTAGCCCTTACCCAAGATGCCGCAATATGCCTAATAAGTAAGACATGGTGAAAAATTATTGTTACACGCAATGCAGAAACAGTGACATTTACTTGAGTAAATGGCAACTTTGAGTCCGCGTTAGGTTTATTTTGTTTAAGGCATATTATCACTTTAAAACAGTCTGATAGATTTTTTTATGTTCAATGTTGCAATAGTTCTTAGAACGTCATTTGTTTTCTTCCTAAAACTGATAAAATACCTGATATTAAGACACACAATACAAAATTTCTTTATTTTATGATTCTGTAAAAGAGATTTCAATGAATCCATTGCATAAGTTTGTACATCTTAGCACCTGATCGTTAGATCTAGGATCTTACGATTTATTATTATGATTATATATTTATGATTTATTTTCTAATAAGATAGCATGTTATTGTATTTTATATTTTATAAATGGAATATGGTAACGTAACAAGTAGATAGGTAGACGCGACCTTTACATTACGCGACCTTTATTGCAAAATTTCCCGCAAAGTTTAGATATAAGACTTACTAACCTTCGCATACTCCTTCGAGGAAATAAACTTGAGTCTATGTATGTTTATATGTAATAGAAGACGCTATAGAGGTCGAATCATTTTGGCTTAGTAGGTGTAGTTCCACAGTTATTACTGATACTTATTTATTCCTGTTACCTCACGACGTGGTTTTGTAGGTACATACAGGTCAAGAATCGTTTCTAGTATTAATTTAATCTGACAACCTCATGATGGGTATGCATATATGTATGTATGTTCACTACACCAACCAGTAATATGCATTTGAATAACTAGATCGATAATGTATGTATATCGTTACTTTACAAAAACTTTGCGTAGGCATTGAAAGGCTTATTCAGCGAAGAATTAAATTGTTTTAAGATAATTGAACTGTTTGGTCCAAACCAAGTGCCTGCGAAATGATCTTAGGCATGGATATTGATGATAGTTTAGCTGACCAAATTAAATGAATTACCCTTATGAATTCGATAGTTTAGCCAAAGTTCATAGTAGACCTGTAGACACAATAAAGTGTATTTTATGGCGCAGATATGTATCAAAAATGTTAAGTTTGTATTTAGATTTTCCATTGAAGACTAGCTTTTAAATGCACGACCCTTTCGGCACAAATTTTAAAGTGCTTTCTGTAAATAAATATGTTTAATATTGTTTATAATTATATACTTACTTAGATGCCAAATTTGTTGTATCTTGTACTCTTATACAACAATATGATAATTAGGCAATTTTAAAGCTAAAATCCTATTTATTATTAATTCAGGGGGAATTTAAAGAACGCTGGCTGTAGCTCAATACTTACTTTACTACGAAAAAGTTGTTGTACTGTTAGCACGATTCTCCTAAAAAAGCGATACAACCCTACAAATTTCAGAATCATAACATTATGTTATTTGGCAGCATTATTCTGCCGGTCGTTTTAGTCAGGCTGCTATCTGCACCGTATCTCTCATAAAAATGACCACTAAACTGATTACGGAAACCAGAAGTAGATAGATTTAGTGATGCTATAATCCTTATCGATGTAGTCAAAGTGCCAACACTTAACGTACTTAACTTAGCTATTTTACTTCACGATAAGTAACTTGCATTTGAGTGACACATGACGTCAATCTAACAAATGCACACTGATGCCTCGTGGACATATATTATGTACTTACGATACGTTAAGTAAGACTATCTAAAATCAAAAGATCGTTCGCAACTTGGTGAAACATAAACAAAAATTGTACGCAAGAAACATATTAATTGCATGACTTTAAGATCTCAAAAATAAAGCATAAACTGCTGTATTTGGCTGTTCCATTTACACTTACTGCTGACTCTAGCATTTCTACATGTCCAATATTACACCGTTTTATAATTCCATTCATGCAGCTTCAGATACAGGAGTTGCCTTCTTCAGTCTTTGCTTGATACAATGGATTTAACTGGTCATAATAATAACTTAAATGATAAACTCTCGTTTACCAAACTGATAGTAAAATATCAGATTCATGACTGAAATAAAACTATATTTCTTGCTACAATTGGACTAAACAGCTAAAAGACCTTATAACGACTATTCGTTTATATTTATTGTCGAATCCTTACAGCAACCACGTCTTGCTAATTTATTGCACGACATTTCCAAATATGGCGCCTTCACTGAGATCGTTGACACAGAATTCCATTGTGTTATCGAGGAACATAACTAAAATACGAAAAGTTACATTCAATAAAATGTTCCGGCTGAAAATCGTCCCAATCTAATTCCGAAGGTTACGTTATACATCATAAAATACCATTTTTACGAGTCTAAGTAAACTGTGTGAGATTTTTGTTACTATTGCAATCCCAGCTTGTGGCATTTCCGATAGAGAAATTCACCAACTAGGAGTTTGGGGTTACCGTATACTATATATAATAAGCCAAAGCACATCAACTGTGCCGTAAAGAACTCAGATAAATGTGTGTGCGTGCTAGTCGATACACGAAATCAGTCGTTTTGCAGGCCATAGTAAATTAAGGATCAAAAAGATCAGCTTCTTTGGGCATCGGTGATTTTCCAGCACCATAATTGCGCGTGCTCCTTGATTAGATAAAGCGTTGTTGATAACTTTGCTAAGATATTTTCATTAGCCACACAAAGTGAAGGTCTATGCTCCATTGATAGAAACTAAAGTACTGTCTAAACATAATTACCGAAATAAAATTGTAACCCACCTTTGCCTAACACTTTGGTTATGTAGATTTAATTATAATAACTGTGTTTACCATAATGTTTAACATTATTATTTTTCTAAGTCTACAGTCAAAATATCGTTCATAACTTGTTATACATGAACGAAAATTGTACTCAACAAAAACTTCTGCTATACCAACCATAAAAGTTAACAGCTATTTAGCGTAACAAGTAAATGGCAACGAAGGAATTTAAACTTTCTAGACTCACCGAATGGCCTAGGTTTTTCACGAGCCCGTCCTCATAGTACTTTGTGTATTTGTGGCCAAGAGAACAAGATATTTAAAAGTCTGTTGAATGAATATTTTGGAGAAACATAAAAAGGAGGAAACACAGGCACATCGAATAGCGTTTGTCTATGAGGTTTTGAAGTCAAATGTTAAGTCACCAAGTGTTTTCAGACAGAATTTGATTAGATCTTTTCTCTATGGCTAGAGCACTATAGTGACTATCGAGATCCTTATGGAAGATCTGAAGTCAAATAATTACATGTTATTTGTATTCCTGCGGCAAGTAGACTATCCAGGCTGTTTAAAAAGTCGCTGGATTATCGACGACATACAACCTATGACTTCTCAAT
Organism: Catocala nupta; assembly: GCA_963675205.1. Taxonomy (NCBI): domain Eukaryota; kingdom Metazoa; phylum Arthropoda; class Insecta; order Lepidoptera; family Erebidae; genus Catocala; species Catocala nupta. Next base: position 10,849,444 of record OY776094.1, read on the forward strand.
GTCACCAGGGTTACGTCTAGAGACTCGCTGTTTCCGAGTAGAAGGTACGCGTTATCCGCGCTCTGCAAAAATGTAACGTTAAGGTGTCATTAAGCTGTCATATAGCTGTAAGCGCGTCATCCACATATTAAAACCGCGTTGATACCTTGGCGGTAAAGATTTGATCAGTTATTCCCATAGTTGTCGAGTTATTAATATTTTGAATACTAACTTTGAGAATGATGATGATTTAGAGGTTAAACAGAGTTGCAATCCACGTGTATGTATCACGTGGATTGCAACTGTAAACAACTGTAATTGTTATTACTCTATTGCCTGAGATGTTTCAAAGTTGCTAACACCATAACACTCAATTGTACCTATAATTATAATGAATTTGCTTCTTTTTTAATAACCTTTTTGTCGGTCAAACTGAGTCTTTTGATACTCAGTAAGTCGTTAAGAGTACAAAGAATACTGTCAGAGCAATTTTTTAAATTGTTCATAAAGCTTCTTCTGAAATATGATAAATAATCCTTCATTAATTAATTAACAACTTTACCCGTCGTACTTTATAAAGTGACCAAATAAAATTCCGCTTCTATTTTCGTTGGTTCTTAGAATTGTCTATTTATTAACGCATTTAAACATTAATAAATAAACAGTTCTAAGACCTGAGTAACATCAGTGCTTCTTAGAATCCTTTCAGGTAATAACTTTATTTTTAAATGACACGACAAGACTATTAAGTATTATTATATTATTATTATCAATACTGAATGAATCTAATAGAAATTAACGCATTGTACAAATATTTAACATAATAACTATATTAGTATACACATGCTTACAATTACAAGAATTACATGATACATGACGTCTTTCGGCAGAAATAATGATGATGGCGACATGATAAAAAGAAGCATTAGAAAAGATGGTACATCAGTCTATCAATTCCGCTTACTCAGTGGCCTAACCCTTTCAGTTCGTGATCTCCGGAGGCCACTGGTGAGCGGCTCAGCGGCACAAGGCCTGTCTCACCGCAACCCGTCATTATCTGCCATTTGACAATTAAGCCGAGCTATTTTAATGCATTTCAAGTTTTATTTGATGCAAATTGTACTTCTTCTGATTAGGTGTATCGTTTCAAAGATGATTGAAATGATACTACTTCGGCTTGTTTAGAATTATCGATGCAGTTTTACTCTGTATGCAGATTTTAAGCAGCGAAACATGCTATGCGCAATACGTGTGGCAGAAAAGTAAAATATTGTTGAATTTATTACGAGTTTCTGCTAGTTGATTTTAGTCACTTTGGCATTTACAATATACTGTTTTGCTTGTGCTTTTGCTCGCGTTAACGTGGATTTTGCCAATACATTTCTATCCTTCGGGCAGAGTACAATTTTGCGGGATGAAAGGCACATTCCCTTTTTGTACCACTGACAATGTGAATTCTAAATTTCATGATGATTGCCCGAGTAGTTAAGGCATGAAAGCTTAATAAACAAACTCACATACGCATTTAAAATATTAGTAAGGATTGACAATGGCAGCATTGCGGTTCTGACTTTGGAATATGGCAAAATAATTAGGAAAGTTTGGCATTCTTCTCCCTAGCCCAAGTCACTTGGTTTCGGCTTTTCTGGTCTAACCGGATTTGACTGGATATCAGTTTTTACACGGAGCTGCTGCCACCTAACCTGCGCAACCCGAAGGCTAACGATACCCTAAGGCTAGACCAGTGTCAGGATATTATAGGGCACTGACTGCCGAATAACGACTGCCATAGATGTTCATGGCAGCCGGGACCGACGGCTCAACGTGCTCTCCGAGGCACGTAGCAGGCGATAATTGTCAATCAGTACGCACATAATTTCGAAAAGTCATACAAGTTCCGAAAGTCGGAGGTGCGCGACTTGGTTTCGAACCCGAGACCCTCTGTATTGCAGTCTGTTGGTCTCCCCACTGAGCTATCGCTGCTTTACAAAATTACCAAGTGAGGGTAGCTGCCAGAACCGACTTTGCTAACGCAAGTAAGACCCGTTGTCTAATATTATATTATCATATTACATTGGGTAAGCAGCGGGATAGAGCTATTGCTGTAGCCATCGAGACTTGTAAAATGTGCATATTTAAATATGTATATTACACTGGAGACAACGGCCAAATAATATATGAGCAGTGACGCAAACTGTGTATCCACACAAAACAGCAATAAATTTATTAATTTACCTATATAATAATTCACCTGTTTTTAGATTTAAAACGAGTAGGCATAATAAACATTATATAATGGTATTTTTCTGCGTTGCCAAAAATGTGTATGTTTAAATTTTTGTCATCTGTTTGTTACCTTTTCACAACTAAACAGTTTGTCGTATTTTAATGCAATTTGGCAAGAAGATATAATATATATTAGGGAAGGACATACCCTACATTTTATCCTGTCATGTGTTCCCATGGGATTAACGTCGTCGAAGCCGTGGGAACCTATTACTAAATACTTATGAGGTATATAAGCAGACAGCCAATGTGATCTTACGTGGTTATGAATATCTATGGACGTTCGCGGCATACGATGGCATCATTCGGGCATTACTGACTTTAAAATAAAAACTATTGTCTATGATTACATCGTAATTATTTTGTGTTATTATTTATTTATTTTATTTTTAGCCTGTACCGTCCCTCTGCACGGCAAATGCCTGCCTTCGATCTTTCCACTCCTTTCTGTCCAGCACCAATTGTCTCCAATCCCGGTTGAACGCATCCAATTCATCCCGCCATCGCATTCTAGCCTTCGCATTTTGTGTTACCTCATAATAATTAAGTAGCTGTTATCTCTTCGTCCTTTTAGTTTATCTTCATTCCAAATTTCATAAAATCTGTTGTATAAGATACTAAAATGACATTTACTTTCGCAATATAATACTAACAGCTAACAATTACAGGCAAAATAACTTCAAGGCTACAATTATAATGTTTGTTCATTACATTATGTACCTATGTAATTAACAAACAACTTATATTAGTCTCTCGCTTATCTAACCGAACTGGTAGACAGAGGTATTATAATACACCCTTATTTCTCCATATATTGTTTTGTGTCCCACGTAATAGTGGGCAAATCTAATTGCTTTAGTTTTTAGTTTAAATAATAGTTTAAAAAACTAAAAAAAGCGCTCTATTAAAAAAACTTTCTGCTTTCTAAGATTTTTTGATAACCGCCACCCCACGCTTTTTTACAATAAAATTATTAAATTATTTTATACTTTTTAGACTATTTTTTTAATAAAGCATGTTTTTTTCTTTTTTTATCTATTTTTTTTTAACTATTATTTATTTTAATTTTTTTAAACAATTGTTTTCTTTCATTTTTTATAACATATTTTCTAAATTATTGTATTGTCATCGGTCTTCGATAAGTGTGCAAAGTTTCAAATCAATACATCGGTTTGAGAGGGGTAAAAATGTTCAGAGATTCCGTTACATAGATTCATAGACACATAAATACATACAAACCAAGCTAATAAAAGCGTTTTAAAAAGACAACTCCTGCACTAGAAATAATTCTGTGTCGTCGGCTTTACAAACATTCATACAACGGACTTAAAAAACACCCAAACTCGCAACAACAATTTGTGGATCACACAATTTTCTGCCCCGTGTGGGAATCGAACCCACAACACTCGCCGCGGCGGCAGTGGCAAGGCGACCACTTAAACCACTACGCCATCCATGGAGTGAAACCATCATTATTCAGCAATAGTGGTCATTAATGGTGCTCAGTAGACGACTCTGCTAAGTACCATTTCAGACTTTGCACTGGGTATTTCTTGAATGGAAAATCTCAATCATGAGCTCAACCTTTTCAAATCAAATCAAAACTTATATTTTGCAGAACATGAGTAGGTATAAAACCTCTTACAATTATATTAGTCTCATTATATTCTGCTGTCATAGCAGCACGCAAAATTAACACAAGAAATAATATGGATTACATTCAGAAATTTCATAAATATATGCTGTTTATATCTATAATTATATGGTTATCACTTGAATATGAATTAAATTAAATTAAACATTGTGTATTATTTATTAAATATGCACATGTCATGTTTACATTATATTACTTATCAATAAATAATCGTTTACGGAATGGTAACTCTTTTCAATTAATATTTGTTTCACTTTATTTTTAACTAGATGTGGCCGCGGTTTCACCCGCATTTATGACTACTGCACCGCCCCGTGGATCGTAGCGTGATGTTATATAGCCTATAGCCTTTCTCGATAAATGAGCTATCCAACGCTAAAAGAATTTTCAATTCGGATGAGTAGTTCCTGAGATTAGCGCGGTCAAGCAAACAAACAAACAAACTCTTCAGCTTTATTATATTAGTATAGATTATATACACGCTATCTGATATCAGCGATAGCTCAGTGGGGAGACCAACAGACTGCAATGCAGAGGGTCTCGGGTTCGAACCCACGTCACGCACCTCTGACTTTCAGAAGTTATATGACTTTTCGAAATTATGTGCGTATTGATTGACAATTATCGCCTGCTTCGCGCCTCGGAGAGCACGTTAAGCCATCAATCCCGGCTGCCATGAACATCTATGGCAGTCTTTATTAGGAAGTCAGTGCCCTATAATATCCTGACACTAGTCTAGCCTTAGGGTATCGTTAGCCTTCGGGTTGCGGAGGTCAGGTGGCAGCCGCTGCGTGTAAAAACTGATATCCAGTCAAATCCGGTTAGACTAGAAAAGTCGATCCCAAGTGACTTGGGAATAATAAAGGCTAGGGAGAAGAAACGCTATCTGGGATATCAAGCTCTGTTTTAGGTAAACGATTGTACAATCGAACAGCCATACATAACTTAGGTTATTTTCCTGAACCTTACAACTAACCTAAATGTAAATACAGTAACTTAACTCACTTACTCTTAAACTTTAACATTCATATGTTACTTTGTGACCTACATTTATTAATGACTATATTTTGCCCGCGACTTTGCTTGCGAACAGTATTGTCAACCTCGATGCAAGGTATGTCTTTTCTGAATCCGTTTCTGTATCCTAACAACGTGTGTGCGATATTTCGTGATGATCGGTCAAGTAGTTAAGACGTGACGCTTTACAAATAAACTCATATTCTTTATTATAATATTTGTAATGATTTTGGACTTTGACTTTCCCACTGCTTGCCCCATCGAACCTTTAACCTGACACACAGCAGTCGCTATCACAACCGTTACACCATCGAGTTGAGATGCTTGTTAATTACCTACACATAATTAATCAACATTGCCATCGATGTCAACTACCGTATTGATAGTTCATAGTTTAGTTTGACCGATGAACTACTAACTGTTGTTTTGAATACACACAATGCATATTGATTCGTAATCATACAAATTACGTCCTCAGTTTATATTTTGACTCTCGCGTGACATAAACTACTGTATGTCAACATTTGACACACTCTCCAAATTATATTATCAATTACTAAATTGCGCCCGCGGCTTCGCTCGTGTAACTGAAGATTTTGCCATAAAATTTATAGTCCACGGGAAGAGTAGATACTTTTTTCCTGGATGAAAGGTACCCTATGTCCTTTTCTGTACTCTTGACGACGAGTATGCAACATTTAATGATGATCGGTCGAGTAGTTAAGGCGTGAAAGTGCATCAAACAAACACACTCTAAGCTAGTTAGGATAATAATCTCCTCTAATTTCAGTTACGGTGATATTTTCGTATAATTATTATACACAAAATAAATAAATAACAGCACTCCATACAATTTATAATACCAGCAGATATTTTACTTTTAGTAGCGTCGATCGGTGATTTAGCAATTTTGTCAATGTTACGTCATGCATTCTCGTCTCTATTTGATTGATCGCCATGTCAAAATCATATTTTAAATTTCTTTAGGCAATCATGACTATTTATCATGTGACGATGTGTGATGTGTGTTACAGTAGGGCCCTTAGAGCAGTTACACACTTTTTATACAGCATTAGTTGCGTTTCAGTTGTGATGCAATAGCGAGACAGTCGCAAATTGTCTAGTTTTATACAAACTTGTAACGTGTTGATATTTTTAAACTTTTATACATATGTAGATTTAACTTTAAGCATAGATAAATTCGCAATATAACTGTACGTTCTTTTTCATTGAATATTGGTTTTTTATTGCTAAGATATAATACATGTAACAGTAAAATTCTAAATAAATGTTCAAGAAAACTTCTGCTGTTAGTTAAACTAAGTGTCCCTTACTATAAGTATCAGGAACCCCTTTCCCTAGTTTCTGCGTCTTTGTTCGCGTGTCTGTATCCTATGAGAAGGCACACCGGAATAAAAATATTTGATGTATCCTATGAGTTAATTATTATTTCACACATGGTCTACCTGTGTACCAAGTTACATTCAAATTTAGTTCCAAAACAGACCTCCGAATAATATAATAGGTTTTTAATTATGTCTGGTTTATCAAGGCTTGATAATATGATAAAAATCGCGTGGCTGTATAAACCAGCGCCTATCAGTCTCCATATAGTGACAGGATACAAATACGCAATTATATCGCTGTGAAAATTCACCGCGTCTAATTACCCCTAAATGATAAAAAATACTTCATGCTTAAATATAACTACATTCTTAAATTTATCCTGCGCGGTAGAGGTTTAAATTGTAGCCTAACATTGCCACTTGCCACTGCGGGGAATGTTGTGGGTTCGAGACGGGACAAAAAATTATGTGTTCCACAAGTAATTGTTCCGAGTCTGGGTTTTCTGTTTATCCGTTACTTGAATGTTTGTAAAGTTGCCCGAAAAACAGAAACGATTGCCATTGCGGCAGCTGTATTTAAAATATAAAATAGTTTTTGACACATACTATTCAATGTATCGTATCGTTATCGAAATGTATGTCTGATTAATCGTATTGTTTGGGAAGGTATACTTTCCTAAGCCATTTAACCAATTGGGATTAAACTTTGGTGAATTTTATGCAGACAAAAACAATCGCCATAAAAAGATGTATTGCAAGCCAATACCGTAGTTCAACTAGTCTTATTAAAACAATTAGAATAATGTCCTTCAAATCAAATTACGCTCATTATAGTCAATCTTAACGGAGACTTGCCATCTGCTGCATATAAATGCTGCTGTGTAAAAAGGGACACAAAGAAAACTCAAACTAACAAACGCAAAGTTTAAAAAATTTAACCTAGTTCACTATAATAAAACCAATTACTTAATTTCAAACAGCATTTATAATTCAATCGTAATTATAGTGACCCCCATATTTTCCTCTTATAAGCCAATATAGGCATACAGTACTGATATTAATGGGTATATTTAAAGCAAATTGAAGTCAAGCGGTAAAATGTTTCATTACGCATTTGTTGAGAATTAACGCAAGTTACATAGTAACATAAAGCTGATCCAATACGTTACAAGAAAACACATTCGCATGCGAAGCGATTTTGGAACTAGTCGAACGTAATTTACTGAATTCGGCCGTTATGTAACGTTGGATTGGGCCTTTTTGTTTGCCTTTCATAATAGGTGGCAACACTCTGTATAGCGTTATTAAAATATCTTTACATAAAACTCAATTATACTATACCTCACACGAGTATCGAACCAGGGAATTTAAATCACGAGAGTCAACGAGGCAGTTTATGAGTTATAATATTGAACTCTATCTGTTTTTATTTTTTAGTGTCTATTATCAATACACAGATTATACTATCAGACTATACTATACTTTTTGAATTATTAACCTCTGAGTCTTCTTAGAAGAGGTTAATGAAAACACTGTGTGGGTCTGTGTCTGTCTGTTAGTGAAAGTTTGTTAGTGACAGGCATAACTCCGGAAACACTAAACCGATTGACTTGTAACTTGGTGTGCAGACACATAGGGGTCATACCTCGGTTAAGTTTGAACATGGGCTCTGTGGGTCAAAAGACCCCCGAGATATAGGGTCATAAGTATTTTAAATGCTTTTACTTTAAATCTAAAAATATAAATAGGTCCTCTATCTCATGAGATTTAAAACAGAATGCTTAAATGTTGTCTTATACGTCTGCTCACCTTTCCAAAGATATATAGGTATAGGGCAGTAGAGAGAACTAGACAAACATATACAAAAGAAAATCTTATATATATCAAAGAAAAATTGGCTAAAAGGTTCCCTTTTTTTACCAAAGAAAGGCACTTGTATCATTACGTAATCTTATTATTAGTACTAAAGAAACTCTGAACTTCTAACAAGTTAGGTAGAGCCTGTCTTAACTAGCCTCTTCTAAGAAAATTGAGGCCGTATCTTGCATCACCAAACACACCAAGGGTAGACACAACTATTTATACAAAAAGGGTAGGCAGAATTATATATCATTCATATTTTGCCAAAGTAGTATGAAATACGTCAGGTATTAATAGGTGCATGCATTAATTCTGGATAATGTTTTTTTTTATATTTATTACTTTTGGGATTTTTTATTTTAACAATAAAATGTCAGCCCCATCGTTCCCTATACTAATCTAACTATCAGAAATAGAAATAATTTGTGCAAAAACATGTTATAGATAGCTACAGCTGGTTTTGATGTAGGTTCAGCTAAAACACTTGATAATGATAATAATATAATAATATAATATTCTACCACATACACACAACACCATCTAGCCCAAACTAAGCAGAGCTTGTACTATGGGTACTAGACAATGGATAAACATTCATATACCTATCCTTTTTTTTTGTAAACACATGCATATTATACATAGAAACACCCAGACAAAGACAAACATCCATGTTCATGCACACGAATGTTTGTCCTGTGCGGGAATCGAACCCGCGACCTTAGGCGTGGCAGTCGGTTATACTAACCACTACGCCCGAGGCTAATATCTTTTATATTTATTTCAAATAATTGCACAAACGAGTTCCTCTGCCTCTAATATCTCTCACCTGGATAAAGATATATGCCTCCGATTAAGCTTCATCGTGTTTTGTTATGAATGAATGATAAACTTATATGCAACCAAGATCTGCTTAAAATTTTTTTTTAATTTTTATACATAGATCCCTTGTACTAAATGTATTGGTTGTCGCGAGGACTTTACGACATTTAAAGAAACACAAAGCAAATACATATCGGAAACTATTATTACTTCGTCATTCACACTAATTAAATCAAACCAGGTACACTGGGAGCGATGAGGCGACCTCGTAAGCCGTTGGACCATCCATGCACAATTTTTTTACACTAGCATAATATCAAGATTGGCAATCTTCGTCGCAATTCACTCGTTGGCAGCAATAAACTATTTATTAGGAGTAATTACAATTCATGAGAGTTGAAGCATATCGAACATTTATCTCAGCAATTTTCTCGTGATGATAAGTGGCAACTTTTTACTAGCATGATGATAGCAACATCTCTTTCAATTAACTGTTGGTAAATTACTACTAACAACTTTACATACATACATAGATTCACGCCTGTTTCCCAGAGGGCTAGTCAGGGACTACGGATTTCCATTTGCTACGATCCTGACACACTTCTCTGGCTTCATTCACTTTCATCTCATTCCTCATACACGCTCGTCGGTTTAAGGTGCTATTAACCTGGCCTTTGAGCTTTGTCCAGAACGTCTCCGATCTGATCAAGAAACGTTCGCCTAGGTATTGTCCTTGCGACTGTTCCATTCACCCTAGCCTTATAAACTGTCTTAGTCAGTCTTTTCACATCCATACTTTCTACAAGCCGAAACCTTAACATACCCTTTTTTATTCTTTTCATTATATCCACTTTACATCTAATAATATATATACAGACACAACTTTACATGCATGGATATAGCGATTTATTACAAGTTCACGAGCTTTAGAGTTCATCATTTCTATTAATTAAATAATAAATGTATTATTCAAATTACTACGAGCCTATATTTTATTCGACAACTTGTAACGTATGTTGCAATACAAAAAATACTGTCTTCACTGTAAATCAATGTATGATATAGTAGATACACATAATAAAACCTAAATCTTACAATATCAGTAATCAGCATATCTACAATCTACTACATAACACAGTAATGTCAAATAAGTGATCTTATAGTGCTTGTGTATACCTGTATCTCTTTACTGTTATACATTATTATTATTCAATGTACATGAGAAATCAAAACAAATAATATTAAAAAGAAACTGAATTTGATAAGGATGTGTCGGGTTCGCGCTATTTACTGCACGGCATGTATCTCGCCCTTGGCAGTGTCCAAATACCACAAAATTAGTTCTGAACAAGCGGCATGATGGTAAACGCAGACTGCACATGCTAGAGCGCTGCACCACCAAGACCTTGCCTAGTTCCTTAATAAGAGCACTTATATGACCGCCGCAGTTCTTTAAATATCTCTGAGACCCATCTAATCGTCGTCAGGATAAAAAAAAACCTTAACGACTATAAGGTCTGATGCAAGGTATGTAATTTCCATAGATCTGACAAGGAGAGAAAAATATCAATTAAATAGAAGAAAAGTCCTTACAGACCTGTCAAACTAATCCGACTCTTGTAAGCCGACGTTATTTCCTAAGGATGCCTTTGTCGTGATCGAAGACGTAAGAGCTACAACTGGTCAACAACAAAAAATAATATATATCAATATTGCTCTCACAGTTTTTAGAAATGTTCACGCATCGATTTCTTGACGTCGGTCATGTTGCCTTATTTCGTCAATTATTTATTATTTACGAAAGTAAATTAATTTCATAAATTAAAATTAAACCCAACTTAATAATAAATAAATTTATTTTCAAATTAAATTATAGGTTTACACATATATTATAGGTTTACATATATATTAAAGGTTTGCATATAAATATAATTATGTTTCATGTTATCTCTAGAGTGAAATAAATCCGATATATTGCATACAATTTATTTATTTAATCTGTTTAAATAAACTTGCTAAACTGCTATATCATAATCCGGTGTAAAACAGTATTTAATCAAACATTATAAATAAGAACTAATACATTACAGTAATTCGTAACAGCTGTAACTGTAACTGTTAGTAACTAGCACCTGAATATCAGGAAAACCTGAAAACCTGAATATAGCAAATAAATTGTTGTAAACTGACACATACAAACACATATATTGCATGTAGTTGTTCATTGTGCCGGCTAAGTAAGGACTGCCGTGCTTATTAAACAGGCACTTCTGGATGTATAATAGGGAATACAACCATCGTAGACGCTGATGACTAAGGCCAACATTAAACTCACGTTGCTAACCGGGAAAATGGTCTACAAGCACAGTGTGTTAGAGCGAGATACACAGAGTTTTCCAGCTACGCCAAACACAGGCACACTGTGAGCTGGTTTGTTTTTTCGCTCGCAACGTTCAGTATTGGCCGCGCCACTGACTCACACTGTGGTGTACGCGAGCAATCGACATACGAGAACTCGTTGCAATCATAAAAATATTAGCATTACACCTGTATTTTGCGTTTCTAACTACACAACCCTTATCTGGAACGTTAAAAACAAAGTGTAATTTACGTTTGAATGTTTTGTTAACGTTATTTTGTGTTTTAGCTCCTTTATTTTGACCGGCAAAACGCCGGTAGTATCAAAAATTTGTGTGTACATTTATGCGTAGTGCAGTCCTTTGTTAAGTGACGCTCGGGAGACAGAGGAATCTTGTTGTTTCTGTGGCTTTAGTTCTGTTTGGTTTTATTTTCTGTTTTTTTTTTCGTCAACCGGCGGAGGTGTGGTTGTCACGTGTGTTATCGATCGCCTCCCTGTCGCGTTAAGGTGAGTGATAAGTTCGAATACTATACCATTCTCAATCATATGGCCATATAATGTTATCATTCATAGCAACGATGTCATAAAAAAAGCTTTTTCCTTAATGTTTTGGTTATATTTTTCCTTAAATCTACTCAAATGTGTTTTATTTTGATACAATTAGGTGTATTTAAACGTTTGTAGTTTATTTCTGTACCATATGTGTTATGACGTAGTCAGTAGCCACGGTTGAACGGTTTCAACATTTGTTTATTTACCTTATGTCTCTATAAGAATTGATAAGGTTGCGTAAATATACATATCCGTGGCCACATTATGTTATATAATTATGGTAAACGTATGGGTAAGCTGTGTTATTTTTCTCCTTTGATGAGATGAATATGGTAATGTAAACAGGCTTGTTTACAGATGTTATTTCGCAACAACTTATGCATGATCTTGAACGACTTGCAAATTGTCCGAGTTGACCTATATTTAATCGTTAAGACACAGCTGTTTTATACAACATATTATGGAGATATAAAAACTATTCGTATTGGTAAACAGTATTTAAGGTGGCGAGGTGACAAAGTAAGTGCGGGATTATATAATTGGAAATAATCTTTACTAATTAGATAAAAGGTAAAGTATGTATGTTTGTTCGAGGTAATCCCCGTATTAAAACAACAATTTTGCTGAAGTATCGTTAGGTTCTAATATATTAATGTATAATTTATGTAGGGAAAGGGACTGGTAAGGAAAATTAGGCACATATTTTATAATTTAATCGGATTTTTGAATATGTTTTACCAGATTTAATGGCACGAACGCGAGATTATCTTAAGTAGATACTAGTGATTACTTTTTAAATTATAATACTGTTCTCAGTTAAAGGCAAGTAATGAATAAAATAATATTATGTATTAAATTTATATAATAAATAATAATAACATCCCAAGGCTTACCATAATATCAGCGTCTAAAACGTTTCAATTTAATTCCACACAATTTGACTACAAGCAATAGTATAATTATATTAAACCCGTTAATAAACTGCCCCACTGCTGGGCTTAATCCACCTCTAGGTATAAAATGGGGCCAAAATAATGGCCTAGTTGGTGGACTTTAGACATCTTCGAAACATTATGAAGAACTCTTAGCAAAAGTCTTAAGCAAAAGTTGGTAGAGAGTATTTGGCAACTTTAACAGTTTTGATATTCAGAACTATGCACTCTTTCTTCACTGAATACTTCATTCACAAGGGTGGAGACCTGGTGTCCTAAGATACAGGCGTAAGCTTAGTTTAGGCACCAGTATCCCACATTAATAACTTTTGTATTGTACCCATAGACTAAGCTCATGAAATGTAATGTGGCGAGAAATAAATAAATTTTATAAATAAAATAATTAAAAATAATATCATTAGCCACGTGGTTTCGAAAACCTAAATAATGTGTCACGGTTGACTGAAATTCGTACTTAACCTAAACTGTTAAAAGTTGGCAAAAGTAGTTGCATCTTTCACTCACCATTTACTTGGCGCTCTGCCATGTTCTAAAACCCCATAACAAATACAATAAACACCAAAAAAGCTACTAATATCCATGCCAGCAAAATATGTATAAACTACTTTAAAAGAAATATAGTAATAAAATATTACCTCACGGATTTCATTAAACTTTATCGTTTAGTTATGAGTACATTATGTTGACCTTTTAAACAGATAAGAAAAGACCACCTATGTGGATGCTAAAGAAAGTATTTCAATGTTGACCATGCCTAATCATGGCCTAGTATCTATACTAATATTATAAAGCTGAAGAGTTTGTTTGTTTGCTTGAACGCGCTAATATCAGGAACTACTGGTTCGAATTTAAAATACTTTTAGTGTTCGATAGCCCATTTATCGAGGAAGGCTATAGGCTATATAACATTACGCTACGACAAATTGGAGCGAAGCAGCAATGAAAAATGTTGCAAAAGCGGGGTAAATTCTCTTATCTTATATGAAGCAGACGAAGTTGCGCGGGTCAGTTAGTACTACATAAAACCTGCGATAGCCTAGTGGGAGACCGTTCTACTGCCATGCAGTGGTCTCGAGTCTGATTCCAGGGCTCTTCTCTTCTAATTTTTCGAAGTTATCGGTGTAAATAGTTAATTATCGCTCGCTTTAACGGTGAACGAAAACATCTCGAGGAAATCTGTATGTCTAAGAGTTCTCCAAATTATTCGAAGATACGTGAAGTCTATCTATTCTGTGCTAGCGTGGTGGACTATGGCCTAACCCTTCTTACACTGAGAAGAGGCCCGTGACCAACAATGAGATAGTCTATATGTATATAGACTGGCTGATATTCTTATATTCATTACATTGCTCCTCTCAAAATTTGTAGGTATACTTCGAAAATTATTTCAAGGCATAGAGATTCTCTTACAACGTCCTGCTTTCCTTCCTTCCTTCACGATCAAGGCCTATGATAATTCTTCTGTGATTAAGTGACAAGCGACTCTCGTGGATGTCAACTGATTATGTCATTAACTCATTAGGTTATCGCTGAACCAGATTAGAATTCAAAAATTCCAACATTTAATTAATTCAATGAGGTCATAAAGTAACACTTATGAATATATACAAATAAAATTAAATATAAGTTGAGGCAGTAGGGCAAGCCAGATTATTTTTAATAAGCTTAAAATTCATTGCTTTTATTCAATTAATATGAGGTCAATTAAAATTATGTGTTGTAACTATTTCATTAAAATATAGTTGAACATTATAACTCAAAATCTAAGTAGTGCGTCGAAAGCCACGTTAGGTGGGAGCATACACTTTGGCATACATAAAAAAAGTAAAAACAACGCGCAACCAGATGAGCATGACTGATAACTGTGACAGTGAAAGTAAATGCACGAATTGTGCTATTAGCACATTAAGCCGGTGCGGGTTAGTGCCCCGTGCGGGATAAATAGATTATGTGATACATAAATATTATCTTCATCTCTTAATGTTTATAAAAAAGTAGCGATAGCCTGGTGGGAAACCGGTGGACTGCCAAACAGAGGTTTTAAATTCGAACCTATGAGAGAATCGAAATATCAGAGGTGTGCCCTCTGATTTTTCGAAGTTATGAGCGTCGATTATAGCTCGCTTTAACGGTGAAGGAAAACATCTTGAGGAAACCTACAAGTCTTAAAGTTCTCCATAATGTTCTTCAAGATGTGTGAAGACTGTTAACCCACACTAGGCCAGCGTGGTGGACTATGGCATAACCCTTTTCATACTTAGAAGAGGCCTGTGCCAAGCAGTGGGACAGTTTCAACAGGGCTGATATTATTATATTATAAAACCGAAGTGCAGGACTAAGACTGATGCTTCAGCAACCTTGTGCTGTGTCAGTATAGTAAATAGAGTTTCTGAAGAAATGGTCTGGTGTCAGCAGTGTAGCTAGTATGAAGTCCGCTGCTAGTGCTAGAAGCACCTCGATTCATATTTTGGAGTGTGATTTTTTTTTTTTCAAAAAGTAGCCGCTTAATATAAGGCGTACTATATAAGTGTTTACCGTCTTGGTAGCATATAAACCTATAATATACAGAAGAAAATGGAAGCACGGTAGTTCATCGTCGCAGCCGAAAGACGTCCACTCCTGGACAGAGGCCTCCCTCAAGGTTTTCCACATAAAACGGTTTTGGGACATCCGCATCCACCTTTACCAAGTCATCGGTCCACATTGTAGGTAACCTATCCCTGCTGCGTCTTCCGTTGCATGTAGTTGTATTTTATGTCTATTTAAGGTTCTTGGTAATATGATCAGTCCATCTTTGCCAATATCGCCCGTTTACGAGCATAACATTAAAAACTTAAACAAAAGATATTTACGTCTTTACGTGTGATCAAGTCATCAATGTCGTTTTCGAATGCTTGTGCAAGTTAAACATATGATTATCCGTCTTCATGAATGGGGCGTGGAGAAAGTGATCATATTCCTAATTATGAATGCACATCGTGTTACGCCTTCGATATCCGTGCGGCACAAAAAACATGTGCGATTCCCTGACAGTGTTGTCGAGTTTTTAAGTACTTAGGATTCGTGATGTTAATGTTAAATTGTCTTGAAGCAGACACTTTTTTCTATTCTTTGAAATGTTAAAATTCTAAATAATTATTTTCTAAATAATAAGTAAGCGATAGCGTACTGGGAACCAGTTAAGAGGTCTCAAGTTTGATGCCAAGGCACGCGCCACTTTCGAAATTATGTGCGTATTAAATAATTAAATATCGCTCGAATTAAAGGTGAGATATAACATAATGAGGAATCCTGTATGTCTGAGTCCTGTATGTTTCTGGAGATGTCTGAAGTCTTCTATCGTGCACTGGTCGCGCAGTATAGTGGACTATGGTCAAATCCTACTCTTATTGAAAAGTCGTCCATGCCCAGTAGTGGACAGTCTACAAAAGGGGCTGATATTATTTAAAATAAGTGTATTTTAAGTGAAATGAGGTGAGTCGCCATATTACGCGTGACATAAAACATAGCCTACGAAATGCGAGTGTAATAATAATACTAATTCTATCACATACACACAGCAACACCTAGCCTAAACTAAGCAGAGCTTGTACTATGGGTATTAGACAATAGATAAACATACATTTATACTTTTCTTTGTAAATACATACATATTATATATAGAAAAACCCAGACCAAGAGAAACATCCATGTTCATGCAAACAAATGTTTGACTTGGGCGGCAACGAAACCGCGACCTCAGGCGTGGCAGTCGGTTACACTAAACACTACGCCATCGAGGCCGACAATACACTTGTTTAATACATACAGCCTAGATTATATGTATTATTTTATTATATTACATACAATTATTTTGTTTTAACTACATTTTCTAAATCCATTAATCTGTCTTGTATATTGTAAACTAACGTTAATTATTGCTTTCAATAGGAGGTTAATATTAACATTGCTTGCGCCATTGAGAAATTATATTATAATCTAATTAATTTACAGGAAATATAAACTAAAGAGATTAATATAACTTCAAAATTAAAAAGCGTCATAATATTCCTCCGTATCGTCGTCAATTGGCAACGTGCCCAGAAGACTGGCAGCATTGCCACGTTGAATGGCAATACTTATTCTTTGTGCAAAGAAAATACTAGCCTTCTGGTCACGCGAAGCGTCGATGAGCCGCTTAGCTAGGTCTCTATAAACAGACCTAGCACTTGGACCCCATGGCTCCAGCGTTTCGACACCAAACGGCTCAAATATGTACTCACCAACAAGGTTTTGATATTTACGCCGTATGAGCGTCACCGCTGATGCAGCAGCAGCACCAGATCAACCCGCTGTGCTAGAAAGATGTGATGGCGCAAGGATGTCGACACAAGTTGCGTCCCACACATACCATCTGGTCTCTTGCCATCGTCGCGTACCAAGCCGTGAGGTTCAAGCTGAGCCGGAACGCCAGCGATGACAAGAGCTCGACGGAGTATGTTATTCAGGTTGGCGTGTCGTGATTATATTATATTATATTTATTTTTCTCTTTAGTTTATATTTCTTGTAAATAATTTGTGTATATATTATTATGTTAATTATTTAATTACATTATTAATAATAAAATTATATAATCTTATTAATTTACATACAATTTAGAGACAGTAAACGATGCAAATTAATGACGTCAATGACGAAATAAATATAAATTTAGAAGTAGATAAACAAATAAATGCATCGCTTTCTTAAGTTGATAAGTAAATATAAATATTGTTTAATTTAACACACTTTTGTTTTTGGATTTGCTTCCGTATTTAATCAGTGCCAAAGTAATCCTTTTGTCTACCTATACCATATGTTCTACGATTAAAGAGATCTACATTTATTTGGTGCCATGCTTACTTGGTAGAACCGATTAAAACACGTAGGTACCAAGAATTTTGGCGAACTATAATACTTGGAATTTTCCTCCAAAATACGTGATTCCTTCTTCCTTCGATCCTGGGTCCTTCAAACGGGGCGTGAAATAGCTTATTCTTAGGCCTTCAAAGCAATCACCTCAGCGCCCATTCAGTCGTCACAGGGACGTGGTGCGTAGGGCTCTGCTCATGGATTACATGACGGCTTACCATCAGGCGCGTGTATGTATTTTGACAGTAATTAACAAATAATATCATATATTCTGTAAAATATTAAGAATAATAAATAATTAGAAAAATGTATATAGAATCATACAACAAACGTGACACTCTATTTCGATTTGTTTGTTTTTGCTCTATTGCTAAAACGATACCTAACACGTGTAAGATTTAAATTTGAGTAATAATAATGTAATAATTATCTCTAGAATAAAACAACATACAATGAAAAGCGGGCAAGTTTGAGGATTACCGAACATCTGTGCGGGAGTTTGGACATTATTGACCGGATTTTATAATTAATAAACATAATAAATTATTTAAAACAAATATCCCACAAGTTAGAAAAAGGTTTATATACTGGTACAATAATATCAGCCCTGTATTAAACTGTGTGTGACCCCTTACTTTGTGTGAGAAAGGTTAGGCCATAGTCCACCACGCTGGCCCAGTGCGGGTTGCCAGACTTCACATATCTTTGATAACATTCTAGAGAACTCTCAGACATACAGGTTTCCTCACGATGCTTTACTTCACCGCTAAAGCAAGCGATAATTAACTAATTAATACGCACATAACTTCGAAAAGTCGGATATGCGCGCCTTGGGATCGAACTCGAGACTTCTGCGTTGCAGTCCAACGGTGTCCCACTAGGTTATCGCTGCTACTTTATATACCTGTGAATTAATAAAAATATTTTAGCTGTATATTATAAAAGAAAACATTCTTTTTAATATAAATAAATTATTTTTAATTACGAGTTGACTTTGGCTTTTGGACATAGACAATAGTTCCGATACGTGATAAATAAATATTTATAATGATACAAGATTTATGTCAATAGCTCTACTTGCAGCAACAAATTTAAATTTATATCAATTTATTGTAAATCTTAATATAATTTAACACAAACAATAGCTTAATATTTTTAAAATAAATTAATACTTATTCGGAAAAAAAATTATATTGAAGATTTTGTTTGTTATTATTTTTAATTTTCCGTTAAAATAAAATTTTCTTTTAAGTGACTCGACTTCGATCCCAGGGCACCCATTTCTGACTTTTCGAAGTTATGTGCGTATTAAATAGTTAATTATCGCGTACCTTAATGGTGAAGAAAAACATCGTGAGGAAACCTGCATGTCTGACATGCAGGTTTCCTCACGATGTTTTCCTTCTGAGTTCTCCATAATGTGCTCGAAGAAATGTGAAGTCTGCCAACCCGCACTGGGCCAGCATGGTGTACTATGGCCAAATCCTTCTCACATTGAGAAGAGGCCCGTACCCAGCAATGGAACACTTTAATACAGGGCTTATATTATTATTTCTAAATTGAATTATGTTCAATACTATTTTATTCGCCTAAAAGGTGAGTGTACTAAAGAATAGAGTTTCTCTTTCGATCGAAGTTTAATAATAGATAAAATCTAGTGTTGTAGTTTTTAAAAGGAATATAATAAGTAAGTTACGATTTATTTGACATTGTAACTACATATTATTATTATAATTAAATAGTAGAGAGAAATTGCTTCGGTGATGCAGCAGTAGTGAATGTGACTGTTGTATCTTAGGTTTGATACCCGGATCGGTCGAAGTGTTATTGGTTTTTCTTTTAAGAAATTTTCAGTAGCAGCATGAGGTCTAGAACTGTGCCCGTGAGACGGCAATTGGCTGATCTTTTATTACGTTGTTCCTTAAAAGTTAGCTGGTAAAATGTAGATTAATACGCTACTTTTCGGGGATATAGGCGTAAGGCTGTGTTACACGTAAAATACAGGGTGATTTTGAAATCGTGTAATTCCTTTTAACCACACATTCTACTGGTGATATAGAATAACCCTGACCATATATTGTTTTAATTAGAATTTTGTTTTTGGAAAAATTAACGTACCTGACCGTATGACTATCTGACACCATTTCACGAAAAAAACGGTACATTAATTTTTCCAAAATAATAATTCTAATAAAAATAAAATATGGTCAGGGTCATTCTATACCATCAGTAGAATGCGTGGTTAAAAGGAATTACACGATTTCAAAATCACCCTGTATAGATATATGTATATACAAGAAAATCATAAAACTAATTGCTTACAGAAATAATTAATGAAATCAATATCGATTACTTTAAGTGACCACGCATATACTATAGACCATTAACCAGTTGCAAAATGCACCTTAATTTAATAAATATAACGTTGCATCTTCATTGATTCGCTATCCTACCTTAAGTATACATACATCATAAATTAGATCACCTTGTAATATACATCTGTGTGTATCTCCAAACAGTAGGTCTACCATGAAAATGTCTATCCGAAACTTCGAGTCGAACGAAAGACTTTACAATGATGACATGTTTCTTCGTTGGTGTATCTTTTTTTTAATGATATAAATGCTTTATTCGGGGATATTTACGGAAAAGATTAGGAAAAACAAGACCTTTTCGTATCGAAATTAAGGACGAATCGTAACTAATATTATAAATGCGAATGTGAGTTTGTTTGTTACGATTTCACGTCTTAACTGCTCGACCGATCATCATAAAATTTCGCATACATGCACCGGGGGTACAGAAAAGGACATAAAGTACTTTTCACCCAGAAAAAATATTGTCACTAAGCTAACTTACGTTTACGCGAGTCTAGTAGCGAAAATCGAATTTTGAAATAAATTTGTTTTAGAATACGAACAGTCGATCCGAAATTTCGGCATATACGTTTCATGGTAGGCCTCTGGTGTCAACGGTCGGTCGGTGATCGTCTGTATGACGTAATATTTTCTCGCAAGTCGACTCACGCGCCGATTTCTTATGCACGCTTACACATACACGCACGTAATCCGCATGCGATACTCGTTAATTAATGCATAGCCTCATATATACGGCTGATTACTTGGTTATGATTTTAGCAGATGCTATAAGCATATGGTCTGTTATGAAATTAATGCCTGTGTAATATGTGTTAGTATGCGAATTACGTTTGTGCTTAACTTGGCAATTGTTAGAGTGCAAGACATAATTGAAAATTGGTTGTGTCTGATCGCCGATGTGCCGATGGGTTAGGTCATTACGCAGACGATTGTCTTTTTTTAACAGGCAGGATAGTCCGGTTTGATCCTTCGCGGCTGCCGGCAGGTACATTCACCATGGTGGGCAGTCGCGTTTTGTTATGTTGGCAAACGTCCGTCGATCTCAGCCAGACACTAACGGACTTTATGTCGATGTCCTTTGTATGCGTTGTTGCATAGGATTCCGTCTCCAGTCAACTTGTCCGGTTCACAGCTGTCTGTCTTCTTTGGAACGCCTTAAGTTGCTTACAAATTTATCAAACTTAAAACGTTTGCGATTTCTATAAGGCCCTTTCTAATGCGTGATTGCTACTCAGTTTTTGATTCGGCAACTTTACAATCTCACATTCGAATGTCGATTTATGCATGTCATTCGTTATTATTTGAATAAAGATCGAATATTCGAATCGCAGTTTCAGTAACCACTAATAGCGTTTTTTTATATTGGTGTGACAGAAAAATGCAACAACACTTTGCACGGGTATCAAACCTGAAACCTCATGCAGCATGCATAGTAGTCGCATTCACTTTCGCTGGGATGCAGACATCCCAATAACGACTAATATTTTAAATACATTATAATAACTTTAAGATCAGGAAAAGTCGAACAGAATCGGGAATTTCATGATGTGAAATTCCCGATTCTGTTCGACTTATCCGATACGATACTTTTTGAATACGTGCGATATTGCACATAGCTTAAACCTGGAATGTCCTGATATCGAAATCTCTACAGAATATCGCAAGCAAATAATATTCCGTTGATACCCAGTGATAAGAGTTATTCCAGTTATCCTTTAGGCAATACAGTACCGTCCATTGTGGGATCCTCTGATCCCACTATTGACATAGATCTCTGACTATGTCCCCTTAGCTGGTAGCATATCAACTCCTTCTTGCATGGTGCAAGTATCAGGCTACAGTAGTACAGGCTACAGTCATAGCTTAGCTGGGCTGTGTAGCAATTTACTGGAAAATTCTGCGTTAATTTTCTGCGCAATTAAAGTAGAACGAATTGCGTTCAGTGATATTGCATTATCTGTTTTTAGTTCATTTGTATTAGAACACATGCAACCTTGTATATCTATCAATGTACATAGGTACTAGCTATCATTACGCAATATTTAATTAAATGGAGGCTAAGACGGTACATATATAATAAGGGTTTAAATATGAAGGTTTAAATATTAAGAATAAAGCTGCTTTGTATGAAAAAAGTCGGTTACTATTTCATCAATATTTTTTGAATGGCCACATTGAATAAAATTTTCTCATGTGGTTTGTATAGGTATTGGTTTGTCTTAACAAAAACATCAACCATCACGTAATTATGGCACATTGAAACAATGAATACGGCCATACACAAAGCGATATAACTTTAAATACAAATTATATAAAAGGTTATTGATATTTATTACTAATAATACATGTTATTAATAATATATATAGTCTTTTCCCGGCATATAAATGATTGTCAAACAACCATTGCATTTTGTACAGTAACCACGAAATTTGACGTGAACGACAATTTTATAGTTAAAGACCTAATCCTTACTTAATATTATAAATTCGAAAGTAACTCTGTTTGTCTGTCCTCTTCACGGCTAAACCACTCAACCGATTTGGATGACATTTCCTACAGAGATAGTTTAAACTTGAGAAAGGACATAGGCTACAGCAGACTTTTAAAAAAGACGCGTTGCGATAACGTATTGACGCATTTATTTATTTGGCTCACAAAACAAGTTACTGTTATAGACATGTAGAGTATAGAGTACTCATCTATCTACAGTAATATATATGTACTAGCATTTGGTGGTACCTACATCAATAAAAAGAAGCCTTTGTCCTTCCCCAGGTTTTAAACTATATCTGTACCAAATTTCATCAAAATCGTTGAAATTAAACTAATATATACGGATTTTATCGCGTTGTTTATTTATCACTGTATTACATAATTTTGAAAATGTTACGCTACTACTACTATAGAATTTTACTAATTTATAAGCTAATGAAATTATTTAAACTATTAAATCTATTTATATTTAGGTTTACACTTTCCCCGACGTTTCGGTTGCTTTTCAGCAGCCGTGGTCCCCGTGACCATGGCTGCTGAAAATTAGTATTAGCTTATAAATTAGTAAAGTTCAATAGTAGTAGTGGAGTAACATTTTAAAAATTATGTAATACAGTGATAAATAAACAACAACGATAAAATCCGTATATAGTAGTTTAATTTCAATTAATAACATTCGCGTAAACAGAAGACAATATTATGTTCATCAAAATCGGTTAAGTGGTTTAGCCCTGAAAAGATAACAGATAGACAGAGTTACTTTCGAATTTATAATATTAGTAAGGATAAGAATGTAGAGGCAGGTACTTAGCACTCAAACACAGCTGTCAATATTTAGGTATAATAAACCTTTGTCTGTCCTTCCAGATATACACGTGTGTGATACTATGTGAGTTAGAATAATAACTAATTCCATTCTCATTGAGATTCCTAGACAAAACAGTTCTCACATATACAAGTAACAAAAGTAACAGTTCACGTGAAGTAAAAGCGAAAGGCTATTCTGACGGCGGAATTAATTTCACACCGATCTTAATTTATTCAATTACTTGTCTGCTTATCTTTAACCGCTGCTTTTTTATTTATATATTGGGAACTTTACGCGAGTATTTTATTGTAAGTGTAGACGGGTTTGAGTGTCGGGAATGTGTTATTGAGTATTTCTGGGAAGAAGTGTATAGTAACAGCTTCACTGTGCATGCAAATTGTTACCCGTTTAGGCTGAAATACTTTTGGGTTTTCTGTCAACAAATTCAGACTAGTAGCTTCCATGCACGGCAATCCAGTAGAGTTCTAGTCTCTGGACTAAAAATATGCCCGGCAGATGGCAATATATTTGCCTCGTAATATTTGGTGGAGCCAAAACCGTAGTTACTACTACTATTTACCGTGGGAGAGCCACACTTCGGCACGAATGGGCCGGCTCGACCGGAGTGATACCAAAGCCTCACAGAAAACAGGCGTGAAATAGCGCTTGCGTTGTGTTTCGTCGAGTGAGTAAGGGTATCGGAGGCCCAATCCCCAATCCACCTGACAAAGGCTGGCAACGCACTTGTGACTCCTCTGGTATTTTGGGTGTCCATGAACATCTATAATCACTTACCATCAGTCGATCCGTCTGCTCGTTTGCCAGCAATACCATAAAAAACATGCTAGCAAAATGTGGGATTATACAACTCAGCCAACGTTTTATTGGAATACAGGTATGAGACCATGGTATCTATGTTTTTACTGACGAAAGCCTATTCTCATCGATAGGCTCGCTCGCTATTGCATGGAACCAATACCATCCCTGGTGGTGTCTGACTGTAATATACTTATATTTACCCTTTCAGGCATAGCGCCATGGGACTAAGCATGTATATGTAGGAGAGAAAGACCTAAGTTGCATTAGCCTTCAACCTAGGTTATGTAGTATGCGTTTGCAGAATGCAGAATATAGTCATAAAATATTATAAAACAAAGTCCTCCGCCAAGTCTGTTCGCGATAAACTCAAAAACTACTGAACGGATTTTCAAGCAGTTTTCACCATTAGATAGAGTGATTCATGAGGAAGAACTAGGTTATAATTTATCAAGGTTTTGTTATACCCGTGCGACGCCGGGGCAGGCCGCTTGTAGATTATATTCTGCAAAACGCATACTACACGTTAAAGTTATTTGCTTAGCCGACATTTCGAGTGCACTATTTACATCGGCGCGAGATAACCGCGGCTTATCGTGAACAAAGAGTGTTGGTCACTGCAACCATACGTAACCTAGTTATGCGTACTACGGTTATGGGAGTCACGGTGAAATGTATGGAGTCCCTTGTTATTTAGTGTTAGGTATAAGTTTATACTTATCTTTGCTTGTGAAGGTCTCGGATACGAAGCTAGATGGACACTATTATAGCAAGATTCCATTCTCAAAAACTAACCTGGGTCATTACGCTGCTATACGACGGCTTTATAGGCAAAACAATATACTATCTATTAAAAACTCATGATATTGACATAGGCGAATTCTTACCAAAATATAAAAGACGCTTAAAAGAATTTATGAAAGTTTTATATTGTTTATTTCTTTTGTTGAATTCTTTCCTAACGTGTAGTTCAGTATAATGTATATACTGTCTCGTATAACTGAAGGAGTACACTATACGAAATTCATGTTAATTTTTTTGTGCAATTTTGTGTATAAAATGCGTTGTCGGAGATCGAAAAAGTGCATGTTAACTTTTCTTAATTATATTAAATAACTTGCCTACTTATTTTTACCGTTGATTTCTAATTAATTAATTTGTGATAGTTACTACTATTTCAATTACATACTTTACATACATTTTATATTTCATATTATACTGGTTCGGCAGTGGTAATAAATGCTATACATGAAGTCGCGACTCCGATTCCCAGGTCAGTCAAAGATTTCTGGGGTTACCTGTCAATAAATTTATCGACGGCAATAAGCTTGTTAGACCTAAAAACTGAAATGCGATTGTTATACATCTGAGTCCCCTTCATAAATAAAGACATGACGACAGCTGTGTGTAGTGATTTAAATGGTCGCATCGCCACTGCCATTGCGCGAAGTGTTGTGGGTTCGAATCTCACTCGCGACAAAACTTTATGCAATCCACAAATGGTTATTCCGAGTCTGGATGTACTTTGTATCCGTTGTTTGAATGTTATTGTTGTTCCGCGATGCAAGAATTATGTCTAGTACGGGAGTTAAAAGCATCTACATATACATACATTAATACGCGAAGAAAAAACTTATCTTATCTTATCTTATCTTGTGTGGGGGCCAGTCAGTACAGACCGGCGACACTTCGACCCAGTGGGATCTTTTGTGTCGACTTCCCCAATAACGATTGCCATAGATGTTCATGGCAGCCGGGACCGACGGCTTAACGTGCTATCCGAGGCACGGAGCAGGCGATAATTGTCAATCAATACGCACATAATTTCGAAAAGTCATATAACTTCCGAAAGTCAGAGGTGCGCGACGTGGGTTCGAACCCGAGACCCTCTGCATTGCAGTCTGTTGGTCTCACCATTGAGCTATCGCTGCTCTCGAAGAAAGAAAAAACTTACTTGTATCTCTTTTTACGAAAATTGTGTGGACGGAGGAGTATGAAATTTGGCACAGTTATAGTTTATATGGAGAAGGAGGGGCGAATCGTAATATTTTTATAAAATATGCATTAGAAATACATTAAATTAATGAAAAAACACTACACTCACACAACCATGCTTTTGATACACGCAGTCGAATCGCGTTTGTAGTATTTCAGCATAGTTCGGTTGATGTCGTATAATTCTTTGTAACTATGGTTACATACCTTAGACTTACCTATTGCAATTTCACGGTATATATAATAATGAACAAACTTAAAATTTAAATCAATCATGGTCGAATTTTGACCACATGGCGACCGCTAGTATATGTAAAAGACTGTACCACAATTCATTCGGTTACTGAACAACAACAGTAGTTAACACAGCACAGCGTATCGAACAATACAAATTAAACAAAGGAGTGCATTGGGCGCGAGGTTGTGCAAGCGGGACGGAAACTCATTATTACAGCTGGTAGATAGTTCCTCATAATACACACATTAGCCTACGTTTACATGAAAATGCATTTAGATTGATATGGAAAACGTGTGGGGTTAATGACCTAACATACCTATGTTGTACTCCAATTCCAAAACTAAGGTGCTTTGCACTTATCGGTGTAGCAATCTCCATCTTTCTCTTTCCAATGTCATCTCTTTCAATCCCTTATAAGTTTCAACTTTCACAACTTCTTTTAGTTGATCGGTGTACCTTCTACTTGGTATTTCCCTCTTCCTTCTTGCTTCTATCTTGCCTTCCATTATATTTGTGATTAAATTATTATGTCGAATTAGGTGTCCTATCATATTACCCCTTCTGTTCTCTATTTGTTTCAAAATTTCACGTTTTTCATTTATTTTTGTCAATATTTTTGTGTTAGTAAGTTTTTCTGTCCAGGGCACTTTCTCCATTCGACGCCAGCACCACATCTCAAAACCTTCCAATGCAATGGAAAGGTCTATGTTGTACATACACCGAAAATGTACGATTGAATGGATGTCGTAGTGGCTTAAGAGTTGCCTCGTCATCTACTGCGCCGAATGTCGTGGGTTCGAATCCCATACGGGACAAAACTTTGTGTGATCTACAAATGGTTGTTCCAAGTCTGGATATTCTTTGTGTCCATTGTTTGAATGTTTGTAAAGCTCTCTAGGACACAGGATTTATTTCTATTGCGGGAATTGTTATGTAGGTAGAGATAGGAACATATATTTAAGGTCATATATTACTAGTTATAATTCTTAGTAATATTATAACTGAGAATGTTTGTTTATTATGCTACCACGCCTTAACTGCTCGACCGATCATCGTGAAATTTCGCATGCACTTCGTCAGGGAACCAGCAAAGGAAGTACTTTTACATCCAGAAAAAGTACTGTTGCTAACCCAAATTAACCTACATTTAGGCGAGCGAAGCCGCGGGTAGAATCTAGTACCTCATATAGTAGCGATAGTCTAGAGGGCGACTCTTACATTGCCATGCATGAAGGCTCAAGTTCGTTCCCAAAGTACGCAACTCTGCTTTTTCGAAGTTATTTAGGGTGAAATAGAGAGGAGAACTGTATCAAATGCAATTTTCATTAGTTTTATTCAGCTTTACTACAAATAATGAATTTTTCGTTGAATGCGTACTCCATTTCAGTAAAGCCAACAAAACGAGAGAAATTACATAAAATACATTTATTTTTTGAAAAAGATAACTGCCGCACTAGGAATAAATCCTGTGTCGCATGGGACTTTACGGACATTAAAAAAATGGACACAAAGAACACCCAAACTCTGAATAATCATTTGTGGGTCACACAAATTTTTTGTTCCGTGTGGGATTCGAACCCATAACACTCGGCATAGTAATTGGTGTGGCGACGACTTCAAATAAGCCGCCATCCGTGCAGTATATAGTATTTATTAAGCTACATATTTCTACTATATTGCCGTAGAGGAAAAGTCCATTACACTTTTCCAAACACCAAAATCGAACTCAAAGTTGAGCGTAGGTTTAATAGCCTCGCTGATGTATTAGGCCAAAGGTTATTCGTGTTTCAAAATACCACTCAATTTAACAGAAATGTAATCCAAAATCAATTAGGTTAATTTATGAAATATCAATAAACATGGCGTTCATTGCGATTAAAACCAATTAACGTAGGATCGTACATTCGAACATGAATGCTTTTCTTTCATAATTATTACCTTTCTATACATTCATATTCAATGTTTTATTTTATGCTAGCTTATGCGCGTGACTTTGAAATAGATACCTATCTATATATTTCTTTCTTAATATTTCCCGATTTTAAAGTGGCATATCAAAGGGACAAATTATGTATGTGCAGAAGGTTTTACGTGATGACAAACATAAAGACAGACGAAAATTCTCAAAGTAATTGTTTTTGTTTCTATAGCTCTTATGAACATCCGTTAGATTATATTTTTTAACTTTCTTCTATATACAGATATCGACTAGTTACATTACATTTTATTATGTATAGACTAGCTTCCCCTTGCATTTCATTAAGCAGTTTCATTATTTTTTGTTTAGTACTTGAAGCTACTTAGTTTTCAAATAATGTGCTTGAGGGGGACCTACCACTTTTCCATAGGTAATAAGCATGATTATATTAATTTGAACTTCAGATTTGAATAAAACATATTTAAAACAAAGATAGTTAATTATAAAATAATTTTGAAGACTACCTTAATTTACGTTAACAACACCAGTGTTTATGTATGTTTATTTACGGATCTATGTAAGTGTGGGTGTGTGTTTGTTGATCTTACATAACAACATCTCTTTATAATATTAGAATAGGTTAGGTGTTGGTTGCGCTTTAGAGATAAAGCATGACGATAAAATACATCGTTATTTCTTTCTGCTAATTAACGCAGTAGAAAGAGAGATTTGTTATAGTAGAATCTGCGCTTATATCTGAAACACAGAATTATAATAGCGATATACAATTAGTTATCACTGATGATTTATTAATTCGACTTCTTGAGGTCACGATTAATATGTACATTGGTTGTTGTCTATTGATCGTGTTCAAGATTCTTCGTGAAACCTTCAAGAAGAAGTCTTCGTTAAAAACCGTTACGTCTTCTTCCTATAAAGTTTAAAGCATTAAACATTTATTTAAAAATCGAACCATAAGTTTTGCATTCGAATGATTCGAATAATAAATCCATAATTATCTATCGCTACTAATAATTATTGCACCCAAAATCAGTATGCACTAGTTTAATTTCAGTAATAAATACGAAGGTTATTCCATATAGATTTTTAAACATCAATTAATAAAAATATCAAACAGTTGTACATTGAATAATATTAGTGGGTTATACTTCTTTACATAAGCCTTATAGGTATTGCCACAAACGACTGCACACAAACGACTTTGGCACAGAAAATCTCTACAATACAAAATTAATGGTTGTTTTCAATAATTGCATCGCGTCAACTTGATGCATCGTTTCTTCTTCGTAAGATGTATCTATCTGTTACTGTCATTCTGTTACTATTACTTGTAAATAAGGTATCATTTATCTGCATTTCGTAATCCAACACAGGCAGATTTGTTTGAAGGGACTTGAATTTATGATCAATAATATAATAGCTCAAATGTAATATTATTGACCGTGGCTTTTAACTTTTAATATTTTATCTTTGGAGATATCAAATAGTTTATTATCCTCGTCATCCTTGGGGAGCTAGAGAAGGATATGATGGAAAATGAATATTTATTCGTGCAGGAATAAAGTTAAGAAATCTTTATGCAATATGCCAAGGTGCTTCTAAAATGCATCATCTCAGCCGAAAGACGTCCACTGCTGGACATAAACCTCCCCGAAGGTTTGCCACACATTCCGGTCTTAGTCCTAAAATATGACCACACCTTTCTGTTACACGCTGTATATGAAATTTAAATAGTAATATATAACACAGATGCTCTTAAGGGTAAGTAGGCTGCGGACTATCAACTGCTAAGATCTTAATATAACATCAGCCTCATGCACTCTTATAACACACCTATAATGCCTGCTCATCGGTTTATGATACTCTTAACCTAGCCGTGCTCTAAAACATCTACGATTCAGTTTAAGTTTAACTTTCGTCGTCAAAATATTTCACCTATTATTACCATCTGGTTAAATAATTTCCTATCTGGTCCTAATTGAGATTATATATGCAAATGTGAGTTTTTTTGTTACGCTTTCACGCGTAAACTACTCGACCGGTCATCATGAAATTTGGCTTACACGTTGTCAGGGGAACAGAAAAGGACAAAGGGTACCTTTCACCTAGAAAAAATACTGTTACTTTTTTTACGTGGGTATGCATTGGGGCATATCTCACCGCGCGGCGGCGCGGCGGCGCGGCGGCGCGGCGGCGCGGCGGAAAGGTTATGTCAGACTCACTCGGGGAAAGATGACGACGTCCCCGTCCTCACGAATAAACCTACCACAATGTTTCTCGACTTAACCAGAGTCGGCAGGGTCGCATGAATCGTTCTCACATGCGAATAATCACTGTAATCGTAATCAAATCACCGGACATGAGTTTCATTTTGACAATGAGTGTGTGCGTGTAAATTTAACTAATTAAACTGGTTTCTGTTTAGTAAATTTATTCCACCATATTATTATTATCTTAGCTAAATAAAAAACATCATGATAATATATAAAATTTATCTTATATAAATGCCTTATAGACATGCCTAAACGGTTTTACAAAATACAGCAAATCGTCTGCTATTTTTTAAAGACAATCTTATTAAGTGTACGATTTATTACAATATATTATTTTTTGACTGAAATAGCTAAGACATTATAATATGCATTTAAAACGACATATTTTTAAAACGGTATTCTAAAAAACGTGTGTGGGTTAGTAGACGAATTAAAAATCTATTAATATTGTTTAACATTTTGCACTTTAGTGTCAATGGCCTTAAATTATAAGTTTGTATTTACACTTAATGACACACGTGTGGTTCCGGGATCGAATTAAGCAACGCGTTATAGGGTGACATGTTTTCTGTCATCCAATCCTCAGCACGAAGTTATGAAATGTGCCTAGTAAACGATAACGGACTTGCGTAGCCGTCGTTAGTGCTGTGTGTCGAAGTGCCCATAGCGCAATTGTTTAAAAAAAATAACCAATTGAAGGTAGTTGTCTAAACCTGCACTTCACGAAGGTGCCGCTGAGCTCACACTAGTCAACCCGTGACCACGATCGATGCAAGTTGGTCAAAACGTCAAAATAAATACCTTAAAATACTTATTCAGTCAGGCATAATTGGTTTTTAACTAAGTCTGGCATTCCAAGAATTCATAGGTTAAGACCTTGTTGTTTTAATACCTATTGAATTATGTTCACAAATCGCAAAGTCTAAAGTCGTTTAATTATTTGATGTATCATTTAAATTTATTGTCGGGTTGCGGAGGCCAAAAGACAGTTACTCCGTGTTCTAATTGATATTTAGTTGTATCTGATTAAACTTTATGCCTAACCTAAGCCTTTCGGGATTAATAAACCTAGAGCACTTAGAACTTTGCCTTCAATGTCAATCTAACTGCCTAAATTCGATTACGTGGGGTACAGACATATTAAACGTACTTCACAATATATATTTATCATTACTAGCGGTCGTGAATTGGCCAAAATTCGACCATAATTGATTTAAATTTTAAGTTTGATCGTTATTAAGGTTTTATTGTCTATAACTATATCCTTATAATCACATTTCATTTTGTCACCTACTCCACATACATAATTATGTAACCATAGTTACGAAGAATTCTATGACGTCAACCGAACAATGCCGAAATACTGCGAACGCGATTCGACTGCTTGTGTCAAATGCATGGTTGTGTTTAGTGTGTGTTGCGTGTAGTTTTGTTATTAATTTAATGTATATCTAATGCACATTTTTTAAATAATAGGATTCGCCACTTCTTCTCCATATAACTTAAATACTATTATACATAACTATTATATATAACTTTCATACTCCTCCGTCCGCGCAATTTTCGTAAAAAGGGGTAAGTACAAAGTTTTTGCTTCACGTATTAATATATAGATAATTGTATGTAAATACTAAAGTATATTTTTCAACGGTCTTCCACTAGACTACTAGCAAATGTACATTGGACTACCACGCAGAGGTCTCAGATTCCAACCCAAGGCACGCACCTCTGACTTTTCAAAGTTTACGCTAGACATCATAAATGAAAACATTTCGTAACTAAGTTTGCACTTATGTTATAGGCAATCGTGCGTAGGTTTGAATGCTGGATTAGGAAAAGAGTCACATATTTTTTTAAATTCAATACTTAATTTAAAAATATATTTAAGTCGGTATATATTCAATTAAATTTCTGTTCTCACTTAAACCTTTTCTATAATTATGCAGTACAATATAAATAGTGAATGACGCGATGGCGTAGCAGTGGTGAATGCGATTGTTGCGCATGAGGTCCCGGGTTCGATACCCGGGTCGGAAAAAGTAAAATAACCACAATAGAATCTTTTACTTTTTCCGCCAGACTACAAAAAACCCAATGGTTTTTTGTAGCCTGGCACAGAGCCTTGTAGTCGATAATAGGGTCCTATTGATCCACATTTTGCCAGCTATAGTAGAACCTGACATCACAGCTGGCGATACTGGCGTAAGTTTATGTATGTATTACTTTTTACTCATACACCTAATAGTTCCTAACCTACTCATTAAATATCACAAAATAAATAATCAGCCATCTTATTGCCCTATTAATGTCATGATTCATGTCTCTTCTGTTCAAAATAATTTCGTCATACATAATATGTGCTCATAAAATCTAGACGATCGCTTCGTTAATATTAATTTGCATAAGAATGTTTTGACTGCGACCGCATTATTGTTCGCAGTTCGTATAAAATTATTGACTTGGTCAAAGTCTTCTGTGACTCAGCTGCCTAATATAGCAGTATCGATATTATTAATAGCATTATGCTTGTATTTCTACTAGAAGTTAGACTGAGGTGTAGGTGCAATAAAGCAATTTGCAACTATACTAAGAAGAGCCTATTGGCGGTTACAGAGAATAGTATCAAATTACGTGTTTCTGAAATTGCCTAGCCATATATACATACATAGTTTTATGCCCTGAATGGTTAGGTTAATGAATGATTAGGTGCATTACTCCCAAATTTCGTCAACTTTAATTTTAGCTACCATGAAGAAAACGGTAAGAGCATTGTTGTCTACAAGACGTACTTTCAGATCTTGTGTGAAATAAGTTAGGAAGGCCATTTAAACACTTTTGTATCAGAGCCGCTGTCGCCAGTGTACATTCACATTACACGTCATATTTGAAATCACTGAATAAATAGTTTCAAATATGATGTGTCTGCTCTGTTCTGCTCTGCTCTGTTAACTACCTCTGCACTATTGACGCAGTCATTTCCTAACCAAAAACTTAATATACTGTCAGTCTATTTTTAATAAAATTACTAGGGCGATGATGTCTGAAGATGGCGTAGTGGTTAGTGTAACCGACTGCCACGCCTGAGGTCGCGGGTTCGATTCCCGCACAAGTCAAACATTTGTGTGCATGAACATGGATGTTCGTCTTGGTCTGGGTGTTTCTATGTATAATATGTATGTATTTACAAAAACAAAAAAGTATATATGTATGTTTATCCATTGTCTAGTACCCATAGTACAAGCTCTGCTTAGTTTCGGCTAGATGGTGTTGTGTGTATGTGGTAGAATATTATATTATTAAAGGTATTTCATTATCTAGTTTAGACACAGATGTTTTTGTATATTTTAAGAATCCATATCAATGTAGCCTAATCTAAAGTTATATATCTTTAAGTGTACAAACTATTTTTCTTGAGGAATAAACATTATTATTATGATTATTATTATTAACTAAACTTTTCCCGACTCGCGCATCGAACTGAGACCGTACAGCGGCATCTTATGCCGTGGCTCAAATGACGCAGTCGAATAGTATATATACATATATGTAATATAGTAGTAATAAACTTACATACGTAGTGATTTCGTATATAGAGTTTGTGGTTTGATGCAGGCCTCGTGGGTTGTGTGTAAATAATGATACCACTAGGGTAAAAGGTTGCACGTTTCTAATTAGCATTTGACGAGGGACTGAGCCAAGAGATAATGATTGTTGCAACACTAAAACTTACAGTCTTTGAAATTAAACTGGTTTATATAAGAACTTTAATATAATTTCGAAACTATTTATATGAATAAACTATTTCAATTATTAAACTATTATAATTATTAAACAATTTAAATTTACACTGTTTAGCAGTCATGTTCACGAAGAGACTAAGATGGTGGTCGTCTCATTGTCGTGAAGTGTAGTTATTTCAAAGTACCCGAAAATAATTTAGTTATTGGTGGTCCACCATATTTACGCATAAAAATAATAATAATATTCTACCACATACACACAACACCATCTAGCCCAAACTAAGCAGAGCTTGTACTATACCCATAGTACAAGCTCTGCTTAGTTTGGGCTAGATGGTGTTGTGTGTATGTGATAGAATATTATTATTATTATATTAATTTATTAGTGTAAAAGTTTAGAAAATCGGTAGCTTATCTATCATCATTCTCCTGCCCTCATCCCAAACTATTTGAAGTCGGCGCAATATGTCTTTCTTTTCCATACATCTCTATCAATCGTCATCTCAGCACTCACACCCTTCCTGGCCATATCAACTTTTATGGAATCCATCCATCTTTTCTTGGGTCTTCCTCTACTAGAGAATCCTTGCACCTCCATACTCAGAGCTCTCCTAACAACATTTCTTTCATCTCTTCTCATCACGTGTCCATACCATGACAAACGTTCACTCCTCAATTTTTCCGTCACAGATGCCACTTTCAAACTTCCTCTAATATACTCATTCCTTACTTTATCCATCCTGGTCACACCACACATCGATAGCTAGACAATGGATAAATATACATATATACTTTTTTTTTTGTAAATACATACATATTATACATAGAAACACCCAGACCAAGACAAACATACATGTTCATGCGCACAAATGTTTGACTTGTGCGGGAATCGAACCCGCGACCCCAGGCTCTCAACTCGGGCTGTATTTTGTTGGGTTTTTCTTGGGTTTGACTAACGAAATCACTGAGTCTCTAGCTAGTGGTGCATTCCAACCATCTTCTCTATTGAAAATTGGGTGTTTCTTTTTAATATACATCGTCATCGTCAGACTGACTGTTTTATTAAAATCGTTTTATCCTAACGATTGAGTAACGCTTAATCCCTGAGAATTCATTACATATTTTTACTAGATTTCGCCCGCGGTTTCACCCACGTTAGTCCTGATGTCGTAGGAATATCGGGATAAAAAGTAGCCTATGTGTGAATCCAGGTTTCCAGCTACCTACATATGTACCAAGTTTCATCGCAATCGGTTCAGTAGATTTTACGTGAAAGAGTAACAAACATCCATACATCCATACATCCTCACAAACTTTCACATTTATAATATTAGTATAGATTTAATAGGCGCTTGCGATACCTGAGATATCACATACAAACATTGTTAAAATCCTTCTCATATTGTTTACCAGCTTTCGCAACTTACAACTTACATACACGTACACATGAAATTTGGAAGTAGATACTTATGTATACTTGATTTCAAAGCGGCCTAATCAAGATGAAACATTCACCAGATTTTAAGTTAGATTTCCAGCAAAACAATGTGAAAATCGCAATTCGTTTAGCGCAAATCTTTTGCTTGATGCGCGTACAAATATACAGACAGACAGAAATATTTGTTTTAGCTTCTATGACTCAATACAGACTACACTACTTTTAAATAAATTAAAAATTAAATACGCTGCCCTATGTACAGACATCGACCAGTTGCAATTTTATTATATTTATATATGAAAAACAAAATCGATTTAGTCCAGGATGATACAGGCCGCGAATGAAACATAGCATACGAGATGATGATTTCAGAGTTATAATCGGTCAGAACTGTAGTTAGCTCTTTCGCGCATTTATATTTCGTTCAGTTCCTAGTGCGACAGCAATAGGTCTGTTAGAAAACCTTTCTTCAAATGTTTTGATGTCCGTATTCCTTTTTTACTCACGCTTGTTACCAACATCGTGTGCAAGTGCTATTAATATTATTATCATATTTGTTTTTTTGTATACGCTCAAACACAGCTGCATCGCATAATTATGTTACTTTAATACTCCAAATGTTTTAAAATTATACGTACCTATTTATCTAGCATCGTCGCCTTTATTTCTTATTTAATTAAAAACATATTCTTTGCAATTTTATAATAGTCATATAATTTACTTATGGCTTCAGCCCGCGTGAATCCCATGAGGACACATTACTGGGGTAATAAATATCCTGTGTATTAATGTAGGACGTTGTATACTAGGTTTCACTCAATTCTGTTGCGATTTAGGCGTGATTGAGTAAGAAAATAAACAAACATCTTCGCAAACATTCATATTTTTAATATAGGAAAGAAGTAGGATACATTATGGAATATTTACGTGTTTTTAAAGGAAGGTACTACATATTCCTTCTAAAATATAACACAGAAGGCTTACTACCCACAGTTAAATAAAATAAGTCTACATGAATTAGTTGTTCTCTTCTGTCAAGCTGATCTAGATTTTTTTGATACTCGTTCGGTTTGCGGGAAAGAATTGTTGACTCATATAAGTATAATTAATTCTATTATTACGTAACAAAATGAAAATGTAATAATAATTTTACGCTCGCTTAGTTGTTAACATAATCATTTACATAAATACAACAGATTTGCTTTCTGTGTTGTTGTTTAGATACAAGTTTATTTTATTGTAATATTTGTAAGGCCTGTTGCAATTAATAAGTTTCATGTATAAAATTAAACTGTAATTATATTTATAATAATCATATTATCTTTATAATTATATAATTGTTAGACGAATGTTTGTGAGAGAACTTCGAACGACTTGATCGATTGAAGTAATATTCACACCATAATACTTACAATTATTTGTTGTGTAAAGACGATTATAGTTCATAACTATGCTAGACGTCTTTAGGTAATACTATAGTCCAGCTAACAATAACCACGTTGTTATATACTACCTTTAAAATCGCGGGTACTTTTGTGTGATATAGCTAGTAATAATTGTAATATCTTCAGAAGGTTAAGGGGTCAACCTGCACAATCGCTATAATATCACTTTTAAACTAATAACATAGTAACAAATGCGACGGTAACCCAATGTTTAAGACTTTGAACTTACGATCGAGAGGTCGCGGGTTCGAATTCCACCCATTACTGACGTAAATCCACTTTTAACACAAACATGCTAGCTCAGCTGGACGGGTCAACAAGAATACTAGCAAAATAAATTGCTGTAAACTCACAAAATAACACTAATAGTCGTCGCGCACCTCTGAGATTCGGATGTTATATGACCTTTCAAAATTATGTGCATATTGATTGACAATTATCGCCTGCTCCGTGCCTCGGAGAACACGCTAAGCCGTCGGTCCCGGCTGCCATGAACATCTATGGCAGTCGTTATTGGGAAGTCAGTGCCCTATAATATCCTGACACTGGTCTAGACTTAGGGTGTCGTTAGCCTTTCGGTTGCGGAGGTCAGGGGGCAGCCGCTCCATGTAAAACCTGATATCCAGTCAAATCCGGTTAGACTAGAAAAGCTGACCCCAAGTGACTTGGGAAAAATAAAGGCTAGGGAGAAGGAGATGTAAAATACGGAGAGGGGCGTATCGATACGCCCCACTCCGTATTTTACAAGGTAGTTTGAAAACCTTTCAAATGTTATCATAAAGGATGAATAAGGTTAATCTCTTTGTTCCCCACGTGTTAATTACAGAAAGTTTCAGTACAAACTCCACTATTCCAACTTGCCTTTTGTTGTTCACAATATATACCTACTGAAGGTACCTATAGATAGATACAATAGATGCTCGGTAAAAGATATTCTCATTTTGAAGCAAGAGTTTTTAAGATTAATGATCTATATTTAAAGCTGATAACAGAAAGGGGATAGTATAATTTTTATTTTGTAGTCTGTGTATTATACAACGAGACTAGTAAAACAAGGGACGTAATGGGAATATTTAATTCAAATAGTTACACTACCCAAATTCTAAAATACAAAATACTTTTGAAATGTTGAGTACATTTCAAAAGTATTTTGTAAGTCAATAAAATAAAAGCGTTCCAATCTGTTAGAAGGGATAATTGTTAAATGATAGAAAAAGGATGCATAATACAAAAGTGTCTCCACCGCTATTTCTATGCAGCTGTCTAAGGGAGCTAACGAGATGTCCTGATGTGATGTGATATGGCTACATCCCACTTTTTTATATTCAATACTTTTTTATATCAAATTAGCTTTGTCGTTTATCTTTAAATATTTATCTATTTAAAGACAAACGACAAAGCATACACTAACAATGTGTAAGTATATAAATAGGTATACATTATATAGTGCTGCCTTAATTATAGGTTGCCATATCATTAAAATATTAATTACCCTCCAGTTTTGCAGCTAATTTCGATACCGTTTGCACAATAAGATTTATTTTGATTACTTTTTGCTCTATAAAGAAGTTTAATAATTTCAATTATTTTATTCAAACATACTTTAGGGAAATAATAATAATAATATTCTATCACATACACACAACACCATCAAGCCCAAACTAAGCAGAGCTTGTACCATGGGTACTAGACAATGGATAAACATACATATAAACTTTCTCTTTTAGGCATTTATCCTGAAATAATTTTAAAACGAATTAATCTAATATATATTTACAAACGTATTCAAAAGATAACATAATTACAAAAAGACAAATACTAAATATTTACAAAAATGTTTTAGGCATCGTAGAATTCTTCAGCATCGCTGTCAACTGGTAACGTGCCCAGAAGACTGGCAGCATTGCTACGTTGAATGGCAATGCTGATTCTTTGGGCCAAGAAAAGACCAGCCTTCTGATCTCGCGAAACGTCGATCAGGCGTTTTGCGATCTCCCTGTACAAAATACGAGCACTCGGACCCCATGAACCTAGCGTTTCCACCCCAAACGGCGCAAATATGTAATTTCCGACTAAATTACTATATTTGCGCCGTTTGAGGGTTTCCGCGGTTGCAGCAGCGGCGCCGGCACATCCCGCAGTGCTTGGAAGATGTGCTCTTGTGTGTAAATTTATGTACAAAATCAATCACCATAATATTTAAGGATATTAGATCGTCAGTGTGTAGAAGTCGTTAGTGTTGAATAACAAAGTACCGGCAATGCAAATATAAATAAAATTTATCAAGTGAGGGTAGTTGCCGAAACCCACGAAGGTGCCGGCCGCGCCGTTGAGCTCACACCAGTACCCATGATCAATGTAAGTCGGCCGAAACGTCGGAAAATAAATATAGGTATATTTTTTACGATTGAGACGTGTTTTATAATGGTATATTAAGTTCGAGGACATAGTGGACACATCGTACACACTCGTGTTACTGATAAAATATAGAAATATATAATACTCAAAGTGTGGCTTCCGTGTTTCCAATGCGCAGGAATTAGATCCACGACAGGAATGTCCTTTGATATGGCAAGGAACAGGTAAGATCCGTTTTGCCATTATACCATTCGATAATGTATTTTATTCTATAATAAAGTCAAATATTACAGTCCTAAATATTTAGATATTTGAACTGTCTCGGTGGCTGAGCGGTCTTGTTTGCGACTGCTGTGTACAAAGTCTCGGGTACGAGTCCCGGGTAGTGGAATTTTCAAAACCAGCACGGATTCTGTAACTGAGGCTTGCCTTCTAGTACGTGGGACTTCAAAACATTGGCAGCAATATTTACGTGTATTAAGCCTCTGTCTACCTCTTCGGGTGGTAGAGGATTGAATATGGCTTGTATGGCTTGCAGATCGTCATTGAAATAAGGCCTAAGTATCTTTAATCTCTTCTACGAATTCCCTCGCTCCACATATTACCTCGCAAATTTATCTAGAAGATACGAAAATTATCATAATTTGATGTAAGTGTGTCTTTATGTCATTCGGTGCTTATCTTACTTTTAAAATACGTAACCGCTTTAAGTATTAATAAATAACCAAATCAGGCCTATGCGATATCTCAAGTTTTGCAAGCATCCATAAGCTACGGTGACCGGTTTCGTATATCCATATGATGACGTGGACTTCCTTACTTCCTAATATCCAGATTATGCCCGCGGCTTTACTCGCGAATGTAGGTTAGTTTAAATTCGTAACTTAAAGGTACTCTATGTCTTTTTTATACTCCTGATAACGTGTATATGCGAAATTTCATGATGATCAGACAAATAGTTAAGGCGAGACAGTGTAACAAACGAACAAATTCACATTCGCATTTATAATATTAGTTAGGATATTTCTAAAATAATAAAAACCTAAGCTACAATAATAAAGCTGAAAATTTTGTTTTTTATTTGAACGCGGTAATCTCTGGAACTACCAGATGGATTTTTAAAATATTGGGTAGTCCAATTCTTAAAGTATGTTAAAATGTGTAATAGAATGCGAATGTGAGTTCGTTTGTGACGCTTTCATACTTTAACTACTCAGCCGATCAAAGACCTTACCTCTCATCCAGCAGAATACTGTTCCCAGAGGATATAAATTT
Organism: Catocala nupta; assembly: GCA_963675205.1. Classification (NCBI taxonomy): domain Eukaryota; kingdom Metazoa; phylum Arthropoda; class Insecta; order Lepidoptera; family Erebidae; genus Catocala; species Catocala nupta. The sequence continues at coordinate 10,890,357 of OY776094.1, forward strand.
ATTAACAAATTTATTTTACAATGTGAAGTGTTTTGAATGAAGGAACGAGTTAGTGCGATGTATAGAGGAAGAGGATTAAATAGCTATACCAATAAGACATCAACAAACACGTAAGGCCTACAATATCAGTCATAGATATGAATTAAATTTTCTGTCAACGCATAACACCACCGGATCTTGTATCTGCCCATATAATTCTTGTCCTTTCACACTATATTTATTATCCTTTCTTTAGATCTGGCAACGATAGGGATAGCACTTATACCACAAATGGTCTTAGGCTACGTAAACCGCTTACCACAAGCCAGGCCATAATGTCCTTTTCCGCCTTGCCAAAGCAAATTATACTTCAATCTTGGCATCTAGATGATTTAAACATTTTTATATAGTTTAAACTGTTTATTCTGAAACAAATTACGTTGTATTTAAATAAATATAAATAGCAATGAATATAATAATATTTAAAGCCCATTAAGTAATTGCAACTACATAAAAATGGTTGTTATATAACAATGATCTTGGTGATTTAGATTGATGCTTGTTAAAATTGATCCAAGAGGAAATGTTTCAGTTTAAGTTTTAAGGACGGGCAACTTGTCATATTATTGTACACCTTCATATTTATGGACTTTGCCGATTGCTTATTCAAGCACATTAGACAAAGTTCTCACCGAATTTGCGCCTCAATACCCAACTAACCATATTCAAAGAAAACTTCAACCTTGTAAACCAACAAGAAGTACAAAATTATAGTAAACAATTCAATTACAGCTTGGATAGTTACACAGCTTACCCACTTACCTAACAGCCGTGTACATAATATCCATTCGTAGTCCTTGCCGCCTTCCGTTGACTACGGAACCATTCACCTTAGATTTCGCAACGCAATTGTCTCACCTGGCCGACTGACTATGTATTTGACCCAAATATCTCGTATTGTTTATTAAAACGCTTAAACTGTGATTTTAGCATAGCGGAAGCTTTAAATAGCGGGCAGTGTAGCGTTTAATCATTCGGTAAGGAAAGTGAAGTTACGAAAAATCGAATGATTTAAAAGTTGAAGTGTTGCATTCGAATGTCATCAATACATTATTACTGATTTTATTTATTTATTTTTATTCGAACCATAATCGATTAATCGAACATGATTGAGTTTATGATAGCTTTTCTGTATTGACTGTATGATCACTAAAGAGGTGCGCTGTACCTTCCAGTACCTGAAGGCACAGCGAATTACCTGTTATAGATAGGCGGTGTGTCCAAATTTAAGAATCCGGTATTGTTTCTGGTTTTTGTGGTCTTGTTGTGTGGTATTTAGTGTTCTATTTTTGTGACTTGATTACCAATTTTGAAACATTCTAATATTCGAATATCTAATCAATGAATATGTATTCGATTTGCATGCTTTTGTTTAAATTAATTACTATTATTTAAACTCTTAAATGTTTTGTAATTGTTGTTAAAAGCATAATTTTAGATTTGGCAATGTAAATCTGACAGAAAATGAAATTGGCAACTGTTTTGACCATCACATAAAGAAATCATTTAATTCCACTGCGCTGACTGTTAACCAACTTAATATCCTAGATTATTACATAGATTTAGACTAGACCTGTATTGAACCTAGGATGTTATAAACGTCCACTTACTTATGGCATATGACCTACGAAGTCTGATACTTAAGCGAACATAAAAAGATCTCTCAACGCCCCGCCAATCTCATATAACCGCCTTATATCACTTGGAAATGGTATAACTACTGGTTTTATAATCAGTATAGCTTTGGGTATTATTAATAAAATTATATGTTTAATATGCTGGTCTATGAGTAATGTTGTTCAGTAGGTGGTCTGCAGGCCACCCTAACTTGAACTAGATTGTAAAAGCAACATTGGTATAAGCAAGGTGCGTAACCTAGTCATAGATCATGCTGTTATAAAAAAATAAATTAGGAATTCATTCCTGCTTTGTGGGAAGCGTTTAATTATCGGACATGAATAATATTGACCTACTAATGACACACCTACTGACGCTACTGACAGCACCCGAGGTGCACAGCGGCAGTAAATGCGATTGCTGAAAACGAGGTCTTAGTTAGGTCTGATTTCCAGATAGGCAAAAAATCATATGGTTATTTATGCAATTACAACTGCGCCCGGTACTCAATAGGGTCGTATTCTGTTACGTAAGATCAAACACTTAGCTTTCGAAATCTGAATGTGATAGACTTCTGCCTATCTCTATTAAAGCGTAATCCTATTTTATCTATGTCACTGATGACGTATCAATAGGTACATAAACGTGATATCACAGCTGCAAAACTAATAAACTGAAATAATTTTAAAGCCAACAGCCAAAGCCTAAATGTGCCGAAAATCTATTCAAGCAGAAAATTTTACACACATATGAAATTTCATAGAGCGCGGTACTGAAACTACAACCCTGACCGCATGAACTGGCTTGAACTGCCGTGAGCCGGGGGTCAATGACCAGCGGCGATAGTGCATCCCATGTATTCCTACAACACACACTGTGTCATTTATAACTACAAAATTACGCAACACAGGCGGCACAGAGTCTAGTTTTTCCGAAGATGGAATCTTAGGTTTAAAATGCTTTGGATTTTATTCCTGCATTTTTTATTTCTATGAAGGGCTGCGCTAAATTTTAAATTTGCTATTGTTTGTTGATTACTTTTGTCGCAGTGTTTGGCGACAAGTTGTCTGCCATCGGAGTTATAGTCTTATCAACTGATAAGTATTTACTGATAAACTATACTTTGTAGCAATAAAAGGATTGGTTGAAGAAGTACACGTACAATGAGCTGTTTTCATTGGAAAAGTAAGGGCATTGGATGACCTAATTTAATTGTATACTTACTAGAGTGCTTGTATGAGCAGTAGATACATACGTAAGTTAACTTTAATGGTTCATAGAGGAGAGAGAAGTCTGTTTTAAATACAATAATTATTCCATATGTAAATGATTATATAAAAAAAAAATAATACAGTTTACGAACAGCTACATAATCGATACCTATAAGTATTGTTTAAACGCGCTAATCTCTGAAATTATGTTATGTATTTTATAGCCCATTAATTTAGAAAGGTTATAGGCTATATAACATCACGCTACGACTCTTAGGAGTGTAACAGGTGACACCGAAATTGAATAAAATTGATGTATCGCTATTATAAATAACAAATGTAAAGTTGCAATACCCGAATGGGTAACTGTTGATTCTAATACTATGTAACACCATTGTACAAACAGTTTTATGCAATAAATATATGCCTATGCCTATATGCCTACATAGATGGTGGTGTAGTTAGACATAGATATCTATGTCTAACTATACCAACGACTGTTCAATTTCAGTCATCCTTTAACAAACCTATAAATAACCATCCCGGTATACTCGATACAGTGTTATTATTCCTAGAGAGTTCCATTTTATTGTGTTCAATATTTCCTGTTGATGTAGGTCAGTGAGGCCCCAAGCGATTTCGTTCCCGCGCTCTGTTTACATAATATAACTTACAATTACTTAGAATAAAAATGAATACAAACCTAGATACAATCGGGTGAAACATTTCTGTTTGAAATCTGATTTCTTTACAAGAAACTACTAGAAACGAGAGCTTGGGTATACTAAACGCAAATTGATCAAACAACAATCTTACGAATACATAACGACGCAAAAAGTATATTGTGCAATATGCATATTGTGTTCGTTTTACCATTTTTCTCTTGGCTTAATTTTGCGCGTAAGTTAGTAACCAATAACGAGGTCTTGGTTTTGTGACCTGATTCGAGTGAGCTGTTAGTATATTCTATATCGTATCTTTATTTTCTATAACTAAAATAATAAGAGTATATATACGTCTCAATAATGTTACAGTGATAGATCTTTAAAATAAATTATCTACCAATTTATTTTAAAGCAAGCACTTGGAATTCTAATTCGGCCTGTATCTTTATCTACTTATCTATCTTAGTCTGTGTGTCACTAAATTATTGTCAACAGCGAATCTTTACTCAAAACTTGCTTTTACATTAGGCTATTATATCAGGCTAGGAGGACGACTAAAGCTACAAAGCTAAGAAATATATTTTCTGTTGCCCTCAAACGGCTTAGTTTTGCACTTAGCCATGAGTGTTGCGTCTCAGAGAGGGGTGTTAGGTTAAGACTTCAGGTCTAAACAGTATGACATGACGTTAAGACACACGGCTAAAACTGTACGTGGACTATGAATTCAGCACTTAAGGTAAATTGTATATGTACTATTATATATAGTCCGTGACGTATGTATGTCTATAAGTGTTACTTTGTGATCTAATTTAGTAAATATATTTTGATTATGATTTTGATTTTGTTCGCCATTGCTTCTTAACTGAAAGGTTACATTGGTTGGATTAATTTTATTAGAATATTGAAATATTGATTCAGGGGCTTCGGCTGACATAGATTTTAGAGTTCTGTACCAAAATTGTGTAAAACGAGCCTCTATGGTGCTACTGGCTCTATGGGCTGCCTGTCACAACTTTTTATCTCAGAAATTACAAATGTTATAGACTCGAAATTTGAAATAATTTTCGAAGTGAATCTCAGTGAAATTTATACCGAGACAAAAGTTATAACTAGTGATATTGTAAATGTGAATGTGATATCGGTTGTTTGTTACTCTTTCACGTTTTAACTATTCGGCCGATCACCATCAAATTTCGCGTACACGTTGTCAGGGATACAGAAAAGTACCTAAGTTAGATTTCATCCCGAAAATAGACTGTTTCTCAGGGTTTCATTTTGGCTAAATCTAGATTATCACGAGCGACACCGGCACAAACTAGTACTTTTATAAATATGTTAAATGTTCAGCTACTTATATTACTGACAGTACATACCGTCGCAGTTGACTTTAACGTTTACTTAGACAAGTACACGAACAATACAACTTAACGAATTGCAACACAACAAATTCAATACATAATTAAACCTAATCTAGCTTTGTACCATGATTAGTTTTGAACTAAATTCCTAAGTAAATTGACTCAGCTGTGTTACAATGTACAAATAAACACTGTTAAAACAACGCCGCTTTGATAACAGTCTCTTTGATATGTACTTATAGATAAGCCAGTTGTATTACTGGTTTGTCCAGGTAAACATTTAGTTGGCAAACTGGGTGACTTTCAAGATATATTAATAGTATTACCTACAAGTAACAACGTAATGCGTATGTGACCGATCGGAACGTCAAGAAATATAGAAGAGGCTAAGTATTAGGATGAGTTGACAGTATTTAGAGGATTTACGTATCTGATTACGAGAGTGCCGGAGGCCCAATCACCCTCTTTCACCCTTCCCGCTCCTTCTCCTTCCCACTTCCTTTTCTAAAGGGTCGCCAAGGCACAAGTGATGCCTCTGGTGTTGCAGGCGTCCATAGGCTACGGTGGTACCATCAGGAGGGTCGTAAGCTTGTTTGCTCACTTAGATGTATAAAAAAAAGACTTATTATTGGCGAAATGTTGTCTTTGATACTTAAGTGCATAAACTTATTAGATTTTAATAAAGGAGTAGAAATATATCATGAAAATACTCCTAAGAAGAGCTTCCTTAAATCACCGTCACTGTCTTTATATCACCACGTACTTACATTTGGTAGGTTCATACTAAGGTACATGTTTATATTTACATATTAGTTTTTAATACATCATTTACGTGTATTAAAAGAGTAGCCTATAACCTTCTAAATAAAATATTAAAATAATATATTATTGTGTTATAAATAAGGCTCAGTCTTCCGGCTCATGTGTTCCCTCCCTTCTATGACATTGGGTCCTTCAAACGTAGTGTGAAGAAGCATCTGGTCAGACCGGCTTGACACTGACGACGACTAGAAGACGTCTATCTTCTCCTCGTCGTCACTGTCTCTGGACTTTAATTGGGCTTTCCATCAGATCCGTTACAATCACTTTGCAGGGTCACGAAAAAAAAAAGTTTTTTTTTTATATTAACTGCTATAATCTCAGAAACTGTCAACCAAATTGTAAAATATTTTTTGCGTTAGATATCCTTTTTATTGAGACAGTTTATAGTTATTATAATAATTAACGCTATGGAGTGCAGCAGTGTGTACAAACATAATTGAATGGCTCTTTTGGTTCTTCGAATGTATCTAGGATATAGTTATATTAACTCATTAAGGGGTGTAAAAGTGTGAGGTACAACAAATTCAGACAATAAATATATCCATTATCCATTGACGCTTTTTTACGTAATTAAATATATTGTACTTTAGAAGAATAAATTTACTAGTCTTTTTGCCGTAGCCTGTTTCAAAACCACTAAGTAAGAATTTTTCGAATTATTAATCGCACGCTGCCTTTCTCTTGTTAGGGTGATTAAGACTGATGGCATAATATTTATCTTGTAGATATCTGCTACTTTGAGATTGTGAAACTGGCCCTTGTTATAAACGAGGCCCCGGTGGAACTGCAGTAGGTTATACAGCTGCTATGATTGGAGGCTCAATAACAGAGTCAGTTAAATTTTTCTGTAAAAGTATTGTCCTAAGTGTAGCGACACTGCTAACGCATTCGTTTTGTTAATTCAGTCGCAAGTATCGAGAGCGCCACGCGTGCAGTTGTCTCTCCACAGCCACTAAGCTAGGCCATAGTTCAATATGAATATTCATATTTACCATGAAGCATTTCATTTGGACACTTACAACAAGAACACTTTTACATTATCTCTACAATAAGCAAAACAGTCTGTAACTGTATCCGGTTCCCGGTATGAACAGTCATCTCATTCCCTATTATGTGCGATAGCTGGTGAAATTTGGGTGTAACACACTTCTACATAGCCTAGTGGGAAACCGTTGGACTGCCACGCAGAAGTCTCGATTTCGATAACAAGGCATCTCTGACTTTTCGAAGTTATGTGCGTATTATTAATTACCGCTAGCTTTAACGGTGAAGGAAAAACATCGTGAGAAAGCATATCTGAGAGTTCTACATAATATTCTCCAAGATATGTGAAGTCTGCCAACCCGCACTGGGCCAGCGTGATGGACTATGGCTTTACACTTCTCACAGTGAGAACAGGCCCGTGCCCAGCAGTGGGATAGTTTAATAAAGGGCTGATATTATTATAAACTTCTACCTACCCCTTCGATAACATAGTCGTGAGACTATATACATAAATATGTATAAACTCCACTTGTGTATAAATAACACAAGGATTTATACAATAGAGTCCATTTCCACACTCCGGAAAACTCTAGAAAGGCAGTGACGTAGAAACAAAACATTATACACATTACTCGGCAACTCCGATAAGAGTATGTTTTAAACAAACTGGTATGAACTCGCCCTAAGTGAAGTTACTCACGTATATGCCACCTTTATTTACTTAAGTGTACACAGTTTTGCGTTTGAGTTTCGAGAATTTCTAACTTCGTTTAAAGTTGGAACATACGGTAACGTATACCGCGCGGGCACGCGATTATATGGAGGCCATTTTTAAACTTGAAGCAGTGTATTATGCTGTTACTCTTTAAGAGTGAGTTGTGACATTGATGCCATCACTTTTCTTTGTAGTCGTTTAAATGCTGAAGGACAGACACAATTGCACTGAAACACATTTTACAAATACGGGATTTGAACAAAATGACCAGGTTGTTTTTAGTCGTCGTCAAACGTCCCGTAGGGTGAGTAGGGGTGTATCACACCCATTTCTCCAAGTACGGTTTTGGGTCCCATGGAGTTGGAAATGAGTTTGTTGCCGCTTCCGTGAAAATAACCTGACGGAATTCTAATAACACTGGGTTCAACACTGAGAATCAAAGCCGAGAACTCACTCATAGCAATCGTTTTTGCTCCTGCTGCGCCACCGAGCTTATATTTATTTAAAGATAGATTTTACATATAAAGGGAAGAAATATATATGCACACATATTGTAATCACTTTTTTCGCAATGAGGCTGAGGCGATCAGCATTTATCAGACACATTGCTATTCTGCTACTACTCAGAAATTCCTAATAGAAAATCACAGTTCAATGATTACGGATTTTCGCTTGCTACGACACTGGCGTTTGTAATTTGGTTTAATCACTTTCACGACATTTTTATTACATATTCATCATTTTAGACTACAATTAACCTGTCTTTCTCAAGATAGCTTCTAATCCTATCAGGGTCAACGTCCATCGACGCTTGCCTTGCTTTCTTCGTGATTGTTCACTTCAGATTTGTCTGACTATTTATTTTGTCGTCCGTTACTTTTAAGTCATTTAATAATGCCGAAGTCTATGAAAACTTGTATTATACCAGTGTAATCTAAGTTTTCATGGATACTGCTGAACATAATGTAATCCTTTCTGTGTGTTAAAGTTATCTCAATATACCATATAGGTATAATGTTGGTATCTTAAATTAAAAATTAAGCGTTGGCAAAAACATCTCGATTTAAATACCGTATGTTTACAAGCACCCTCGGTTGCCATATTTTGACAAATTTTAACGTGACGGGTTGGTATTTAAATTGCATCTGAAAAGTTTTAATTTACGTTCAAGTATAATTTTTGTATTTACATTATATTTCTTAAAGCTCTGCACTGTAAACGTTAACGTTGTATTTCATATATTAAAGTTGAATCCTATTTATAAAAACATATTTCTTTGAAGGTAATTTGTTTGTCAGAATCAGATTAAAGTTCGGGTTCGGAGTTCTCTTTGACTACTAAGAAACTTAACAAAGAGCAGTGATAGCTCAGTGGAGAGACCAACAGACTGCAATGCAGAGGGTCTCAGATTCGAACCCACGTCGCGCACCTCTGACTTTCGGAGGTTATATGACTTTTCGAAATTATGTGCGTATTGATTGACAATTATCGCCTGCTCCGTGCCTCGGAGAGCACCTTAAGCCGTCGGTCCCGGCTGCACTGAACATCTATGGCAGTAGTTATTGGGAAGGTCGACACAAAAGATCCCACTGGGTCGAAGTGTCGCCGGTCTGTACTGACTGGCCCCCACACAAGATAAGAAACTCAATGCTGTCCAATAACTATACAATTTTATACTATGACCCCAAAAAATTTGATTACACCTGACCACCAAAGATATGTATTTGCTAACCACCGTCATCTTTGCTACTATATTAGGCCACCATAATAAGTCTGGTGCCAAGTACGGTTCAAAGGTTACGCTACGCTTGCTTCAGGACATTACAAGCAAATTAGAATTTGATATATAATTTTGTAGTTCAATAATTTTGTAAACCAAATTACTATTTTAATCTTCAAGAAATTGAATTTGAGGTATTTATTTGCTTGCATATTTTAGAAAATATCACTTATTTATCCGTTAACTAGATATAATTTATTGTTCTTAAAGCCGATATTTGAGATATTGATTATTTATTACACTAAGTTCATTATACAAATTCCAATTTCAAATTTCAAATTCAATAAATTTTGCGCAAATCCGTTTGTTATGATCACTTGCTGTGATCATAACAAACGGATTCACTTGCTGTGATCATAACAAACGGATTTGCGCAAAATTTATATCATAGCGAAAGTAGACTAGCTATTTAAGATTCCTTATTCATATGCTAATACTGTTTCATCTGATAACTCTAATTTACGATCTTGTATAACTTGAATGTGAATCTATTTATATCTCTATACTATATATAACTGTATCGCTATGTATATGCATGAGAGATATTCTTGATAACTAATTGGGCTCAACTATCTAGTTGTGTGTGAACTTTACACAATGGGTCTTAGCATATTTTTTATGTAATGCTGTCTGTGTTTCTAACCGACTTCAAAAAAGGAGGAGGTTCTTAATTCGATTGTATATATATTTTTATGTGTGTTACCTTAATACTTTTTTTCTAGGTGAACCTTCGGTGAACCTATGATTTATGTAAGCCCACATTTTTGGAGCCTATTTTTGCGCTCTTTACAAATATCTTTTGATATTTCAGGGCCATTGCTCTGGGGATAGATTTCCTATTTGGAGATAGGCGTTTTTCCCTTTATTCTTTTGCCTCATTTAAACAGCGCTGTCTCATATGAGTAGCGCGTAGGTCTACCCATATTTAAACAAATAAAATCAGTTATCGAACTTCAGATTCACTAAAAATCGAGAATTTATTTATGCAATGCTTTAGTAAAGTTAGGACTCGCCTAATTTAGGTAAATGATAAGCGGTTACACTATCCTACCAGTTAAACATGGGATTAAAAAAAAACTATAGCAGAAGTTGGTATGGGAGAATATATCGCCCATAATATCAGTATCATGCAGGGACTACTGAACGAATTTTGATATGTTTTACATATTAGTTTTGGATAGACTTAATATTATAAGCGAAGGTTCCTCAAACGCTGACCCGTAGAATTGAAGATATAATGAATTTGAGATAATTCATGTAAATAACGTCGCAGGCATAGTATAGGTCCTGTCTAACTGTATACTACGTTTATGCTGACTGCAGTATGTGTTGTGTGTTTTCTGTCAAAATAAATGTATTTTCTTTCTTTCTTTCTTCATTCTTTCTTTCTATTTATTTATTTATTTATTTATTTTCTTAGGAAAACCAACAGCTTTACAAACAATATAGATAATGATTATTTAAAATACAGATAACCATTAATAGGTTTTCGCCGATAGTAACATGGTATAAATATAATAAAGTAATGAGCATGAGATAAAACAACGCATATCTCATAAATTTCTCGCACACGCATAACTCATCGACAGAGTGAGAATTTAACTTAGTATTTATACATAAAACAACCTCATGAATCCTCTAAAACATAGTTAATATAGTTTAACAGTAAACTTGTCAATTTATGCACTTACTTACTAAGCAGTCGCCTCGCCGATGCAACGCTAGTGTTAAACAGGTCTATATCAACATTATTTAGAATTTTGTTGAACCCATTACTCGCCCGCCGAATAAATGCATTCTGCCTGTAATTAGTAGATGCGTGCGGAAGGCTTAGTAGTGCTCCCTTCCGCAAGCCCATCATAGGCACCTTCAAAGAAATTAGGGACAGCAATTCTGGACAATCCAATAAACCGCTTGCAACTTTCATTAGATACAATAAATCTGCAATATTGCGACGTTTGGCCAGCGACAGAAGGTGGTGTTTATTGCATATGTCAATATAACGGTCGGAGTGATATTCGACATTAGTCCTGAAGCATAAATATCTGACAAACTTGCGCTGGACTCTCTCAATGCGAGAGATGTATGTCTCGTACCTTGGGTTCCATACTTGCGAGGCGTATTCCAAGTGACTCCGAACATAAGTACAGTACAAGATTTTAAGCGTTTTTGCATGTTCGAAGTCCTTGGAGGCTCGCATAATAAACCCAAGAGATTTATATGCCCTAGCAACTATAGTATCGACATGAATGTCAAATAATAATTTTGAGTCATGAAAGATGCCAAGATCACGTACACATGATACCCTCTGCAAAACATGGCTGTTCAGTGTGTAGTCGAATAGTAACATATTGCGTTTTCTCCCATAAGTCGTAACATTACATTTGGATGGATTAAGTTCCATATGATTAATGTTGCAATAGTCTTCGAGGCGTTTGAGATCCATTTGCATGGCGACGGCATCCTGCATATCAGTGACGACAGAAAATATTTTCATGTCGTCAGCAAAACACAAGACACGTGCAGAATGGAAACACCTGTCGATGTCATTTACACAGACCACAAACAGCAAAGGCCCTAGTAAAGATCCCTGCGGGACGCCGCTGGGAATGTCAATCCAGCTAGATACGTAGTTGTTGATAGCAACAGCCTGAAAGCGATTTTTTATATTTGAAGCTAACCATCTTAAGAGATCCCCACTAATAGGCAAAAGTTAATATATACCTACTAATATTATAAAGCTGAAGAGTTTGTTTGTTTATTTGGTTAAACGCGCTAATCCCAGGAACTACTGGCTCGAATTGAAAAATATTATCTATCGAGAAATAAGCTATCCAACAATAATTAATATATTAATTATTGTTGGATAGCTTATTTATCAAGGAAGGTTATAGGCTATAGACCACGACCACCATCAAAAATGCGGGTGAAACCGTGGGCACATCTAGTAAAACATAATTGTGTTCTTTTATTAAACGTAATATATAAACGTATAGCCTTTTTTAAAAGATTGGTAAAGACTGGTTTTGCTTCGTGTCGTGTTATAAACATTAATATAAGGTAACCGTTACAAAGAGTGCCTATACTTCCAAACCACGCCAAACTATCGCTCTCATTCCTGTTATGATTAAACTTGAGAAACACAGCAAATTGCTGGCAAAATGAATGTCGTATAGACATTTGGAAAGTAAAAGTACCATCTCACCCGTCTCCGTGGTCTTAAACCATGTTAATGACCATCTCAGTAAAAATGGATAACGAGCAGTAAATAGTAAAAAAATACTTTATGTTTCGGTTGTTAAGAAAACACTAAAATACTACACGCTGCGTGAATTCAGAAAGTTCTGGCAAAAATAATTTGGTTTGTTCAGCATTCGTCCCTCATGTTTCGTCCCAAACATAGAAATTCGTATTCAACCCAAAAATTGTGCCTGACATTTAAATAAATATTAATTTCTTAATGTAATTCCGTTTTTGTCCAAAATTATGTTCCTGTTTTTTTTTTTGTATTATATTTGTTGTATCTTCAGCCGAAAAAGATATTAAAATTCCCTATTGATCTCTCGGGAAACATTTGGGCTTATGATTGTATAACATCACGAGCCTGACAACGAAAAGATTTGAAATAATTTTGTTTTGCTAACTATATGCACAAAAATGAAGGGCGAAAAAGGAATAATTTAAAAAAAGGGGCGAATAAGGAACATTTTGGAATGCGGGACGTAATGCAGGAGCAAATGCAGAACAAACCGATCATTTGTGTAGGTAGCTTAGATGGTTGTGTCGCGAATATTGTGTTTTAGAAGTCTTGTCAATACAAGTTTATTCTATTTACTATTTCTTTTAGTAATGGCTCGCACGCCTATATTGAAAAATTATCCATACATATAGATAATATAATAATAATAATATTCTACCACATACACACAACACCATCTAGCCCAAACTAAGCAGAGCTTGTACTATGGGTACTAGACAATGGATAAACATACATATATACTTTTTCTTTTGTAAATACATACATATTATACATATAAACACCCAGACCAAGACAAACATCCATGTTCATGCACACAAATGTTTGACTTGTGCGGGAATCGAACCCGCGACCTTAGGCGTGGCAGTCAGTTACACTAACCACTACGCCACCGAGGCCGACAAAAGATAAAAGATACATTACTAAGGGCCTGTCCTACAACCTCCAAATAGCATTTATAAGATAAAAGTCTCGCTATCTCTCTTCTTTAACCTAACAAGAGTGAGACAGCATGCAAATTATCTATCGGATATATTTTACTTGGTAGTAGTGAAACTAGCCGTAAGTCTTACGCCTATATCCTTGAAAAGGTAAGCGAATATAAAACACATTCAAATTTTATTTAACGTCCTTAGTAATCGAATATATTACCATCAAGTAGGCACATTACCTACCATTCACCGTGCTACTATTGATAATTCTCAGACAGAAAACTTCAGTAACACTTTGCTTGGCCGGCAATTGAACCTCAGACACATACAGCAGACGCATTCTTTAACACTTCGCTATTCAATGCAGTCAATGACACTAACATTAACTAGCAAAAGTTGTTGCACAACTTTATCTAAATACTAGCTGATCCGTGCAACTTCGTCTGCTTCACATTTTTCATTGATGCTCCGCCCCTATTGGTCGTAGTGTGATGTTATATAGCCTATAGCCTTCCTCAATAAATGGGCTATCCAACACTAAAATAATTTTTCAATTCGAACCAGTAGTTCCAGAGATTAGCGCGTTCAACCAAACGAAAAAAAACAAACAAGCTCTTCAGCTTTATTATATTAGTATAGATTTCATTTTATAAAATCAAGATAAAATATTATAATATAAAATAGAATGTCGCATATTTTAAACAAAACACGTTGTTGCATTGTTAAAAAAAAACTCACACGTTTACTTTTTAAACTCACTTTCTTCGCGGTTTGGCAACGTGCGATGCATCTGTTATTATTATGTTTCACAGACTAGTAATACAAACACAATGAGCAGACATTGAGCTGGACGATTGTGCTAGATTAAGCATAATTATCTATGTCCCAAAATTGTTATTCATTTGTTTTGACGATATAAATTATGGTACCTATATGCTCTTTACTTTATTACTAGCTTTGGCCCGCGGCTTCGCTCGTTAACGGTACTTTATTCTCGTTGAAAGGTACCCTATGTCTTTTCATAAATGCGACCTATTATAAATGCGAATATAAGTTTGTTTGTTACTTTTTCACATCCTAACTACTCCATGGGGGATTAGGAATCTAAAATTGCGTATACACGTTGTTAGGCGTACAGATAAGGCCATGGGGCAATTTAACCAGAAAGAGTACTCTTTCTGGCTAAATTGCCCCATGGCCTTTTAAGTAGTTTAACGGGGCGTCCTGCGTGAGCGACGAATACAACGCGACGGGACGCTGCGAACGGGACGAACACGATCAAAACAACGGCCGGTACATCTTGCGGCCTATATGGCAGTCTGCGGCGAGATGCGACGTAACGCGTACCTGTTTTGTGGGCGACCATGCGCGACACCACGTTCGAAATGGTTGATTCAAAAATTCAGATTTAATAGCAGCAATAATGTAATCAAAAGTAGACTGTAACATGCCACAATATTATGTAAACATTTTATAATCGTTTCTTAATTTTGGATATAAATTATGGGATTCGCCAAATATGTTTCTTTGTAAAAATATTATATTTGTTTTCTTTCTATGTATTTTACTATATATTTTTAAAAGTCTACTTTTAGTATAAACTTTCAAGCAAAATTGCACTGTACTTCCCTATGATTCGAGAAGTAATGACCAAAATCACGTAGGACATTTTTCGCGTGTAGCATCGCGTCGCGTTCGTCGCTCACGCAGGACACCACGTAAAATAAGCTTACGCTAGCTAGTTAAACTCGCAACATTATTTTATGGGGCATAAGCGCAGTGGTTGTGAAGGTGACTGCTATGTACGAGCATAAGGGTCGGTAGCTGCACAGAATCTGGCACTAAGTCTGTTAGACAGCACTATCGCTGTCTTACAGACACAGTGCCCCTCCGAGCCTATATGCTCGGCCTTTATTATATGAGACCAAAGCTCGCCAGGTATAGTTTACCTATAGATTAAGTGTTTTACCAGTTTGGATTTAAGACTTGTATTACACCCACAGCCATAATACACCTCAGCCTACCTCTTCGGGGATAACGGCGTGAAACTATGTACTTATTTAGGTAGTTAGTATAGTGTCACTAGTAATTGAATTCTCATAGCCAGTTGCACTCACTGATCGGTAAACGATTAGCGAGATTAAGCAACGTTAGGTGCGGTCAGTCTCTAGATGGATGACCGCTTAGTGGTATTTCATCTGAGGGTCTCCGTGCTTCGGAGGGCACGTAAAAAGTCGGTCCCGGTTGTTGCTAAATTGACAGCAGTCGTCAAGCCATGTCAGAGGCCTACGGGTGGCTTGAACAACTCTTGACAAAAGGTTGGCCACTAATCACACGAAAAAAAAAGAAAAAAAAAGTATTTGAACTATCTAGGGCTTCTAGCCAAGATAGATATATAGAGAGTTTTTCTTTTGAGTTCACGACATTGCGTCTTTGGATGCTAGCAAAATCAAGGAAGACTACTTCCTATTAGGTTACGATAGCTATACAAATGTTTCTTCAGGCCGTGACTCTAGCCAAACAAGTCTACCACCGCCACCAATTTAGTCTAACTTTCTTCCATCACACCGTTCGCCACCGACAGAGTTTATTTTCAAATATTGGAGGGTATCTAAATGGTCGCGCACAGTACGGTTTTACGAACGCTTCTGATTTTGCAAGTATCCATAGGCTATGGTAACTGCTTACCCGGGCCCTTTCGATTAATGTTCCTTGTGTACATCCCCGCGCCACAAGGGGAGGCGAAAGGGATATGTCAGGCACTCCCGAGACTTCGGGCCTACCGACTAAAACCACCACAGTCTGCAAGCTCGCTGCTTTGTATGGTAGATGGGTCGCTGGAACTGAAACTACATCAGCGACCCACCCAGCAGTGCCTAATGCAGAGATGTAGTATCTGCGGACGACTCCTGGACGACGCCCTGGCGCAACAGAGGGCGTCAGGGGTAAGGGGACGACAACCCGTCTCCTACCAAATTTCCTTACTCACTGTGAATACTTCGGCCTCTAAATCCCAAGGGGGCGTACCGGCCAACGCGCATGCTGTGTCGGTCGACACCGTGCCCACTCCTGCCTTGAATTTTGAGTGGGTCGCTGGAACTGAGGTATAATTATACCCCTCTGTTTACCTCTTCGGGTATATAAGCGTCAAACTATGTAATTATTTAGGTAGTTAGTATAGTCTAACTAGTAATTGAACTATCTAGCGCATCTTGCCTAGATGCGCGTGTTTCCGGCGCACAATTAGATCGCGACACTCAATTACGTGACGTTACGTGTCCCCTGTTACGTTGTCGTCGCGTTTACGTCGCGTTCTTACGTCACTTATAACTATTACTTACTGTAGTTTAATTGTTTCTTAGTAACTTGTTTATTTACGACGATGGTGAAATTGTTCTAGTAAAAAAATGTTGTGTGTTTTGTTTGGGTAGAATTCTCGAAGGGAGTGATGTATTATTGGGCTTAGAGGAATATAAGGCTGAATAGGAGAGAAATATCTCTGCTAAAACACTTGAGTACATACAGGCCAGAAAATATTGTATTTACGATCTTATGAACACATAGTCTTAGTCTTCTGCCAGCTGGTTATTTCAGATCCCACATAATAGGGGGCATCGAGCACTGTTCCAGATTCAGTACCTTTCCTATCCAGAACAACGCGTGCTGGGCTCAGATGCCATCCTTACACGGTGGAGTCGACTAGAGTGCGTACCAACAAGTTTGGGTCCTCATACCTCTGCCGAACGATCAAGGCATGGAATTCTCTGCCATGGCACGTGTTTCCTTCTTCCTTCAATCCTGGGTCCTTTAAGCGGGGCGTGAAAAAGCACCTTCTCAGGCCGTCAAAGTAGAGACCTCAACATCGCCTCGGCTGCTATGAGGACGACGTGGAGGCCACTGCTCTTAGACCACACGACTGCTTATCATCAGGCGGAGTGTGGTCATTTTGACCAGCAAAATAAAAAATAAAAAAACTCGTGAAGCCTCTATAATACTTTGCCCAATCCGGTAGTGGAAGCCGAGACTACATGTATTGCAGAAGCATTAACAACCGTTGCGCCAACGAGGCAGTCTGAGCAAAATATTCTAAAGTTTATATAATAATAATAATATTCTATCACATACACGCAACACCATCTAGCCCAAACTAAGCAGAGCTTGTACTATGGGTACTAGACAATAGATAAACACACATATCGCACTCTTAATAAAACAGCGACTTAACTCGAAATTTGGAAATAAGGCAATTTGAACTCTATTTGTGTGACTATAAATTCAAATATTATACTCATGTCAAGTAATTGCAACAGAGTTAAAATGTGCTTAATCCAAAATACTCAGATAAGTCCCTGTTTTATTAAGAGTGCGATTATATACTTTTTTTGCAAATACATACATATTATACATAGAAACACCCAGACCAAGACATACATCCATGTTCATAACATAATAGATTTGTATTGCGTTTAATATTAACAGCAACTAAAGAACAATAAAAGAGTCGTCTGTAATGATCACTTGTATTGTCCTTGATTCCATTCCCGATCACCGATCAGACCACTATCCGACTAGCACACCGCTACACTGCCATCATAACTGTGATAAAGAAAATGACCTATCTACCAAAAGTACTAAACAAAGAATATAATGGGTGATGCGAATTTTTTTACTAATTCCAAATAGGTGAAAATATTAAAATTGTAAATGTTAGATATGTTTTTTTTCCCTATGGCAGCAGTACCTACAGTTAGAACGAGTTTCTTTTACATTTAAATCTGGTCCTTGGATTAATTCCCTTGTCGCGAAAGACTTTACAAACATTCAAACAACAGAAACAAAGATCACCCAGACCGGCAGCGAACACCTATTTGTCCTTGTGTGACCTCACACATACAATTTTTTGTCTCGTATGGGGATCAAACCCACGAAACCCAAAGCAGTAGCAGTGGCGAGATGACAGCTTGAACCACAACGCCATTCATGCATCCATATAATTATTTTTTACTGTCATTTGTCATACAAGTTACTACGAATATTTAAGAGAATGAATGATTAGAACAGTAATTCCCAACGCATATTTTAGAAAACAAATTCTGGTTAGTGCGAAGCCGTTAATTGTATGTAATTTATTGCTATCATCTCGAATAGTTTCCGTTTAGTTTTTAGTTTCGTTTATTAATTAAACTAGCTGTTACCGGTGACTTCGTACGCGTCGAATTTAACAAAAAAGTACCTATTAGTTTGCTATCGCGGTACCCACTCAATTTTTTTTCTAAAATGGAATTATCCTAAATTACTCCTTATATCATCAGCTATCTACCATAAAAATGAGCCGGTACAAACAGACATACAAAAAGACAAAATTTCTAAAAAAATATTTTTTGTTATTATACCTATGTAGGTACTATAATTATCGTATATCGTATCTACTATAATATGCATTTAGTAAAAAGCTGTTATTTTAGCATTACAAACATACACTTAAATTTTATTTATTTGTATAGACTATTAGCTAGTAATAAAAACATAATTATATATATATATATTTTGTAAGTAACAGTACTTTAATGATGAAAATATTTTTAAATTGGTTACGTCGTTTTTATTTAAATGATTACAAACAAAAAAACAT
The DNA here is from genome assembly GCA_963675205.1 of Catocala nupta. Classification (NCBI taxonomy): domain Eukaryota; kingdom Metazoa; phylum Arthropoda; class Insecta; order Lepidoptera; family Erebidae; genus Catocala; species Catocala nupta. Next base: position 10,909,368 of record OY776094.1, read on the forward strand.
ATATTTTCTCTTTATAATATTAGTATAGACTAGCTTTTTGCCCGAGGCTTCGCTCGCGTAATAGTATGTAAGTTTATATTAGAAAACTACTTTTATGAAATAAAATGTAGCTTAAGTTACTCTGTGATAATACAGTTGCCAATAGTGAGATATTTTTTTAAATGGGTTTATTAGTTTTTGAGTTAAATCATTACAAACAAACAAACAAATTTTTCCTTTTTATAATATTAGTATAGATAAAGCTTACTAATTTTTAACTGCCATCATGACGTGGGGATTAGTGCAAAATTTATATCTGAGCGAAAGTTAAATCTGTCTTCGATAACTTATTTATATGCTAATCCTTTTGACTAAACTTTCATTTTCACTGAAGTTTATTCTATAGTAATACTTTCATTTTAACAAGGACAAAATGGCATAGTATTATTATTTATATATACATTTTTATAATATAATTATAATAAAATTAGTAAAAGTTAATTCTTTTTTTGATCCTCTGACCTGACGAAATGTTACCTCAAAGGGTTAATTTTCTCACATTCTCATGAACTGTGCCCGATAGGGCCCATAATTGTTACCTTATCTAGGTAACAATTATGGGCCCTGTCGGGCACTATAAGATCTTTTGTACATTATAAGATGCAATAAATTTTTTATCATAAATTTAGAAATTGTATCATAAAACATAATTGAATTCGAACCCAACACCTCCGCACAGCAGTTGCATTCGCTGTCGTAGCGATACCATGGCTGTCTACTTCATTATGATGGAAGTAAATAGCCGTAAACCCTACCTTAACAAAAGTGGTTTAATATAGGGTATACGTTTATAGTATTTAATATCTTACACTATTCTCAGATTTTTTAAGACGGTCTTTAATTTGAACGTAACCTTTTAGGCTAAAATTCCGTTATATTAGCATTTCTATCATTTAAATCGCTTTAAAAATATATGTCGCTTATAAATTATACAAATATATTGAACAAATATAATTGTTTATCTATGTTTTAATAAATTTTATACTACCTAGGATCCACTACATTTATTGTCAATGAAATTCCACACAAGCAATAAATCTTGTGTCGGAAGGATCCTTACAAATATTCAAACAACAGACACAGAGAAAACCCAGACTCGAAACGAAATAGCTATTTATGGACCACAGAATTATTTATCCCGTGTGGAGGTTGAACCCACAACTTGTAGTAGCAGTGGTGAGGAGTTCAAAATTCACCCTCTTTGAGGAAACTAGCATATGAGTACTAACAAAGTAATTGGGCTTCACCCACCAATTATGCCGGAGGTTCACATACCTACTCAACTCCTATTACTATTGCAAACAATTTTACTCTTACACTATACACAAGTCATACACCGTAGTTATAATTATAGACTATAGTACTCGCTTAACATCACACTGCCTGCTTGTCATCCCTGATACATAAAAGAAGGGTAGAGGTCGAAAATTACACTTAACAATCGAAATTCACATTTATAAGCGTAACTTACACTTTTGTAACTGTTGCTTTGTGACCTATATGAATAAACATATTTTTGATTCGACAAATTGTAAGTAAAAATTATATTGTTGCATATAAAACAGTTTCCCTTTATACCGCGAATCAAAAGTACCGCAAAAGGATAAATTCTCGCTCTATATTCTAACATCAGTCACTTTCGACATGACTGTACCAAAACCGGTGTCTTAACAAAATATCCTTACAGAATCGGTAGTTAGACACTGTCACTTAAAACTACATTCGAATTTTAAATTATGTCCCTAAAATAGACGTGACCGCGTCGACTTTCGCTTTTGTGGAGTGAATGACGTCACTGAGGGCTGTCACAAAGTTCGTAAGTACACGACATTAATATGATAACTAAGTAAGCTTCGTTAGGGTTGACAAAGGCGTAAATTATTTATAATAAATAATTAAAAGGAATTTATTTTCAGATATTGCCGGCGTCTTCACCCGCGTAAATGCACGTTATGTAAATGTTCTTTCCCTCCGGAACAGTACTGTTTTTCTTGATGAAAGGTACCCTGTATCCGTTTCTGTACTCTTGACAACGTGTATGTGAAATAAGATGATCGGTAGAGTAGGTAAGGTGTAAAACTGTAACAAATAAGCAAACTCACATTATTAGTTAGGATGAAGTATATTTTCGCTTTGCTATAATAAATTTGTATAATTTAAATATATCATGCAAACGATTTGAAATATTGAGGCTGTGCAGTGCCCTGGTATCGAATTGAACGTTTAACATATCACACGTGTAATTGCTACAGCAGTAGGAAGATAGCAATGTTGGTATGGCATGATAGTTAAGAAAGTTTGGCATGCATTGATATGCGTGAGGTTAAAAGGCATCAGCGGAATATCTCATAAGATCTGGAGCAGTTTAAAGCATTATTTTTAATTTACAGACATATTTTAATGTGTTTGTATTAAGAGAGGCACTCTGTTACGTGTAGAGAGTCCAGGTCTTTTAGGTCTTTTGCGGTGAGAGAACAACTAGTAAATTTTTATCTTCAAAAATTATGATTTACTTGAACCCATAGATAATGCATCAGACTACGACAACCTTTTCCTAAGTAATGGATGTATAATGGTTAATTTTCGTTCTCGTTATTTGCCCAAACACTTGCCGATAGATGGCGCGAGATGGAGGAAACGCTTTTATCGTCTGATAGATTTTTGTCTTATTTTACTCTGTTATTAATATTATATCTATTATTTTTAAACGAATAATTTTTATTATTCAAGCTAATATTCAACAAGCACTGTTTTATATAGGTACATATGTAGACACGTTAACAATATATAACTTAACGAAGAAATATAGAACCCGGCTTTGTATGGTAGCGCTTACTAAACATAGATGAAAATATGATATTTTCCGTATTTGCCTCTACATTACGTCCCACATTCCAAAATGTTCCTCATTTGACCCTCTTTTTAAATTATTCCTTTTTCGCCCTACATTATTGTACATATGGTTAACAAAACAAAACATGGTTTAAAATTATTTTAAATCTTTTGTTGTCAGGTTCGTGATGTCATGCAATCATAAGCCCAAAGTTTTACTGAGAGATCAACGAGGCATTTTACAATATTTTTCGGCTGACGGTACAACAAAAACTCCATACAAAAAAAGAGGGATATAAAAGGAACATAATCTGGGACGAAAGAGGAATTACATTAAGAAATTAATATTTATTTAAATTTAGGAGCATATAAGAAACATTTTTGGGACGAATGTACTTCTATGCTTGGGACGAAACATCAGGGACGAATGCGGAACAAACCGAAAATATATCTCTGAAGATATTTAACCGATTTTGATGAAATAACAATATTAAAATGCCTTGAGATTACACACTATGATGTTATTACTAAATTAACTTAAATAATGAACTACTTTTGAAGCTATGCGCAAATATCGAACGAGTAACATTTATATCTATACTAATATTATAAAGCGGAAATATTTGACTTTTTGTTTGTTTGTAAGAATTTAAACCAAAAACTTTTCAACAGATTTATTAAATTCTTTCACCGTTAGAAATATATATTATTAGCGAGTTAAATAGGCCATATTTTATTTAAAAATAGTCTTCTTCTTCCCAGCCTTTATTATTCCCAAGTCACTTGAGGTAGGCTTTTCCGGTTTAACAGGATTTGACTGGATATTAGTTTTTACACAGAGTAGCTGCCACCTGACCTCCGCAACCCGAAGGCTAACGATACCCTAAGGCTAGACCAGTATTAGGATATTATAGGGCACTGGCTTCCCAATAACGACTGCCATAGATATTCATAGGTGGCAGCCGGGACCAACGGCTTAACGTGCTCTCCAAGGCACGGAGCAGACGATAATTGTCAATCAATAAGCACATAATTTCGAAAAGTCATATAACATCCGAAAATCAGAGGTGCGCGACGTGGGTTCGAACCCGAGACCCTCTGCATTGCAGTCTGTTGGTCTCTCCACTGAGCTATCGCTGCTTATTTAAAAATAGTACTGTAATTAATAAACCTAACTAATCTCTAGTTAATTAAATTAAACATAAGATAAATATATATATTTGAGTGAAAATATATGTGGTTTAGAAAAGTACTTTAAAGCTTAATGTCACATCAAAATAAATATATTACAAACTAGATTTTGCGCACGGTTTCACCCGCGTAAGTCCCGTTTGCCGTGGGAATATCGGGATAAAAAGTAGCCTATGTGTGAATCCAGGTCTCCAGCTATCTACATACCAATTTTTTTCGCAATCGGTTTTGTAGATTTTACGTGAAAGAGTAACAAACATCCATACATCGTCACAAACTTTCACATTTATAATATTATAAGTATAGATTATCAACATCAAAACACGTAATTATCACCGCAGTCATGTATACTTTATACGTCCGCTACTAAAATGGTATACGCAATAAATTATATATAAAATTGGCAACATTCGTACATTATAGACAGCAAAAAAATATTTTCTATTTATTAATTCTATAGAATAATTTTGCAATACCAATTATAATATAGAATAACATTTTAATAATAACTCCATCGATAAGAAAGCTTTGAGTTAACGGTAACCGTTAACTTTACGGAATGCGATTCATTGCGAAAGTTAAATAATTAAATGAAAAGAATATTCTCTATTATTTATTGAATGAATATGTTAATAGAACTTATTTTAGGATATAAACAAGATAATCCATATCTAGATATGTAGATGTTTATCAAAGATCCTTATCAAAGCGATAAATTAATATTAAATGACAACGAATAAATGTTGCCTCGAATTTATTAATTATATTAATTTTATTCATTTAAAATTGGCAACATCGCCTATAATATTAAAATACAGGTCTATTGTAATTTACTGGCTGTCACCCGGAGTTTTAATCTGCATAAAATATACCAAAAGGAACTTGCAGAGATATCTGGATCAACATCGTTAGTATTTTCTTTCGGACTTTCCCAAACCTAGAACAGTCTAAGCCGTTACAAGATAAGTTATTTTTGTCTTGGGAAAGTCGAGTTCACATGGTTTAATTTCTAATAATGATCTGCTAATTTGAATTGCCTCAAGAGGCATTCGATCATTCAAGTTATAAAATCGATTTGAATATGCAAATTTGATTGAATAGCATATGTTTATCAATTATAATTGTACCGTGTGAATGCAATACCTCTTCATTCTTTTAACCACTTTTACAACTAAAAGCTAGTTATTAGGGTTGGTTAATAAACAAGTGGATTTGAAATCTTTGCTCTTAAACCCCATCTTATTGCATCATTAGTCATAGAATGACAGGATTAATCGAACACTTCAACTAGTATTTTATTTATTTATTTATTTATTTTAGGAAAGCTTACAGTCTTATAAGTACTTTTGATCAGTTACAATTAAGATACACATGTTGCTAATTACAAGCTTTCACATAATAATTAGTACACCACTTGTATAACTACTCTGATTTCTTATGAGTTAGTTATCATATTTTCAACTTAACAAATGGAAAATAGAAAAAACAATAAACATAGATAAAAATAACAACAAGAAACAAGAAACATAAAAAAAGCAATAATAATTTATATACTTCAACCAGAAAAACACATCGCGATATAAGGAGATTACCCGAGACCTCAAAAATTATAATTAATCTATAAATAAATCTTTAACAACTTTATTTTTGATTGAGTTTGAACTTGTACAAAATAAATCAATTTCCAATCTCGATGAAATCTTGTTGAAACTCATTGCACTCCACGAGAAGAAAGTATTTCGTCTATAATTAGTAAGTGAAAATGGGACTACTAACAAAGGACGCTCTCTGAAACCCAATTGATTAGTGCGTAGTGTTATATTTGATAGAAGTTCAGGACAATCAATGGATGGATAGTATCACTAGTATTAGGCGTGCTAGGAATCGCATAATTCTGTTTGGATGTTATTTTACGACTTTTACAGGTGCCATTGCAAGAACAATAATCTAATAGGAGCCGCCATTCAAATGTTGTTCTTGGATTAGTTTTAAAATTGCATAGTCGTATTTTGCCTATGTGAAAGTAGGCATCAAAGTGTTCCTATTACTAATTTGTTTTTTATGTGTATAAAGAAGTAGTTTAATGTTTACTGGTGTTTTTAAAATAGCATAATAATCATAACTAATATTATAAACGATAATGTGAGTATGTTTGTTTGTTTGTTACGCTTTCACGCCTTAACTGCTCGACCGATCATCAAGAAATTTTACATACGAGTATACGTTGTCAGGGGAATCAGGGTTCATCCAAAAAAAGTACTGTTAACCCAGCCTAACTTAATCCACATTTACGCGAGCGAAGCCACGGGCAAATATAGTTATACAATAAAATAAAGTACGGTAATGCAATGATTATTACAATAAGTATTTTATTCCCACAGTTTTTTAAAATCATTGTTACATAATTAACATACGACCTTCCATTTTCTAGAAAGTGAGTGACAGCCCTATATGTGTCATGGTGAATGAATGAATGAGTGAGTGAAAGAATTCATTCGCTTGCATGAGTTACATTGTGTAACGCGACCTCATTACGAGTCGTTCTTAATTTGTCAACACACTTTTACAATCTTTCTATGAATATACACTTTTAATTTCGGTCAGTTTTAATTAGTGACGTCATCTGTTTAGAATTTTATTGCGACTTCAGTGAAGGTCGAAGCATTATTATAAATATTTTTGTATTTAGATAGGAAAAGTGGCTTTCTTTGTATTGTAATAATAGAACAGTATTTACTATTTAAGTATCAATGGGTCGATTTAACCCCATGCGGATACAACGAAATTCGAAACAACAAGAATTTTTTTTAGCAAAGATTACGTAGGTATTGTTTCACCACCAAAAAATGAGTAATGTGGTTCAATAACATAAACTCCAAAAAAAATTTTGTAGTTTTACCTACTCAGAGTTATCCGTGGTCTGATTAAATTATTCAGATATTTATACAAATTAAGGATAGTGCATATTATTTCGCAGAGTTATTACAAGTATTGAAGCAACGGTTATAATGAACTTCGACACCGACCTTCTATTTGTGGAACCATGCAGTACTTATAGTTAGTTTAGTAGTCATTGTACATATATATACGTTCTTTTGTTTATTACTTGTATCATGAATTTCTTATTGTATCAGAAGTAAGCTAATATAGATAATTCTTATTGCAACAGGTTTTAATACAAAGTGCAGATCCAATCTTAAACGCCAAATATGAACTAAAATTAAACTTATAAATCATTTGTGATATGTATGACACTCAGACTCATTGGCACTCTATTTTGAATTGCTTTTATTATGAGAATTGGCCCTTAAATCATTAACTTGAATCGGCAGATAGAATAAGCATAGTTGTATAACAAACAGAGTTTTAAATCTGTTTTAAAGAGCCACGTAGTATTGGGGTAACTTATTGCCATCACCCGGGATAGTTCTCAGATTTCCGTGCTAAAAATCTCTCAGCACGTACCGAGTCTGGAACCTGTGAATGTACGATAGACCGTAAACATATGACGTGACCAACATTTACATTCCCCGAGAAAACGATTTAATCTGACATAAATTTGACGTAAGTAAAGTAAGTATTTACTTTCAAAACATAATAATAATAATAATAATTTATTTTTCAGAATAAGTACACAGTTTATAAAAGACATCAAAGTTAACACAATATAAGGTGAAGACAATAATAATGTTCGAACACTGGTACCCAAAGTAAGATTTAACTTGTGTCATGGGTACCAGGCCCCCTCAATTTATTTTAATAACATTTAATCGTTATAAAAAAAACACAATGATCTTTAGAATATAATTAATGCAATAGAAATAGTAGATGATTAAGGTGTGTGTGTGTGTGTGTTTGTGTGTTTGATGGTGGGTGTATGTGTGTGCGTGTGTATATGTGTGTGTGTATGCTTTGTAATTGTGCGTATCTGACAGTATGACTACAGAGTGGTTATTATAATTAGAATTTCGGTCTCTTTCAAAACATAAGTAGGTACACATTATTACTCGAATATTTTAATACACAGAAAAATTGAAAAGTACATATATAATGAAAATGAGGTTACCACTCAGGATTACTGTTGGTTTGCGGCTTATGCCTCAAACCAACCCTGATATCATTTGGAAACCCCAAGTGACGCTCAGACGTACATCAGCTACACATGCACAGAAATATACCTAAGATATACATATAAATTATAATCGATGAATATATATACATATAGGTATAAATAAACATATAAAATATACAATAAAATATAATATCCTGACACTGGTCTAGCCTTAGGGTATCGTTAACCTTCGGGTTGCGGAGGTCAGGTGGCAGCCGCTCCGTGTAAAAACTGATATCCAGTCAAATCCAGTTAGACCAGAAAAGCCGACCCCAAGTGACTTGGGAATAATAAAGGCTAGGGAGAAGATAAATTAAAATAAATAAGCTTATTTTTCCTTACAATACGAACCCTTTATTCTCGCAATAGTTTACCTACTGTTTGACAGAATCACGGGATTCGTAGAATCTCTAGTACACTAATATGTTTATCCATAGGGATTTACAAACATTCATTCCTGAGCTGAATCGAACAAACGTATTGTATATATGTATCGGAATACTCAATTGGAATTTCTATTTTCAATTTATAAAGAAGGATTTAATCAGTAACGCTGAAATAAAGATTTAGAATCGATAGTTTATCAGTTATATGACATACTAAAGTGGATTAGCAAACGAGAAATATCAATCCAATTATAGTTTCGCTCGTTTATACTTATATAATAATTGAATATATTTCTTACAACTCTTGAACTATGAATAACTAGATTTTTCTTGCGACTTCGGCGACGGGTTAGATTAGTAACAGCACTCTTTTCTGGATAAAAGGTACTCTATGTCCTTTTCTGTTCCTCTGACAACGTGTATGCGAAATTTCATGATGATTGGTCGGGTAATTAAGGCGTGAAAGCGAAACAAACAAACAAACACACATTTGCATTTATGATATTAGTTAGGATTAGGATTTCTCTGATGCGGCGTTTAGAAACATTCACACAACGGACAAAAAGTATACCCAGTTTCAAAATAAGCAGTTAATAGAAGTATAAGAACACTCTAACGGTGTTTAGACCCACATTTATTATCGCCTATCACCATTTCGTCCCTTCTTATCATTTATTAACGTCTGACCTAATAGTAATCCTTATAATGTGAACGACTTTGCAAACATGCAATTATAGGCATAAAGTATATCCAGATAAGCCGCAACTATTTGCAGTCTACTAAAATTATTACACTCTTTGGGATTCGGATTCGTACTTAGAATACTCAGCATTTACCCTTTAAACTACAACGACATATTTTTCATAAATCTCCTTCTATCGTATGTATTCTTTAAAATCTTGACACTCCGTAGTCAAAATGCAGGGGTGAATAAAAAGCCAGCTATCAGAATGCACGACTGAGCATTACGAGACGTGTTCATTCTACTTTCGTTTATCTCTGAGTGAAGTGCCACCCTCCGTATACGGCTAATAAACGGTTGTCATTTATAAAATACTGTTTAACTTTTACTGAGAGCCTGTTAACTTTAAATAGATTAACTTTACGCTTGCATTCTGTAGAAGTATTTGACTAAAGTGGGAACATATTTCTACTTTCTAATTTAACAATATAATGTAGATAAGCAATGGACTGGTGGAAATACCATTTATTTAATTTACATCAAATAGAATGACTTGTGCCAATTACACTATTTAATCACAATAATATATTATAAATTTAAAATTTAGCATCATTCATTATACTCATAGTACCTCATATATTCTATTAATAATACTTTCCATTCATCCGCAGAAATATCAACTTCTGGGTTAAAGTTCAAGAGAGCATTAAGATGCTTTAGTGACTGCTGCGTGAGTTAAAGCGTGCCACAGTACGGCACGCTAGAACCGCCAGCAATCGGTGCTTTCTACCATGGTAATAGTTGTTAGGCACAAACAATCTGCAACCATCGGGCACTGTAAGCTTGTAATTTGATAATTATTGCTCGTTTTAATTGCAAGATAAACATTGTAAGGCACTACATCTATGTGAGTACCCTATAATATCCTCAAATATTAGAGAAGACTGCCCAGTTTATAAAATTATATCACACCTGTATATAAATTGTCCCTTTGCTAGGCACGTATCCGTATATCCTCTTATCCGAAGGCCAAAGTCCACCACGTTGTCCCAGTTCTTATCGACATACTTTACATACCTTTGACAACATTATGGACATACGTAGCAGTCCCCACGATATTTTCTCTTACTGATAAAACGCGCAATAATTGACTACTTAATAAGCATATAACTTTGAAAAGTCAGAGAAGCGTTTCAAAAGATCAAACTCAAGCTCGAGACTTCCACGTGGCAATCGAAACCTTTCCCCTCTAGGCAATTGCTACTTAGCATAATATGTGTACCTATTATTTTAGGAGAGGCGCAGTATGGAATATATATTATAGTCCTTTGCCTTTGACAGTCGCAGTCTAACTAAGTGGATTATAATCGTAGCAATGGTGGCCGGACTGAGCCTCGAGGCTTTCAACACGTTATCGAGTTAGCAACGTTTCAGAGCCGTCCAACTTAATTTTGTTACGTTTGATTTTAGAGTTCAGTGGGCGGGAGGGAAAACCCCTAGTTTTTGATGGATTTTATCCCTGTGCGACCTTTAGATGCAAATTGAATCATTCCATTTTACTATTGCTTTTGCTGTAGATACAGCCGGCAGGACATTTTTTATGTTGTTTTGAGGCAACCTACTTTTTTGTTTCTTCTTGCGTCTTTTTTCTATTTGTGTCTGGCATCATGTAGTGACCGCTTAGTGCAAAGTCATTAATATGCAAGTCGAACACGTAACGTGGAGTTTCCACAGCAACCGTTTACAAATATCGTATGCTTGATTACATTCTTAGTCCTAAAAGTCATAAGTATGCCACAGTTAAAATGTTTAACAATTTATTACTTTATAATAAGATGAGTTTAAAATGCTCGAAGTCTTTACTGAAATTAATTAAATCAGCTTACGTACGTATAAATTACTATTCATTTATTTTTTTTAAAGTAAGTACTTATTTTTCTGCCACCCTAGATCTACTAAAACGTCCCGTTAAAAACAAAACTGATGAATATATATGACGAATGTAACTTAAATAAACCTACTAAAAGAAACAATTATATCAGAGTTGTATGTAGCAAATGGTATTCCGTAATATAACAACTCATCTAGGCAAAGTGCATGAGTATTTGCAATAAGTGTAAACTAATATTAATATACAACGAGAGGGTTATGAATAGTTATTTTAAACACATGTAGACATTTAGCACTTAAATCTAACCTTGACTTTAAAGTAATGAATGCCAAAAACAGTTTACAAACACAAAATAATCTACAGTCACTTTAATTTAATTTACTAAAAAGGTTTCAAATTTAAAGCGAACGTCCCTAAACCTAAATGATACCATTGTCTCGTAAATCGATTTAACGACGAACCGAAGACGCACAAACGATGGAAATGAGCTATAAAATTAAGTAGAGCCTTGATAGAAACAAGTGATTGCTCATGCTCAGATTATTAATATTCTAGTCAGTCACTTCGTCCAAACTTCTATAATTACTCCGGTATATTAATCTACGTAAAGACGCTAAGAATTTTATAAAGAGTGCCTAAATAATACCCGTCGTAAAAGTTTGGCGAGTTTTGCAACAATTTAGAATGTAAATGAGTTATTATGGTAGAGGACGGTGGCGAGATAGGGATGTGCGACGGAAGTTTTCAAACAATTTTACTGATGTTGTGATCTGACTTCTGAGACTTGGGACTGGATGGCTGCCGGGTTTTTGAAGTTTGAGTTAATTATGGTGGCTTAATTGATTCTGTCAAATCATATCTCACGCCTTTTACTGGGGTTCTGACTTTAGAATGAATTCGATCCTTATGAAAGGCTTGCGTATGTGGAAACTTAACAGCCTTATATAATCGTTTGAGAAATAGGTTTGAACGTATACTTATAATTTTTCGTATGTACTGAAATAAATTTTCTTGTTCCAGGTATGTACAACATGCATAACTCATCTTCATTGTAAAACAAATTGGTGAAAACAAGGTAAGACGCTCTTTGGCTTAGGAAGACAGATGACCTAAAAGAGGTGGTTTGGTTGTGGCGTAAACTCGGAGAGGATTATGTTCAGTGGGCTGCGGTAGATTGTCGGCCTCGATGGCGTAGTGGTTAGTATAACCGACTGCCACACCGCGAGGTCGCGGGTTCGATTCCCGCACAAGTAAAACATTTGTGTGTATGAACATGGATGTTTGTCTTGGTCTGGGTGTTTCTATGTATAATATGTATTTACAAAAAAAAGTATATATGTATGTTTTTCCATTGTCTAGTATCCATAGTACAAGCTCTGCTTAGTTTGGGCTAAATGGTGTTGTGTGTATGTCATAGAATATTATAGACTGATTAATTTAGTTTGGTAAGCGATTATCGAGGCCTATGGTTGTATTTATTATAGTAAGGTAATCATTCGGTGCTTTGACGACCTTAAGAAATAGGCATTAAATACGAGATAAAAGAAATTGACTGCACGAATGATGCATTATGTTAATGTTTGGTAATTTAAGTAGTTACCTTGATTCAAACCAATGTTTCCTGTATGGCGGGATTGTTTACAAACATTATATGGAAAGAGAAGACTTTCAATCAGGAAAACCATTAGCAGATCACACGTTTTTGTTCAATTTTGGTTTGAAACCTGCTGTGACACTCACGCCTATGCCATCGCACCAATCAAACGTAATAGAATTATTAGATAATGCTTAAATTTACACATAATACTGTTTCCTTAATAGATAAAGGCCTACTTATAATTCTTTATCACTATATAACACATAAATTTATATACAAATAACATGTGATAATTTATTCGAACAAACTAATTCAGCTTATTAACTCATGTTTTATAGTTCCAAATGTATTTTATCTATTTTAATACCAATATTGAGGCGGCGAAAATGTATACCGAATACAAATGTCTTCATAAATCTACTTTCATCAAGATGAAAAATTAATGGAATGATCTAATAAACCACGAGCTATTAGGTGATTTATTTATTAATTTAAATTATATATTTAACTAGCGACCCGCCTCGGCTTCGCCCGGGTAGTAAATGTTCTTAAGAAACATTTAAACTTTCCTTATGAATCATGCTGTCTATTGGTGAAAACCGCATGAAAATCCGTTCAGTAGTTTTTGAGATTATCGCATACAGACGCGGTGGGGGCCTTTATTTTATAATAAGTAGTGATAATAATATTCTAATATTCTATCACATACATAAAACACCATCTAGCCCAAACTAAGCAGAGCTTGTACTATGGGTACTAGACAATGGATAAACATAAATATTATATACTTTTTTTTGTAAATACATACATGTTATACATAGAAACACCCAGACCAAGACAACATCCAAGTTCATGCACACAAATGTTTGACTTTTGCGGGAATCGAACCCGCGACCTCAGGCGTGGCAGTCGTTTACACTAACCACTACGCCATCGAGAGCTGTGAGCTCGAAGTAATTGTAGATATTTGTAGATATCTATCAATTTGACAAGTATACATTTAGTAGCTTTTAGAAATACAACAATCATATCGAAGCCTACATATGGGTCCGTACCAAAAGACACACAAGGCCCACGAAGCCTTAATAATAAATCTACGTATAACTGTATGTTTGTGCTATTTTAGGGGCTGTTTGTGCTAATTTGAAGTGTGATTGATAGCCTACATTTAATTTTAATTTATAAAAATTCTATCTCATTTGGATTATTAATTCCTGTGTTGAATTTTGTTTGTTGGATTACACAATTTTTAGACTCTTGTGGGAATCGAACCCACAATATAAAGCGCACTGGTAATGTCGAGGCGAACACTTAAACTTACTGGTTTACTGGCGTAGGTCGCCAATCGGGTAGAAGACAAATAAAAGGGTGACTGGAGTTAAATATTGATTTTCCAAAGATTTTCATTATTTCCCTATTGCAAAAATCTGCCTGATAGTTACCGGCTACCGTTCTTATAACCCCTTCCTAAAGCGTTGTCAAAGAAAGAAAAACAAGAAGCAACGCTGTCAACACAAGGGATCCAGACTATTTGTGAACCCGATAATAGCACGGTCTTTCTTTAAAAGCCATACGTATAACTCCATATTATAGAACTACTTATTTAATAATACAGCCAGCATCAATAGGCAATTTTAGTAAAAAGTCCAAAATTGCCGATCTTTTGAATTCGCGTTTTCGGCGTTCAACTGAATCTAAATGCAATATCAAAACTGCATACTGCATCAATAATATATTAGAATTTATCGCATATTGGCGACCATCTGGATTAGATTAATTTAATCGCTCTATAAGGAGCTTTCGAAAAGCGATTTAATCTATAAGATTGGTTCTTGTATACGTGCTGTATAGAGTGGTACATCCTTGAATATAGCGCTGATATAGCATGAAAAAAGACTTAATTTTTAATTATTCTTACGTGCGGATGATCTAGATAGATATAGGACAGACTGGCTTAAACTGGTGCATAACAGAAAGGTGTAGGAAAGATAGGCCTTTGCATACAGTGGGCCAAAAGAGGTTGATTTAATGAAGATGACAAATACTTATAGTAATTAAACATTAATCTTATCATAGAGAACGAAATACATTGTAAACAAATGGCGATTGAAAAGAGTGACCACGATTTATTGTCTGCTTCTTCTCATTAGAGTTTTACTCCATGAATTAGTTTAAAAAAATATATTTTTTTAAAGTTCTTCTTAAGTTTAGACGTGTCCAAATAATAAGAACTTGGAATTATTTTAGGGCAATAAAATAAAATAAATATTTCATGTCTCTTGTAGTAACTGAAGACAAGAATAATATTCGGTACACATTATAATTTTTATGTATTCTATAATATAATAATCGTACCAATGCAAGCAAAATTAAAAAATAAATGATATGCTGTGGGATTTTTGTATTATATTATAATGATAAAATAACCTGTATTTTGTGGATGGTTAGAAAGTGGCGTATGACACCCAGATATAGATCTAGAAATATATCATCACCTGTGTTTAGTCCCACGTAGCAAGAGTATGCCTATTTTCGCCTACTAGGTGCAAATATAAAGACAATTATTAAGTAACGCCTTTCATCGCACTTTCCAAAACAATCCAACATTTTCTTCATTGCCCACTTATCTGTGTTTCCAGTATTATTATTATTTTCGTTTAGTTTTATATCCATTGCGCTGCTGTAATAAACTCTCTAATGCAGTTACTATACCGAGCGCGTAATGAAAACCAATAACAATAATTTCTCAATGTAATAGGGTTTGCTAGGGAACTAAGAATATATGATACACATAAAGATTAGTAACACAACACATATCTATATAGCGCCATGTCTACATCCGAAAGGGTAGTCGTCTATTTCAGTCACATTTTGTCAGCTATGATATAATATTCATAATATTCTACAACATACACACAACACCATCTAGCCCAAACTAAGCAGAGCTTGTACTATGGGTACTAGACAATTAATAAACATACATATATAATTTTTTTTTTGTAAATACATACATATTATACATAGAAACACCCAGACCAAGACAAACATCCATGTTTATGCACACAAATGTTTGACTTGTGCAGGAATCGAACCCGCGACCTTAGGTGTAGCAGTCGGTTACACTAACCACTACGCCATCGAGGCCGACTAACCATCTACTGAGCAAAGTTCTATAGTCCATGCTGCTTCTGATATTTTCTTGACAGAAAACCCAGTACCTCAGCTGGACCTGGGAATTGAATCCAAGATTTCCAGTCGCATTCATTATCGCTCCGCTACTAAGGCAGTTTTAGCAAAAAATAATAATACCAGCTTTATATATAAACTGTTCTACTGTTGGGGTTCTTAGCGTGAGAACGGTTAGACCATATTCTACCATACTGGCCCAGTTCAGGTTGCTAGCATTCTCAAATAAAAACTTCGAAACTACAACTCGAGACCTCTGCAAGGCAGTTCAACGGTATCTCACAAGACTATGGCTGCGTTATAAATACATATAATAGTAAATCAATAATTAAAACATTTCCATCTCAATATAATCCAGGTATGTTATCGATGAAGATAACAGTTATTTTTTAACTTATAGCTTACGTTAATCTGTCAGACTTGTTTAAATAATAATGTTTTCATTCATCCATCCATTCACGTCCGAGGTCATTGTTTAAGTTAAATAATGAATGAATCCACGCCAACATAATGACCCGCTTCAACGTTACTGTTATTTAAGCCTTGTTTTTAATGCGAGAGAATATTTTTGGCAACATATTTTCAGTTAAGTCAACAAGCCATTGTTGTGCATTACAGTTTCGACTTCTATGTGGTTCTTTGAAGACGGTATTACATGGTGTTACGAGTATAATACATAATTCTTTCTCTAATAAAACAGAGACGTTACTCGAAATTTGAAAGTTAGGCAATCTGAACTCTAACAGACACAACATTAGAGTTCAAATTGCCTAATTACCAAATTTCGAGTTACGTCTCTGTTTTATCAAGAGTGCGAATTATCTTAGTAATAAGCAAAGATATGTGACACCCACGTTTGCTGGATACATTGCTAGACCATGCTATAGCTGAAAATAATCTTACAGTTTTTTTTTATATCAACATGATTTTAGTTAAACCGGTACATCACACAGGAATTAAAAGTTAAATATGACAAATATTTGGAAAACCTGGAAAATGCCAATTAATTCAAGTATATGAAAACATAGCGAAAATTAAACCATTCTCTAAACTTTGTAAGTAAAAAGTTATCTAATACATTACTTGAAATTATATTAAAGGTCAGTGTAATTTCTTTTAGCCCTCTTGTTGCTGATAGAAGCGTAGTAGCCCACCCGATGGTAAGTGGTAAAGGTGTGTACTTTTAGAATGTTATTATAACAACCGTTATTCCTATACATGCTTAGACTACTTTTGGATGTCATAGTTATTGAAGACGCGTTCCTAATAAACCTTTACTTAAATTCTAAGTATCAGAATAGGCTGAGTCATGTCCCGCAGGCAGTTAATGCTTGCGTTGGGCACTGCTGGGTCGCTGAAATAGTTTCAGTTCCAGCGACCCACCAACCATTCAAGGCAGGAAAGGCATAGGTTTTATCGTAAGTACCCGGGTCGTTCCATCTTTCCCCGGGTGAGCCCTATTTTGTAACGTTTTCACTGCCCTTTTTCCCGCGTAGAGGTATAAATATATATAATTCAAACTATTGCAACTATGTTGCTTTTAGCATAATTATATGCATAGAACAATTATGTATTAGCTTTCTTTAGCTTCGTGTCGCATAGCTTTAAATGTAAATGAACTTTACCAATTATACTGATGAGCTTATAAGTCAATGGTCGAATGTTTTTGTAAGATGCTATCAACTTAAGTCGTTTGAACCCTGTGTGGGTGTAAAATTTAATTTGGTGCTGTCATAAGCAAAGTATTGAAGTGTTTAACAGCCAATAATTATTTAGATAAAAAGCCTAGTCTCCTGCAAACTAATAGAGGGTAATCTAATGTCATTTATCATCGAATGTTTCGTAGAGTTCTTTCAAACAAAATATTTTTACATTATAATCATCAAAAGTCAATATCGATGATTTTATTACTTTATAAATAGCTAAAATTTATTGCACATCGTTTTTGGTGAATATATACCGTAAATTTTATTTACTTAGACAGAGCCATCTGCAACTGTTCAAACAACATTAAATTTGCTAGTCAAAACTAGTTTCGCCTAGGAAAATCTAATAAAAATTAGTCAAAACTCGTTCTTATGACGCAAATTCTGATTAGCCGCATAAAATAAATGGCTCCAAAATCGTGTATTTTATACAAAACACGCTTCAACCTTTGAATTGGCAAAGCAATTTGTCAGATTAGAAACTAATCTTGTAATAGCTACATACGTCATGCAGGTTCATGACAGCTTTGAAATCTATCTAGTAGGTATATGCTTCAAAGCAAATCAATAGTGTGGTTACGTGACGCTGTTTGAGTGACTGAATTCAGGAAGTTAGAAACAGCTTTACGATATACTGGAAATAAACTTAAGCCGGCTTCACACGCCACGATATATCGCATCGATTTCCCTCTACAAACTGATGTCGTAGTTTCATAGACCGGTGAATAAGAAATGTTGCTCGGTTACTCTCATCCGCGTGTATAACAAATCAGTTTGCGCCAGTTAAATCGCTGCAATTTGTCGTGGAGTGTGCAGCCAGACTAAGTTTCGGTTTGAGATGTTATAGAGTGGTGCTTTACTGTAATACAATATGAGGTTGTTTATTTATTGATTGTGGCTTAAAATTTAGTTAGATAAGTTATCATGTTTCGCCAAATAGGTTCAAAGTTTGATGTTGTAGATAGGTATATGAGCTTTAGAGCCATAACAACAAGTTGAATTTATTTTCTATGTCGCTTTCTTAATCCAAATGGTATCGAATTGATTTAAAAAAAGAAGAGATATGACAAAGATAGCAAGCAAACTAAAATGCCGCCTTATGGTAGGGGTTACTTTAGCCTATGATGGCGTGCTAAAGGAAATACATCATTTGCGTGTTTCCGAGTTTAGGAAAAGCACATAAAATTATATTACGTTTTTCCTGACATACTCTTAATTGCTTATTCTGATATACTTTGCGGATATAGGCGTCGACCTATTTATGTAAATACTCCTCAACCACGAAAACGGTTAATTCTTTTACTTAAAACAATATTTCTTTGTCGTACAAAAATAACATTAACATCGTTGTAAACAAACTTTTCTTCGTATTAAAACGTGACGTCACCAGTCAATGCAATATTTATAACAGTTGCGAGTTACCATAACAACATTAAAATGAAGTCATCATCTGAAAATCAATGACTCCTAACCTAGAAACATGACATCGAATTTGGAATATCACCTTGAGATTTCATCAAACAATCGTGGAATCCACTTATTGGCTTTGCGGACTAGATTGTGATGTTTGAAATGATTGATATAGGGACCCAGTGACGTAATACCTGCTTCTAATAGCGCTGGAAAGTATCGATGAAATATTTGATTTTTCATTAGCTTTTTGTAATGTCCTACTGCTGGGCAAAAGGCTCTCCCTTGGACTTTTAAAACACTCTATTGGTGGATATCCCCTGCCAGTTTCTATCAAATGCGTCTGGGTCGTCCCGCCATCTCCGTATAGGTCTGCCACGTCACCGTCGACAGTCTTGTGGCACCCAATTAATGACGATTGGTGCCCACCTCTCTGGGTGCATGCGGCAGACGTATCCAGCCCAGTCCCACTTCAACCTGGCGGATTTCACACCTACATCAGCTATGCGTATTTTGAAGTGCAGAGTAGTGTTCCGGACGTGATCCGTCCTTTTCACTCCAAGAATGCTACGCTCCATAGCATTCTGGCAGATCTTCAACTTGGACTTCTGATTTGAGAATTAGAAGTCCAAATTGAAGATCTGCTAGATCGACCGTGAGGGACCGTGTTTTGGCACCGTATGTTAGGACAGGCAATATACACATGTCGATAAGTTGCCGCTTTAGTGTCATTGTACATTACTCGTAATTTAAGCTATCAATCTGATTAACTCCCAAGTGTCGATATTGTTCTTTGCATGATATTTCAAATTTTATTCTGTGTGCACCTTGCTCGAATTTTCCGGCTTATGCGGTCTAGAACAAATACTGGAGCAAAGTTACCTTTTTAAGAGAGTAATATATCAAACATTATTTTTGTCATTTATCATGTCACGTTATACACGTTGGTTTCAAATATAACACGTCATGTTTAGCTAAATAAAACTTCATTTAAACAGTTTTACTTTTTGCTAAGCTATAGTATACTTGATCTCCGTAATTTTATGTATCTACATAAATAAAATTTGAATTTTATAATAAACTATCTTTAATCCTCATCAATAGGCTTTCATTTATATTTCACCATTAATTTATTTTTAAACATTTTATAAAATTTTATTTTATTTTTAGCTGCCTAATTTAAATAATCTCTTCTGGGTTAGTGCTATTTTTAACTACTTAATTTAAATATGATATTAAATAGTGTTTTGCACAAATGAAATTAAACATTTTCGCTCATTATAATTGCTAATTATTAAAATTATGTATATTTAATAACGCATAATAGTTTGGTTTAATATGCAGACTGACTAAGTTATAAATTATGAGACATACAATGAAAGCAGATTTACAAAGAATTCATTTAATATCGATCTTTTCTTTTATCGATAATTTCGAGGCTCACCTCTACGCACCACAGTGTCTGAGAAGAGGCTTTCATTATGTAACGCTTTCTTATCTTGGATTCACCTTTAAATGTCTGCTTGTAGGTAAATTATTCGCCGAAAAACCGTTAGTAACCACACTAATCTTGGTTCTACGATTGCTAAAAGAATTATGTGATTTATTCCTATAAGAAATTTTATTTCAGTACACGTATTTTCATACAGATTTTTGCTCGGTATAGACTTCCAAATCGGAGTCAACCAACCTTGAGTTGTGTCTGTATGTGTTACAGAATATAGCGTTTCCATACTCCTTATGAAGACGCTGTGCTGTCAGCAGGCCATCACTAATTCTAATATCTTAAGCTGTAAGCAGGTGAACCAGGGCTGCCAGTAAGCTTAACGTGTTTTGTATCACCGGGTCTCAGCAATTATACAAAATTAGGTTTTATTATACAAACCGAAACCAGCAGTTGAGATTTCAGAAATAATCTGTAACATATATAATTTTTCTACTTGTAATTACATATATATACTAGAGAAAACCAAATTATCGATTGAATTAAAATCGTTCGTGTGTACTTGTCATTTGCATAATTACATAGGAAATGCAATGTAAAAGTGTTACTTTAATAATTTGTATTGACTCATACAGAACAATATTCAATACATAAATTAATCATATTAGACTAATTTTGTATCCAATTATATGTTTTAGCAGGCCTGAGGTACTTTAAAAGGTACAAAGAGATATTACTAGCTACGCTTGGGTGATACTTTTTGTGTTGCTCAGGCCCATATTAAGCTATGGTATCATTTACAATCTAAAAGGCCGTAAGCTTGTTAAATACTTTAATAGTATAAAAAGAAAGAAATAATGTTTTTAATAACACTAACTTTTCTTAAGTTATTGCGGGAATACTATTGCTGTTTATTTTCTGTTTCATTGAATCCTCTTAAGTTCGTGAACAATAACGTTTTCTCGGTGTAAACTTGGATGCCGTCGGAGAAAAATTGTTTATACTTTAACAATAAAACGAACTAATTTCTTAGGATAAGGTTTTCAAGACTGTGGTAACAAACAGGTATGGTTATATCAAAAGGCACAATAATGTCCTCTAGACCGAATATCACTCACGGCGGTCAGTTTTAACGGATACTGGACATTTGCGCAGGAGATATTATAGTGCACAAGTGTGTGCATAAGTGCACTCTCTGTTCCCTAACTCTCATGTTCCGATGGGACGGTAATCCGACACGACCGGAGAGAGATCAGGCGCAGGACCAACATCTTTATGTGCTTTCCGAGGCACTAGGGTGTGTAACACCCCCAACTTTCTAACTCCGGGCTGCTATTGAGATTTCTTAACAGAAAAACTCAATAACAAAAGGCATACAATGGCGTTAATAATACAAATTTTAAGAACGACATAAGAATGCCTAATTTCTAACATACAACAAGAAATTTAATTGAGTGGCTTCGTAGCTTAGGCGATATGCCAACATGTGTGTATTTAAAAAAGAAACTGGCATATTAGGTGTCAAAGATGTTGATGGAATGTTAGGCTTTCTCAAATAATGATACAAAATCTTTTAAGATGACGTAGGTACTATTCGATTGTGTCTCTAATCGCAACAGAAAAAAATGGACACGTTATTTTTTATACCAATGTTAATAATATATTTCGATTAATTGTGAAATATTGAGTTTGCATCGAAAATTTATTTATTTATTTATTTATTTATTCATCTCTTACTTACAACTATCATTACAGGTATAACCCAATGCAATAGTGAAGATAACAATAAACATACACATATCTTATTTTCTATAACTTATTACATAGAATGTAAAATATTACATACTTATTACATAGTATGAAAATAATCATGTTATTCTCAATTTTAGCTGTTCATTTGCAATTAGTTAAGGGGTATTTCTTTAATGTAAGGTTTACCTGCGTTAGGAGACTCCGCTCCGCATTTTAAGATACAAAATCTTAAGTGATTTATCTTTAAATGTTAACAATTAATGTATATATATAAAATGGTAAGTATTTATATAAACGTGGATTATATTAAGTTTGATATGATGAGGTAATACGTGTTTAAACGTGTCAGTGTGTGTGTATGTAATGTATGCGTAAAATGTGTGTGTGCGTGAGTAGGTATGTATATATGATGTGTGTACGCAGTGTAGAAGTTAATGGTTTATTAAATGACAATTCATAACTACAGAATAACAAGCAGGATATCTCACTTGGTTGCTTATTATTATATTGATAAGTACTACCAGCGTGATAAGCTGGAAGCTGGTGCGTACTGCGTGGGTGCCTTCAGATTCGAAGAATTTGTTGAGTCTGTTCTTTTTTCGTTAACAATAAACTCATTTTATCGTTACATATGTATGTATACATACGAACACTCTGTAGGCCGTACAGCCATACAATACATCCACATCAATAAACTGCAGCAATAATGCAGTACACAACTGACTCTAACAAGAAAAATGAACCGGGATATTTTCCAGCTTCACTCAGTTGAAATACTCAGTACAAAGAAAACACAAATATTTCTTTGGAAGCATTTTCACGCCACAAATAAATAAAACGAGCACCATAACTCAAACGCATAAAGGTATGTGCACAATACTTTCCATGAAATATACAGAAAAATTGCCTTTGCTAGGGTTGACATAAATATAAAATCATTTATATTGGGTTTTAAAACTACGAGGAATAATTATTTGTGTAATCCAAAAATTATTATTCTAAGACTGGATGATTTCTATCCGTTGTTTGAATGTTTGTTGTTATGTAAATTGCAGTTAATAATCTCAAGCGAGTTAATATGGACGAGATATGAAACCCTGAGATTGTAAACGATTTTAGTTATTTTTAATTTAAATCTTATATTATATTTTTTTATTAATATAAGTAGTAAAGACATACGTGTCAATACAAACAGTAGAATATTTATTATTAATAATCAATTATTAGAAAAGGTAGTGCAGTGTGTTGGATCAGTGATGTGATACATAACATTCATATAATTATAAGTGATATTAGCGATGTGCAATTGCTACAAAAAATATCACACATTCGTCGTTATTTAAATTTATAATCGAATATTCAAAACTTATATCAGATATTGTTTGGTTTTCCCATAGTACTATTCCCATACCGAGGAAAAATCTAAAAGCCGGTATTATTCGCGTAAGGCTAATTACCTAATGAAATAATCAATCGGTATTCAAGTTTAATGCATTCTATTTTACCAAAATACCGAATACATTTCTTCATCTACATTTTGCCATTATGGCATAAAAGACAGTTTCTTTTAAGTAAACTATACAATTTTAAGAAGACAAGAGTCGACTACATAGTTTAAACGTTCTCAGTAACCCTGCGATAGCTGATGCTAAATATAACCCCATGTAATCCATGGTAACCCTATTCCGCCGCGTGAGGGTAGATTAAGGTAGAGTAAGAGGCATCAATAAGACGAATATATCTTTATGCTCCGATGCCTTGAGTAATGATTCTTTGTTTCGCTTTACACGACTGTAACGTGTTTATGTGATACTTGTTTCGTGGCTTTGTGTTTAGTTTTATAGGTAATGTTAACATTTGAATAGATAGAGGAAACAAAACAGATAGGTTGAAAATGGTAAAGAATGATAGTAAAAAGGTTCTGATTATAATTCATATAATAAAATTTAAGAAGAAGGATTCTTGCACGTGAGATTTGTGTTTGCTTATTACGTGTGTATACCTAACATTTTCAAACTAGTTGGTAAAACATATTTCCTTAGTCGTGTCTATATAATAAAATTAATAAAGTAACTAAAATGTTTATTTGTTTTACATTTCCTTTATTGTTCACGTTCACTCATCTTTTTCGTTTGTTACTCACCGTTAATATACGAAAGTTATTACTGTTTAAGATAGCATTATCAATGTCAGCAGTTTAGTATATCAAAAATCTTCCTAGAAAATCTGTTCTGAAATATTCGTTGTATGAGATTCTTCGATTTTTCCTAATGAGTACCTACATATAATTTCGGAGAGACTTACAAGTTAGAGTGTGGAAAAATACTTTATTTATTTATTACAACAATGCCATTAATTTATTATATTATATTAACCATTTATTATTTAACGTTAAATTAGCCACGCAGTGTGAACGCAGAGATAAGAAAGCTAAATACATTGACACCGATTTTGGTCTCAATGAGACATCTTTAGAATAACTAAATATCTAAAGTTATGTCTTAGTTAAACAAGTAGCAGAATTGCGTGACTAAGCATCGTGACTCCAGATATCAGTCTAACGAGGCATTTGCTCAAGAAACAACTAAAATACTAAAAGTAAGTTTCATCTAGTCACACATACAAAACTCTAAACATAAATTTAGTAATTTCGTGGCAATTCCATTAGTCAACTAAGCCGAGTCAACTAAATTACGTGATCCACGGGATTGTCGTGGAATTAGATTGTTAGAGATGAAATGTAAACTCTACCGCCGCCCCCATTTGTAATAAGGGTGCGTTGTATACGTAAGGAATGAGGATACTTTCACCTTTGTTTCCTTCAAATTTGGCTACAAAGTATTATATTGCTATGAATGTTTATTTTTGATTAAATTTTGTTCTAGAAAATGAAAATATACTGTAAACTTTTGGGCTATCTGTTATTGTGTGTTACTTAACATATGCCACGAATGTCAGGATCAGCTACATATGTAGTATTTGTGGAACAATCATAGGTACCTACGTTTGATCCTCAAATACTATAATTATATATCTGTATCGTCTCGGGCTACTATATGCGATCATTCAGATCTTAGTTGAGCGTGTGTTAATCGGCGTAAAATCTTAGTTTAGGTCTAGTCTTTATTGATAGGTCGTGTAGCGAGCACTCAGCAGTAAAACTACCTGTAGTTCACAACTGATAGTATTTAGTTGAGACAATAAGATACAAACCCAGTAAATGAAATGTATTAATCGGCTATAACAAATCTACACTTATAACGCAGTTTTCAACAGTCTAAATCTAAACATTTCAGGAATTTTTTTTTTTTTTTGACAGCAAACAATTTTAATTTAAATGTGGATTAGATTTGCTATTAATATTAAGTGTACGTGGTTAGGTGTTATGGATTCAATCCTGGCTTATATGTCTTGGATCCAGGGATGATTTAAAGCAACTGATAACAGTACAGCTTGTTGTAGCGGGTTTTCTAAACAGCAATAACTATCTGCAGATCTTATAAACATTCCCTCCCTATGACATTGTAACATATTGATGGCTCACAACCATTTTTATCCCACACCGTACTCTATAACATTACAAAATCCTTTTATGCAAACTATGATTAAACCTACAACACGAAAATAACTTGCATCACAAAACCGCGTACAAAACCGACTTTTCCGACGTAAGGGTCAAAAGTTATACGTTGTTACCCTTACCCCTCATTTGTATAGTCACGCCCACTTTACAAACAAACCAAGCGTCATTTTTCAGACAACCGCTCACTATTTGTTGTGTTTTGCCACTTATTATTAAAATGCAGTGTTTTGGATGCGAATTTCATAATAAAGAGACGTGTTGTGACTGAATATACCAGTGAAAGGTCGATTCAAAAGCAGACCTCCTTCTCTATTTATTTTACCCATAGGTAAACTACCATGGGCATCTATAAGTATGGGAATGTTCCCTGAGGATTGTCATAGGCTCGTCACTTATAACGTGTGCATAACCAGTCAAATATACCTAGATGGATTACATATCTGTCTATCCTTTTGGGATATATACAGCGTGTCCCAGAATATGTGAATCAAGTTGTAACGGTGGAGATTCCTTAGGTAAGGACCTTTCAAATGTGTTAAATAAATAAAATATTACAAAATTATGACCTTTGTGTAAAAAAAAAAACAAACAAGATTTTCTTTGGTGCAAAAAATATACCAAAATAATGCTGCGAATTCAAAACTACGTCAGTTTAAAAAAAATATCGTTTGTAATTTGACGAATCAATCCTTCAAAATAATAATAGTGAAAACAATGAAAATTAGCCATAAACGAAGCACCTGAAGTTGACAGACTGAAAATGTCGTACTTTTTTAAAACTTTGTTTTTTTTATTTTTACACAAAGATCATAATTTTTTTATATTTTGTATTTAGCACATTTGAAAGGTCCTTAACTAAGGAATCTCCCGTAACAATTTGATTCACATATTCTGGGACACCCTGTACATAGTTGTGAGTCTAAATATGCGTGTACTAAACATCAAGCAGCATTATTAAAAATAGTAGGTATCATAACTTAATAATATAAATGCAAATGTGAGTTTGTTAGGCTTTGTCACGCCTTAATTGATCATCATGAAATTTCGCATACATGTTGTCAGGAGTACAAATAAGTACACAGGGATTCATCCAAAAAAAAGTAGCGTACCCGAGCGAGCGAAGCCGCGGGCAAAAGCTAGTATAAGTTTACTATTAAATAAAATAGGGATATCATGTTTACATAAATGCACGTAGGTATCACACTTGCTTTCAAATTGCAAAATGCAGGTATATTCAATCTGTATAATATACATCTGATGAGCTGATTTTGATTTTCTTTAGAATCGGTTTATTGAACCTCTTTATTGAATTCGTGAACAGATTAAATGATAGTCCCTTTGTTAAAACTGCAGTCATCATACTGTGGGTCGAAAGGACCGTTAAAGCGTGAGAGTGTTAAGAAACAGGATCGTTTACACTACTTAACCCTAAAACGCCCGTCTTAATCTACTGTTAATATCTGTTAAGGATAGATGTAATCTTAATTGTAGCCTCCTTTGAGAGGGACTCGACGATCAAAGAGTTATTTGAATAATATTAATAAGGTGTTAGGGTGAAAAGAGGAGTGTAAGTATAAGTTAAGGTCCGGTTAGCAAGGTTTGGAATTCGAGCGGTGGTTAGTCTTGGTTGTTAATATACCATATACCTATAGAGTTATCATATTTTATATAATGTTAAAGTCAAAAATCATTTATAAATTTAAGTAACAATTGTGAACGTCAAAGTTTAGAGAAGTTAGTGAGTTTAGTGTAGTAACTAAATTTACAACAAAGTAAGTTGTAATGTTAAGGCAAAGGATTGAGCTTATGAGAATATGCAAGAAACTCATGGCCACTCTTTAAAAGGCAAGAAGACAAACTGCTAGTGTTGCTGATTCTGGTACCTGCAAAAGTAGCAACTTACCTAAATATAACTTTAGTAAACTCACTAACCACTAAACTTTAAGGTGCAATAGCGTTTGCTTGTATCCTACATACATATGTATATAAATTATAGCTGTGCCCGCGGTTTCACCCGTGTTTATAGTTACTGCGCGGCCCCCATGGGTCGTAGCGTGATATTATATAGCCTGTAGCCTTCCTCGATAAATATTTATTTATTAAAAGATTTATTCAAGTCGAACCAGTTTAGTTCCTGAGATTAGCGCGTTCAACCAAACAAACGCTTCAGCTTTATTATATTAGTATAGATTTATTTACTTCTAGTTAGAGGATTCTGAATACCCAGATTCGAAACAACAATTTGTTGCTTACGTAAAATGTTGTCCCGTGTGATATCGCATCCACGTCACTCGACGTATTGACATTGATATATCCAAGGTCGAGGTCATACAAAACTATGTATGACTCGGGCAACATTTTGCAATCATTTATTTCATTCAGACTAGATTTTGCCTGCAGCTTTGCTTGTGTTAATCTTGACTTTGTGATAACTGCTATCCATCGGGAACAGTACCTTTTTCTGTTGGAAAGGTTCTATGTCCTTTTCTATACCCCTGACAACGTGTGTGCAAAATTTCATGATGATCGGTCAAACAAATTAACAAACTCACATTAGTATTATATTATTAGTTACAATGTGGATTTCTAGAGTACCTTGTTAGTTTCGGTTTGCATGCAACCGTGCGATCAATGGGAGGGCATGAATCTATGGTCAGGCCATTGGGAATTTGGTTGGAAATTCTCAGTTGCAATACGAATTCTAATAACATGCATGGTAGGCGATAATAACCTCGCCCGGGGCGTAGATAAAATATAGTCTGACAAGAGATACAAAGAAATAATAAATGAAAACAGCAGAATAAAGAACGCGTTCTTAATATTTATATGAATTCACAGTCACAACAAGCTGTTAAAGTATTCGTATGTACATTTCTAGATGAAGAATGTACCAGTAAATGTAATATGCAAGACACACGGGCCTTCAAGTCTAAAAGAGGAATAGCGAGTGTTTCACGCGAGTATGACGTCGCGGATGATTGAAATCGTATTAATATTTAAACAGACAAAGGATTTGCGCCGTAATATTGCAATGTTATATATTATACAACAAATAAGTATAATATTGTCTTCTCTTTACGTGAATGTTATTCATTGAAATTAAACTACTATATACGGATTTTATCGCGTTGACTCTCCGGAGAGAGTCTCCCCGTGACCATGGCTGCTGAAAAGCAACTGAAACGTCGGGGAAAGTGTAAACCTAAATATAAATAGTTTTAATAATTTTATTAGCTTATAAATTAGTAAAGTTCAATAGTAGTATTAGTGTAACAGTTTCAAAATTATGTAATACAGTGATAAATAAACAACGCGATAAAATCCGTATATAGTAGTTTAATTTCATTGAACAAATGAGTACTTATAGGTTGAACACAACCCATTTGATGATAAACGCTAAGTCTAAATTAAGGTATTAGTTACGCTGAACATAGTATAATATTAGAACTATTGAAAAGATTACAAGATGAAAAGAAAGAAAAAGAACGATAGAGTAGAAATAAATATGTCATATAAATAAGATCAGATAAATATGGCTATGACTGCGTTGTCATTTTTGAACATGTTAAAGTGCTTGTACACATCAAGTTAGACACCCTATATGCGCATAACTACGCTACATACAAAATAGAGAATTGTCGGAAAGGGACAGTGCATAGTGGTGTCGATGTAATGGTAAGGAAAGAGCGTAACAAAAATATAACGCACTCTCTCGCACGATTCGCAGCGTTCAACTTCTAATAATTCAAAGTCCAAACAGTCTAAGGTTGATAAGTCGTTGTGTGTACTACCAACTTAAATTCTGAAATAAGCAAAACATACGACACGGCCGCGGCAGTTGAGCATATAGAATATTTCCCAAATTTATTTTGCTCTAGTGTCATTATTCAAAAAGATATTAAGGGAATACGTTTGTATGGGCTAAATGGTGGTCGTTTTTCTTTTTAAAAGTTTTTAATTTATAATAACTTTGCTTTTGCTTTGCTTAATTGTTTAATAAACTACTACATTTGGAATAATTCATATATTGCGGGGAACTTTACAAACAATAGACACAAAGCGCACCCAGACTCGGAACAACCATTCGCGGTTCACACAATTTTTTGTCTCGTCTGGGATTCGAACACTTGGCATGGTCGTAGTGGCAAGGTTGCCTCTTAAACCACTACACAATCTGTACAGTCAATGTCTAATCTGTAATCTATACTAATATTATAAAGCTGAAGAGTTTGTTTATTTGTTTGTTTAGTTTAACGCGCTAATCTCAGGAACTACTGGTTCGAACTGAAAAATTATTTTAGTATTGGATAGCATATTTATCAAGGAAGGCTATAGGCTATATAACATCACGACTACGACCCACGGGGGCGGCGCAGTAACGATAAACGTAGGTGAAACCGCGAGCACATCTAGTGACAGTATAAGTGCATTTAACTAAATAAATCTAACGATAGTGGGGCACAAAATATGTCCGACTAACGATATCAGTGCGTTCCGCGAATTGCTCATTACGCATCCGTTGTGATGGAGCTAGCAGCCGCAAGGTGTGAGCGAGAGGCGAGTTATTACTGTTTTGTTTTGCTATTTTGATTTATTAGAACATCTTATTGTGTTTTTCTTTTTGTTGTGTTATTTCACATGAACCGACGCCTATTTTATGGCCGTCAATTAAATAGATCTATTAAATATTATTAAGAACGAGTACATCGCGGCATTTCGTCTGCTTCACATAAGAGAATATTCCCCGGTTTTGCAACATTTTTCATTGATGCTCCGCTCCTATTGACCGTGGCGTGATATTTATATCCTTCCTCGATAAATAGGTTATCCAACACTAAAATAATTTTTCAATTCGAACCAGTAGTTCCTGAGATTAGCGCGATCAACCAAACAAACAAACAAACTCTTCAGCTTTATAATATTAGTATAGATATAAAAGATCACGCTACGAGCCACGGGGGCGGTGCAGTAACCATAAACGCGAGTGAAACCGCGGGCACATCTATTTAATATATATTTTGGTACTGTTAACCAAGTATTTATTTCACCAATATACATTACATACGCCTAGTATGGTACATATGAACTCCGCACACGTTAAAACTTATAAGATCCATATACACTTATATAATGTCTGGATAATATTTTTAGGTCTTGGGTTCCATTTCCAGGTGGGATGCTTTTAGGTTTTTTATTAAGTTATTTCTCATTAAGAGCACGGTATCAGAAACTGTGTTTGGTAGTCGACAACTGGCTCTATTATTTGGCACCTAAAACCAACCATAGCTATTATAATTTTTCTCTTTATTGAAATTTAGAGAATATTGTCTTCTGTTTACGCGAATGTTATTCATTAAAATTAAACTACTATATACGGATTTTATCGCATTGTTTATTTATCACCGTATTGCATAATTTTGAAACTATTACACTACTACTACTATTGAATTTTACTAATTTATAAGCTAATAAAATTATTTAACCTATTAAATCTATTTA
Source organism: Catocala nupta (assembly GCA_963675205.1). NCBI lineage: Eukaryota > Metazoa > Arthropoda > Insecta > Lepidoptera > Erebidae > Catocala > Catocala nupta. The sequence goes on from OY776094.1 coordinate 10,940,677, forward strand.
TATTTAAGTTTACACTTTCCCCGACGTTTCGGTTGCTTTTCAGCAGCCATGGTCACGGGAAGAGTCTCCCCGTGACACACTTATGTAATACAGTGATTAATAAAAAACGCGATAAAATCCGTATATAGTAGTTTAATTTCAATGAAATTTAGAGGCTAAAATCTAAACAAAGATTATGCTAGCCCCATCATAATCTAAATAAAATACAAACGGTAAAGAAAGAGGAATATTAATTCAGAGTTAAGTTCTGTACAGATTACTAATAAATTTATAAATTATGATAAACTCTTTGCTGTAAAGTCTCGACAGGATTGTTTGAAAAATACCTTATTCTAAACATTGGATATATTTAATTCCGTAATTAAAGATTTTCTTTCTTCCCTTCCCAACACATTCCATCAACAAATGGTAAACATCTTCTACAATTCCACAACTATCACAATTAGGGCTACTAGTTTTTTCATTAAGAAACCAAACTTGTTTAACGGCACGTGTCCGGCTTAACCTATGTGTTGTAACTTGCGAAATGTTAGTTTAGGCAACTCTGCCTACCCTTTAGAGAATATGAGCTTAAGACTATATCTGTATCTATGTAATTAACTTTAACATTGACATTGATATATAGCACTCGGTTACATAATATTATTTTAAAATATGAAGTAAAACCTATGACGTTTAACAAATCGTTATTATATTATACATTCAAACATTTATACATAATTATATTATACCATGCTAGAACTGAATTAACAAGATGTATATTTACATATATGTATATATTTATTCTTGTGTAACGGAGTGTATTTATATGTATGTACGTAGAGTTGCACAACTAGTAACGGTCTGGAGAATTTTTGATTACACAAACGTCATGAGAAATCTATGAGAAACTATTTGTACGATTATTATAATACTGTCCGCCGCGATTTCATCCACGTTTACAGGGCAGCTCCTGAGGCCCGAAACGTGATGTTAAATAGCTCATTACTTCCTCGAATATTGCGCTATGAAATTTCTCCCTAGCCTTTATTATTCCCAAGTCACTTGGGGTCGGCTTTTCTAGTCTAACCGTATTTGACTGGATATCAGTTTTTATACGGAGCGGCTGCCATCTGACCTCCACAGCCCGAAAGATAATGATAGCCTATGGCTAGACCAGTGTCAGGATATTATAGGGCACTGACTTCCCAATAACGACTGCCGTAGATGTGTATGGCAGTCGGGACCGATGGCTTAACGTGCTCTCCGAGGTACGGAGCAGGCGATGATTGTCAATCAATACGCACATAATTTCGAAAAGTCATATTACTTCCAAGAGTCAGAGGTGCGCGACGTGGGTTTGGAACCGAGACCCTTTTGCGTTGCAGTCTGTTGGTCTCCCTACTGAGCTATCAAATATAATAAGATTTATCAGATCCGACTGGTAATTTCAGAGATTAGCGCGTTCAAACGAGAAATAAGCTATTAAAATAATATATGGTAACAGGACATTTTTTAAATATTATATTATATCCCTGTGTTAGGAGTAGGTTCACGTGGGTAGTGCAATGCGTGGTATTGGAACCCACAATCTCTTTAATTCTCTCGCTATTTAACAAGATTCCTTTATTCCTATTCCCTATACCTCATTGTATCTCAATATCCGACTCAAAAGTGATCTTTAAATAGTTATTTAATGTTAAAAGGCCTGTTAAATATCCTCAAACACTAAATCACCGCCAAACCTTCCTAAAGATTTCAATATCAAGCATACCTAACCTACTTATCGAAAAGCCTATAACAGCCGCTATCTCATACCTCACACCAAACTCTTAAGTACGTTCCTTCGTCGGTTGTCGCTCCTGCTTATCAAAGTTCCGCAGGCCCTGTAGGTATTGTCACAAAGTATGTAGGTTAACCTTGCCTGATAGCCTTGCTACAAGATAAGCTACCAAAATGGTTGTTGTATTAAGGTGGCGTACTTTTCGTTGTGAAATGAGACTAGTGGCATTGTAGAGGATACTTTATAATATATGAAACGCGTAACGTATAGTTTAGATAAATGGTGTAATGTGTCTGAGTTAGGCATTATATAGTTCAGGTTATTTTTCTAGTTATTCTTTATACTACTAAAGTGGTAAATAGTTACTTAAAGGAGTCATCGATGGTAAGTAGGTAGGACGGCAAGCGACAGTAGAAGCAAGCATCCATAACCTATGTATGGCTTGCTTCTACCGTCCCTTGCCGTCTCGCCTATTTACCTCGCTATCTATTATCACTCGCGCGGTGCAGACCGGTGCGGACGTGCTAGCGCAAGGACCGAAGATCGAATAAATCCCCTGCTGACTTACTTCTTGCTGCTTCTTGAAGGAATTCGAAAATTCGCTTCATCTTATCAACTATTGATTATCTGATAGATCTTTAGCAGCAACAGTAGCTACACGAGATTTAAAATTACGATTTAGAGCAGCGATAGCTCAGTGGGGAGACCAACAGACTGCAATGCAGGGGGTCTCGGGTTCGAACCCACGTCACACACCTCTGACTTTCGGAAGTTATATGACTTTTCGAAATTATGTGCGTATTGATTGACAATTATCGCCTGCTCCGTGCCTCGGAGAGCACGTTAAGCCGTCGGTCCCAGCTGCCATGAACATCTATGGCAGTCGTTATTGGGGAAGTCGACACAAAAGATCCCACTGGGTCGAAGTGTCGCCGGTCTGTACTGACTGGCCCCCCACACAAGATAAGATAAGGTAAGATAAGCTACACAAGATAAAAATATAAGTTTATTCATAATTTAAAATATGTTCGTGCCATCTTATAAGTTTGCAGCCAATCATTAGGAATTAGGCTCAATGCCCAGATCGGAAAAAGTGTAATATATTACATAATATTATTATTGTGTCTTAAATAGTTACAAAATACATATAAAAATTGAAGCAGCACTAGTAAATAATTTATAATATTTGTTTTGAGTATTATTAATTTTTTTGTCAAGCAATCGCAGCAGTGACCTGAAATCTAAAAAAATGCCTGTAAAACGCCACCAGTCTAATGTATACGGAACGTAAACGAACCGAAATGAAAATTTAATACACTTTTACCTATTCCTTCATGGGCATGAGTTTCAGTGTTATCTTAAATGTACGTAGCACCTAATTCCACCTCATACAAGCCTATACATTGATATTATGCGCAGTATCTATCCAAACACGAGTTATCCGATGACATGCCTCTCCATACATAGTACATGTAAATTTATTTACATTGTATAAATTCATGTCGTACATCCTATGTTTTGCGTCAATATCATGACATTGGATTCACCTGAGCTTGATTAGTATGCATTGTGATATCCTTCCTCAAGGGGTGAGCCAAATGAGGCGATGCCATACTGGTAAAGGATATACAAAATAATTTATAGATCTTTTCATAACAAGTGCGCACGCCTTAGAGTATAAAGCGCTCATTTATTTTTTACATCATACGTCGCGTGCAAGACGACATACGTCGCATGCAAGACGACATGCGTCTCACGCTGTGTTCAACCAAAGCGTAGCAATTGCTTTATATGTAATAATGTACGCGCCAATCGCGACGAATGTGGGACTAGTTTCCAACTAAACGTATGAGCGACTAGTGTAGGTTTCGTTTAAAATTCGTTGCATCGTCGTTTCAGACTCGAATCGATTATACATAACGATTGGTTGCATGATGGCATGTCAATGTACATAAGTATGCATATCTTTACAAAATATATCTTAAATTTGAATCTTTATTAGTTTATATATTACTAAACCCTCAATATTAATTGTCGGCCTCGATGGCATAGTGGTTAGTGTAACCGACTGCCACGCCTGAGGTCACGGGTTCGATTCCCGCACAAGTCAAACATTTGTGTGCATGAACATGGATGTTTGTCTTAGTCTGGGTGTTTCTATGTATAATATGTAAGTATATACAAAACAAGATGTATATATGTATGTTTATCCATTGTCTAGTACCCATAGTACAAGCTCCGCTTAGTTTGGTTTAGATGGTGTTGTGTTTATGTGGTAGAATATATATCAATATATTATATATGTACATATACTACCAAATAAAAGCTACAACTTATACAGGAGTTTATCCACACGGAAAGCTTACAATAAGTCCGCTTTAACCCTTTAAAAAACTTCCAAGTCTTTGTTCGAGGATTTAAAACTAAATTCCCTCGCAGCCTAGGGTTGCATAATAGAAAACTCGGCCACAAACTTTTGATGAGAGCGCCGGCACTTACTAGCATGTAATTAAAACCGGTCTCTTATATAAATTACTAGAGTTTTTCACTTAAAATTTTCTTATAAAGCACTCTTTTATAACGCCCTTTTTGTATTATACTTTGTTATGATCTGCGAAAATTGTTTGTGGTTTAATGATTTCTCAAAGAGACTCAATACTAAATTAATACAGAATATGGCGCGATATAGCCCATTTATCACCAAGCAGGTTTTAAGTGCTATTACTTTTAAATATAATGGAGCCTAGGTATATAAACTATTATATTAATAAAATGATTTATACACCTAAATATTCTTATAATAAATTATATACTAACCAGCATATTTTACTGACTGAAATTTAACTGACTAAGACTTATTTCACGAAATGTGAGATAGCCCATTTAAAAATTACATTATGATTAGCACTCAGAATACTTTCTGTAATAATATATTATTACAGAAGTAAATAGTTCAGTCATACTTAAATTGGCGACTTTCTAGATGACAGTGCCTTTGGTAAATATTAAAATGATTTTAATAAAATGTATCTGCAATTTTAAACAAATCTGACAACCCGTGATTATTCCCACTGATTCTCGGATTGCAAATCCTAGCTGTAATTCTAGTTAACTGAATAATTTTAGTAGTGTCTGATAACTCATAATAGTTAAGTACATTTGCTTCAATAAATGTAACATTAATGTCCATTACGTTTTCAAACTCGGGCTATATCTAATATACGTAGTTTCCTAATCACTTTATCCCTATAAATTGGTTCAAAGAAAAGGTGTGATGGGAAAAATTACTTGGGATTTTAGGTCGCGATTTCAGTTAGGCGGTAAATCGCTAGCATAAGCGATGGCGATTTTAGGTTACGTTATTTTCTTTTTTGTTACATAATCTAAAATTATGATAAGCTTAACCGCCAACTTATACTTACGATCGTTCTAACATTGTATTGTTAATTTGGCATTAGGACGTACACTAACTATATATAAAGCTTTTACGAAGATAAATTATGAACTAAGATACTGTTAATACGTTTTCTAGAAATATATGAATTATTTAAGTTGTCGATGCTGAACTCTTGACAGTGATATTGACAGCTAATTATTACAGTCTATATTTTTAAGACTCTATTATTGCGTGTAGTAACGATGTTAGTGAGGAAATCTTCTAATTTGTCTTTATTTTCAACGATATCTAAATTCTAGCTATGCATATTTGGATAATGCGATAGGGTAACTACAATGTTGGCTACAGTACTACTCCTCATTTTACAAGAAAACTTGCTTAGAGCAACCTCAAAAGTCCAGCTTGCTTAACTAAAATATGAAATATGAATATATACAACATAACTCTAGTATGCCTTTGCACAACTCTTCCACAACGCAAGTAAAATTAAAGAACAAAAATGGTTTTCTTTTCATTTCATTTATAATTAAAAACTTACATCAATCTTGGCTAACTCTGAAACCTTGGCACGTAGCCTCTATTTTTGTATGAAGCTTCTGTATGGTAAATTAAACCTTTTTATCTTATACGCTCTGTTACTCGCTCCGCTTATGTGTGAACACAGTCTTATTACTTTGTAAGTAGAAAGGACAAAATGTTCTTAAGATTTTCGTTTCCTTTAGCCTCACTAAATGTTCCAAATGAGGCTTTTCTTGTTAGTTTAGTTTATCTGTAAAGACTTAAGCCGCGCTTTGTGTACCTGTGAATATGTCTGGGTGTAATGAGCTTGTGCTTGAGGGAAAATTTGTCTCGGCTTTGCAAATTTTGTTAGTGAGAATATTATTTGATGTTAAATACAAAAGACGTTTAATAATATCTTGATAATACCTTAATTAATAGAATAATATGCAGTGTGGCAAGGTAAGTATCATGTTTAAGAAACTCCTATAAGCAATAAGGTCCTCCAGATAGAATTTTAATTACGGTGGTCAATCTTAATGAATAATGGGGAAATGCCCATATTATGGTGCACAAGTGCGGAAATACAAGTGCACTCTCCATTCCCTAGACGGCAGTCTGACACTACCGAAGAGAGATCAGGCGAAGGACTAACGCTCTTATTTTTCATGTCTCGAGGGTGTACAACACCGCTTAAACATTATTTGTAATGTGTGGTACGATCCCACCACGCTTTGCGCTAGCAATGCGCTACTAGCACAGTCTATCTATATAGTATATCTCTATTTATTTATGCTCGCCCTTCAAGCTAATGTCAGAATGTTATTACATGACTCCGTTCCCATATCTTTTCTTTTCTTCCATTTTCTTTTTGAGGGCAACGCGTGAATAATACCTTGGTATTGACCAAGTGACCGTTAATAATCTGAATTGGTATTGCAAGTAAGATAATTTGCCATCTTGGCCGTAGGTAATATGATAATGAATCGATTGACATCTCACTCATCAAAATCGGCTTAGTCGTTTAAGTGCTACAGTAGAACATTCGTAAATACATACACACACCCATACATAGAATACAAAAATCGTATCGATTTCGTTTACCTATACAGCAGTCGAATAAAGAATAGTATGTTACTAACCAAACACAACCAAAGCAGTCTGAAATTACATAAGTTTGGTCAAAATCAGATAGTAACATTGGACAATGGCGAACCAAACACAGAAATAGGAGTTTCCTTTGCAGTTACAATATAAAATGATATAATATTTAGCATACAATGCAGTACCGCGTACACCGCAAAGATTGTTTTACTGAATTGGCAAACTTCCCCGAGTTAGTCATGGCCCATTTTTAAGTGTTTAGCTTGAGAAAATAAATTAGAATTAATGTTCCTTGTAGATATGCTGGTATAAGTCTAATAAATAAGGAAATTATCGCTGCATGAACAGTGCTTTAGAGGAAATGTCATCTAATTACTTTAAGATTTTTTTTTATCAGTCCTATTGATGTCAAGCTAAGTTCGAAGAAATTGAATTTGGAGGAAGGCTGCAAGGATAGCGTATTTGTTAAGTGGTCGCTTCGCCACTATATCAGTTCCGAGTGTTCTTGGTTCGATCCTCAAACCGGACAAAAATTGAGTGATTTACAAATAGTGGTTTCAACTCTCGCTGCTCTTGACAGGGACATAGACGAAATTGAATCAACAAAATTTCTAGGGTTACATATTGACAACAAGCTTAATTGGAAATTTCATATCGATCATGTTTGCAAAAAGCTGGGTCAATTCTCATATGCACTACACAGATTGAGCAAAATAGCAAAGCAGTCTACCTTACTAACAGCATACCACGGCTACGTTAGCTCCATTCTCAGATACGGCGTAATATTCTGGGGCAATAGTACAGACAAGGAGCGCGCTTATATTGGTCAAAAACGATGTATTAGAGCTATATTTAAATTATGTCAAACTGATTCCTGCAAGCCATTTTTTACAAAGATGAAGATTTTAACTTTCCCATGTGTCTATATATTTGAGGTCGCAGTGTTTGTCAAAAATAATATTGACATGTACAATTATTACACCCGTGAACGACGCAACGACAAATTACGCACAGTAGCTAGCAAGACTCATATAATGCATGAGAGCATCTTTTGTACAGCTTCTCGTATTTTTAATAATATTCCGAGGCCCATCCGAATGATTGCAAAATTAGAAAAATTTAAAAAGACTCTCCATGATCTGCTAGTACACAAGTGCTATTACTCTATAAAAGACTTCTTATCAGATAAATCTCTGCTACAATATACGAGTAATCCCACTCAGTCGTGATGCGTTCAGTGACCTATTGACATGTACCTTAATTAATTAACTATTTTGTATATATAATTCTTAATAATTTATAAAAAAACAAATATGTAAACTTCATTTCCATAACTTCCATGATTATGATATGTACTGACTATTGTATGCCCTACGGGCGGGACATAGCTGTTCACAATTCATTATGTACCTGCCACCTGTATTATGTACCTACCTATGATCCACAATAAAGATTGAATTGAATTGAATCTTTGTGCCCGTTGATGATCATGATTTATGCCGCGTGCGAGAATAGTGTCATTAAAAACTAAAAAAGAAATAGAAATCTACTTTTCGGATTTTTAAATATAAAAAAGAAAAAAAAAACATTTAGAAAGAAAACAGAGGAATACGTTTGTCCTGACTGCATTTTCTTTTAAGTGCTTGCCTTGCCACTAACAATGGCTCGAATTGTTCCAAGTTGCATCCCAGAATATTATATCTCAGTTGTTCAATCTGAAACTCCACATTCAAAGAACAGAGGAAGGTACCCTATGTCTTTTTGTGTCCTCGAATCCTTCGTGTATACGAAATTTCAGAATGTTTGGGTGAATAATAAAGGCGTGATAGCAAACAAAAAAAAAATAACACGTAAACTCATATTCGTGTGTAAAATATTAGTTAGGATACTAAATACCCTGATTCCCTATGACTGCAACTTGTTTAGCGAGCCAAATATAAAATAAAATAAACCTTACGACGATGCTCCAAGCTTTAGATTTTTGTTAACCAGTTGGTTATCGCCATTAAGCCACATAGAACGTACATAAAAGGAATTGCCTTATAAAATCACCTGACTTAAATCAAGTTAAGTCTTTTTAACAAATCCTCTCTAAATTACGGCATAATAGATTTGGCATTACTACTTGGCAAACGTCCATAGATGTATAGCGTTATACTAATACGTGCATGAACAGTGAACTGTTGTTTATGGCCTAAGCTTTGAAATTTATAGGTATTCTACATAATCCATAATAAAAATAAACAGTTTATTCATCGAGGTAACATATATGAATGTCAAGGTTACATTTATGAGGTTATTTATAAGCAAAGCTTTTAATGTTTGTGGTGATGTTTGGTAACTTGGATATTTGGTACTCAATCCCACGTTATTCACCTTTCTTTATCTCTTACATACAAACGTAGGGCAATGCAAAGATAAAGACATAAAGCCTATTAAAGTACCGACAGAAAATTTAATAGAGGCCGATTTCTAACTCTGTCGTGAATAGTGAACGAGTTACCGCACATTCCTCAGTTCATTATTTCAACGATTTATTAGTACGGAAAACATAATTATCGTATGATTCACAGACAGTTGTTTCAAATTTAGCAACTACGTCCCTCATTTTGCAACAGAACATGTATGATTAACGTTACCAAAGAAAGTGTTAAAGAGGATAAAACTCACTAACGCTTAAACAAGATGAATTTACCCAAAACGTACCGATTATCCTCACCAAATTTGATTTACTTCAAGAACCTTTGTATATGACACTGAATGGGATCCCGAATTGAGGATGCCAGCTTTACCAGTTAAGATCCCAACTAATAAAGTACTGTATACTCTACTGAAGTATGTGATTAGAGGGAATGAAGTAAGAGGAGTAGCATTGTAGCCGGTAGAAAACTGTAGTCTCCGCTTACCCCTAAGAGAAACTAAAGATTTTCTATCTATTCCGTAGTTTAGTTTACCTTTATATTATTCTTTTGTACGTGGGTATATTACTGAACTCCTCCGACTTTGATGGCATTTTTGGGTGTGTTTGGATGGGTTCCTGGATGAATTAGATTCATAATTAGATCCAGTAGGTAGCGCTGCGGTTGGTTCGATCGGGAAGGACAACATCTGTCGGCTTCGCTAGTGTAGTACAATAATAAATTAATGTGCTTGGAATGCAAATCGTACACTCAGTTTTAAAAAATGAAAACAATTTATAGATATAACTAGCGACCCACTCCGGCTTCGCACGGGTATTACAAAACCTTAACAAATTATACACCTCAACCTTCCTCATGAATCACTCTGTCTGTTGAAATAAATGAACATGAAAATCTATTTAGTTGTTTTTGAATTTATCGCGAACAGTTTATGCCTAAACCCTAATGTGAGAGTTGTCTTTTAAAACAAAACGCTACGCATACAAATATGTACTAAAATACACTTAGCGGCACAAAATGCGGTCCAAATATAAATAAATCTGCAACCAGTCTGTTAGGACTGCAAATAAAATTTTTGAGTTATAATTTAATAGAACCAGTATTATTCTTGACTCAAGCCAAAGAAAACTAAAAATAATCCGTTAGTTTAACTTTTGTGACACATTAACCGCATTACTTTAATGAGACACTTAGAATATAAGTGAGATGAAATTTGATTTTAAAATAATTTATTTTTGTTTTAAATTAATGTCTAGCTTATCGTAGTTCTTCCAGGCAGCACACAATATCGAAAAATCTTCCAAAGATTGCTAAAACTGTACTTCTTAGGAGTCAAGGGCTTACTCAAAACTTTAAATGTATCTCATACAACTTAAAGATACTCGTTGAAAAGGTACAATAAGACTGATTTTTAGGAAGGAAGCGGCGGATTTAGGTGTTCTTCAGTACGCAATCATTGATTTATTGGTTTGGAAATTTTGAAACATCGGTCTTTCACTCCGGTGAAGATACGGCAGCATCGTTAAACAGCAAAATGAGTCGACGTAAATGAGCGTATAGTCAGAAGAAGAATAGAGTAAGTAGACCTGCATGCTTAAAGACCAGCTCGAGCTTCAGAACTCTCCGAGCAACATCGGGTAGCTCGACCTTGATTTGTTTTACCACTAAGTATGTCTGGAATATGTTTACAAGGAATGTTAGACTAACTGCCAACTCACAGCAGGTCCATGAGGTAAATTCCTCAACTAAAGATTTCAAAATATGGTCTAGGTCCAATGTCTTATTGCATGCAAGGGATTATCAGGCTCAGAGATAAAAGTACTGGTAATTAATTTAAGAAATTTCTTATTATTCTTTAAAAAAAAACGATAAATGTGATCATCTTATTTTTTATCTTGAATTACTGCTTTGTTATTTGTATAAAATTATCAAATTCAGAAATCTGTTGTTCTTTTAATCATAGTCACTATGAAAATGAAAATAGATAAATGTGATCAAAAACATCATATAGTTTTAATTTAATTGTGATTATAATTCAAGAAATATGCTTGATCCACTTTTTATGAGTGTATATTGTTCGTCCTTTTTTATTGCCCCAACTAATCGATGTGATTCTCTCCGATGGTGGTCCTGACAAACTGCATCGCAGCATTATATAGCTAACTGTACGTTTAATTAAAGATTATTATGGTAATTCGTATTGTCATAAAATAATATGCCAAAGTCGTGTGTAAGATCATTCATAGCTCATCAGATATATCGTAATATCTTTTGTTATAATGTTTATTATAGCTGCGTGCGTGATGTTTGCCTACGCCGTTATTCTCCTATAATATCAGCCCTTTACTATACTGTCCCTCTGCTGGGCACAAGTCTCTCCTCAGTGTGAGCAGGGTTAGGCCATAGTCCACCACGCTGGCCCAGTGCGGGTTGGCAGACTTCACATATCTTCGAGAAAATTATGGAAAACTCAGGCATGCAGGTTTCCTCACGATGTTTTTCTTTACCGTTCAAGCGAGCGATGATTAAATATTTAAACGGCACGTAACGAGTAGTCAGAGATGCGCGCCGTGTGGATCGAACGTGAGACCTCTCCGTGGCAGACCAACCGTCTTCCACTGGGATACCGCTGCTATCCTACTAGCTCCAAAAAATGAAAATGGCTAGCAAAGGTGTTTTCGATTTTATTTTCTTGGAGCACTGTTCGCCTATAATTTTGTTTATATGACTCACACTATGTATTATATCTTCTCTGGTATATTTAAAAGGTCAGATGAGAACATACATATTCACGCCGATTGCTCAGAGGGTAAGGATTTTCAATTATGTACATATAGTCGTCCTCATCGATTTCGATGATGGCGACCTTAGAAATCATGGATATTTTTCTTTGATGAGCCCTTACATAGCTTGCTGGACCAAACTTGGTCTTAAATGTCCTACGACAGGCGGGGCAGTAAAGTTGGCCTGCGCTGTTGTACGTGTAGAAGTGTTTAGCATTTTCAATAGCCTCCTACCTACCTCTCTTGCTTGCTTCATTTTAATTATATTAATATGGTTTAATGTACTCTTAATTTTTTCTCAGAATATCGCCGATGCGGTTAAAGAACTTTTGCGTCGGTCTTCCTTTTTTGGATGTCCCATTCCTATGTGCCTTATATATAAACCATTCAATTTTCACTATCCTCATATAGGAGATAACATAACAATATGTGTGACAAGGGCACAGACTAATTATGATTTTCAAACAAGATGGAAAATATAAATAAAAAACGTATTAAAATTCAACTAATTAATAATTACAATCTTATTGTACGTACACGTTGTTGCCTTGCCACTGCAATTGTGCCGAGTAGAGTGGGTTCAAATCACATACGAAATAAACATTTGAGTGATATAAAAACTACTTTCAAAGTCTTGATGCTATTTGTGTCCGTTGCGTGAATACTTGTAAAGTTGCCCGAGATAGGTACCTACAGCAAGTACTCCTAGAAAGGAGTAGATTCTTTACTAAAAGAAAAGAGAATGGTATTATTATCATTTGCTATTTAATTAAAGTAATTACACCACTAAAAAATATTGAACAGTCTATATATTTTTGTTAGTCTTTCGTCGTCATTTCTTTCTACATGCCCAAGCCTCTACACCATTCTCAATTTTCAAGTTTAAATAAAACGTTACTGAAATCTTACTACAAACTACTAAATTGTGAAAACCGCATCAAAATCATCCTAGTAATTTCTATGTACACGAAACAAATGTTTGTGTGTTTCTATGTATAATATGTTATGTACGTTTATCCATTATCTAGTACCCATAGTAAGTCCAAACTCTGCTTAGTTTGGGCCGGATGGGGCTGTGTGCATGTAAAAAAATAAAATTAAATGAATTTGAACCTTAAAACATTTACACTTCAAATTTAGAAGGTATTCCACAACCCTGACTCGTAGACTAGATTGACACGCCACGTAATGGACATTTAGACTCCCTCACAACCTGATTGCCAATTTGTCTTCGAAAAACGCCTTGTTACCACCTCAGGACTTACTTTACATTTATATTGAGGCTTTGTGGCTATGTCCTTACCTTCATTAAGTTGAAGAGTTACTTGACTTTCTATAGAGGGCTTGAAGGTGATATTTGTGTGTTTAGGAGTTTTATTACAAGTCTGTGTCGCTTTAAGTTTAGCTAATCTTTCGGTTCTTGCTATGTGGGTGTGGATAAGAAGAGATAATAAGAATGACAGTTTAGATTGTTAGCTGTGGATTTGATCCCTATTATTTAAATATTTGTAAAGTCGCCCGTGATATACAGACCATTGGAAGAATGGTATAAACCAAAATAAGTAACGCTGTGTAACAGTTAAATAGTTTATTTTTACATTCATCATCTCAATGCATCATCATCTGAGCCGATTTTATTAAATGCAAAAATCATGTTTACCCGACTAGCGAAGTAATATTACAAACATGTAGATATCAACATCATTTATTTCCATAAAATCCAAACTAATATTATAAATGCAAATTGAATGTGTGTTACGCTTTTACGCCTTAACTACTCGACCGATCTTCATAAAATTTAGCATACACGTTGTCAGGGGACAGTAAAGGGCATAGGGTACATTTTATCTAGAAAAAGTACTGTTTCAAACCTAACCTAACCTACATTTAAGCAAGCGAAGCCGCGTGATGGAACATGGAACATCTACATTTCCAGAAGAAGAGCTCACATTCATTTAGTCAGGCAGCCACATGACCACTTTTTACAATAGTTTTCTTAACAACACAATTCGTTTTTATTTATTATTTTTGTAAAACAGTTTCTATGTTCACTTTAACTGTAGATAAAGTTGCTGTCCGCGATTGTTTGTTCGTAAATATATTTAGTGGCGAGGCCGCTGTGTCCTCTTTGACATTAAGCCAAGTGGACGGAAGGTTTCGGAGCTAGCACAAAGTCAGAAACTCTCCTCGTTTAAACTCTAGTCAATAGTGAAACGCTGAGTTAAATGTTTCCCGTTCCCTTTTGTATAAATTCGCAGAATTAAAAAGTTTTAATTATGAAATTATAGTCATGTTCTAAGGGTTACATAATTGTTCTATTTTTAAATATTGTATATCTGTCATCTGCGGTGCAAATTAAACGATTTTTATTATGTTTTGCAAAGAAACAGACTAGAGATACAAAAGTTATAAATACAAAACATAATGTATAACAATGTATACAATGTTGTGTAATTAAAAGTGAGTACCTCAAATAATAACTACACGTAATTACTTTAGACTTACTGAATGTTAAGCTTTACAACTGTTTGTGATGAATCATTATAAATAATTCAGCAGTTTTGAAGTGTAAATAACTTAATGACTATGTTAATGCATATATGACTATAAATGTTCATAATTGGATCTAAGAAACTCGCGCGTGTATAAATTATTTTAAGTCTTAAGTAAGATTATGTTATGTTTTACATGTTTAGGGTATACGTCTAAGTTTGTTAACATATCTTTAATTATATCATTAAATCCCATCTGGGAGGTATAAATCCATACATTTATGGAATATAATAGATATATAGAATCGTATAGCAGAGTCTACGGACTATCACTTGCTAAGGTCCTGGGATCATATCTCTCTTGCTTCATTAAATTTTCTCCAAATTCCTTAAGCACGTAGGCTTATGCTTAACCTGGCCTTTCTCTTAGATGTCCCCGATATGACACTAAAGAACGTTAGTATAGCGCTAAATCTTCAGACTATGCTATTAACTATAGTGTAATATAGTTTCTTGGTTAATGCTTTCGTTGTAAATTGTTTCCAAGTGCGCAAGCCATCTTAGAACATCTTTATCAAAAACATTACACACAAATTAAATATCTTTTATAATAACGTTTTATTCAAGGAAGAGAACAAATCTTTCGAAATTTGTAGTCAATAAAACGTCTTTCTATATTAATTTTGCAAGCTGTGTTAAATAATTTTATGGAAGGAAATATTTTCCAGCGTATTGTGTTTTTAAGCTAAGAAGTAACATTCAAACCGTATAAAACAGAGTTTTGTTCAAATTAATCCTTAAAAAGCCGTGACTTGGTTCGACAACAATTATTTTGTGTTCGCCACCCTCACGGAAGTAAGGGTGAAACCTTCCAACCCCTTCATTATTTTTCGCGGAACTTTCTCGAAGTTAATTTTTCCTTAGTAATTGTTTTGGCTTCGAATTCACTCGCCGCTTCATATCGCCTTTTTCTAAAATATTTACAGAGGTAATTGGGTCTGAATTTTAAATTATACAAAAGTTTTAGGTCCCTAAGTTTGTTTGAGTAATTTTAAGTTTGTAATGTTGTTTTCAATCAACATCCGATTAGAGGATCCTCTTTATAACGGACTTATGATCAAAAGATATTATTAAGTAGATCAACTGCTTATTTTCTCCTTTTATTTAAAAACGTACGGAAGCTCTTTTTGTGCACAAATACAGGCACGGTAAAGGCTGTTGGATAACTGTTAAATGAGGCTACGCTTAAGTTTTAAAAAAGTCGATTACGACCGATTATTACTTAATACAGTTGTGGCTATATATAGTAAAAATAAGACAAACGCATAGAAAAATTACCATTATATACATAGACTTTTGCTTGTAGACGGAATTGTAGACAGTAATGTTATGTTAATAGTTCCACGTATTTAGTAAAACTACTTAAAATACTCAATTTTAAACTAATTGGTGACATCTGTTTCTTCCAATTATTCTTTTCGTATAGCCTATATATGACACAAAACTTAAAAACGTCTATGAATGGTATGAAATCATGACTGCTATCCAACTATTGGGCTTTGTAAGTTTTTAAGGTCAAGAGAAAAGTGGAAAGAGAAGACTCAATCTGTTATATATTTTGTGCATTAGTTATCCTATATAAAACCTATGTGGCGAGGAGCTTTACAATCATTCAATTAACAGACACATAGTACATCCAGATTGGAACAATATTTGTGGATTTCAAAGATAAGCAACTGTTTCTATGATATTCGAAACCAAAACACTTACAGCACAACGCAATGGTGAAGCGACCGCTTACCCGCTATGCCATTCTACACAAATATTTCTTAACAACACGAATTGAAATTCTCCCTCCTTTTCTACTGAAGAGACGCCCACGCAAACATTTATCTACACTTTACGCAGACTCAACCCTGTACAACCTCAAAGGGGCAGGCACATGTACAATTTAATACTAAAATATAGACGGTAAAATATGCATTTAATACGTTACACCCAAACTTCCTTAGTAATATTATAGGTCCTATGTAATAGAGACAGTATATATATATATATATATATATATATATATATATATATATATATATATATATATATATATATATATATATATATATTTATTAACTAATACTAATTTAAACAGAAAAGTATATAAGGTACCTTTCATCACCGTTAGTAATCTTTTTCTGAGACGGACTCGACACAGAGGCGCGCGTGGGAACACGCACGCCGCCTCTCGGACCTAGTGCTGAACAGATAGCGGGCAGGCCCACAAAGCCCACCACCCCCAGGTTAAACCTCAGGGTGGCTGGAAGTCGTCTCGCGCCCTCTGGCGCCCGGCTCTGCTGTTGGGGAGAGGGTTTAAGCGCTCCAACTCCCGCTCCGCCTCCTCCTTGATGGAAATTACTTCCTCACAGAAGGAGGCGACGGCCACGACCTCTCACTCCGGACCATAGACTGAACTACGGCCGGGAGCGAGAGGGCAACCGATCCGACTGCCGCGATCATCTCACGGCGCTGCGATGCCCAAGCGGGGCAAACCGCCAAAGTGTGCAGCGCCGTGTCCTCAACAACGTCGCGGCAGTCGCGGCAGTGGTGACAACCGGGCGTCTCTTGCCGACGTATGCGACACAGGAACTGGTCAAAACAACCGTGGCCAGTCATTACCTGTGTCAGCTGGTAGGTGAGAGCGCCATGCCGCCTCTTCAGCCACTTCTCAAACACGGGACTTACCACCACGATCGTGGCGTGCCCGGCACTGGGGTGCACAAGTCGCTCCTTCCAATTCGCCACTAAGACCTGGTGACCGTTAGTAATCTAACCTAATCTACATTTACGCGAGCGAAGCCGTGGGCACAATCTAGTAGTACCTATATATTTTTAGACTTTGAGATGCTACTGACAGTTTCGTAAAAGCCCTCAAACATAAAAGCGAACTTATGCAACGCGGTTAAACATTCAATGATTCCCACAAATTTACAACAAGACCTTTCACACTAAAGGAACTAAAGCAGCAATCCAACATCAAAAACAAAAACTACGCGCCTTACTAAGCTTTAATTCATCTACCCGAATACTACTAAAAGCGAAATGTACCAAACCAAGTTTAACGAAATGCACAACACAATAGGGAAAGCGAGCGAGATTAAAAAGTGAGCACCAAAAATGACCAAATGGACAGAAAGTTACCGGTGTTCGCTCCAACAGCTAGCCTTTGAAAACTTTTTCTAGAAACCGTATCTGACAAAGACACGTTCGGGTGTGCATGCATGCTACCATTTTCCACGAAATCGTGCTGTCTTGTTCTAGATTTTTGCAACGCTACAAATTGAATTGCCATGGCTTAGTTGAAGAGCCTCAATCTGGATGAACAAGGCAATTTTGTAAACGACAAGATAGCGATAGCTGCTTTAATTTTTGAGGTTGTATGTCGTCACGGTAATAGAAAAATATAAAGCAACATTTTACTTAGACTTAAACCTTATGAACCTCTACATGATTGATTACCGAAGAAGAGATGGCTCTCCCCATGTATATTTCCTTCACCTCTACTGGAAATATGTAATAAAATCGACTAAATAAAATATATAGGAAGACACGCCAGTGGTCTATGACGACGATTAAAGTGATAAGGTGCTCCGAAAGCTATAAAAGTGGTAGATCACAATGCATCACGATCTACGATCAGGTAGCGCTGCTTATTTCTTAAAACACATCTTTCTAATATAGCTCTCGAGCTAAACTGCGGGTGGCAGCTAGCAAAGAGGTTAAAAAGGGAACGAAAAAAGTTGCAGATAAAATACCGCTATCTAGAAAATGGCTGTAGACTGAACTAAGACAATGCGTTTCAATACAGACGACTGTGCTGGAACAGAGAAAGTACAGATTGTTCACAAGTTAAACAACTATTCCACAGTTCGTTTTAATGCTGACTCATAGTTGTTTGGTATTCCTACGACTAGGTTTCTTAAACTTTAAAACAAGATAACAATGGCACGAATTGTGCGACAGCAACATTAAACTAATGAAATTTGGGTGAACAACAATAGTTTAATGTTTTAGCGCTTGAAAATTCGAGCTATTGTTAACGATTAGCTATAAAATACATATTATGTATCATATCAAGGAACATGGTACGGGGACAGTGATAGTCCGACATGGACAGATATAATACTGTACATACATACATTATAAAAGTACGTCTACATATCCCCGTAAGGATAAGCTATGGTGGATAATAGCCAATATTCGTCAGCTATGTTTTAAGGTTCCATAGTGGCAAGCCTATTATAGTCGTTTAACGGTGACATTGCCAGACTCTAAAAAGAGAATACTAACAGAAAAACCCAATAATTCATTCTGTATAAAATAATTTGACTTCAAGCTTATTTTCGCAGTTATTCTAAATAAATAACACAAATTCTCACAGCAGTATTTAGCAGTAAATGTGTCTTCTACCTACTCAATTTCTATTTCCTTGATTGCCTAGAACATAAAATTCCGAAGTCGGAACTACCGAAAGGGTATTTCCATTTCCAATACGAAACGGTTTTTCCAATTTTAAATTGTCCCAGACGTGGACGTCGTCGGAACTCGTATCTGATGTTTTTATTCTTTTGCAGTCTTCACGGGAAATTCGGTTTCAATTTCTTCCTTTTCGAAATTCATGTTGTTTTTTTCTCCCCACTTTTTGCCCAACATTCCTTTTGTCTCCAGCGTGTAAAACATTTCTTGTTTTCGTGCCGTTTAACTAGAAACTTTTAGTGGCTTTTTGGCGTCGGACAGAGTTTTCGAGTTAAATTATAGCCCGTGCATTGTGTTGTACTTTAATAAACGTTTGTTTAAAAAAATTATGTTTTTGTTTACACTGCAAAAATATAATTTTGAGATATCCCGCGGATCTTAAATATCATTATCATTTTATATTATCTTTTAACCGATATCTTCAAGGACACAGAGAAAATTCTCTGTTAAAAACTGAAGAGCCTGACAGATTGCATTTATTTGACTTTGATATTTAAGATAGCCAGCCATCGGAACATAAATAATATTATGTCGTATTTTTTTCTACAATAGTCAGGGTGCCAGTTATGTTTAGTAAAAATAGAAGATACCCAGAGCTAAGCGCTGGCTATCTGATCTGTATTTTTGTATCAAATTACCACATTTAAAGGTGGCTTCTTAGAGTCCATGATTTTAGGAACGAGCTTTCGTACCTGTATATCTATAGAAGCATGCACCATATCAGTACACATTTAACACGGACCACCACGCTCATACCTTTACGTTGACTGGCGTTTTATGGATGTGTCACGTGTTACGAATCTATTGTCCGCAGTCAGCCATGACTGATTCAAATGTTATATAAGTTACCAATGCATCTGTGCAGATTAGTGCATGTATGCATGTGTCTTTCTTTCTTTCTTCTTTCTTTCTTCTTTCTTTCTTTCTGTCGGCTTGAGACGGACGTAACAGAGCGCTACAGACGCATCGGCTTAACCACAGACGCCATTACTCTATACCCTCGGTGCGTGTCCGTGCGTGATAATCTGTAAAATCACAGACCATGCCTTTACGTTAGCACATAGTTCTAACATACAAAAAGCTTACTACAGGTATAGTATTAAAATACATTCATGGTGACTGTAGGCAGAAAACTATGTTTAGATATCGAGGCTAATAAATCTAGGTTATGGGGTAGGTGTTTTATGGCCTAGCGTATTGATTGAAACCATCGTTTCCATACATACTTGCATAGAATGAAGTCGGGTACCTATACATAAAGTGACTCACTAACGTTAATAAGTGGGATACTGCAGGTAACTACCAACTATAACTGTATACCATAGTATCAAGACATTTATTTTCAATTGCCAGGCGGTTAAAAATAATAAGCGTCGTCGCTGTCTTGATAAGAATATCGCTTTCAAGCACACAGCTTTTGAATATTTGAAAGCTTATAACAATAGCATTATTAATTACACCAATAGGTTCGCCTTCTAAATAATAATAATAATAGAGTCCTCCAGACCAAATTTCGGTCACGGCGGCCAAACTTAACGGAGACTGGCCATCTGCGCAGGAGATATTATAGTGCACAAGTGTGTGCGCAAACACAATTACACTCTCTGTTTCCTAACTCTCATGATCTGATGGGACGGTAATCCGACACGACCGGATAGAGATCAGGCGCAGGACTAACGGCTTTTTGTGCCTTCCGGGAACGGGGGTGTGTAACACCACCAACTTCCTTACTCTGGGCTGCTATTGAGATTTCTTAAAACAAAAAACCCAATAACTTTTTGTTGGCTTGACCCAGGATTAGAACTCGAGACCTCATGCAAAGCAGTCGCATTCACTACCGCAGCGCTAGGAAGCTACTGCCACCTAAAATGTAGGATCTAATCATAGTATTTGTTATTTGGTTGTAAACTCTTGGTATTATCTACTTTTTAATCGATCCAAACATAGTCTTACCCCTTATTCCCAAAGGACGCGTTTGCCTACCAAAGATGTTCATTGCACGCACATTGCGCTAACTACGATTTTTAAGTTTCACGTAATTGGAGGCAAGATTTTTGCCGTTTACAAAACACAGTCCCAGACTATATGCTGCTTCTGAGGTTTCCTTTACAGAATATTTCAATGACACTGTGGCCGGGTCAGCTCTTTTCCTTGTACGGGTAGTAGGTACAACTCCTTTTTTTTTGCAAGTTGAGTAACGCTATCCGTGTTACAGTATTTGCCTTATGTAATAGCCCAATGACACGATGTCTCGGTATTCCAACCCTCATGCACAACAGTCGCATTTACTACCATACCCCACCGATGCAGTTACGAAAGCAGCTGTATAATTAAACAAAAAATAAGTACTAGTTCAACGTAACTCGATCTTTATTCATGGGAACAGCATGTTGGCTGTTCACGAACATTTCCAACTACTTGGATATTAATAGTTTCTCGTTGTTTGCAGGTAACATACCCCCTTAGCTACAAGAACACGCCGCGAGTGTGTTTCGTATGTTTTACTTGGAAATACAAGGTTTCGTAATTGGTAAGTAGTGCTGTATATATTTATGTCATACATGCAGTGTGCTGTAATTTCATTGCGTACTTTAGGTTATTTTTATTTTAATGTTAGAAGAGCTCGGGAGACTATCTATAGGCGTCTTAAGAGATATTGACGGCAGTGACATGGTACTTAAAGACAATTAACAACCTTTTCGATGCTTAGTAAATTGTGGGGCTAATAGCTTTAAAGATGTCGTAGTTCAGTTCAGCAGTTTAAACATTTCTTCACTAGGCTTTAGCTAGTAATACTAAGATAACAGTAAAATTTAGGATCGCAATCGGATAAATAATAATAGTATATTAGAGTCCATACGTAGCAATAGTCCTACACCCGCTGCGGCTAGTGCCGCTGTAGGTGTTCCATCCCACCATTGATTAAAACTCTCGACGGGCCTCTTCTTGTTGGACCCATGTCTCCGTGTAAGCCTCCCAAAGGACCAGGTATTTTCAATACTTGTGATAAGAGAAACATAATAATAATATAATAATATTCTATCACATACACACAACACCATCTAGCCGAAACTAAGCAGAACATGTACTATATAAATGGTATCATTATCTCAGCCGAAAGACGTCCATTAGATATGGGCCTCCTCCAAGGTTTTCCATACAGACTGATCTCGGGCCGCCAACACGCAACCGCTTCCCGCGACCCTTATTCGATCTTTGGTCCACCTTATACCTAGCCCTGCTGCGTCAGTCGGTGCGTGGCCGCCACTCCAAAACCTTTCTGATGATGATATAAGGATGAATGGTATAGGTACACATTACTAATGGATACATTACCGCATGCGTAAGTTTGGTACATAAATATTAAAAATAGCATTTATTTGAATATATTATTATATTATATAAATTTTTAACCATATCTTCTCCCTAGCCTTTATTTATTTATTTTTATTTATTTATTTATTTATTATCTCGATACAACTATCTTTACAGGATTAACCCAATACAATAGTGTAGCTATCTATTATTTAAGAAATTAGCTTATTACACTTATATACTTAAATCTTAAGTTAATTCTCTGTAACAAATTACAAATAAGGCCACCTTGGTAAATTCACTCAGTGCACAACTGAATATATCAGTTTCGTCAGCGATAAGGTTAAGAATACGAATAGCGCGCGTCAGTGGTGCTTCGCTTATGAGGTTAGTCCTACCTCGCGGTACAAGAAACAGTGGTGGTTTACGGCGTCGCCACACGTATCTATCAGGTACACACATATTTAGTAAAGCCAGTATATCTGTATTAGATATATTTCCCCTAAATACTTTAAATAAGTATAAAGTGAATGTTAAATTTCTTCTGACTCCCAATTCGTTATATCCTACCATTCCTAAAATAAACAAAGTAGGGTACATTAATGGATAAAAAGGGTAGACCCCATATTGGCGGTAATAAATGTATCTAATAAATTTATTCTGTACTTTCTCCATCATGAGCCTATATTTAGTTTCATGTGGAGACCAGATGATTGCGTTGCTTTCAAGTTGACTCCTAACCAAGGTGTTATAAAGCGTAGTAATCGCTTGAATTTTATTAAATCCACGGGCTATACGTAGTATGAATCCAAGAGTCCGATACGCCTTTTTGCAGATTTTTTTGATGAAGTCCCTATACACTAAATTTGTATTAAATGTGACGCCCAAGTCCCTAACCTCCGTCACTCGCGCCAGTGGTAGTCCCTCGATATTGTAATTGTGTAAAACAGGAGTGTGGGCTCGAGTAAAAGAAATTATATGGCACTTTGAGGTATTAAATTGTAACAGATTGGTTTTGCACCATGACACTACTCTATTTATATCCCCTTGCAGCCTCAAACAGTCGTCAATGTTTTTTATAGGTAACGACAGCTTAAGATCGTCCGCGAACAATAAACATTGCGCGTCTTTTACTACCATTGGAAGATCGTTAATCATTATATTAAACTGCAAAGGGCCAAGATTGCTGCCCTGATAAACTCCAGACCTTGTAAAATACGGCTGTGACTGACATCCCTCGTAGTCTACATACTGTTGTCTGTCGGTCATATAGCTCGCAAAAAATTTCAGCAACTGCGGAGTGAAACCAATGTCAGCTAACTTGTTTAGTAAGATATCATTATTGACTAAGTCAAATGCTTTTTTGAAGTCAAAGTAAGCTGAATCGGCTTGCCCTCCACTGTCGACAACTGGCATAATCCGCGCAACATAACACAACAGATTGCTTGTAGTACTTTTGGCCAGACGAAATCCATGCTGAGCGTCCGATAATTGAGCGCTCACCTGTCGATAAATGATCCGATGGAGAGCAGCTTCAAATACCTTGGCTGGAGTTGACAACACAGCCACAGGCCTGTACTCACATACCTGTTCCCCCGAGCTCTTCTTGGATACCGGCACCACTCTGGTTAATTTCCATGCATGTGGAAATACCCCTTCACTAAGGCTTTTATTAAACAAAACCAAAAGCGGTGCAGCTAATACCAAACGACAGTCCCTAAAGATATATGGTGGAATACCGTCCGGACCCGTTGATCTCTTTGGCTTTAATTGCTGAAGAGCACTGTATACTTCGGCTAGATGCAGTTGTCCAACATGAACACACGCCGCATTATTGTAGTTGCCTGCCTGGGATATTGCTGCGTCAACGTCTAACTTTGCTCGCTCTGTGCTATAAACAGAATAAAAATACCTAGCAAACTCTTGTGAACATTCCTCTCCTTTTAACTCCTCCCCATTTTTAAATATCTTTTTTGATCTTCTACTTTCTCTTTTTGACCCTATATAATTCCAAAATGATTTAGGATTATTTTTTAATTCATCTTCGACCCGACTTTGATAAAGTTCGTGCGCATGTTTGATACTACGCTTTACTTGCGACCTACACACAGCGAACGCTTCGTAATCGGTTCTACAGCCAGTATTTTTATACCTTTTATGTATTGCTGCTTTCGTTCTAATGTCGCGAATTATTTCAGCAGTGTACCACTCAGGATAATTGTATCTAGAGTTTACCTGCATTCGCCTTTTTTTCGGAACGCAATCATCTATTGTGGAATTAAGCTTATCATAAAAATAAGTTAAACTTTTTTCTAAATTTAAGTTTTGCATTGGAGACCAATCTATATTTTGCAATAAATAATATAAAGATGAAAAATCAGCCTTGTTAAAATTCCAGCCAGTAGTTATACGCGCGTCTGTGTCGGTCGGCAGCGGCGTCGGCGTCGTCGCGCTCTCGTCGCGGCGCGGGCGCTCCGAGCGCGAGCGCGACGAGCGCGAACAATAACATACCGACACTTCAAGCGGCGGATGATAAACGTCCACCGGGACAAGCGGCACCTCTGCCGCGCGCACTCGCACGCCTGACTCTTGTGTAAACGTACTCAATACTAAGTCCAACTGTCTATTATTACAATTATTCACATTGTTGCACTGACTGAATCCACAATACGACTTTAAATATTCAAAGTAATTAACAACATATGATGAACTAGAATACATGTTAAAATCACCTATCACGACTACATCCTTATATTTATCACAGTATTGCTCAATAATTTTAAACAATATCATGTACTCACTTTCGTTACTATTCGGTGGCAAATAAACAACACACAACAAAAACAATAACTTATTTCGCTGATAAATAGCAGCACATACTAGTTCAAACGTAAGCGCATCAATGTTTACGTCATTTGGGACGGCTACCTGCCGCATCTGTGTACCCGGTGTGGCCACTAAACACGCTCCGCCTTGCTTTCGCCCATCCGCTCTGTCACACCTAATAATTGTAAATCCTGGTGGAACCATTTCAGAATCATAAATGGACTCGTTACATCCTGTTTCTGTAATGGCGAATAAATGTGCGTTTGATGTTGCGACGCTATTATGAAATTCTGTCAGTTTTGTTCTGAGTCCTCTTACGTTTTGATAAATTATGTCAACTGATTTATTTGTCATGTTTTGGTTTATTGTTGATTCTTCGAAACCATATCCATTCGGCAAATTCAATATTTAATCCCCAGTTTTGTGTTTGACATAATTTATCATATTTACTTTCAGGAACCCCTATTATGAACGACGCATAATCCCTTTCAGTTTTATGATTAATTCTATCGATTTTAACTGATACATTTTCCTCTTTGTATATTACATCCTTCACATAATTTTCCAAATTTTCTATCGTGGTTTCTTTGTGTAGACGCCACACGTGTAAGTACTTCTTTTTTTCAGTTCCCTGAATGTGAACCGCACTAGTACTTTCTCCTTTCCTAACCGTCTGAGTCCGGTACCTGGTGTTTTTTCTATTTACCACTGTCCATTTGTCCTCATTATCTTGTACTGGATTTCCATGTTCGATAACAACCGTCGGCTGGTTTACGATATTGATATCTTGATTATGCTCATTGCTCACGGGCTTAGCAGTCGTTTTCATGGCCCCACTTTCCTTTCTCTGGATATTTTTAGTGACTACCTGCTTTTGTTTTTCTTTAATAACATTTGCAAATGATAACAACGGTTGTTTACTTACTGTTTCTTCAAGATTTATGTCCTTATGGGGTCTAACACTATTAAGTGTGGCTTCTAAATATTCATTCCTCTCCTTTAATTTCTTTATTTGGCTCTGTAATAAATCCAATTTACTGTCTTTTTCTTTCACTACCTCCATTATTTTTCTAATTTCATGTAATTCATTTTCTGTAGAATCAAATTTGTTTTTTAAGATTTTATACTCATTCATTTGTTCTTCCATCCGGTTATTCATTTCTTGTCTAAGCATCCGTAGCTCTTCTATCATCTGTTTCTCATTGTCTATCACCTTTTCGTCCTTCATATGACGACGACTGCCGCGTTCCATGTTTACATAATTACTAGGACTAACTGTTTTGTTCTTCAATAAGGTGCCCCGAACTGGTGTTTCTGAATTATCGCTCCTCGGAGTTTTGCACGCACATTCAGGACACTTCCAATTACTTTTATAATCTTGTGTAAAGGTTTCAACCTTCTCCTGGGTTAGTGCAAGACATTTGAGATGATATAATTTCTTACACTGTTCTAAAGAACACTTCATATATCCATTACCACTTATAGCGGCTTTACAGCCGTTACATTTAGCACTCATTTAGTTTTAACTGTATGAAAATAATATAAGCAACTTAGGCAACCAATTACACGTCCGCGCGCTACGTTGGTTAGGTTAGTTAGTTATTATTTCCAAGTCACTTGGGGTTGGCTTTTCTGGTCTAACCGTATTTGACTGGATATCAGTTTTTACACGGAGCGGCTGCCACCTGACCTCCGCAACCCGAAGGCTAACGATACTCTAAGGCTAGACCAGTATCAGGATATTATAGGGCACTGACTTCCCAATAACGATTGCCATAGATGTTCATGGTAGCCAGGACCGTAGGCTTAACGTGCTCTCCGAAGCACGGAGCAGGCTCTGCTTCACTACTGGGAATTACCTTAAAAAAAACTGGGAATTACCTTGGAAAAACCCAAAAACTTTTCCCTTTACGTAGAATCAAACCTACTTAACTACGCAGTCATGTCATGAAACTCACAAGGCAGCTTTTCAATATATAGCTTTATTGACTGCTAAAAGCCGAAAACCAATCACTGTCAGTATGAAAGCGTCCTGCAATATTTCTACTTGTTTGTATCCCACACCTGTCATTGCAGGGTTGCCACCCATTCGTTTACCAGTCTGTGTCTTCATTTGCAGAATAGATTTATTTGTTGTCAGAATAGACGGGTATTTTAAACAAAGGTAAGGTAAGAAGATGATTTGGATGTCATAATTTGATTTTTACTTGAATATGTCATCATTTTTGAACATGTTTGTATAACTTTAAAGTTACCGTAATATCAGTATTATCTCACTAAGTCTTTATGCCTGTTGTGACACCTAAAAATTTTGTTCATTTACAATTTGATTTTGACATAATATTTTTATATACGTGCATGTATCAATGTAACAACTACTGGTTGTCCTAATAAATAAAATAAAAATAATCAGGTTCCTGCATCATTTTTAAATTACGCCAGATGTCTGGGTTTGGATCAAATTGCGAGACTAAAAATTGTGTGGTTTACAAATTGTTGTTCTAAATGAGGGTGCTGTACCCGGTGCTCGGTTGCTTAAATTTTTGTAAAGTCTATCGCGACATAGGGGCTTGTGGACAATGGACTAGAGTCAGCGATGTCTTATTTACAGAAAAAGAAAGATCGTCGATCAAACGTTTAAAAACCATTGCAGAAATATTTTTATTTCCTTTACTTCTTCTCTTAAAAAGACGACTTCTACACTAGGAATATTTCGTGTCACGGGGAGACTTTACAAACATTTAAATTATTAATATAAGGAACACCCGGAGACAACTATTTGTAAATCAACAATCAATTTTCGCACCATGTGAACATTGAACCACAACGCATAGTGGCAGTGGCGTGGAGACCACTCACTATGCCATCAAGCAGTTATACAGTTAATACAGTTCTGCCTAACTCTTCGGGAATACATAGGTGAGAACCTATATATGTACATAGAACTATACCTTGATTAAACGACAAAGGTCAACTATCAGTCGTTTGAAATAAATCCCAGTAAGTGTGTAGCTGGATTACATTTCAAGACTATTTCGACTGTGCAGAAATCAATCACGTTTAAGCTACGTGTTCTGTCCTGTCTTAGGAATACAATAGCTTTGTCCGTCAACAATACATACCTACCTATTATGATTGTATATCTCTATAGAGCAAAGGTACATACGTTTTGCCAGTTAGGCCAGTTCCTACGTGACAAGGAAGGCCTTTTGTTGATACCTGGGCCCATGCCCATGCCATGTCTTTAAAGCGAACTGTTTAGGAATGAGAAAATTTAAAAAAAAAATCTCAATAACTTTTAAACTTTCGCGTTGCATGATATATATATAATATGTAACGGGTATTAACGCGATCATGCATAATGTTTACCTTTTATAATTATGCTTGACGTTTCGACCAGGTTACACCGGCCGTGATCACAAGCTGACTAAAATAGACCTTATTTTTATTAGTTTTTTAAGTTCATTTTGGTATATAGTCTAAGGATTTTCAGATTTTTTATATGTTCTGTAGGGCTACTAATAAAAATAAATAGCAGAGTAAATTCAGTAGTATTTACGCTCCGTTGTAACTAAAATAGCCAAAAGACGAATCCAATTTTATGTCTATATAGCCATATAATCACTTTTTAGAGATAGTTCAGTGTGATACAGTTGTACCGCCACAAATTAATCAATTTTTGATTCTATAGGCAATCTCTGACTTTTCAAAGTTATATGCGTATTAAATAGTTAATTATTATCGCTTGCTTTTACGGTGAAGGAAAACGTCTGTGTGTCTGAGTGTAATGTATATTATTTCGAAGATATAGGTACCTAATAATCCGCACTGGGAGTGTGTATACTGAACGTTCAGTGCATTCGTTGTTTTGGTCTTTGTAAAGTCTTCCGTGACACACGGATACTAAATAATGCGGAAAAAGATCTGTTTAAAAAAATATAAAAATAAGGCTTTTGTGATTGATTGATGATGATTCTTTAAATCTCTAGCGTATTTTTGCGCTTGTAGTTGCAATCAACCGTGAAGGCTCGTGGTTCTTTTGCGGGTTAAGAGTTTCTGTAAGCACATTTCCAGAAGCAGTATGGCATCTGTCAATGTGTCTAGTCGACGACAATACGCTGAACCTACGAAATGTGACTCCTTATATAAATTCACGTCCGTTCAACTTACGTTACGCGTTCCTGAAACGTTAGCGTAAACTTAGGCCTCTAGACCTACAATACAAACGCGTAAAGCGAGACAATATATTCAAATAAATCCATATTCCAAAAAACCCGTTCTGTCAACCCTAGTCTCCTCTTTTCTGCCTGCCGCATTCCGGGCGTTACTTTTTTTATTCGTTCTGAGCCATCCGCTCATTTCCTGCCAGCAATTGTCTCCTTTCAATTGCCGTGTTCATAGGCCTCGGCGTTCAGGCTTTCAGTTTTTTTGCCTGTGTTTTACGCGGCTACGGAAATATGTTTCGTGAATTTCAAACTGTTGTGTATATAGAATCCGTTCATATGTGAAAACATCAACGTACACAGTTTCACAGTTGTATAAATTGAAGGCATAGACCCCTGCACATCCTATAAATATAAAAGTTATGTAAATTATAAGTCTTATACATTTCTATATATAAGGCCTATAATTTACTTAGCTTTTAGGTAATAAGCATTACTAATAGATAATATCAATTACATCTTTTCTGATACCTACGGAAAATGGCCCTCATTTCCCGGACCAGAAAAGACTAAACTAAAACAAAAATAAACTAAGATATATTCAGAACTCTATAATTATATTTTGAAATTGATATTAATGTTTTCTACATTCATGCCCGCGTTAGGCAAAGTTGAATTGATGTATTCTACAATATACAATAAACAGTAGCAGCAGAAAATCTGGTAATGTCTACAGAAGTGAGCGATATAGGCTAGTATGTTAAACCAGATAGGAATAGGTTCGATGGTAATCGAACCTACTCTAGGTAATCTAACAGATAATCTGAAAACATCTGGCCTACTCGTAAATCGAACCAAAACCTTAACATACACGACAGCCATTGGACCAACGAGGTACCTATTGTAGTTAAGTGTCGATTTTTACAAAAAAAAAACATAAATGCGTACAAGAAAAGAATTTGCTAAGTGTAGTATAATCGTAAGTCTGCTTTTAAGTGCCGGTCAGAGGGTTGCTGCACAAATTTATTGACAATGGATGGTCTAAGTTATAAGAGCAAGACTTGTTACTACGCTCAACCAACGTTTTATTCCTTGAGTGTACCACCGATGTCAAATCAGGCTAGGTGAGATTCTCGTTTGAAACGAAGCATTAGGTATCTTAATTTTTTTATAAAGTATATTGGTATATTCGAAATGAAGATTAATTCTTGCGTATTGTATGATAAAGATATATTTTGAACAGCAGCAATTTTTATAGTTATTGTATTAGTATTGTGGGTTTTTCATGACTCAAGACGTAAGATCTCTTTAGTGCTTGGAGTGTTAGAAATATAGAAACAATAAAATTAAAACTCTAATAACTATCCGTGCCGTACACATTTCACACGTCAATTTAATAGTGTCTTAAATTAAAAAAGGTAATTTCGTGCTAAATATATCTCTCTGTTGTAAGATTTTACGATAGATAGCAAACAAATAGTTGTAGCAAACATACGAGTATATTAAGCAATTTTATGTCCATCTCAGTGGAGTTGAATTTGAAATCACAACACTCGGTGCATTGCCTCTGGCTAATTCTTCTCTTAACTACTGCGCTCTCTGCTTAATCAAACTATATAATATGCATAAGGAGTACATCAATACCATCCCATATTTTTGACAATATTGTGCTATGCACTCCTTTTTAACTGTAACAATATTCCGAATAATTTATAATATAAAATCGCTTGCACGTAAACATTGTGGCATACACTACCGCTCACTCCGACCTCTTCCTTAAGTGGGCTTGTGCATTTATAGCCAATAAACTGGACCCACTAAGGATAAGCTATATGTAAGGTTTGGGCTGTTTTTCTGTCCGGTCAGACCTTACGATGTACACGGATATAGGTGAGTTCAATACAATACAGTCTTGCTTCTTGCTTAAGAAATGGATGAAATTAATGCCATTAAGAATAATATGTATAATTGTATGTGTATATTAGGCATTTCATAAACTTTTTATGAGAGATTTAATACTTTAAATAATTACTTTTAAAATACTAAGATAGCTAAGAAAAAGAAATGTTTCTGATATGATGGCCATTGTCCGATATTGAATATTATTATTATAAACACACGTTAAAGATTTTTTTGAAGACGTGATACGGTATAGTGATTGTGAACGGCACTTGGAATAATTTTTATGTCGCGAGGGACTTTAGGAACATTAAAACTATATCTTGATTCCACGTAGGATTTGAAATCAAATTTCAAATTAAATTCTTAATCACCACTACAATGTGCAGTTAATCAAAATCTATAAGAATATATATATGCATAACTTGATGTGCCCGCGGTTTCACCCGCGTTTATGATTACTGCACCGCCCCCGTGGGTCGTAGCGTGATGTTATATAAGCCTATAAGCTTCCTCGGTAAATAGGCTATCCAACACTAAAATAAATTTTCAAATCGAACCAGTAGTTCCTGAGATAAGCGCGTTCAAACAATCAAACAAACAAACTCTTCAGCTTTATAATATTAGTATAGATACGTATGTCATGAACAGGCACGACTGTTATTTTTCAACTCCCACTCATGAAATAATTCCTTCATTGTGAGGTCTTAACAAGAGTTCAAACAAAGTATATAAAGAACATCCACTCAGAATAATTTGCGACACATATCTTAGTTCCACGTAGAATTCGAATCCTCAATTCTCACGGCAATGGTAGTGGCGATGCGACCATTTAAACTACAACGCCATCCGTTCAGTCAAAACCGTGCTTCGTTATAGGTCTTTTTAGCTATCATTCATGAAAGACACTGCTTAACTCAAGATGTGTGATTTATTCGCATCGTTAGTACCATGGCATAACTTGGGACTTATTTGCGAACCCTCTACAATGCCAAAGAGGTAGGCAGAGGCGTATTAATAATATAATAATAATATAATATTCTACCACATACACACAACACCATCTAGCCCAAACTAAGCAGAGCTTATACTCGTACTATGAGTGCTAGACAATGGATAAACATACATATAATATACTTTTTTTTGTAAATACATTCATATTATACATAGAAACACCCAAACCAAGACAAACATCCATGTTCATGCTCACAAATGTTTGACTTGTGCGGGAATCGAACCCGCGTCCTCAGGCGTGGCAGTCGGTTACACTAACCACAACGCCACATCGCCAGCTATGTTATAACAAGACTGGCTGTCTAATAACTTAGAGCTGTAGCTCTCACTTATTAGACAGCCAGTCTTCATAGGCTACCAGGATCTGTTTCAGACTCCACCCTTACATAATACTTAGAATTGTTGAACAGGAATCCCATAAATATGTCGACTCGTTTAACATTTTAATGTGTTACTACATATCTAAAATTATGAACATTTCGAACAAATGTTTTCATTACGTATAAACAAGGAAAATAACACAATAATTTTGTGCCTATTCTGCTAACACATTTTGAAGATAAGTTATGACTCTTATTGCTTCAGTCACAAGGTCGAAAATTGTATGTCATAGTTCAATAAAATGTATACGTATTTCGGGTTCCAGAGTATTTGATAAGGAAACAAAGCGTTTGTTGTATGTAAAAATATGTTAAGTACATATTGAACATATGGGAGCCATGATTTAGGACAGTTGTTCTCAACTATTTTTCGGAGGACTCGTACTATAATGCATTTTTGATTTATTATTTATCTTTTATTTAACTGCATGGATTTAGTGGTTTAAGTGATCGTCTCTCTATTGCCACTGCGCCGAGTATAGTAGTTGCAATTCCCAGAGATGGCAAAAAAAAAATTATTTACAAATAGGTTGTTCCTCGATGGCGTAGTGGTTAGTGTAACGGACTGCTACGCCTGAGGTCGCGGGTTCGATTCCCGCACAATTCAAACATTTGTGTGCATGAACATGGATGTTTGTCTTGGTCTGGGTGTTTTTATGTATAATATGTACGTATTTACAAAAAAAAAATGTATGTATGTATGTTTATCCATTGTCTAGTGCCCATAGTACAAGCTCTGCTTAGTTTGGGCTAGATGGTGTTGTGTGTATGTGGTAGAATATTCATTTTATTTATTTATCTTGGTGATCTTTGTGTTCATTGTTAGAATTTTTTTAAAGATCTCTGCGGCCCAGGGTTAATTCGTACACCGGGAGCTGTCTGTACATAAAAATATTGGCAGATTTTTTATGAAAATACTTATATTTAAACGCGAAAAAAGCGTGATTGCATATACATGTACCCGTCATCATGTTGAAATGCCATACGTAATTGTTCTGCTTAAATATTACCCTTATTCTGTCAACTTAAACAGAAATAATGATTAAAGTATTTGAGATTAAATATAATGACCATCAAAAATATTAATTGCACAGCATAACGAGCACCTATACGCCTCAAATCACTGCATTCCATCTCGGAAGGGTTCAGCTATGTTAGGTTCCTTCTTAAACCCACCCAAAAATAGAAGCCCCGCTTTGCTCCCTATTTTCCATCGACTTAGTTTGATCTCTTTAATTATATTTTGCTGTGCAATTAGTTGTTTTTTGCTGTGCAGTTAAATGCTACCAAGCATTTTGTCTGAACGCCGGTGTCCGTACGCCTATGGACGATATAAACATTTTAATTTTCACATAAGACATTTGATTGTTTCTACAAAATATAAAAGTATTTCTAGTACCTACATAATCCTAATTTGTTGGATTGTTTGTTTGTTATGGTTTCACCCCTTCTATTCTATTCTAGTGGTCACCATGAAATGTTGCATATACCATGTCAGGGGAACAGAATAGGACATAGGGTAACTTTCATCCAGAAAAAAAAGGACTGTGCAAATATAGGTATGAAATATTCGCGTAAAGGTAAAACAATAAAATGGATACTATAGTTCTCAAACAATGTCTCTGATCTAGGTGTCTTTTATATTGCATCCGGTTCTTTTGAAAGCCCGGCGCACCAGAATTATACCCGTGAGTAAAAAACTAGTTACCTGCACAAAGGTACACAAAAGCGCATTTATTGCTTTGGAATTTTTCATCTTATCTCCGTTAGGGTGAAGCAAATTGACCTTATTTTATTAAACTTACTGGTTTACTGGCGAGGCGAACTCTAACGGAAAGAAATACGATTTAATTCAAACTACTATGAAAATCTATGCTACGTTGTCTGGCAGGAACACTTTAATAAACGGTCAATAGAAAAGGAGATATGGTATAAGACCATACAGGGTCAGCCTTTTCGTGTGCCCTGGTGCATGAATAATAGTTTAAATAGGAAATTAATTGTTATTGCCCATAGACTAATATCTGAAAAAACAGACTTGGAATATCTATAAAAATAATAATAATAATATTCTATCACATACACACAACACCATCTAGCCCAAACTAAGCAGAGCTTGTACTATGGGTACTAGACAATGAATAAACATACATAGGTACATAGTTATTTTTTTTATAAATACATACACATTATACATAGAAACACCCAGACCAAGACAAACATCCATATCCATGCACACAAATGTTTGACTTGTGCAGGAATCGAACCCGCGATCTCAGACGTGGCAGTCGGTTACACTACGCCATCGAGGCCGCCAAAACTATT
Organism: Catocala nupta; assembly: GCA_963675205.1. Lineage (NCBI taxonomy): Eukaryota > Metazoa > Arthropoda > Insecta > Lepidoptera > Erebidae > Catocala > Catocala nupta. Next base: position 10,975,582 of record OY776094.1, read on the forward strand.
ATGTGAATAGATGTTCAAGTTTGGGTGTTCTATATGTCAATTGTTTGAATGTTAGTAAAGACCTTCGCGACGCAGTCTTAATGTTAATTACAACTAACTACCATCTTATAGTTTTCTTTTCTGTTAAATGTTTGCGGGCCGCAGTTTGACAACGTCTGATTTAGAGAATACATATAGGTCATGAAGATAAAACACATACATTTTGTATGAAATCGCTTATATTTTCGATAAGTATGGAATATTTTATTGTATTATTACATTTGTGAAGTGTCTTATTTGTTGAGTTTTGGAGGAAAATAATAATATCGTTATGTAGAGTACTGATAGTTTACTAAGGAGAGCATATTGAACCATTAAGTTTGAACGTTATAAATTGACTATATCCAGAGCAGCGATAGCTCAGTGGGGAGACCAACAGACTGCAATGCAGAGGGTCTCGGGTTCGAACCCACGTCGCGCACCTCTGACTTTCGAAAGTTATATGACTTTTCGAAATTATGTGCGTATTGATTGACAATTATCGCCTGCTCCGTGCCTCGGAGAGCACGTTAAGCCGTCGGTCCCAGCTGCCATGAACATCTATGGCAGTCGGTATTGGGGAAGTCGACACAAAAGATCCCACTGGGTCGAAGTGTCGCCGGTCTGTACTGACTGGCCCCCACACAAGATAAGATAAGATACTATATCCATTCTCATATTATAATACATACAAACACGTACTTATGCAACAATATTTAAGAGATTTGGAAGTCCAAGGGTGAGGCTTTTGCTTTTGGACATATGAACAAGATAATGAAAAAAACATGTTCTTACGCTTGTTTATATATTGCCTTAACTATGTATTAGATTCCACGGATGACGTTGTGGTTGAAGCGGTCACCTCATCACTGACACTGCCACTCAGTGATGTAGGATCGATCCTCACGCGGGACGACAATTTGTGTGATAAAAAATATAAACCAAAAATGGTTTATTACTGCAAAAAGATACAGAGGTGGAACATTATAACAAGTGAGAAACGGCAATGAATTATCGTAAATCTTAGAGTTCCAAAAAATGGTATCACTTGACCTTGAGGTCAGAGGTCAATTCGGGGTATATCGACTATGCTGAGTTGGATTGCGTTGACCACGAGTTAACTCTTAAGGTCTTGATTTAAAAGTTGTATAACAGACAGACGGACAAAGCTGTTGATCCACAATCCAAAAATATTATTATTATTATAAATCTTCGAAACGTCGCTCCAACACGGAAATTATTGCTTGTGCGTCAGACGTCTTAAAAAATAAACACACGTATCTAATATTTGTGAGCTTATTACCGTTTACCGAGGATATTTTCAACGTCTGTGCTGCTTTTAATAATTACATACTAGAAACTCATATTACTCGACCCGATAATAGAATACGAGATTTCAAAATCAGATAACCGTATGCCATATGATAAACGAGGTAGAGAATAAAATTAGAGCTATTATGATAGTCTTTATCGCGATATCATTTAATATATTAAGTAGATAACATATTGTATACTTTCATAAAACTATAAACAAGGCTCGGTCTGTACATCAAAGTTGATTTGAAAGATTGTTTAGATATGACTAAACTTATATGGTGTAGTGCAGGGGTGTAGCTACCGCCATATCTGCCGTATCAATGATACGGGGCCCCCGGACTATAGAGGCCCCAAAAGTGTGTAAGCAAAAATCCTGAAATGATATCCATAATCTTTTATAGATTAATAATGTTTTTGAGAATAACTACTGGGCCATAACAAAGATTTTTAGAGCCTCTGTGACCTGAGTAATATACTTTCGAAGTATTACAACCACAACATTCTTATCCTTTTTAAACGAAATAATAAAGAAGGAAGCCGGTAAATTGTTTGCTAAATACAGTTAAAACATCAGTTGATCTGTATGAACAATTAATTGCTTTGAATATATGCATAAAATCTGAAATTAAGAAAATTTATTCCCTCGTTTTAATTCAATTTGAGATATTTTGTTTCTTTTATAGAAACTTTACCCTTCCCTTGGGAGGTCCCAACACATTTTGATACAGGGCCCGTCTAAGGTAATCTACGCCACTGGTGTAGTGGTTTATGTGGTCGCCTCGCCACAGCCACTGCGCCGTGTGTTGTGGGTTCGAATCCCACACGGGACAAAAATTGAGTGATCCACAAATGATTTTTTTGAGTCTAGATGTTCTTTGTGTCCGTTATTTAAATGTTTGTTAATTCCCCGGTGATACATAAATTATTCCTAGTGCGGTAGATGTCCTTTTAAAGAAACATAGAACGGTCATTGCGCGAGAATGAGACAGCATAGTGTATAGCTATGTCTCGTTCACGTGCATGCAATGACAATGATTTAAAGGAATATGGTAAGGCTTTCGAGCCCTGAGAATAGTTTCGTCACTCTGTTTGTCTGTTACGGCTTCACGCAAAAACTACTGCACAGATTTTGGGACGGCAATTAAGGTTTAATAGCTGGGAGAGTAACTTAAAATTTTAGCAGCATCATCCGATTTTGTCTAGGAGAATCAGAGATGACTTCCTTTTTTAAAAATACGCACCCTAGTAATAAATCGTGTGTCGCAGGGTACTTTACAAACATTTATACAAATCAGAAACAACAATTCGTGGAGTACACAATTTTTTGCCCGCGTTGAACCCACAACAATCGCCGTGATGGCAGCGGCGAGGTGACCATCTATTTACTACGTGATCCGTGGTGTCATATATAGCATAGTATGACGTAAATAAAATGGCGACGGAACCTTAGATAACGTGGACGGAGATGCAGGCAAATGTTAGTATTCTATATTATCAAGTGTGTTGCATCGTGATAATATCTTGAGTGTGACTATAGTCTGATAACGCGCAGCTGTTAATACGGCTGTCTCAATTAGAATGTAAGCTAGTAAATACTGTCTTTAAATATTGAGTATTACCTAAAATAATTTACTTACAGAAATCGTATGGTTTCGGAATTAAAATCGGAATTTAACCTATAACAAACTTTCGGGGTCATAATAGTTATGATACGTACACAAATTTCTTCTACCGGTCTCGCTCGCTTGAATTCCATGGGGACACTTCGATAGACTACTTTACGTGGTCTATATATTATGTGTCAAATTTCAGCCATAAATGTTAAATGGGTAACAGTTTAAGCAAAATCAAGACACAAACATTTAAACATGTTCACAAACATTCACATTTACAATACCTATTAGTAAGGTTTGTATGGATTATTATGGCACAGTCATAAAAATTATCTGATGATCTTTTTAAGACATGGAATATCATCATGTGTTGCGGGGGACTATACAAACGTTCAAACAACGGACACAAAGAACGGAGAAAGAAGACACGGAACAACTATTTCTGGGCTATTATTTTGTCTCGTCGGGGGATCAAACCCACAACACTCGGTACTGTGGCAGTAGCGAGAAGACCCCTTGAATTACTATGTATTCGTGCAGTCTTAAATGATAATAGCCCGACCAATGGTACGGGTTCGATACCCACATGGGAAAAAGTATGAGCCACAAATATGTAGCTGTTCCAAGCTTGGGTCACCTTTGTATCTTTTGTTAAACATTTGTAAAGACTCTGCAAACCGGTCCTTCCTCCCTGTTATACACGATGTTTGTAATGTGGACGGATGTCGCAACGGTTTAGGTGTTTGTCTCACCACTGCCAGCGCGGGTTCGAACCCCGCATAGGATAATAATTTATGTGATCTACAAATGGATGTTTCTAGTCTATAACTTCTTAAAATACTAATAATTGATTGTAAAAGGTATCTAATTGTAACGTAGTTTTAATCGTTAATTTAGATATAAGCCTTAAATAAATATTAACGTCTTAAAATTCTAATAAAAATAGTAATTTTATGTCTATTATTATTATATTTGTTTATGTATTATAATTATTTTCTTCGTGTAAATTTATATAAAATAACTCCACTATATTCATTTTAGTTAGCAAATGGTATTACTATCAAAATAAAAACAAATACACGAAAATATAGGCCGTGAGTATATTTTCAAATTAAATTAATTACACATTAAAAAGGAATATTCTATTAAAAATAGAAATATTATTCTTATCTCAGTTTTAAATTATTCCATTAAATAACATTTAAATACCATACATGAATACTCTCATACGTATACGACATATCATATAATATATAAGAATATAAGGCAGCTATTTCCTACATCTGATACAGGATGGCAGCACTGTAGCCACTCTTTTATCTGTTATTGTTGCTATCCTTATCAACGCGGCGCGGCCTATATAACGCTATCCCTGTCTATACAAAAAAACATTATAAAATTGCAATTTTTTATAAATTTTATCATACATATTGCTTCTAAATATATTTATATGCGTATATCAGTAAAAAATTTTTCAATAAATGTGATATTTCAGAAGTTATTAGCAAAAGTTCTGAATCGCGCTATTGAAGTTTTCACGACGTTTAGTATATATACTGGTATTTCGTCCTTGTAGTCGGGGAGTCCGTTTCTACACAGGAAAGCAGTGGTCGGGAGTAGGGCTGTGCTAAACCTACACCCACTTGAGTCGCAATAAGCTTAATGGAGGAAAAGCTATTGTGAATTTGGACGCATTCATGCGAATCGAGGGCCCCCACACGTTCCGTCGGCAGCGTTGTTGGTTGGCAAAGGTCTACGGCATCAGCCGTCAGGTATACACAGGGCATCAGTCCCTAGAGATGTAAAAGGTCCCTAAGTGATCGAATCCGGAGTCGCCAGTCAAAGGTACTCAGATAACACGGAGGAATCTGTTCCTCGACCCCACTGTTGTAGAAGCATTGACTTCCTTTTTATATTTAAAATTGGACTGCTTTATGTGGCTTCATTCGTGTTGTTTATTTTGTAAACAATTTCAGCACGTTTATTTCATAGTTGTGAAAATAACATTAATGAAACTTGTTTTAAAATTTATTTCTGACGTTTGTTCTTTTTTTATCTATTCTTATATTAAGCACGTTCTATATTACAATGTATTGTAATGTGGCATGATTATTTTCGTAGGTTTCACGATATTTTGTCTATTTGCAATATCTGACTGCTCGAAAGCAAAACAAGGTTGTTTTTTTCTGTATCAGCTGTTTTATTCTTACCACCTTCATATTTTGTGCATATTTGATTTTTAAACCATTTTGTTATACATATTGTCTTTGTTTAAACCTTATTTTGTGCCCTTAAGTATTTAAGTTAATTAATATATTTTATTTTGTTAATTACGACATATTTAGCTATTTCTTTGATCTAATGGCACGGTCTGCGTTTACCCATTGTGGGGATCCGAATTCAACATCCGGATCGGATAAAATGATTTGGGTGTCAGTACCTATCTGTCAGATAACATTATAGATGTCGGTGAAAATCCCTTAGTTTTGACTCGAGCATTGAACCCGAGAATTTAAATTTGCTCACCAACAAGACAATTTTTTTTAAATAGTGTTTATTTGCCTCTCGAATTACTAGTCACGTGCAAAGTTAATATGTTTATTTTGGGCTTCACGTCGATAGTGCACTAGACTGGATTCGAACCCGCGACCACTCAATCGCAAGTCCGTTATCTTATTATTAATTTGTTTTTAATTGCTTTGACACCGGCGTATACACGGTATATTATCAGTTAATGTAGATAGCCTATGTAATCCGGCTGGGTCCCTAATGTATGTAGTTTCAGTTACAGTGACCCAACAAGGCGGATTAGGCATACCGTGATAAGTTTAATATTATCCGGAATTTTCCATCTTTCCCTGGGTGAACCCGTTATAGCCTATCCGCTCCCCTTTTACCGTGGAGAGGGAAGTAAGTAATTTTTACATTAAAATGACTACACCCGCACTAGGAATAATTTCTGTGCCGTGGGGTTCTTTACAAACATTCAAATAACGGACACGAAGAACAGCCAGACTCAGAACAACCATATGCAAAACACCATTTTTTTTTGTCTCGTTTGGTATTCGAACCCACAACGCTCCGTGCAGTGGCAGCAGCAAAGCGATTACTTGAACCACTACGCCATCAGGGCAGTTCATCATCGTTGCATTCCCCCACGTTAAAAGATACCTATTTGATAGGAAATGTCGAATCTCAATGAGTTAACGCTTGGCACATGCCGTTGGCAGACGGCTGGTGACCTTGGCCGGTAACCGGTGACCTGCCTTGTAAATCACATGTTGTTTATGTACGAGAATAATATAATTACATACTGTATGTATTGACGACGTCTGTGACTGGAATTATGAGTTGTATAGTTTTAAGCTGTTGTGCGTAATACATGTTCTCGAAGATACCTATGTGAAATCTGCCAACCGACACTGGGTCAGTGTGGTGGAGTATGGCCTTATCCTTCTCACACTGAGAAGAGGCCCGCACTGAGAGTAGGACATAATACCGGGCTGATTTATTATTTTTTTAATACATTACGGCGTTATATGAATTGATTAAAATATCATTACTGTGTTTACTGATATTTGCAACCTTCATAATAATACCCTAACTAATATTATAATGCGATTGTGATTTAATTTGTTTGTTACGCTTTCACGCCGTAATTACTCGACCGATCGTCATGAAATTTTGCGCAAACGTTGTCAGGAGTACAAAAAAGGACGTAGGGTTACCTTTCATCTAGAAAAAATATTAACGACAAAATCTACATTAAACCGAGCGCAGCACAATATATATATATACAGGATGTCCGGTAATTAATGGATAACCTGGAAATGTCTTATAGTGGAACTGATGGCCGTTCAGAAAAAAATCTATCCTAACTACTACCTGAGATATGTGTTTTTTTTTAATTACCATGTATAACTTTCTTGTATACTACGACCATAAATAAATGAAATCCATCGGTTATTTGTTGTTTTATTATTAAACACTAATTATGCTAATAGATAGACAGTCAAAAGTATGCTATGCTAATATAGCTTGCACTAATTAATTATTTTTTCTTTTATTATTACTTTTTCTTTTTTTCTGATCGGCCTTCATATCTACTATAAGACATAACAAGGTTATCCATTAATTACCGGACATCCTGTATATAACGGAGTATTATCATTTATAGTGTTAGTTGTTTAGTCTAAATTAATTTCCACCGGTCAATGTTTAGTTTTAATGGCTATTTAAATTTAGCAGTGTTGTTTGTTTAAATAACATATGCCTAAGTATATGTATAATGACAATTATAATTTGATGGCGATTCAAAAGAGTGGCCTTGTGTTTCTTGCAGGTACCTTCTCATAGGATCCTTTTGCCTGAACCTTGCAACTAACATAAATTATGTAAAGTCAGTAAATGTAATAAACTCACTAACCCGTTTGACGTTCATAAGTGTTACTTTGTGACCTAAATGAATAAATGATTTTTGACTTTGAATTTGTATCTTGCACTGATAAGATTTTGATCTGAAATATTATATTCGCAGCAATATCTTTTGAGTGATAACTGGTGCCACTGAATAAATGGAAAATAAGATCCAAAAATGGTACAAATAATAATTCTTAAACTCCAAACGTCAACTGTCCGAATACCTTAACTTGTAATATTAAAAAGATGTACCAAGGCTATGCCACTACATTCAGTTATTTATGAAAATCTATGGTATCGAGTATTCACAGTTATCTGAACCTTTTATTTATTGCCAACTATTAATCTGCCATTACAGGTTCATAACGTGATGCGATAGTAATGTAACATAACTAAAATCTTATATGAAATAACAGCATATACTTACAAAACAACTTTTTATAAAATGTCTGCCTATTTGTTCGGTCATCACGCAAAAACGACTAAACACATTTTGATGCGGATAGCAGTTTAGTAGCCTACAGATTAGTATAAAGTAAGGTGCATAGTGTTATCGATGTAACTGATATCGTTGTTTATACAGACGAAGGCACGGGTCAATGCTAGTAAACCGGACCGGTTTTCTTTCAAATCTTTCTCTTGAATATTGGGGTCACATTTGATCGTATTTAAAGCAAGGCAAGGTTCGTAGGCTCAAGGATGACAATCAGCTGTTTATGAATTAAGAAATTTAAGTAGATGTAAAAGTTAATTCTAAGGTTGTTTATTAGAAATAAATTTTTAATAATAAAATCTGTAGAGAAACATAATATGTTATAATATTCTATCACATACACACAACACCATCTAGCCCAAATTAAACAGAGCTTGTACTATGTGTATTAGACAATGAATAAACATACATATATACTTTTTTTATGTAAATACATACATATTATACATAGAAACACTCAGACCAAGACAAACATCCATGTTCATGCACACAAATGTTGGACTTGTGCGGCAATAGAACCCGCGACATCAGGCGTCGCTGTCGGTTACACTAACTACTACGGCATCGAGGCCGACAATACCGTTGTATACATGATGATGATGATGATATCCCCCGACCGATTTCGGTCACGGCGACTGCTTCATCTCCGTGAAGTAAGTTGTTGTTGATGTTTAGACATACAATAAGTACCTTAGTACATAGAAGTCGTCTATTTATAACACTTACAGATCTATAATTTTTGCTCCCCTCTCATGGCTTGTAATGTGATTATTATTAGACAATTAACTTCTGGTAAGGGTCGTGGGAAGCGGTTGGATGCAGAAGGCCTAAGACCAGTCAGTGTGGACAACTTTAGGGGAGGTCTATGTCCAGCAGTGGACGTCTTTCGGCTGAGATGATTATGATTTTCTTCTGGATAAAGTAGCTTTCTGTTGGTAAAATAATTATAAAATCAGTTCAGTATTTTTAGAGTTTAGGTAATGTAACTTCTTCTTCCTAGCCTTTATTATTCTCAAGTCACTTGAGGTCGGCTTTGCCGGTCTAACCGGATTTGACTGGATATCAGTTTTTTACACGGAGCAGCTGCCACCTGACCTCCGCAACCCGAAGGCTAATGATACTCTAAGGCTAGACCAGTGTCAGGATATTATAGGGCACTGGCTTCCCAATAACGACTGCCATAGATGTTCATGGCAGCCGGGACCGACGGCTTAACGTGCTCTCCGAGGCACGGAGCAGGCGATAATTGTCAATCAATACGCACATAATTTAGAAAAGTCATATAACTGCCGAAAGTCTGAGGTGTGCGATGTAGGTTCGAACCTGAGACCCTCTGCATTGCAGTCTGTTGGTCTCCCCACTGAGCTATCGCTGCTTGTGTATGTAACGTGTAATGTAACTAACGGAATTTATTAATTAAACAATATGAGTCTACTACTTTCTTGTAAGTCATTAACAGCCATTAGCTCGACTTGATATAATTGAAAACACTACTTATAAATTAATTTTAATAAAATCCACTATTTATTAATATTAATTAGTATGTTCAATAAAATAAAGAGAAAAACATTTTATTGTTTAAAATAACTCCAAGTCTATTAATGATTCTTAGTATAAATGGCTGCATCGAATAGCTTAAGCTAATCGTTTAGCCGTTTCTGAGAATAATCGGAACGGATAAACATACATTCTACAGCTCATTATTCGGTCATGGTCACCCAGGGCATATTTAATTACAGTATACAGATAATTATTATACATAGTGTGAATAGTGAATGACCGTTGGACTGTCATGCAGAGGTCTGGAGTTCGATCCCAAGGCACTTACTTTATAAAGTTACTAGCTTTTGCCCGCGGCGTCACTCGCGTAATAGAAGATTAGGTGAAACATTTCTTTTATTGTTTAATTATAATATAGCTTATGTTACTCGGTGATAATATAGCTTTCTAATGGTGAAAGAATGTTTAAAATCGGTTATGTAGTTTTTGAGTTAAATGTTTCCAAACAAACAAAAAATCTAAGCCTTCCTCTTCATAGTATTACTAGTTATTTCCCGCGGTTTCACCCGCGTAAGTCCCGTTCCCGTGGGAATATCGGAATAAAAAGTAGCCTATGAAATATTTAATATTTAATACGCACATAACATCGAAAAGTCAGAGATGCGCCTGGGCGCGAAAAAAAATCGAATTCTAGTCCTCTGTGTAGCACTCCAAAGGTCTCACACTAGGCTATTGCTGCATATAGATACAATAATATTATGTACCGATACAAGATAAACTGTTGAGGCAATTACATTTCTAAGTAGAGACACACGTAGGGTGAAAGGGAGTCTCTTTCGCACAATAGGCCGTCCGGCCTACCTGAAGACTTTTTAACGCCACTGATAGGTAAGACCATAACATTATATTGTACTAATCTTTACCCGTGACTTCTTCCAAGTTACCTGACGACTAATGTAATTCCGTGATTGTATATAATCCTATACTTAATCCTTATTAATATTATAAGTGTGAAAGTTTGTGAAGATGTATGGATGTTTGGATGTTTGTTACTCTTTCACGCAAAAACTACTGGACCGATTGCGATGAAACTTGGTATGTAGATAGCTGGAGACCTGGATTCACCCATAGACTTTTTATCCCGATATTCCCACAGGAACGGGAATTGCGCGAGTGAAACCGTATATAGTTTATTTAAAAAAAATAGGTACTGTTATTAACATAAACTAACCTACTTTTACGCGAGTAGAGTTGCGGGAAAAAGCTAGCGTCCAACAAAAAGCCCAATATTGTTTTGCGCGATATAGGAATCTATCTCGTAGTAACATCATCATTATACTTTATACTATTGGATGAAATTTATTATAAAGAATAAATAGAATTTTATTTTATCCAATCTTTAATTGCTTTATAGGTCAGTAACCCCCAAGCATTATCACTAGTATTGCAAATGACCAAGGCTTACGATAACCGCAAAACCCGACGGCTGATATTCTTATCCTCTTAAGGTTTAAAAAGCATGCAAACATCGATCTCAAAGACCATCTAGACTACAAACAACCATTGCTGAATCACAGAACTTTATTTTCCAGTATAATATTTAAACCCACATATTTGGTGCAAAGGCATAAGCGCGGCGACCACGTATACCACTTATGGCATTTGAGATGAAACCTCGGGTTATGGGAGATGTTACAAGCATACAATTTACAGACATAAAGTACATCCAGAGTCAATACATTTCTTACAGCTAGCTTTTGCCGCCGGCTTCGCTTGCCTAAAACTAGGTTAGGTTATATTAGTAAAAGCATTTGCTTCTTTTTTAAAATAAAATGGATATTATTTTATTTTGAAAAAAGTAGGTACTGTTACTCGGTGATAATATAGCTTTCTAATGATGGAAGAATTTTTTTATCAGGTTGAGTAGTTCTTGAGATAAAGCTTACCACCAAAAAATCATTATTTGGTAGGTTTGAGTATAGAACTCAAACCTACCAAATATTCATAGAAAATTCATAAAAATCGGTCGAGCCGTTTCGGAGGAATGCAACCACAAATACCGTGACACGATTTTTTATATAACTACTAGCTGACCCGGCAAACGTTGTTTTGCCTTAAAAAAATTATTTGGGCAAAAAATTTAAAAAAAATGTTAGGTTTGGACTACCCTTATCACTAAGGGGTATGAAAAATAGATAGTAGCCGATTCTCAGACCTACTAAATATGCATACAAAATTTCATAAAAATCGGTCAAGCTGTTTCGGAGGAGTATGGTAACTAACATTGTGACACGAGAATTGTATATATAAGATATAGAAGTATAATATATATAGATACGTGGGTTTCGAACCCACAACACTAAGACGATCGTTACGCCATTCGTGCTGTCACCTTTGTATAAATAAATAAACTATGTCACCTCATCCACGCTCTACTGAAGACAGACAAGTCCTAGCAAAATATTAATTGAAAACAAACTTGTTTTTTTATCGACTCCTTCTCAAGGACACGAGTTATCTTAATGGGTTAAATATGCTGTTCTTTTATCGAAAACTGGTTCTATTTGTGGGTCACTGTAATTTGAGGACAAAGAATTACTTATTCTTGAACTGTTGTTGTGTATATAGGACTGTTTATAAATACTAGCGGTCGCCCATTGGTCAAGATTCAACCATAATTGATTAAAATTTTAAGTTTGATTATTATTAAGGTTTTATTGTCTATAACTTTAATCTTATAATCGGATTTCATTTAGATTTCACCAAGGCTATACAGGTTAATTTACCTAACTTTTTAAAATTATTATTATTTACTTAATTATACTCTTTCATTGACGATATTCCTAAGCTTGCTACTTTGTTTTCTTTTTTCTTTATTACATATAAATAAGGTATATGTAACCATAGTTACGAAGAATTATACGACGTCAGACGAACAATGCCGAAATACTACGAACGCGATTCGACTGCGCGTGTCAAATGCATGGTTGTGTGCGTGTAGTGTTTTTTCATTATTTAAAGTATTTCTAATGCATATTTTATAAAAATATTAGGATTCGCCACTCCTTCTCCAAATAAACTTTAATTGTCCAAATTTCGTACTCCTACGTCTGCGCAATTTTCGCAAAAAGGGGTACAAACTTTTTGCTTCACGTATTAATATATAGATCATGCGTCAGTAACATAGTTAAGACACTATGTCAGTAATAAATCATTGTTTGTATCTTAAACTGTCAAGTCTTATAATGTCAGACGCTATATAAAAACGCATTGTGTCTGGCCGCCGCCGGTGTGCCGTTGCAACTGAATAGGTTAATATATATTATAATATGAGCAGTAGTAGTGTGTACTACTGATATTCATGGCGTCTTGGGTTCGATTCGAATTAGGTTCGAAGGGATAGTTAAATTCGTCAGTAAAAAAATTTTAGTAGCTTGGACTCTGGTAAATTCTCTGGCACGGCAATATGCTCGCTCCCTATTACGTGGAACCTAATAAAATAGTTCGCTAAACCTCTGCCTACCCCTTTAGAAGATATTTGGATGTGTTGACGATTTTACTGAACCACGTGTAAGCGTTCAACAGATTTGAATGCTACTTAACGCGCATATAGACCATACCCCGAATTAAGACATTGGATATTTTCCCTGAATGCGTTTTCTAGGATGCACATGAATCGACCTTGTTATTCTTAAACCAATAAAGAATTGGGTTTATTGCTAAGGCAGACTTGCTTGAGCATTATATGCATAGACCAAGTAGTTCACTCATTTTATCAAAGCATCACATTACCTAAAATGTACTATACAAATGATTTTTTAATCCCACTTAATATAATGACAAAGAGATCTATCAAATTAGGTAGAAGGGGGTAATTTACAATTAATAAAAGAGGATGCACGATATGAATTATGACGTAACTTTTATTTAAAAGTAGGCGGGCGTGGGAAACAGGTCGAAGTTTTTCCTAGGTTCCTACTTCTGCTTATAACTGCTCAAATGTAAAATATTAATTTCTCTCTCATTTTATTTTTGATCTTGACTGGTTTTATACGGATGATGTAGCGAGTGCTGGTTACCATTGCCACTGCGTCGAATACTTATAGTGGGTTCGATCGCCACACCGATAAAAAATTTGTGTGATATATAAAAAGTTGTTCCGAATCTAGGTGTTAATTGTGTCCTTTGTTCGAATATTTGGAAAGTTCCTTGTGACAGAGTATTCATTCCCAGTGGGGAAAAATAAAACGGTTTTCTCTGAATGCCATTTGCTGTTGTTGTGTTCTTTTTCAACGCTAAATATTTATTTCCTATTATTTATTAGTATTATTATATTTTTATACTTGACGTGTCCAATAATTGTTTAAGTACACATTTTTAGAGAAATAAAGATTTTTGACTTGGATTTTATAAGATGGTCTTCAAGATCAATAAAATCCTTCCAAGCGACGACTCCTGTCCTGTTTCTGACGTCACGACTTATACACTTAAATATAGATCAACTAAGAACTTGGTTTAAACCTCTATTTGAGGGTATACATTGTTATGTACACATATTTGAAGAAGGGCGACACCTCTCCATGTTTACTGCATCGCCTATATAGCATAGTTGTCAGGTCGGAACCCCGAACAAAGCTTCATACAGTATTGTTCCATAGCCCTGGTATGCATATAAACTTCTACTATGGATCATCGAAAACAATAACTTTAAATAAGTGAGTTGGCAGTGACTTCGGTGTGCGAAACAGATTACTAAATTCCCTTTATATATAAAATAACTGACCCGTGCAACTTCGTCTACGTAACATAAGAGAATGTGCCTCGTTTTTGCAACATTTTCCATTGATGCTGCACTCCCATATAGCTTATAGTCTTCATCAATAAATGGCCAATCCAACACTAAAAGAATTTTTCAATTCGCACCAGTATTTCCTGAGACGCGTTCAACCAAACAAACAAATAAACTCTTCAGCTTTATAATTTTAGTATAGATTGACCCATTTTTATGATCACTGCTCCTCTCTCGTTATTTATCTTATATTCTTCTACAACATACGATCTAATTAAAGAAAAATTATTTTCAAATTGGACTCGTACCTACTTAGTTTCAGAAATTACCTTCTACATCGAAAGTTATAAACTATATTTTTATAAAAGTGAATTTCCATCGAGTATCCATAGTACAGTTTCCGCTTACGTATCACTAACGAATCTCCAGTATTGTTCAGCGGCTGTCGGCTATACGTGCTGCGTATTCCGCCATTGTTCTCGGCTATATTAAACACCATTAAAATGTGTCCAGCATAGTTTGATCAAAGAATAGGGGCGTAAGTGATTTGTGTGGAATGTAATTACCAGCTAGTAACTAGGACGGGAACGTTTAAATTAGAGTTTATATAATACTCCATGTTTAAAGCGCTTTTGGAATATTAGGGTTACAAATAGTCGACGGTTTAGGAGGATAAACGTTCTACGGAATAGTTTTCTGAGGCCTTCCGTCATCTGTTTACCTGCCATCCTGGGTCCAACTCCAGAGTGTGGAAAAGTGTTATTGGAATTTTTATTATAAAAATTTAGTAGCTACGCCCAGTTACAGTTCTGTGCCCGGAAGAAGACAATTCCAGAGTCGGGCAAAGTCCTTATGGTTATTTCTGTTATAAAAAAATCAGTAGCCACTCGGTTCTTTTACGTCAGATCTACAAACAGCTGGTAAAATTTGAATGTATCACAGCTCAGCTTAATCCTTTAGGGTGCAGGCGTGAGTCTAAGTTATGTTATGATATTTCAACTAAAATATGGTCGATGATGGTATGTACTGTTAGCCTTTGGCTGCGATACCAGGATTATATCTCCAGCGATTCCCGCGATATTGTCTCTTTGAAGAAGGACTCATTATGCTGCTAACTTCTTTTTGCTCTTTATTACGTGGGACAAAGGAAATATGTTGGGATACGTGATACGAAAAATAGAAGGAAGAAGAGGAAGGGGTAGACCAAGAAAAAATTATATAAATTAGGTGAAGAGAAAAGTGAAAGTCATGTCGTACCAAGAAGTCAAAATAATGGCAGAGAATAGAGAGACATGGAAGAAGTTCCACCGAGAAGAGCATGGATTAGGGATTGGACGGAATTGAACATTCAATCAAAACTGCCGTACAGTAGGTATGATACACCTTGGGGGAAAAGGAATGGGTCTTTTGAGGATATGGGCATCAGGCAGCGTGTATTTCCCATAAATTTTAAGTAAAAACATAGACAGTATTATGGCTTTAACTTCCTAGTTAAAGCCATAATAGCCTTCCTAGTTATAGCCTTTTACGCTTATAAGACTCCTGTCTTATAAGGGTAAAAGGAAAGATTGTGGAGAATAGTTTAAATTTAAAATATCATTGGTCAGTAGGGCTAACGGCTACAAGCACGACTGTTAAAGGTTAGCTGATGCCCGACTTCGATATCCGGGTTGGGCAAGTTTCTCTATTCTACTAGGAAGTTCGTATCAACTAATTAGAATTAGAATCTATATGTATGGAAAAGCGTATGTCACTTTGGTTGAAAATATAAGCAAAAGTTAGATATTTCAAGTTCGAATATAGGACAGTGCGAAATATTATTAGGAAACATAGAACTCGTATAGCACGAATTTTCTGTCTTTTTGATTCTCTTAAAAGAACAAGTTCCGCACTAGAAATATTTCCAGCATCGCGGGGAACTTTATAAACATTCAAACAACGGTAAAATAGGACATCCAGACTCAAGACAGCTATTTATGAATCACACAAATTTTTGTCCCGTCTGAGATTCGAACCCACAGCACTTGACGCGGTAGCAGTGGCGAAGCGACCACTTAAAACACTACGCCATCCGTGTCTGTTGTCCAGTAAAGAGCAACAAACGCCTTCGAAGTGCAACTCGAAACTTAATCAACGCCATATTGTACAATGCACACACAGCGACACATCAACCTAGACTGTTTGGACTTTGAACTATTAGAAGTTGAACGCTGCGAATCGTGCGACAGAGTGCGTTATATTTTTGTTACGCTCTATCCTTACCATTTACTTCGACACCACTATGAACTGTCCCTTGCCGACAATTCTCGAATGTAGCGTAATTATGCGTATATAGGGTGTCTAACTTGATGTGTAGCCGTGTGTACCTACATTTCTGCATACCCTTTATAAGATATACAAGTAATGCCAATACGTAATGCTATTCTATCATAATTTAAAGTCAATCACGTAAACCATTGAACAGATTAAAATCAAACAATATATTACGGATTTAATCGCGGTATATATTAATATTATACTGACAGCTAGTACATTACATAGTTTAACTTCAATTCAACATGCTCCTAAACGTGTAACACAAAATTATGTAAATCCGATGTACACGTGAATTTTAGCACACAGATAAAGTATGAGCTCGATTAACACAGTTTACTTTTATCCCGGAATGCGTGCTTGTTGGATTCACGCAGGCAAAGCCGAAGACCGAAGCTAGTGAGCACTATAGTGGGTGGGTTCAAAGTATGTGTAACACTCGTTACACATACTTTGAACCCACAAAACCATAGCTATAATAATAAAATTGTTATCACCGCTTCTACGGAAGCTCTAATTCATTATCTCAATCTGTCTGTCTGTGTCACTCAACATAACACAATGTAATTATGTTATTTACTCAATAATGTGTCATCGTGCCGTTATATTAAACTAAAGCGGCCATGATAGGCAATAGAGCTGAAGCGTCGAGAACAATGTAATCTATATTGTAGAGACGTCAATAGGTTGGAGAGATGCTCTAGCTAGAGTACATATTTACATAGACTTACGCCTGTTTCCTGGCAGGCAAGATTATACTTGCATGTCTCTCTTGCTTCATACACCCCCATTATATTCTTCATTAACTCTCTCCGTCCGCGTCAGCTTAGGGTATTCTAAACGTACATCCAGAATATCGCCAAGTTGTTCAGAAAGATGCTCTTAAGCTGTCATAATTTAAGCTTTTTATATACCTATATATGTATATTCTTTTATACAACTTAGTTGGTAAACTAGCGTACGGCCCACCTGATGGTAAGTGGTCACCGTAGCCTATCGACGCATGCAACACCAGAGGCATCGCTTGCGCGTTGCCGACCCTTTAGGAAAGGAAGAAGAGAAAAAGGAAGTGGGAAGGAGAAGGAGCGGAAAGGGGGAAGGAGGGTGATTGGGCCTCTGGCACTGTCGCTCACCGAACGAAACACAACAGTAGAATTTCAAGTCGATATTCCGTGAGAGGGTAGGCATTTATCTTAGTCGTTAATTGTTTTATGAGAGCTGGTAGATATGCATACATACGTATTTACGGCTATAACAAACCTTTTGGTATTAGACAAATTCTCGTGTAGTATAACAACAGCAACAACGTGTTTTCAAAGATTACTCGATATAAATTGGTACTGGCAATCTATTTCTATAGCAAAATTTGGCAATTTGAGGGCAGTAGTAGCATTATGTTACGGCAAAATCAATCCGGTATCGTACTAAGATGTCAAAAAACATTGTATCGAATTACTTCGTGGAAAACCAATGTATAATAATAGGTAATACTTTGTTATTCAATCACAAAGTGTTTGGTATTGTCAACGCTTTTCATTCCGTCCTTGGCCTTGACAATCCAAGGACTATCGTGGCTAGTTCCTCTTATCTTATTTATTATCTTTTGTTATATTTGGCGACATGATCTTGGGTTTAAGTTGATGTCATGCCATTGCTAGTGAGCCGAATATTGTGGCTTAAAATTTTTGATTCTAGTGGTTTCCAATACGAACGAAAATTTGTGTGATTTGAAAATGATCATTGCAGGTCTGGTTGATATTTGAATGCGTTTCAATCTTAATCCCGTAATACATAAATTAATCCTGGAACAGGTGTTGCCTATTTAAGAATAAGAAATTATATCTCTTACTAAGGTGAACAGAAACATAAACATTATATAAGTTACTAACTTCGACCAAATTAGTTACTTTAAAGTACTCCGCGTGTTCGCCAACAATAATATCTAATTATGGCTACTCATTCTCGTGTAAGTGCCTCCGTCAATTCGCGGTCAAGACTTTCAAAGAGGTAGTGCAATAAGAGTCTTTGTCGTCTTGTTTTAAACATCTTTAACACCAGTGTTACGTAGCACTAATGATAAATTGATAGAGAAAACCTTAATTAATAAAAATCGCGGGTTTTAAATTGATGACAAATTTTGTTGGTGTGCAGTAAAGACATTTTTGTAATGCAATACAATTAAACTTATGTAATGAATTGATTTGAAAATTAAATGTTAGTCTTCGTAAACAAACAATATACTACATTGTGATAAGTAATATTAAGCTTAATAGACAGATGTATTTCAATAGCTTTCTATGGAGAACAAGACAAAATAAAAGATTAAATAGTATGTGAATAACAAAATAAATAACAACGATTTAAGTTCTTAATAACATCTATCCATTCTTTTATAAATAAAGCTCTTTAAGTAACAATAAAGTTCAACGTAATTTAAATAATAATACATAAATGCGATACAAAAATGGAAAGAGAAAATAAAAGAAAATTGGATTTGGCAAGATAATTGATCTATTGTATGAAATTGAATTTTCTTCGAAGTAATAAGAATGAAGAATACGGGTACTGCTTATGTATATGTAAACTCACGCCCTTAAATATTGGAGTAGGCAGAGTTATAGTACACGTACATAGGTATATTTCATCAGCGACCTTTTACCCAATAGGGGGTGATGACCTATTGTCATCTAGCAGGCACATGCCGATACTCCGTGCTTTTACTGAGAATTGCCTTATAGGGAACCTGAAAACCTTTTTAAGATCCGTGAATCAAACCTGGTCGTGACTAGTAGTAAGCATAAACGCAGTCTTATGCCATGGGCGCGACAAGGAAGTAAGACTGCTTATAAAGAACGCTACCAGGATTTTTTTTGTTTATTATTTTTCGTAATCTCCTCTTAGAGCTTCGTGACAAAATATTTCATGATCTTGATGGTGCGTAAATCGTAAATCTCATCCGCTTAAGTGTCTCTGATATATTATTATATTATCTTGTGACTTATTACCTGATTATGATAATATTTTTGGGACAACATTGATTTTAGAATTAATTTTGGCATTATTATAATAATTTCCTTTAGTGATAAAATCTAGAAACAATTTGATACTTGTTAAATACGATAATAATAGCCGAGCTAGAATAAATCGAGTATACTGGATAGTGCGGATTAGTGGTGATTTAAGTCTCTGTATTGGAGATTAAACATAATTTCTTAAACCATTGTAAATGCACGCACGTGAATGAGACAGCGCGTTACAGGGTATATAGCTTAGTCTCGTTCTTGCGCAGGCAAAGACAATGCTTTAAAAACCGAGGCGAAGCGTTTATATGTCCATTAAAAAGACCTTTTTGCCTTAAAAGAGGTTTGTTTGTTTATTTACTATAAGAATTTAACACGTTACAATTGAATATTTAACTTTTTCTTATCATAACAAACAATAAATAATATAATAGTATTGTTTATAAGGTATTCAAATGCTGGACACGGGTCTTTTCTTGCTGTGGAAGGCATCAGACACTCATCCACCACGCTGCTCCAGTGCGGGTTGGTAAACTTCATACATCTTTATAAACATTATAAAGAACTATTAAAATGGATATTTCTCACGATAAATTTCTTCCACACTAAAGCTTTTATTAATTAACTTCTTAATACGCACATAACTTCGAAATCGAATTTAAGACCTCTAAATACAGTCCGACAGTTTACCACGCGGCTATCGTTGCTATTTATTGTATTATGTATTATTACAATAATGAAATAAAAATGGTGTACCTTTAACAACATACAGATTAGTATGTCAACTCATTCATGTATTATAAACGAATAAATTGTGTAGCTAATTTGATATGAAATCTTTTTACAAAATCGCTCGACCGAATTGACCCGAACCGCCGACCTTAACAGTCCTTTATTGGAAGTATAGAATGAGTTATGTTGAACTTATATTGATAATGCGAGCTGAAAAAAGCTGTGATTACTAATTTCATACTAATTACGTTTATATCAAAGTCATCTTTCTTTTTAAAAGACGGCTCCCGAACTGACAAAACTGCTTTCAGGGTTCGAAAGCCTTGCCACCTAAATAATTGTCATTGTATTGAAATTAAACTATTTTATACGGATTTCATCGCGTTATTTATTTAACACTTTATTACATAATTTTGAAACTATTACATTACTACCTATACTACCTACTATTAAACTTTATTAAATTTTAAACTAATTAAATTATTAAAGCTATTAAAACTATTTGTATTTAACTTTCCCCGACGTTTCAGTTGCTTTTCAGCAGCCATGGTCACGGGGAGACTAAGATGGTGGTAAAATTGTCATTGTATGCGCGTGAACGTCAAAATGCTATACACTGTATCGTGCACTCTATAATGCTGACTTATTCTCGTGCAATGACAATTATATATTTCTTTAAGACATCTCCCGCACTTGGAATAATTCTTATATCGCGGGGGACCTTACAAAAATTTAAACAACGGACACAAAGGTCACCTAGACTCTGAACAAGTATAAGTGGATCACACAAATTTTTGTCCCGTGCGGATCGAACACTCAAAGCAGTGGTAGCGACGAGGTTGTCACAAACCATTTCGCCATCTGTGCAGTCCACAGTTAGGTCAGTGTGGCAATCCTTGGAGGAGCCCTATGTCCAATAGTGAACATTTGTGTCCATGAACATGGATATTTGTCTTGGTCTGGGTGTTTATGTAATGTATGTATTTACAAAAAAAAAGTATATATACAATATGTTTATCCATTGTTTAGTACCCATAGAACAAGCTCTGCTTAGTTTGGGCTAGATGGTGTTGCGTGTATGTAATAGAATATTATTATTATTATATTTTGGCTTAGATGACGATGATGATGGTAACATTTGTATATAGTGTCATAGTGTGTACATTGCTTAAAAATGTGATTATAAACCTGTCAAGCCTTCGTTATTTTACAAGTTAAGTAAAGCATTAGTGGCTTATCACTGCAAAAATATGTAGAGGAATATTACAAAAGGAAAACTTGTGCCACAGAATACATATTAACACTATCAGTATCTCCTAATATGCAGTCTGTATTACTTCATATATTTTGCAGACAGCTTAATTTCAAAACCCAAGTTTCCTTTCATTTTCTCACTAGACAAACTTGTAACGAAGTAACCTTGAAATGCCAGTCATAATTAAAAACCTATTGTGTCTAGCTGTCGATTTGCCGCTGCGATTGTGAAAAAAAGGTTAATAGCGGTAATGTCTAGACTAAAACATACTGTATTACAATAATATGTGCCACAAGTCTGATCCTAATTAGGTATCTAGTATTTAATTTCTTTGTCACATGAAGACAGTAATTTCACCCTAGCATCTTAAATCAAATATAATTTACATTTTCTTTATATTAATACGTGTAGCAAAAACTTTGTAACCCTTTTTACGAAAATTGCGCGGATGGAGGAGTATGAAATTTAGCACAGTTAAAGTGTATATGGAGGAGAAGAGGCGAATCCTAATACTTTTATAAAATATGCATACAAATACATTAAATTAATGAAAAAATACTACACGCATACAACCATGCATTTGAGACAAGCATTCGAATCGCGTTCGTCGTATTTCGTCATTATTCGGTTGACTTCGTAGAATGCTTCGTAACTATGGTTGCATACGTATGTATGTAGAGTAGGTGACTAAATGAAATGTGATTATAAGGGTATTAATAGTTATAGACAATAAAACCTTAATAAGGATTAAATTTAATTATGAAAAATTAATTATGAGCGAATTTCGACCACTTGGCCACCGCTAGTACCTATAGAACAACTAAGTATTTTAGACAAAATGTACTCTCATGTCACTATAATAATAATAAACGATTTCAGTAGCACAGTAGCACTTATTACGTTTGCCCAAGTTCGATTACCAAGTCAAACAATGTTATTGGGTTTTTAAATAGTAGCACGGAGCCTTGCACTGTGGTCGTCAAACGGCAATTAATATATATAAATAAGGTGCTATGTAAAAGTACCTCAAATATTGGTTTATTTCTACAAAAAGATTATTACATAGTTCACTTAAAATATGAGAAAATTTAAACAATTATAACATAACTAAAACATACTAACATTTTATATTTGATCAGTCGAGTTTAAGTTACCAATCATGTTTGTTTAATTGCATTTCTAATTTTCTTTTAAAATATTTATTGTTAAAGAAATATAAGTTATATTTGCATTTGTAAACAAAATATAACATAATTTCAAATACTATAGTTATTGATTCTTCTTTTAATTCTAATCGAACTAAATTCAATTAGTGCCATTCTTAAGCTAACATTTCTTACTAGGTACATTCATTAGTAGTCCAACAAAACAGCACCTTACTGTACATAGAAAGAATTCTAATTAACTAACCGAATATAATGTCACAAAAGACATATAACATGATAATGACGTCACATCGAAATTCGTCACGGAACTGGCGGTTAACGCGTGGATATACTTTCGACACTGATTTACATGTAAATTGTCATTTTGTGTTTTCTTTATGACATTGTATTTGGGCTTTGATGTGTTTGCCGTCCTTCAAAATTAGTTTAGAAGTGTGTGTTGCATACAGGAAATATTCCAATCTCTAAAATTTAGGATAGAGTAGCCGCACCGAAGCCGCCACGCTCAGGGTTAAAGGTTCGAATCTCACACAGGACCAGCGCTTGCCTAAGTGAACTTTGAGTCCGTTCTGACCGTCCGTAGTTTGTAAAGTACTTCGGGAAACCTAGAGAAAAAGAAGACTAAAAGAAGTTATAAAAAAATATTTTTAGTAAATTCATGTGTTGGATGAACAGCGATAGTAAAAGTAACTACTGTATTTAAGGTCTTATGTACTATTCCCGGATTGGGCAAAATGTATGTGGATTTCCTGATAAGAAATTTTCAGTAGCAACCTGGTGTCTGGAATGGTCATTAATAAGCTTACCCTCTATTACGTGGGGTGTTACGCCATACCAGGCTCTCGTATTTTCGAGGTGGATATTCGCTTCAAGGATATATGCGCCCGGTATAGTTTTAATTGCTGTGCATGAGATCTCGGGTTCGAATCCCGGGTCGGACCAACATAAACGTATTGGGTTTTACTATTAAGAAATCTCAATACGAACCTGGAGTTAGGAAGTTGGCGGTTTTAAACAACCCCGTGCTTCGGCAAGCACGTAAAGCCGTTGGTCCCGCGCCTGATCTCTCCCCGGTCGTGTTGGATTATCCGTCCCATCGGATCATGAGATTAAGGGATAGAGAGTACACTTGTGTTTGCGCACATACTTGTGCACTATAATATCTCCTGTGCAGATGGCCAGTCTCCGTTAAGATTGGCCGCCGTGACCGAAATTCGGTTTGGAGGACATTATTTATTATAGTTTTAAATGCAGTTTTCACCTATATATGTACAAATTAAGTTTATATAGAAGGCGGGATACAATGGTTGATATTCGGTCGACTTGATCCGCTATTGCGACCTAATCAGTAAGTCCTAAGTCATTCACTGTCAGTAACCCTCGATATAACCACACGAGTGGTGTAGCGGCGTAAGTAGTCGTCTCGCCACTATCATAACGCCAAGTATAGCGGGTTCGATATCCACACGGGACAAAAATACCTATGTGTGAAGTCTATGTGTACTTTGTTTATATGATTGTAAAGTTCCCCGCGACACAGGAAATATTCCTAGTGCAGGAGTTATCATAAAATTATTTGTTTTACCATTAAAAAGTCATTAGTAATATGACTATAACAATTGCCGGTATCTCGCTCCGTCTGGTTGTCATCGCAACAAAGGCAAACAGAAATTAGTCATGATCTCGTAAGAGCATCGACTCACGCGCAGCTGGCGCTTATTGCTTTAACTCGTTACAGGCCAGGGGTTAATTACGTTTTCCTGTACCGAATCGTATCGTAGCATAGTCATGCAAGAAAATATTAAATGACAGATAAAATGCATGCATGTAATTTCTAATAGATTAATATAAATAAACGGATTAGTGCATTATGTTATGTAAACGATTGTTTTTTTAGAAATACACAAATTAAGTCGTTGCGAAGGATCACAATAAAAAGCACAATAACAGAAATACTCACACAGATGCGCGCCTATACCATTTTGGATTAGGTAGGGTTAAGGCGGCATTTGACAACTAGAAATCAAAATTAGGTATTAAGTGCATAATTCTTAGACCCCTCTATGTTTTTTGATGACGATAATAAATAATTTCTTTCAGACCAACAAATCCAGCCGGTACATACAAAAAACTGACTAATCCCTAACGTAATCTTTAAATATGGCAGGGGCATACCAGCAATATTTTTGAATACATTACCGAGATTATAATTATAATTGTGTTTTATATGATAATTTAAGATACTGGGTTTAATTTTGTATATTTATGTATATATGCTAAATAAACAAGAGTTTCTAAATTTTCAGTTTGCTTATGATATAAAAGATAATGAAGTATGGATTATTACACTTATTACACACACACAAAAACACACGTAATCATAAAATAAAGACATATGGAAGTAAAAGACACAACGCCCGAACGCACACATA
Source organism: Catocala nupta (assembly GCA_963675205.1). Lineage (NCBI taxonomy): Eukaryota > Metazoa > Arthropoda > Insecta > Lepidoptera > Erebidae > Catocala > Catocala nupta. Next base: position 11,000,649 of record OY776094.1, read on the forward strand.
GAAAAACGTGTTAGACAGACGCGCTTTTGTGAATCTGACGCACACATAAGAAACATGTTAACGCACACGCTTGTGTATCTGTGTGTGTGTCAAGCTTCTGTTACTACCCATCAATGAACTAAGAGTTGTATACGTAACGTATTTTTGTTCCTATAACAAAACAAACTGAGTAAAACAATACTGCTATCAATTACTTAATTATTTTTGAATATTCACATACATATATACGTGTCACAGGATATAAATATAAGCAAGTATATGTTTATTCAATGCGCGTAACACATATATATATAAAATCGCATGTAACCACAGAATAAATAGATAAAGAACTACAAAACATTACATCACGACACGACGCCCGAAAACTAACGCACACATACAAAAACGTGCTACACACACGCGTATGTGTGTGATTGCGCATGTGTGCGTCAGCTTCTGTTACTGCCCATTAATGAACTAAGAGTTGTATACGTAATGTATTTTTGTTCCTATAACAAAACAAACCAAATTGTCAGTCAAATTGTTATCATATACTGTTTGACTCGGAAGTACAACAAAGAAGCGACGGTAACAAAACATAACAGATCAAAGGTAACACAATGGACATCTCAGTGAAAACAAATATGATTGTTAACATAAACATGGTCTCACGCCTTCACCGAAGGGGTTGGCAGATATTTCATCCGCATATCGTGACTGAGTGACCCTATTACTGTCCGGGCACAATTCCAATCCGTGCGACTACGGCAAATTTCTTAATAGAAAAAGCCAGTAAAATTTTGTTTGTTCCGGGCATCAAACTCAAGACCTTATGCACAGTATTCACATTCACCGCTGCTACACCATCGAGGCAGTGCTATCAAAAGAGTTAATACAAAAATTCCAAATTAGGTCACGCATTTACAATCTTAACCTATACTTTTACGATTTAAGTGTTTTCTTTTAACTACATTTTGCAGAGAATAACTAATTGTCCGAAAATGAAACGAATTTAATTGGTATAGTTTTCAGAAAATCCGTCAATACGTCGTTTACTCCAACCACCGAGAATACAATCTAACTATTTTATTTCTAGTGATTTACACTTTAAAATATTCTTGTAACTCTTCAGCTTAGGAAAAAATGCTAGAGGTAACACTAAGTTCATGTCGTAAGTATAACAGGTAAGAATTGAACCAACGATCTCTTGATCGTGAGTCCAATCCTTTATAAATTGTAAACTAATTTAATTCCTACCAATTGAACTCAGATCAAACTCTAGCATTTTTACTTAGATGACAAAATTTATTAAGCTCATAATAATAAACATTAGCCTTAACCTAAAGTCGTAACAGCACACCCGCGGCCAGACACAATAGGTATCTAATTGTGTCCGGTATTCGCAGACTCGACAGGTTATACCTAACCGTATAAGAAAATCAAGAAAACATAATAATAGGATACAGACCCTGACCAGCATCGGCACAGATAAAAGCTTGGGATAGGACGTTATCAGCTTACAACGGGGTCGTCGTAAGGTCACCGACAGTTTATCGGCCGTCAGCCAGACCCTTACCCTATCAACGGAAAGTGATAAATCTCTTCGTACATTAACCGCGTGGAACACAGACTATTAATATGACATCACGCTATTTTATCGCCAACGGTATAGGCAGAGATGTATGTTTAAATCCCGTGTAACATGAGAAGGATCTAACAAGCACTTTATGCGACTCCATGATATAGAATTAATTAATTTATAAAATTTTCTCAAAACAAGTTACAATAAAAGAGAAATACAAGGTATGTAGCATACAAAATAAAGATAAATTGGAGCTCTAACTGTATGTGCACTGAATTTTCCAATTAAGTGAGTTAGGTGTGTTAGTATTAATACATAATATAATATAATAATTATGTCTTACATGAAAAATGAAATAACATATTCTAGGTGCAAAAATCAAAGTCATAAACATCACCACATCTATATATTTATACGTGAAGCATTTAAACTTTGAACCCCTTTTTACGATAATTGCGCGGACGCAGGAGTATGAAATTTGGCACAGTAAAGGTTTATATGGAGAAGGAGGAGCGAACCCTAATATTTATAGAAAATATGCATGAGAAATACATTAAATTGATGAAAAAACACTACACGCATCAACTATGCATTTGACACACGCAGTCGAATCGCGTTCGTAGTATTTCGACATTGTTCGTCTGACGTCGTACAATTCTTTGAAACTATGGTTACCTATACCTTATTTATATGTAATAGAGAAAAACAGAAAACGATGTAGTAAGCTTAGGAATTTTGGTCGAATTTGACCACTAGGCGATCGCTAATTCTTTAAATCCTAACTAATATAATAAACGCAAAAAAGAGTTTCTTTGTTATGGTTTTATGTCTTAAGTACTTGACCGATCATCATGAAATTTTGCATACACGTTGTCAAAATACTAGTACTAACCTAACCTATATTTTCGCGAGCGAAGCCGCGAGTAAATTCTAGTACTTTAATTGAAATAGAAAGCTGGATGATCTAGGCGTTCTCAGACCAGATCGGATACTAAGGTCAAGTCCAGTTTGAGAGTTCTCTAAACTAACGAATGTAAACAGATAGTAAGAAGCAAAAGAGCATTGCCAGATTTGTTGCAAGAAGCAAACCGTAGTCTCTGCCTTCCCCTTCGCGGGACCAGCGTGTCTCTGTATATAATATAAATGTATGCAAATGCTTCCGAAATCGTCAGAAGACTCAAGCGTGTCAGTTTCCTACACAGCCTTCTAACTGGTTCAGAACTGCTTAAATTAAACTTATATAAATATTTCAAAGCAAGGCTTTTTGATAAATATCTAAATATTAATTTGTTAAAGTTATTAAGTGTCGCTTATTATATTAATTTTCTGTAATAAATGCTCGTCATAATTCCTTGTTCGGGACAAAGTAATTAATTAACATCTGTTTGCAGAATAATCTTTGCGAGTATTTACAGTTGTTTGGCTAAATATAAAAGGATCAAAACGAAGGAGTTACCCCCATTCATTGGACGATATCGAGCAGAATACCCGTTGTTTATTATGTACCAGTTGAAAAGAAAATATTGCAGCGCATTTTCTCAAATTATTTTATATTTTACTGTTGTAATGTATTTTAAAAACATTAATAGAAAAATACAAAGCTTAACTCGATCTGAGATGTTGAAAAGTTTCAGTAATCTGGATTAAGATTCAGATTTTTCAGTTCTATGCTATATTTACGTTTAATTTGTCGATATTTAAAAAATATCGTTCGCTTGAAGATCTTTTAGATCTTTACTAAAAGTTCTTTATAATGTTTTCAAAGGTCTGCTCAAACACACTTGGTTAGCGTGGTGAACTGCGATCTAGATCTTCTCATTCGAGTGGATCCAACAGTAGGATAATGTATAAACAACGTTGATTAATAAACAATATTTTATATTATTACAGCAATCTATATTCGAAACTAGAACTACTATCTCCAATTTCCAAGTTTCTTAGTTTGAGAAGCATAAGCCATGGACTACTGGCCTAAAGTTTTCATACCAATACGATAACCTGATGTGGACTGACAGATATCATTCATCTTTAAGTACGTTGTGGTGTATTTATAGACAAGCAAGATCCCTAACGAGTTATACTTCATTGTTAAAGAAAGTAATGATTGAACTATGAAATAAGAAGAGGACTGAAGTCACAGTTGCGCTACGTGGAGTTAAAACTCGAAAGCTATGTTTAACAGGCCAGAGTACATAGCTATATTAGGTTATTGCTGCTTTTAAAACATAAAACTTCAAATAGGTATGTTCTTATTCGTAGTGTATCCCACTGACAAACAATGAGGTCAATTCTTCCCCGAAATGTCGCCAACGCCGAACTATGACTCAATAAAATTCCGGCAAACTCATAAACTAACTACTCACATTACCTCACACACAATCTAATCCAATAAAAAAACACTATACTAATGCATTCCAATCATTCAATTAAAACCGAACCTAATACCACTACTATGAGTCCATCAAAGCTAAAGTATTCTACACGGGGTATAGTTAGACATTTTTTGTTTATTTACCTTGTGATAGAAAAGTTGTTTTCTATATTCTTTGTCCGAATAGTGTACTGACTATGCCTGAAAGTATATACGGTAAATGATTTATCTTAAACTTTTAATAATTACATTTTATTGCCATTACTTTTTAAAACACATATACTTACTTTAACTGTACTATCATCGTACCGGCTCTATAAAAAATGGTAGCACATATTTAAAATACTGCTTAGTCCCGTTCTGTGACCGTAGCTGTAGCTTGTATTTTTAAATAAACCGTAGTGTTATTTTTAAGTAAACCGCGATTCAATCCGTGAAAAGTAGTTAAATTTAAATGTATAATATTTGCGTAAACGTAAAACAATATAAATACACCTTATTACGAAACAGTGTTTTCCAGTCAGTTCCGTTATCAATCAGAACTTTAACGTTCCGCGACCTGATCAGAAACATCCCGATTTGGAGCCAACCATCCGGAGATAAACATATCTCCTTCCATTTTAGTTGGTTTGTATTACAGATTACTTACGTACTCAAAAAGTTATGCTCAAACTTAGGTATTCTTATCTTCCTTCGCAAGACGCATTGCCAAGTTCAACGGTGCAAAACCGAATTATACTAACTATTATAGTTTATGTCACCGAGACTCATGGTAGTGTCGCGTATGGTAGGTACGCGTTTGCGTGCACATTGCGTCGAATCAAGGACCAATTGGTTCGCTATGACGTGTCGTATAGAACCATGTGACAAATAAAACAGTAACACAACATGGCAGATTACGGTAATAACAGTAGAACACGCGACATCAACAGGTATCGCCACCCCATGATCGTAATGACGTTGTAAAAATAGGCGTGATGTCAAGTTGTTTATGGTGCTATGATGTTTTAAAGGGATTGGTTTTGTGTTGAGCTTGTTGCATTCTGTTATATGTATGAAACGATTTAGTTAGTACCAAGTTATATATATAACTAGCTGACTCACGCAACTCCGTCTGCTTCATATGAGAGAATTTTCCCCCGTTTTTGCAACATTTTTAATTGCTGCTCCGCCCCTATTAGTTGTAGCGTGATGGTATATAGCCTATAGCCTTCCTCGATAAATGGGCTATCCAACACCGAAAGAATTTTTCAATTCGAACCAGTAGTTCTTGAGATTAGCGCGTTCAAGCAAACAAACAAACAAACTCTTCAGCTTTATTATATTAGTATAGATATAATATCTCTGTATTAAGCTGTCTCACTGCTGGGCACGGGCATCTTCTCCGCGTGAGAAGGATTAGGCCATAGTCCACCACGCAGACCCAGTGCGGGTTGGCAGACTTCACATATCAATAATAATAATAATAAAGTGTTGCCCTTTGCAACAGCGAATACCCCTGAATAGCCACCATAGGCATACAAGCCAACAGGCGTGTATGCCTATAGACCCATCTAGTGAGTTGGCGAGTCACCGTCTGCCCATTGCATTGATGCTATTAGAGTATTCAGGCCAGACGCCGTTTTTCATCCATAGCTACCAATATACTGGTCAACCAAACACCCATACCCATAGGCCAGATATTAGAATCCATACATAGCAATAGTCCTACGCCTGCTGCGGCTAGTGCCGCTGTAGGTGTTCCATCCCACCATTGATTAAAACTCTCGAAGGTCCTCTTCACGTTAGACCCATGTCTCCGTGTAAGCAACCCAGACCAAGACAAACATCCATGTTCATGCACACAAATGTTTGACTTGTACGGGAATAAAACCCGCAACCTCAGGCGTGGCAGTCGGTTACACTTACCACTACGCCATCGAGATCTTTGAGAACATTATGTGGAACTCTCAGACATAAAGGTTTCCACACAACATTTTCCTTCGCCGTTAAAGCAAGTGATAATTAATTATGAAAAGTCAGAGATGCGCGCCTTGGGATCGAACTCGAGACCTTTGTTTGGCAGTCCAACGTATTATGTGTAACTAAAATGTCATAAGAATACTTTGATTTAAAACATTCACATAAGAAGTAGGGCACTTCGGGTTTCTTAACTAAACCTGGCATTTCGCTTGACTCATTAAATCATCCATAGGCAAGCGTAAATGTAAGCGCTTACTATCAAAGGCGCCAAGCATGCTTTCAGCAGTTGGCAGTATAAAAGAAATCACTTTTGGTGATCTACATTAATATTGCTTAGTTAATTCTGTTAAACTTTGGAATCTTTAAAAGTACTTTTTTGGTAGTTGCTACTTAATTGATAATGAACTTGTAATTTTCGGGCGTTATAAAATGGTGTTTAGTCATTTTCGTATATTCGAAGACTGCGCTGGTTTGGTACAAGAGTAAAAGAGACACGTACATGCAGATTTACTAACTACCTTCTGTATAAAAAAAATATTAACGTGTACAACTCCCGCACTAGGAATGATTCCTGTGTCACAGAGGAGTTTACAAATATTCAAACAAAGGACACACAGAAAACCTTAGACCAGAACCAACCATTTGTGGATCACACAAACTTTTGTCCCTAGTGGGGATCGAACCCACAACACTCGGATTTGTGGCAGTTGCGAAGTGACCGCTCAAACTACTGCAGCATTCGTGCAGTCAAATTTGTTTTATACCTACATCACAGCATTAGGATATCACTTTGATGATAGATAAAAAATCTTGAGGAGACTGATAATATAAACATTTTAAGACTTCTTCTTTAATTAAATTGTTAACCATTGCTATAATTGTACTGCTATAGTGGTTCAAAGTATTAAGTGCGTTATCAATACAGCAACGAACAAAACAGTAATCTTAAAAACAATGACGTAACAAAATTCATACGGCAAAAGAAACGAAGCATTAAATTGCACAGAAAAGGCACGAATATAAGTCCACATATTTACTGTTCAAAAAGTGGCCACGCAGCGTTCTACCAGCGAGAGAAAATAAACTCGAAGATAGAAAAGTACAATATAATCCGGTTCACATTTTTCCCTGAAACAAAAGGCTGCATGTCGGAGGCTGTTAGGCGTCCACTTCGTTTCAACTGGCCAACGTTGCCAAAATACTAGTAAAATATCTAGTAAACTGCTTTTAAAAAGTACCGAGAATATACTAAAACAATTATGTTTCTAATATATGTTCTCTGAAATGTGTGACTGATTAAAAAATACAGGGCACTTCTGTAATATTTTTGTGAGGCAATAACTATGATTTTCAAATTTATGAAAGTCAGTTTTCCTGTTATATTGTTGTGAGAAAATAACCATGTTTTTTCTAATTTATGAAAGTTATGAGTAATCAGTTTTGTGACTGGATGGATTGTGCAGTGCTCAGTAAACCACGGCCAATGCGCTGGATGTTGTGGATATCGAACCGCAGACCACACGGGACAGTTTGCGTAATCCACTAATAATTGTTTCTGCGTTTTGCTCTATACTTTATAGTGCTGGTATTGATGTATTGCTTGCGGGAGTAATTAGAATCGTCATTAATCATTATCAGCAGTTGAGCCGTGTGAAATCTACTGCCTGATATAGGTCTACATATGCATTTGTCATCTTCCACCTGCACCGCGTAGATCCATCCCAATCTGACGTTAATAAACTATGATACTACAGAATGATTGGTATAAAAGTATCCTATGTGACATGGTTTATCTTAGTGCCAAGTAATCTGAACCCGTTGAACGATTTACGCGTGATTAGGTAACAAACGTTTAGACATCTTCACAAATTTTGCTGTTTTAATATGAGTAGCACTAGTAGAACAAATTGCGAGACAAACCATAAACATTTTGAGCGCCAACCTATGCGGAACGCGATGTGTCCTTCAACGCCAAGCTATAAATCAATTTAATAGTTGAAAATTTCGGCTACTTAAATTTTGCTGTTTTTAAAATAAACAAAGGTCCCTATTGAAATAAAAATGTAAAAGTAGAGTTTTAGGCAATAGTAAAATTATGCACAAAATAAAACAAAACATTTAAATTATGTATTTTTTAAAATAAATGTTACGATTAGACATTGTCTTCTAATAAAGACTTGGCATGGAGGGCACGTAAACGTTTGTCTTCTTTACAAGATTGTGGCGCTCCAATGGTTATGATGCAAGCCTGAGTAATTGATAAACGTGCACCGCGCGTGTGTATTGTATAACGATGGTTTTTTATTGAACTATTATACAACCGCGCATGCTATTAATTCTTTACTGTAGTCGCAGCTGTCCCCGCAGTTTCGGCCACGTTTATAATTACTGCTTTGCACCTGTGGCTTATAGCGTAATGTTATATAGCCTATAACCTTCCACAAGAATTGGGCTATCAAGCGCAATAATAATTTTACAAATCCGACGGGTACTTCGAAAACGCGATCAAAGCAAAATTCAAATAATATCCTTAATTTTATCATTGTTGCATAGATGATAACTATCTTTTTTGATTTTAACTCACCTACATAACATATCAGTAACAGCCTTATTATCTGAACACAATTCAACAATCTTATTTTTATTTCTAGAACAATCTTGCAGTCTTTATATAAAATAAAAATGTTATTCTGTACCGCAGAACAAAACGTCTCCACAGTGTTACGTATAAAAAAGAAGCCTTGAAATTTTCTCTAAAAGGCCATACGTTTCGTTTTTTAAATTCATTACATATTCAAGAGTAAGTTACACATTTTCGACTACGTTTCTTTGCCATCTTCCCGTTCGTGCGTTGGCAGAATACTCAACAATCTTTTGTCTACCTTATTGTTTACATAAGTGAGAGTAGCATTGTTGGATTACGTTTGATCTTCTGTTTAGCTCAAGAGATTAATATTATCATATTAATATCGTTTAAAAGCAGTATTAAGAGAGACCGTTGGATAGACGAGGTTATACTCGAGTTTGATAACACGGCATACACCTCAGGCCTTTAGAAGTTAGGTTCGTGTTAAATAGTTATTGCTCACTTTAATTGTTAAGGCAAACATCGTAAGGAAATTTGCATATCTTACCTTTTCTCTATTATGTTCTCAAAGATGAGCGAAGCCTGCCAAAACCGCACTAAGCTAGCGTTGTGGACTAAATTTAAATGGTATATAATATATAATAAATAATTCCATACTTTCTAAAAACCCTTCTCACATTGTGAAAAGGCCTGGATCCATAATTAAGACTGTTTTATTTAGAGCTGTTACTGACATATTTAAGTTATCTTTAAAGTACTAGAAGATTTACATTGAAAATCATTATAAGTTATACATTTTGCACTTACACGATTACACATTTATGCATGTTTCTATGTGTAAATATCTCAGCCATAGGTATATCAGATATACATATATATATATAAGGGCAGACAGATATGTACAGGAACGGATTTCACCTGAAATGTTTTAAGGCTCGATGTAATAGTTGTTTAAATATACTTATATTGGACCACCTTTAGGATTAACACTCGGACTTAGAATAACCCTACGTGGATACGATAGACTAAAAGGTAAAAGTGATATTTAAAGCAAGTCTATTGCTGTCTACCAGAGACACAGGACTTGACTTCGTGCTATGGATATTTTTAGCAATAAAACGAACGACCAGACCTGATACTTTGCAGTCGCATTTACTACCGCTGTACCCCTGAGGCATCCGTAAGAACTCACAGAATCATTGATCAAAACTTTCTAGAACAGAACATATAGAGACAGCTCCTCAGGAATACCTGCCAACTCAAGAGAACTAGGCTCACCGAAATTGCTCGTCTACTGACTACCAATTTAATAACTAATGCATACATTATGCTAATGTAAGTAGTAGGATGGATAGCGACAGTCGTACGACTGTTCACATCAAACCGTTTGCCAAATGGGTGATTATAGCAATCGTTTGCGTAACGATTCCATTGTATGTGAAATCGCTTAGCATTAATATCATTAAACCTTTGACTTACGATACGCAACCTCAGCATCTAATTAGGCGAGTGTGGTAATTCATCTTAGATAAAACCTTTTACTTTGCAGCAACTTTAATTAAAGTAGAACGCAACGTCTTGCGAGCGCTATTGCCTTATATTTAACAAGAAGCAAAGTGTAGGTCGTCCAAGAAGATTGCGTGTTGCCTACGACCCTAAAAAAGCAGTATTTAAGATAAGATAATTTCAGATGAATCTTATCTTACCTTATCTATTTTTATTGGACAAGAAAGCAAACGAGTTGCTTCTAGAAGACAGTATATGTCATCCAAAAAGCCCTGGTGCTTGCATCCCCAAAAATGTGTTATGTTAACGGGAACGTAGTCAATCCAGCATTCTCAGTAATGCTTACTTTACTCTAAATTTAATATCTGATAAGAAGCAGGGGATTTCTTCTAAGAAAGATTGTGAGTCGTTCCTAAAGATTTCCCTCAAAACTTGCATTTTTATTAGTCACCAGAACAATGTGAGCCATTTCTTAGAGAATGCTAACATTTCTCTTAACTTACTATATACCCTGGTATTGACTACTGGTGCTGTTCAGTGGTTTTCGTCTCATACGCTGAATTTACTAAAAAGCTATTTAATCATTTTTCACGTGGTTAAGATATTGATTTTCTATGCCTCAGACATTAATATTCTATCTTCAATTCCTAGCAACATATCTATCAACTACCATAGTACCAAAACTCGGATCAATCGTTAATATCCACAAGCAAATATAATTCGATTAATTATTCGAGTGAAATTCGAGTTCGTGCTGTTATCGTATTAATTAGTTCGCAAGCAGAATATGGCGTTGCGCAACTTCAAGGTCGAATGGCTTCGAGTTACGTCGGAACACGTGGTTACATTGATTTTGAAGCATCTTGTAATAGAACAAAAATATCTTTGAAAACCAAAGGTCAACAGTTATGTAACCATTTGGTCTTGGTATTTTATAGAGGCTTATACAACATAAGCAGCTGAATTGGTGATAAGTGGTTTCCATGGTCTTTGTGCTTTTGGAATACCAGTAATATTACTCGTGACGGCCATGGGATAGGGATTACAGATTGGATGAAAGGAGACGAAAGAAAGATGTAGACATATAGAGCAAATCGTAGTAATAGAGGTGCTCTTGCACCTGTTGCCTGTATAGTTGTGTTTTTCTCGGGCTAGACAGCATAATCTTATGCACTCTAGTAATGAGCACAATTGCATTCGAATTATTGACAACATGATACATAAGCGTTATCTTTGTCCTTGAACATCCAAAGTTGGGCACATATACGAATATCATTTATAAATTATCATTAGTAAATTATTAAATCACCAAACAATTGACTACGTCAAATGACGCCCATCATTCCCATTACTAATTACCACCGAATAATTAGCGATGAAATTTTTAGTACGAGATCCTAAAGCCGTCTGATCCATGTTATTTTATCACAGCTGATATTTTCACAGTAAATGTATAGTGTAGGGAAAAACGTAAGCAATCTTAATAGATCGAAACCAGTTCCATGGAATTTTAAATTTACTCATTGTGATAGCCCTTTCAGGTCGTTCTATTTTTTTACAAATAGGCTTACATTTTACTCTAAGGCTCTTCTGATAGTCAATATGAGAAGTCAATATCAACTAACCATTACAACTTATAACAACCGACACCGACGTTCTTAGGAGCTCTGTGTGGCAAGGGTAAAACTAGATCACAGTGCGCAGTAACCGCAAGTACTTCAATTAATATCAATATGAGGTAAATAAACAAGGCTTATCACAAACACGTGGCTTTAGTGATAAAATATAATTGGTTATAATGGGTGGGTCGCCATTTTGTCGTAGGATAATCGGAATTCGATTAATTGCAGAAATGATCCGGATTTCTCGAAGCTAGAACACATAGACCAAGGTATGTAACTGTTAGCCCATAAATCAGTTCATAATGTTTATATTAGCCAATCACCGCTTATGCTTGTGAGCGGTTATTCGCAATTTGCCTAAAATAAATTGGATTTTTATTACAGTTTTTTTTTATTTTTTTTGTTATCCTGATATATGCAATATAAGTAAGTTGGTATAGAAGCGTCTTAGTTTCAAAAATCCGGTATTTAACCGTCTAGAATTTTTGCAAAGATCAAGATTGCCTAATTATTCTGCGAATTTTAGATGACCAACAGAAATGTACATTAATTACCATAAATATATTTTTACTGAGCCAAATTAGTGATAACATAGTTACAATGTTTTATATCACTAAGAGCCGATTTTTCAATGGTCAGATAACTTTTATCTGGGGAATATGTTTGATATTTTGACAGCTTTTGTATAGAAAATATGTCATACCGCCATATTCACTCTTCAGATAAAAGTTATCTGACGATTGAAAAACCGTCCCTAAGTTAGGATAATTATGTACATGCGGTCCGCCTGATGCTAAACGGTTGAAAACTACCATTGTCAACTACCGTCATTAGCCTAAAGGCAATTATTTTCTTTCTGAAATGCTCTGTTTGTTACATTCATAGTTTTAAATAGCACTGGCATATCTCCAATATGCTTTGGTTAGCCAATCTACGACATGCAGTAAAATTAAAAAACAAAGAGGAAACTGCATTAAATTATAAATATATAAGTATACATAATTGGCTTTGGTTCATTTTGAAAGCATCATTTTGGAACTAGACAGGCCACTGCAAACTATCATATGTATTCCATTGCTTATTTACAAAACGTCACGTCTCTGTTCATCTCTGCTTTCGTAGATACCGAACCCTATCATATAAATCTTATGGAATATTTTTAATAAAGATCAAAAAACTTATCACACATCAATTTATATTCAGCAATTAAACAATTTTTACATCAAATAAATTATTTCATTGCAAATAGACCAATTGTTTAACAAAACTAGTACTAGAAAAATATAGTCATAAGTACATCAAAAGTGTACTATATTTTGTCCTCAAATGCGCGACAAAAAAGTTGGTTAGTGTACAAAAATATGATTCATTGATAAAATATACTGATTTCACATCAAATTTACCCGGGCGTACATACCTAATACTCACACCCGTAACAGTATAACTTCATCGGCTACGAGCCCGTACGCCCTTTGTCTTTCGCCCCTTTCATAGAAAGACGGAGCCCCGTTTCGCGGGGCTCCTATTTTTGGGTGGGTTTAAGAAGAAACCTAACAAATACCTACTAAGAGGCGAAACTTGAGGGTCGAACGGGCTCGTAATTTCTTCTTGCAACATGTTTCCCAATAAGCATTTTAAAACTTTCTCAACAATGGGTTAGGTTATGTTAGGTTCCTTCTTAAACCCACCCAAAAATAGGAGCCCCGTGAAGTGGGGCTCCGTCAACTTAGTTTGATCTCTTTCAAATATTTTAGTAAGCATGTTTTGATGCACAATTAGTATTTTTGGTGGAGCAAAGGCAAAAAATTGAGGAACAGTTAAATGCTACCCAAGAAAATTCAACACAATAGTTTTATTGTGAGCTAGTTATTATTAGATATGCAGTCATAAAAAGCTCCACTTTTAAATAAATAGCAATGCGTCATGAACTTAAATTAATATTAAGGTTATAATATTTTGAGATAGGTAACTATTTTGCTGTGCAATCAGTATTTTTGATTAGTATACTGATTTTTTTAAAGCAAAAGGCTGATTTATTGATTTGCAGTTAAATACTACCCAAATCTTATTATGCCTTGTCGTAATTTAAATCGACCAATGATCGCGTGCAAAACGTTCTTCGAAACGTTTTTGTTGTTGTTAACAAGTTGTTACAAGAAGTGTAACAATTAACTTTATAATAATTTCTTTAATCCTATTAAAGTGTCATAGCTTACGATTTTATAGCTAGTAAAAACAGCTGTTTTAACACGGAATCGTAATACTAATCTGGTCAAAGTCAGTAGTTGATTTATTTTGAACAAGTTGACTTCACGGATGGCAGCAGCGATGAAGTGACCACTTAGGTAACCTCGCCGTTGCGCCACTGCGGCGAGTATTGTGGATCCTATCCACAAAAATATCTATCTATCCAAAAATGTGTATAATCCATAAATAGCTGTTCCGAGTCTGGGTGTCCTTTTTGTCCGTTGTTTAAATGGTTGTTATGTCCTTCGTGACTCAGGAAGTAATAAATATACAAAGTAAAAACAAACTTAAGAATAGATCAAGCAAGTATGTTTACCCTACAGAAGCATACCTTCAAATAACCTCAAAATGTGGGCGTTTTCAGTATAAAGAGTATAAAGAGCTAGACTATCAGCGAGATGATAGTGCGTTGCTCTTACATTGATACCGCCGTCATTTATTGTAAGGTCGACAACATGGTGCAGATGTCTCTGGTATTATTTGCAAAGAAATGCAACCTCGTACTATCAGGCAGGAACTAAGCTTGGTTCTATCTTCGCGGTATAAAAGTGGCTGTTGCTAGTCGTCGACTAAACGGACAAAAATAAGTTAGTCGTCCACTAATCGGACGAATAACATAAATTATTCGTCCACTAATCGGACGAATAAAATAAATTAATCATCCGTTAAATGTGGACGAAGTATATATGTTATTTGTCCGTTTAGTGGATGACTAGACACTTTGTATAAAAATACGTAACAGTTTGCCAATAAAATCCAGCTGAATACCTAATAAATCTTCAGTTACTTTATGTAGCAGCCTAATGAACTCGTCAAAGATAATAAATGTGTTGGTTTAGCAAAGAATATGTAAGCAAAAAGCTCACGGAGTGGGCAATTAATTGCTTATGAATTTTCTCTCAGAAGCGGTACGGCCGTCAATGTGCCGTTCAGTATAGTTATAAGCTTGCCTTTATTACAGAATACCTAATACATACGAATGTATTATACCACATTTTACCTATATAAGAAGTGAGTCAATTGCTGTGTATATTTCCAGACTATCCGCAACTACCAAGAATTTCCTAACAATAAAACTAGTAACATTTTGCCCGAACCGGCAGACCACAATAGGTTCGTCTTCAATCATGGAGGATCTAAATTGATAGGTATGTCTACCTACCCCTTTGCATCTCCTATTTCTACTCTCATTCACAAAGTGTTTCTGCTTAATCCTTTGTTGTTTCAAATTCGTAATTTACTGCCTCCACTTTACACTTATAGAATTATTATTTTCATAAATTATATATTATGCACAATATATGAAAATATATATTACTTATTTATCCATCGAAATGTCTTCAATCAATCTCCTCATATTTAACATCACATAAGTAATTCATGACATCTGTGTAAATAATAAATATATATTTATGAGCAAAGTCAGAAATCCATATTATAAATCTATAAATATAAAGTATAGATATACGAGTACATATATTATATAGTTTGAAACAAGGGAATAAGTTAAAACACTTCGTGACTAAAATCAAAAGTGTAATACGGAATTTCGACTTTCATCAAGATTGAGAGTACAAATAGGAAGTCCTTATCATTGTTTTGGCACAACGCGGCCACAATATGTATGTACGTAGCACATAATATGGGTCGTATTCTTACCGCGTTCACGCTAAAACAAAGAAAGTGTTCATGCGGGTTATCGCTTCACGGCAGTGCACACGTGCTCCTGCGCACGCGATGAGGTGACACGTGTTACATGGACGATGGTAACTGCCAACAAGTTGGTTGGCCAGCTTTTTGTTGGCAAACTATTTTAAAATTTATACTGTATTAGTATTTGAGATTCGATTCTTAATTCGCGTTTTTTAAGTAGCTAATATTATTATGCTTTAAAGCAGCTAGCTGCTCCTGTACCAAATTTTGCTGTTATCAGTTTAGCGTTTACGGCCAAACTGCCGTGACAACGTAACAGATAGAAAGAAGTATATACGTGTTTATAATATGAAAATGAGTTTAAATGACGTGATAATTAAAGTAAGTAGGTTATACTTTTTAAGAAGTTATTAAAAGACAGTCTAGTTTTAACAAACTACATACATTAAATAAGTTAAAATACTCTATTTAATTTGATTCTTTAATGAAAGATATACGAATATATTATGTTGAATAATTAAAGCGATGTTCCTTTCTCATTTTAACTAATCACTATGTCTCTTCCATTGCCACATACTTAGTGTATTCAATTCAGCCTGATATACAGGGTGTCCCAGAATATGTGAATCAAATTGTAACGGGAGATGCCTTAGGTAAGGGGCGGAACGGAGAACGGAGAGACGTTCCGGAGGGAGGTGTCGTGCGGTGTTCCGCAGGGTTCCGTTCTTGGACCGACCCTGTGGAACATCGGCTACGACTGGGTGCTGCGGGGCGCCCTGCCCCCGGGCGTCGGCGTAACTTGTTACGCCGACGACACGCTGGTCACGGCCCGGGGAGAGGATTACGGGGCAGCTGCCCGTCTTGCCACGGCAGGGGTGGCCCTGGTCGTCGGTAGAATTAGGATGTTGGGACTGGAGGTGGCGCTGGAAAAGTCCGAGGCCCTGTTATTTCATGGGCCTCGGCGGGCGCCGCCACCAGATGCCCACATCATAGTTGGAGGGGTCCGCATCGGGGTGGAGCCGAGTATGAAATACTTGGGGCTCCACCTCGACGGCCGCTGGAACTTTCGCGTCCATTTTAGCCGCCTGGCCCCCCGGTTGATGTCGGCGGCGGGAGCGCTTAGCTCTCTGCTGCCGAATATCGGGGGCCGAGTGTCGTCTGCCGCCGCCTCTATTTGGGGGTGGTGCGGTCGATGGCCCTCTATGGGTCGCCCATTTGGGCCGGCGCCCTCGATCGCCGAAACATCGCCCTCCTGAGGAAACCTCAGAGGGCGATGGCGATCTGGGTGTCGCGGGCGTACCGCACCGTCTCCTTTGAGGCGGCGTGCGTCCTGGCGGCATCACCGCCCTGGGATTTGGAGGCGGAGGTCCAAGCGTCGGTGTATCACTGGCGCGTGGACCTCCGGCTTCATGGTGAGGAACCCACTCACGGGGCGGTGGAGACGCGAAGGTCCCAGGCTCGACTGGTCCTCGAGGCCAAGTGGGAGGAGAGACTGGCCCAGCCCCGCTACGGGGTGAGGACAGTCGAGGCTGTCCGTCCGGTGCTAAGGCAATGGACGGACAGACGGCGCGGACCGCTCACCTACCGGCTTACTCAGGTGCTCTCCGGACACGGCTGTTTCTGAGAGTACCTGTGCAAGATAGCTCTGCCACCCGTGAGTAAGAACCCATAGAGGGCGCGCGCGGTGTTCCCGCGCGCCTTCTAACGTCGAAAGGGAAGAGCTGTGAAATGCTCTCCCCCGGGGACGAGAGGACCCACACGGGGGGGCCTGCTATGGATGAATCTTTTTAGACTCCCAACAGGCCCCCTTCATTGGGTGAGAGAGGGAACACCCCAGGTTTTTTTAGTGGGTATACCAGCACTCGGCTGGTGAGTCCCACACGCCCCGCCGGTGCCGTCCCCTAGCCGGCGGGTAGTGCATCAAGCATTTTTTCCTGGGTATCAAAAAAAAAAAGAAAAGTAGTAAGTACCTTTCAAATGTGCTAAATAAAAAATAAAATTATGACGGTTGTGTAAAATTAATAATATTTTCATAAAACGTACGAATTTTTTCTGATTTTAACTACAGGTGTCATGTCAAATCTTAAGAAACTAAATTTTACAATCATCATATCTAGTACATCTAGTGTTCCCGTGGACTATAGGCTTTTAGCCTTTTTGAAGGCTAGACTCGTAATTAAGGGGCTTGACAGGCTAAAAGCCTATAAAGACGTTTAGTCCTTTAGACTAGGCCTATTTAAGAGGTCCAAAAGGTCTTGCTAAGGGCTAAGCTTTTTTAAGGCTAGTCTGACTACAGTAACGCTTAAACCACTGAAATGGCTATGAAAGTCCTTGAGGCAATAGCTATACAAGTAATTATGACTTATATTCTATTAGTTAATTCTTTGGTCCATGTCTATAAAATATTCTCGATGTCTCGCAATTATTTCCTTTTCAGTGGAAGCTCCTTCCATTGATCTTTAATAATTTTCATATTGATCCATTTTTAAGCGTTTAAGTTAAAAATATAATATAAAGGAAACAGAAACCGTGTCTATATATGTCTTTGAAATTTAATAAATTAAAAAGGCATTATAAACAAAAGTACATCGGATGAGACAAGCTAAGCAAGATTTTATAGCATAGTGGAAAAACCAAAGATGAAACTTACCACAGTTACAATATATGGCATTTGATATTTTATCTAAACCTGCTACAAGTTTTTTCAGTGAACAATCGTTGTCCAAAGCAGGAAATTTGATTAATACATTTTATTTAATTCATACGGTGGCTTACTTAGAGACTCAACAATGGCTTCAGCCTTAACATAAGCCTGCCCCTGTGGCGTAGTGGTAGTGAATGCGACTGCTGTGCATGAGGTCTCGGGTTCGAATCCCGGGTCGGGCCAACAAAAAGTTTTTGAGTTTTCCTGTTAAGAAATCTCAATACGAGCCCGGAGTTAGGAAGTTGGCGGTGTTAGAAACCCCCGTGCCTTGGAAAGCACGTAAAGCCGTTGGTTCTGCGTCTGATCTCTCTCCGTCGGATTATTCGTCCCATCGGATCATGAGAGTTAGGGAACAGAGAGTGCACTTGTGTTTGCGCACACACTTGTGCACTATAATATCTCCTGCGCCGATGGCTATTCTCTGTTAAGATTGGCCGCCGTGACCGAAATTATTCCTATAAAATGCCTACAAGCTTTTATAGGCTCATAGGCTTTTTAGAATGACGAGGATTTTCAAGCTCTTCTTTATTAGCATAGTTCTAAAAAGAGACCGATAGGCTTAAATTTATAGCTAAAGGCTTATAGTCCTCAGGAACACTAAGTAAATCATCAGATTTAAGTTACAGTAACTTTTACGGAAAACATATTATCAAGTTCTCTTATCTCCTTTTTTCAATTTATCTCGTTTATCTATAAAGCGATCGTTACCCTTTCATCCACCCGACCCATTTCTTTTGCCTTATTATCTCCATAAAACATAAGCTTTGCCACTTTTTAACACTTGTTGCATTATAAAACTTACTTCATGGGTAAATATATTTCTAAGGTTATTGGTACATTTTCCACGAATATACCTTTAAGGGTTTTGAGGGAGAAAATTGATATTATTAAGTTGAACTTGCACTGTGTAATGTTTGCATTCCGCTGACTTATTGGTAATAGTAGTTTATGTAGTTAAACAGTGGTTATGCAATAAGTTATATGTGAAAGCCCTCGATAGATCATGAAATAGCCTATTCGTAACCGATAATGGTGCATTCGTAACCACAAGGCTTGAGAAAAATATGCTATGTATGTAGCATATTAGTAGTATTAGTTTTAAAAATCCTATGAATGAAGCGGGCGAATGAACTAATTATAAATTAATTTAGAAATCAATCTCCATTTAAATAGGCTTTTAAAAAAGACTGTGGGTTAAATTAAAAGTAACGTCACCTAATCAAATGTATGACTCATAAAATTCAACCTAATTCATAATTTTAGTATGCGTCATTTCTTTTAAAAGATACATGCACGCGATTGTTTTACTTATTTAATTTTCCCTAAGGTGCATACTTTTGTATGATCCACAGACGCTTGCGTGCATAATAAGTTTTATTATTGCATTATGTTCATGACATTATTCCTATTCTTAATATGAAAAGACACAACACTCACACAAAAAATTCACTACAAAGAAAAGAAAACTTGCTCGTCATTTTATTGATCTGTGTGTATCACAGTTGTTAATGGCGTGTCGACCAATCAGACGGGTATTACGCAACTATTGCGTACGCGTCGCAAAATCGCGAACCGGTTCCTATATAGTCCGTGTAAGTACTAATTGTTCGTATAGCTCGACCGGTTTACATGTGGCGCTTAGGATTAGATGTTTGTGTGTATGTGGGTGTGTGCAGGTGTGTTTGTAAGGTCGTGTTGAGTTTGTTGACTTGGTGAAATTATTATTGATTGCTGTGTTTAGTATTTGTGTCGTACATTATGGGTTAGCAGTAATGGATTACGTTCACTGTCCGTATGACATATCAGTGATTTACATTTCGTTTTATATAATATTAAGATGCCATGAAACAAGTTTATAGTGGCTACTGTATCCTTGTAGCATTTTAGGCAATCATATCGAGGTTTTTAAATGCCTAAATGTTTTAAGCACACGTGTTAATTGCTTAAAACATTCAGGCATTTAAAAACAGGCAAGTGATTTAGTTAATTCTCGACAAATTAAAAGATAATATAAACACATACGAGTACTTACTTAGTTTAGCCTTTATGCCAAAGTAGGTAGGCTTTTAATAATTAACCAGAAGTTTACTTACTTATATATTAATTATAATTTAAACTGTTTCAAGATATAATGGTTAAAATACCTCAACTAAAAGAAATATTAATGTTGTCTTAGAAGCAGAAACTAAATCCCGAAACTTACGTACCGAACTATAAATACTTTAGAACAATTAAACATTAAATGGCTGTGAAAGAATGTTGTTCGCAACAAATAGCCATCGTTTGTTAATTTAATGAGTAATAAATTTTAGATAAAACGTCTCGCGTCTCGAGGGATGGTTTCTGGCTTGCACTTAGTTGCTTATCCTTTATTTAAGTTTCTAGAATGTTCTGGAGATAAAATGAAATTTAGTTTTATATACTTAAAAGGAAATGCCATGGAGAAGGAAGTCTCTCCAAGGATTTATAACTTTGGTTTAAGTTCAATTTCTCTAAAGTTAGCAAACAACTTGAAAACATTTTAATCGTGGTTCATTAAAATCACAACAGAATCTTTACGTGTATATTTACGAAGGCTTCCTTGTGTGCCACACCAACAGTTTTGCCAATTATGTTCAGATCAATACCACGTAATTAATATTAACTTGCTAAGTTACGTGCACGTTCAAAACCTGCGAAACCTTTGAAAGATCGAGGTTTATACTTCCGATTTTCGATATTTTCGTTTCATGCTTCCATTTGTATACACTTACATATAAATTAAGTATACCTATCTTAAAACTGGAAACATTTTATTTAGAATCAGTAATATGATCGCTCACAATTATTTAATCGCCGCGGTATATTTTACTTCGAGATAATCATTTGTAAGTTTTCATTATTGTTTTTCATTTTTGTAGCGGTCATATTACTTTATTGAACAAACTAAATTAATGATTAAAGTTTACACAAAATATATACAATGACTAATGAGTTATGTTCACTGCATGTAAACTTAACTCATCGACACTATACATGTTTAGGCAAATAAATGTATTTTGGTATACACTAACATTCAAGACTATCTAAACGCTATTTAATTTGCCAAGCAAAACAGCAGTTCTTAGAAACGCTCAACATATGTAAGAGCATTAAGGTAATTAAGCGTTTAACTACGTGTTAATTACTAACGCTATTGAGTAACGGTTTCTTATAGCGCGAGTAAATCATTTCTAAAACTGTGTTTTCCTTTTTATAATAGTGTTTTTATCCACACTACATGTAATGGTAGGTTTGATATAAGGAATCGGATATGTTTTACAGTTATTTTGCCAGGCATTTGTAAAAGTGTGAAAATTCCTTTACATATACTCTTTCTTGTCACTTTTTTCAGCTAGCCATATATTCTTTTATATTATAGAGGACTAAGGTAAGATAAACCTATGACCACCTTAAGACAAACAAAAAAATTTTTTTTTACCTTTACCTTGATTTAGTCATCATTAAAAGTGTATACTCGTGACGTGTATGCATGTAATTGTTATACTCTACTAATTAATTACTACCCAAAAAAGGTACTACTACTTTCCTCCTTACAGTCATGTCTGATTCTTGGCCTAAGTCCTTCAAGAATCAGGCCTCAGGGAACGATTTTCCTAAGAAACCGAGCTACAAATCTCACATACAATTTTACTCTTATTAACTGGCAAACTTTAAGCACGTTTGGCGAAGGCACTTGTAATGTGGTCGCTTACCAGAAAATCTTTTCTTTTCCCATTCCTATAAATCTTTGCTGGGTTCAAGGTAGACGTAACCATTAACTCACATACTTCTGGTATCATACATATTGCCTCACGTAAATTTGTAATGTTGTTAAACGGAATTCCCTAGTGCAAAAAACACAAAT
This sequence comes from Catocala nupta, assembly GCA_963675205.1. Classification (NCBI taxonomy): domain Eukaryota; kingdom Metazoa; phylum Arthropoda; class Insecta; order Lepidoptera; family Erebidae; genus Catocala; species Catocala nupta. The sequence goes on from OY776094.1 coordinate 11,022,748, forward strand.
ACAATTCAAGCTATGAGGTACTAATTACAACTGCCCAACATTAATACAATTCAGCTGAAGAGCGAGCCACACTCAACGCAAAAATACAATTTACTGCGACAATTGTTTATCTCACGATCGAGTAACAAATTACTCGCAGCGTCCGCTTTTAACGAGTCGTGTAATACAAAAGTGAATTATATTCAACGCGTCTGCCATCGCGTTACGCGACAAAAAAGTCGCATTAGAATTTGAGATTGAGTTCATTTTTTCGTATTGTGAATGTATTTATTTTCGCGATTGTGTAATGGACTTTTATTTTGTACTTTCTTTTGAATGTTTTTGTGTTGAAATTTAATGTGTTTTGGAATTTAAGTAATGTAGTGTCACCGTTATATATTTGACAAGTTAGGTAGAGCTGTACTGTTACTAAGGCTATTTTATTGTTTATATTTCTCATTTATTTTAAATTCAAAATAAATTCTATGTCGCGCGGAACTTTACAAACATTTAGACAACGGACACAAAGAATACCCAGACTCTAAAACGAAATTTCTTGTCCCTACCCACAATACGCAGTGGCAATAGCGATACGGTTACCTAAACCATTAACCACACCATCTGTGCAATACATGTTTAGGTCCAATGTGATAGGTATAGAAGAAATAGGCAGTTTACTATCTTAATTAAGCTTTCAAAAATCTCCTCTTATTAATAACTAGTTTTTTCTGCGGTTTCACCCGCGTAAGTCCCGTTCCCGTGAGAATATCGGGATAAAAAGTAGCCTATGCGTGTATCCAGGTCTTCAGCTATATACATACCAAGGTTCATCGCAATCGGTCCAGTAGTTTTTGCGTGAAAGAGTAACAAACATCCATTCATCCATATATCCTTACAAACTTTCGCGTTTATAATATTAGTAAGGATATTAACGCAGAGCATCTATTACTATAATACTAGGTAGCGGTTGTGTAAGTCCCTGCTATTACTTATCACTAACCACGGCCTACTTACTAGGCAATACTAGATAGCAATAGTATACATTTTTTTTTTAAGTTAGCTGTAAATTACGAATAAAGTCCAGAGGAATTTAATGTAACGACCAAATATTTTCGAAAATGCTTCATATATATTTTTAAAAACCTGTATTTATTTTATAATGTATATAATGTAAAATAAAGACAAGGTTAAACAGAAATCAAATCTTTCATAGATAAAAAGTTAAAAATATCTCCAATATATCCAGCCACACACACCATAATTTAAATACAACGGTACCTATCTATACTTACTCTAAGTCCAGTGCAAAACCTTTCCACTGATTTAACCCAATACACCTTCGTTAATGCTACCCACCAGTCTACGACACAGCAGGGAAATAATGCCGCATACAAGTAAATAAAGTACGTTTCCTTTACGTGACGTAGTCTATCCGACGCGAAGCCTCAATCCCCGGGGATTGAATGTAACATAGGAGCGACAAGTATAAGACCGCCCTTAGAAGGTTTATTTTTAATCAAGTGTAAAGTTGAAAGCGCTGGGGACAGTGGAGATGTGATGTTTGAATTAAGAACGGTAGTATTTTTAAAGCAGAACTCATTTTAAATTTAATTACTGATCTTTTTCTCATCTTCTTGCTAAAAGGATTACATTTAAAATAGAAAAACATAGATAATATTAATTTCATGTTCAATTTGATTAATAAATCATAATATATATACAAAGTGGCGCAAATGATATCACATTAATTGATACCACATATACTACATGGTATTCTTTGACGATTTACAAATTATGAACCAAATGTATTCAATAGTTAGTTAGCCACGGGACATTTTTTTGCTTTCATAATTTAGAACATCATGTGTAATGCAGAGATAAATGTCAAAAACCTCAAGCAGCGATATTAAAACAAAACAAACAAACGAGCAAAAAAACACAAAAAGAGACATAAAAAACAAGAGAAATAAGGTCCATAATCTTGTGACGAAAAGAAATAGGTTAGTGTGTGCTTATTACAATGGTGTTCCAATTTGTGTCTAATTTTATTTTATTTATTTTGTTCAAAAGAATCATTTCTTTATTTCTACGAAAATAGGTTTTTTGTTAATGTTAACCGTCTTATATATGATATATGATAGGCAGTATATCATTTAATGTGATAAGTTTTCCGCCACTTTGTATAATACTAGATTTTGCCTGCAGCTTCAATCGCGTTAATGTAGATTTTGTCAATAATATTTATCCTTTGGAAACAATATTTTTTTCAGGATTTAAGGAACTGCATGTCCCTTCTGTAGGTACCACTGCCAACTTGTATCCAAAACTTCATGATGATCGGTCAAGTAGTCACATTTATAAAATTTTGTTAAATTTAGAATGATTATTTCGATAAATATTTATATTAAAACTGCGCCGCATCTTTTTAGAATGTATATTGAGAGTAAAAATCACACATAAAATTTGTTTTCAATGTATATCAAATATATACTAAAGTAGACGTGGTTTAGTTCAAAAGCAGCTGAATACATCGTCAACTAAATTCAGTGATTTAATAATAATTTAATAACCTTACCAAAAGATGGCGCAGTAAAAACAACATCCACAAAAATCAGTAATTCAAAAACAAATGCACGATCTTACCAAAAGATGGCGCTATATTTAAAAGAAGAAAAAAATTCGCGCGCCAAAATCACATCCAAAATGGCCGCCTGAGCAATCGAAATACAAAATAAGGTTGGCAAATCTAGCAATATGTTACACACAGAGTATATGGGTATTGAATCGTTCCAATACTTCCAATCCTGTGGATTCCGTCTATCGAGTAAACCCCTCGAGAGAACCAGTTGAGATGAAATTGGATTGTCAGGTGGAGCTGGGTGACAAGCCTAGTGCTATCTAGTTTATAGACGTGTAAAGAATTGCTAGAGCTTTATTTACTTTATAAGATTGATGGTATTTTGTAGTATATATTCTGGGTATTTGTTACGTGTTGTAAAAAAGTATAAGAATTTCTTACACACATACTTTTGGTGTAATTCTCAAATAGTGTTATCAGTTATATTGTTGAATTAAGTCTTAATGCTGGGGATATTTAACCCACTTGTGTGTAGGGTGTAGTGCCTGGTATATCTAGGCTTTAAGATATGTTATAATAAGAGTGCTATTTATAAAAAAATACTATGGGAATCAAAGACATATTCAATAACAAAAATTAATACCACAGTCTTTTTAAAGACTATTGATACAAGTTAAAACGTTTAAAAATAATCAAATAGATTGTCTTATAGCCGCTAGATGGCGTTAGCGGTAGTTTATTGCTACATCCATAAATCTTACAATAAATATTTGATTGTACGAGTTTCTTATTATAAAAAAGGCATCAATAGCTTCAGCAAGCTTTACATAAACATATGTAGCCTTATATAACATAGAGGCTTAAAATACTTTAATTAAACGCCTTTTGAAGAATTTACAATGGATTATTAAATGCTTTACTAAATAATAACAATTCCACGTCTCCTTTTAATAGTGTCAAATAATCATAGAGGTTCACGTGCTGGTTAGTGCTTTAGGTACTGTAGCCTATAGTTTTCTTATCTTATGTTATGTGGGGGAGCCAGTCAGTACATACCGGCGACACTTCGACCCTTCGATGGGGGATCTTTTGTGTCGACTTCCTCAATAACGACTGCCATAGATGTTCATGGCAGCCGGGACCGACGGCTTAACGTGCTTTCCGAGGCACGGAGCAAGCGATAATTGTCAATCCATACGCACATCATTTCGAAAAGTCATATAACTTCCGAAAGTCAGAGGTGCGCGACGTGGGTTCGAACCCGAGACCCTGTGCATTGCAATCTGTTGGTCTCCCCACTGAGCTATCGCTGCTCTCGTAGCGTATAGTCACTTGTACTAGGATTACCATTAGGGATCTGAAACACGTGTTGCCGACAGCAATCAAAGATGACATAAAAATAATGAAATGGTAGGACCCCGGCGTTCGGACTCCGGGATACTTATATATATCCCTGAAGAGTTAGGTTAAGGTACAGTAAAGATACAACATGAACATAAAGCGAACATATTACTGAACACATTTCCAGCTGCTGGGAATTATTTAACAAGATAACTAGCTGTGCCCGGGAAGAGTGGAGCGTAGAACGAGCTAAGACATTTACGTGGCAACCACATAATAAGTACTGTAGGAACACAATATAAGAAATCTATACTAATATTAAAGCTAAAGAGTTCGTTTGTTTGTTAAAATAATGTGAAAACGGGGCAAATTCTCTTAAGTGAAGCAGTATATATATATAGTTATATTATGCTTGCTGCTTCATCCCTGTGTGCTACCTGTTCTAAAGGATGTAGATGAAAACTAGCGTCAGTTATTTGTTTGACACACGCCGAACTAGGTCCTAGACTTTAGCGTTTGTTTTTATTTTCCTTTGTTTTTTCTCTTCTTGCTCGTTGTGTTTTGTTTATGTTTATCTGTGTTTACTGTGTATTTTTATTGATGAGAATCAAAATAAACTTATTTTATTTAAAGACGTTTATGTTGTGGTGTGATGCAGGTAAATACGCAGAACATCACTCTGGTTCTACCAAACAAAATTATATGAAAAATGGCTTAGATTTTAAATTGAACTTTAAACTACCAAATTGTTTTAAAATCCTTTCAGCAGTTTTTGTGTAAAACTTGAACAAACAGACATGAAAGAAAAAGATGCATACCTACATTAGAATTCTTTATTATTAAGTTTGTTTTTATAATATCTTTAATGCATAAATACAGTTTCTTTATGCTTTATCCTAACTAATATTATAAATGCGAATGTGAGTTTGTTTATTCATATGTATCGTTTGTTACGCTTCCATGCCTTAATTACTCGATCGATCATCATGAAATTTCGCATACAAGTCACAAACATAAAAGGACATAGGGACGAATGTACTTTTTTCTGGATAAAGGTATCTTTTATCCAGAAAAAGTATTTTTACTAACCTAATCTTACCTTCTTTATTTAAAATATATTCGGATGTGGGCGTTAATGGCTACCACACAGTTTATACTACTGTACTCATTATCGTCTAATTATTGTGAAAATGTAACAAGGTTTTCAATAAAAAATATTATTATTTTCACGTACATTTACGCGAGCGAAGCCGCGCGTAATATCTAGTAAATCTAAAAGTCATTAGGATCATAAGGTTACGTCATATTCATAATTATATTAAACCTATATTCAATAAACTTTATGAGCCAACATAATATATTAAGTAATAAAATGTACCTATTGGCGATGAACAATATTGCGGGTTATGGCGTCGCATTAAATTAATATAATAACTTGTATTATATTAATGGTATTATATCTTAGAAAGTTTCCATGGACGTTTGTTTGTTACACAATCATGAAATAAAATTATGAGTCGGTCAAAAGTTCAACTACAATCATAAATGAACAAGATTAATATAGAACAATTTTATAACATTCTGCATTCAAATAAAATGTTAATTATACAATTGTTCACATACTCATACGTGTATTGCGTAACCATATCATCGTCCATATTTCGCCTAATAGGGAACGAACCTATCGAACAACAAAAATGGTCAACTATAAGGCCCAATCTGGGAATCGAATTTTGGACTACAAGATTGGTCCCAACATATTTTTGCATGTTCACTATTAAAAAGAAATGATTTATGACATAAGATCCAATTCTTAGTCGCTACTAATTTAAAGATTGATTCTGTATCTATTAGAAAATATCTACGTCACTATTTCTATATACGTCTATAATAACGTTCTCATAATATACATAAAATCATTTATATATCTAACCAGTTACCAAAATATATATGTATATCCACATACTTATGCTGTTAGATTGATACCTTTGAAATTAAACTATTTTATTCGGATTTTATCGCGTTGTTTATTTTAAAACATTTTTATTACATAATTTTGAACCAGGGTACTAAATTAAATTAACTAAAGCTATTTAAATATAAGTTTACACTTTTGCTCGACGTCCCGGTTGCTTTACAGCAGCCATGGTCACGAGGAGACTAAGATAGAGATGTCTCAATGTTCTAAAGTGTAGTTATTTCAAAGCACCCGAAGATATTTTAATCATTTATGTTTCTATATATTTATTTAAAAATGTATGCTCAAAATAGTACATTGGCGGACTTAATTCCACAGGCATTATCTGGCAGTCAACCATTGGGTGATGCAGAGATAAAAAGTAGTAGGTGCATAATATATATAATATGTATTTACGCAGAAAGAGCTCAAAGTATCATAAAGTCTAGCTGTGGTTTGCTTCTTCTTGGGTTTGACTATTTGAATTACTGGATCCCAAGTTAACCAATTACATTCCAATCATCTTCTCTATTGAAATTAGGATGTTTTTTGATTTCAACAGCCTTGCAAAGCATTCTTGATAGGAAACGGTATTCTTCAGATTACCTTTTTCACTTAAAATAGGTACCAAAATGTTGGCTAAAACTATCGAATTCTCCACGGAACGTAGCAAGCCCGAACATGTATTAAAGATTCTATTTAAGTACTTTGTGAATGTAATTCGTTTTCACAAAGTAAATAGTAGCCAGGCTCTCAATATTGACTGAAGTCTATGAGCTATGGGACCTACATTCAGTGCTAAGGGAGAGATAATACTCGGGCTAACTCTCAAAGATCATTTTGTTGGCTGTAGTCAAACAGAAAATATTACATCGTGTGAATCGTGTTGTTTAGAACAGGGGATTTTTGATATTTTATATATGACATGCTTTTGCACGCTACTTCGCTTGGGAGCTATAATTTTTCTGGATGATAGATAATTATAATAATATTATAATAATACTCTACCACATACACACAACACCATCTAACCCAAACTAAGCAGAGCGTGTACTATGGGTACTAGACAATGGATAAACATACATATATATATATATTTTTTGTAAATACATTCATATACATACATAGATTTACGCCTGTTTCCCAGAGGGGTAGGCAGAGACTACGGATTTCCATTTGCTACGATCCTGACACACTTCTCTGAAATACATACATATTATACATAGAAAAGCCCAGACCACGACAAACATCCATGTTCATGCACACAAATGTTTGACTTGTGCGGGAATCGAACCCGCGTCCTCAGGCGTGGCAGTTGGTTACACCAATCACTACGCCACCGAGGCCGACAAATTTTGTGGTTTTCTGTATCCGTAACGACGTCTATGCAAAATTTCACTATCGGTCGAGTAGTTTAGCCATGAAAGCGTAACAAACAAACAAACTTACATTTTCATTTAAAATATAGGTTAGGATTGCACTGATGGCGTAGTAGTTTAAGAGGTCACTCGCTACTGTCGTCACGCCAAGTTTTGTGGGTTCGAACCTCAAACGGGACAAAAATTGTGGATCACGCCACAAATAGTTGTGTCGAGTTTGTTCTTTATGTATGATCTGTCTGTAACTGGTCCCTATGGGTGCTTTCGGTCACTGGAAGGTACAGCGGCTCCCAGTGTATACCGAAAAGGTGGGAAACTGGGAATGCTATATCATAAACTAAGTAGTCTGTAGAGAGGAAGGATCTGTTCTTTATGTCTGTTGTTTAAACTTTATAAAAAAGTCAGTAAAAATTATGAATAGCGAGAAAATAGAGTTTATAAAAAATAAACCGTCGTTTAAATCTAGTTTATTTTGTGCTAGCAAGGTGGCTTGCAACCAGTTCGGTAGACGGTTACTGTTGCTTATAAACTTTTTGAAACATGGGTATAACTTGAGCGTTGCTGAGGTTTTTGAAAAGGAATTAAACATGGTATAAATTAAGTGTCCAGCTAACTTATTCACCAGGCAAAACTTAGTTAAAGTGTTAAGAAGCAAGTTATAAAACTATGTAAGCAAATATTTTTAGTCCACGCTCGCATTAGGTACAGTTCTTCAAACATTGAAGCATTGAGCCCAAACTTCAGTTATTTAAGGGAATTTAAAAATGCGAATGCTTTGTTGTGCGGTTTTGAGTTAAAAGTATCAGCACGGAGTCTGGAATTGTACTCGGTAAACGACAATAACTGGCGATATAGGTATGTTTCGGCTTTCATTACGTGGGATCTAGAACAATATCTGGCAAAATGTGGTTACAATACATCTCTGCTTACCCCTATGGGGACATAGGCGTGAGGCTATGCATGTATGTATAAATAGATAGAGGTGAGCCTCATTTGGCACTACACTTAATGGTAAAAGTGATCGCATCGCCGCTGATACTGCGCCAAATGTTGTGGGTTCGAACCCTTCACCTGACAAACAATTGTTTGATCCACAAACAGTTGTTTCGAGTCTGAGTATTTTTATGTCCGTTACTCGTATATTTAAGTCCCTGGCAACACAAAATAAATTCCTAGTCTTCTGTCTTCTATATATATTGTTTTATTAATGTTTAAGTTATATAAATATAATTTCCATTTATTTGCTCTATAATTTTTAGTATCATAAAAAGCGTTAAATAATATTTTTATAGCAATAAAAATAAACTGGAATCATAAAGATCAGATAATCCAATAGATTTTTCACACGTTCATTAGAACAGAAATGGTTAATCAATTCCACAAGGCCGACTGGCTTCGTAAATTGGGCTTATCAACCCACGTAGTGGGAAATACCTAAAAACTGATGCAAATTTTAGTTTATTGCCTAGAACATGTGGATACCTATTCTCGTGTTACTTAGAAAATAATTTATGACGGCCGTTACCGCAATGTCTGAAGACCAAAGCCTTTGACCACAGCGTCCTACCTGTTATGACCTACGGTGCCGAAACCTGGACACTCACGGTAGGGCTAGTCCAAAATTTAAAGTCACCCAGCGGGCTATGGAGGAAGCTATGCTAGGATTACTTAGAAATGAGGTTACCCGTCAAAGAACCAAGGTTACCAAGCTCGCAGTATTCTGCGAGCTATGTCGGTCTAAGCAAGCTGAAGTGGCAATGTGGGCTGGCTATATCTGTAGAAGGACCGATGGCCGTTGGAGCAAGCAAGTCCTGGAGTGGAGACCACGACTTGGTAAACGTAAGGTAGGACGCCCCCCGGCCAGGTGGACCGATGATCTGAAAAATGTAGCTGGGTAGCTGGGTCAGACTGGATGCGGAAAGCGGAAGACCGGATGTTGTGGTATAAAATAGGAGAGGTCTATGTCCAGCAGTGGACTGCGGTGGGCTGATTGATTGATTGATGTTTTTATGTAATAATATGTAAATAATAGGTGTATGACATCCATATTTTGCCTGCTGTAATTTTAGATCCTGCATAATTTGGGCGAACCTATTGCCGCTTAACGGGCTGTTCCAATAAGCGGCGGTAATCTAATGGATAAGATATTGGACTTACAACCGAGAAAGTCGCGGGTTCAAATCCTAATCATTGCACAACCTTTTTTTTTTTTTTTTTTTACGTGAACTTTCTCCTAACATATGCATTCTAGCTTCGCTGATAGCGTTAAAAAGAAAATATAATAATATCAGCCCTGTATTAAACTGTCCCACTGCTGGGCACGGGGCTCTTCTCACTGTGAGAAGGGTTAGGCCATAGTCCACCACTCTGGCCTATTGCGGGTTGGCAGACTTCACATATCTTCGAAAACATTATGGAGAACTCTCAGACATGCAGGTTTTCTCACGATGTTTTCCTTCACCGTAAAAGCAAGCGATAATTAACTATTTAATACGCATATAACTTCGAAATGTCAGAGATGCGTGCCTTGGATTCGAACTCGAGACCTCTGCGTGGCAGTCCAACAGTTTCAACTAGGCTATCGCTGCTTTTTTAAAAGAATACTAGTTGCTAATTTGTACACCAAAATAGTAGTAATATTATTACGATTTAATAAAAAACCTGCCATGGGAAGTTTTGGACCGATATACACAATGACTTTTACTCGATCCGACAATCAAACCTTTGACCTCATGCTCAATCACATTCACGGCCACTGTGTCACCATAGCCTAATTCATACAATTCAATGTGCAACATTCACGTAAACGTTATAAATACTTCAAAGCCCACTTTTCATAAACGGAATCCGAGATCGAATAGCTGCAATCGAGAACTAACCAGCACACAGATTTGGAGAGACTCTCAAGAGGTTAGAATCTCACAGCGAATACCTGATATTACGGATCGACGGATATGTTAAGATTATTCCTATTGTCGATGACTTGGTATTCAGATCGAGTGCATACGAGGATTTCAGGTGATGTGAAGTGTTTGCCGTGTCTATTATTTTGGCTATTTAGGATGGCTATGATTGCGTAGTGGATTAGTTGGATTTAAAATAAGAAATTGACTATTAATCTGAACAATATGACTACATAATTTAATAAATTGTATGGATAAGGCATTGCAGACTTGCGATAGAGTGGTTTGGGATTCAAATCTCATCACATGGCATTAGCAATGTGAAGCCATCTTAACATAATCATCGTAACGTAGCTGAAGGAGTTAACAAGATTACTGGTAATTTGTAATCCTAATTACTAAACTTAACAAAAATGCAGTTAATTTCTCCAGTTTAAATTCACTTAATAGAGGGTGAGTCTATATGCTGTCTATCGCCTATATTACTAGCCTTTGTGCTGCTATAAGAGTTGGCGCAAAGACGAAATACATAGTTTGCCCAGAATTCAGGATGATTGGCCGCAAACTTACTTTAACCACAAACTTACTGGTGCATATTTATTACACAGGGGATTACCCCTGTATAATAAATATGCATCAGTAACTTGATCTTCATTAGAAGATGGCTATATTTTTGAATGTTCATATGTTTCTACATACATCGAATCACGCGATTTCCCCGGAGGGTAAGCACAGACTTCGGACTTCCATTTGCTGGCATATCGCTCTCTTTACATTTAAATTTCGATATCTAGGTTTTGTGTCAGTAAAATATATATAGAAGTCAAGGACTTCTGAATATATAAGTCTTGGGAAAATAGCTGTTTTTGACAATAACTTTAGTTCGAAAGTTTCAGACAATTTAATTTCAAACTCATCTTTCAAGATGCTAAAATAAGATACTGAAATTCAAACGCTCGATTTAGGAGAATAATTATTTTATGTATTTTATCATTCCATAACTATATTTGGAAATTACGTTTTTATGGTCTAGTGGTTTATGTGCCTTGACACTACTGGTAAGCTGAGGCATATCATTGAATTTTATTTTACTTTACTTTGAAACACTTTTATTACATAATTTTGAAAACTCTTACACTACTATTATTGAACTTTACTATGCTATTTAATTTAATTTAAACTATTTATATTTAAGTTTACACTTTGCCCCGACGTTTCGGTTGCTTTACAGCAGCCTGTTCACGGGGAGACTAAGATGGTAGTTGTCCCAATGTTCTAGCAAGTTCAAGTGTAGTTAGTTATTTCAAAGTACTCGAAAATAATATAACTTTTAGAGTTTTCAAAATTATGTAATAAAAAAATAATAAAAAAATAAAACAAAAAAATATATATTAAAAAGTGCAAGCTATATAAGCATAGCATACTTTTGACTGTCTATCTATTAGCATAATTAGTGTTTAATAATAAAACAACAAAAAACCGATGGATTGGACCCATTTATGGTCGTAGTATACAAGAAAGTTATACATGGTAATTAAAAAAAACACATATCTCAGGTAGTAGTTAGGATAGATTTTTTTCATATTTTTCTGAATGGCCATCAGTTCCACTATAAGACATTTCCAGGTTATCCATTATTTACCGGACACCATGTATACTATATATGCAATTTCATACAATACACTATGGTAACATACGCCATAATAAAAAAAGCCACACTAACACACAAGTACTAAAACATAATTAACAGACCAATAACCCAGCTCACATAGAATATTAATAGCTCAGCTATTTCCTTTTCCTTGTGCAGTGACGTCATATCCATACAATGTACATTATAGGATATGACATCATATCGTGGGTAATTTAAATTATTGTTATTATGCAGACTGATGACCCCTTGGTCTGATGACTTGCTTTGTATGGCAATATATTATTACCATTGTGAAGATGGCACTGTATTAATCATTTCGTTTATGTTCTTATTGATGGTATATAGTTACAATATGAGAGGAAGTGTAATTATGTTTAAGTTAATATAATAAAATTATGTTTAACATGATTTTATTACCTTTTGAGTCTTCTTCGAAGAGGTTTATGAAAACACTATGTGGGTCTGTGTGTCTATCTGTTAGTGATAGTTTGTTAGTGACAGGCATAGCTCCGGAACCACTGAACCGATTCACTTGTAGCTTGGTGTACAGACACCTCGGGGTCATCCCTCGGTAAAGTTTGAATATGGAAAAGATCCCCGAGGTATAGGGGTCACAAGGTCATAAGGTCAAGGGATATCCGCCAACAGAGTGATTTGGAAATCCAAGGGAGAGGCTTTTGTCCAGCAAAGGGATATTAAAAAAAGCTGACGGAAAAAAAATTGTCGCATGAAGACGAAGAGGTTGAATCCTGCGTTTTTACACCCATCTCGTTTTCCTTCAATTGTGTCAACTATGTATGAACGTATTGTTTCGTTTAATGAAATTTTCATCCAAATTTAGGTTCCGAAATTATTTCGTACTAGATTTTGCACGCGGTTTCGCTCGCGTAAATGTAGATGAGGTTTGTAACAGTATTTTATGGATGAAAAGTACCCTACGCCCTATTCTGTACCCCCGATAACGTGTATACAAAATTTCATGTTGATCGGTCGGTAAGCTAAGGCGTGAACACGTAACAAACTCACATTCGGATTTATAATATTAGAAAAGATATAATATTTCAATTATAATATTTCAAAACCTTTGTGTTGTTTCAATACGGAACAAAAATAATGAAATATAGTATAGTTTTCTTGGACATTCCAGACTTAGTTGGTAAATAATTGTGTCTGGCCCCTCCGCCGGTAATGGCCCGGTATTATCGAATATTATGTAAATTCTGTTAAGCGTTTCACTACATGGAACTAACCTAAAGCTTTTACGTTTTGTTGCAGGTATACGCTTCACGTGACATTTCCTGATTCGTCTCAACAGCACGGCAAGGCTATCAGCTTAAAAGGTACAGTAGTAACTCTCTTTATTAGTTAAGAACGATGGTCCTTGAAGAAGACCTTGTTGATATAAGTATTCCACCACACGTCTATCAATTAAAATACTGCACCATGTATGTATAAATAACGAAGTAGGTAAGCAGGGTAGGCGAAGCTTGCTAAAATGTGTCATATGCCTAATAGGCAGCCTCTGCTGTGCATCTAGACATCAGTACTTGATTTGTCAGAATGTGAACGAAGTACTCCTCTGTAAAACTCTTTGGCGATAAATCGGCTTATCAAGACGGCTTATTATGATAGTCGGGCCGCATGCTATTTGCCACCATAGCGTAATAAACTGCCTCAGTGTGGCAGCTGTTATAAATGATTATGTATCTAAGCTCATGGGTTCGATATTTAGTCAGGCTGATAAAAAATTATAGGGTTTCCTTTAAAAACTTCTCAATAGAACTTTGGAGTAAACAAAAAAAAAAAAAGTGTCCGTCCTTGGCGGTATTGTAGTCCCGTATCTCGGAAAGCACCATTTGTACTGGGTTGGATATTTCTCTGGTCGTGTCGGATTGCTGTCTCATGAGACAAAGTGGAATAGAGAGTGCATTTGTACTTGTGCACACACTTGTGCATTATAATTCTTCCTGCATTAAAATTCCTTTACTGGCATTTGACATTTAAATGTAAAAAATCTAAAATTACTTTATTTTATATTACACTTAGTGGCGATCTACCGGCCCACATGATGGTAAATGTCAACCATAGCTCATGGATTTCATTAATATCAAGAATACATACATCCAAATCGCTGCCTTCTGTGGTAGCAATCTTTATATTAATACGTGAAGCAAAAACTTTGTACCCCTTTTTACGAAAATTGCGCGGATGGAGGAGTATGAAATTTGGCACAGTTAAAGTTTATATGAAGAAGAAGTGGCGAATCCTAATATTTTGATGAAATATGCATAAGAAATACATTAAATTAATGAAAAAGCACTATACGCACACAACCATGCATTTGACACATGCAGTCAATCACGTTCGTAGTATTTCGGCATTTGTTCGTCTGACGTCGTGAAATTCTTCGTAACTATGGTTACCTACATATACCTTATTTATATGTAATAAAGAAAAAAGGAAACAAAGTAGCGAGCTTAGGAATATCGTCAATAAAAGAATACTCTTTACACATTATTATTTACTTAACTATACAGTTAAGTAAATAATAATGTGTTTGAAAAAGATAGGTAAATTAACCTGTATAGCCTTGGCAAAATCTAAATAAAATGTGATTATAAGGGTAAAGTTATAGACAATAAAACCTTAATAACGATCAAACTTAAAATTTAAATCAATTATGGTCGAATTTTACCCACTAAGCGACCGCTAGTACTCTTAAAACCTTGTTTAAAGAATAACAAGTCATAATATATTTCTTTAGATCAACGAACTAACCACCTAGAAGTCTAGCGATATAGTATATTAAATTTTATAGTCGTACGTGACTGAGTTACATCCTAAGTACGGTCACTGACAGCTATGAAGCTATTGTATTGCGTAATATTACTATTAATAGACCGATTCATACTCACCAACGTAATTATACCGTGTGAATATCAACTCATCCTGTTAGAAATTACGTAATTGAAGTAAAAGATGCTACATGTTCTTTGCAGTTTCATTTGCATGAGGATCTATCGTGATATTGCATACTTCTTGACTTAGAGCACGGGATACGGTAGCTTATTTTTTAAGTATACACGCTTGTCAATTTCTTTGCAATCGGGTATCGATTTTCGGAAAGGGCATGGTGTTATTAGAAATTTGTAGTACCGGTAAAGAGTCTGGAACTGTTCCTGTTAGACATCCATACGGTCGTGGGTTCGACATTACGTAGGATCTAATATTACAACAGGTGAAATGTTGGTGTAATACACCACATCCTCAAGGCCTGCCTCTTTAGGGATATATTTTCGAAACTATTGCCATTTTTGCTGATATTATTTTTTACTTAACATAAAAGGTAGCGTAATACTTTACGCTGTTTGTAAAAATATAGGCATATAGGTACGTATTTTACCTACATTTACCCTATGTTTCATGCAAATTGCGGCAAATATGTTGTCTTTAGAAGAATCCATGCTGTAACTGTAAATATTATTTTAGAAAAACTTAACGACACTTTCCGCAATCACAAAATGATGCTACGGGACTAACAAGACAGTCAGAAGTTAGTCAAAGCCGTACCCAATTATCATAATTGTCGATGCTACTTCATAATTTTGAAAAAATAATACTCGATTTAAGAATATTATTTATTACTTGTGCCGTAGAAGACTTTACAATAATTAAAATAACAAATACAAAGAACGTCCAGACCCGGAACTACAATATGCGAAAAAAATTGTATCATGCGAGGTTCGTTTCCACAATACTCGACGTCCTTGCAGTGACCACTTAAAGCGCTACGCCATATGTGCAAACGGTTCTTTTATTGCTTAAAAAATCATGCCCACCTGTCGATGATGCATTAATTGCTATTGAATAAATAAAACTTTCGTTAAAAATAAAAATAAAAATATAAGTAGCGGACGTGTCTGACTAGTTGTCTTGACCGAACGTTGGCTTGCAACCCGATTGCAGCGCCACCTATCGGGTCCAATTATTAATCCAAACCATTAACCACCAAAAACATTATCAAAATCGGTCTACCCGTTTAAGAGGAGTGTAGTGACATACATATACAAAATAGTTATATACAGAGTGTAGCAGAAAAGTGTGGTTATATTTTAGGGCCATTATATATATCTGAAAATAAAAAAACTACATATGTGCCTTACCCTCGGGTCAAATTAAATTAATTTAAATTATATAACAATTTCAAACATTTGATTTATTTATTATTAAAACATCAAAACAAACGCATTAAAACACTATCAAAGCTGCGCCTGGTCATGTTCAGGTTCACTGAGGTCACCAAGCTGGGGCACGCCACGATCGTGGTGGTAAGTCCCGTGTTTGAGGAGTGGCTGGAGAGGCGGCATGGCGCCCTCACCTTCCGGCTGACACAGGTTCTGACTGGCCACGGATGTTTTGGCCGGTTCCTGTGTCGTATACGCCGGCAAGAGACGCCCGGTTGTCACCACTGCGGCGACTGCCGCGACGTTATTGAGGACACGGCGTTGCACACTTTGACGGTTTGCCCCGCCTGGGCATCGCAGCGCCGTGATTTGATCGCGGCAGTCGGATCGGTTGCCCTCTCGCTCCCGGCCGTAGTTCAGTCTATGGTCCGGAGTGAGAGGTCGTGGAACGCCGTCGCCTCCTTTTGCGAGGAAGTGATTTCCATCAAGGAGGCGGCGGAGCGGGAGAGGGAGCGTTTAAACCCTCTCCCCAACCGCAGAACCGGGCGCCGGAGGGCGCGAGATGACCTCCAGCCACCCTGAGGTTTGACCTGGGGGTGGCGGGCTTTGTGGGCCTGCCCGCCATCCGTTCAGCACCAGGTCCGAGAGGCGGCGTGCGTGTTCCCACGCACGCCTCTGTTTCGTGTCCGTCTCCCCCTTTAGGGGGAGACAGTAGGGCTTTTATTTCGAGTAAGTACCTATCTTGGGTAGGTCTTATTGCGTAGGGGCCTGCCGTTTCATACGGCGGGCCGGAACCTCGGCGGGGTCGCGACCGCATGCGAAAGCGATTCGCGCGGCCCCGTCGGTAGTGGTTGTGTCGAGGTACACCGTGGTAGGTTTAGTCGGTATTCCGAGAGGTACATTATCTTTTTTTGACATCTTTATTTTACCCCGGCGAGTCCGACATAATCCCTCCGCAATTGCATTCCCCCACGTAAAAAAAAATGGCTTTTGGTATTGTTTAAATATCGACTAAAATGTACTGTTATTGATAGGTCGATAGGAAAAAATGCTATATATTTTTGTGAAAATAATGTTTACGGATTTATTTGTCATGATTTTCCATTGTACAGGGCCTATAATATGTGACGCTTAAATATGACTGCACGTTACTCTTACACGCTGTATAAAAGAAGATTGAATAAAATTTCA
Source organism: Catocala nupta (assembly GCA_963675205.1). Taxonomy (NCBI): domain Eukaryota; kingdom Metazoa; phylum Arthropoda; class Insecta; order Lepidoptera; family Erebidae; genus Catocala; species Catocala nupta. The sequence continues at coordinate 11,039,914 of OY776094.1, forward strand.
AAATGGTTGGAAATGGAGTGACGCTGTGTCGTAGTACTTGATATGTATAGAATGGTTTAACGGCTTTATTTACGAGTTCTAGCCGTCACAGGATATATTAAAAGTCGTAAACATTTTGTACTTTAGGCGCAGTGTAGATAAATGTGCAGTAGCTCAATATTGAATGATTATTCGTTCACCGTTGTCAACTTGTTTGGTGATGGTTTGAATGAGCTCAATCACGCGGGAAAGTTTCAACTTAAAGAAAACTAGCTCACGAGTAGTATTGTAAGCGATTATAAGCTCCTGTAACCAATTAAGCCAGACAAGTACTTATGCCATCGTATACAACAAGGTGAAAAATATAACAATAGTCGATAATATTGTTACGATTTTTGTCGTGTCTAAGTCATTAATTCGTGGTCCACTGATTTGATTACTACGTAGACTGAAGAGAATTTTCCGTTTCAAATTCTCTGTAGTAGAGTGGAGTCTGGTAAAATGTTCGCTTTATGCCAATAATTTGCACTTGTTTATGTGGCATGTGTCTTTGTGGAAATGAGGCTGTAATACATTTACCAATTTATTCGGGGACGTGCATCCCCAAAGCACACTGAACGCTATCTAGCATTAGCATTGCATATAATAAACTGTTATATGTGTATAAAATATCAATAATTAACAATTAAATATTCTTGTAGGGTAAATAAATAAAATACAGCAGAATTCTAATTGAATCAACTACGATAAAGTAAAATAAGATATTTAAAACAATATTCTGTTTCTTTGAAGTCACTATCCTGAAAGATAATGTAAGGGACATAAACAGGACATAAACAAAGATACCACAACTGTTTACGCGATTCGCATGTTAGAACGATTCGCGCCATCCCGCCTACTCTGGTAAGGTCGAGGAACACCGTGGTCGGTTTAGTCGGTAGGACTGAGACATCGTCAACTTTTGCGGGTGAATCCGACATACCCTCTCCGCCGCCCCGCGGGGGGTATGCGTCAATCCATTTATCGCAAAAAGGACTGTGTAATTGACCTACTGTATTACACTACACTATGACGATATGGTTAAGAATAAAATTAGATAGCATTTTTAACGATTCTCCTAACGATAACACTGGAACCCGGTTCGATTTCAGTAGCACGCCATTAAATGTACATTTCATGTTACTATGGCGGCTCCTTAAGTATATAACATATTAATTACTGCTTTATTTATTGATCGACGATTCTAGGAAGACATAAATATAATCCGATTTTATAAATAGGAGCATTTGGGATTGCACAATGCCATTACTACATATTATAAAACAAAAACCCCGCCGCGTCTGTTTGCGATAAACTTAAAAACTATTGAACGGATTTTCATGCGGTTTTCACCAATAGACAGAGTGATTTACGAGGAAGGTTTAAGTGTATAATTTGTGAAGGTTTTTTACTACACGTGCGAAGATTTATATTAGAATCTGTCGATAGTCTCGTTATAATGCTGATTAATAGTATTCGAATAGTTTTCAAATATACAAACTAGCATCGCTTAGGAGAACGTACGAATGGTGACTTTATATACCGAGAATTTTCTTCTTGTTGGGTGGTAGTGAAATCATCTGCTGTGTATGTAGGCTGTGTGGGTTCAATTCCCGGTTCATGCAAAGTGTTATTATAGATATCTGTGAGAAAATTTCTTTAGTAGCATAGTCGTGATCTGTGTCCGGTAAAGCAAACAGATGTTCTCCCCCATTATGCGCCAATCACAAGAAATTATTAGTAGCTACACGGACTGTACTACGTAGACGGAGATAGGCCTCTAACACCTTAGACAAATATATAGCTGGTGAAATATGGATATAATATACCACCACCTATTCCTTCCGGTATATAGGCATAATATCAGCCCTGTATATTATTTTCCCACTGCTGGGCACGGGCTTCGTTTTACTGTAAGGGTTAGGCCATAGCAGGGATGTTGCGGATGCAGATTTTTTGACATCCGCGGCTGCGGATGCAGATACGGATATTTGAAGACTCACATCCGCGGATGCGGATACGGATGTCCAAATCGATGCGGAAGTTCCGTAATTGCGGATGCGGATGTTGATGAAATTTCTTCATCTTATTTAATAAAAAGTATCTAATATCACCGCCTTCGCGGGATCAAGCCTGTTTTGCAAAGGTTCATTAATAAAACACGTACTACTGAACAACTGATTTCTTTTATATCGTAACCTACGCTATATCTGGATCCGCATTAACATCCGCGTTAATTATTGCGGATGCGGATGCGGATGCAGACGTCCAAATCGATGCGGAAGCTCCGCAATTGCGGATGCGGATGCGAATATTCGCAACATCTCTGGGCCATAGTACACCAAGCTGACCTAACGCGTGTTGGAGTGAGAATCGTATGCAAAAACAGAGTTTATCGTCATTTAAAATCTTTACAGTAAAATCTCTCTACCGCAGCACAAAATCTGATATTAGGTTTTGGCCGAACCTTCCCTCAGAAACAGTACCTACTTTATTCTAGATTAACGTCACCCTAAGTCATTCTCTGTACCCCTGAAAACCTGAATGCGAAATTTTGTGATGATCGGTCGATTAGTTAAAGCTTGAAATAAACAAACTGGCATTAATAATATTAGTAAGGATGTGATGGGGAATAGGAAAGGATATAGGGTACCTTTCATCCAGAAAAATTATTGTTACTTAGGTTAGTAAAACGCGAGCAAAATCTAGATAGTAATATTAATTAGGATTATGGTCTTAGTTTTACTTCGTAGAAATTTTACTATTAATATTCTACAGAGCTCTTCGTATAATATCAATTAAATACTAGTCTTGTTTTTCATTCAGTGTTAAGGTTTTCCACTGAATATAGAGTTGTTAATGCCTTATATCCGATTACGGGAAATGCCGCTCTTTGTTCGAAAATCCATTGCCGAATTAAGCTTTTTAATTTTATTTTGGTTTTACGTAATGCAATTTTAAAATACAGTTGAGTCGCATACGTTTTACTTATCTATCTGTAAGCTTTATTGTTTGTTAATCGTTATTAGTAGTCGATGAATAAGTTGCTTAAATTGAGAATTATTTGGATGGCATAGTGATTTAAAGTACTAGTATGTCAACTACCACTAACTACGCTATCTCTAGTAGGGATACCATTGGAATATCACGCGGAAGTCTAAAGTTCGATCCCTAGAAACGCACCACTGATATTTGGAAGATATACACGTCTTAAATAGTTAATTAGTAGAGAGTTTTCCATAGTGTTCTCGAAGATATGTGATATCTACACAGCTGCATATAACAGCGTGGTGGACTGTACCTAACCCTTTTCATATTAAGACATACTTAGACATCATTTTATTTATACGATTAAAATTATTATTTAGGTGCCCCAGTGCCGCAGTGGTAGAATATGCGGCTACCGTGTATGTGGTCTCGAGGTCGGGTTTTGGGAGTTTTGGGTTTATTTAGCTAGAAATTATCAGTAGCAAAACATTTTGCAATTGCGTCCGATAAACGGCAGAGAGTACCCTACAATGTGGGTCTTATAATATTAATAATATCAGCACTATATTAAACTGTCCCACTGCTGGGCACCGGCCTCTTCTCACTGTGAGAAGGGTGAGATCATAGTCCACCACGCTGGCCTAGTGCGGGTTGGCAAACTTCACATATCTTCGAGAAGATTATGGAGAACTCTTAGACATGCAGGTTTCCCCACGATGTTTTCCTTCACCGTTAAAGCAAGCGATAATAAACTATTTAATAAGCATATAACTACGAAAAGTCAGAGATGCTTGCCTTGGATTCGAACTCGAGACCTCTGCTTGGTAGTCCAACGGTTTCCCACTAGGCTATCGCTGCTTGTGGGAATTTGGGACTTTAAAAGTAAAATTCTTTTACTTTTTCGGACATTGGAGACATAGAGAATGGATGTATTTTAGGTAGGGTGCATGGAAGTGTCTGAAATTGGGTAGTTGTTGTACTTCCTATACGTTTGTAAAACCCTCTTATACATCAATTACCCACACTTCACTGTAACACGCTGTATACAGCAAAACCTCAAATAAATTAAACAAGTAATTCACTTTTATGAGTAGCAAAACGTATTCGCACAATACCGAACGGCATTCTAATTCTTGCGAAATTGTCGTATGAATCGGCCGCGTTAGTGCAAAACCTAACCAGTTGTTGTGCCATTGGCATACTGTCGTAACGCGTAAATTATGCTGCGCAAGAGAACAGCTGCGCTGATTCAGACTATTGTTTAGTATTGAGGTTTTGTTGGAGACAGCTGGTTTATGTTTTCTGGTTGTTGTTGGTAGGTAGCTGTCCTGTGGCTTTCAGAAGAGATGTTTACAAAAAAAATTATATAAAATAAAGGTACAAAAAAAATTGAAATTGGAAATTGGATCACATGCATAGTCTCATGCCTATATTGTCCTAGTCAAGGATAGGCAGATGTGTCAGTTATGGTATAGATCTCACTTTGAAAGGGGCGATTCTCCTTCTGTTCACAATATCAGACTCCGAGCTACCGCGAATTTTTCTGCACAGCTCATGAATACTACTCATCACCTGCGCAAAAGAATTTGTCTACCCTACCCATCGGTCCACTGAATGGTAAGCGGTAACCATCGCCCATGGATATGTTTATGTTTTCTTGGCCCCACAGAAACAATTCAAAAGAAACACAACTAACCAAATCAAATGAAGAAAAACAAGCACAAGGTTGCTTTATGGCAAGTAGTTACCGTAACCTATGTGATGAGAACTGGAGATAGGTAGACGAAGTTAGGGATGGAATAGACCGAGACAGTGATTGAGTTACCGGCGCTCCACTTTCCAAGCGAAACGCAACAGTACGTTTAAGTACTGCTACTTTATGTCGATATTCTGATATTAGTCTATTCCTTAGTTCGAAGTCTAGTCTCTAGTTCGAACCCACGGTGACCTTTGACTTTTTGTATGTCAGTATTAGATAGTTAATTATTACTACCTTCAACGGCAAAGAAAACTTTGTAAGGACAGGTCTCCTAACATACCCGAGAGCTTTTCATAAGGTTCACAAAGATGCGTTAAGTCTGCCAACTCGCACTGGGTCAGCGTGGTAGACCCTGGCTTAATTTTTCTTACACTGAAAAGAGACCCGTGCCCCGCAGTCGTGCACTTTAAAAACAGAGCTTATTATTAGAGCGTAATCCATAGAACAGCTTTTACATTTATTATACTGCACACCATGGTTATTATTACAACATAATAATTCTTAAAAGCACAATATGTATGATCCATTCTTAGGAAGAACCAATAAAACTCCTTGACTCAGTAACCGACATCGATGCAACACGTACGGCAGGCCACTACTAACTACTGGATTAACAAGATAAACTGGTCGGAATACCTCCAACCTTAGATATGTCGCAAATACACAGCAGTCTGATAGGTATGTCTAACGAAATGACACACTTAAAAAGTTCAACATAAACCATTACCAAGAACCGATGGTATTAAGACTAAAGTGGGTCAAAAACGTTATCACTCAAGGAAACCATAAACAAAGGCAACAAGCAAAAGTTGGGCGAAAGTTTGCGTAACAGCCTGTATATAAGGTAGAAGTATACAGCCTGTAGAACTATAGAAATAATTACTAGACATCTAACGTTTGGCGTTATGCAATATTAAGGTGAGGTGCGAGTGACAGCGGTGATGGTATAGTTGATTTATTTATTTATTAAGATTCACCAACAGTTATTAGAATAGCACATACAAATGGGAGAAACATTTTGTCTCTAACCAATTATGTAACTAATTATAGATGAACTAGATTTTACCAGCCGCTGCTTCGATCGCGTAAATATAGGTTAGTTTAGGTTAAATTAGTAACAGTACTTTTTCTTGATCAAAAGCATCCTATGTCAACGTGTATGCGAAATTTCATGATGACAGGTCGATTAGTTTAGGCGTGAAAGCGTAATAAACAAGCAAACTTACATTCGCGTTTATAATATTAATTACGTTAGGATTTTGCATGCCGTTTTTCATTTGATGAAACATAAAAAGAACTCTTTAGTTTACTCTTCTTTGGCGGCTCCGACGTTATAACCCTAAAGTTTCAAATATGATAGCCGGGGGACTTATTTGCCTCGGTGGTACAGCACTAGTGAATGCAATTGTTGCAGGTTAGATCTCAGGTCGTCAATGCTTAGATCAGACGAAGTGTTATTGAAATTTCTTGTTAACAATTCTTCCTTTCAAGATATTTTCAGTAGTAGCTTGAAGTCTACTGCTCTTTAGATGACAATAGGCTCACCAAGAATGACGTGAGCCTAAAAATATAAACAGCAAAACCTCGAAAGAAAAAACTGCCTTTGAGGATACAGAGAGTATGAGACTATTTACTTTATTTTAGATTTAAATTGAAAAAAAAAAATATCGGCACCCCCAACTGTGGTAAATTGAATCCATTGTATTTCAAATATTACAATTTTTTCACTATAAAAAATGCCTGTGTTACGGAGGCTTTACAAAAATCACAAAGCTTTAAAAACAAAGAACATTCATTCCGAACAACTAAAATGATGTTAGAATAAAAATGTTTGATCTGTTCAGAGTTCGAACATACAACACCCGATGTCGTCTCGGCGCAATATAGCTTCTATTCGAGAAGTGCATAGCATTCTATGCTGATAGAGCCTCGCTGTTTTCAGCATAAATGGACCGGCTCGAACGGGAATATCGACGTGAAATAGCAGTATTCGTGCTGTTGTGTTTCGTTCGGTGAGTGAGAGTTCCAGAGGCTCAATCATCCCCTTTCCACCTTCCCACTCCTTCTCCTTCCCACTTCCTTTCCTAAAGGGTCGGCAACGCGCAAGTAATGCCCCTGGTGTTGCATGCGTCCATAGGCTATGGTGACCACTTACCATCAAGAGGGCCGTATGCTCGTCTGCCAAATTAATTGAATAAAAAAAAAATACTGATGGGCATGGATTCATCGGTGTGAAAAAGTGGAGTCAGTTTTAATGATTTGTTTCACAATGATCAAATAAAGTTAAAACATAACACGCATGCACTATTTTTTTTATTTATTTTTTAAATAGTGTCGGCTTGGCTTTAATTTATAGACTAGTTTTTGCTCGCGACTTTGTACGCATTTGGTACCAAGTACCTATCTATTAGTTTCTTTCTTTGGATTTAAGTAGAAACTGATCTAGATACATAATACTCGACTTTACGCACGTATTAAGATGAAACATGCGCCAGATTTTAATTTAGACTTCCAGCAATGAAACTGATAAAAACGCATCTATTTTCGTGCATACAGACAGACGAAAGAGAAATTGAAAAATAATAGTTTTGGCTTCTATAGCTTTTATAAAGACATCATACATATTTTTTCTTAAATACCTCCCATGTAAAGACATCGACTAGTTACAATTTATTATAAGTATAGATAAATGCTATTTGCCGATTGTGAAACATGCACTAAGTTTTCTTGCCCGCGTGCAATGGGACCATGCCCGCTTGTGGGAAAACCGGTGTGTGAGGAAACTAAAGCCACGTGAGCTAGTAACTTGGTACTAAGTGACTGCAACGTTGACTGCGACACTGACTCACTCACTCGTACTTTATGTATATTACATGCACCGTGTAACAAAAAGGTGCGGTCATATGTCCGGGGTGTGGAGTGGATCTTATAGATATATAGAATTATGCTTATGTATGTCTAATGGGGTAAACAGAGGTGTAATACAACCACATTTCGCTGGTTTGATTTTAAAAGTCAGATTATAGGGTACCTATTGCTGTCAACTATGAATATTTCTAAATATCGTGTTGCTACTATAAATTGCCTAACAGGAATCCCATTAATACCACGTCTGACTATGGATTCAAATCCAGTATATCACGTGGAAGAAAAGTCATAAGCCAGGAAAGTAATGACACAGCATGGATTTTATCGTACAAAATTGCTGCCTTAGTAGCACAGCAGCGATGAAAGTGACTGCTGTGCACTTTGCCCAATCTGGGCAAAGACCTCATGGTCTTTTATATTTAATGTCCGACTTGATTCCGAAATCGGGAAAGGCGTAGTTTAGTTTTTCTATTAGAAATTCTTAGGAGCAACTTCGTGTCTGGAAATATGCCTATTAGGCGGCAATAGATTCGCAATTTTCGTTGTTTAGGGATATTAAGTGGGACTCAAAATTCAGCGAAAATTGGGTGTAATGTCTCCCGGCTATTCAGGCCTAGTATGGGTAGTATAGGCGTGGAACTATGCACGTATAAAATATTATTTGTTCCGATTGAGTTTGACTTTGACAAAGATCGGAACAAAAGATAGGAGAATAGGTTGGAAGCTTGTGACTATTCGCTTTGTATGCTATTGTATACACTTTTGTAAAAACAGTAGTTTTGAATTCCAGGTCTATGATAGTAACACAATAGATAAAATAAATGTTTGTTGAAGACAAAGGGCTGTGGCCTGCGTGTAGGAAATCAATATAATATTAGCTGAATTCATAATCTGTCTCAATCATTTTAGTGTAAGAGGGATTACGCTATGGATTACTTGACCACTCTGCCGCTGGCCCAGTACGAGTTGGCAGATTTAACACGTTTTCTTCGATAACACCATATAGAACTTTTAGATATGCAGGCTTTCTCACGATGTTCTGCTTCACCTTTAAATTAAGCGATGATCAGTCAGTGATTCGTGACTTATGATCGAACTTGAGACCTTTAGTGCTGCTATTAAGAATTTCCGACCCAATAAAACCGTGCCCGACCCGGCAATCAAACTCTCACGTAGAGCAGTCGCATTCACTACCTCTGCGCTACCGAAATTGTGCACAAATAAACTGGTACATATGATATTCGTAAACAACTGTTCAATTTGAGCTCGCCTACGCAGACTTGGGATTTTATTTTCAATTTCTACAAACCCTTACTCGTATCCTTTGTGCTTACCCTTTTATTCTTTGTGTGGGTTGTGTTCTGCTAGTTTATTAAAAGTCTTTGTGTTTGCTCCGCGAGTTTTTCTAACGTATAGAAAATTATAAATGTGTCCGGCATTGTGTTATAGATTAGATGTTCTTGAGCTGAAAGGTCATTTTCTACTGATTGGATGTTTTTGTATTGAAAGCTTATTACAAAGTACCTTAGATTGTCTCGTAGAATGAATGGATTGGTGTGTGAGATATCGAGTTCGATTCTATCGGGCAAAGTGCAATTGCGTTTTTCTGTCATGCAATTCTTACTAGTAAGGAGACTTAAATTGTGCTTTAGACTCCCATACAGGGAACTTTAAAACATAGCCAGCAGAATATGGGTGAAATATATTTCTGCTTACTATGCCTATCGGAAACACGGGCGTGAGTAAGGGAATACAAAGATGTAAACAAGTAATACATGTCTATCATATAATTATGTAAAAAAAATGTTGCACCCACATTTTGTTATTTATTTCTCACGTAATAAGCAGCGTGCTTTATCGCCGTTAACTTCTTTGTATTTAAAAAAATAAACCCAATATTAATTTGACCAACATGTCAACTGACACATGAACCTCATCATAGCGCGCAAACATACATATATGTTTATCTCGAGGCAGTTTCAGTCAGTCATATAATATCTAATAATACTAAAAGTCTATTGACGTAAACATATTTTCCTATCAATACTTCATTTTCTCCGCTGTCAATACAAACAACAGTGTACCTTGTGCGTAATAGGAAACTTCACAATTCCAGTTGGAAGTAGCGTTGCATAACCTTTGGCCGGACGTAAGCAAACAAAACAAGAAATTGTGCCTTATATGGACTGGTTCGTTAGATTTGTATCGAGCCGGGAATCGTGTAGCAAAATTGTTCCAGCTATCAGTATAACTTGTTTAGAACATTGCAGTTCGACAGGCTGTTTTTATATCACAGGTAGCAGGTTTATACTTCGTATTCGAATGATTAATCGAGCCTCATTAATTTCAGCATGAATAGCCGACTCTACCGGGGAAGTATTACCCACTCGCAGAATATGTACCGAAATTAATAATTATATTTTTTGGGATTTAAGCAGACATCTACCGCACTAGTGATGAAGCCCTGTGTCGTGGGGGACTTACAAATATACAATGCATCTAGACTTAGAATACATACGCTCAGCGCGGCGGTAAAGATACGGATGCTTCGCTATCCGTGCAATAGGTTTTCGTATACTAAAGTACAATACTTACTTGATATGTCCCTTTCTTGCCCTGTTCTCCTACCACCTTCTCTTTACAGAGGCTACGGTAACTGCTTACTATAACCATCTATATGGTTTACACTAGACAGATGCTTGCCTGTTTCCTTGAAATCGCTTCTGTGATGCCTAAAATAATAGCCATGTCCCTAAGGGCTGATTGCCTCGTAATGAGCGGGAAGATGGTCTGACAACAGCACCTATAAAAAATAAAGCAATTTTAAGCACAACGAGATGGGTGTAAATCCCAGGATTTTATTTAATTTTTGTTTCCATCGCTTTTGTTATGTCTGACTACTGGACAAAAGCCTCTGCCTTGGAGTTTCAAATCACTCTGTTGGTGGATATCCCCTGACCTTATGATCTTGTAACCCTATATCTCGGGGGTATTTTGATTCACAGGGCCATATTCAAACTCGACCGAGGGATGACCCCAAGGTGTCTGCACACCAAGTTACAAGTCAATCGGTCCAGTGGTTCCGGAGCTATGTCTGTCACTAACAGACAAACTCACAGACCCACATAGTGTTTTCATTAACCTCTTCGAATAACTAACTAGATTTTGCTCGCGGCTTCGCTTGTGTAAATTTAGGTTAGGTTATGTTAGATTATTACAGAACCTTTTTCTAGATGAACTGGTTACATATATATTATAATCGAGCTCTAATCCCGCCGATAAACTGTTTTGCAGATTGGGGTTTAAAAGAATTTTAATATGTTTTTATTTCAATCAAATTCTTTATTATTATTGTTATTATTATTACTTTTGTGTTCCTCTGACTTGTATGCGAAATTTCATAATGATCGCTCGAGTAAGTAAATTTTTAAACTCACATTTGCATTTAATTTTATAATACCTATTAGTTAGGATAGCTATGGTAGAGTTCTTCATCTCCGTTCCGCCCATCTCCAATCCACTGACCTCAGCAAACACATCTCAACTTCTTACATAATGCATTTACGGTATCCAAATTACCCCGGTTATACCGTAATAACCTGACTATGATAACAAAAAGCCGATGCATGAATCTAAAGTACTATCTTAGTAAATCGATTCGTTAAGGTACATTATATCGACCTCGTTGATAGGTTAAGTGGGTAGGCAGAAGAGGTGTGTTCGCGGTATCATTGTTGGAGTGTGCTAACAACACTCGACGGTAATGAGGTTGTGTCACTACCGTACGTGTTGTACAGTCAGCTACATACGTTAGAACAGTCAGCTACATACGTTGGTACACACTTGCGAGATTATGATGTGCTCTATCTGTCAAAGGTCGTTATAGAAGTAATAGTTAAACGAGTTGATTCATTGTAATTAAACTACTTTAAACGGATACTTTAACCGTGACCATAGCTGCTGAAAAGCAACCGAAACGTTGGGGAAAGTGTAGACTTAAATATAAATAGTTTTAATAGGTTTATTAATTTAATTGGCTTAATATTTGTAAAGTTTAATAGTAGTAGTAGTATAATAGTTTCGAAATTATGCAATAAAGTGCTAAATAAACAACGCGATAAAATTCGTATAAAGTAGTTTAATTTCAATGAATAACATTCGCGTAAACAGAAGACAATATTATGAGTTGATTCAGTCATAGTGCAAAAATACAGCAAGCAATGAAGATTTTTATAGTCCGTTTCAAATACAACGCCCATTTGAGAGATGATCGTTGAACAGCAATAGTGAAGAGACCGTTTCAATCGTTACATCGCGAAATCGATTACCGATTGCCTTTCCAAACAAACTGTAATCGTGGGTTTAGAATCGAAATGGAAATGATAGAAACAAAAACAAAAAAAGGAGTCCATTCGAGTTTGATAGTTTACTGAAAGAAAAGTTAAATCAAAGTTATTACTTGTGAAAAAAACTGGGCTTATCCTTGATTAATTCCTAGTATAACATACTTACTCTATATTTAGTACAAGGGTGAAATAAATGAGGTACAACAAATTTGATTGGCAAGACGGCTACTCTTTAAAAACTATGAGATATTTTAACCATACGTCCAATATAACATCTTCAAATCCATTTTTTGATAAAGGAAATATTGAGATTAAGGTTTTGCAGAATAGGTAATTTAATTTAAGGTACGTTGCAATGAAATAATAATTAATACCAAATACAAATTTACAAAAGTATTTCTCAGACAATTGTTTTTACCTTGAATTAGTTCGATTTTATCCGATTCATATTGTCGCGTCACTATGACTGAAAAAAAGAAACACCCTAGTGTGTAACCATGGTAATGTAGTAAAATGCTATTTTATTTTGATGTTTAAATTAATTAAGACTAGTATCAATAGAAATTATTATTTGATTAAGTTTGCGAAACAATTATATCATGTTTGGTATAGATTCTAATTATTTTTAAATAGTCTTTAGTACCATAAGTAATTATTGTTTATTTTACCAATTTATATGAAATGTACAGAGTTACGTGCTATGAAGTGCCAAAAGGGACTTCGTATTTAAAACAGTCTATAATATATAAAATGTTTAGCTACTTATATCGCCGGCTGTACAAGTGATGTGAAGAGTTTTGATAAAGAGACTCTATATTTAAGTTATTTTAGATGAGTTATTGGAGTAATGTTAATGTTTACCATACTTCAAATAGTTTAAAATTAAATGTTACAAAAAAATGTGTAGAAAACATGATAAGTATATATAAAATAATACCGGGCACAGTTTCAAAATCTATACGGTATGCGTATTTATTACAATAAAGTTTTGCTCGTTTCGAGCATTGAATCTGAAGCCATTTGCACTTTGACAGCCTTTTATATATTTATCTATACTTTATAAAATTATTGTAACGACAAGGCATTATGCGAATTCCTACTTTTTATATCACTTTCGTTAAAAGTTACATATATTAAACTATTCATACGTTGCCTATATGTATCGAACTAAATCCTATAGAACAGTACGATGTATTATTCTATGTTACAAGTTCAATGCCTAAAGACATCGGTCCTAGCGCAACACGGTATAGATAGAGCAAGGGCATCGCACGCATACGAAGTGACTGCACTACACAAACACTAAGCTATTATATGCAGAGGCGATTTTGCAAATTAGTTAATGCCTACACTCACGATGACATTTATAAAAGGCTAGATATTGACGTAAAGCGTAAGTAACCAACAAACTCACATTCTCATTTATAATATTAGTTACGATTACGCTGTAAAGCTTGCAACCAATGTCCTTCCGCTTCCTTTACAGGTTACTTATCTTTCTAGAAGTGGGTTACGTCGTCACATCTACGTTTTACGTACACATAGACTAACAAAAATGTGTTTTTTGAGAATCTCCTTAAAATACTTTGTTCTGTCAGCGCTAGAACAATTTATTTATACAGCCTATCGTGAAATTATTGGCTTTATTCTCTAGTCGGATATTTTGTTATTACATTGTTTTGTTAAGGATTTCTTTGTAGCAGCACAAAGTATTAAAATCAGTCCGTTAATTAGAAGCCTTAAATTTTCACAACTGTCTTTTAGGTTCTACATAATAAAAAGCTCTATAATTAAAACATGGTTGGCAATAAGAGATCATGATACAACTCTGCCTACCCCTTAGGTAACACCATGTATGAGTCTATGTATGTATATATGTAATCTATACCTTAACAAGAGCTAAAACCACTGGTCTGACATACATTATGATAAGTACCAACATAATTGTAATTGTTAACCCAATTGCATTACATTTGCTTTGTTCGAACTCAATGTGGAAACTGTTGCCTTTAACGCTTTACAAAGAAGGCTTTTGCGGATCAAAGGAATCACACAATGACATTGTTCTTGTACTCGAATATAAATTAAGCAATATCGGTACATAGACTACAATATAGAGTACAGAATGGTACAGTAAATAACCTTCGTTGTAATAAATTTTAGGTACAATAGGATATTAATCTCATACATATGAACAGCCGGTAATTGAGTTAGGGTAACAGGAGACATTAACAAAAAATAAATATACGTAAGGCTGGCGATTGTGATATATTACTTTTAGTTCAGATTTATTAACAAGTGTTAATAGGCCAATTGGTTACATACATTGGTATGACGCACCCATATAAGTATATTTATGTAACCTGTTACCGTAACTTTATTATATGAATTGACCCCTATGTATTCTTGAGGGAGAACCAGAGGTTTATTACATACTCATTTCACCAGCTATATTCAAGATACCGCTTATCCGAGCGTATTGCCATTTACTGAGTACCTTTTCAGAGCACGTAATGTGTCTTGTTTATTTTTTTAATACGTCTTTATTTTTGTGCACCCAAGAAACAAGTACATAAACTAGTGCGGCAATGTCTTTAAATAAAAATCAAGCAATAAGTACAAAACGAACGACATTAAGACGTGGGACTTACAACATAGCTGGACGGTATGTGGGTGTCAACATACATTTCTGTACCTCTTTATACCCCTTCGGGAATGTACAGTCATTAGTCTATGTGTGTATATAATATATAATAGACTATAAAATACATTATATAACCTCTATCACCAACAGTTTTCAATATTTTGATAGAAAACGCAATCGGTAAAATAGTAGACTCAAAAAATGTAGGAGTTGAAGTGAATGGAGAACGCATATTTTTCGTACGATACGCAGATGACTTCGCCGCATTAGCTGAAAATAAGAACCAACTAGAAAAACTTATAAATAATATGGACAACATTTTTAAAGATATTGAGCTCAAAATAAACATTAAAAAAACAAAGTCTTTGACAATCGCCAGAAAGGACGAAGGAATCACTCCATATATATCTGGGCCCAGTTGTTATCAAAATCAAAGTAGCCTTATTTGAAAGATAATATAATAACAAGTCGTCACCAAAAATTTTGTGATATTTAGCTTCCCAGAAATTAAGTTATATAAAATAAAGTAAAAGTGAGGTTATATGACATTAATCGTTTGCAAAATGTTATATATGTTTATTCGGAGGTACTTTATCGAAGGTTTGTCTATTTATTTACCAGTGGCGGTCTATGGGGGAGGCCCATGTTCAGCAGTGGACGTCTGTGGCTGACAGATAGATAGAAGTAGGCACCTCAGAAAACAAACATCAATATTGCTTTGATTTTTATGTACCTATAAATAAAAAAAGAAACGTCCTTGTTTGTAACACGCAGATGCGGACCACTAAAAGACAAAGCAAAGATCCACTAGATTACTTAGATTGCGGCATTACCCTCTATATGTATGCACGCATTTTTCACTTGCTATACCTACATACTTGCTATACCTACATACTTGCTATACCTATACCTATGCATGCCATTGACGTATAACTGATAAAATCACTTCATCCTCCAAAACTCTTCTGCCAATAGAGTTATTGCGACCTATCGCAATGGTACAGTTCACACAGCGATCCATGTCGTCAATATCCAATACGTAATCAGTTGTCTAATATGAAGTGCCAGGTAATTCTAAGTCACAAGATCCGTCGAACAGTCCTTTAGTAAGCCAAAGTCATGGGGTAAAGCAAACAAAATAACAAAACAAGAAAAATACGTGCGCAGTGCGCACTCCTAAGGAACAAACCACAGAGTACATTTCATATAAATAATAAATATACTTCTCTATGGTACATTTGGAACAAACCGAACCGAACGAGTGTTGAACTTGATTTTGACATTAGCCGTCAAACCTTATCAGTCGGTGACCACAGATAATTAATAACCAAAAAACGATTTTCAATCGATTGAGTTTTTATTATTATCATTCGATTAAAGAACACATTTTGAGATTATACCAATTTAATAATACTCGATAGTATATAATTAGAGATGCATATTAATCGATGATTGGTTAACTTAATTTTATATAAGTTTCTCGCTTTCTATGAAGAAATAATCAAACGTATTTTGGTGGTAAGTACCTAAAAATATAACGAATTTTTTGGTATCAATTACAATGTGATAACTGGTGGGCCCAGGGGTTCTCACCCTCCTTTACCAACCGTCAATAATCAAATAAAGCTAAATAATTACCCAATAGAAGAAGTCAAAGCCTTCAAATACTTTAGGAACTTTTTAGGAATCCTCATCGTTAATAACTCAAAATGCACTCAAGATATCAAAACCCGAATATCAATAGCCAAACAAGCATTTAATAACAAAAAGAATTTCAAATCTAAAATAGCTAAACACATAAGAAAATATCTTATAAAAACATACATCTGGAGCATTGCTCTATACGGAAGTGAAACATGGACAATGATCCAACAAGACCGGGTAAGATTGAAAGCATTTGAAATGAGGCGCATGGAAAGAATCAGCTGGACAGAAAAGAAAAGCAACGTGGAAGTACTGAACCTTGTCCAAGAAGAACGCAACATTTTAACGACAATTGAAAACAGAAGAGGAAAGACTTTTAGCCACCTTATAAGACGCGATGACTTCGTCAGGAACATCATAGAAGGAAAAAATGGAAGGAAAGAGAGGAAGGGGCAGACCTAGAAGGACATTCACTGACCAAATAAAAGAAAAGGCGAAGGTCTTGTCTTATAAGGAGGTCAAGGAATGGGCTGTAAATCGAGAAAGATGGCGTATGACAAGAGCAAAGCTCTTAAATATGAAGAGAGAGAGAGCATGCGAGCACAGTGCGCTTAATATCTTACAGCATAAGTAATATAAAAAATTGGCTTTTGGCTTAATAAGACAACTCCCACAGTACTGAGTCACGGAGACTTAACAGACTTTACATACAATAAATGGACATAAATACACTTATAATCAGAGAACCATTTATACATCACACAAATAATTAATATTTGGGAAATACGGAACCTTAACACTCAGCGTGGTGTCAGCGGCTACGCGACCGCTTGCCAGCTTCGCCATTTATGCAGAATCCTACAATAAAACAATGTCGTAACGACTGAGTAATGGTACCTACGTATTTAAAAAAGTAGGAATTCGAAATATCTGTCTACTAGCACATAGCCACGTGAACCTAAGCTAGTGTGAAAAATAACAAACATTAACAAAATGGCTTATGAAATTTAAGTACATTTCCAACACAAATAATGAGCCAAGTTCGGAGAATTCCTTCTGAGTTCTGACCTGCCTCAACGCTTTGCTGATAGGGCAAGGGCATCGGACGGACGCGTGAATGCAAATTTACTCAAACACTAACACTTGTCTGACGTAGATGCGACTTGATCGATCTTTTTGATTACTGCCTACGATCTTTTTTGATATGAAAATAATTATTGTTTTGACCTGGCCTGCTGGTGTCAGTATGGTAGCAATTTTATATTGATATTCTTTGTCACTTTATTGAAGTTAAGTTAATTTTTATTTTTATGTTATATCATAGGAAAACAAACAATTGTACAATTTATATTACGAACAGAAACATAATTATAACAATGGGTAAATGTACAATCCACTACGTTTTCACATATTACTACCAAGTAAGGAGACATACAGTGAATTATAAGTACACTAACTTATCAAACATTATCTATCTATGAGCTATGTTAGTATTTACTAATTCTGTTATTACTATTCTATATCTACTATGGCTTTCTTAAATACATGTCGAGGTAAGGCAAATATATCAGTTTGAATAAGGTATTTGTTATACGTTTTAACCAAACGTTGGAGGGTCGCCCGCTCACCCGCGTTTGTGCGACTACGAGTCGTAGCAAATAGCGAATAAGCGTAAGCCTCTCGTCGCACAACCGTTCTGGGCACTATGAAGTAAATATTACTAACTATATCTGGACAGACATATACAGGGCGTCCGGTAATTAATGGATAACCTGGAAATGTCTTATAGTGGAACTGATGGACGTTAAGAAAAAAATATGAAAAAAATCTATCCTTACCTGAGATATGTGTTTTTTTCTTAATTACCATGTATAACTTTCTTGTATACTACGACCATAAATTAATGAAATCCATCGGTTTTTTTGTTGTTTTATTATTAAACACTAATTATGCTAATAGATAGACACTCAAAAGTATGCTATGCTAATATAGCTTGCACTTTCAAATATTTTATTTCTTAAATATTTTTTTTTCATTTTTTCTGAACGGAACTTAATTACCGGTCACCCTGTTTATTATGTATAAGTTCATAGAGAAACATAGCATGTAGTAACAGTCGTCTAGATTTTAAGGTAAGTAGATTATATTTTTTTAATGATTCTCTGTATGGTAGACGTTTCATGTGACATTTGTATACCGTCATTTTAAAAAACTTGCGCTGAATCCTTTCAATAATATCATAAAAAAGTGACCTTTTGTACCTCGACTACAGCACTATCTATCGTATCGCAGCACAACTAGGTAGCTTTGTCGCGAGAAAACAAATATATGGTGTGAATTTTAATACAATGTTAGAGTTCCTGTGTAGAACCAATAAAACATAGTTCTTTAATTTTAGATGTGATACATCTTTGCCAATCTCTTGGGCCATATACCTAGGACTTTGTACCACTTTAAAACATGAGTATATAAAAAAATATATTTTATAATTGTTATACTTTAATCAACATAACTATTTCATCTATATGTTAAAGTCAATATTAAAATACCTATCATTTGGAAACACGTAAAACGTTCGGGTCAAATAATGTAAACATATGAGTTTTTAATACTTTGCCGCAACCGATATCCGTATTATCCTGTCTGTTGTTATATTCTGTGCGATTCTTGACCCCGCTCGTGACCAGCGAGCGTTGCACCGCACTCAATTGGACTCTACGTGGGTACATGTGTACCTATGTAGGTATAATTATGTATAGCAGTTACACATCTACGTAGGAGTTAATCTATGTTGTAATTGGTGGATGTAATACATATTTATGGTTGACTTTAATGTATGTTTGAATGTCTCAATAATTGTGATGGATTTGCTGAGTAATTTATGCGAGAATATGGGCTCAGCCTCGTACATCACGCATTAAGGGCTTGGTAATAATTCATAACGTACCAAATCGATCGCCACGTTAAGGGTTGTTTACACAGGCGATGTTTTTGAAGCAAGAGTCATGCTGGTTTTGATTGCTTTACAAGTGAGTTTGCTTTATGAAAATGGTCTCG
Organism: Catocala nupta; assembly: GCA_963675205.1. NCBI lineage: Eukaryota > Metazoa > Arthropoda > Insecta > Lepidoptera > Erebidae > Catocala > Catocala nupta. Next base: position 11,059,238 of record OY776094.1, read on the forward strand.
TGTAAACGAATCTTTAGTCTAATAGTCATCCACCTTAATTTTTTTGGGTAAGTTGAGGCTACGGCCTTTTGTACATAGCCCAAATCTAAACTCAAACGTATTGTGCTACTCCTTGCCACGGAATCAATGAGAGAGTCTTAAAGACAACAGAGAAAATAAATATCCTTAAAAGCGTAATAAATAATTACGTATTTTTTGTGTTTCGTGTAGTGAGACATTATTTGAATTTAATAGCAATATAAATGCTCTCTTCCTTTTACTTATTTAAAAACTTAGATGATTTGTTTTTTTCGAAACGACGACAGAAAAAATAATATTCTATTATCGTTTATTAATTAAGCGAACCGCATTAGAACCCTTAGATCTACAGGATGGTTCTATACTGTTACAAAACAAGGTAGGAACATAGCCAGCTCATTATAGGCGAGTGCCTCAAGTACCCTACAGCAACGCGGCTAATAGGAGATGCCTGAGAACCCTATTCTGCAACGTTTGACCTATAAAATATTTACTTTTTATTTATTTTTATTTGAACCATGAACCAATGCAGCTCTTTGCCTTTTTACTCTGGGCTAGGATTAGCAATATATTTTCCAACGTAGTAGAAGTTCTGAATAGATATTTTTTATTTAATGTATTGCACTAGGCGTACTGTGGGTAAATATTGAAATATAGAAGATAAATGATACCTTTCATTTTCATAATATATTGCTTTTACAATGTTAGATGAATTCTATAATAGTAACAGGCTAAATGTCTATTTGTTTTTAATTTATAGAACATTAAATTCAGAGTAAAACTCATTGAAATATGAGTATCGATTCCTGCACAAGTCAAACATTTGTGTGCATGAACATGGATGTTTGTCTTGGTCTGGGTGTTTCTATGTATAATATGTATATATTTACAAAAAAAAATGTATATATGTATGTTTATCCATTGTCTAGTACCCATAGTACAAGGTCTGCTTAGTTTGGGCTAGATGGTGTTGTGTGTATGTGGTAGAATATTTATTTATTATTATTATTATTTATTATAGTAGCGCTAAAGAACGCCATATTGGTTGGTTGGATGCACGGTAAAACACGAGAATGGAGCAGCTCGCACCATTTTGAAATTTTGACATCGACGTTCACGGCGACTCCACGTGTTCTTTGCACTGGTCAGTAACAACAGGAGACAGTTTAAATTACAAGCACATAAGATTAAATATCCACACATAAGACGTGTTAACAATGGGATGTTCACGCCATCATGGCAAAAGGAGCCCAATATTTTCGTAAAATAATACCATATTACTAAAATTCAAAATTATTTGGTAAATTAATTACTAAAACTAAAACTGTTACATTTCAACCTATAACAATTGTCCTTTGACAACTGAGAACAAAATATATATATTACGATATACCTATTTTGTTCTAAAAACAACGCACTTTCATTACGAAAAAAAGAAAAGAAAGCAAATTTTCGAAGGGAACATTTTTAGCAGGGAAAAAGAAAAAAACTGGCGGCAAATGTCACGATTAGCATATCATTACTGGAGTACGCGGTACGCATCATAGTGAGAGCTTTTGTAAAACAATATCAATGAATAAGAAATTTGGGGGCCATTTTGAAATAGAAAAATACTGGCAGTTTTAGTGATAAGCGTAGCACTTATTTTTTCGAAATTATCATGATGCGTGTTGCGGTGTTGATTACTAAACGTTTTGTTAGTGACTGATTGGATCAATATGTAGTTCTAACACTTGGCCTGAATCAGGAATCGGACCCGGTATCCTAGAATTTGCTGCAAATATAAGCTCAAAATATTGGCACATGACAATGAAGGCAGGCAACTTTGTGAAGATGATTGGATGTTAGTGACAGTCACTCCTAAACCGTTGAACTGATTTGGATTAAGTTCGGCACACAGATATACCATATAGATTGAGACATATGTTACCTATTAATTATTTTAATAGACAACATCTGCACTAAGAATGGGGGTTCTTAACGAACATTCAAACAAAGAACACAAAAGCTTTTAGGTTCGGCAATACTATTTGTGAATCACAAATATTATTGTGTGGCGATCGAACCCGCAATATTCAGCGCAGTGGCAGTTACAAGCGGGCGAAGCTGCAGGCAGAAACCAGAGTACAATAAAATAGTAATTATTAACATTTTATTTCAGAATAGTGAGACACAATAGTATGAAAAGTAAGGCGTGTGACATCTGTTTGTATGTCATTAGCCGCCCGATAAGTGCAGCCTTTCTTTTAGAACAATACTTTCTTTACAAAGAAAACCTTTGTGCAGTGTTGTAGGAGAATAAAAATGTATCTGATATTTTTACCACAAAATATTCATTGTACTGACGTATAAAAAATTTGTATTTACAACAGTAGTCTATCAATTTAACTTCTTAGACTCCAGTCTGTATCGCCTAAAGGAGTTATATGACATCCTAATTTCGAAAACGTTTGAATTTTAGTTTAATAAAAAATTCGGTTGTGTATACATAGATAAATCTAAATTTTCAACGGTTTTAAACGTAATTGAGTAACAAGCATATGGATGTTTGCTGCTCAATTATGCTAGAACCGGTTAACAGTTTTTGATGCAATTTGCTAAGAATAATTTAAAGAAACTTAACCGGAATCGCATACTTATAAAATAAATATCTTTATAGTTTTTTTTTCTAAAGATATACTGTGTGGCATGGAGGCCTTTACAAACGTATAATTATAATATCAGCCTTTTATTAAACTGTCCCATTGCGGGGCATGGGCCTTTTCTTAGTGTGAGATACAAAATAACCGTCTAACAATTATTAGTAGATCATCACACAAATAATTATCCCGTTAGGGATTCGAACCCACAACACTCAGCACAGCGGCATCGACGAGGCGTTTTATACGTGGCCGTTTGCCCGCTGCAACCATATAGGTACTGATTAAAATAACAAGCTAAAAACTACAAAGAACAAAAGTAATCGTTTTAAATCAGTGAATAAATTAATAAAATTTACCCTGTTGCCTGTAAAAATGTGCCAGCTATGCCTAACGTGGCTAGTACCGCGAATTTTGATTCGCTATCGACATGCCGTGTCGGCATTAGGGCGCCAGAGGGTTATAAACTGGGAGGATTATAGAAGCATATTACATAACCACATTATTTTATTATTATTTAACTGTCTTATTCCTCCTGCAGCCTAAGTTTCTGTACATGTTTGATGATGGAGCAAAGCCTGCTTGCAATGTGCCCGGCAGATGGCACCAGCTTTAGGTAGAAGGTTTTAAAGGTATGAAGTCATACCTTTTTAATTTAATATCTAAATATTACTATACATAAAGTTGCCCACCGTAAAATAACTATACCGTAATTTTTACGATACCTAACCCACTAATAATAAGGTATTTCCATTTCTCGACGTCCGACTACGACAGTCATAATGTACTTGTCTCTGAGAGCTGACAACGACGCTTAGGTGTTAGGTACTCATAGGCGAGACTTTTCCGGTACCTACCGAAATTATTTCGGGTGAGTAAAGCTTAAATAAAGGTATAGCGATACATCTCTTCTCTCTATAACTAGTCCAGCTTAAGATATAACGTTCTCCTACACCAACCATCAAGGTTATTTTAGATGGAGTCGCTGTACCTTCCAGTGCCCGAGAGCACTTTCCGAGACCAGTTATAGACAGGTCTTGTTCCCAAATCTCGACTTTCTCCACCCTAACCTCAGAGATCCGGTTCTCGTAAGCAAGCTACCTCGTGCCCAAGTGACACTACCTATTCTCCAGATAGGTACCGGAGAAATAAAGCCGCACACCACTCGCAACTCTGGGAGTTGCTAACGCAAACCTCGCTGAAGCCGACGGAGAAGCCGCCTTCCATATCTCCAGTATGGTACCGGAGCTGTATAAGGCATGCTCACTTCCCGACGTACATCCATACGCCTACCCAAAATAGGCTTACAAGCCGAGTGTAGCCCGAGTCACTCTAGCTATGGCTCTTACTTGCTGAGCAGGCAAGCGCCCAAGATGCGTTGCGGCAATGAAACCACACTGCCATTTCGCTAAAGACAACTCTGTGCCTCGTGCGACCGACTGATTCGCACTAGCCGTGCATGAGTCCGACGCTTGAACGCCACGTGCTTGCCAAGCAACGAACATGTCGTCCTCAGCGGCTAACCACATACCCCTGCGAGTCCACACCAATGTCAGGCACCGCGCATTCTAATCAGCGCGGTCGATAGAACACGCCTTTCGAGACGCAGTGGGCTTCATGACCCCGCAGTACCCTGGTCCAAAGGGGGAGACCCGTAGTTCTCCCCCCGAAACCCTATCTACTCGGGTTGAATAGATAGGGGGTAGAAAGGTATAGCGATACATAAAAAAATAGCGGATTCAATATTTTACACCGATAACGTAACCGCAAATCTAAACCGTTGCGGTGAACCTTTAAAATAAAGCGCTGCAGTTAAACATTGAAATTAAATAACTTTATACAGATTTTATCGCGTTGTTTATTTGTTTACTTCTATTATGCTATTGCTATTTAAATTATAAAAGCTATTTAGATTTAGATTTAATTTTACACTTTCTCCGACGTGTCGGTTGCTTTTCAGCAGCCATGTTCTACAGTTATTTTATACCGGTAGCGAAACCGTATGACTTAACCGCTAACGGTCCCTGCCTAAAACACAGCTAGTGAAATGACAGACTAATAGGTACAACTCTGCATATACGTCCGTAAAATATTAATAATTTTATTTATTACTGTAACTAGAAGCCATTTATATCACTGACGCAGCATTTTCAATAAAAATAAATCTACATAGATACTTTTAGCTGCTTACTTTCCAGGCTTTCAATTACCGCTAGTACTTCAAAAAACAACCTTAAGCTCTTAATTTAGAGTCTAAAGTCAAGTGCTGTTATATTTCCCACTTTAGTTAAAAGACATCGTGACTGCGAGATTGACCTGTGACCGAGTCGTGATCTTCCATAGTCGGGCTCACTTCCGCGAGGTCCGAATGTCCGGCACGTATTGTGATTTACTAACTTTAACACAGGGGTGTACTTGGGATGTCAAGGGTGCAGTATTTTAAAATATAATAATTAGATAAGCAAATGTTATATATCGAAATTAAAACAACTATACCCAGATTTTCAATCTCGATTTTGTAAATCAAGATAGACAAATTTGGGTATAGTTCCAATAGTATCCACCCTAATATTATTAATGCGTAAGCTACTCTGTGTGTTCATTATGAACGTGCGTACGTTTCGTTTCAAACTACGGTTATATTTATGTGTACTATTTTGTTAAATGGAAGTATCGCGGTTCATCATAATTATTATTATATTTTGCTTATTAATACCAGAAAGCATAACACTTAAAATATACATAATTAAAACAAATTGTTTTCGTACTTAATAAAAATTTACTTAATTATATCTTAAGCATATATCGATTGATAGTCTTCTATTTCTTAAAGTCTAAATAAAGCGGATGTAAGATGGGTATCCTATACATCTGCCTTCCTCTTTGTAAAATACAAGCGTGATGGTACGTTATACATATTACATAAAATATCGAAGGTTTGATGAAGTAATGTTAGAAATATAAACGTAAATGTTACAGCGATTTTATCGTTTCCGTAAAAGGCGTATCTCGGAAGTAACCATTACAGGTACGAAAGATACGATCGACTCTTCAAATACAATATAAATCATGTAATACGTATAGTATTACATGATTTATGTTTTATTTGGAAAGTCATTTCATGGTAAGATATATTTCAGAGATTTTTATAGTACAGTCAGTAAGTAACTGATTGTACTAATAACAAATAATTATGTAAAAGTATTTTATGAATTAAAACTTGTTTATTATTGTTTTATAGTCATCATCATCATCACCATCCCAACTAAAAGTCGTCCACTGCTAAACATAGGCCTCCTCCAAGGTTTGCCACACAGACCGGTCTTGGGCCACCCGCATCCAACCGCTTCCCGCGACCCTTACCAGGTCGTTGGCCACCTCGTGGAGGCCTGTTTTATAGTAATGAATTGTGATTAAAATTATAGTAATTTTAATCACAATTCATAACTAAACGTTTCTGCAGTTACAAATGAGGTATTGCCATTATTTTGTAGCATAAAGCACTTTAATATCTTAAGTATGTTTAGCGATTTATGTCGCTGACTGTACAAAGATGAAATACAAGAATAAACTTACGGTCCACTATATGGTAAACGCTTTTAATACAAGGGGTAATTGCGCGTTTAAGAACTAAAAAAGAGCTTCTGCTTTGACAGCGCATGTACTAATTATCGCATTTAGGTATATCCAAAACCCTTATTCTGAATTAAGGCCTCAGCATTTATGTATAATAATATCAGCCCTGTTTTAACTCTCGCACTGCTGGGCACAAGCCATTTCTCAGTGTGAGAAGGGTTAGGCCAAAGCCCACCACCCTGGTCCAGAGCGGGTAGGCAAACATCAGGGGTAGGGTTTTCTCGCGATGTTTTTCCTTGATCGTTAAAGCAAGCGGTAATTAATTATTTAATACGCACAAAACTTTGTACTGTCAGGCTAACGCTGTTTTTTTTTTAAATATTAAATTTATCCATTCTAAATATATTTTTTTTCTTTCTTTCTTCATTATTTTTTTGCATAAGATAATAAAAAATTACGTTGCTTGTGGTAAACTTTAGCATAAGATGTTGAAGTTCGATACAATATTGTATGTATGTATACTATAAGATAACATTGCCATTCCACATTTGAGTAAGTCTGACCTTTGAATTCATTCGCATACCTTTAATAAACATAAGATTAGTTCTAGTCCGTAATATGTTGATAACTTATAATATTACCGGTAAATTAATAATTATGGCAATTACTGTAACGGTCAGAGTCCGACACCTTGGCAAATTAAATCACGTCTAATTTTGCAAGGTGTTAAATTTTGCCCGTTGGCAGATTATGATACTAATAAGTTATTTGCTTCTGACAGATCGAAATACAGCTCAAGAACTGAAATGAAAATAATTAAGTAAGAGAATTATGGCTGCTACTATACTGCCGGGATGATCTTGTGGCCAAATATAAACATACATACATAGATATCATACTCTCATGTACAATATCCCCGAGGGGTTAGGCTAAGATGTAATATCACCACATCTACATTTTACCAGCTTTGATCACAGGACCCTTATTATAGGGGCCCAGCCTGATTTTATCTACCAACATTAACCACATTTCGCCAACCGTTTTCAGGTCCCATGAGTAGGACTTATTGCCGTCTACTCGGCACATTTACAGACGGATACGGAACCCTTTTTCGATTTTGAAATGTAACCAGTGTCTTCTCTATCGGTTGCAAACATAACATCTAAGTCATGGGACTAACAACAAAGTCTCTGGTTACTAAATAAGTAGTTGCAAAACTATTTTATACCTAATTCTTTTTTTATCCTGCTATTTCATTAAACTAATATTAATTCTAACTAATATTATAAATGCTTAGTTTGTTTGTTTGTTACACTTACAAACTTACTTTGTATGTTACAATAAGCCTTAACTACTCGACCAATCATCATGTCATCTCGTATATGTCAGGGGTACAGAAAACGGACATAGGGTACCTTTCAACCAGCAATTATCATCACTCCTTTAACTCGCGCCTGACCTGATACTAATAAAATAAAAAAGAAATATGCATGCACCTCACGACTTATAATCCGGCCCTGTCATCATCTTTAAAATTAATTTCCTATACCGTACCCGTTGCAGAAATTTACACTTTATATTTGCCACGTAAAGTGTCATATTCTTTGCCAAATTTTATCGCAGTAGGTGTGCACGTTCACTTCATATAAATGCCTATTTATTTTTATGTTATGTCGTAAAAATGGAACCGCCATTTCCAAGTTGTTTGTATAAAAACACATTTTACATGTATTACACTTAATGCTTAACTAAGTTCCTCTCCCCGTTTCATAAGAATATTTTTGTCATGAAATATTTCTTTGGTATATCTTGTTACGTGTCTTAAAGAAAAGAATTGTTTTCTCCGGAAGAATATGGTGGAGATGAATAACTCTTTTTATTTTCTTATTTTTTCGAATATGTGTGTTATTCGTTAAATTGGCTGTGAGTGTGAAATGTGCATAAATTTCGCGCCGGAAATGTGTATTTACATTTGAAGCTTGGATGCCAGAATCCTAAGAACTTGCACTAAACTTCGTACATTATTTGGATAGAAATATATTGTATACGTGTACTATTAAGGGCTGATTATTCAATTGTCAGTTTAACAGGTATCCTATACGAAACTGGTAAAATACTGAAATGCTACATGAATTTTGTTTTGTTAACGATTATCGGTAATTTCAAAATCATAAAATCAAATGAAACAATAACTTTTATCTTAAAAAAATACATCTCCTGCATTAGGAATAAAGCCTTTATATATCGCATGGGACTTTGCAAACATTCAAATAATAAATACGACTGAACATTCAGACCCTGAACAACTACTCGTAGATTATACAACGTCTTATCTCGTATGGATTGAACCCACATCACTTGCGGTATAGTAGCGAGCTGACCATCTAATCCATTTACCCATACGAGCAATCAACTACAACTGCTTTGCTGTTTAATTGTCAATAGACTTTTATTTACGATTATGTTCTTTTGTTACAGGTAAAGAACGTGGTGTTAATAAATCTTTGACTCAAACGCAAAGAAGTAACTACATAGTATATGCAAATCTAGCTGCATCCAGGTAATTAATCTTTAGAAAGGCGCGTTGCTTAATGTATAAGGTATAAGACTTGCAATCGAGAGGTCGTAGGTTCAATTCCCACTCATTGCTTTACCGACCTGCAACTATTCGTAACATAAACATCTAGCTTATATGATTGAGAGGAATACCAATAATTTATGCTACTGCATTTTAAACAAAATTAAAATAAACAAAACATACAATACTGATATATAAAGTACATTGTTCTCTTTGAAGCGACACATCTTTACACTGACACATAATTTACTCACACGAACTCCAATTTTGAGAGCTCCTCTTAAGAATTAAAAGAGGAATTAAAGTAGTAAGATGAAAGAAATTGAAGAGGTAGATGAATAGGAGAAGTAAGCCACATGTTCTCTTATCCACCGAAAACACTGTAACAAAGTTATTAATCTTATGATGGTTATCTGTAGGGAGCCTTTACGAGATAACTCCTTAATACTGCCTCAAGTAATAGGGTGGACGAAGCAGTTTTTTTATATTAAAATAAATTAATTACTTTACTCATACGTTAAAATATGAAGAAAATTGGAAATCTACTCAGAACTACATAAGATACAAGCATTTCAAATATGGTACTAGAGATAAAAAGGATGCACGATACAAACTATGACGTAACCACTGTTTAAATGCTGTTGTCCGAGGGCGATAGCAAGATATCTCACTACAACACAACTATTTCTTATATCAAAATTTAAGATACTAATTACTCCCTTATTTTACAATCAATTTTTATAATGTTGGCACAAAAAAAAATATTTTGATTGCTATTTGACCTCTTGTGAAAATAGTCTACAGAATCAAACATAGGGCTATTCCCTATTGGCAACGGCAACTACTTCCTCTCAAATTCAAGGAAACCCTATTTACAAGGATAGATGAAGGGCCATTGAGGAGTCGTCACACAACTCTACTTTGAGTTTAATGTGACATATTTAGAATTTATAGCGAAATTTCCCATTGCGTTACTAGCTCGTAATTAGACTTCCATAGATAGAACAAGTTTACGATGTGTTAATAAAGTTATTAATAGCTTACTAACTGTGTATTGACGTTTAGTTTATTGAAAGATTATAACGTACTATTGATTAATAAATGTTGTTTATATGCAGGGTGTCCGGTAATTAATGGATAACCTTGAAATGTCTCATAGTAGAAATGAAGGCCGTTCAGAAAAAAAGAAAAAAAAATTTAAAAAGTGCATACTTTTGACTGTCTATCTATTAGCATCATTAGTGTTTAATAATAAAACAACAAAAAACCGATAGATTTCATTCATTTATGGTCGTAGTATACAAGAAAGTTATATATGGTAATTAAAAAAAAACACATATCTCAGTTGGTAGTTAGGATAGATATTTTTTCATATTTTTTCAGAACGGCCATCAGTTCCACTATAAGACATTTCCAGGTTATCCATTAATTACCGGACACCCTTTATATATTATCGATATATTTAGAAATTATGGGATACCTTATTTTATGGCAATAAGCATTTATTAAATAATTAGATTTAAATGCTGTAGTAACCTACATTTACGCGAGCGATGCCGCGGGTAAAATTTAGTTATTTAATAAATACTTATTGCCATAACATAAAGTGTCCCATACTTAAAAAGTACTGTTTTTTAATTAAACCTAGGTTAAATTGGTAACAGTACTTTTTCTGGACGAAAGGTACCGTATGTCCTTTTTTGTTCCCCTGACAACGTGTATGCGAAATTTCATGATGAACGGTCGAGTAGTTAAGGTGTGAAAGCGTAACAAACAAACAAACTCACATTCGCATTTATAATATTAGTTAGAATTATAGAGACATATTACGAGTAGTTGAACAAAACGTAGAAAGTAAAGAGAGATAAAAATAAAGTTCATCATAATAAGCTATGCACTAATTTGTAGCACATCAGTTCAGAGCGCACCAATCGCAGCCTCGGTACGCAACAGTGGACTAGAATATTGGAGAATTTAATTTTTGTTGGGCGCAGCCCCACGCACTTGCTTTACGTGGAATAGTATTGGTGCGCTACATGGCATGCCTACTATAATGTGATACCAGCAGTTTTACTTGCGCTTTGTGGAGTCTAGGAAAATAGTATTAAAGATGTTCGGAACTCTTACTTACTACATACTAACAATGTCACTACTCTCTCAACGCTCTGCTGTCTTCGGGCATGCCTTCATACGTATCGTCACCAGACAGCTGAATCCACCATCGTTAGCATTGGTCTTCAAATTTAGTACCTTCGTCCTGTTCCTTCTCACAATCACTCTTTCATTACTGCTACTCTTCAATATAACCTTACTAACGATGCGTCACCATCTGTGCCCGACTTTGTCGTAATGTATTCAACTAGTCCATTAAAATCTTGTTTAGCTTATCATATGATCTCTTACTACATAATTGAGATTGATATCTATGTGTTCTAATAAAACTGAACCGAGGTTGTGTCTGTACGTTACAAACATTTTCTTTTAATGTTAGTTATGCATTGTATAGAAGAGATTGAATACATAACAATACTTTTAGACTTATCTGTCTGTATGTCTATTAGTAGTGACTTAAAGGGAGATAGTTGGAGTTCCACGCATAGGGCTTGAGTTTTATTTCACAATACGCTCCTTGATTATCACTAGCTTTAACGGTTAAGGAAATCTGCATGATTGAGAACTCTCCATTATGTTCACTCAGATATTATGTGAAGTCTACTAACCTACACGTTATCGGCGTGTTAGACTAGGGCCTAACTTCTTTCAAACTGAGAACATTCCTGTGGCCAGCAGTAAAACAGTTTCTAGGCAGAGCTGATATTATATGTATGTTAAATCCGGTATCTCAAAAAATAACAGAAGATATTTTGATACAGTTTTTATAGTTTGGTAGAGCTTTGGTAGAGCTTTCAACTTAAAGTCTGTCTGTCCAGTAGAACCTTGTATACTGATCTGCGTAAAAATCTTCCAAGCGTGTTTGTCACACGAATGAAGTCGCGGGCTAAGGCTAGTAAAATCTATAATATATTCGGCAAGTTGTCAGTTGTTACGAAACGTTAGCTCCTGGTTTATAAGCATACATCAAAAAGTCAACGTAATGGATAAATTAGAAAGCTTCACCGAAACGCCGCGGCTCATTAATCATTTGTGTGTTATTCTGATGAACGATGTTACAACGATACGACATGAATGACTCTTTTAAAATGTAAGTAAGCTCATTTTATACTGTATTGTCTTACACTTGTATCTCTCGCTCCATATATATTTCTCTTATTTTGGTAATTACGTATTTGTATTTTTTAACTTCGTAGATTATAATTTATAACACATTCATGTATGTATAAAAAACGCTTGCATGTCCCCGCAAAAGATGGAAAGGGTATATCGCGCCCTTTTAACGCTGGCTGTTTTTAATATTGCCTATTAATATAATATTTAATATTATCTAACACATAATTTCGGACTGCTTGCTTTCCTTGCTTTGACTGAGGATAATCTGTCAGGAAAACGCAATAACTGCTAGCTGCTAGCCAATCCGGCCATCGAACCTGATATCCCACGATCAGCCGCAAACATAAGCACTAATCTATTCTACAGCACCCACTTTAGTTAGTAATTTCTTATCCTATCTTTCTTAAAGTTACGTAATACAATAGTACATAGTTAAAAGTACGGCATGTTTAATATTTACCACAGCATTTACCCGAAGTTAACATAAAATACACATAAAATTCACCTTCAATATTTCAACGTTTTCACCGCAGGCATTTTTGTGGAAAATATAATTACAACAAATTGCACATTTTTAAAATTTAAATGAGACGGTTGATTTTCTTTATTCGGAATGAACGTGTAAATTTAAATTCGAAATGAATATGGAGTATGTATAACAATATTATATTGCATGTAAAATGGTTTCCAGACTCTGTAAATAGGTATTGTGCTGTCAGCAGTGGACTGAAGATCTTTGCTTCGTGGGCAGCACAGGTAGTACAGGCACTCTTTTTTATGTTAGTTTTACCCGACTACGGCGAAGCCAAAAGGAAGGGTAATGATTTTCGGAGCCTGTGTATGTATGTTTGCATGTTCAACCGTGTTGCCTAAACTACTAAACTGACTTTGATGAATGAGATTTCAATAGATTCGTTTTAATAATCCGGGTGCTATATAAATTTTATCAACATTTTATATGACGGCATTTAAACCTCAGATTCTAACCTCGATAAAAATTTCACTGAGATAATCATCACATTTTTGGTATCATTGTGTTTTGATGAAAACTTAAAAAAAACTCATTTAGTATATATGACCGATCGGAAAACGGCAAAGTATTAAAAAAAGTTTACAAAACTATAACCCGACTATGTAAAAAAAGGTGTCTAAAAGGACGAAACAAGAAAAAACTGTATACCTACTATGATTATGTGGGTGCCAGGAACACCTCCATTAAACAGACAGGGTAGGTGGGTGCGATCATGGCTCAACCTTGACCATTTTGTACCTATGCATTTCTGGATTTCTATCTGAATTATTTTCTTGTTTCGTCCTCTTAGACCCCTTTTTTACGTAGTCGGGTTATAGTTTTTTAAACTTTAATTTTTTAGACCCCTTTTTTATTTTGTTATAATTACTCCATAATTCATAAATAGCTAATAATATAAGGTCTTCCAAACATAATTTCAGTCAGTGCAGCCAGTCTTATGTACAGTGTTTATATAGTGCACTCTTTATTCCCTATCTTATCTTATCTTATCTTATCTTGTGTGGGGGCCAGTCAGTACAGACCGGCGACACTTCGACCCAGTGGGATCTTTTGTGTCGACTTCCCCAATACCAACTGCCATAGATGTTCATGGCAGCTGGGACCGACGGCTTAACGTGCTCTCCGAGGCACGGAGCACGCGATAATTGTCAATCAATACGCACATAATTTCGAAAAGTCATATAAATTTCGAAAGTCAGAGGTGCGCGACGTGGGTTCGAACCCGAGACCCTCTGCATTGCAGTCTGTTGGTCTCCCCACTGAGCTATCGCTGCTTCTTTATTCTCTAACTCTCATAAACCAAAGGGACGGCAATCCGACACAACCGAAAAGAGAGATTAAACGCAGGAACTACGTCTTTTCTTATTTTTCGAGGCACAGATTAGAAGAACATCGCCGACTGCCGAACTACATACTGCTATTGAGAATTTCATGTATTTTTATTTACCTTTTTATTGACACGACATACGGTACGAACCCAAAACCTCATGCACGGCAGTCACTATTTACTCAATAAAATAACAAAACTACACATGGTTTGTGATGCTTATTGCAATTGTTCCCTTTTTATTTAAAATCTTTTATCTGCCTGCAGATAAAACTCTTTAAAATCGGAACTCAACATCAGAACAGTATCAAGATCGAATTATTGTTCACACACATAACCCTCGCAGATATTGCCAAACTGTCCCATTGCATGACATCTCTATTGCGACAATAATATCTGATATCTTGATTTGCTAATAATGCATTATATGTTGCAGATTCATGTGTCTTATATATAGGTCGATGTTTGCTCCATAGTAAACTTTACCTCACTGCTATGCATGAGTTCTTAGGTTCGAATACCGGGTCGGGCCCACGGTTATTGGATTTGTTAGGGCAGCCCGGAGTTAAGTAATTGGTGGTGTTAAACACTGCTATGCGTCGTCCTGCGCCTGATTTCTCTCCGGTCGTGTAAGATTGGCGTCCCATCAGACTATGTGAGTTATGGAACGAAGAGTGCACTAGTGTTTGCGCACATACTTGTGCACTATAATATCTCCTGCGCAGATGGCCAGTCTCCCTTAATATTGGTCAATGCGATCGATCGTAGAACCTTATCGAATCTTATTAGTGAAGTTGTAAGTTATAGTCAAAATATACATATATAATTTCCTATACATATAAATGCGTCGGAAAGCACGTTAAACAGTGGGTCCAGGCTGTCATGAACATTTATGGCAGTCGTTATTGGGAAGTCAAACATCCTGACGACTAGTATAACCATAGAATGATGTTATCCTTCTGGGTTACGGAGGTCAGATGGCAGTCGCTCCGTTTAAAAACTGACATTCAGCTAAATCTCGTTAGACTAGAAATAAGCGGACTCCGGCATAAACTGGGATTAATAATCGCTAGGAAGAAGAAGTCCTATACATATAAAAATTATACGTAAACAGATTACTGTGTACTTTTCTGAACATTTGTGTACGCTTAATTCTACAATGGCCATACTAATTTGAATATGGTTTAATGATGTATTGATTTAAGCTTGGTTTACTACAAAATGTTTGTTTAAATGTAACAAACATTATGTGGTGAGCCGATTAACAAATAAAATATTTATCGATGCCAAAGGAACATAAGAAAAGGGCTCAATGGTAGTGTAGGACAGTGTTGTGCATGAGGTATTTGGGTCCATTGCCGGAACGAGCAAAATGTTATTAGGTCTTTCTATGAAGAAATTGTTAGCACAGAGTCTGAAACTATGCCTACCTATGCCCTATATTGTCGCCTATAGAGTCGTCCCTTAATACGTGGGACCTTATATCATAGGGGACTAAATGTAGGTATAAAACACTTTTGTCTACCTTTGAGGGGTATACTTTGTTTGTACGTTAGGATACGCAAATCACTTATGTTTTTTTTCTTTTTTAGTTTGGGACTTCTTTTGCTATTGTAATATGCCAGTCCCATTGTATCCAAAGCAAATACTAAAATTAAAATAAATAACACTTACATCGATCGATACACCTTTGTGTCCAGAGATGCATCGAGCTAAATGTTAGCACGTATAAATTGGAGCGAGTAAAGTTTAATAAATATAAGATCTGTTTTTAAACTTCTACACAACTGAACACAAGCTTTTTCTAATAAGTCATGAAAAGTGTTAGACCTAAATCTACCATTGTGGATTGGTAGACCCGAATTGTATCTTAAGGAACACTATGAAGTAAGGTTTTCTCACGGTATTTTATTTACTTTACCATTTAAGCAAGGGATAGCTTAGTTAGAGTCCGTAGGACTGCCACGCAGAGGTCTCCAATTCGATCCCATGACCTATCCATATTAAATAATTATTTATCGCTCACTTTAATGGTGAAGCAAAACATCATGAGGGAACCTGCATATGTCTAAGAGTTAGTCTCCATAATACTTTCAAAGTATGTGGGCTAGCATGGTGAACTACAGCCTAACCCTGCTCACCCTGAGAATTGGCCTGTCCCCAGCAGTAGCGCAGTTTATATATATAGCTAATATTATATTTAAGCGAATGATTATTAATTATTTAATAATATCTTAACGGCAAAAAATCGGAATTGAGCAGCATCGTGCATGTCAGACCATGACCATGTGTAGATCGAACTCGAGACCTCTAACGTGGCAGCCGTGCTCTCCTAACATTACTGCCGCTTGCATTATAACTTTAGCAAGTCATTATTGTTAATTTGTCTCTCTTTTAAATTGCACTTGATATTGTTTTATTCTACCAAATAAACATAAAAAAAACTGCAACATAGCAAGGTCTTTGACACTTCCTTTATCACATATATCAGTGTCTAGCCAAACTCATTAACTTGTCTAGCTCATGTCTAAGGTAAATGACTCCATAAATTTACCAAATCGTCTTTCAATACACTGTCTAGCCAATCAGCTGATTATTGTTCATTGTTAAAATCTATAGCAGATATCTAATTTAATTAACTTCATCAAAAAACGTCACGACATGTGGTCTAATAAAAATGAAGTATGCTTTTGACATGTCAAGGTGGAACTTCTAATTTATAAGAAATAAAAAATAATAAAGATCTTCAACAGAAGCTATTCGCAATAATCAATCGTCTGTCCTCGAGTCACAAGTGCAAAGTTCGAACTTGAACTTGACCTTGTTATAATATAATGACCTTTGCTATGACATCAGGTGATGAGTGTGAGAACTTTTATGTGTTTGTCTTGGTGTGTCAGCTTTTTACGAGTTACGAGTTACCTTTTTATACATATACACGTATAGATATAGATATTATGTCTATTTAAAGAGTTAACTAACATTAAATCTTTGGAACTATGGATATAGTTGGAATAACCGAGCTCGGAATTCAACGTTGTAAGGGACAAATCACTTGATGTCTGTCACTTGATAATTTAAAGTTTTTTGCGTAATATATAGCTTTGATATAAATATGTACCAATATTTTATTGTAAATATTGGAAATATCTATATTATAAAATATACCAGTAAAGTCGTTTTTAATCAAATTTTAGTTAGCTTCGTAGCTAAGAGTTTTATAAATTGTGTTTTGCTAACAATGTTTTCAAAACTTATATGCTTTTAAAATAAATTATGTATTTAAATAATAATAATAATAATAATAATAATAATTTATTTCATAAAAAGCAGAAGTACATGATTAAACAAGTTTACATTTTCAATTTTATATATATGATAGATATCTTTATGGCATCTGTGTCTGAACTAGATAAATTATTATCTGTATTTCAGACAACAGCGCTCTCCCTGGAAGTGATGCATTTAAGACAAAAGAACAAATGAGGACAACAATAATAACATGAATCAAATAAATAATAATAAATCACAATAAAAATACAAAAGAATATCATTAAAGAAAAAAGTAACCAAATTTGATAAAAATACAACATAAAAAAGAAAAAAAAAAATGTAAAATGTAAAAATGACCTCCCTGTGTTTGGAGTGATGATGATTTTTTTTTTTTATTTTTTTTTTTTTTTTTATTTTTTTTTACACGCAACACTATCTAGTCCAAACTAAGCAGAGCTTGTACTATGGGTACTAGACAATGGATAAACATACATATATACTTTTTTTTGTAAATACATACATATTATACTTAGAAACACCCAGACCAAGACAAACATCCATGTTCATGCACACAAATATTTGTCTTGTGCGGGAATCGAACCCGCGACCTCAGGCGTGGCAGTCGGTTACACTAACCACTACGCCATCGAGGCCGACATGTGTGTGTGTAGGAGGGTGAGAGTGAAAATTACCATTATTGTATTAAAGTTAACAAGCCTTCGGTTTCATCGTATGTTAATTTACGAATATAGTCAAATACTTTATCCTTGCACTCATGTTTATTTAATCTCTGTATTCGGATAGATTTGTCAATTTTTTTGTACAGATATGGACCTAAGAAGCAGGAGTGTTTGTTGACGTATGGGTGTTTAAACGTAGGTCTATTAGTGAAATCCGTAATATAACGAATACTACGACAAGGAGCACATTATGAAATAGGTGAAAAGAAAATTCGTGCCTATCTTGTTTTCAGTACGTATGGCTCTAGATATTAAAATGATTTTGATTTACGTGTTGGAACAAATAAAAAAAAGCTGTTTACGATAAATTTGCTTGTTATACAGTTCAGAAGCTAGTGTCTAAATCAGGGTCGAGTCTCACTGCTGGGCACATGTCTTTTCTCCGTCTATAAGGTTTATACTATAGTCCACCAAATATCGTACATGCAGGTTTCCTCACAGTGTTTTCCCTCACGGATCTATCAAATTGTATAAACAAGCAATATTATCTCCAAAACCCGAACCAGTTTCTATAACAAAGCGTATCGTACCTGTAACACTTACCGCTATCAAAACACATGCGTTGTTACGTGAATAGCTCTTATCAGTCTGATAAGCTTAATGATCGTATAGTATTGATTTTTTTGTCCCCGCTAGTTAGGATGAGTTTATATGTAAATACCGTATGTTGATAAGAGATTTGCGTATTTTTGTGAATATAGATAGACTATTCAGTTTTTGTAATACATAATGTAGCGGCTATATTGTTTGTCCTAAACCATTAGCTTGCGCTTATGTTTGCTGCTGCTGCACGGATCTAGGGTGTTATGCCCAGTTCTATAACATATATATTAGCTACGAAGCAAACTTTAAAATTTGATTAAAACGACTTTACTGGTATGTTTTACTATATAGATATTTCCAATCTTCACAATAAAATATAGGTACATGTTTATATCAAAGCTATATATTACGAAAATATATTACGACAAAAGCTTTTAATTATCAAGTGACAGACATCAAAAGATTTGTTCCTTATAACGTTGAATTCCGAGCTCGGTTATTCTATAACTTATTTTTTGTTTTAAAAAGACAACAACTGTACTGTATACAAATCCTGTGTAATGGAGTACTTTACAAACATTAAGACAATGGACACAAAATACACCAGATTGGTACAATTATTAGTAAATTACACAAATTGTCCTCTGTAAGGTTCGAACCCACTACACTCAGCGCCATAGCAATGGCGAGGCGGCCACTGAAACCATTCCGCCATCGCAATTCGCAGCGGCTGGGTCCAAAAATTTGATGCCTAGCTCTTAAGCAATTGCTTACGTATTAAGTAATAGTCATCCACATCAGTCGGCGCAACATGTCTCTCTCTTCCATAAATCTCTATCGCTCGTCATCTCAGCACTCACACCTTTCCTGGCCATATTATCTTTTATGCAGTCCATTCATCTTTTCTTGGGTCTTCCTCTACTAGATAATCCTTGCACTTCCATCCTCAGAGCTCTCCTAACAACATTTCTTTCATATCTTCTAATCACGTGTCCATACCATGACAAACGTTTACTCCTTAATTTTTTCGGCACAGGTGTAAAGTAACAAAAATGTACTTGCCAAAATAATAACGACAAAGACTTAAATTGTAATTACCATTTTAATCTATCATAGAGTTTAACAACTCTGTTGTCTATGATCTGTAAAGTTGTTAAAACTTCGTCATTAGATTAATGGTCGTTGAGATTGTTTTAAAATGATAATTTTGTGCTACCATCTCTTGTTAACCCGAAAGGTTATAGCGAAGGTGGAAGGCGGAAGGCATTATGTTTCACACGAGTACAATATATTTAACTAGTTCCTACCCGCGGCTTTGCCCGCGTGATAGAAAAGCCGTGTGTTAATACATGACTAGGTTTATATTATACCAAATTTTCGTTCAAATTGTGTTTACGGGTTTGAATGTGTAACAAACTCCTAAACACCTTTTCAAAATGATATCTATGATATTAGCGTTTTATTACTTATATACCTATATTTCTATATACGTATCAATAGGACTGTCTTAATTATTATTTTACCGGTTTTTCTTATAAACTAGACTTATAAAAAATATTCTGCAGATAGCTTGAATCATGAGAACAGAAAATGAAGTCACGAGCGTTAACAAATTTCCAACGATTATTTGCTTTTTCAACTTGATACTAGGGTTATCTACTCAGAGAATGATATTTATTTATTATGTATAACTTTATTAATAACAATCTAATATTGCAGCCAATGTTATATGGCTGCAATATTAGATTGTTTTAAAGTTTCACTTTTGCTGTAACCAGAGATAATTAAAAAATATTCTGTACTATGAGCAGAGGAACCACTAATTTTTGACTCAAACACTGAGAATTATCCTAATAACCCTAAGTATTATAATCATTCATAGACTACGAAGACCTTACCTTCAAGCATATCATAACCTTGTTGGCTATTGTCACGATAAGTATATAAAAAATGGAGTCTTATATTTCCATATATTCATGTATAACCAGACGGAAGCATATATCCGAGCGATGGTCTGCTAACACGATTGATCATTTGGCCAACAGTCCTTACAACCATAAAACACATTTTCTTATCTCAACACATTCTATATATTATATATCGACCCACTTAAAACTTGCACAGACGGAAAAGGATGATCCCATACAAGTTGAAAACGGTTTCCAGTTGTATTATTGAACAAGAAGTCTCAACAATAGCAAACCATTGAAAAGTACGCAATATCGCAACAACTACGTACCTATATAAAACGAATGAACTGAAACGAACGAGTGAACCTTTTGAACGCACTCGACCGACGAGTGAACGAATGGATGCCGTTTAGATATCTGTGGAACGCAGCCGATAGCATTTTATATAATAATTTAAAAAAGGAATTCATTGAGGTTCGAAATGTCATTTCTTTGGTCTATGGATTACTGTGTATACTCTGTGTTTTAAAGTGAATTGAGAGTATCTTGGGTAATATTGTACTTTACCGATATAACAATATTATAGATCTTTTACTACCTTTCATCATAAATTATTATTAAGCGGATAATCTGTCTTCGTCGACGCCTGCCTGTCGTTGGTCTAGCAGCCTTATAGATCACGTACTTATTTCGTTTAAAATAAATTAACATAAAATATACTTACAAATATTATACTACTTAAAATTATAGTTTTGGCTCAAGATTATAGTAATAAGTACTACTATATTAATTTCACTTATTTATTGTCAAAAGAGGCAACACTAGTGAGTTATGACGTCACAGTTTAGTAATATTATAATATTTACATAGACAAAATGTTGTGAACAGAGATAACAAAAATTATTCTGCGCCACGTATATATTGTCAAATATATTTATTTAGCGCCTTGTACCTTAACCTACCAAATTATAATCAATCAATATAAATAAAAAAAGAATTCATGACTCACTTAAAAACTGATTTATCCCAGAACACCCAAGCCAAAGGCCAGAAATATTAAGTAGGTATTGCGCACAGATGCCCTTTACTATTTTAACAAGGATTTTTATAATTTGAATTCACACTTGCAATATAAGTTGGTAATCATTGTTAGAAATAACTATTTTCAGGCTTTTAGTTATTCTCTCGGTATAGGATAAAAATAACTTAAGAACTCGAGCGATTTAGCGCGATCTTGCGTAGATGGAATCGCTGGTAAAAGCTATTCTGGCGCTGAAGTTATCTTTCACTCATCTAGTAGACATCGCTCATTTTCAGAATTTAATATCAAATATAATAATTAACAATAATTAATTATTAAAATTAAACTGTATTCATTCATTATTAATAATATAATACTAGAACTTGCTTCTATGTTTCCAAAAACCTCCCACACTAGGCTAAGCCTGTCCTATGAGATGCTTTTAAATACAAATTACCAGTATCTGTAATAGTAACGGTATAATATAATTACAACAATCTTTATAATTAGCATGCATTTTCAGTTAAGTTTAACTTTAATATCATAGAATATTATATCTGCTTTATACGGATTCTATCGCGCTGTTTATTCAACACTTTGATTACATAATTTTGAAATTATGATACTACATCTATAACTTTGCTACTATTCATGCTATTTAAACGATGAAACGAGAACGAGTAAAATGAAATGCTGAAAAGCAACCGAAACGTCAGGGTAAGTGTAAACCTAAATCTAGATAGTTTTGATAATTTAAATACCATTGAAATTAAACTCATTTATACGGACCGCCAGCTTGGGATCTAGTAATTCAAATAGTCAAACCCAAGAAGAAGCAAACCACAGCTAGACTTCATGATACTTTGAGCTCGTTCTGCGTAAATAGAAACACCAATGATTAAATTATGTTCGGGTACTTTGAAATAACTACACTGGAACATTGTGACAACTACCATCTTAGTCTCCCCGTGACCATGCT
The DNA here is from genome assembly GCA_963675205.1 of Catocala nupta. Classification (NCBI taxonomy): domain Eukaryota; kingdom Metazoa; phylum Arthropoda; class Insecta; order Lepidoptera; family Erebidae; genus Catocala; species Catocala nupta. The sequence continues at coordinate 11,081,602 of OY776094.1, forward strand.
GCTGAACAGCAACCGAAACTTCGGCCAAAGTGTAAACCTAATAATTTTATCAGCTTAAAAATTAGTAATATTAAATAGTAGTAGTAGTATAACAGTTAAAAAATTATGTAATACAGTGTTAAATAAACAACGCGATAAAATCGGTATAAATGAGTTTAATTTCAATGAATAACATTCGCGTTAACAAAACACAATATTTAAATACCAGTTTAATGCAATGAATAACATTCGTGTAAACGTACGACAATATTATGTCTCTTTTTTTTTTCCTTTAAAAGACAACTCCCGTACTAGGAAAAATTCCTGTGTCGCGGGGGACCTTACAAAATTTCAAACAACGGACACAAAGAACACACAGACTCGGAACAACAATTTGTGGATCACACAAAGTTTTGTTCCGTTTGAGGATTGAACCCACAACACTCGGCGCAGTGGCAATTGCGATCACTTAAACGACTCCGCCATCCGTGCAGTCAAATCATTAATGATCTTTCTTCCTCTAATATCACGTATCTTATTTTTAAATTTCTCAAACATTGTTGAATTCACTACAGAACGTAAACATACGACTTAAAATCATAAACATATTCGAATAAAGTGGTTTTATATTCATACGATATTTTCATATAAATAACTCCGTCCATTCCGATGATTTATTTTCCCTTAGACAGCATTATCACGCAACATACTTAATGTATTGCTAAGCTTTATATTATAGCTGAATCTGGTTATCTAGATTTATGTTAGTATAACATATTTTTGGATGAAAATTATTTGGCACTTGCTCATTTTAGTCGTTGTATAGGTAGGAATATATATTGAGTGTACGGGAATTTGAGATGTAACAAAATATGGAAGTACTAACATACTTAAAATAAATTATTTTAATTGCTATGTAGCCCTCCTCCTCTCTCCTTGTTTCTTTTTTTTTTTTTATGGTATAGGTGGCAAACGAGCAGATGGATCGCCTGATGGTAAACGATTACCGCCGCCGATGGACAGCCGCAACACCAGAGGAGTTACAAATGCGTTGCCCGCCTTTTAAAAAGAAGTACGCTCTTTTCTTGAAGGTTTGTAGGTCGTATTGGTCCGGAAATACCGCAGGCGACAGTTCATTCCATAGTTTAGTTGTGCGAGGCAGAAAATTTCTGGAAAAGCGCACAGTTGTGGACTGCCAATCATCTAAATGATGGGAATGGAATCCATAATAATCTTATTTATTTATAAATTTATCTTAGTATAACATTATGGAATATAGTATTACTTATCGGTTTTATAATTTTGTATCCTTGCTACATCACATTTGGAGATGATTATTTATATACTGTTATGTTTCAAATTTTGTTCTGCTGTGAAGCACGTGCGCGAAGAATGTTTTTATATTAAAGTTTACAGCAGATAATAATATAATAACAATAACAGCCCTATTTATAAGCTGCTGCTCATCTTCTTAGTATCACAAGAGTCAGGTTATATCTATTACAACACGCTAGCGTTCGCAAATTTCACAGATCTTTGAGAATCGTAATCATTATTGTTAAAGAAATCTTTTGTCGTGATCTTTTCTAAAAACTGGAAGCGGCTCACCTGGAACGTTACTACCGTCAATCAGAAGATCACATCCAACATTTGTGTTCTTGTAATGAGCAGGCTTTTGACAAGTATCTTAAGTGAACGTATTTAATGTGTTTTATACAAATATATATTAAAATTAATTTAATATTAAGTTTAAATTATAACAGAGTAAAATGACAATCAATGAAGCAGGACTTAAACTTCATGAACTGTCTTTTCCTCTGTTATAATTTACATTATAAAATATATTTTAATTTACTTAATATCGCTAGCACAGAGAATATAAACCAGTAGTCACTTCACCACTGGAAATGCTTTGGGTATTGGCAAACATTTGCAATTCTAAAATAATTGTACCAACTGAGTTCTTTGAGCTGTTTCAATAGTTGTTTTTTAGTATATTTGCGGGCTATCAGCGGCTCGCAAAGCAAAATATACACTCACGAAATAGTGTTTTGGTGCAATAACACGCTTAGTAAAGTTGCCGAGTGAGCGATCAAAGCGATCATTATGACCGGTTGGGTGGCTTGACTAAGTCAATACCACTGCGGCCATTTAACATTACCCTATGGTATAATTCCCTGTTTTGTTTTATTTATGCAATTTAAACTGCTGTTTTTTTTGTATGGATGCTTTGAGCTGAATTTTACGAAGTATAAAAAGTATATAAAATTTGAAGACATTCATTGTTTACCTTATTGGTCATGCAGGATATGTTTGCGACCTATCATGAGTCCCAAGTTCCATTCCCGAGTTGAACAAAGTGCTATTGAGTTTTTTTGTTCGGTAATTTTTAGAAGCAGCCCGGAATCTAGCAATTTTCCCCGGAAGCATTAATAAGCTTACCTTCTTATATGCAATCTATAACATAGTTGAAATATACCACTACCTGTTTCTACAAGGACAAGTGTGATTTTATGTATATTAAGAGGTTGAGACGGCATGGATAGCTACTGGTTTTATCTTACATTTATCTTAATCCATTTTGTAATTTTTGTTTATATTGGTTTCAAAACTTAGCTACTGTTTGAGTTCGCTCATAGTGACAAGTGGATTTAACGAAGCTAGCTACGCAGTTATACAGAAGATGCATTTGTGTGTGGACAACCACAAATACACTCTCTAAACAGAGACTAACTGTCATAGTCGAATAGGTCAACAATCAAACAAGATAAGGCGCAGGAAAAACGGCTTAATATGCTTTCGGACGAAAAATACTATTAATATGGTTATGTTATGCATCTGATTAAAAAAGTGAAAGGAAGGCCTTGGTGGTTATGAACAACTGGTGTTCACACGACACACGAGAGATTAAGTAATTAAAAGCATACTTACTCCCGAATGCACCATACAGATAATGAAACTAATTAATATAATCTCATATGCATACGCTCGCAAACAATATTAAATGAAAAACAATGAACAAAAGAGATTTATCACTCGAAAATTTCGAAACGTAAATATTAAAATTAATGGACAAATAAACGAATTTAATTCAATCAAGTCGCAAGCAGAAACGTTTGGTCAATTTATGAATTAAACGTTTTATTATTGCAAAAATGGTTCCAGTCCAGAGTGAATGAACGAGTGAACGGAATGACATTGAATGTATTGAATGTAGAGCGGTGCTTAAAGTGTTAATGTTTTTACTGGTAAAGACAATGAAATACTTTTTTTGTTATTTTATTGATCGGTTACTAAAGTATATCAGTTACAGTATTTCAACGGCGGTTTGCAGTAATGTAGTCTGATATCAGACGTTACGCACGGTGGACGTATGTCATATATACATATATATGTATAAGTAATGTCGAAACTTGAAAAAACAGATATAGAACATCTCAGACCAATTCGGATTTCACGATTTGCCTACTGGTTAAAGAGTTTTCTTTGTGTCCGTTAGTTCAATGATTGTAAAGTATCTTATGACATAGGAATTGAAAAGAATTTTCCTAATATTGTCTTCTGTTTACGCTAATGTTAATCATTGAAATTAAACTACTATATACGGATTTTATCGCGTTGTTTGTTTAACTCTGTATCTATTACATCATTTTGAAAACTGTTACTCTACTACTACTACTATTGAATTTTACAAATTTTATGCTAATAAAATTATTAAAACTATTTATATTTAGGTTTACACTTTCCCCGACGTTTCAGTTACTTTTCAGCAGCCATGGTCACGGGGAAACTTTCTCCCCGTGACCATGGCTTTCCTATTTGTGGGCAAAGTTTGATACCTAACTTTTTGATTTTAAGCCTGTAATTTGATAGCGTCGTAAGACCCATGAGGCTATCCAAAGTATTATCAATATTAGTATGAATTATTCAGCCTTACGTATCTAATTCAGTTTAGCAGCACTACACACAGTCCCGAATTCCACATTTAATCGAAGCCATATTCCGATCACAAGTTTATCACAGCTGGGTTGTTCTAGGATATATAATGATAATAAATAAAATTCTAGGTACAGCATTTACCAAGTTTCATCACACTGGTAATTATTTGCACCAATAGCCATTGGCCTTCCAAAACGTAGTTCCTTTATTTTTCTTTTGAAAAAGACAACTCCCGCACTAGAAATAATTCTTGTGTCGCGAGGGATTTTAGAAACATTCAAAACAATGGACACGAAGAGCACTTGGAACATTTATTTATCGATCACTCTTTTTTTATCCCGTGTGGGCATCGAACCCACAAAACTCTGGGCGGCAGCAGTGGCGATACGCTATTCGTGCAGTTAATATGACTGACGCATAGCCACGTTAGCTTGCTTATCCCTAAAACAATTTCAGAGAAATAGTTCCTTGCCGAATATTCTTTCAAAGAAAATATTTCGAAGAAGTTCAGAGCATAGTTCGTTTCATAACACGACTTTTAATTTCAGTACATTCAGCTAAAAGGATTACCTTGCTCATAAACTATTTAAATTAACGTCAGTTCATATAAATGATAATTGCCTCCCACATTATGTCATGTTCAGATTATGGAAATGTCGCCAAATCGCTTGCTGTAGCGGTTCGTGTGGAGAGCCTACATCAAAATTAAATTATTCATAGGTTACGTGAATCACTCTTGATAATGTCAAGATTTAAATATATATCTTCTTTTCAATAGACGCCGGTGGCAGTAAAATTTTCTGAGATATTATTTATACCTATGTGGTGTGCTAAGATGTTTTAGGATGTGGCATAGATGGATAGAAAAATATTGTCGAACAAGGCACAGTAGAAAATGTAAGGAAGCCATTTAAAGGCTTACAATCGCATGAGAATTCGCGCCTTAGAAACGCTGATTAATAAAAAACTATAGACAAGCATTTTACTTTTTAATACTCATTTACTGCATTCAACTATGTTAGCTTACGTGGTAGGTACCAAAGTAACTTTTCATCATCTTGAAATCGAGGACTCTATCAAGCACAGCAATTTGCTTAGGAGAGTCTTCTTGAAACAAGTTCTCGGAATAAATTAGTGCCGCTCTGAAAAGTGAAAATGACCGGTTTAAAGGTTTCAAAGTAACCGAAATTGATGACCATGCATAAGAAGAGGAAATTGTTAATGATTAAATAACGCATTATTTAATAATTTTATAAATGAACAAGAAAAGTCTTACGTAATTATGTTCTGTATATACTTATCGGCGTTATAGCAGAGGCACCGTATTCTGTTAGGATGAGAAGGGTAAGCCTATTTAAATGCGGGCTGACAGATTTGAAGCAGCTTCAAGAGCTTTATGAAGAATTATTGGGATAGTAAATTTCTTAAAAGATGCCTTATTTTCAAGTAGTCAAAGCTGGGTTCCTTTATTTGGTAAATCAGGCATCACATTACTTATATTTTTAATTGCTATACAGCGTCACTATATTTAAGTATTTTCTGTACTGCCACTTTTATTAAATTTAAAATATTACAAATAGCGTACTTGTATTATGTTATAATATTTTATCAAATAGTTCGATCTAACTGCCAATGGTCAATCGAGAATTTAAATGTTTAATTAATTTAGGTCTAAGCTTTTCAACTAGTTGGACCGATGGCCTGAAGAATGTGAATAGAATATACACGATGCAGAAGACTGGTGAAATTAGGATCCCTCCACCTAACTATCCAGTGGATGATTACAGGCATAGTTTCAGTACCACATCTAATAATAATCTCAAACAAACCTACGGTAGAAGTTATATCAAGGATGGTTATTAAAATACAATGCCGCTTTTTAAGTATAGGTTTGTTACGTATACCAAATAGTGAAACACAAAAATAAGATTTTCTTAAATCTAGTAATTACTCCTTGTTATCGTTTTTAAATAGCAGAAGAAAATAAAGGTCTTATTATGCCATAATTAATTAAAACTGTTCATAAGTACCTACTAAAATCTCATCGCTGAATTAGTATACACTATGAATGTAATAATACTCACAAAAACACATCGTTCAATTTGATAAGCTTACGGTACCTTTTCGATTCTATATCTAACCCTAAATCACTCCTTATTTCATGGGCTACACATATGAAATTACTGGGCAAACTTATCTACTTTATCAGGAATAGCAAATTACAGGGTAATATCAGTAATTTTCATACATTCAGCAAAAGATATTTGCGGAGGTATATGTCGGTAATTCTCATGATGAACGAATGATTATGAGTGAATGAACTGGTCGTATGGGTAGGTAATTACGTTAATAAAGCCGAGTCGATGTCGTTGAACCGATTATTGAGCTACGTACAATGAATGTCGTATATATATGTATAATAGATACAATGACTAGCGCAATTTGTGATATATGTCTGGTCAAATAAGTATGTTTTCTTATTCTTCTTTCTTTTTTTTGCGGTGGTCGCTAACCTACAAAACAGAGTTTCATATAACGGAAGTATTTTTTGACTTAACGGTCTGTTTTGGCAACTAACATATAAGACTGGGGACTTACTTGGTTGTCAATGGGAGTCACTACTGACAGCTTATCTGCTTTCGGGAGCACGAAGCGAACTTAATACCACAGCAGCAGCTTGTTGCCAGATTTCTTGCTGCAATTAAAAACTTTATTTTTGAAATACTATCTCGACATTGTTATATTTTTAAATGGACCGTAAGTGTCTAAGGTAATTAAAGTCAATATCATAACAGTTCTACAATTCCAATAATCAAAATGGTGGATTTTCCTATTAGAATTTACTGACTGCATACTGTCAGACAAAACAAAGTCATTTGTCAAACAAAAATTTATTTTACCTATCTACACAAATCTTGATTAAGTGAATTGCTCCGTACTGTCTATCCGAACATATATTATGTCCAAAATAGCTTTAATACAATCTAATCTTTCTGACCTTTACACATCTTCAATTGTACTGCCTTTTCAAACAAACGATCCCGCCACTATTTCCAACCACGTCCCACACGTCACAATTATATACAACCCTGTCTTCTTAACTCGCAGAAAAGCCGATATACCAAGAAAAAGGAAAAAAGAAAAATCACTTAGAATTATTTGAGGTAAAATCCCGTGAAATCTTTACATTAGTCTTCGTTTTTTAGAAGGAAAATCCAGTTTATTGAGTTAAACGAACTATTAGGTATACGTGTATGCGTATGGTTACAATGGATATGAATAGTGATGACGAAATAATATGATATGGGTATAGTATTGTGGTATAAAGACTTAATAAATAATAAGAACGTAACTTAGACAAGTTACGTTCTTATTATTTTTTTTATTGAATCTCGTTCATATCTCCAAAGATCTAAGCTGTTTAACTTGCCGCGTAATACGGAGCGAGTCTATTGTCATCTATTGGGCACATTTCTTGTGCTGCATCTGTAGGAATTAACTAAAACGCATTGAATCGATCTCAAAACGAGGTGTATCTTATGCCAAGGGACCAACGAGGAAATTAGTGAATTCTATCTACACTCCAAAATGCTGTGGTCTGGTATTCTCCATAAGCTGTTAACATGAATAACAATTGTATTTATTTTACAGGAGCAATGACTACTTTGTTATTGTAAGTGTTACAAGTGTTCATAGGCTTACTATTTACCATACATACATAAAATAAAGCTTTAAATTACTCTTCTGTCAGCTCAAACAAGAACAACCAAATTTTGTTACACAGATTTAAAAAAGACAGATTCTATTAACAAATATTTTGCTAGGCACAAGTTCCAATAAAATAATGTTGGTATTACCTTTACCTTGGCTCGTGAAGAATGATTGTTTGTTTAGGCAAATCTCGTAAAGCACTCAATCGATTTTGACGGCTATATCTCATGACCCACCTTCATAAAATAAGAATATATTTTCCTCTGGGGTACAGTGAAGCTCAAGTTATGTTGTTTAGTTTGACAATATTGCAATATGTTAGGTTTGTAGTAAATAATTGTTATATTGGGTATGGTATATTATATTTGAGAATAGAGCCTTGCTGATTTCAGCATGAATGGGCTGACTTGCGTGGAGAAGTACACCTGAGATGTCAGGGTTTTCAAGTAAAGAAACAACCTCTTCGGTCAACCTATATTTATTGAATGCGATAATTATAACACGATACGAAATGTGCACATCAAGCAATTAACATAGTCAGCATTTCTTATATATTATATGGGATCGAATACACTAAGACAATAGCTCTTAAGGAACTTACATACTAAATGTTTATACACTTCACACCCTTTCACAGAACATCGATATAAAATGAGAGTATACGTAATATCTAGATATAAATATATATATTATACTAGCTGTCCCGACAGACCGCTGTATTGTAAAGACAAAAAAAAATTCTAAGCCATACACGAATCCACTTGAACACACACAAAAAAAAATCATTCAAATCGGTCCAGCCGTTTAGGAGGAGTTCACTGTCAACACACGTACAGAAGAATTATATATATAAAGATATATATATATATATATATATATTTACTAATCATCCCTTCGGTCCCTACTTCCTCCCATCCCCTTTACACAGGCAACTGCTTACCATCTAGCAGCAGACCTTGTGCTTATTTGTGGTTAATGGTAGGCAGTAGCTTGGTTGTATCTGCTTGTAATTCCTTCTGTGATTCTACGAAATAATATCCATATCCATTAGCCGCGGTTACTGCTTACCATCAAGTAGGCCGAAGACTTGTCTGCTAAAAACAACAATAAAAACTACGGCAGGTACAGGCCACGAAAAATGTGTTGATACATACAAATATTGATATGCAAGTTTTTAACAAAAAATACTCATACAAATTATATTCATAAAATAATTACCGTTTATGAATTAGGTTTAGTTTAGTTTACCCTTGAACTTGACTGGAAGATACAATAAAAGTTTCATTTAACTACGAGCTTCTAGATGACGCAGACATACGAGTATGTATGTATATTTCAAATCTGACGCATAAGTTTAGTCGATTTACTTTGACAACATTTTAAGTGTAAGTTGCACGACGATGGGTGCACTGGAGACATAACGATACTTGCAAACAAATGAATATATCAAACAAAAACATTCCTTTATAATATATTTGATAAGTAATAAGGAGCAAGAATATTGCCGGGTAACGTCCACAGGTCAAAGCAGCCAACAGCAAGGGCGAATTACATATAATATATATTTAATAATATCAGCCCTGTTTATAAACTGTCATACTGCTGGCCATGGTCCTCTCGTTGGTATGAAAACGGTAAGGCCACCGTCCACCACGCTGGCCCAGTGCGTGTTGGCAGACTCCACACATTTTTGAGAAAACATTATCTAAGACAAGTAGTAAGAGTCAGACAAGTAGGTTTTCGCACGATGTTTTCTTTTACCGGTAAAACGAGCGATATTTATAGAATTACCTACCTTAAAAAATAACAAAGCTCAGTAATACGAGGGAAAATGTTAGGTATACTTTAATCGATAATTACGCATACGCCTGATTTCATAATGTAATGACCAGTATTAAATAATCCAAAATACCTACTTTCTTATTTTGAAGTCTTCGACCATTGCATCATTGGTTACAAAACCGTGAAAATCGTGTCAGATATGATGCTAAATCGATGATATTTGCATCAGCATCCAAGGTCCACTGGACCTGGTGTACAGGTCTGACGGGATGGGGCGCATTCCTTGGTACCGCGATCCGCTACTCACACATACAAACACGTTCACACGGACGCGAGTATACATGAATACACGAATCACCCACACATAAGTACGTACACCAGAATATGCTGATTTATTTTTCGAACACGCACACATCGGCGTGAATACGGATACACGCACACTTATGTATATTGCGCACGCGACGCTTGTTCGACAATTATTGTTCGTGACAGGTGATAATTTGTTAATATATTAAGTAATTTATCGTTAATGAAGAAATTGATTTATGTAAAACATTACGCTGTAGTCTGTGTTTATATAGGTATTGTTACATCAAACATCGGCGCAATGACAATGGTAAGGTGACCACTTCAACCACTATGCCATCCATATAGACCTACAATAAGTGTTTACAAAGTTCAGTTACGCAAAGCTGTTCACGGTTCATACTTGGAAACGCTCGCTCTATAGTTTACCCTATATACCCTTAGTTTAGTCCAAAACAAAAAATGAACAATGTTATATTAACATAAATTATAATACTACTACGAATTATGGATCGATTATAACAAAAATACATTGCGACAAATTTAAAGACTACAAAATTAATGACAAAAACCTGAATTCCGTAAATCGCGATGTTCGTAGTAGACATGCGCATGAGTCGACCGGTCCCAAACAAAAGGGAAAGGACGATGGATGCCGTAGAAAACGAGAGGGACAGACGGAATACGTCGCATTCCTGCAACTTGTTTGGTACAGATTAAAATTCTGTTGAACTGGATCTGGTTTTCGGGAATTTGTTCTGTTTTTCTTTCGAGTTTGCTGTATAAATAGTGCTGATTTGACAATTCCATTTTTAGATCACGTGGCATAGTTGTTTAGGCGGTCATAATTAATTGGTTTAAAATTCAAAATTCGGTCTAAACTCATGTTTAATTGTACTGCAGGTATCAACATCGGCTTTCAGTTATGTTTCGTGTTCTGTCAGATTTATACCAAGCCAAAGCTAAGTAACAAGCGCGTGCTATTGCTTTAGCAGGTAATCATTCCTGTAATACCTTTTAACTCTATTTTTCGATATTATAAAATTCTAGGTGTTGTTGTCGCTTACGCGTTGAACCAAGTTTGACATAGAGCCGCAGCTATTAATTAAAGTATAATATGAATGTGCTTAATAATATGACGAAATATTAAATAATTAGTTTTCTATACGTAGAGCTTTAAGACGTATGTTAACATTCAGGTAATAAATCTCATTGTTCTTTAATATATTGTCTTTTCAACCATAGTCCTTTTTTTCCGCTTTGTTTAACTATGTATTTATTGCACATCAAATAAACAAATAATTAACATAATATTTACAAGAAATATTAACTAAAGAGAAAAACAATTTCAAACGCAGTCATAACCTTTCATTCCATTTAAGGCATACACGGTGATTGAAAATCGATTCGTATAACATTTTCGAAATCTGTAGAATAACCTATTCAGAATTTATTCAAAAAGCGAACACCAATGAAACGGCAATGACAAGCCAACCATTCAAATTTCGAATTGAACGAATAAAAGATAAAACTACTAATAGAATGGACTGGAGCTAAATCAATCATCGATATCAGAGAACGAAATCTCGCTTTGCGAATGAAAATTTAAAACGATGAATTATCATATTTAACTTGCACAACGACGTTATTTAAAAATGTAAATAGCAAAATGCAGGTTTAATAATCCATTAAACCTGCATTTTCTTGTTCTGTTTATTAAACTCTAGTTGCAGATTATGGTTTATCTTGCTTAAATTCCGAGACCACAAACCAGGATAAAAAGGATCCTATGTATTAATCCAGGACATATTTATATGTATACTAAGATTTAACTAAACCCATTTAAAAGCTTAGGCTTGATTAGGTAACAAATATCTAAACCTCCAAATTTTTACGTTAACGTTTATACTCGTAGGTATTCGCTATTAGTACGATAGGATAAGATGTGTGAAATCAAATCCTAAAATTATACATTGTGTAAATTTGATGCTATCCCTTTTTTAACAATAATATTAAATAGGGACTTACAATTATAAGTCAGCGTTTGTTAACATAAATGTCTTAAATTCACGTTTTGTGTCCGCGATATATTTGCATTTTTAAAGTAAACTGTAATATTGCTCTGGACTTTGAGCTATGTAGATTCATAAGAAGTGTAATACACCCTCGTGACATGACGCCAACAGCTGAACTATAGTTTAACTTCCACTAAATATTTAGAGAGCGTAAATTCGCGTAAACCGGGTATATTTCAAGACTTCTTATTGTAATTTCAGTAACTTAACTAAACTTCTTCTCCCTAGCCTTTATTATTCCCAAGTCACTTGGGGTCGGCTATTCTAGTCTAACCGGATTTGACTGGATATCAGTTTTTACACGGAGCGGCTGCCACCTGACCTCCGCAACCCGAAGGCTAACGATACCCTAAGGCTAGACCAGTGTCAGGATATTATAGGGCACTGACTTCCCAATAACAACTGCCATAGATGTTTATGGCAGCCGGGACCGACGGCTTAACGTGCTCTCCGAGGCACGGAACAGGCGATAATTGTCAATCAATACGCACATAATTTCGAAAAGTCATATAACTTCCGAAAGTCAGAGGTGCGTGACGTGGGTTCGAAACCGAGACCCTCTGCATTGCAGTCGGTTGGTCTCCCCACTGAGCTATCACCAGAGTAACTTAACTAAACTCACTAATTTTAAACTTTTACGTTTGTAAGTAATATTTTGGGACACTTTTTTGAAGAAACAATCACTTTCACGTTGCTCGAATTGAGGCCAACGAGGCATAACGCTCGCAATAATAAAGGCAATTAATTAGTATAAAAGTATAGATAAACTATTTTCTAGAATACACAGATAATCAAATATTTATGTATTTGCATTAAAACATACACACAGATAATAATCTTAGCTTTGTAACGCATATCCTAACTACCAACTAGTAATATCATAAATGCGAATATGGATTTGTTCCTTTTGTTACGCTTTGAGGTCTTAACTAATTGACCGATCATCATCATAAAATTTCGCATACATATTATCAGAGGAACAGAAAAGAATATAAGGTACCTTTCATTCAAAAACTGTACTGTTACCAAATTAACCTAATCTACATTTACGTTAGCGAAGCCGCGGCCAAAATTACTATAGGGGTAAATATTAGCTATTCTGTAAAACAAAAGATAATCAAGGCTTTATGTATGCACGTATATATTTATTAATAAACGAGATGGGTGTAAAAACCCAGGATTCAAATTCTTCGTCTTCATAAGAGCTTTTTCCAATAATGTCCCACTGCTGGGCAAAAGCCTCTTCCTTGGACTTCCAAATCACTCTGTTGGTGGATATCCCCTGACCTTATGACCTTGTGATCCCTATATCTCGGAGGTCTTTTAACCCACAGGACCCATATTACCATACTCGACCGAGGGATGACCCGAAGGTGTCTGCACACCAAGTTACAAGTCAATCGGTCCAGTGGTTCCAGAGCTATGTCTGTCACTAACAGACAGACACACAGACCCACATAGTGTTTTCATTAACCTCTTCGAAGAAGGCTCAGAGATTAATAAATTGCATAACTTTTAACAAGCGTCACTCCAATCGCGCGTCTAAAATTGCATTCTTTCTAATATTGCATTTGCCGCAGTAGCGTTCTAATAGTCACCTTAACCCATTAATGTTCAAATTGCATTGTGATTGCACACTTGACATTATGTCAGCATCCATCACCGGGTGCATATTATTTGAACGTACGACCTTAGAATTAGCTACGAGTTATTTGCGGTTAAGATTTTATTAAAAATATGCATGCTTGTTATGAAATATTGTGTGGTGAGTCATAGATATCTTGTCTTATTGGTGGGTAAAGTAAGGCGGCGTGCGGTCAGTTTTTGGATAGGTAAACGTATAATAAAATAATAGTACTCTTTATCTCATCATCACAATATTAAACTACAGCTGTCCATGACATTTAAATGAACCTGCCTAGCTGGTCCTGTGACAAAGATTGTCCTTACGTTCACGGTATCCCTGTTCGGGTTCCAGATTGAGCCACTGTTGAACACGATAATCGGTATTATAAGTGATCATAGTCTACAGAAACGTCTTATTGTTAGGCGAGCTATGTTTGTTTGTAACCTTGGTAATACGGAAAATAGCACCAATAAGGTCGTCATCACTCATAAATGAGAGCTTACCGGTAAAATTTTGTTCTTTATGTTCTAATTTTAAAAATACATTATAACATACACATATATTCCAATGCTTATATCCCCAAAGGGATAAAGGTGCATCAGATCCACATTTCACCAACTATGCTTTAGGGACCACATAAGAGCCTCTGTGAGTCTATTACTGTCTATGAGACAAAATACCAGACGACATGCTGCTATTAAAAAAGTCTGGACAGACAAACGCAATAACACGTTGCTCGATCCGAGAAACGAACTCGAGATTTCATTCGTAATGTTCTCGTCTGCCGAGGACATCGTATGATAACGATCATAGTCGATATCGATTCGAATTATATTCAGCGGCAACGAATAATCTAAATTCGGTATATTTTTTTTATTTTTGAATTTTCTTTTAACTGACATCAAAAAGGTTTTATTGTCATCTATATTGTTGATGTATGTTGACAAAAATTTTCATCAATTGACGAACAATTTTTTTATTTTTTCTATTGTTCCTCCTTTGTTACCTACAATGGTTTATCGAGAAATTCAATCTATCCAAGAAAATTGTTTATCTTGTATACTCTAGGGTTTAATAATATCGGCTATAGAGTTACAACACAGAGCAATTGTAGCTTCATCCTTGAGCTCCACTCACTTCGCTCAGTATACTCAGATTGCCACCGTTTCGACACACTCAACCAGGCCAAGTACGCTTCCTTTCCAGCAATAGATATTCATAGATACGTACTTGTTGGCAATACGTGTAATTATATCTCTAGTACTTTCGAATGTCGAAAAGGAAATTTGATAAGAAACGTTAGGCTGTTCGTGTATTAATTTGTCTTTGAATGGCGTAAGATTTAAAGTTTGTGATAATATCGATTTCTTAATTTTTTAAAAGCCTTCTGTAGCATTAAGAAGCAGCCCAACGCTGCTGCTTTTCTAAAAAAAATCGCTAATTGAATCGGCGCGCGAACGTCGGCGTCGATGTGCACTCGGAACGTTTATAAGGTAATTTCATTATGATATAGTATATGGTAGGAAAATGTTACTACTAGTACTTTGAGTATGCCTTACAATAACATTAATAGTATTTCTATGGCCTACATAAAACAACTTAAATCGTTGGTATCCTAAATTTATTTATTTATTTATTTTATAAACACTAGAGGCTTACAGCATCTGTACCAACACGCCTTTAGTGCTATACTACTAACATACACTTTAAACATACAAAAACATACAAAACAAATAAATTAAAATAAAATATAAAAGAAACATTCACAATCATATTAACTACTAAAATAAAACAATTTTGAGCATTCGTATAGAAACAATAGATAAAATAATTTATGCCATCATGTTAAGGAACTCTGTTACTTTTTTAAACATTTGACTAGTGTTACAATAAAATAAATCTGTCTATAAAGTAAGATAGTACCGTTTAAACGATGTAGGTCTAATACTATACCATTTGTGTTCCGTCTCACCTCTAGGGGGGGGACAGTAGGGTTTATATGTGAAGTGAGTGCCTTTGGGTAGGTCTCTTCGTGTAGTGGCCTGCCGTTTTATACGGCGGGCCGAAACCTCGGCGGGGTCGCGAACGCATGCTAAAGTGATTCGCGCGGCCCCGTCGATAGTGATTTTGTCGAGGAACACCGTGGTAGGTTTAGTCGGTATTCCGGGAGGTACATAATCTTTTCAACATCTTTCTTTTACCCCGGCGAGTCCGACATCCCTCCGCCAGCAACAACGTAAAAAAAAATACCATTTGTGTAATAACATAAAAATAAAAACACAGGCTTTATAAACATTTTGCAGGTATTTTTTTTAAGGTAGAAGAGCACACTTAAGCAATATAAATATAAATACATATATAAAATATCTATGACCTTGTATTTAGCATATGCACAGACCATGCCATATAGGCGATAATAAAACAAATATAAATCATTTACAGACTACTTAGTGTGACGATCTTATCCAGTATTAACTGTCATATCGAACGAAGGCTTTCTAGGAGAAAAATTGAATAAACGTCTATTGTATTAAGAAACACGGTAGCTGACAAAACGTTACGCCAAATTTATTATTAATTAAATAATAATATCAGCCCTGTATTAAATTGTCCCACTGCTGGGCACGGGCCTCTTCTCAGTGTGAGAAAGGTAAGGCCATAGTCCACCATGCTGGCCTAGTGCGGGTTGGTGGACTTAGACTTAGACATGCAGGTTTCCTCACGATGTTTTCCCTCACCGTTAAAGTAAGCGATAATTAACTATTTAATACGAAAAGTCAGAGATGCGCGCCTTGGGATCAAACTCGAGACCTCTGCGTGGCAGTCCAACCGTTTCCCACTAGGATATCGCTGCTGTAACTACATTTATTAGTTAAATGTAATATATACCAAATAGATTCTGGTACTACACAATCTTTTCAATAGTAAGTCCTTTCTTAATTATCTCATCTTAACATTATTTGTTTTCATTAACAAATCTTATTAATTGTTGCGTATCCCAATGAAACTTAGGTAAGTAGTTACGTACACCACAAAATACAAAAAAAGACTAACAATTTTAAGAAGACATTTAATCACTTTAGCTTTCTGAGTTAGTAAGTTCTCTATAAAAGTCTTTGTGGTAGACCAATGCCTATAATATTATTTATTCAACGAAATGTTGTGGTATTATAATAAATTAATGTAATTAAAAATTATATATTGGTTTCACGTTAACCCTGACGAATGAATACTTAGTTTCGGTATAGAACTGTTTCAAATAAGCACATATTATTTTTAAGAACTAATAGCTCAATAGCCTTGAAAGTTATTACCTACTACCGAAGTTATTCAAGGTACGCAAGGCTAACAATCACACGTGTACAAAGCATTAAACTACTATAATAGAATGGTTTTCCTTTATTATCCTATTATTCTTCAAATTATAAAGAAATTGGTCGAGCTATTCCGTTTCTTACTCGTAGATGATGGAATACTCTAGCGAAATATTTTTCGGTCTAGGTGAAAAACGGGACTTCAGCTTTAATAACAGATTACTTCCTATATTTATTTGGAACCACTTTAAAAGCCTTTCTGTTATGTGCTTATATATAACTAAAATAAAATTTAAACAAAATCTTTGCTTTACAATATAATATTTTACTATTAGAAGCATAATTAAAATTGCAAGATGAAATATAGAGCGCAATACTCAAGTCAAGTTTGTTATATAGTGTACATATTTTTTTAATAGTAACATGTACGTTGTCTTAAAGAAACGTGCTTTATACTTAAAGCTTATGATCTCTTTTCTACGTTTTTACATGCTTAGGAGTGCATTGTGTACTCACAATGCACTCCTAAGCATGAGGCATCCTCAGGACAGTGTAGCAACGAGCAAATTACCTATTTGGTTAACATAAATTCTATTTACTAAACGGACTTCCTTGTCGCTTATATTCTATTTATAAATAATGCCTTGCAAATAAACCCTCTGACCTATCCCTTGAAACAAAGCTTCTTATGATAACTACCCATACACTACATAATAATTACTATACATTACATAGCCCAGCAGGATGCTGTAGCATAGGATACGTAATAATTTATCAGAATGGGATTTTAGAAATTAGGTTTAGACCCTCAGGATAACATCTGTCACTAATTTATTAACTTAACCACTAATTGTGATTTATTTAGGGGTGGGAACCTCTAAGACTAAGATTCGTTGGCACTCTGCCAGTTGCTATTGCGCCATTAAGGGCGTTGTAACGTAGCATAATATTTCATCTTTCTTATTCATAGTACTACTTAGTACTAATACTAATACCCATACTTATAATAACTCTGACATAATTAGCTAGAATATTTATCTTTCGTGGAAAAGAGACAATAATATACAGTATGTTCTTAACAACAAAAAATTTTAAGTTTTAGTAAAGCCAGCAACATTAGTAGCTCAATATTTAACAAATTGGTAACAGTATTTTATGAATTAAATCCATATTTATATACTGTATTTATGAACTGTGATTATAAAAGCAACGAGCCTTTAACTATTAGTGCTACGAAGAACTAATACTTGTCAAAATTTGGAAAAATATAGGCTATCGAAAGTGTGGATCGACATATGTCGCTGACTGTACCAATAAGAATTTTATATGAGGCTTACGCAAAAAGTATCTAAAAGGTCGTTTTTTTAGTAGTAAAACTAATGAGTTTCAATAATCTATTTACTAAAATCTGAACTACTCTCTAGATAAAAATCTAATAATGTCCTCCAGACCGATTTTCGGTCACGGCGGCTAATCTTAACGGAGACTGGCCGTCTGCGCAGGAGATATTATAGTGCACAAGTATGTGCGCAAACACAAGTGCACTCTCTGTTCCCTTATCCTCATGATCCGATGGGACGGATAATCCGACACGACCGGAAAGAGATCAGGCGCAGGACCAACGGCTTTATATGCTTTCCGAGGCACGGGGGTTTCTAACACCGCCAACTTCCTAACTCCGGGCTCGTATTGAGATTTCTTAACAGAAAAACCCAATACCTTTATGTTGGCCCGACCCGGGATTCGAACCCGAGACCTCATGCACATCAGTCGCATTCACTACCGCTGCGCCACAGAGGCAGTCAGCAGATAAAAATCTATTAATATTGTTAAGAACAAAAGCTAGAAATCTTTAATGTCAGTTACAAAGTTTTTTAACACAGCAGTAACCACCCTTATTGCGAAGAAAAGTGAATTTAGTTGGGCGCCTCCGTGCTTTTTAAATGGCCTTTAGATAATGTTCCCTTTGTACGGCGAAATTGGAATTATTATGGTTTAGTGGCAAGAGGAAATAACGCGGGGGTAATACTGCTGAGCTTTTGCTATGTTTACTTTTTTGTTTGTAAGGGTTCCTCAATAAAATTCCATTGTTTTGATTATTGTGTTATGGATTATCAAAGGAAAATGTAGTAGTGAACAGAAATATGAGAACATATTTTGTTGATCTCCTTGGGGATTTTTACTATCGTCCATAGCTAAGGAAATGTCATTGATTTTATAATATAACGTTGTTTATACAATGATGGTGGCGCAAAACCCGCTTAATAATTAATGGTTATTGTATTTTATGAATATCAGAAATGTCATTCAGTCGTAGCTACGCTAATGTTACTAAGGATTTAAGAGAGTGCACCAAGGTATCAGTCCAGGGCTCAACAAAAAAACAGGCTCAGAAATTCACTGAAATTATTGCGAGAGCTGGATTTGTATTTCATCTGGTTTAAAATTAATTCGGATCCACAATTTAGTCCATTAAATCCCACCATCTAATCTCAATCCCACATTCTAAGTGCAAGCAGCATATGGAGTGTATCTTATAGGTTACCTTTGAATGAAAAAGGCTTATATTGCTGATTTTTCAAGAAGGATCTCTATGCTATTAAAAACTGAATGCTTTATGCAAAACGCGGCGAAATACCAGACCGTCCTGTATCGAATAGCTCTAGTTTCCTATGGTAAGCCTTATGTTATTTCAGAATAGTTGCTGAATGTTACAGCTGTGCATAAGGTCTCGGCTCCGAATTCTAGGTCGACCTAAGTGTAATTCGGATTTTAGCATGAAATCCTTAATAGCAACATAAAGTCTTTCTATACTCGATAAGCAACAACAGGCTCGCTCTCTACCACATAGTAAAAAGCCATAAGCACAATCATACAATCATAAATACACATTTTTTCACATATTCATGCATAAACACACATGCGCGCACCCATACATTATTAAAACACGTATTATTATTATTGTACCTAACTAAAAGAAAATAAAACAAATTGTATCTACTAAACACCTTGTAACTATCTTGATTTAAATTGTCTTTGGCAAAGACCTGACTCCCAACATACAGCTCACGCTGGTTTGGGAATCAGGGCTGCATAATGTTTGTATTCACCTTGCTGTTACAAATAAAAAATTATTATTATTATTACTATACATAGCTGAAGAAATGAGCTTATAATAAATCTCTGCCTACCTTTTCGGGGATACAGACATGGCGACTAAAAGTAACATTTTATTATAAACCTTATAGGCTCCCTTCTTCTAACGTACGAAACCCACTCAAACTCACCTACCTTATTTTGAAATAGTTGTTCATATTATTTACAGCATTAAACAAAAATATGACCACATATATCTATCACAATTTGTGTAAGTATACGTTAATGCACTCTCGCATCTCAGACACTATAATGTGAATTAATGGTTCGTTGAATCGCTGCTGCAAAAGTGTAACGAACTGGGTTATGAGAATAAATAGCCTGGTCTTCAGTGGGGGCCCGAGACGTACTGGCGACAGACCGATCGATCCCTAGGTTAAGCAACGTTACAGTTAAATGTATAAATGGCTGAACAGTTAGAGAAAAAGGTTAGGTGGATGCCTTCATGTTGTATTGATATAAAGTTTAGCTGTATTCGTTTCACTCACGTTTATGATTGCTGCTCGCCGTCTGTAACGTGTAGCGTGATGTGTTAAAAAATGTTACATGTAGATAAAGTACCCTGCTGATGATGTCAGAATTATCAAATCGATTAAGTTGTTTCAGAGCTGATCTATTACAAATAAACATAAAAAACATTTCTCTTAATAATATTAGTATAAATACGTTCAATTTGATTAGTATCAAATCACGGTAGTAGCAATGCGTTCGATAGACGGTTATGGGTCACCGTCAGTATGTGAAATCTAAAACCATAGCAAAATGTGGGTATAATACTGGTTTGGAGATATAGACGTAAGCCTATGTGTGTACGTAAGACTACAATCTAATACTAACTTTTTTTTATACAACTATCGTGGCAAACATCCATATTGCCTCCTGATGGTAAGTGATCACCGTAGCCTATGGACACCTATAACACCAGAGGCATCACTTGCGCGTTGTCGACCCTGTAAAAACATTTAAAAACCCTTTTTGAAGAACCCTATACTATAGTCTTGTGGGAAAACCTCGACAAGGAGTTCATTCCACAACCTGAGCGTCCGCAAAAGAAAATTCCTTTGGAACCGCTTGGTGCGGCACCAATTAGGTTGTAAGGAGTGATAATAAAATCCTTGATAGAAAAGTAGCTGAGGGCATCATCTCAAACAACTCCTTAGATCACAATTATATATTAATATAATACCTGAATTCGTAGTAAAAGTCCTATAACATTTATTTAAGTAACAGATTTCTAAATCGAAGAATCTTGTCATTTAAAATATGCAATAAGCCAGCAACATCGCTTACATCACAAGACGATATCAGTGAACTATAAAACGCTATTCATATAACTATCTATATAATATAAGGCTCATCACATTTCATATGTGAGAGACGCGATGTCCGCATCGCAGATACCCTGAGACCCGCATATAAATCACTTCGTCAGCCTTTCAAAGTGAGGCTTGTACCTCAAATGATATATTCACATTAAACTTTTGGATGCCTGCCAAGTAATATTTGATAAAATAGTCCTTTGGCATTTGATTTTAATAGCCTTACTTTATAGAAGTACCAGCTTTATATCCCAACTAATATTTTAAATGCAAAGGTGAGTTTCTTAGTTACGCTTCTACGCCTTAACTACTGGACCTATTATTATGAAATTTCGTATGCTGTTGTCAGATGTACAAGAAAGGACATTGGTACCTTTCATCCGAAAAAAAAAACTGTTGCCGAGGGACAAACTTATTGACAAAATCAACATTAAAACGAGCGAAGGCGCAGGCAAATCCTAGTGACTTATAAAATCTTCGCAATAAGCACAGTTTATATTATTGTGGCCTACCGTTGCTCAGGTAAAATTCAAATCCAACATCAAATCTCTTGACCAATGCTCGGACTTCGGGGCTGCGGCACAATGCATTTGTCAAAGTGTTTTGTTTCTGGCTGATTGACTCATTAGCCCCCGGTTTCCGCAAGGCAGATCAACACAAACATTTGTTAACAGACGATACAATGTATGTCAACTGCTGAAATTGGCTGCCTAAATTAACAACATGCAATCATATCATTTAAAATGAGTTTGATTTTGACGCGTCGCCATTCAGAAACTGGATGAAAAAGTTTAAAATGAATGTCACAAGAGCCTAAAAAATATTTATATAATACCTTAAAACATAAGGGTCAGTCTATATTTAATATTTATTATACGGACATCGATAATATTCTCATATAATAATAGCACTTATATTAGTTCGTCTTATGAGCAGCCTTCTTTATTTATTTCATATGATCAAAGAAAATAAAATACGTATCCATCTTTGAATCCACTGCCGGCCACTCTTAGAGACTACTTGCCAACGTTGTGCTTTTGACTAGTCAAGCGTAGAGTTTGGGTGCCATTTCAAAATGCACAACGAAGTAACCAAGTATAAAATCTTAATGCTATATTTGGAATGAAAAGCATAATATTATATAAGTGTAGTAGTGCCATTGAGTTTCTTGCAGGCATCTTCTCAAAGCTTGTAACTTTTTACCTGAACCTACTAACTAACATAAAAGTAAATTTAGTAAACTTACTAACCTCTTTGACGTTCATAAATGATTTTGAATTTATTTATTTATTTATTTAGGACCAACAGTGACTACAACAAAATCCAAAAAAAAAAAAATACAATGACAAGTTTTTGTTGGTTGCGTAACCTTTTAAGGCAGCCACTGCATGCACAATTAGATGAGCTTAGAAAGAAAAGTAAAAAGAAAGAAGTATGCGGTGTGTATGTCAGAAAGGTTATTTAGACCAACTTTAAAGATATCATAGTAAAAGTGATACAACATTTAAATAAATACATTAAGAACAATAAATTATTAAATACCAAATCAAAAATTATATCAAATCAAATTAAATTCATGACATATCAAGATGAAATAATTCAATAAATTGTAATAATAAATAATAATTAACAATTTAAAATTCGTATATTTGTGACAGCCTCATGAAATGAGCCATAGTAACAAACCCTACGCGTATATTAAAGTCCATTATATAGGTAACAGAATGTATTGAAAGACGTTGTAATCATATTATGTGTCATTTGACACAGGCTTCATTTATCTTCGCCTGTGATAATAACATTTGCAAACACAAACTCTATCACGAATATTCCTTTATTTTAATAATTCTGCCATATTGTACACCATTTAATATAAAGCATAAAATAGAAAAACTATATCAGTTTTTCTATTCTATGCAATTCACATTTAATTATTCTAATCTCAACTTATCCACTTGCCCTCAAAATATCCACTGTAAGTATCCAAAAACTAACTAAACTAAATCCATAAACCAACTACACAAGCAAACATCCCATTACTCTAAAAGCAACAGCAGCGTGTTAAACGAGCTTAAATAATAACACGCCTTAAGGCAACGTCATCAGGAAACAGTTAAGTGATATTTAAGAAACATGAAACCTTTTTACCTGACCGCTACATTTGTCATTGCAGAGTGCCACAAGGGTAGATCTGTCACGGTGATAAACGATCGTGCCCATTCCATTACACTAACTCGCTACAGAATAAGTATTAAATGTGTTATTAAGAACGCTTTTTGAGATGATTGTCTTTACATTTTCTTCTTGTTGACAGGCTTGTCGTAAGGTCACTAGGTTAAGCCCTGGGTTGTATAATTATGGATTAATTTCAGAACATTACTAAGTCTAAAACTATATAAGATACCAATTTATTCATTGCTATTATATGGCACCTAAACGTAGATATTGAAAATGAGTGTAATATGCCTCATAAATCTATCTATCACTACTAGGACGATTTTCGTTGTATTTTTTTTGGTTTAGTGGAAATCCAAAAACTTATATCTGGTCTTTTTCGCCTTGATGTAGCTTGAATATAGTTTTTTTTAAATGTTGTTTTTCGTTACCTACATACAAGTTACAGGTTGAAATGATACAAATTTATTCACATTTTTTTTCATATTATTTTATAATTTTATAATTATTAAATTTCATATTTATACTCGTCCCGACGTTTTATTTGCCAGAAACCTGGTCACATAAATAGTTAATGTAAATAAAAATAGAGATAAAAAAATAATAAACGTTATAAAATATCAAGATTAACAACGTTCTAGATTTATTTAAATACTGAAAGTGCTTTTATATTTTAACTAGATTATGGCCGTGGCATCGCTCGCCTAAATGTAGGTTAGATTAGATAATTAATAGTACATTTTTCGGGATGAAAGGTATCCTATGTCATATACTGTACCCATGACAACGTGTAAGTTAAATTTCATGATGACTGGTTAAGTAGTTGAAGGGTAAAAGTGTAACAAACAAACAAAGGATCTCACATGCACATTTATAATATTAGTAAAGATGCATATTTCTTCTTGGTCTTTGTAAGTTTATAGGTAGCAATCAGTGTAATTGTAAACTACATTGACAAACTGAATGGTAGCACCTTCACGCTAACGCATAAACACAACTGTTTTCTATTAGTTAAGTATAAATAACGATATCGCAGTAAAATCATTCAAACAACTTTCCAATTTACCTAGACTGCTATTAAAGTTACAAAATTATAATAAAATATAGCGCAGCTGCCTAGTATTGTAGCTGTTTCGATCCTAGTTTCTTGTGCAGCCCTTGTAGGCAAAGGATCGATGCCTCTATTATTATAATTAAAGCACTTTGGTTTTTTCAATGCAGGCAAGTTTCCTTATTTTTATATAGGAAATGCCAATTTTTATAATTATATCTATTTTTAATATTATAGGTATTGTGAGACACTTAACAAATATTAAAGGAGAGACACAAAGAATAACAATTTGTAAGTTGCATATTTTTTCGTCTCTTGAAGGGATCGAGCCCGCAACACTCAGTTTACTAGCAGTGACGAAGTAATAATTTTATTCTCAATTAGCTTTTACCCGTTCCTTCGCTTGTGTAAAATTAAGTTAGGTTATATTAGTATTATTTTTTTTTTTTATAAAAATGTATTCCCCGTATTCAAAAAAACATAATATCAATCTTTCCTTTTTATAATACTAGTACAGATGACATACATATATATCGATACCTTTAGAATATTCTTCAACAGAATTTTATGCTTTTATGCTACAGTCGATTGAAATGACAATAATCTTGTTACACCTTCAAAAGCTGAGCTATAAGCTCCACACACTTTAACAATAGCTCTTAAAAATTGCCTACATATAACAGAATCACTCACTGAAAAAATTTTCACGGTAAATGTATAAAAAGCGCTAGAGAAATAACCAGTCCCCTATACTCCCCCTCGGCATATCAATCGAATATTGCCATTGGCTCCACCGAAGCCCCTTTCATCTTAGAAGCGATTTTCCGCGAGTATCCCTCACACGATGTCTGCTGGGTATTAGGATTAAGAGACTTTTAGAGCCAATTCGTCGATTACGTAACTGATTTCTCCTTTATAGTGATGGATAAAACTTGGATGGAGCTACCTATTTTTGCTTGTTGGATAGGTATGGGAAAAATGAAAATATAGTAAAAGAAGGTACTAATAAAATGTTGGTTTTAAGTAAAAAGATTTTCTATGAATATTTTATAGACGACGAGCGAGCGTATATTTTTGCTCAAAGAGATTCGCTTTGAGATTTAAAAGATGCGCAGAACCAACTAGTACACATGCTGTAATACTTTTTGAGATAGTTTCAAATCCAAATGCAGCCCAAGTCTACTAACGCTGTTAAGAAATTAGTTATTGTCGTTTTAAAAATAGCAGACATCTTTACTTTCATAAGGAAGTTTTTGGATGCAATGGGTAGATAAGTTAAATACAAGTACGCTCTATCAAACTCACTGCAATATAAACTAATCCTTATAATTGTAAATTTAGTTAAATACCTAGAACCACCGTAAATTTTCTATAGTAATTCAGGCAATTTTATTGTATTCGTTAGAAAATTTATAGTATAAGGCACCAGTATTCTGAACATGTTATCATAATTCTGGCAATAGGTTCTTTCCCAAACGCATAGCTTGCAAAATTTGAGAGAGAAACATTTTTATCCTCCTCTTAGGTAGAAGATATTAAGTATCACCCTAAATCCAAATTTGTCGACTCTTCAAACTCTTCAGACCTGACACAAAAACACCCATTCAATTACAAAATACGATTTCCATTTGATCATACTCAAATTGAACATGAATAACATGAAAGTCAGTGGATTCCCATCCGATAAAAATAATCTTTAAAATATATGGCAAGGAGCGATCCTTTTCAGAGTCGTGTTCACTCAGTCACTCTCGTTAATGTCAATGCATTTGTACGATGAATTGAAATGACATTTTGTCGGATGAACGGACTGTTATTGGTTCAGTAGATTAAGAAATCGCACCGCACAGTGGAATATGAATGTGTGAATGGTCTCGAGATTTTATCGGTATGGAGTTTCTTTGGGTGGAAGTTATAGTTTTATGTATGAGTTACTTTAGAGTTCTCGAATTCGGAAGGAATATTGGAACCCTTGTCACAAGGTTGTCAGTATGTCTGTGTTCTTACATGTTTGGTAATGATATAGGATTCTTTTTATTGACCCGGACGGCAAATAGATTAACATGCATTGTGCATATTTGTACATACTTTAGGTTATTTTTGTTGTCTAAAAATAGAGCTACACAATATAATAACTTAACTAATAATATATATATGAATGTGAGTTTGTTTGTTTGTTACGCTTTCACGCCTGAAGTACTCGACCGAATATCATAATATTTCACATACACGTTGTCAAGGATAAAAAAAGGATAAAGGGTACCTTTTATTTAGAAAAAATACGGTTACTAACCTTACCTTACCTAATTTATATTTATGCATGCGAAACCGCGTGCAAAATCGAGTATATTTTATAAGTATGATTAAAAGAGGAATCAAATTTCTATCATATCGTTAATTTTATTGAAACAATAAATCTTGGCAGCTATAAAAATAATTAAGATAAAAGCGTTAAGCTGTCAACAGAAATTTGAATAAAGAAGTGGTCTATTGATATCAAACCACAAAAAGCATACATCTCAAATACATTTTTTAAAGACCACTCCTGCACTAGCAATTATTCCTGTGTTTGTGACTTTGCAAACATTCAAACAACGGACACAAAGAACACCCAGTCTCAAAACAACCATTTGTGGATCACACTAAGTTTTGTCTCGTTTGGGATTCGAACCAACAACACTCGGCGCAGTGGCACCGGCAAAGCGACCACTTAAACCACTACGTCATCCGTGCAGTCATAAATCTTATAAAAGATTTATAACACCAGATAATATTATCATAAATGTGCAAAACCATCTACACTAATATTATAAATGTGAAAGTTTGTGAGGATGTATGGATGTTTGTTAATCTTTCACGTAAAATCTACTGAACCAATTGCGATGAAACTTGGTATGTAGATAGCTGGAGACCCGGATTCACACATAGGTTACTTTTTATCCCGATATTCTCACGGCACCGGGACTTACGCGTGTGAAACCGCGGGAAACATTTAGTATAAAATAATATATTTACAATATATTTTTTTCATCGTCTGGTCTAGACAAATGTCATCGACTCCTATTCACCGAGATAAAGCTAAGATGACTCAAAGACAAATAGTACTTCTTTTTCTATTCAAAGCTATCTTAATGTCACAATTTACTAGAACATAAATATTTTCTATTTTAGGATGCAGCCAGCTTAAATGTACTGTCCAGTATGAACGGAGTTATAATTTGAACTTATTTTGAAATTATATAGATACGAGAGTGCAGTTTCATCAATGAAAATAAACTCAGGATTGCCATAATAGCAGCTCCCTCTCGTCTTTGGCACTTTATGAAATACATCTGAATATGCAGATTTCCTGAATTTTGGTCAATACCTGTTTTATAATAGTTATATTAAATTTCTTGTATTAAAATGTTAACGAAAAGCTCGGTCGTTACATGTTTCGCGTCCAAATCTAAACTCTTATATTCTTAAATAAATTATAAGTGATTACTCATATAGGACTTCCAATATGTTAATTATTCCTAGACACGGATAATTTGGGATCTTATAGTTATATAATAAATGTATATAATGAAACCCGCATTAGTCATAGAATCATTAGACTTCGAAATACAACACAAGCAATATAATTTTTCGTATTTTCCTATTACAAGAGTGAATTATGCGAGCAATTTACATACAAATTGTTAAATTGCAGCTATTACATCTTCATTACTTTAAAATTAACAAATAAATAGACAATATTTTATATTTAATTTCATTTTAAATTACACAATATTAATTTGCATTTATATTATGTGCTAGTTTCGAATACGCAAGCTTTTATTAAAACATCAGAGATTTTGACTTTATAGAGTCGTAATTTTAATTATATACTATTTTATTAACTCTATATGGACTTCTTGGTAGCGTAAGGCTCGGTATCCACCAAAGCAGAAAGGAGAGGAGACGAAAGATATCTTTTGAATAAACCAATCAGATTTCGTTACTTCCAAATCTCCTCTCCGCCTAGCTTCGATGAAAATGAATCAAGCAGAGAGGAGAGAGATTAACAGGTTTTGAGCTCTCACAGCTCACATCTCTGCTAGACACAGCTCACATCTCCATTTCGCTACGCATCTCATCTCCGCTTTGGTGGAAATAAATGGCGAGCTTCGCGGCTCTTCTCCTCTCGTCTCCTCTCCTCTCTGCTTTGGTGGATACGAGGCCTAAAGGACTGCAACAGGGCTAATCCTCCAGGGATATAGACATAATGTGGGACCTCATAATTGATCGCAAACATAAGCGCAAATTATTATGGCACGAGGCTACTGAGGCTGTATATTATTTGTTAAAAAACATTGTATTTGATAGAGTACACACAGATGGCATAGTGGTTTAAGAGGTCACTTCACCATTAACACCGCGTCGTGTGATGTTGGTTCAATAACCAAATAGTCTCTTCGAGTCTAGGTGTTCATTGAACAAATTATTTATAGTGAGGAAGTTATCTTCTTGAACTTTAAAAGGTCGCTTCACCACTAACGCCGCGTCGTATGATGTGCGTTCAATAACCATATAGTCTCTTCGAGTCTAGGTGTTCATTGAATAAATTATTTATAGTGAGGAAGTTATCTTCTTTAACTTTAAAAGGTCACATCACCATTAACGCCGCGTCGTGTGATGTGGGTTCAATAACCAAATAGTCTCTTCGAGTCTAGGTGTTCATTGAATAAATTATTTATAGTGAGGAAGTTATCTTCTTTAACTTTAAAAGGTCGCTTCACCACTAACGCCACGTCGTGTGATGTGGGGTCAGTAACCAAATAGTCTCTTCGAGTCTAGGTGTTCATTGAATAAGTTATTTATAGTGAGGAAGTTATCTTCTTTAACTTTAAAAGGTCGCTTCACCACTAACGCCGCGTCATGTGATGTGGGTTCAATAACCAAATAGTCCCTTCGAGTCTAGGTGTTCATTGAATAAATTATTTATAGTGACGAAGTTATCTTCTTTAACTTTGGACTCAGTACTGGTCCTAAACTGTGTTAAAGCCCTTAACAAGTGCCAAGTGGCAGAAAAAACACAGTCAGGCTGGTGTGGGTTCCGGCATGAAGGGGTGCAGGAAAATGAGGAGGCTGATGTATTAGCCAAGAAGGGCTCGGAGCAACTATTTGTGGGCCCCGAGCCATTCGTAGGTCTCTCTCAGAGTACCGTCAAGGCAGCTTTGAATGCACATGGCAATGATAAACACAGGCTAGAGTGGATGGCCCTTAGGGGTCTGGAACACTCCAAGAAATTCATTGCAAACAGAGCCACGCGCTTCACCCGGAAATTCTGCGGGTACAACACGGGCCAAATACACCTGCTCACAGGAGCGTTTACTGATCATTTTAGCACCAACGACTTTCTGTGCAGATTGAGATTGTCAAAATTTTCGATCTGCAGAGCCTGTGGTGAACAGGACGAGTCCATATCACACCTACTGGGTGAATGTGACGCGTTGGCCGGACTAAGGATGGGTCTTATGGGATTGGCATATCCGAACCTTGAAGACTTCAGGCTTCTCCCTCTGAAGTGTACGCTGCGACTGATGCAGTACATTCATAAGGAGATAGCTCAGGGATAGACCTCGGGGCCGACACAAAAGATCCAACTGGGTCGAAGTGTCGCTGGTCTACACTTAACACATAAAAACATGTCTAATGGCCATTCCAACAATTAAAAGTTATCCGTAAGATAAATCGCATGCAGTCTCACTCTTGTTAGGTTAAATAAGAGAGATGGCGAGACTTTTATCTTATAGATAAATGCTATTTTGAGGTGGTGAGACAAGCTTTTTGTTGCAGTTATCAATAATTAAAAACGTAGACTCTTTCCTCCTTGATTTAAAATCAACATTTAGCGAGATTCTCTATAGCAGGCAAGGCCTTCCCCTTATTTCCGTTAAAAGCGGGTTTTAAAACGTAACAATGAGTGTCGTCGGTTGAAGCAATTTCTTTTGATCCGACGCATCAAGACGAACTGTAATTGTTGTGATTTCATTTGTCATCGCCATAATAGAAATTGTGGACAATTTGTAACTACGAATGATGGTATTCATAAGCGACGGAGCGTTTGTTACCATGGTTACCGCAAATGATTACTCCTTTGTAATGATGACGATTTTGTTACTCTTTGAAGAGATGATGTGGTAATTCTATTTGTGGTTTTGTATGATATATTGCTGAATATGTTCATGTTAAATCATTATTAGTGCCGTTTTAAAACTAGTTATCGTATACACTACAGCTGCAACTTCAAGGCAGTTTATTCTCTCTTGTTTTTTGCCGAATAGATCTGAAGATAGTAATATTATAAGTCAGCATATTTGTGTACTTATTTATTATTTCACAACACACATCCTTAAAATTATGTCCAAATGGTGTAGCTGTAGTTATGGTGTATATTTAAGATACGATGGTACTGGCATGCGTTTGCATTGCATTTCATAGTCCCTTAGCTAAATAAAGAAATAAGAGGTTACCGACTATGTTTAGGGCCCATATAATAGTGTGACT
Source organism: Catocala nupta (assembly GCA_963675205.1). NCBI lineage: Eukaryota > Metazoa > Arthropoda > Insecta > Lepidoptera > Erebidae > Catocala > Catocala nupta. The sequence goes on from OY776094.1 coordinate 11,112,570, forward strand.
TTATTGGCAGGCACAGTTTTAACTCCGATTTTGAGTATCATCGATTTTTCCTCTTCTAAATGCGGTAGTTGCCGCTACCGCACCAAGGATCAAGTGTCGTTGGAAATTTTACAAATATACATTCAACGAACACAAATTACATACACACTCGGCTATCCCATGTTTAATCGACAACACCTGGCGCGGCAATAGCGGCGGGACGACAATCCGCTCAGTATGCAACTTAATAACACTTTATTCCTAATAATCAAAACCCAGAACATACTGACGCCATTGTAATAATGAGGCAGCCAAAACTACAATAGACAACATAAATCAAAGACAAATTTTGTACACAATGTATGAATGCAATACTCAAACACGCAAACATCCGTATGTAGGTCATTCGAATGTAATCCTTACAAAGTTGCATTATGCAGTGTCAGACTCAGCCCATCGTGCTTACTATCACGACAACATCAAAATGTCAAATGTTTGATTCACGAACGAACCATAAAATTTCAGTCATCACAAAACCCATAGAATTTTAGACCTCCATTAAAACACTGGAATGGAACATCCATAAATATTTATGTACTACAACAGGTGTTAAAAATGTCCTGTAAAAAGCACTTCATTAGTCCGTCCTATACAAACTTGTGAAAGGAAGATGCAATTTACATTAAATAAACAAATTATCTGTCCGTCCAACTGTGTTCAACAGGTGTGTTTAATTTGGTATCTAAATAAACGTTAATGTATGTGGTCTGTAGTCTCGTTAAATGTTCGTCTAACTGCCTCCGTGACGCAGGGGTAGTGAAAGCGACTGTTGTGCAGGACGGGTTCGAATCCTGGATCGAGCTTACAAAAAAATATTGGGTTTTTCTGTTAAAAATCTCAATAGCAGCCCGGAGTTAGAAAGTTGGCGGAGCTTGACACCTCCGTGCTTCGGAAAGCATGTAAAGTCGTTGGTATTGCGCCTGATATCTCTCCGTTCGTGTTGGATTACCAAAAGAACATCGGATCATCAGAGTTCGGAAACAGAGAGTTCACTTGTGTTTGCGCACACTCTTGTGCACTATACTATATCCGGTGCAGATGGCCAGTCTCCGTTAAGATTGGCCGCCGTGACCGAAATTCGGTCTGGAGAACATTATATTATACCTAAATGTTTGTCATTAGGTCCGAACATGGTTGCCTTTATGAGAATAAGTCCAGTTTTCAGTGATCCGTACTAGTTTTTGTACAACTTGGTGATTGTTCAGGTGAGAGAAAGGTTCGATTCGAATGGTGGAAGGGTGACCAAGCAGATACGCTGTTTTTGAAGGAAAAGGGTTGAAAAGTAAGCTTATCAGTATGGTTTTATATTATGGTACTACAAATTCTTACGTAAGAACCTTTTTGCGAAAGATATTTTTATCTAGTTATTCTACAACTAGTTTAAGCAGATTACGGTACAATATTTTACTTTTTATCTTTAGAATAGTATATTATTTCGAAGGATTATATTTTTCTTTATTGAAATTAAACTACTATATACGGATTTTATCGCGTTGTTTATTTAACACTCTATTACATAATTTTGAAACTGTTACACTACTATACTATACTATTAAACTTTACTAATTTTAAGCTAATTAAATTATTAAAACTATCAAATCTATTTGTTTTAAGTTTACACTTTCCCCGACGTTTCGGTTGCTTTTCAGCAGCCATGGTCACGGGGAGACTAAGATGGTAGTTGTCTCAATGTTCCAGTGTAGTTATTTCAAAGTACCCGAACATAATTTAGTTATTGGTGTTTCTATTTACGCAGAATGAGCTCAAAGTATCATGAAGTCTAGCTGTGGTTTGTTTCTTATTGGGTTTGACTATTTGAAGTACTGGATCCCAAGCTGGTGGTACATTCCAACCATCTTCTCTATTGAAATTTGGATGTTTTTTGATCTCAATAGCCTCGCGAAGCATCCTTGGTAGGAATCGGTGTTCTTTAGCGAGAATCTGTGGTTTGTCAAATCTCAGGTAGTGGTTGGTCCCCTGTTGTACATGTTCACACACAGCAGACTTCAACGAGCGTTTGTGTTTAACGTCAGCTATGTGTTCTTTTATGCGGGTGCCTATGCTTCTCTTGGTTTGACCAATGTATGAGAGTCCGCAGTCACAATCTATTTTATAGACCCCTGCATCTTGTAAAGGTAATTGGCACTTGACGGATGGTAAAAATTGACTTATCTTCGTTGGCGGCTTGAAATATGTGTTGATTGAAGCTCGCTTCAAGATGTAGCCAATCTTGTCAGTGACACCCCTTACATAAGGTAGTATAGCAGGCTGGCGCTCGACTGTGGCTGGCTTTTCTCGGGATCTGTGACAGCGGCGCGGCTGTTGGAGCTTGTTGTCTTGCAGTACTTGCTTGACATGTTGAAGCTCGGCGTCCAGGTGTTTCTTGTCACAATAAATTCTACATACAAGTAGATGGTGTGGCAATGGGCTCCCCTGTATCGCCTGTTGTTGCCGACATATATATGGAGGACTTCGAGGCTCGAGCTTTACAGACTGCCCCCATCACACCCAGGATTTATAAGAGGTTTGTAGATGATACTTTTACAATATTACCAACAGATAGTGTTAGTGTATTCCTAGAACATCTTAATTCCATTAATAACAACATCCAATTTACTATGGAATTAGAGGCAAATAATTCATTAGCATTCTTAGATGTACTTGTCATCAGGAATCCTAATCATACTTTGAGCCACACTGTGTATAGGAAAAAGACCCATACAAATAGGTACTTGAACGGTGAATCTCACCACCATCCTAAACAGTTAGCTACCGTGGGAATGTCTTTGTTTCAGAGAGCCCACGGGATCTGTGACAAGAAACACCTGGACGCCGAGCTTCAACATGTCAAGCAAGTACTGCAAGACAACAAGCTCCAACAGCCGCGCCGCTGTCACAGATCCCGAGAAAAGCCAGCCACAGTCGAGCGCCAGCCTGCTATACTACCTTATGTAAGGGGTGTCACTGACAAGATTGGCTACATCTTGAAGCGAGCTTCAATCAACACATATTTCAAGCCGCCAACGAAGATAAGTCAATTTTTACCATCCGTCAAGTGCCAATTACCTTTACAAGATGCAGGGGTCTATAAAATAGATTGTGACTGCGGACTCTCATACATTGGTCAAACCAAGAGAAGCATAGGCACCCGCATAAAAGAACACATAGCTGACGTTAAACACAAACGCTCGTTGAAGTCTGCTGTGTGTGAACATGTACAACAGGGGACCAACCACTACCTGAGATTTGACAAACCACAGATTCTCGCTAAAGAACACCGATTCCTACCAAGGATGCTTCGCGAGGCTATTGAGATCAAAAAACATCCAAATTTCAATAGAGAAGATGGTTGGAATGTACCACCAGCTTGGGATCCAGTACTTCAAATAGTCAAACCCAATAAGAAACAAACCACAGCTAGACTTCATGATACTTTGAGCTCATTCTGCGTAAATAGAAACACCAATAACTAAATTATGTTCGGGTACTTTGAAATAACTACACTGGAACATTGAGACAACTACCATCTTAGTCTCCCCGTGACCATGGCTGCTGAAAAGCAACCGAAACGTCGGGGAAAGTGTAAACTTAAAACAAATAGATTTGATAGTTTTAATAATTTAATTAGCTTAAAATTAGTAAAGTTTAATAGTATAGTATAGTAGTGTAACAGTTTCAAAATTATGTAATAGAGTGTTAAATAAACAACGCGATAAAATCCGTATATAGTAGTTTAATTTCAATGAATAACATTCGCGTAAACAGAAGACAATATTTTTCTTTATGTTATGTATAATAAAGTATTTAAACAATTTTATTTTATGCTAGTTGTTTTTTGGTAATGGATTTATATACTTTGCATTTTTCACCATTACATTTGCAGCTTACTTACATTATGTTTTTGTGAACGGTTAAGACGTTAGTCTTGTACACATGTGTAATTTTACAGATATAATATACGAAATGTGGGTGTTATTTTACAAAGGTCTGTCAAACTTGTTAAGATGCGAAGGCGAGATACATAACAATATATATTAACAAGATGTTTTCTCTTCACAGGTAAGCAGAAACTATTATTACGCCGCATTATTAATAAGTATTTATTCGGTGAGTTTTGTTAATATTATTATAAAATTGATCTTTGATAATCTTTGGATCTATCAATGTTTGTATAATCCTTCAACCATTAACTGATCACTGCGCTATTCTTGCCATTTAATATAGTCACTCCATTTGACCAAAGAGTCTCTTCTACTCTACTTTATTCTGTAGTCTTTGATACCTAACTGGTATACAAAAGAAATCTTTATATTAAAACTAAATATGTTTACTAGGCGTAACGTCCTGAAATGAGTCACTATTTCAGAATATACTATAAAACGACACCAGTTTATTAAATTGGCCTGTTTATGTGTAATAATTCGCAATAAAAAAGACAATTCATCGCTGAGCCCGTTTTAAATGAATGTGGGTAAATCACTAAACGCGTTTAGGAGCCTTTATAAAGGTTTATGTAATCCACGTCGTTGCGAAAAAACGCAAAAGATTATATGAAAATGGTCTTGAAATAGAACGACATATTTTATATTCAGCTTTGTAATTCGATATTTGGCATTATATGAGGAAATCTTTGCTTAAAACTAAAATAGTGTGGTGTTAGTCAAAGTCAAAGTCAAAAATAATTTATTCACTTAGGTCACAAAGTAACACTTATGAACGTCAAATGGGTTAGTGACTTTATTATATTTACTGAATTTACATTTATGTTAGTTGCAAGGTTCAGGCAAAAGGTTGAGCCTATGAGAAGATACCTGCAAGAAACTCAAGGCCACTCTTTTAAATCGCCATCAACTTATAATTTCAGTATTTTACAACTCATTTATGTACCAGGTGTTGCAGTCATTATGCCATATGTCACTGTCCATATAAAACTAAATTCTAAAATAAAGAAAAGTTGGTAATATTATGTAAAAAGCATTTGAGATTTGAAATCATATTTATCAGTACGTAGCCATTTGTAATAGACAATAGTATGGCATGAGGACGCATACACTTACACTTTGTGACATGAAAAGGTAGTTCGTGACTAAATGTAGTTAAAACAAAATTTACGTTATTACTTATAAAGTTTGTTTAAAAGAAAAGAAAGATACTTTAACACCACCAAATAAACACGAAGTACCTTCACATAACTAAATTGACTTATATAATACATACATTGTTTGAATCCTGTATGAAACAAGCAACTAGTTCCATGAGTTTTTATCATTTAAGTAATCATTGATTGAATAATAGCCCTTCCGGATAAGCTGACTTTTAACAGCACTTTTAAATTTTAGTAAAGGTAAATTTATAATATCAATCGGTAGTTTATTAAAAAAGCGTATACTGAGTCCCGCAAATGAATTGTGAACTTTATGTAAACGATGATACGGACCTACCAACTTATGCTTATTTCTAGTGTTTAAGTTGTGAATATCACTATTCTTATTATATAAGTGAATATTATGTTTTATAAACATAATATTCGTAAATATATATTGCGACGCAACAGTAAGTATACCAATTTCTTTAAAACGCTCTTTCAGGGAAACTCGTGGGCCTAAATTATAAATGCTACGTACTGCACGCTTTTGAAGAATGAAAATTGTTTCAATATCAGCTGCCTTACCCCACAATAGTATGCCATAGGACATAACGCTGTGAAAATAACTAAAATATACTAGTCTCGCAGTATCTATATCAGTAAGCTGTCTTACTTTCCTAACCGCGAATGCTGCTGAACTAAGTCTCCCTGCAAGACACGATATTTGAGCGCCCCACTGAACTTTATCATCTAAAGTAATGCCTAAGAAAACTGTGGATTGTACAAATGTTACTGTTTCATTATTTAAATTAACGTTTATGCTAGGACTCTTTATATTAGGCAATGTAAACTTAATACATTTTGTTTTTTTTGAATTGAGTAGTAAATTATTCGCCGTGAACCAGTCCAGGACTTGCGCGAGTGAAGAATTAACACCCTGTAAATTTGGTGTCTTACGGTCTACTTTAAAAATAAGTGATGTGTCATCAGCAAATAATACAATGTCGCACAAATTCTGTACGAAGAACGGCAAATCATTCACGTACGCTAGAAACAGAAAGGGTCCTAAAATTGAGCCCTGTGGCACGCCCATTGCGACTGGTAATCCAGAAGATCTACTTCCGTTGATTTCAACGTGTTGTAATCTATCGCTTAGGTAAGAACTAACGAGGTCGGGTGCAGCATTTCGAATTCCATAATGCCTGAGCTTTCGCAATAACGTTTGATGTTCAACGCAGTCAAAGGCTTTTGAGAGATCACAGAATACGCCAATGGCATCTTGCGAATTTTCCCAAGCAGCAAAAATATGTTTTAAAAGTGTAACACCCGCATCTATTGTAGATCGACCCTTTCTAAAACCATATTGTTGAGTATGAAATAAGTTGTTTACGTTAAAGTGGCTCTCTAATTGCTGTAATATAATTTTCTCAAATATTTTACTTATAGCAGGTAATATAGAAATCGGTCTGAAATTACATGGATCACTTTTACATCCATTTTTAAATAATGGTATTATTTTGCTACATTTCATTAAATTTGGAAAAATGCCCACATCAATGCATCCGTTGAATATTGCAGCTAGGTGTGGCGCTACGTTATCAATAATACTTGTAATTAATTTCATAGAAATACCCCACAGGTCAGCTGATTTTTTTGAATTAAGTGACTTAAATACTTTTATTATGTCATGCGGATGTACATATTTAAAACTAAACAGGACTTTACACTCCACCACGCTATCCCTAACCAAGGATTCTGCTTTTACTGGGCAAGACCTTAAGGAACTAGTTGTATTAACAGGTATCTTTGCAAAGTAGTTATTAAATGTTTCAGCTACTTGCAAGTTATTTGAAATTATCTTATTATTTACATTAAGTTTAATAGTATTATCACGCTGCTTGGTGCGTCCAGTTTCATTATTAATAATATTCCAAGTAGCTTTAATTTTATCGTCGGCATTTCGAATTTTGTTTTTTAAATAAAGGGACTTGGCTGTAGCACAAGCCTTTTTAAATAATTTTGAATAATTTCTAACATATTTAATAAAATTTGGATCAAAATTATATTTTTTTATTCCATATAATTCATATAACTTAGCTCTACTTGTATATATCCCAGGTGTTGCCCAATCACAAAACTTAACTTTTAATTTTTTGTAAAATGTCTTCATTTTAAAAATTTTGTTATATTCCAGTGTAATGACGTTAAGCAAAGACTCGTATAGTTCGTCTGGACTATTGCAATCTAGGTCCATATTGACAACCTTGGCATTAATGTTATTCTTAAATTCCTTTATGCGATTAGATGTCATTGGTCTACATGTGATGATAGTTTCTTTTTTAATTGTATTTATAGGAAATACAACCTTTTGCCCACAGTGGTCGGATGTCAAATCACTCAATATGGCCCTATTTAGAAATTGGCATTCGCAAAATATATTGTCTAAGCACGTAGCAGAGTGTGATGTAATTCTGGTTGGTTCGAAAAATAAATTATTTAAATTAAATGATCTAAATAAACTAATAAGTCTTACAGAAAGAACTGATCGCTGTTACTGTGTACAATCATCGATATAAGTCGATACACGTTTCTGAGATTATCAATTGCTTCAATCGTAGAAAGCTTTAATCTTAAAAAACAATGAGCCTCTCGTTTTTTGTTTTAAAGTAATTAGTTGATTTAGTAACGTTTATCAATGTTTAAATACCTGTGTCGCTGACTGTATCCCCACTTTACCAAAGAAGTTAGCCAAATATTTACTAGCCGACGGGCCCAAACACAGCCCTTTATTGCATCTGGTTTCCCGTTAATTGATGAGTTAATCTTGTGTTGTGTCCCTGCAATAAACAGGGCAACCAAAAGTCTTATGGAGGCGCAGTGATAATTATGAGCGAGGGCTTCAATAACTTGCGCTGGCAACTCAACTATTCTTCGCAATAGAATAATGAGCCTAATGATGATCGCAAACCACCTTGATAGTACGTATGTATGTACTACAAGGTATTGTATACATACTACAAATTAAGCACTTTTAGTAGCTTCAATCTAAAGATACTCTTGCTTTAAATACACTCTCAGCATATTCTGATACATGCTCTTCATTTTAGGAAGCTGGATTTTCTCCAGAGCCTTAATATTTATTAAAAATATTTTTTAATTTCCTTTTTTGGTTATTCTTTTTACTAAACTAAAACTAAACGGAGCTATAATTAAAAAAAAAATGTTCTGTCGCACAAATAAACGCAGTGTTGTCATATTTATAATATCAGATAGGAATTGAAATATCATAACAACTATAACTAACTCTTCTAAGAATTCTTGCACATCACTGCCTTAAGCAGTTTATATAATATGCTAGAACATGTCCTGGTTTACCAGCAAAATTTCAAGATAGATATAATAGTAAGTTGTGATGTACCGAGCAGTAAGTGGCGGTAGGTACGCAGTCAGCGCATCTTGTACTCAGTATAACCCCGGGCCAATCTTGCAAGACACGTTTCTTGTAGTGAGGGGACATAGTCGATGTCGATATGATTACTTATATTAATAAATGTGGAAATGTGTTTGTTAGTTTGTCCATTTTTGTTTAAACTACATTTACTTTGTGTTTATTGGTTGAATAAGGATATTTTGTATTTCAAGCGAAAGCTCTTTCAAGAGAAAGAAGGACAACCAGAACTTAAAAATCCAGCCCTTTGCTCAAAATCAAGCGTTCATAACTTTGCTTAAAAGCTAGTTAGCATTTTTTATCATATTCGTAATAATATATTATGATGCAGCGTGGTGTTTATTATGTATTTATATCTGAAATATAAATTAGTTGTACGTGAAAATGTATAATTAATATAAATTACTATAATAATTGTTATTAGTTATCAGGTCATATAAATTGTATCAATTCATCATTATATAACATATTTTGTATCAAATTATAAGTAAATTTATTCAAGCGCTATAATTAATTTAATCTGCTTTAATAAATGCGATGCAATGAATTAGTTATGATTTTATATTATTGTTTTGTGCGTGTTTGTAAATCACTCAGCATAAATTGCAACCTATAAATATTTATTTTTAAGTCTTTAAAATAATTTTCGGAGCCTAAAGCAAGGCTTGTCAAAAACAACAATAAGTACTTAAGGCCATTACTACTACTTAAAGTCTTCTCTCTGTAATCGGACGTAAAGGTTAATTGACTGCAAAAAAATATAAAAGTTTATCGATATCGACACGATTACTATTTCGCATCCCTACTGTTGATACATCTCAGTAGGCAGCCGTTCAAGTACCCATGTTTCCTAAAGGCATTAATAACGTATACACTACTATACATACTGCACTACAGAGCAATACATTGAATGTTATGTACTATGTAGTACATATTAATTAGTTTACATGCAGCCGTCTGCATCAAAATCAATCTGCGGCTTGTCAAGCGAGTTTGCTTTGTACAATTACTATATACAAAGTAACTCTGAAATGTCCAATCAGTTTCACAGTACAATGTTCTTGCTACACATGTTTTATAGCGTGTCACAGTCAGGTGTGGTCATTTTAGGGGTCGTAAATGACAAGCTCGCTTTATTAAAGCAACGTAAAACTATGTAAGGTTGACGAAAATTTGTTTCATATATGTTCTAAGCATATCTGACCTAATTTCAATTTGTTATTGAGATTTTGTAAATTGTGATAAGTACGGCAGTATATTATATCAACACATGTAGAGTCATTTAAAAGGCTATATCTTTGATTTAAGCATCGGGAGCTCACATAATTAGGCATTGGACATATGATCGACAGACTGAGGTTTCTATCTCAATTCATAGCACCTTGGTAAAAAAGCTCCGGTCTACCTGCAATAAATCTAAGAGAGGCTAAAATTTTTTTATATATTGATATCGCAATTTTTCTTTGGTTGACTGTATTTTGTCGTATTATTTCTCAACACGCAATGTATACATAAGCGTAAGCACAATCTATCGCCACGAAACTAACAAGGCAATCTACGTAACTTAAGTACATTAATAATTCTTGAAAACTTCTGCGATAAAAATCATCCGTTCAAAGAAGCTCTTTAACAAACTTCGTTCGGAAACAATATAATTTGGGGACAGCATCTATCGCCGGCGGATGGAGCAGAAAAAGAGGCGTAAATTAAAAAAGTTTAATGAAAACATTCTATGGGGATCGGGGATCTACTGTGATGAATAAAGGAAAACAGGTGTAAATGAGAGCAAATCGAATAAAAAGGGAGTAATGGGGATTGAGAAGGGTTACTAATAAGCTGGTGACGTCCTACTGACGTAGGGATTCTAAATTACGTTTGTGTGTCCGGCCTTGATGTCGATATTACAGTGTCTTTCTTTAGAAGATCGAGTAAGTTCGAAGTCAACGCTCTGTTTTAAGGTAAATATCCCTACACATTCTCAGTTCGTAACAGTACAGTTTGGTAATGTTGATAGTGATAAGATGCATACTAAGCTAAAAAACAAAAGCCTTTTTGGATATTAATCTAAAATTATATAATTATCAATCAATCATAAAATCAATAATTTCCTTTGCCTTAATGATAAACAATGCTAAACACGATTTATTAAGTTTGCATGTCAATATTCCATTTTTAATAAATTAAAATCAGATTGTCTATTTTCAAAAGTTTTCTTTCGTCTTTTGTTCAAATCTTTATTACCATGTATATAATATTTTTCTGTATGCAAAATACAGGTTTGAATTCTAGGAGCTTTACGTTACTTATAAACTCGTCTAACGACGCCGATATTTTGATTATCTTAACTTATTTACTTTCGGTTAAAAGACTTTTGATATTGATTGCACGCAGCTCAACGGTTAAAACGGTCAACTCGGCATTTCTTTTTCATTGTTATAGTTTCAATTCCGCCCCCAATAAAATTTTATGTGTTGCAGTTGTTTTAAGTCTGGCAATTTTTGTATCCCAAATAGCGTAATTTGAGAGTATCCGACGTCCAGCATTGGACTACCTCAAACTGATGGTGATGGTATGTTTTTTGCAGTGATAATCATTTTTAAGTTATAATGCTCACATATAATATTTAGTATTACTTACATCATACGTCTAAATCCTTGAAAAGGGTAATCAGTGGCAAACTAAACCTACATTTCCATTAGCAGCTATGATTTTAAATCTCACATAATAGATTTTAGCCGACTTAATTCCTGACTCATTGCTACTAGTGAGAACGAGTATTACGATAAAACCAATAACACGATACCCAAGTAATGAAGAATAAAGTCTCAGGTTCGAAAGCATTATATGCAATAGTCGCATTTAACCCACTGCACCATCAAGACATTTATATTATTCATATTCTTTTGCTGTTCAAACAAAAGAGTTACAAAAAACAGTTCTGTAGATTTATAGCTTTTTAAAACGATGTACAAGTCTAAATAACTTAACAAGTATGCAAAAGATACGGCGAGAATATTCATTCTTTCAGGCAATTTTGACACAAAGATCTCTTCAAAAGCTTACTCAATTTTATGATGAAAGTTATTTTTAAACTTTAAATAGGTATCATTTACAAAGACTTCTTAAATTACTTATGGTACTTTTTTACAATAAATCTGAACTTTAGCAGGGTGCCTACTTAAAATGTTCAGGCAGGCTTCTCTGAAATAATTCAGCCTTTGAAAATATAAATAGAACCTAAATTGATATTCATTATACCTCCTATTCATAAATTACTTCGCATTTGTCTCGCGAGTTATCTGTGAAAAAAGTTGTTGAGATAAACCAGATGGAGAATACGATAAACCGAGTTCTTTGGATGAGTGCTATGACAGCTACAGTATATTCAAATTAAAATAAATACGTATATAATGTTTCTAGTATATCATAACGTATAATTGTTTCGATTAAGTCCAGTACACACCTCTTTGTAAATGACTATCATGCTGATAACGAAACTACGTATTATATAGCTTTGTTCTTCTATTTTAAATATAGTGTAAATTCTGACGAGCACTGCGATATCGATAATTATACTATAAAATATGATTGTTTCATTTTATAGCGGTATATACTACCAGTAATAATATAGGGATGTCAGGGACCCATTGTGTTGTTTCAGTTTTACAATAATCGAGATAGTTTTATTGTGAAAGTATTTTATGACTTAGCGCCGGTATTGTTTAATATATGAAATAAAAGAAGCAATATAGGATAAAATTATATTACGTGTGAACTATTTGTGTATGCTGTTGTGATTATTTATAATACTTTACATAAGAAGGGTTAAAAGCCTCATTATTTTTTATACGTTTCCGGAAAATAAAACGCAGTTTGAAATATTATTGTAAAGAATGTACCGCCTCCAAAAAAATACGATCAACAGAAGTATCAATCAGCTATGTATTTAATAACTACAATTTTATATATAGAAATAATCAGTGCCATTCCCATTAAAAACTGGTTCAAGATTGGTACCCTGCGGCATTCCTCATTAAACTCTAAGCTCTGCGTTTGACATTTGTATGCCAGTAAGATAAAGATTAAACAAACAAACCTAATTATTATTCTCTAGAATTAAAACACTTTTCTGTAGAGCCAGTTCTTTGTATTAAATACAGCACAAGCTACAATATTATATCCAAAGCTTTGGTGAAATTTCTATGCAAATAACAAAGACCTGTATTACACAAAATGGGTTTCTAAATGCAATTGTTGCGAGGAAAAGGTTGGAGCCTTGTACATTGCAGTAGCGGAAGCGATTTGAAACATGAATAGATTTTAAGGATTTAATAATCCACCTCCAACGCGACAAGAAAGTTACGTGTTTGATATTAAACTTATTTGATATGGTATAGCAAATAACGTTCGTTTACATTCAAAAGAAACCTTTTTGTAAATACAACATCAAAATTGGCTGATATACTAATTAATATTCTAAATTTGGATATGAAAAATTAGGGGCGTCGTTGTATATTTTACTATATCCCTCGCAAGTCTAAACTTATATAGTGTGTACGTCACAAGTTGCGTGCACGTTTTTGATCATTTGTCTATTACTTTATTTTATACTTAGGGTAACTATTGATTAAAATCTTTATTCTAGTTCTCTATCTCGAACTCCAAGTGATACAATTTTCATGTGTAATCATCGTAGTCTAATTGATAGTTATAATGCAAAATTTGTACAATCCTCGTCTCCAGTTGCAATAAAAGCGACAGACTGAGGAGCATTATGCTGAGTAATGTCATTAAATTTCACGTCACGATTTAGTAAGTTTAGTGCTTGAGTAATAAAAACTTCGTTTAAAGGATTCAACAAAATCGTAGATAGTGTCTTGTTCGTACTCACACCATGGCATCTAGCTTTCCCTTCCCAACTTTTAGATAGGACGAAACCAATGTAATTGTAAAACAGTTAGTTTGCTTTTTGTAAGAAGAGCCCATAATTTCTTTTCATAAAATTGACTGCTTGAACTTCTAATCTATAGATTTCACCAGAGTACTTACATGATATGGCTGTATTCAAATTATACTTGTATAAAAATATTTTGACTGCTTATGAGGCAGATCTCGTGGCAAAGATCGCTATTCGCCGTACCTTCACTAATATAACATTAGCCTAACCTCTTTGTGTACTATGTGCGCCCAGTTACAGTTAACAGCGATGCTAAACTACGCTTTTATTAAGTTTTAAACTGACTCTTGGCTCCATGTTGTTATAATGTTTCTATACAAGTTTAAGTGTTCTAGTGGGGTCGAAATTATAAACAGATTTCTAGATTTTTCTGCATTGTTTGACTCAACGAGAACTCTATTATGATTTTTATCTTATGTATGTCGCGATGTAATTTTAAAGCACCGTTTGGGTGGTCCATTAGTTAAGGAATCCTAACTATTTTTATTTCTACTGGTGGAAGACAAGACTGACAGTTAATGGCAACCGCTGCTTAAGGATATGGCTAAGTTATCTTATCACCACAAAAGCGATTCCAAGGAAACTCAATAAATAAAAGTAAGGCACCTAGGCATCAGACAAACACATGGTCTACTGCTTTACCATAGTAAGCAGTTACTGTAGACTTTGAGAAAAAGACCGGGGTAAGAGTGTAGAAGAAGGAAAGAAGGAAGGCACCTAGGAAATGATATTCATCTGACAAAACAAAACAATACGTTTATTGCTATTTTATGTTTAAATTCTGTGAAAAGGTGTTGCCCGTTCGTCCCGATTCATTTACGCTGAAATCAACAAAGCTATTCTGTTGGAAAATCTGTGGTCGTATCGTTGTGGTTTCATCTGCACTGACAGCAGTACCTCCAAACAGAGCTTTACAAATGATCCGCTCAATATAACGCATGAAAATAGACATCTCACATATTATAGATACGTTTATAAAGCGAGTGTGAATCAAATCAGCCGATTGTCAAATACTACATTAACGCTTGACTTTATCGAAAATAAATTACCTGCAGTTCAACATTCTTTATGCTGATCATTGCAACAAAGGCAAAATATTTTCTGATAGCCTGCACTTCACGTTAGCACCTTATTCTCCCAACGAGCGCTCTGGAAATGTCAGTATAAGTAAAGGTAAACTTGTTAAACAAAATAAACCACCATAAAGTCGGTAAAACTTGACCTCGTTGGTTCAGCACATGTTTTCCTCACAGTCTCACACGCTGAGTTTCCAATAAGTTTGTGTGGCCATAAATAATGCAACGCGCGTCGAGCTAACATATTGGATGAACTCCCTTAGAAACACTGACCAGTTGGAAGCTAGTTGATATTTTCTGGTACAGACTTTGGTGGCTTTTAAGTAAACAACAAGTAATAGAAAATAAAAGGGGATATGGCAAAGTGGAAGAGACTGCTTAGAATTTTTCATATCTCATAAATGCTCATATGGATAGTATTTTGTCATGGTGGAAATTTGGAAACGAAAGTTTATCTTACGTATTTAGAGGATTTATAGAGGCCTTCCTGGCAGGTACTAACATACTTGAAAGGTGAATCCAATCTATGTAATTAAAATGTATCATGTTTTTAGTAACAATAAATAATAATAATAATTATATTTACATACCATATCACTGAAGAAGTAGCGTTTTGCATTCACATGTAGCATATTAGTATGTTTATTAATTACGGCTTTTACACACGGCGCAGCAAACATGCGTAAGTAGAAGCACTTGCGTGAGCTATTTGCGTAGTGTAATTGACAGACAACTACTCGCGTAAATAGCCATTTGATTAACTTGCACATGTAGCCCGTGCTCGTGCATGCGCGCGAGTAGCTTTTGTGTGTAGCCCGCGCTACCTACTTAAGCAAGTAGACTGCGCCAGCTACTTGTGCATGTAGCCCACGCTAGCTACTTGCACCGTTTACAAGCAAGCCATAATAGTAAGGAATGTTTTCAATTGTCATTATTTTAAAACTATGCCATGACGTCAAAGTCACCTACTGCATGCAACTTTGTCAACTTTCAATTTTAAATGTATGTCAATTGCATTTTAACTTACCCTGAAATTAGTTTGCAACCGTGTTGATTGCAACATTGCGAATAATTAAATAAGGAAAGTGAAGTTATTTAGGATGTGTATAATAAAATTAAAAATGGAGACATTTTAGTGGTATACATTATTTTAGAAAGGATTACTTATCATATTATTATCTATACTTATATTATAAAGAGGAATGATTTGCTTCTTTGTTTGTTTGTAAGGATTTAACTCAAAAACTACACAACCGAGTTTCAAAATTCTTTAATATGGTAAATTTTATTAATAAAAACGTACTGTTACTAACGTTATCTAACCTAATCTACTTTTACGCGAGTGGCCGCGGGCAAAAGCTAGTCTAACTTATAAAATGTGTAAATATATATTTTATTGATAATGATGATTTTTGATGAGGCTTTTACCATTAGAATTTAATACATGCAAAGTTTTACCAGTGACGGTTGGTAAATGTTGATTTTGGGAATAAAACAACTAAACTAACCTAAGCGGAGACGGTAGAGGGAGATGGATCGGGTAGCGGGTGGCTGCAGAATATCGAATGGATCATAAATCGAATATTTAATATATCGTACACTCAATACATCGAGTGTTCAAAATAGTTAGCAATCCGACTCGGATAGGTTAGGTTAGAAAGCTAAGGCCTGTCTGTGTGTCTTTGAGGCAAATCCTAAAATTTACCAAGTGAATGGTGGTAAAAGTTCGAAATAAACGATGATCATAGAACGGTTCGCATTTTTACCATTAAGAGTTGGTAAATCTTAGGTTTTACTGGAAAATCTTAGTATATACATTAACATATATAATCATACGTTTATCCAAGGGGTAGGCAGAGATGTAAATCCACATTTCACCACCTATGGTTTTAGGCGCACTTAATAGTGGGCGAACCTATTGTCTTCTACCGGGCACAGTTTCGACTGCGCTATTGAGCATTTCTTGAAAAATAATAATAATATTCTACACATATACACAACACCATCTAGCCCAAACTAAGCAGAACTTGTGCTATGGGTTCTAGACAGTGGATAAACATACATATATACTTTTTTTTTTGTAAATACTTACATATTATACATAGAAACACCCAGACCAAGTCAAACATCCATGTTCATGCACACAAATGTTTGACTTGTGCGGGAATCGAACCCGCGACCTCAGTCGTTGCAGTCAGTTACACTAACCACTACGCCATCGAGCCTGCTTAATATTATAAATACGACACTAAGTTTGTTTGTTACGCTTTCATGCTTTAACTACGTACTTGACAAGGGTACAAAAAAGGACGTAAGGTACCGTTTATCCTGAAAAAAGTACTGTTCCCGAAAGAAATAAATTTACTGACAAATTCTAGATGAATACGAACAAAGCCGCAGGTAATATCTTGTATCCTATAAAACCTTGCCCGACCTGAGAAACAAAGCGAAGATCTCATTACCAGCAATCGCATTCACTATCATTTTTACAGTAAACAGGAAAATATATATTATTATTGATTTTATTTAAAATCATTCCTTATCATTCATCATTTGTCGGCCTCGATGGCGTTAGGGTAACCGACTCCCACGCCTGAGGTAGCGGGTTCGATTCCTGCACAAGTCAAACATTTGTGTGCATAAACATGGATGTTTGTCTTGGTCTGGGTGTTTCTATTAATAATATGTAAGTATTTTACAAAAATATGGATATAGGTATGTTTATCCATTGTCTAGTACCCATAGTACAAGCTCTGCTTAATTTGGGCTAGATGGTGTTGTGTGTATGTGGTATAATATTATTATTATTATTATTATTTCTAATATAAGCAACGATTGCACAACTTACGGTTTAAACTAAAAAGATACTTGAAGGCCATTGAACTTTAGTACATTCATAACAAAACAGATGGCGCTTCTAAGCACTACACGGTTTAAAATTTATTATTAGCTAACGTATAGATGCTGCTGTGTTTTCTTTTGCAGCAAAACATCAATAACTCGAGAAATGATGAGATTTTGATCCAATATCGACTCGATACAGATTTGTTTTCTATACGCATACTCATATTTCAAATGCCGAAGTGATCGGTCCATGTTTATATTTGAAATATGAATTATTTTATTTTGACATAGACAAAATAAAAAATTATAAAACGATGTTGCTCTGGTAGACCAGGGACGTACGTTAACGGGTTTACTTACCTACTACCGATGGTGATGGTTTTTATTTCCAGGTGGTGCATTATTGAACCTTATGCTTATGTGCATGTTATTGAGTATTTTTAACCCCCGACGCAAAAACGACGGAGTGTTATAAGTTTGACGTGTCTGTGTGTGTGTCTGTCTGTGGCATAGTAACTAGCAAATGGATAAACCGATTTTAATTTTGTTTCTTTTTGTTTGAAAGGTGAAATAGTCGGGAATGTTCTTAGTTATGTTTGATGAAAATGAGGTCCAAGATGGCCGCCGTCACAAAATGGCGGATTACATATTTTTTTCACAACTCCCTCAATATGTATCAAATGAAAGGGCTTGACTAGTAAAATACTATACACTATGATAAATTTCAAATACAAGATAGCCGCCACCACAAAACGGCAAATATTTTTTTTACAACTTTCTCAAAATGGTTATCAAATGAATTTTGTGTCGGGGATTTTTAAAATTTTAAATTTATATTTTTTGTAAGGCGTAATAACTTTACCTCAATCGTTATTTAAAATGTTTACTGTGTTAAACTACAGGCCAATGTTTTACTTAGTCCCTAGCGGAAATACTTCGATATTTTAATTTATCAATTGCCGTAAACTTTGTAAAATTAATTAGACGGACTGTAATATTAGAGTCTTTAGCCATATTCTACCCCAAAGAAAATTTGATTGAGATGCTGTGGCGTCGCATAATTAAAATACCTTTTCTGGCATCGCATAATTTTAACATTTGCCTGCAATATTTTAAACTATGAATGCTCTTACTGACCATATTAAAACCTCTCGTATAAATATTCTTCATAAGTTCCACTTCAAAACTTACGTGTTTGCTGATTCGAATTTTAAAATATAAATTTCGAGAATTTAAAAACGGATTACAGTTCTGTATCGTACCTGGGGAGCTCGCAGAGGCAGGCTTTTGTACCGCCGACTCGTGCATCGAACATCATTAAGAATACATTTAGTGCACTCGGGGCGCACTTCGGACGTAACGTTAGAAATATTTCAACATGTGGACATACCGACTTGTGAAAGAATCGAGTACTCCATCCCGATGTTGAGTAAACTTATCGATATTATTTCGATGTCTTGATGCTCTACTTTCTTGGTGAAGTAATTCGATGTTGTTTTGAGAAATTTCATTTAAAGTATCTTGCATAAAGTGACGATGTTGTTGCATGCTTTGTGTTCATGTTCGTGTGCTACCTACTACCGAAACGCTACAATACATACTTTTTAAAAAGTAAGTTCTTATTTAAGATTAGACGGTTAAATTAAAACGTTCTAAAAACAATAACCTTTTAAAGTTTTTGTTCCTTCGTTCTTTCTAACTGTCTACTCAGACTATTCCCAAATTAGGAGACGGTCGTATTACCAAAATCACTGTTACTAACGCTCTCTTACTTAGTGCGGGTAGCATGCGCAAATTGAAGCCAAGTGCTTCAATTTCACCTTTTATAATTATCGTGCATGTAACCAGCGCAATTAGCTTGCGCATGAAAAGAGCGCAAGAATAATACTACGCATGTAGCCTGCGCGGTTGCTTGCTTCGTGTACAAGCACCATTACGTATAACTCTCGCTGAATTTGTATGTGTGTGTCACACACACAAAGAATTAATAAAAATAATTCGTTTATATACGCGTTACATTAGGTTATGAAAGTAAATTTTAATTCATCACATTCGAATATGTAATACGTTAACTATCAGTGATGACGTGCAGTAACATTTCGTGGCATGTCGTCCGTAATCGATATAAAATGCATTATGAATATTAAAATATATTGTGTTGTACACGAGCGTAACATCGACAAATGTGCAGCAGTAGTGATGGTGAGATCATTATCGATACTTTTAATGAAACGTAAAATATAGTAACCAAATTATGCCCGCGGCTTCGCTCGCGTAAATAGTATATGTAATGTCAGGTTAGTAACAGTACTTTTTAGAGTTAAAAAAAACTCTTATACAACAGCTATGTGCGTACGTCTGTCTGTTATACAACTTTCAACTCAAGAACCGTAAGGGCTAAAGACTCGTGGTCAACGCCACTCGACTCAGCATAGTCGATATACCCCCGAAATGACCTTTGACCTCTGGTCACGTGACCTTTGCATATTACTTGAAATTTTTTTCTAACTCTAAGATTTACAGCAATTTATTGCCGTTTCTCACTTTTTTATGGATGAAAGGTATTATGTCCTTTTCTGTTCCCCTGACAAAGTGTATAAGGAATTTCACGATGATCGGTTGAGTAGTTTAGGCGTAAAAACATAAAAAATGAGCATTACATTCACATTTATAATACTGGTTAGGATTATAACTAAATACAATACCAATTAGTAATATGAAATTATACATGATTAAAGATAATTCTTTCATACTGATATCAGCGTGAAAGTATTCTTTTTAATCTTGTCATCATAAAAAGGTAACAAACAGAAACATTTACTGTTTTTTTAATATTATATACGTACTCGTATATGTGTCAAATTCAATCGAATATCATTAGGTAAAACCTCGGTTAGGTGAGAAACTAGTCGAATAATCCCGGAAAATCATATTTTGATGCCGTATTCATTTTCTATATTTAAATTTGATAATCCTCGTAATGAGATGTTATCAGCTTGAAAATATTTAAAAATAATAGCACAAATCTCGGTTTTAGTAGCGTTATAACAACTTGGTTATTTGCTTTTTCTATTCGGTAAACCGTTTGATCAGCAAGAAGTGAAAATCGAAAACTAGAAGCAATTAAGCTAATTAATTAAATAATTAATTGTATATGCTAAATACGGCCTCAGGCATTTTTTATGTGGTCGTAATTTGAATGTTTGTCTATTCACGTGACTTTTAACGTTATTAGCCTTAGAAAGAAAAGAGAAAAACAAGCATTAGAATCATGCATATACTGCAATCATACGGAAAAAATACGTATGAACTAAATATTTATTTTTTGTAAATGTACTAATAATAATTGATCCCAAATACCTATGTAATAAAATAATATCGAAAACAAATGTTTGTGCGTCTTTATTCCTTATGACGGCGGTATAGTCACAAAGGTTCCATTGTTTCTTAGGTCCATACTAATACAACAAAGCTAATTCCCTTCTTTCTATATACTGCCTAAATAAATTAAATCTAAAAAGTATTAACGTCTTGGTTACAAGACCTATCATATTCTGATACTGAAGCCCTTCTTATTCCGTTAATATAATGAATTTATTTTTTATACAGATCACATAAGTTAAATGCATGACAGAAACTGTAACACATGCATGCTAGCACTCTCAAACACACAAACACACACACACACACACACACACACACACACACACACACACAAACACACACACACACACACACACAAACACACACACACAAACACACACACACACACACACGAATTTTATTTCTAATTCAAAATATTATGCATAGGTAGTTTAAGTACACGGCATAATAAACCAAAATCACCACTAAGACTTGTCCAGGAGGTGGGAGCCTGGTTATCTGTAACACAGGTTTTTACCTACTATAGACACTAGCCTCTCATAAAGGAATGAGAATTTTTCAACATGTATTGTATTAGATAATAAGTACTTACCTTTGTTAAAGAGGAAATAAATATATTTATTATTATTATAGTCCTCTAGGTGCTAAGTGGTTGCCATTGGACAGATGCTTATGCTGCCAGTAGTCACCCTATTTTTGGCAAGCCTGAAGAAAAGGAATGGCGGCGCTACAAGCGACGTAGCTTCTTAGTTCAATGCCTCCTTAGGAAGGTCTTGAAATTATCTTAGACTGAGGTCTAGGTAGAATTTTATACAGGTAATGAGTTGTTATCGGCCTAAAAATGTATATACTTAATATGTGAGAGGTAATATATGAGTATATTACACAAGCTCCAGTCTTAAGGCCAGTAAGGTGTCGTAAGTTAACACAGCTGTTTGCCATCAGGTGAACAGCATACTCTTGTAGTGGTCTTACTGATAATCCATATTTACATTTTGTAATACTATACTATACTATACTAATAGGCAGGCGCGACCACTTGGAACCTTTTCATGAGCAGCTGGAATCGTCTGAGGGGCAGAAGCTCATATATAAGTTGGCACGTTCCAGGATCAAAGCGGCACAGGACATCTCCAAGTGCCGCTGTGTGAAAAATCCGGGGGCAACCTTTTATGCGAGGACCTCGCGGTAAAGGAGAGATGGTGCACGTACTTTCACGAGCTGCTAAATAAGCAGCACCAAGAGGTGCAGCCACCGTACCTCCCTCCGAACCTAGGACTAGTGCCCCCGATAGCGCTTGAGGAAGTCCAGACGGCCCTTCGCCACATGAAGAATCGGGAAGCTGTCGGAGCCGATGGAGTCCCCATTGGAGCCTGGAAGGCGATGAATGAATGGCGGTCCTTGTGGTGTGGGCATTCTAACAAACCTTTTTAACCTCATGCTCTTGACTGGAAAAATCCCGAACCAACGGAGGCTGAGTATTATCACTCCAGTCTTCAAAGGTAAGGGCTCGGTGCAGGAGTGTGGTAATTACCGCGGGATAAAGGTCATGTCCCACACCATGAAGATCTTTGAAAGGATTATTGACTCCCGGATCCGACAGGAGTGCACTGTCTCGGAGTGTCAATTTGGGTTTGGCTCTGGGTGCGGCACCATGGACCCTATTTTTGCCCTAAGGATTGCCATGAAAAGATACAGATCGAAGAATACGCGTTTGCATATGCTCTTTTTGGACATGCAGACGGCCTTCGACTGTGTCCCTCGCGTGGTGACCTGGTGGGCGTTGAGGTCCAAAGGAGTACCAGAAACCTATGTTGACATCATTCGAGACATGTACCTAAATTCCGATTCCGTTGTCAGGACCGCTGTTGGTGACACACAACCCTTCCCCATCACCGTTGGAGTTCACCAACGTGATATTGGACGTCTTGTCGAACAGCATCAGAGACTCACATGAGCAACCTCCCTGGATGCTTATGTATGCTGACGATATCGCGCTGGCGGACGCGGACAGGGCTCGATTAGTGCGATGGATGAACGTGTGGAAGGAGTCGCTTGAGAACGGCGGTCTAAAACTCAACATGGCGAAGACCGAATATATGGCCTGTAACACCGCAGACCCCACGTCTGTACGCATAGGCGGAGACATGGTCGAGCGCACAGACCAATTTAAATATTTCGGATCTGTACTCCACGCGTCTGGTGACATCGACTGCGACGTCAAGGCACGAATTTCGGCAGCTTGGGCAAAATTGCGTGAGGTAACGGGCGTCATTTGTGACCCTAAAATGCCGGTAAAGTGGAAGGGACAGGACCATCATTAGGCCTGTCCTTTTATATGGCAATGAGACGTGGCCAGTGCTTGAGCGGCACAAGCAGGGACTGCGTGTCACGGAAATGAATATGTTGCGCTGGATGTGTGGAGTAACGCGGAAGGACCGTATAAAAAACTCCCGCATCCGTGGCAGTCTTCATGTCCGTGACATAGCAGATAAGCTGCAAGAGAGTCGCCTACGCTAGTACGGCCACGTTTTAAGAAAAGCGGCTTGTTACGTGGGGAACACATGTCTTGCTATGCCACCTCCGCCTGGCCCAAGTAAACGGGGCAGACCCAAGAAATGCTGGCTTGACTTCGTAAGAGATGACATGCGTGCCAACAACCTCACACCACAGGATGCTAAAGATCGTGCGAAATGGAGGAGACTTAGCGGGAAAGCGGACCCTGGGTTCCAACGCCAAGGCCGCGGATGCAACCGGAACAAACGCTAAGATGAAGAAGAAGACATTTTGTAATACTAATTTAAAATGAAACAAGCAGCGATAGCCTAGTAGGAGAAGGTTGGACTGTCATGCAGAGGACTCGAGTTCGATCCTAAAAGGTACATCTCAGACTTTTTGAAATTATGTGTATTGAAAACATTGTGAGAAAACCTGCATGTCTGAGAGTTCTCCATAATGTTTTCAAGAATATGTGCAGTCTGCCAACCCGCACTAAACCAGCATGGTGGACTATGGCCTAACCCTTCTCACACTGAGAGGAGGCCTGTGCCTAGCAGTAGGACTATTTACATTTACAGTGCTGATATTATTATTTATTTATTATAATACTAATTAGCGTGCACATTTTGTTAGATCTAATCAACTCATCTTTTGATAATCATAAAATATTTTGTACAAATATTTGCTCTAACAAATCACTTTTACTGCTTCATTAACGTCACTTTCACGCTAATCTTGATTATTACATACACAGATCCAGTTATACTGGTCTGATTGTAGCTCAATCAACCACTTAGCGTTATTTATCAAAAGTAAACACAGCTTTATGATAAGATTGTCTATAAAGTGAATAAATTTTTTGTTCGGTCGTTGACTTGTGTTACAAATTATGATAATGTTTCTACGTAGTTTGGTTTTTCGAATAAAATTTTATGACAGTTTTTTTCCCTGTTGTTTATGCTCTAGTTGGACCAAGATCTTTATCAATTAGGTATTGCCTGAGAACATAGTAAACTATTATTGGTAAACCATTAATTAACTACTTAACTTTATTATTATCAGTGTTATTTTGCACAGCGTTTTTAATAAAGCTCTATGTGCCATATTCTAATTCTAAGCAATAATCACCAGTCCCTAAATCTATTTAAGCAAACCTATATTTTTCAGGGCAGTCTTAAGCTTGATTAAAAACAGATTTTGCACCAAGGTGACTGTAAGGAAAGAAGAGGTAATTTTATACTCAAGTCACGCCAAGAAAGTTCAGTCGGTGAGCTTCCAGTGTAGGAGCCATAAAAGATAATTAAGAGTGATAGCTTTTGCCACTTGTTTTCGAGCCAAGAATAGAATCACCTTATTTCTTTCAAGGATGAGGAAATGAAGACATTGGGGAGCATTTCTTTTTTTATCGAGTGGTTTCAAATTATATAGTACGGTTCCATG
Source organism: Catocala nupta (assembly GCA_963675205.1). Taxonomy (NCBI): domain Eukaryota; kingdom Metazoa; phylum Arthropoda; class Insecta; order Lepidoptera; family Erebidae; genus Catocala; species Catocala nupta. Next base: position 11,137,343 of record OY776094.1, read on the forward strand.
ATTTATCGATAAATGAAAAATATGTCTTATTTGTTATAGTAAAACATTCAAGTAAATAATTATACTGCACTTATAAATTATTTGCTATTTTATCAGCCTGTTATATGAATTATAGTTAAACCATGAAGACAGCTTATGCTTCGGTCAACACAAAACTATTTAAATTTGATTTCGACATCTAGACAACTTAAACTCTTCTGAGCTTTATACGATAATCGATATCATGAATAGGTATAAATATAATTATATATATATAATTAATTACACGTTTCGGCAATATATAAGGAAGCCTATCTATCTGTCTGTTTGTTGTGGCTCTGAAACGGCTGGACTGATTTTGACGGGGCTTTCACTGGTAGATAGCTAATGTTATAAGGAGTAACTTAGGCTACTTTTGTTGAAGAAAAATATATCCGCTAACTGAACAAACACTTTTTTGTTTAACTCCACGCGGATGATGTCGCGGGTGACATCTAGTTTAATATATAGTTGGCGGAGTAAAATTAAGTTTACAAAGTATCTTAAATCGAAGCTAATTATAAAATCTAGTTTACAATAATTATCCTTGACCTAAGTCTTACCCAATGGTAAACAATGCGGTCATTAATATTTATTACTATAATTAATTCTTATTTACTCACAGACAATGTGATAATTTAATTTATTGATTTATCTTTTCATACTGTTGACTATTTGATTTATGATCTTGTGTTGTTTGTAGTTATTCGTGAACTTGAGAGATAAGCGTTTGTATCATAAGGAAAATAAATAAAATATCATTTAAATAAATACGTTTAATAGTGCACAGCTCAATACATCAATCATTTGGTGAGTTTAAGTATGTTTTTGTTGTTGTCTAGGCTGAAGCAATAAATTAAATTCGGCATTTATGTGACAACATGATATATGAGAAGAAATACCCCAATAGGTATATTCTGGTCGTACACTAAATGATTCCAACGGAATTGAACTTTGCTATTATTCTTCTTCTCCCTAGCCTTTATTAGTCCCTAGTCACTTGGGGTCGGCTTTTCTGGTCTAACCGGATTTGACTGGATATCAGTTTTTATACGGAGCGGCTGCCACCTGACCTCCGCAACCCGAAGGCTAACGATACCCTAAGGCTAGACCAGCGTCAGGATATTATAGGGCACTGACTTTCCAATAACGGCTACCATAGATGTTCATGGCAGCCGGGACCGACGGCTTAACGTGCCCTCCGAGGCACGGAGCAGGCGATAATTATCAATCAATACGCAAAAAATTTTGAAAAGTCATATAACTTCCCAAATTCGGAGGTGCGCGACGTGGATTCGAACCCGAGACCCTCTGCATTGCAGTCTATTGGTCTCCTTACTGAGCTATCGCTGCTTTGCTGTTATTCTTGACATATTAATTTAAAGAATCTTAGCAAGAAACATAAACATATATTCTTCGCTTTCAAAAAAAATAAAAATAACTAACAAACCTACGTCGTCACAAACCATGTTACTAATCGTTTTCATCTGCAATCTTTAAGTCAAAAAACCCGTTAAATTAGCTTGACTTCCTCTTCTTAATGACTCCTAGCTAAATTAACAAATATTGAATATCTAAAACAATGAATTAAAATCATAACTTTCGATACAACAAATTAATGAATTCGATAGATTACCACGACTTACAAGATATTAATTTACAACATCCTTTTAAACTGCACGATTAAATCTATACAAATAAATAAAATTGACGTGTCTGTTTGTAATGTCGAAATAATAGCTTTTTACTATATGCATATGGAAGTGTATACGGCACTTACATCAAAAAATCATTTTAAAATTTTTGTCTGTCCGTCTCTTTGTTTTGGTTAATCTCTGAAACGGCTGAACCGATTTTGACTGGTATTTTACTGGTAGATAGCTGATATTATAAGGAGTAACTTAAGCTACCATATTTTAAAAAGAAAATTAGTTTTTAAATTCCACGTAGACGAAGTCGCGGATTACAGCTGGTTATTTTATATAACTATGTCATTATTCTGAATAATACTATAGTCAATTTGCGATGCCTCCTAGATAAACTTGTCTTTATATGATCTAACAGATTAGATTGCCGATTTAAATTGTCTGTGAGATGAAAGTTGTTTTTGTACATTTAGAAATCGAAGCGGTTAAATTATAAATTATATTTAACAGGTAATGGAATTTGTAGCTATGCTTGAAGATCACCGACCTGCGAATAAAAATCACATTAAGTCACCATGGAATTGTGATGACATTTATTGGAAACCACTGAGCCTAATAATAAAGACTAATTAAGTATGATAAAATATACCTTAATCACGAGTGAAATGAAACCAGTGCCACAATTGGTGAATATTGTTACACAGTTATAGGGTAGGTATTATTTCTGTACTGTTGAATAGTAAAAGGTAATAAAAATTATAACTTAATATATTTTTCTTTTAAAATAAAAGTATAAATAATAATTTTATAATACTTAAAAGTGGAGAGACCAACAGACTACAATGCAATGGGTCTCGGTTTCGAACCCACGTCGCGTACCTCCGACTTTCGGCAGTTATATGACTTTTCGAAATTATGTGTGTATTAATTGACAATTATCGCATGCTCCGTACCTCGGAGAGCACGTTAAGCCGTCGGTCCCGGCTGCCATGAACATCTATGGCAGTCGTTATTGGGAAGTCAGTGCCCTATAATATCCTGACACTGGTCTAGTCTTAGGGTATCGTTAGCCTTCGGGTTGCGGAGGTCAGGTGGCAGCCGCTCCGTGTAAAAACTGATATCCAGTCAAATCCGGTTAGACTAGAAAAGTCGACCCAAGTGACTTGGGAATAATAAAGGCTAGGATGAAGAAATCAAATAATTTTCCTTCTTCTTCTTTGTGAAATTATTATTACCAGTATTAGTATGTTTTTTAAATTGCTCTTATAAGCGTACTCTTATTCGCTAGCTATACAGCTTATTTTACAATTGCTTTTCACCTATAGTAATACCACTGAGCAAGCCACGTGTTTCCTTCTTCCGATCTTCAATCCTGGGTCCTTTAAGCGGGGCATGAAAAAGCACCTTCTCAGGCCGTCAAAGTAGAGACCTCAACATCGCCTCGGCTGCTATGAGGACGACTTACCATGGAGGAGTGTGGTCATTTTGAAGGGCAAAATAAAAAAATAAAAAAAGTCATATCTTTACTTGTGCCCTCAGTGGAACGAAATCGTTTATAATCCTAAAATTGAGGTCGATTACGTGTTTTAAAGTCATATGTCCAGCAATAGAATGACGAGGACATTGGTTTCAAAGATAACAATTTAAAGATAAACTAAAATCTAAAATATGCTTAAAACTATTTAAATATTTATGAACTAGTATCTAGTCTTTAAGCCTGGGTCATTGACAGCGTAAGTAGTCAAGTAGTGGAGTCGACGATTTGAAGTATATCGATCGTTGTGACTTCACATAAGGAAGGTATTGGTTCAGCAATGGACGTCATACTTCTTAATACGGTTTGATAATTACTGCAAACTATTTTGCACATAAAGCATAATAAGGTCGATGAAACCAATAAGGTTATTGACGTGTATTCTTAAAAACAGATAATAATATAACCAGATGAAATTATAGCCAGATTAGCAAAAATGATTTCGAAGTTTTTGGAAGGGGTAAATCTTGTTTCTCTGATAACGGATACGGCGTTAGTAATTAATTTGCACACAACTTAGTAGTGTTATCCTTGTCTCTCAGTACTATATTAAACCCATTAAAAAAGTTGTGCATATTTTGGATAAAGTTTTACTTTAATATGTAAATAATACATTTAATTAATTTTTATAATATATATTTTTATTATAACAGTGAAGGAAAATGTCGTGAGGAAACCTACATGTCTAAAAGTTCTCAATAATGTTCTCAAAGATATCTGAAGTCTGCCAACCCGAACTAGGCCAGCGTGGTAGACTATGGCCCTAGACGGGCCTCTTCTCAGTGTGAGAACACATCGAGAAGAGGCCCGTACCCAACAGTGGAACAGTTGAATACAGGGTTGATATTATTATTTTATATTTTTTATTCATAATACTTAATATTGTCGTGGCGAGTTCTTAATGATTACGTATGTGCATGCATTAATAGATTTTTTAAATCGTCAGTGTTTATGACGTGTGTAACAAGTCTCTATATATAATACCCACGATTACTTACAGCTTATGACGTCCAAAATTCAATCAAAAAATGTTCCGTCTTACGTATATATAATACAACAGCGATAAATTAGTAATTGCATATTGTACACTATTGTTCATTAATTCAATTCCACACTGAACGAGTGTCGAACCTTATCTACTAATTCACACTGTAATATAAAATCGACATTGCAAAAGAAAATCGAACTACCACACAATTAAATTACATCATCGACATCGATAAGCGAGTGGTCGCGTCTCTATGCCTGCAATCGGTTATCGCGAACTCAGTGTACGTATGACTGGCGACCTAACACAACTTAACACGATAGCCGTTCGGGCCTCGCGATTCGTCAGTTCAAAAAACGAAAAAGATCGATCGTCGAATATTGTTTGTTTTAAGTGCCTTTCGGAATTCAAAAAAGGATTAATGTGTTGTTTTCTTTTGTTTTTGATACAGTTTTGTGTTGCTATAGTGATGTTACATGTTATTACAAAAATCGATATTTGATTTTTCGATATCATTTCTGTTCTCATCGAGGTAAGCTTCAAACCTTGACTAAATAATGATTAATTATTATTAAAACTTTATTCGGCAAATAACTGTAATTATTTATCCAGGTTAAAAAAAGTTTAAATAGATTTTTTTAAACTTTAATTCAATAAACATGCTTACTTCAGAGATTTCTATAAAAGTGCATCTGCTTATAGAGAGTCAAAATAAATTCGATAACAATAAAGGAATGTAATAAAACATTGCATGAAATATATGCATAGTAAATAATTCGAGTATTGTACGCAATCTTAATAGTAACGTTGCTGATTCCTAATTGTCTAGCTGCTGGTCACGGCCATTGGTTTGATGAGGAGTGGTTAGCCACGACTCTCCCAAACTGATCGTATATCAGCTGGTAGCTTTCACATACCATCAGTCACGTTAATAAATAGTTCTGCAACGTAAAAAATGTAGGATTACTAATTATAGTGATGTTACTATTACATTTTGTTGATACTTAAACTTTTCTGCCTGAATGACGCAACGGTTTAAGCGGTCACTTCGCTACTGTTAGTGCGCCAATTGTTTTGGGTTCGGTCCCCGATCCCACAAATGGTACAGTGACCCCCAAATATGTGTATACGGATAATATATTTTATTGAAATTTATACATCAATTATGCGTATCCGTTTCGTTTCGTGTCTGTGTGTTCCTTCTGTCCGTTGTTTAAATGATTGCCAAACCCCACGGTACATAATACAGGCCTATTTAAAGTTGTCTCCTTATTTACTTTCAAGCATAAAGGTTATTATTCTTAAATATACATAACTTTGCCAAACTGTCAAACATGTCCTTCACACGCATTCAAGGAATTAAACCCCAGCCTACATGGCGGCAGTGTTGCATACTGCTCGCTTGCGCCACTGAACCCAAGAGGCATTTAATTAACTAGAATTATCGACGATAAATTATGTGGCAAACAATTAATTAATGTTTAATCAATAGATAATGTTACGATAATAAGTCTGCGATTTGAAATCAACTAGTTTATTGCGGCGGTATGCATGTTCTAAAAATAGCTGTCCATCCGTTATTGTCATGTCAAATAAAATAAAATATGACAATAACGGACGGACAGACATTACATTACATTTACATATTAAAAAGCTGCCCTCCACGGTTTCACCTACGTATATGATTTCTGCTCGACTTCCGCGGCTCGTAGCGTGATTATATATATTATTCGTGGGTGAAGTAGATTACTAATAATTTTAAAAAATCGGTATGGCAGGTACAGTATTTCCGGAGTTAATCGATTACAAACAAATAAACACACCTTTCCTCTTCATAATTTACCGGTATATGTACACAATTACTCACTTTACCATACATTTCGAATTTGAAGCGCGCAATGGAAGGTAAGATAGAAGCAAGAAGGAAGAGAGGAAGACCAAGAAGAAGGTACACCGATCAACTGGAAGAAGTTGTGACAGTTGAAACTTATAAGGAACTGAAAGAGATGGCATTGGAAAGAAAAAGATGGAGATTGCTACATAGACAAGTGCAAAGCACTTAAGTTTTGGATGGAAGCGACGTTTACACTGCATGTTATTATATAAAAGTACTGTTTGTTTGGTATATAAGTCAAGGAATAATCCACTATGTATGTTCATTTCTGAGACAGACAAAGGACAAATATTATAATCCTATATGGGTTTCATTTTTACCTTAAAAGCCACAGAACCTCAAACTGATTTACAAATGAATATAAACGTAATCATATACCGGGATTGAGCTGTCACAAAAATGAGTGAAGCGGGTTAACTTTATCAAACGAAATATTCAATAAAAAATACATAACATTACGCTTGTAAATTCCCAAAGGAATGAACAGAGTTGGAAGGATCTTTAAATTTTGACATTTATATTTGTCACTAGATTTTGACCACGACTTCGCTCGCGTAAATGTAGAAAGAAAGAAAGATATTTATTCGCCAAGTATATGGTACATTAGATAGTGACATCAAGTAAAAGTCCGACATATTCGCCTATAACAGGCATGTGAATATTTGCTTAAGACTAGTATACATACGTTTTTATATTACATTTTATAAGGTTTCAACAATTTTCGACCTGTATTGAAAACTATAATAGTAATAATAATTCGATTCAAATGTGTATGCAAAAGAAATAATTTCAAAGTTTTTACTTAACCTGGACTATAGTCAAACGGAAAACCTGCTAGAGGTACAAAAATAATAACACGCACGCCATGCATACACATACACGTACACACACACACACACACACTTAACAACCCGCTCACATTCATACACACAACCACACACACACACCTAATTCACAAACAAGATAATTATCATTATCTACATGCCCATACAAATCAATTGTAACTTACCATATGTTTATTTTAATTTTACTTTCCTGTTTCGAGTTTCATTATTTATTTTCTTTTTATGTCTACGTCTACTGTTAGATACAATTTCTCACTGTTTTAAGTACGACTTTTCCGTGGAATGGAAGCTTGGTTATCCATAACACAGGTTTTTACCTAGCTTGGACACAAGTCTCCCAGTACCTTTTATTGATAACATTGTACTTTTGTGTTTAATTGTAATATGGGAGAAATAAATAAATTTTTATTATTTTTATTATTATATTCTTTATTCAAATAATTTCAATATATTTTTCATTTTAAAATATACATATATAAAAATACATTTAAAATATAAAATATAGGGTACCCCACCGGCATCGGGAACAGGTATCTTCTGCATCAAATTATTATTATTATTATTAGAAAAGAAAAACAAGATAAAAACGATTAAATAAAAAATTCATTTAGGTTTATAGGTTATGACTATTTTATATCCCTCGGCAACAGTACTTTTTCTAAATGACAGGTACCCTATGTCCTTTTCTGTTCCCCTGACAACGTGTATGCGAAATTTCCTGATGATCGGTCTTGTAGGTTAGGCGTGAAAGCATAACAAACAAACAAACTCACATTTGCATAATATTGTCTATGTTTTTTTTTTTTAATTTTGCTCGTCAGAATGACCACTCTCCGCCTGATGGTAAGCAGTCGTGTGGTCTAAGAGCAGTGGCCTCCACATCGTCCTCATAGCAGCCGAAGCGATGTTGAGTTCTCTACTTTGACGGCCTGAGAAGGTGCTTTTTCACGCCCCGCTTAAAGGACCCAGGATTGAAGGAAGAAGGAAACACGTGCCTTAGCAGAGAATTCCATGCCTTGATCGTTCGGCAGAGGTATGAGGACCCAAACTTGTTGGTACGCACTCTAGTCGACTCCACCGTGTAAGGATGGCATCTGAGCCCAGCACGCGTTGTTCTGAATAGGAAAGGGGAGGGCGGGATAAGGTGGAATAACTCTTCAGAACACTCCCCGTGGTATATTCTGTAGAAAAATGCCAAAGAGGCAATATCCCTACGGAGTTGCAGAGGTTCCAGTGAACTCGTGACCTCTGGATCTCCGATGATATGGACACATTCGCGTTTATAATATTAGTTAGGACTAGTTTTTCCCCGCGGTTTCACCCGCGTAAGTCCCGTTCTCGTGGGAATATGTATATATAAAAAGTAGCCTATGTGTGAATCCAGGTCTTCAGCTATCTACATACCAAGTTTCATTGCAACCGGTCCAGTAGTTTTTGCGTGAAAGAGTAACAAACATTCATACATCCATACATCCATACAAACTTTCGCGTTTATAATATGAGTAAGGATACTAGTTGCTAAACAATTACCGCCTTCTATCGCTACTGAGAAATACCTGACATAAAAATAAACAATAACATTGCACAATGAATATTTAACTTATAAGATTAAATATCATACCTTAACTAATTGTATAATAATAGTATATAAAACGATATGGCAATTTAGAATTAAATAAATGCGTACTATATACATATTACCTTAAGTAGCTGTCCATCGCGGTTTCATCCACGTTTATATATACATACCTCTCTGCTCCCATAACTTGTAGAGTAATGTTATGTATATAATTATGTTACATCTAAAAACAAAATACAAAAAAAAGTGGAAATTTATTTTTTATCGGTCACGTAGTTTTTGAGTTTATTTTACAATCAATAAATCAATATCTTACATCTTTATAATATTAGTATAGATGTATTGCCAGCAGATCTTTGATACTTTTGTTGGCAGCGCAACACTGATTCTTTATAGAGTCTAGAATACATTATCCGTGCCATTGGAGTAGGTTATAGGTTACGGGAGCAGCTGCATAAGCTTGTTTGTTAAACAGCAGGAAAAATAAATTGAGTCCGGCAATAAACATGTCCATAAACTTACTTACGCCAATAGACCCGAATGGCAGTCGAAAAAACGTCAGTCGAATTATGCAGTCTGGATATTATAACACTGCGTGCAAATTTTAAGTTATAAAATTTGCATAATTATGGTTGGAAATATGTATGTAACAAAAGTAATAATTTCGTACGAATTTACATAAAGTATATTGTTAGCCGCACTGAAATTGCTAAGTGAGCACTGTGCAGATTGTGCATACAAATATGCACTGTGTGTAGAAAATTGCACAATACCGTGATTGCCCTCAATTATGTGCCTTTTATTTTGCTGGTATAGCGGAAATTTCGAATTTCGGTCAGTGGTTTTCGATGCTACCATTTTTTACTATTCGATACTGCATGTAGCCTTTTGTCTGACACAACAGGCTTCTTTCTTTTCAGTTGTTAGGCTGTAGCCTTGCTAATTACTGGAAGTCTGTGACGCAGTGTGAGTTGCACAGATCGTTCGAACTGCATGACTAGTCAAAATTTTTACCATGGGGGTCATAGATCGCTGATAATTTATATGTGCTGTCTAACGTACCTTATGTGCTCCAGAGAGCACGTAGAGCGATTCCAGCCGTCATGAATATCCAGAGCGGTAGATTCGGAGAATCAGTGCCTGATATCTGGTTAAACGTTGGAATAAGTTATCCCTTTGGGTCGCTGAAATCTGTGACGCAATTATAATGCGTTTACGGCTTTATATGTTTTACTGAACATCACAAAATCTAGATTTATTTTGTACACCTGGCACAAGACACTGGAGTATTAACTGTCTCCGTGGCGCAGCGGTAGTGAATGCGACTGCTGTGCATGAGGTCTCGGGTTCGAATCCCGGGTCAGGCCAACAAAAAGTTATTGGGTTTTTCAGTTAAGAAATCTCAATAGCAGCCCGGAGTTAGGAAGTTGGCGGTGTTAGACACCCCTGTGCCTCGGAAAGCACGTAAAGCCGTTGGTCCTGCGCCTGATCTCTCTCCGGTCGTGTCGGATTACCGTCCCACCGGATCATGAGAGTTAGGGAAGTGCCCTTGTGTTTGCGCACACACTTGTGCATAATCTCTCAATAATATCTCTTACGTACTTGGCCAGTCTCCGTTAAGACTGGCCGCCGTGGCCGAAATTTGGTCTGGAGGATATTATATATCGGGAGAAAAGGTTTTCTATATGTCAATTTAGGCCATTATCTATTTATGTGACAAATTTTATCTAAATCAATTAAATGGCCGACTAATACAAACACCGCCACAAACGTTTACATTTGTAATTTATACAAAATTAGTATTTAAAAATAAATAAAAAAAAACTTTTTTATATTATTACGAATTACCCACCATTTTCCTTATTATACTAACATAATTCCACATTTCGTTTACATAAACATCCGAACATCCAATCTAGAAATTAAAACGCATTTCAGAGGTCACTTAATATAAATTAAAAGCTAACAGCCATTCACGGGTCAGGTTAATGCCTCATTCCATTACGGGGTACCTGGTAGGCATGAATTAATTATAAATTGCGATTTAGAGTACTGCGCCGACCTAAATCTCTTCTAGTTTAGAAATACACGGGAAGAGATTGGGGACGGCCGCGTGGACAGGCAAATTTGATTAAAGTACTCGTGATCATTTAACTTTACACAAGGGAGTACAATTAGAGGTCGTCGTGTTATTTTGCCATGTACATAAGGGATATTTCCTAAAGGTTCAACTGATAAGTTGGCTTGAATTTTGTAACTCAAAATGTAACTAAGGGCTAATTGACTTCATAAGTGTTACAACGACTTGCTAGGATAAAAAGTATTATGTTTTAATGATCGTATGACGTTGAATTATGCCGCAATACTAATAATCTGATGTTATTCATGACACAAAGTAAAAGACGTACCTATTTTCAATATGCAATACTTTATTAAAACATTATTTTATATGGCGTTAGTACAGCTCTCGTGTTTGTTATAAAAAGGTAGAATTGGCTCAACCAGTCATAGTCCTAATAGATTGAGTATTTTATATTTGTTAAAAAGGTGATATATCAGTAGTGCCATAGATATCAAAAAGTTTAACTGTAATAAATAGCAATTTTTCGAACATTGTTGTTTCGACCGTTTTGCGAGGCATTTTTTTGAACCGATTTTGTTTTTAAGAACAATAGAAAAATGACGCAATTTGGTCGTTTCTGAGTCTTCACTGTTCGGACTCTAGTAATATAATTATATGCTTCTGTGTATAATACTAGCATTTGCACGTGACTGCGCCCGCGTGGTACCTGCATCAATAAAATTAGCTATTAACCGATTTGGATGAATTTTATCAATATTCATCCAAATCGGTTAAATGGTTTAGCCGTGAAAAGATAACAGACAGACAGAATTAATTTCGAATTTATAATATTAGTAAGGATAATTGCTTGCAGTATTGACTGCCGTGGTAGCAATGACGTAGATTATCAATACATAATCAAACACGATCAGTTACTAAGAGCTAATACCCAAATAAACGCTATAGTTGCATGCATCCTGCTCCTTTCCATTTACGATCCACTTAATAGTGTACTTAGTGCAAGTATCCATAGCTTTCAATTCCGATAAACGTCGTCGGCTCCAGCGTACATTTTGATTGGTTCGTCAAAGCTAAATAAAGGCACTATAATATTGGAAAACCGGGTAGGTATGTGCGACAAGTATTTGCGGTTCTCGGTTTTACGGCGTATACTCAGTCACACTTGATTGTTTTTGTTGATTATAGTTTTATTTCAAAGTTTACACTAAAATCACTGCAAAGTTGAAGCTTGTTTATGTTATATAAAGCTTTAACTTTAAATAAAATTAAACAAACGGTTTATCTTAGTATGGAAATAGTATTAAATTTCTTACTTTTGTTATGATCTTATTTTTTGGGATAAAATGTGTTACTGGGTTTTTCTGTCAGGATATTAATAATAGGACAGAGTCTGGAGCTGTGCTCAGTAGATACTAAGAGACTTGCCCGCAATTTCGTAGAATCTAAAGAGAGCTGGCGAAATGAGGATGTAATACCTTCCTTCTCATTCAAGGAGATATACAGGTTTGAAACTATAATTTTATAAGATATCCGCTTTAATTACACGCATACTGTATACATTTTAGAACTATTTAAAAGCAATACTGATTGAAATAAGAACGACGAAAAAGGTATTCTTAGCTACAATACAGACATTTTCTGCCAAAACTTTAAGATAGATCTTCTGATAATTGTTCACGTACCAAATATACTTGCCCGTATGTTTCGTAACTAAGTTTAGCATCTGTCTTGACTACGCAGTTAAGTACCCGTGAATTTATGAAGGTAACATGTATTTAGGCGTAATAAGTGTATGGAATAAAAAGTAAATCATGCTTATAATGTGCTAGAGGAGGGCTTAATCTTGTTTCTTTGAAATAAAGTAAACAGATTATATTTACATTATAAGTGTATCAGTACGTCATCACATTGTTGTGGGTAGTACTTCTTCTTTTAATGACAGCGTAAGTCAAGCAAATCTATTGTATATAACATCTTTGCTAAAATATTACATGCATTTATTTTCATATACATTTTCCTAATGGAGTCATTGTAAGCACCACAAACGTTTTGGAGGTCCCTGGTTTGATCCAAGTGTCATCATTATTCAAGTCACAAGTCCGTGACCTCAATAAGTAGGCACGTGGAAAATTTAGAAACGAAGGAAATGTCATGATTTCTGGAAAATCTGTTTTTACATCAGCTGTTGATTAGTTCGATCTATAATTGAATAAGCTTATTCGGTTACGAATATTTTATATAAAAATAAAGGAAGAGAACAGAAAGGTGTGTTACGTTCTCTTTAAAGTACAACACGACAATCAAAGCACCCAAAAAACGGTTTATATTAAGACACTCAAACCGTTGCCTTTGAAAATCCATCTCTCCAACCGGAATCAAAAATATTCTTCGTCTTAATCGCTTGATTGTTGGTACTTCGTTAACATTCCATTCGGTTGGCTTAATTGTAAACGTTCATTAGAATAACGAAGGACAGTGCCTGTACATTTTATCGGTAGATTCGAGAAATAGATGTTAGGGTTGAGTTATCAGGTATGGTTCGAGATATCAGCTAGATTTAGGATGGTGTAGGACCTGAATATTGATATGGGTTAAGTGCTTCTTGCAATGCGTCTCATATGCCATACTAGCTTTTGACTGCGGATTTGCTACACAGTACAGTTATACACAGAAACCGTGTATTAGTTTGGATTAAAGTGTAGCTTAAATTATTCTCCGCTCTTTCAACTATCACTATGCAAAACCTCATGTTAATCTATTGATTCGTTGAAACATGAAAGATGAGCAAACGCACTTTCGCATCAACGTGAATTATATGCTTGTATAGATACACAGTAGCGAAGATGTATGTATGTATGCATTAGATTTGTTTATCAAACTGAGCACCTGATAGGCACGATCTTCACCTAGATTAACCTGGCATAAGTTCTACCTACTACATTATACTGCAATTGCTAAATGCTGGTTCACTGACTTCGGATATCTTCAACGACGTTCGAAAGGTGTTTTTTGTTTCAACTGATAGTTTTTTTTTTAGAAAATATCTACGTAGCCACAAGCTACGAATTTTCTCTTCCACTGTTTTTATAATATTTATGTAAGTTTGTCAGTAAGCTTCAGCTACTAGCCTTTTCCCAGAAGGTTTCTGATATGGTGAGAAAACAATCATCTTGAACTTCGCCTTCTGTTTAGGCCATTTCTATGACATTCTATCTACGCTGTAGATATCGTATGATCGCTGTAGATGTGTATAGCTAAAATTATAACTTTATATTCCCTATACCCGACGACAATATGATCCCATACCGTACAGGTGTCTTCTCTTACCAAACATACTCTGAATTATGAACCATGTAAGTTCTTCAGCGTTAATCTACGTCCCAAAATATGTTCTCACAGTGAGTTCATAATGAATACCAAATTGGAATTATACGTCGGCATTTGCGAAATCACTGTACTGTCTTGTTAGTAGTAACCTGCGAGAATTTTGTATTAAGCTGTGAATATTCTCTAATGCTTCGTTAACTCCTCCCACGTACCAAAAGGCAATTTCTTGTTACACTATATATATATTAGTTCAAAACATATGGTTTGGTGTAGCGATAAAAGCAAAGTTCTTTTTAAACCTAAACTGGCTATAAAGCTATTGGAATAACTTGCGATAAAATTTTATATAAAGTAATTTGTTTAATAATAAAATTGCTTGGGAAAGCAGAAGCTTTTAAAATATTATCTGGATTACGTAGTAATCGTGTTGAGTGTAAACAGACCATTAATCAGACTAAAGAAAAGAGCTAGAGGTACAGTCAATAACATAATTCGATACTTGCGAGATTTAAATTTACTCGATCTTTAAAGACTAGCTGATTTCATCTCAGTTTAAAATTACAGCGAAGTAAAAAGAATTTTAATACATAAAATCCTTTACAAATTTCTTTAGTGTTCTTAATAACTTATGTTGCTGACTATACTAGTACAAAGCACACCACTACCACCGCACACCTGCTGTGCTGTTGTGATTAAATAGAAAATAGTCAGGTCGTTGATCATCTAACAATAAGTTACATGGCATGGCCTTCGTAGGAAACTATCGTTGCACGTAAATACAAGAGAAAAGTTAAAGGTGTAACATTAATTCTCATTGAAAACAATACTATCATTGACCCTTAAATTAAAAATATTCATCACGACACTCTCCCCAAAACATTCGTCAGAAAGAAAACATTATTGAAATGAAGGATTTGTGAATTGAAAGAGGACTCTTTGAAACATTTTTTTATGAATTTTAATTGCCTAATAAAATTCAGTCTCAATCAAATTTCCTCTTTTAGAATGAATGTTTGTTTCAGCGCCGTTCTGATTCTTTCATTCGTGATCTTTTAAGGTTGGTTCACATCTGCCGACGATATCGATATCATACTTATATACATAAGTATGAACGTGATAGCTTCGGCTAACACTGATATTCAAATGATTTTTCTTTTCATTACTAATTACGTTCACATATCCAAAGGCAATGAAATATATGTATTTATTTATATAAAGTATAACACATTTGACTCAGAAGCATGACTAGTTTTGATTATTATATACTCGTAGCAACCTAAATTTTGGCAATCGCAACGGAAAAATAATTTTGTTGATACTGGGACATACGCTGCTATGTTATAGCTTCCATAAAACTTATTACAAGGTCTATATTTTGTCGTTTATTTTTTAAATCGATTTAATTGTCGCCGCGTTTTCAGTTATGAGCTGACCATTATTATCCGGACCGTGACGTTTGGTGGATATTTTCAAAGTCCTTTCTTTTTATTTTATATATAAAAGACTCTCAATTGTTCTCCGTTACAAATAAACAAGAATTGACATCTGTAACAAATAATGAAAAGATTGTATTCGTAGTCAATATTGAATTTGAGGCGTATTTTTGGCTCGGATATTGAAATAAATCCAGTGGAAAAATCTTTCGGTATATTGTTTTATTATTCATATTGTAAGGCTTTCAATATATTTTTAAAATGTAATGCTGTTTCGAACCACAATAGATCCGGGTTTCTTAGGATTATTTTACTAATTATACTCTTATTTTCTTTGAGCAATTCTCTAGAACGAGTTAAGCGTTTTCCATTATTTTATAATTTTTAGCCCATAATATTTCATTTTCTTTTCAGTTTCTTGCCCCTATATTTTGTTTAATAACTTTCTGTGTCACGAGGAATTTTAAAAGCATATAAAAACGGCTCAAAGAACCTAGGACTTATTTGTAATCTACACAATTTTTAATTGCGTGCGGTGATCGAACTCCCAAATTCGGCGCATCCGTGCAGTTGATAAGTACCGAAAGGCTGTTTTATTTCCATCAAACATATTGTTAGATGACTCACTATATACTAGACTATCTACCATCAAACAGTGCATATGGAATGCATGGGAACCATATTAGGTCAAGAACACAGCGATCGTGCCAACAGCACCAATGATTATCATAAATATTAAATATAAATGTTCTAGTAGTGTATAGGTAGTTGACACGGTGCTCATAAAAATAATTTCATACGTACAAACATGACGTACATATTCTTAAAAAGTGTAGATAGATGTATATTACATTGACTTCTTATATATTCTTATACTGTAATAATTCGTAGAGACCGAGATAGGTCATAGTTGGCAAAACGTCGATATTTTTTTTCTTTTTAAGACCTACGAAACCGTCTGCTATAATAATGATGAGTATGAATTTAAATGGCCGGTGTAAAATCAGTCGATGGACTTAAGAAAATAAGTGTCAAAATTTAACCTTTAATACGAGCACACGATTTTTATCCAAGTTTCACAGAAATTAAATCAAAGAGGATTATTTATTAACCCAGTTCTGGGTAATAATTTTAGATGCTTTAGGGAGAGAGGTATAATAGAGAATTACATATTTCGAGAATGGGATCAAAGCTTATACTCGTACTGATGAGCTTTTGGTATTTCCGTGTCAACCATCGACAATAGAATGCTGTACTGCAATATAATAGTCAGTTGACCACACGAAAAATATAAGTAGTCGCCAAACCACTAGTACTACGCTAGGTATCATGGTTTCGAATAACACATTGACATTATTTGTGTGGTAGATATATCGTCATTTCGAGTCTCTATGTTTTTTGTGTTCGCTTACAAAATTGCCTCGTGATGATGATTAAAGGTGATTTTTTTATGCAACTTATGTGGCACACAAGCCTGCGGCCCACCTGATGATAAGTGGTCACCGTAGCCTGTGGACGCCTGCAACACCAGAGGCATCACTTGCGCGTTGCCTACCCTGTAGGAAAGGAAGTGGAAAGGAGAAGCAGCGGGAAGGGGGAAAGAGGCTACTTGGGCCTCCGGATACACGCTATAATGTGGTTTAAACGACTGTATTGCCTTAGAGACTTCGTGCAAAATAAAATTAAAATAATTAATATACAAAAAAATTATATTTATAAAATAAAGGCCAATTCAAGGAGTGGAGCTCTCACGAGCAGAAGTAGGCAAAATATAGCCAAATATTGTAAAATCCATTTGGCTCCCGATATATTATTCAATTTCAATTCCATTACATAAGTAAACTCTCTGAAATACACTAAAATCAGTGCTAAAATGAATACAGTAAATTATTATGTATTCCAGATAGCGAAGGCCAGCCAAGCTTTTAGGCTTATATTATATATATACGTAGACATGCATTTGTATAAATCTACATAGTTATTTATTGGTACTCAAAGTGTGACTTTTTGAAATTATGTGCGTATTCAATAGTTAATTATCGCTCGCTTTAACGGTGTAGGAAAACATCGTGAGAAAACCTATGCAGGTTTGCACCTGAGACTCTGAGACTCTCAGGTGCAAACCTACATAGGTATGCACCTAAGAGTTCACCATAATGTTCTCGAAGGTATATGAAGTCTGCCAACCCGCAGTAGGCCAGCGTGGTGGACTATGCCCTAACCCTTCTCACACTGAGAAGAGGCCCGTGCCCTGCAGTGGGACTGTTTAAAACGGGGCTAAGATTATCACTCAAAAGTCTAAATCTATTAACAAGTCCCCAACAACCAAGTGGAATCCTCGGCTCGTCAACAATTTTAATCATTACCGAATCTAATAAGGAAAGTAATTCACCCTCCTTCGAGAACTCGCTTCTCGAAATCCGTTTAAGCTGAATTCACACACTTAACACATGAAATACTTGACATTACGGATACTGCTCTTAGGATAAGGAGCAGTACATCAAAGGTGAGAAATGATAAGTAGATGTCAATAAACTTGAGAGCCTTGATAAATATTTGATATCATATTTACGAGTTCATTTTAGTAGATTACTGTGTCAGTTTTAAACTGAGAGTATAATGTCTTACTAATTTGATGGTTAACTATGTTAATATTTGAAGAGGATATTAGTTTGATTCCACTAATTACACTATTCAATCTTCTCTTAATATTATGATCTATTTTAGTAATGTAATTTCTAGTAGCTACCCAGCGATTCCTTTTTATAATTAGGTTAAGTACAGGTAACATTCTCTGTATTGAAAGGCGCCATAGACAGAATAAGTAGGAGGGTGTAATGTTAATCGTCATTCATAAACTACCTTCATATATGTATATTCGAAAACACATATCATATATACAGCGCGTCCGGTCATGGACTAGCGATATTCTAAATACTTATATAGAGACTTTTTAAATACACAAATACATTCCACGCTTGGGCCCAATCCACTTCCCCGCTGTGTGGCAGCCATTTTTAATTTTTTGGTTGAAATATACTTTATGTGTGTACAAAAAATTTCATATCTCCCAAAGTTTTGATCTTATTGATATATGAAGGGTTGGGCAGACCTATTACACTTATATTTTGGGTCATATGTAATACTAGATATTCCTCGCGGTTTTACCCGCATAAGTCCCGTTGCCGTGGGAATATTAGGATAAAAAGTAGCCTATGTGTGAATCCAGGTCTCCAGCTATCAGTTCATCAGCTCCAACTATCCAGTTTCATCGCAATCGGTTCAGTAGATTTTACGTGAAAGAGTAACAAACATCTATACATCTTCACAAACTTTCACATTTATAATATTAGTATAGATGTTTCGCTACTGAGAATTTCTCGACAGAAAAGTCAATAACGCTGCCCGACTCGAGTATCGATACCGAAATCTCATACACAGCAGTCGCATACACTGCGTCACCGAAGCAATCATATCCATATTGAGCAAAAACCTTGTCTAATACACTTACTTGTGTCATCAGGTAGTCTAATCATCACTTTAAACCATCAAAACACCATGTTCAAATATCAAAGATACTCTCAAGAACAAACGGGTTGCTAACCAATGCTCTCGAATATTATTAATCCATCAATATCTCCGCAAACAGTGTTCAATCGTCTTGAAATGAAATTCTCAGATCGTCGGTAACAATTTCCACAAACGATTGTATAATCTGAAACAATCAGAAATCATTGAAAATGGAGGCCGATCAAAATTAATATTTACAATGCGTTGTTATTATAGGAATGATAATTTTCGTTTACAATTAATTTTCTTGTGTTGATTCTTGAGTGTTCTATCGTGATTGAAATGTAGTAGTATTATATGAATACTTCAATATTGAACAATGTAGGTATGTCGTAAGGTATTTTCACTTTAATACTTTTGTGTTGCAAGATTTGTATACCTGAAAAGGGTACTAATACGATCACGCACGGTATTTCTTTATCTTTTTGAAGGCTTGCTTGTTGCCTTGGTCACGGGCAGACTCCAAATTCAGCTTTTGTCCACAGCCAGTGCAACCTAGCTGAAACGTGGAACATTCAAAAAGGTTTGCAAATACCAAGCATGATAGCGCTGATACCTGTTTTCTATACCTATACTTATATTGTAAAGAGGCAAGATTTCTTTTTTGTTTGTCATAAAGAAACACAAAAAATATTTTATTTTAAAATTTATTTTTAAATTGGTATTTTTGTTTACCATACACAAATACAGATCATGTACTGCTAGTGAGAATTTATTTCAGAAAAACCACATAACACCTGCCCGACCTTGATATATTTCTACCGTGTGGAAATAGAACCCACAACACATAGCGCGGTATCAACGGTCAGACGGCCCGCTGCACCATTCCTGCATACTTGGTAATTTGATTGTTTGCTGATAGTTGTCAAAATACTGCGTATTTGTAAGCTCAATTGATGATCATAGGCCACAATCGCCGATTAGCAACGAAGGTAATAAGATAACTCAGCAGTACAGAAATACTAATACATATTTGTTCTCAGACTGAATAATGGAAAGTGTCACTTTAAATTAAATAATTCATGTACACGTATTTCAAACATATTAGTTAGCGGTTTCGTAATCATACCTTGTAACTTAAGCTTAGTTAGTGCGGACTAACTTCATACGATACTTGCAACTAAGTGAATTCACTGATTAGCTTAATTATTAACACTGGCAACTTAGACCGATCGATACTGGTATCTTCGTAGTAACTTTGGCGTAACATACGTTTGTTAAACGACGATTTTGTGCCGTTTGAGCATTAGTTAATAAATTCTGTTTACTAATAGATTTGAATTTGTTATTCTTCTCGGTGGCGCAGCGGGTCGTGTAGGTATATGTACCGTGTCGCGGTGTAAGGTTCGATTTCCGAGTCATGTAAAGTGTTATTAGGATCTGTCATAATTTATTTGTAGCAACATGGTGTTTAAATTAATGTCCAGTAATAGGCTTGGCCTAAAATCATAGCTGGCAAAATGTGGATTTATTACACCTCTGCCTTTTCCGCATTTGAACACCAAGTTGGTCCATTATTCGTGAGAGTCAGTCAGTTATAGAGATAGCCAGTCCAACTCCGCCCAGAAGCACAGATGTTTCCTGGGGGCTTCGTAGGCTTCTCGGAGTGACTTCAGGTTGTTGAAGATTTCCTTACGCTGTGCTATTACTCCCACACATTCTAGAACTACGTGGGCAGCAGATTCTTCTTCGGTCAGACATTCCCTACAGAGTGGGCTGTCTGTTGATCTGATGTTGTACAGATGTTTGTTCAGGGGACAGTGTCCTGTTAGGGCCCCACGATGGTCCGAAGGTCCAATCTTTGTAGGTTGAGCAGGCGGTGTGTCAGACGTGGTGAGATACGGGGGTATAAGCGTAAGACTATTTATGTTAGTCGTTAGGCTAGTAGGTATTAGGAATTTGCTGGTGGCGCCATTTGCATTAAATGGAATTATGCACAATGATAGTTCAAAATCTATACGCTCGCTATTGTAATTGTTATGCTATTCAAAACTGCTATTGTACCGAGAGACGTAGAAGGATGAAAATGGTACAATCAGCGAAATAAGTCGATAAACAACCGCGAGATTTTGAAGTGCTTTAGTATGCACAATAATACGCCTCATATTTTACTGCAGAAACAGTTAAAAGATAATTATTTTAATCACATTGAAATTAATCACTTTATACGGATTTTGTCGCGTTGTTTATTTTACTTTAAAACACTTTTATTACATAATATATAATAAGTTGTTAACTACCATCTTAGCCTCCCCGTGAACATGGCTGCTGTAAAGCAACCGAAACGTCGGGGCAATGTGTAAACTTAAATATAAATAGTTTTAATTAAATTAAATAGCATAGTAAAGTTCAATAATACTAGTGTTAGAGTTTTTAAATTAATGTAATAAAAGTGTTTTAAAGTAAAATAAACAACGCGACAAAGTCCGTATAAAGTGTTTAATTTCACTGTATAACATTCGCGTAAAGTTAAGACAGTATTATTTTAATCACAATTAATTAAGATCAATAATAAGTAAATGTTTATTCATAAAATACTGATACAATTTGTTTAATTTTCAGTTACTTATGTCGCTGACTACCCCAAGTTTTACGGTTCCACAGAATACTCCCCGAGAAAGAAAACTAAAGAAAAATATTACGTCTTCTTTAAACAAATGACCTCCTAGATTGTACCAATCAGAATATTCTTAGATCCCTAAGATTTCTTAAGACAATGAATATTCTCAAGAGTCCCAAGTACTTACGAAGACAAAGACTTCCAGATTTATTACGAATCAAATCAAATTGAGAAGTTATTGGTGGTTCGTTGAATATTAGAGATGGGTGATTTTATTTAATAGTCTATTGAAATTTATTATCATAAAAAGAATATTTCTCTACATTGAATGTTTCTAAGTAGATTATATTATAAATCTTATTATGTTATTTCTTATTTGGCGGCCTCGATGGCGTAGTGGTTAGAGTAACCGATTAGGCCGCGGGTTTGATTCCCGCTCAAGTCAAACATTTGTGTGCACGGACATGGATGTTTGTTTTGGTCTGGATGTGTGTATTTACAAAAAAAAGTATATATATGTATGTTTATCCGTTGTCTAGTACCCATAGTACAAGCTCTGCTTTGTTTTGGCTAGATGATGTTGTCTATATGTGATAGAATATTATTTGATTATTATTAATATTATTTTTAGTACTAAACCGGTACCTAATAGTTTTATATCTCATGCGCTTGTATATTATCGAATATTCTTTATACAAAGAAGTGTTTTATATATACATTTCGCCTGCTATGTTTAATGCCAAAAGTATTATGGCGAGCCAATAGGTATTTTCAGACACAATTTCCGAGTCATAGGGAGTGTTACACAGTCGGTACCCTGTACACAATAACCTATAGTACATACTTTCAAACATCGCTACCAAAATTTACTAACCAATAACACTTTGCCTATTCTGGGAATCGAACCCCGAGACCCTCGATTGACTACAAATACAACGAAGCAGATAATAAGGTGTATGTAACACAGTCATCCATCCTGTGATTTCGCGAACATTATACCAAAATTCCAACAAGTTCTTATTTTTTTCCTACAATGACTAAACGGACCTCAAACGTTTTGCCTCTAAAGAGACCACCATCAAAACCTGTCAATTTAAAAACCCTTACGAAACCTTCAACACAAACATTAAGGCTTGAGATACTTCCACCCTACCTTTCAGCTGAAACTACATCGGTATAGATGTGAAATAAAAGTTAATAAAACCTCCGCATTTGGACGAACAGAGGGTAATGGTACTCAAGAAGCAATCGTGCAGGTTCAAGTGTTGGGCTTTTACCTATAAAGAGTGCAAAAGAGAGACTGTGGCGGATCCGATGCCAAATTTGTATCTATTATCTTTAGTCTCCCCGTGACTATACAGCACCGCAACTGTTACATCAATAAGTTGAAGTCGAATACTAAAAGGAGTTTATTTTAAATCCAAAATAAAGTATGTATAATCCGTTCCAATCAGAGGAGTTCGGTATTGTCAACCTATGTTTATTGCAATAGTTGGGGTGGACAATCTGAGGGTGCGTGGCGGATTCCTTTCTGTCCAATAATTTTATGACAATGGTCTGCCACCAAGCGATACCTAATTCGATTGAATCGATTATACGGTTATTACTATTTGATTAAAAAAAAAAAAAATTTATAATTTACACTTGTATAAAATAATTTACTACTTACTCAGGGAGTTTACACAACTTATAAATACTAGCGGTCGCCAAGTGCTCGAAATCCGACCATAATAGTTTAAAATGTTAAGTTTGGTCGTTATTTAGTTTTTATTGTCTATGACTATACCAAACTAACCCTTATAATCACATTTTATTTAGATTTCGCCAAGGCTATACAGGTTAATTTACCTATCTTTTCAAACAAATTATTATTTACTTAACTATTCTCTTTCATTGACGATATTCCTAAGCTTGCTACTTTGTTTTCCTTATTTCATTATTACTTATAAATAAGGTATGTAACCGTCGTTACGAAGAATTGTATGACATTAGCCGAACAATGCCGAAATACTACGAACGTTATGCGTGTGATGCATGTGTCACGATCACGGTTGTGTGCGTGTAGCGGTTTTCATTAATTCAATGTATTTCTAAAGCATATTTTATAAAATTATTAGAATTTGCCCCTCCTTCTCCATATAAAATATAACTGTGCCAAATTTCATACTCCTCCATCCGCGCGATTTTCGTAAAATGAGGTACAAAGTTTTTGCTTCACGTATTAATATATAGATTACCTGCGTCACATACAAAAGCAGACTCCAAATACGAACTGTTAGTACGCACAACGTCATAAATATATATATATATATATTTTTTTTTTTTTTTATAAATGTGTTCTGACTATGCGGTAATAGTAATAGTCCAAGCTATGTCGTCATTAGTTTAAAACTTACCTACCTAGTTTCTCTTTGATTACATATTATAGATACCCGTTAAATATTTCACGGTTTCTATTATTTATGCATACATTCCATTTAGTGTTTATATTTTCAAATGCTAACCAATATTATAAATGCGAATGTTAGTTTGATTGTTTGTCACGCTTTTACTCCTTAACTACTAGAAAGACCATCATGAAATTTCGCATACACATTAAAGGGAGACAGAAATATGGAGAAACGTTATTGTCAAAAAATAACTTTGGCTGAAGGAACATTTATGCAAGCAAAACCGCGGCGAAAATCCAATGTTTTATATAAAAAGCAACGAATATAAACTTGTTATGTAATGTTGCAGGCTCATTGTAAATACCGCGGTCGGATAATTATTCTAATGATATTACAATTCAACAAGCGATCATTAGCGCGCATCTCTATTTTATACAATTACAAGCAAATTTTAGTTTCATAATATAACTTTAATTATGGATATATCTTTTTTTATTTGGCAAAGTAGACAAACTGGCTTGCGGTACTATCGCTTGCAAAATTAGTAATATCACTTACGAATGGGATGAAAGGAAAGCAGTTAAAGAGGTTCGTGTACGTATGTATACCCTGGAACTTCTTAGTAACCGGGCAAAACGCAGTGTCCTTCTACTTTAACGCCGGTTGCCTGCAACTGGTTGAATGGTTCTTTTGTATTTTCAACAACTATATAAACGGTGAAAATTTAATAATATCAGCTTTGAGCCACTGGTGAGCACAGGCCTCTTCTCCGTGTGAGGAGGGTTAGGCCATAGTCCACCACGCAGTCCCAGTGCAAGTTAGCAGACTTCACATATCTTCGAAAATCTTACGGAGAATTCTTAGACATGAAGGTTGCCTCACGATCGATAATGAATTATTTAATACGCACATAATTTCAAAAATGGGCGAGTTACTAATGCACAAAATCGAATCTATATATTGTATAATTAAATGGTTTGCAAAAGCTTGTGCATATATAATATCACTATGAAAGTTACAAAACGACGCATTTAACACAAACCCTCGTCGTAATGCAAGTAGTGACCGCCATTCTCGCATGACTTGCACCAGCTTGCTTTTTCCCGGGATTAGCCACTCACGCCAATCGTTTTAGGGTTTTAGAGTGCGGACGTCATGTGTTAAGGATTTTTCCACTTAATTGATTAAAAGAACCCTTTTATATTTGTTCAACCGTGATAATCAATATATTTATCGAAGGTTCCGGAAACTTGCCTTTGTGATACAGGTACTTACTTGGTAAAGAGTTTGAGGTAAGGGAAAACTTAACAACTTTGCTAAGCAGCAAACTATAAATATATAGGTAATCGGTTGAGTAAAGAATACGGGTTGATCTTTTTTACATAATTAATTTTGATAACTTGTTATATTTTCTTAGTAAAAATTTGAGACATATATGTAGACAGATTTTATCTTATAGTTATAGCTAGCTAGCTACTGGAAAATCGTTGGATAGCCACGCAGAGCTCTCGAGTTCGTTTAGAAGGTACGCCACCTTTTAGTTTTCGTTGTTTTACGTATTATATAATATTAAATAGTTAACAATCGCTTGCTTTAACGGTGAAAGAAAACATAGTGAGGAAATCTGCATGTTTGTGAATTGTCCGTAATGTTCTCGAAGATAGGTGAAGTCTCCAGCACTGGGCCAGCGTGGTGGTCTATAACCTATATCAAAACAAGCTTAGTTAAAAAGAACTAGAGTATTGCTGCGTTTTATCTACTAAGAAACAGTTCCGACGGCTCACATACCTTTCATCCAATCTTTCATTCCTATCGCTGAGATCAGCAACGCATAGTTTTGCCATCATTAGAACAAGGAATTATAGGCTACGATAGCCGCTCACAGGCTTGTTTGTATAAAAAATATTATCGTGATCAAGCAGGATTTACAGTTTACAGTCACAATATATATTTGTCAGCTTCTGCATTAGGAATAATTCCTGTGCAGCGCGGGACTTACAACCAACGGAATAAGAACACTCAGACTCGAAACAACAATGTATGGATCACACAATATTTTGTCCAATTTGGGGATCGAAACCAAAACATTTGGCGAGTCGATCACTTAATTCATTACGCTATCCGTGCAGTCAAAATTACATATACACAAAAACCCGTTAGTATGATTCATTGATTAGATAACCAAGAGTGAATGAACCTATGAACTGACTAACACATGTTAATAGGTTGTTCTAACATATGTGCTCAAGGAGTTAGTACGTATTAGAGTTATAGTGTTGGTTCCTTATGCACTGTTCCACTGTTTACTTTCTTCGTGTGAAGTCGTCGACTTTGGTCCAGTTTGCAATACAAAACAGATAAGCTGTGTTTTTATTGTTTGAAGAAAATTGCACTGGATAATTACTGTGTAGCGAGAATAGCATCGCCTAAGACCTAGTGGTATTACATTTAAAAAAATCTAATTTTATAATACCTGGGATTGGTTTGCATGATTATTTTTTATACAAACCTATAGCAGCAATCACAATGTTATATATGAAAAAAATTGAGAGTGATGCTAAGTGCTAAGATTGGCGAAGATAATATGATTTCTTTAAATATTCTCGATAAAAATGTATGCTGTAAAATTGTATTGTATAAATTGCTAGTATCAAAACACTAATCGGTGAGGACATTTGAAATTCATAACAACTACTATTTGTGTGTTACACGTATTTTTGATGCGAGCTATTGCCGTCTCTTATAAACATAACAGTGATCAGGATGACCGCACTAAACTTGAATCAACACAGTTATTAAACTGTATAGAATTTCTTAACAGATAATCTTAACAACACTTTTCCAGATCCATGGATCGAAAAGGAAATTTAAAAGGCAAACAAACCTTATGGAACATACAGGGAGGCATTTAGATCAAAGATGGCTTATACTAACACGGGGGTTCCACAAGGCTCTATATTGGGTCCATTATTCTTTGTCATCTTCGTTAATGATCTAATAAATTATATTGAAAATGAGTTAGCTGAGAATGCGCAGCTGGTATTATTTGCTGATGACACGAACGCCATAGTGTCTGCAAACGATCTGAGCTCTCTCTGTATGCGAGTGAATGAAACCCTAAAAATGTTTCATAACTGGTTTATTGTTAACGGGTTACAGGTAAATGCATCAAAAACTAATGTTATGCTGTTTAGATCCACAGCCAAAAATACTGACCGTCTTACCTGTATCCTTGATAACGATACAATTAACTCAGTAGAAGTAGTTAAGTTCCTTGGAGTATATGTGGATAATAATCTTAATTGGAAAAATGAACTCGTCAACGTAGAAAACAGTATAAGTTCAGCGTGCTACGTACTTAGGAGCCTGAGAAATGATATTAGTGTTAAACAATTAGTAACAGTTTATCATGCACTTGTGGAATCCAAGCTAAGGTATAGCATTTTAAACTGGGGAGCAAGTTACGAATATAATATAGAAAAGGCATTTGTTTTACAAAAAAGGGCAATTCGCACGATTGTTCGTATTAAACAACAAGAGTCTTGCAGGCAGTATTTCAAAGATCTCCGTATTCTAACAGTCCAAGTCTTTACGTGCTAGTTCTACTGACTAGCTTTAAAAAATATGTTCACGAGTATGAGACAGAGGAGGAGAGACTTGTTAGGGAGAATACGAGACGAAAAGACTTTCACACAAAAACTATTCCTCATCTAAACATTACTAAGCATGGAACCTACCACATGTCTGTCAAACTTTTTAATAAATTGCCAGTCGATGTTAAGCTGCTCCTATACAAGAGTGAATTCAAAATAAAATTAAAAAGCTTTTTGATAGAGAGATGTTTATATTCTATTAATGAAATGTAGTTTCGTAATTTTGGTTAAATTAATTAATTGCTGAACTTATTTATATTTAATTCCATAATTGTTGTTGTGACATTTATTTAACTTTAGTTGATTGAATTGCTACTTATTGTTAATTTTAATTAGATTACATTATTATTGAATGCTGCTAGGTTGTTTTTGATTATTATTTATGTTGCTTTTTGTGTATTTTCTTTGCTTTGTTTATACCTATTGATTTTATTAATCTATTTTATTGTTCAATTCTACCATGACATATCAATGTAATCATATCAAACACAATGTAAAAATTGTTTGTGATAAAATAATAAAATAATAAATAAAGAAGACCTAACGATGAGCCAAACGCAAACTTATGTTGCGGGACAAATAACTGACATTAACACAAACAAAATTAAACGCCGTAATTTTTCTGCCACATGCTCAATATTTAACTTGTACGTAACCATGCCGTCCTATTTCTACCACATTCTAGTCGATACTCGACCTTTACGTACACACAGTTAATCTACACTATCACGGAAGAGTCTGGGAATAAATCTCGAGTTTCGGCCAGCCGACGCGACACCAATGTTAATGCTTGCAATCGGATCGTTTAATTGCACACTGTGACTGCAACGTGGTGGTATGTACTCCCGGTAATGACTGACAGTATAACCTTCTCTTTTGTCGTATACGTTGGGCGATCGTAAGGAAGACCTTATGAAAATTTTGACCGAATAGGTCAAAATTTTATTATGTTTTCTCCTAAATTCTCCAAAATTTTCGTTAGTATTATAAGGTCTGAAAATTTGACTCTATTACGTAAACCTATAACCAAAAACCATAGTTGCTGAAAATTAGGTATAAGAATAATTTAATACAATTAATAAAAAAAAATATTGAGGTTCTTTCAATTACCTCAGGCCTAACTCTCGGATACTGTTATGAGTTTGTGGTAGTATAATATACCTAAGTCAGATAATAGACACTACATGAATATTTCTTTTTTATTCTCAAGGTTTTCTTTCGTTTGTAGTAACTTGACAATATTTTAGATCTAAGACGAGTATGAAGAATCTTGTTAGCATGCAATAACATGCATACTGTTTTACGATTTGGTTTATTGATACGGATTAACCGTAAACAGTTAAATAAAACCGTACTGTATTCGCTTTTAACGCATTAAAGATTACACTTAAATACTTTATATGTCATTTGCCAATACAGTTATCAGTAGCGTAATTAAAATTATTTGTTTCCGTGTATACAAGTAAAATAAATTTCAATTAAACTGTATCAGCATTTGGTATCGTTTTTTACGATATATGACCTGAATGAAAAAGTAAAATCTTCTCGAGTGTGTTTGGCGTTTTCTCTTAATTTATCAATTGTTGGAATGCCCGATACAATTAACCTATTATACCTATTATATATTAAGCTGGTTGCCGGTGGGTCTCTACCACTCAATAGGTAAAGAAACTCTACCTAAAAGTATGAAGTTTGGAAATATGGATAGGCGGTAATAGGCTCGTCCCCTATTACGTGAGACAAAAACATAACACGCAAAATATAATGATAATATAATACAGACACCTCTACTTTCTCCTCTAACTATAATATTATAAATGCGAATGAGAATTTGATTGTTTGTTACGCTTTCTCGCCTTAACTAGTCGACCGATCATCATGGAATTTCGCATACACGTTGTCAGTGATACATAAAATAACATAGGGAACCTTTGATCTAGAAAAAAACTGTTTCCAAAGGATTGAAAATTTACATAACCTTTAGGTAAGGTTATATAAATTTTCAATCCTTTCGAAACAGTTTTTTTTACATAACATTTACGCAAGTCAGTCTTGTAACCTATAAATCTATGTTATTACCTTAAGTTTTTGACAGACAAGCCAATATACTGTGATAACCATTACATGAATGTCTAAAGCAAGTTCATTACCGCGACGACGGGCGTACGTTAGACAATAGAACGAAATGGTCACGGCCAAGATCTAAGATTAAGCTATTAACATGCAAACTGCATCGTCAACGTGCTGCATACAGACCGACTATTGATTGTGGAACTACCTGAGGGATATATGGGAAAGAATTTACATAACATCCTATAGTGAGCGGAGATATATGTAGCTATCTATAAGGCGTGAACGGGATATAGGTCTTTGTAGAATAAATGCTACGTTTTGATACAAAAGCGCTTTAAAATATTCTCGTGGATAAATACGTGCCGGTGTAAAAGTAGTGCTTAAAATGGAGTCATTTTCTGGGGGAACTCTGTTGATAAAGAAATTATTTTTAAAAGTCAGAAACGCTGCCTAAGGGCTATGTTCTCCTTGCAAGTGACTGATAGCTGTCAGCCCTATTTTAGAAAATATAATATATTGACATTGCCATCTATCTTCATATATGAAGTAGCTGTTTTTGTTAAACTCAATCCGCACTTATTTATACTCGCAGTCGATGGGTCAAGTCGAGCACAAAGAGACAAAAGCCGTCTATGCTTATGCAAGACAAACACCACTCTGATGCACAAAAGTGTTTTTGCCATGGCTCCAAAAATATTTAATAAGTTACCAAATAACATTAAGGATCTAAATTTAAATTTATTCAAGAAGCAATTAAAAAAGCTTCTTATTGAAAAATGTTATTATAATGTTTATGACTATTTATCAGAGAAAATGTAGCACATGTATTAGCAATGTATAATTTAATTTAGTATTGTAATAACTATTGACATTTTTCTTTTCTTTTTGACTTTTAGCATGACCTAATTTTTATTTCTTTGACATTCTTTCATTTTAAATTATTATAAAACCAGTGACATTAATTTATTAATAGTTCAATTATTACTGGTGTATTGCTTGAACTTATAATTTGTTACAAGGCATGCTTTTATAGAATTTCATTTTACCTCAAAATTTGCACACCTATTCTGGGTTATAAATCAGCGCACTTATACTTTAATTTATGTACCAACTATGTAAACCTGTTTTATGCAAATAAAGTAATTTGTATTTGTATTTGTATTTGAAAAATATTCTTGTGTGAAAATAGACGTAGACTGATATCTGTATATGCCTAAAAAGGTTCATCAACGTTGTTTCATTTACAATTTGCGAATCAGATAAAAATCCTGTGTCTCGAAGCGCTTAGATGTAAAAGTAAAGCATTAAGATATTATTGTGTGTAAATAGACATAGATTGATAACTGTATATGTAAAGGGTAAGCAGAGATGTATTGTACTAACCATTTGTTAGTTTTTTATAACTCTCGCACTAAGCATTAATCCAGTGTCCCGTGAATCTTTACAAACATTTAAACACTGAACACAAAGAACACACAGAATCGAAACAACTAGGTATTTGCAGATGGCACAAATTTTTGGCCTGGTTGGTATTAGGCCAATAGAACCCAATTAAAATGTTGGCAGTGGCGACCAAAATACTACACCATACGACAATATCTCAAAACAAAAAACGAGGAGCAGTCTTTGGGGACTGCCGATAGAAGTGAAAACTAAGTAACTAACGTGCGGTGACGATAACGCGAGTTTCACGCTTTTTGTTCACCCAAAAAGTACACATATATACACAGTATACATATAGCTCATGGCAAGCGTTCGGTGACCATGCCGCGAGTTCCATGATTTTTATTCACCCAAAAAGTAATTAATTAATTAACGCGCCTAAAGAAGTTTTCACTTCAAAAACCCGTTTCTGTGATTTATTGATGAGATAACCAATAGCGAATGAAACTTTGAAGTAAATTACACACGTCATCCGTGCAGTCAATATAAATAAATTAATATTAAATAAAATAATCAAACAAAATAAAACGTGAAAGTTGAACGTTTAATTTTAATAATATGTTACATTGAACAATATTGGCAATATTATGTAAATACATATATAGCTGAATACCGAGTTAGCGACACGATCATATTAAGTATTAAAGCGATCTAAATTTCCAAGTTCCAATTTCGAATAATATGTCTATCTTATTCGAAATTGGAACTTGGAAATTTGTGATGTGCATTGAAATTGCACCTCATACGGTTTCAAGCAGCAACTTGGTATATATTCACCGTAGTATAGTGAAGATGGCGTTTACAAACATAGGTACATAGACTCGCTAAATATTTTTATATCCACAGTAACAGTACTTTTTTAAATGAAATATAGCCTCTGTTACTCGATGATAATATAGCTTTCTAATGGTGAAAGAATTGTTGAAATCGGTTGAGTCATTTTTGAGTTAAACGTTTACAAACAAACAAACAAAAAATCAAATCTATCCTCTTTTTAATATTAGTATATACTAATATCATACATGTTTGTTTGTTTGTTACACTTTTACGCCTTAACTACTTGACTAATCATCATGAAATTTCGCATACACGTTGTCAGGTGTATAAAAAAGGATATAGGAACCCTATCCAAAAAAAGTACTGTTATAAGCGAGCGAAGCCGCGGCCAAAAGCTAGTATTAATATATTTTACAAAAATAATACAAAAGACACAAAATATTTCAAAAGCATCGCATTTCATTCAGATCTCTTTATGTACTAAAGAGGTCTGAATAGATTCTTATTAGTAAATAACGATTCAACGACGATTCTAATAAAAAATATCCCCGGTTATGTCTCACGCTTATAACAGTTTTATAATAGGTATAAATAAGTACTATAATAGATAACTATTTTAAGTACTTATTGGTAAATAGTTGCTTAATACCTAAGCTACACAGTCAACATCAATTTCAAACTCTCGTTTATATTACATTAACGATATCCACTTCATCTTTGCACGTACAAAATTCCCCGCAACTTGGCTTCTCTCCAGCGCAAGTGAAACTTCAATGGACCATCAGCACGAGAGACTAGAGCCAAGAGGATAACGGAATAGCCGATCTTGGCTGTGATATCCACTGCAATTTTTTTACCAGATTACTAATAAAGAGATGTTGTAACCAACTGTAAAAAAAACCAGATAATCTTTTAAAATATACGCAAGGTTTGTTGTTAAATACTAGAAAGCTGAATATGAATTTAAATAAAGCTATCACTGTGGGTTCAATGACTCTAAATGCCATTTAACAAAAGGAGTTATATACTTTCTGAATTTAAGGTATGTTTATACTTCAAGGGTGGGCGTTAATAGTTTACAAAACGCATAAACCTTAAAAATTTAGCTTTAAGATTTTTGCCAGTTCTTCTCGTTAGTTCTGTGAGTCCTTGCTTTGCTGGATGTCGCCACAGTTCAATGCAAATTCAGAGTTTAGCTTAGTTAGAATAACTTTGACGTTCATAAGTATTGTTTTGTGTCCCAATCAAATAAATTTACTTTAATATCAATTTACCTGTACTTAAAATGATAAAGAACTTTCACTGATTTTTAACGTCATGAAATTACAAAGAAACACAATTATTATAAAAATAAAATTTTCATCATATTTTTGTGTTATTCTCAAGAACTACCAATTCAATATGGAAAATTCTGTGAACGTTGCATATTAAGATAAAAGAACAGCCTAGCTATGTAATCAAAATCTAACGCAGATGCAATTTAAGAAGCTCTTTGTATAGACTAATATAATAAGGAGCTAAAAGGAGATGTTTCGGCTATGAAATGTACTATCAACCAAAAAATAGCGAAAAATACCAGGTATCAGAGGAAAATATTATTTCCTGAATTTAAATTTGCGCTTAAAAATAATAGTTTTTATATTATTGCCATTATATTCAATATGGCGGTGGTTCTCGGTCACATATAACTTTGTATGCGTTCATAAATCATATCAAAAACTGTACGAAAGTACTATATAATAATGTAAATAATATATATGCCAACAATAAATATGTTTTAGAGTATCATTTATTTATTTCAACTATCATACACATCTTTTCAACAAACAATCAACATAAAAAATATATTCATATAATATAATACTGATTTTACAGGGTGCACTCCGGAACGAAACATTTTGTTTATGTTTCACTTTAACTGTCAATGTCATATTGACTGATAATAAATATTCCAATGCTGAATCGGTGTTTCTTATTACACTTCCCTGAATTCATACGTTTACCTTTCATTTTTACAAGAATTATCAATTCTTTGGTAAATATTATTCCAGCAAGAGATCTTTTACTTCTGACAATTCTAGCATTCTAGGTTATGTATAAATATCATCTATCAACTTGTCGTGGATAGTCCCAAAGAGTGATAGTCCGCACGACAAACGTCAAACATTTTATTTTTTGCGCAACGATAATACTAGAATTAAATAAAAAATTGCTTAACTAAATGTATTTAGGGGTTGATTTCCCAGGTTTTCTGAGGATGTAAAAGTTATAGCGGGAGTCCTATACAAAAGTGAAAGATCTCCTTCATTTATTTGAATGTCAATGTCATGATGCCCATAAAGCTCAAAGGCAAGCATCTACTAAACAACACCTGTCAAAGCTACACGTGACAGAAACGCGCATGTTACGCTGGTCAGCGGGTGTCACATTGCTCGACAAAATATGCAACATCCACGTCAGAGGAAGTTACAAGATTGCTCTAATTGCCGAAAAAGTAAAAAAACTACATCTTCAATGGTATTGACATGTGTTCCGCCGTCCAGAAGACCACATGTTACAAGGCCATGGTACATGGTGTAGGTACATGGCCCTTAACCTATCGACAACAACGCGTCGCCGCGGCAGACCTCCTGCCACCTGGCTTTCATCAATCCAAAAAGACCTTATGAATGTTGATGCTGCGACCGCGCAAGATCGAATAAAATGGAGAAGGCAGCCAAGGAGAGCCGACCCCAGATGATGGGATAAGGCGAAGGAAAGAAGAAGAATTTCAGGGCCAATTTCTAGATTCACGAAACAGATTCTAAATTTCTTTTCTACACTATATCTCAATAATATAGACTGTTATTATGACGAACTAAGCGACCGAATCCGAGCAAGTCTCATATAAAACTTAAATACAACAGTTTTATACATGATAGACACAGGATAGAAAACTGATTAAACGTAACATAAAGGATGTAAAATTTCATCTTCATTGAACATCAACAACTAGGTTAAACTAAGTCTTGCCGGGACTAGTCTTCAACTTAAACCAAATTTCCCTCTTTTTCCTTCCTAATATATTATCTGAGCTGTAATTGAACAAGTCGTTTGTTATATTACCTATATAAGTACTGAGTTACAACTTAGACTACTGAGTTTAAGTTCAGAATGAAGTAGTTGCTAACTGTGGAAGTTGCAAGAGAACGCGGAAGGATACGCTTATTGAACCCTGTTACATATTAGTTCTAGAACTTACCGATAGAATTATTTATGCGAGTCTAGTTTCTGCCATCGGCTTTGCCCGCAGAATGACTGTTGGAAAACATGACGAAATAAAAAGCGGGAGTACCACACAGAGGTCTCAAGTTCGATCCCAAGGCGCGCATCTGTGAATTTTCGAAGTTATTTGCGTATTAAAATAATTATTTAACGCTCTAAGCGGTGAAAGAAAACATCGTGAGAGAACCTATATATGTCTGAGAGTTCTTCATTATTTTCTCGAGGATATGTGAAGTCTGCCAACACGCAGTGAGCGACCGTAACGGTCTATGGCCTAATCTTTCTCACACTGAGAAGAGGCTCGCGCCCAGCAGTGGGATAGTTTAATACAGGGCTGAAATTATTATTATTTTATACTTGGCACAGAGACTATGGCCTCGATGTATTAATACAGGTCATGGTTTATCTCTTTGCCAAGTTACATCCAAATCCGATCAATGATTATTCTCAATGACGTCTTGTTAATGAGTATATTGAGTACTAGCTTTTACATTCATAATAGAAGTTACGATAATTTATTTAATTAAATTATTTGTACCTTTCAATATACTCTATTGCACTGACTCTAGTCACCAAACAATTTAACAAATGGCGTAAGTACCTAGTTTCTGCGATTAGCACAATGTAAAATTAAAATCTCAGAAAAATAATTATTAATAACATTTGACCACTACAAAATCTCTTAAAAGTCATAATCATCGTCAACAGCTTAACTTTGCCCACTGCTGACCAAAGCTGTCTGTTTGTCCACTCTCCACGGCACTGTGCCAATCTCATAAAGATCGGCGGATATTAATCAAGCGTAAGTTATAAACCTTATCCATATTGATGTAACGTCTGGATTGGTCCGGAAATGTCCAATCAAAGGTAGTAAGTTATTAAAATATATACATATTAAGTAGGGCATTATGTTAGTTGTTGTTTGTAGTACAAACTTGTTATATACATTCTACATAACACGGCAGAAAGCTTTTGGTAATAGGACACTACCAAAAACTTTAATTTAAAATTTAGTTTGATTGCACTAGTGGGGCTAGTAGTGCTTTCTTACGATTTTTTAGTAATTTATAGTAATATTATAAAGCTGAAGAGTTTGTTTGTTAATCTCAGGAACTACTGGTTCGAATTGAAAAATTCTTTTAGTGTTGGATAGCCTATTTATCGAGGAAGGCTATAGGCTATATAACATCACGCTATGACTCACGGGGGCGGCGCAGTAACGATAAACGCGGGTGAAACCGCGGAAACATTTAGTAAATAATAATTCTTAAGTCTGATTTGGCACGAGGGGTGAAGGGTTTTAGGTGGTTGTTTCGCCACTGCCATTGCGGCGAGTGCTCTGGGTTCGATTCCCACACAGGACAAAAGTTTGTGTGATGTAGAAATAGTTGATCCAATTCTGGTTCTTTGTATCCGTTATTTCATTGTTTATAAAATCACCTGCAACACAGGCATAATTGCTAATACGGTAGTTCTTTTAAAAAGATTTACATACATGCATAGTCTTACGCGTATATAAACGATAGTTCGAGGTCTACATCCACATATCATGAACTTTTTTTGGGATCTTCCTATTACCGTTTACAATTGCAAACTTCATGCTGCTACAAAAATACCGTAATATATATCAGAAAATAACCCAAAAAACCTATTTTCATTTTATTACAATTTCAAACATTTCATTTATTTCGACGTAGATATAAATGCATTTAATCACTATTAAAATTGCGCGTGGTCAGAAATTCTTGACCGAAAAACCTGAAAACAATGTGCCGTACCCGGCAATTTAACCTAAAACTCATACCAGAACCGGCTCACAAATCAGAGAACCTTTAGATCAAAGGAACAATCAATAATAGTAGGAATCGTACTTGAATTAGCCCATGAACATACCTGTTTGGACGCACGCCAAATTGTGTCATAATATATGAGAGACAAACACATGTATCATTTTAATGTCATTCCGCACGATTACTTACTATGCTAATAACTTAATCAAGTGCTATAAATTAGTTAACTATCTTCATATATTGTAGGATTGGTGGCGTAGAAGTTTAAGGGGTCGCTTTACTACTGCCTGTATGCCGAGTGTTGTAGGTTCAAATCCTAGTCGGACAAATATTGTGTGATCACAAATAGATGTTCCTAGCTTGGATGTTCTTTATGTCCGTTGTTTAAATGTTTTTAGTGTTCCGCCGCGATTCAGGAACTATTCCTAGACCGGGAATTACTTTAATAATAAATTAAAATCAAATACTCTATGTGATCACTAAGTTTTAACGTTCATAAGTGATATTTTGTGAACTATTTGAATTACCGATTTTTAATTTTATTTAACTGAGATTTTCTTTAGTTTCAACCTAGTCTATAAAGACATTATATATACATACTAGCTGTCCCGACAGACGTTGCCCTGTACAGGCGAAGAAAAACCCAATCTAAACCATCCTCGAATCCACTTAAACACACACAAAAAAATTCATTCAGATCGGTCCAGTAATACTGAGATTTCATATAAACTGGAGCATTTTGACTGAAGAAATATCTACATCCTACAAAATATCACTACCAATGAATCTAGCATTATATTCCTATGAGATATATCGATACTCCTTATTGAGTGCTGTCACTTTACTGGGTAGATCTTTGACAAACCATAGATAGCCTTTTGGCTATGTCTGTGACTTATATCTGCAAGCCAAATGAATAAAATAGTGCCTTATTTTAAAACTTTTGTTAACAAACCTCTATTACCAAAATTATACCCACATATTACATAAACCATCCAATTACCGACTTGTCTACTTATCCCACATTTTTTATAGCACGCAATCGCTCAAAAAATCACTTTCAGTCTTATTAACATACACGATGCGTCGCATGAGTAACTAGTTGCCCTTGTCTGGCCGTTGTCATCTTGGAGTCATTCGCATCGCCAGGAATGCAATGTCGTGACACCGCAGACACCTTCATTAAATCACACAATCGAACATCGACCTTATAACATCAACATAAATTCTAATTTGAAATGGGAGACAACAAGTCGGTTCGTTCCTTTTTCGATTCACTAAGATAGGCAGCGTGGAAAAATGAACAGTATCCCAAGAGCATATAGGTCGGTTATGAAAAACTGTAATACCGACAAAGGGCATTATCCAGGCCTACGAGAACAGGAGTTAAGCCTTTCGAACAAATTTCAACTTTATTATCTCCATGTTAGCGTTGATATTGAAATGTGATTATCGACGAGATAGGTCGTATGAAATATAGTGCAGACTTCAATGGCGATTGTTATCTATTTTCAAATAAGCGTAAGTGCCATCAAGCTGAATGTGCAAGAAGTGATTTCACTTTTTAGTTATTAGGTCGGATTTTGTTCGTCGTATTTTAAGGTCATACAAGTTGCGGAGTGCGTCGACTCTACAATTTTAGCCCGGATGGTTTCATGCAGTTTTTATTGTGGTAGGGTCATAGGCCTCAGTTTTCCTTTTATTGCATGCTCAAAGGATCGCCGCGTAGGCAAGTGTTTGGGTTTAATTAAGTAAATTGGCGATTATTCCATTGCTATTGCTATTGCCAACTGTTAAACAATTTGAACGTTATATAGGCTGCTATTTTCATATATATGCTAACTATTCCAGCTTTATGACTGCTGTTACGTTATATAACTTCTGTGGAATGCTCTGGGTATAAGTGCTTATTAAGCAGTGCTTTTGTTGTGATAGATGCTTATCTATTTATTTGAAAGTAATTGGAAGGTATTTTAAGCGTGGTCGCTGAATAGTATTACAGTCGAGAACCTTATTTGTTGTCGTAAAGCAAAGTCAAGCTTTCAGGCAGCTCGTATAACTTGCATACTAACTAGGTCAATTAACTTTTAATAGTAATCAGTCCTTACTACTAGGAAGTATTTAAATTTTACTGTTCGTAGTTATTTTCATATATGTAGTTTTCTAAATATAATACAGTACGATTTCTTTATAAAACAGAAATATTTAATCGGATAAGAATTCAATAATTGATTTATATGGTATTTATAATAAGAGATATATAATAATTGAGGCAGTAGGTTCATAAATATCATTATTTCATTATTTACAGTATTTTTGCAAACGCCCACAAAATCAATAAGCGTCTCACAATCCATAGCTGGACTTTGAGCAGGTTTTTTTTTTTCCTATACGTCTATCGGTAGCTTGTATTTTATGACACAAATTAAGATTACGAACTTTAAAACAAGCTTTTACTATTCATGTTTTTACTACAGAAAACAAGTCGTTTTTTATGTATCGTTTTCTATCATACAAATTTTATAGTTTTATAAACATATTATTTATATCTAATAGATATTTAAATATTTTGCTAATACAAATAAATTGCCATGGAAATATACTGAACTAGCTAAACAGAAGCTATCAATAAAACTAAAGTTATATTTGTTTTATTATAAAAAAATGTTAGCTTATAAAGTAGTTGTCGGCCTCGATGGCGTAGTGGTTAGTGTAACCGACTGCCACGCCTGAGGTCGCGGGTTGGATTCCCGCACAAGTCAAACATTTGTGTGCGTGAACATGGATGTTTGTCTTGATCTGGGTGTTTCTATGTATGATACGTACGTATTTACAAAAAAAAGTATAAGTATATCTATGTTTATCCATTATCTAGTACCCATAGTACAAGCTCTGCTTAGTTTAGGCTAGATGGTGTTGTGTGTATGTGATTAAATATTATATTATTATTATTATTCATGCGTCTTCTAAGTTAATTATATAATAATATAATTTTGATAGAACCTTTTTTTACTTGCAACTGGCAATGCAGGCACAAATAAAATAAATAACTACGCAGTCAACAATAGCATCTGTCAAAATCAACTGACATATCCAATTTCTATCACTTATCTTCACGTATTTAGGGACGGCGCGTGTATCTATAGTAATGGTTGTTATTGTTTTATTTTTATCGTACAAATATATCCTACTGGTTTATTACTTTTGGCCATGAACTTGTGTCTTTGGATGTATTGTTAGAATAATTTATATTGGACGCTTTGTTCGTGACGTTTACGAGTGCATAAAATGATTTTAGAGTAAATATCTGTGGCGAAAATATTGTGGTCGAGTGACTTTATACATCGAGGCAGACCTAGATAAGGTTATTTGTTTATTTGTGTATGAACATAACTCTATTTCACAGCTCTGTAGTAAAGGAATCTGTTTATTTTGATACATAGTACCAATAGAAGTTAAAGTAAGCCTTTTCTTGCAATTAGGTATGTTTGAAGAAAATGCCGTTCTACTATTAAGTGTTGCCGGAAATCCAGGTTCTTAAGAAAATTTGGATATCTCCTACATCCATCTTTTGCTAAAAGAAGAAAAAGTAAAGAATGATATAAAAAGAAAAGGAAGCTCTAACGAATTTATCCATGATAAATATATTTCGAAGAAGACATACTGTTGAGACCATAATTAAATTGGCACTAAAGTAAGAGAATTATGATACAGGCTTTAGAAGTAGAGGTAATAGTACATTCGCGTATCAAAGATAGGCAGAAATGTGATACACTCATATTTCAGCTTAGTGTCAGCTCTGGCAAAATACAGGGCGATTACTTTGCCCTACAATCTCCTCTATGCCCCAAATAAAATAACACAGCATAGTAAAACATATCATAACTCTTACAAAAATTACATAGGTTCTGTACGTAGACATGTAGTAAACTTCTAACATGCTTCGTGTCTAACTAAGTAACTCAAAACTCCCACCAAGGGAGGAACTGACCCATCACAAAGTTCAGAGACCCCAAGGCGACGGATGACGTCATAGTATGTTACTAATTGCAAAGCTATTAATGCCATGAAAAATGTAAACTAGACTACCATGGTAGGGGTAATTAAAAGAGGATGTTTTTGTATAAATGTTCATGATAAAAAAAAAACTGTACTTCTGTACTAATATTATAAAGAGGAAAGATTTTATTTTTTGTTTCTTTGTTTGTAAAGATTTAACTCAAAAACTACTTAACCGATTTTGAAACCTTTCACCATCACCATTATTATTATTAAAATACTGTTACTAACATAGCCTACTTTTACGCGAGTGAAGACGCGGGCAAAAGCTAGTAAATGATATTTATGTTAGCCTCGCTTGCATGTGTTAGCGCTTATCTTTGCAGACAAGAAGCAATTAGAGTTGAAATTAATTGTAAACTAAATAGCTAATACTTTTAAAAAAAAACTCGATTCTTGTAAAGTTGACTGCAGTGTTATCGCAACGGTATAAGAGCCAGTACGCAGTTGGGATTTTGATGATTTTGATGACTTGTATGAACCACAAATTTTAATAGTTGTTTCGAGACTTTCAAGTTCGTTGTTACAAAAGTCATCGGCATCACTGGTTGTTGTCACACAATTGTTCATAGTGTAGCAGTTGTATTTTTAAAGTAAAAGCGTTTTCAGTAGCAGCAAGGTTTTTGGGAATGTACCTGACAGACGTCAAAAGGCTCGCTCTCTATTACGTGAGACGATATTGGTAAAATAGAGACTCGGCTTAACCTTTACTATCCGGGATAAACAGACCCAAACGTATTGACTATAAGACTACATATTTTATACTATTGGCTGCAAGGATGATGATGCCACTGCCACCGAGAGTGTTGTGGGTTCGATCCCCAAACGGGACAAAACTTTGTGTGATCCACAAATAACTGTTCCAAATCTGGATGTTCTTTGTGTCCGTTTTTTGAATGTTTGTAAAGTCCGGTTGACACAAGAATTTAGTGCGAGAGACATCGTTTTAAAAAGAAAACTGTGTTTCAAAGATCTCACCATAAATAGTAACCAAATAAATTAATCGTTAGTCATACGATCACTTGCCGATTCAAACGTGGATCTGAAACACCCAATAATCTGACTCTGTCAGTGACACTAGAGATTAAAAAGCGCTATCATATATTTTGCATGTCCCAGTGAACGAGTAGAGTTCGACCGCAATGTCACTTGAACACGGTATTGTAGCCCGAAGGCCTCGACTGATCGGTTTTTAATACTTGCTCTCTCCCTATAAATAATAAATATGATCGTTTGTTTGTGTATAATAGCCATTGTTAGCGTAATATCGCTTACAGATTCTTTCGGTGAATTGTATCTACCTTACAAATTGATCGGTGACTGTTACTAGACGTTACATACACTATTCAAATTAGGAATTCCAAAAGAACATTCTTTCAAAATCCATGCTGTGTAATGATATACTTATAATAAACCGTTACATTAACTTATTTCAAATTTTGGATTCTAAATGTTGCCTGTTTTATTTCATGGTAATAAGCCGTTACAACAACTTTATTCCAATTTTGAATAATGAAATGTCTCAAAAGTGGTCAGCCTCGCCACATTTATCGATTTCCAAAATAGTACACAATGATTTATTGTAGTCACTGCAAAAAAGACGTAAATGGCAAATATAGTTTAAATAAAATGACGTGTATAAAGAATTTCAGTAGACACTATAAGCATTTATCCTGTTATTGTCTGCTATGTGATTCTGACAATAACAGGTGCCAAGTTTATGATCTGGCAGTACAGTGTTTTACTGTACTGTCGGATCATAAACATGTAATAATTGTTAGAACTTGTATTATTATCATATACATGTATTTTTAAATATAAACGACAATACCAAAATACGACAAATAATTTAAAAAAATCTATAAACAATATTAAATCCATAATGAACAAATAATTCTTAATATAAAAAATACAAGTACAGTGCAAGTTAATTAACGTGGTCAGCTCCGCGTGTAAAGTCTTGTATTATTATTTACGTAACATTAACGAATCGATTTTTCAATTGGCGTGACGTAGTTACCGGAGAATGTATTTTTATAGCGAGTAATTCTAAAGCAATCTATTGTTGCTTTCGTGATTCCGTGTAAAGTATAAAGGCTAAATTATAAAAAAAAATTAGGGCCTGTTTTATGGTGAAGTACTAATGAAACGAACGGCGAAGGCTGTTGGTACAGGAACGGCCTGCGTCTGAGGAAAGTAATAGAAATACATTTTTATTCTAAGGTTTTTAAAACAGGAGAAACCACCATTCTCCTTACCTGGTGTTACGGGTTCTTGAGGTTGGGGTAAGATTCCCAAATAGGCTGACGTTATATCCCAAATCGGTTGAAATATTTCTTTATAACATATATTTTGAGCTGTTTTGTTGTTTTATGTGATAAATCAAATGTTACGCTAGATTTAATGTCTCTCGTAAAAATGGCGATCACTCAACACTTCATGGCGATCTTGAGAACTGCCTAAATGCATCTGTAACTTGTATCAATTAGATCAAATACTAAAAGTGGTGTTATTATGATTTTAAAATAAATAAAGGGTAGAATGGGATCTACGCTTATACAGACTGGAGCAGCCTTGACGAAGAAGGTTCTTTAGAATGAGATTGACGATTCCAAAGAATCAGGCCAGTCAGTTTGTTTGCCATATTGGTTTTTAATCTAAATTAATCAGTTCAAATAAGGCGTCATTAAATATTTTATTCATATAATAGATAGATATACGTCTA
Organism: Catocala nupta; assembly: GCA_963675205.1. Classification (NCBI taxonomy): domain Eukaryota; kingdom Metazoa; phylum Arthropoda; class Insecta; order Lepidoptera; family Erebidae; genus Catocala; species Catocala nupta. Next base: position 11,180,994 of record OY776094.1, read on the forward strand.
TGAGATAGAGAATGAATATAAAATCGCACTTATAAAAATAATTCCTAGCTGCCGAGTGGTTTTATTTATATGTTTGCTATTACGTGTGGCTCCGCGTGGTACCTACATTAGTAAAAAGTCTATATCCTTCGACAGGTTTTAAACTATATCTGTACAAAATTTCATTGAAATCGCTTGAGTGGTTTAGCCGTGAAAAGGTAACCACCATATAAAAGCGACGAGATACGAAGTTACGTTTAGGATTGAATTCATTCGTGTTCTATCTACATGCTGTTTTAGTGCGTGCTGTTGAATTATAGTAAAATTAAATTATTTTAATATGTGTTTGTTTTTCTTGTTTCCTTTAAACAATTTACGAAATTTCACCCATTTAAATATGTACTAATAAAAATTCTTATCTTGTTGCAGGTACATTTGAATTCTCAAAAGAGTACAACTCAACTATATCCTTGAACTATACTTACATCGAATTATCTTAAAGGTAATGTAAAAGATTGCTTGTCGATTTCATTTTGATTAACATAAGAATAGGTAGAATCCTCTTGAATTCATATTAATCTTATCGATTGAATCGATATCGATATCGTGTAGAAAATTTCAATTTGACAGGTTGATTGGTTTATTTTAAAGATTGATTTTCCCTGATGTTTAAGTTTTCTAGAAGATTACAAACAAAGTCAATAGGCAACAAAACACTTATTAAACTAACTCACTACGCTTATAATTACTAAAAACATACAATGTTTTGTTCTCAACGCCATCTGTTGAGCCATATTTAGAACTTTAAGACCAACATAGCACAAATATAGAATGCTGTAAAACGCATATTTTTAATTTCAATCTACGTGATAGATAGTTCGAATTTCGAAACGCTGCAAAAGTCAAAACAAACAGCACCCCTTTTATCCAAATTGAAAGACGAAAGTCGTCGACTCTACAACTCTGGTTCAAGTGAGATGAATAAAATTTTCAAGTTTTCAAGTCGGTTGAAGCCGTTGCTACTGGGTAGAGTTCGGGTGAGTTCGGTGAATGTATGAAGGTGAATAAACACAGGAAAGTAATAAAGCGATAGACTTGTAGCCAGAGTTTGTTGAACAGTACATCGTGAGATGGTTTTGAACTTGAATGTATTTCTTCGAACATCTTATGTTGGAGCGCTGCTGGAATCATGTATGTTTTAAAGGAAGTGTAAATTGTAACACATTTGTAGACGGTGGAGGAAGTGATGATGAAATATGTCTTGAAAGAGAAGTCAGTTAGAAATGTGGCATCTAATGCATTAGTGACTTATGATCGATTAGTAACTGACAATTGACCAGTTATAAATATATGTATATATGCTCTGATAAAAGCTCTGGGGAAGATAATACCTTGCCCTGCATTAATCATTACCTAACGGCAATGAAATCAATATTATGAAATCATTATATTGATCGCTGTAGTAATCTTTTCAATAAAAGGCATGACTGATTGTTTTAGCTTTTGGTCTGCACTGAGACAGCGCAGTCTGTTAAGTGTTAAATTGTATGTGATATTCTAAATGCACGTGGATCTTATAAATAACTAAGAATAAATGAATAAAAACAATGTAACTTGCATATGTGCTCGTTACAATATGTATAACGATTAATTATTAGTCCTTACCAAAACAATCCTTGTATCGCTTTAAACGTCTTCGTCGATGCAAAAATAAGAATAAATAGCAAAATGAAGCGGAGGACGTATACATGAAAATTTATTTTCTTAAAATACTTATTCTAATATCTGATCTGACCTTGATCTTTAGGGTTGTTTGTAGAGTTCAAATGGCAGTCGTTCCATAAAAATATGAATACTCAGCCCTATCTGATTAGATAAGAAACCCGACCTTAATCGATCGGGAATAACAAGCGTAAGAAAAAGCCTTCAATAATCTTATTTAAAGCTACTATCTTACTTGTTTTAAGTTATAATCTACGTCCTTTTCAAAGAATGAAATCAATAGATATCGTTTTATAAATACATAGAGCTATATACCTATATACCAGATAATAACATTGCTAATTCATAATTATTTTATTACTAGTCTAGGTGTGCTTTGTGTCCGATAATTGTATGTTTGTAAGATCTCTGTGATACAGAGGACTTTATAGTCTCTTTAGTACTAAGATATAATAATAATAATATATAATATAATATTCTACCACATACACACAACACCATCTAGCCCAAACTAAGCAGAGCTTGTACTGTGGGTACTAGACAATGGATAAACATACATACTTTTTTGTGTAAATACATACATATTATACATAGAAACACCCAGACCAAGACAAACATCAATTTTTGTCTTGGTCTGAATGATGAAGATGCAAAGGATGTCTTTAAAAAAATTACCGTAAGAGAGTACTGTAGTACTCTCATCTGAAGAAGATAATTGAAGTGTGTAATCGTATACATTTACGCTTCGGTCCAATGTGTGGGCGTCGGCGAGCTTCAAGGTCGTGATATATTTGGCACTCGGAATGAGTGGGATCGAGTGAGTTGTGTATTTTGAGATGACGCCAGTCTTACTAGCGTACTTATGTTTCTATGGACTATCCTTAATAGTAGATACAAGTGATGCCCAATGGGTGATGTGTGACTTTGTAAATCTATCAATGAACTGAATAAAAGGCAGGTTAACAACCTTTTCCGTGTATTAAGTAAATTGTTTATATGTATTTATTTATTTATTTATGGACAACCAACAAAGCTAAACACACACTAATTAAAACATCGTGATAAAACATAAATGCGGATAAATAATATAGTGCTGCCTTATTTACAGGTTGCCACGGCATGCATTAACAAAAAATTATTATATATATTTACACATGCTCGTTTTTGATATTACAAAAAGTGATATTAAATACATAAAAAAATCACACAAACAAATAATGGCAATAAAATAAAAATAATAAAACAGTAATAATCATAACGAAATGCATACTTAGTCTGTAGGTACATATAAGTTATATTAAAAAAAGGAAATTGGAATGACAATTATTAATTATTATAAAACTTAAAATCTTAAAATGTCACAGTAATTTATATTAAATAATGAAAATATTATTTAATATACTATGTCAGCATTTTAAGATTTCATTTGATTTATACGATAGAGTCTATATTGATTAAGGAAGCAGGTTCTAATTTTATATAGATTAACGACCGTCCCCGATTACCAATGAGCAGGGCAAACATATTTTTTATACATCTTGCTACGATCGGTACATCGCTCGGGTTTGATTCACGCTAATCACATTTTTAATGCAAGATCTAATTGCCAAACAAAAAGATAATAATAAGGATATTTGCCATGGTGATAATCCGTATTAAATTGCAGAGACTTTCTAAATAGTAACTAACCAGATGAGACAAACTTATATATCTTATGAGAAATGGTAAATTTTAACGCAGCGAGAGTGACGATTAATTCATGGCGTATTTTTACCTGCCATCTGTTCTGGACTGCACAAATGGAGTAATGGTTTAAATAGCTGCCTTGCCCCTGCCATCGCACCGAATATTATGGGTTCGCGGAGAAAATATTTGTGACTGTTCTTTGTTTCAATGTTTGAAAACCTCGGGCACAGGAATAATTCTAAGTGCGGTAATTGTCATTTTAAAACGAAAGCAATATAATGTTTGCCGCTGGTCTTGTACAACATGAAAAATGTTCCCAAGTATAATAGTATTCATTTTGCTTCATTTGGGCGACAAACCTTCATTTGGATAATAAAATATATCGTTAAAAGGAAAATAAACAAGCACTAGTGCCTTCAAGCAATTCTAGTGCTAGCGTATTCATAGACTTAATTTAGGCTCCATCACCTACCACTGAAGTAATATACAACCCCTAGAGCTCCATAAAGGCAGCAAAAATTAATGAACTACCCGCAATTTCTACTCATGAGATGTGATCGAGAGCCTCGAAGAAAATACTCGAGGGACGGAGAAAAAGTACTGAAATTTTAATATACTCGCTTGGAACATAATATATTCATAAATTGCTAATAGGTTAATCTTATTTTTATATTTGAAATTAAACTTGTATGTCAGCCTTAAAGCATGGGGCGACAATTTCAGCCTTTACCCTATTACAAAGCACCTAGAAGCCATCTGGCTAAATGTAGGCGTAATCTATTTCCGGATGAGGATTATTCTGGGTACGCAGAAATCTATATATACATATTTTTTAAGACTACTTCTGCAGCAGCTTCTGTTAGAACAGGAACTAGAGTCTCGCAAGGGACTTTACAAACATTCAAACAAAAGCACCCAGACTGAGTACAATTTTTTTTGGAGCACACTATCTTTGACTCGCTTTCGCATCGAAGTCACAATACTAGGCGCGGCGGCAGTGGCGAGACGAGCACATAAACTACTATGCTATCATACATATATGATAGCGTAGTGGTTTATTTGCGCGTATAGCATATAGATATATAAGTATATGTAAATAATAATCTTAGGGGATTTTAAGTTCACTCGGTGGCGCATCGGTATTGAATGCGACTGCTGCGAAAGAATCTCGGGAATGCAGGCGTGCAATTATACAAGCAATCTAAAGTATATGTTTTCTAATGAAGGAACTAATAATGAAAACGTATAGCATAATAGTTCGAATGTTATAAATCATTAGCTCCCGCCCCTTAACCTAGTAGCATCAAGAAATCGACGAATTAAACAGCAATCAATAGAATATGCATGCAACATTGACTCAGAAACAATGGGTTATAATGTAGGTGGATGGTAACACTGACCTCCTTACAACTAAAATAATTAGTCGACTGGATAATATCATGTTGATATCTGATTATTAATATTAACGATAGCCTAGGACTGCCAAGTAACGGTCTTGATACAGATCAATATTTAACTATCGCTCGGTTAAACGATATAGGAAACCATCGTAAGGAAACCAGATAATTGAGATTTCCCTATAATGTTCCAGGATATGTGAAGTCAACCGATCCGGCAGGCGTGATGGACTATAGTCTAATCGTTCACATACTGAAAAAGCCTGACTGGCCAGTGCCCAGCAGTAAAGCAGTTTATATACAGAACTGATTTTAAAATTATTAAGAGAAGAAAGAAAGAACGAAAGAAATCTTTATTCTTATACAGCTGGGCACAATGTGTATAAAGATAAAAATAAATAATAAAATAAAAATAAAAAAGGGAGAAATAAAAACACAGTAACATAAAATATTCAATGAACATCCTGACATGCGTCCCACAACTGCAGCAATCAGGACTTCCAGTTCAGCATTTGCCTGGTCTCAAGAACCAGGCACTGGTCTTCCACTGGAGCCTGTTATTAAGACATATCGTTGTACCTCTTTTGTTATAAATGTTCGGAAATGGCTCATTCGCACGGTTACCAAACAATTGACAAAGGTGTTCAGGCGCGATAATAGTTGTTTTTTTTTAATTATATACCACAGTTTATAGCAGTAAGCGTGAGGCTCCGAGTTCGATAACCGGGTAAAGCAAAATGTTATTGGGATGTTCTGTAAATAAATTTCCAGTAGCACCACAGTTTCTGCTATTGTGCTCAGTAAACAACAATAGATTTGTCTCTAAAGATCGGATCTACAACATTAGCTACCACCTCTGCCTACCCTTCACAGATATGAGCGTGATAATAAATATGTACAAAAATATTAGTCTGAAAGTCTACACAGATTTCCGATAACATTCAGTCGACAAATCAAACAAAACATCATTCAACACTTTTGCTCACGACAGTACTTTTTACGTAAACATTTTCCATTCAACTATACGTAGTACGCATTTCTTTCACAGAACACTTAGTTGGGGTAGTCCCGTATGTCAATACTCGTCTCAATGGTTGCGGGTTTGGATCCGTGCCAGGTAATCTGCTCTACTTGTCAACTAGCGGCGTTTCTTTATTTGTTACGACGTACTCGTACGATGTTAGGAGAATATGTTTGGTTTTTTATTGTCCAAACTATGGCTACTTGTGCCAAAGAAAATATAAGAGTGTGGTGTGAAGTGCCTATGATTGGTTTATTCGTAGTTACAAGTATTGTAGTGTAATATGATTTGTATAATCTAGAAGGGGTAGTCAATGTTATATTATTACACTCCAATATTGCCCATTATATTTTTAAGCTCTATTGTTAGAACCTTTGTGAAGGGGAAGGAATATGAGTTAAATACACACCTGCCTACCATCTCAAAAATATACAGGCAGTCCTTAACGTATATGACAGTGTAAATGACCAGATGTCATATCAAAAAGCAAGAAACGTATTTTATATTTTTTCTAACAGATTCTATAAACGTTGTCCTTCCCGAACGAGCCTATGTTGCCCTACCGGTAACCTATCGGTTCTGATTGTGAATCTAGACCATCCAGGGACCAACTCCAATACCCACAATAGATTTCATGATAAACGGGACAACAATTTAGTAGGAGTTCAGTGACATACAGATTTATACAAGAATCATATTTAAATATCATTTCGTTATCATCAACCAAATCAAAATATTTTAAAAGAACACTCTAAAAATAAAACCAATGATTCGACTAAAACTAGCCACAAAAAAACCTCGTCTAGTTGACATTCCGCCACGTGAATTGCTTGGCACGGGTTCAAACTTGCTCATTGAGAGTAATTGGCTCCTCAATGAAGTGTTTTGTTTATAAACAGACACTTTGCTCGCCGCCCGAGGCTACGATTTGTTTACTAAACTTAGTATGGGCTTACTATCTTATAACTATTACTTGGAAATGGAGATAATAATAATACGATTATGAGGATGTAGCTATAGATAAGACATTAAACGTGATTAAGACGGCGTGGGTTCGAATCCGAGTCCAATACTTTTTTTTCAACTTGGGGAAAAATGCCTTTTATCCTCTCTACGGGAAAAGGCGAGTGGAGAGGAGATAGAAAGTCTCGAATCCTACCGATAAAGCCTATCACGGTGTGCCTATCCCGCTGCCTTGAATGGTGGGCGAGTTTCTGAAACTGGAACTACATCAGCAACCCACCCAGTAGTGCCCAATGCAGAATTTACGTCTGCGGGCAACGCTCCTGCGCAATGAAGGGAGTCGACGTTAATCCAATCCTAATACAAGCATTCTAGCTTGGCTGGAAAGGAGGGGTTCACAAGAATACTAGTAGCCCAATTTGATAGTGATATTCTCTATTCTCATATTTATATTTATACATTGTTATTTTAATCAAAGACGGTAACAGCTTACCATCGCTTACCATACCAGAAATATTGCTGATTCTAGGGAAAGAAGGTAAAATGGATTGGAAAATGTAAGGTCTTACTTGACGACCAAAACGTAATTACCATATAACTGTACATTAGCATTAGCAATTATACATTAGCAATTCTCCTAACAAGCTGGCTCATTCATACAGGGTCAATTGTAGTATGAGTTAGAAAATATAAATACGCGTTGTACTACAGATAAAAATATTTTTATTACTACATTTCTACACGTGACACATTTATCACAGCTTATTTCAATACACGATAAATCTGTCACGTGTTTGCCGCTGTCCCAACGACCTAGCCATAGGACGGAAATATAAATAAAACATCTAAAACATCGTGTTTAAACGTACTATAGTTTAAATGTCAATGAGTTCCCGCCGGCATATGACCGGACGTATGATTGCCCATTGCGAGTTGTATTTACGTGAAACGCGATCGAAACGTTTATCACGTTTGGCTCTCTGATTTGTTAAGAGCTTGGATCGGGCCAATCGAAGCGCCGAATGTCATAAACAAACTCGTACTGGGCACTCTGGTGAAGGAAATACTTGGCTTCATAGTTACAAACGATATAAGACAAGGTTGAGACTTATTACCAGCGTTCTAGGATCACATCGAGGAAATCGGTCTGTTGATCGGATATAAGCAGTAACGGAAACCCATTTGCTTATTACTAGGATTTAGCGACTGGAGCGGCCGCTCGATTCAACCTATGGTAGGCCAGTACAAACTATCCTGCTACGTCATGGGCCCGTAAACCTAGTTCTTCTTCCAACTGACTTCACATTTGCCTTATATATGCCTTCTTAGTCACATCTTAGTCAATTTTATCGTGCATTCTTTAAACGTGCGCAATCTGAGTCCCATCTGAGTTCACGTTTTTGGAAATTACTCGATAAACTGTTCAATAAAAATTTGCTCAATATTGTCTTCTGTTTACGCGAATGTTAGTCATTGAAATAAGACTTGGTACTATATACGGATTTTAAAGACAGTTTCTAAGTTATGTAAAAAGTGTCAAATAAACAACGGGATAAAATCCGTATATAGTGAATAGGTTAATAAAAAAAAAAAGAGTTTGCCCTTTTATATCCAAATGAGAATAATATACGCATATTACCCTTACTTATTTTTTAAAACACTACACAATTTATACTGTTTATAATATTTACAATTGATTTCACATTTTCGTGGCCTTTCCGCAGCCTTGTTCTTTTTTGACAACTGAGAAACTGTTTTTTTTTTATACTTTTTGTATAGTGATTCTTTTATAACCACTACCAAGAATCACGATATTACCCCGCTAACACTCGCACCACGCTTTACTACGATTAGATTACAATACCAAATGCTTGACGCTGTACAAGATCTAAATGCATTATTTACATCTACATGTGCATATTATATTATACATGAATATTCCACAAGCCTATTTGTTCTAATACATATTCATCACGTTCTGTTTTTCTGCCTTATATAGTGTTAGCAAATGATATATACTAAGGCGTGTTTTGTTTTTTTTTTATACTTCTTTGGTGCTAAACAGACAAACGGATTACTTGCCGACGATTGCTTATAGTACCAGATTTCTAGTGCGAGTTTGTTTTACATTAACGCGATCGGCACGGTTATGACATTTGGCGCTCCGATTGGCCCGCTCCAAGCTCTTAACAAATCAGAGAGCCAAACGCGGTAACGTTTCGATCGCATTAACGTAAAACCAACTCGCACTCGGCACCCAGAAGTATCTCTCGCGCGTTGCTGACACAATTACAAAGGAATTAAAGATTGATTGAAAAGAAAGAGACTGCCTAAACCCTTTATCTGAGTTTTAGGGATATGCAGAGACGCATCATACCAACATTTCATCAGATACGATTTTAAGTTATGAGTAGGAGGCGATACTTATACTGTCTACCGTTACAAATTACCAAACCCCGTACTGAGTACTGCGAATTTGTATACTAACAACGCATCTTGCTCGACCCGGGCGTTGAACCCTCACAATCTGCCTCAAACATAAACGCTAAAGATTGATGTTAATCTATTAAAACTAATTCTCATTTTTTTAGTTGCGACAATAATAAAATAAACCCATATTAAGTCCTTTGATGTCAATATGAGGGAAAACAAAAATAATCCTATCGGAATATGTTTGCTCACACCAAACAATCCTGGGGATTAAATCTGTGTATTCGATCACTACTAGACATATTCGATTTAAATTGATGTATCGATAACATTTGATGTTTACTTACTGCGCCTATAAGCTTCCTGGCTTATATTTTATCGATAGATCGTATTTGCATTCGATGCATAAAAAGTTTGGTAATTTATAACGCTCTATAATATCAGTCCTGTATATAAACAGACACGCTACTGGGCACGGGCCTCTTCACAGTATGAGAATGGTTATGCCTTAATCCACCAGGCTGGCCCATTGCGGGTCACTTCACATATTTTCGAAATAATTATGCAGAACTCTTAGACATGCAGGTTTCCTCACGATGTTTTACTTCGGAGCTAAAACGAGCTATTATCAACTAATTAATACGAATTCGAAACATAATTTTGAAAAGTCATAGGTACCTTGAGATTGAGCCCGAGTGCCTCTGCGAGGTAGTCCAATGGTCTTCCTTTAGACTATCCCTGGTCTTAGCATTCTGTCGAGACAACAACATCTCAAATCAATATCAGGGTACGTCTAGATAAACATTATTATGTATTAGCTAGTTATATTATTTTTAACATTCTCTAACCTTGAAGCCACAGTCGAAATGATATATTATTATAAAGTCTGCAGTTACTGAAACAAAAAAAACGCAGTCTAGAAATTTTTGTGATAAATGATTATACTTACATACATACCTACAAATGTAGGTAGAGTTAATTACACCGCGCATCACACCGTTTCGTAAATTGAGTGTTTGGATCCAATCGCTGTAAGCCGTTAATTAATTTACAGGATAGAACGAATTATGTTTTGTTACTACTTTTTTAATTACAATATTAATGATGATTTTGTGTTATAATTAAAACGGCCGTAAATAGGAACGGATAACCTGAAGTGTAATGTACACGTTGTTTACGTAATCGTTTGAAGTCGTACAGAGATATTAGGTAAACTGTACTTTTAAAATTGTTGTTGTGATTTTATAAGGCCGATTATCTAATGTCAGTGTACAAAATAATTATTAGACAGAATCCATAGGTATGTATATTCCGATGTATAATTTTTTTTAAAAATTCTATAGCCAACCTACTTCATTTTAACAAAGCTGTGCTTTCTTTAGTAAATTTATTTTACACATTTACTACTTGGTAAACAAATTATGTATATACATATAACGTATGCATTCTTGCTAGTTTAACAGCTGAGCAGTTTTGTTTACCGTTGTTTTAAAGCTGATATCATCAGCTTGGTTTGGCCCTTGGTTTGGGTTGTGCCCTTGAAAATAGTTTGGCCACTTACTAATAGTCTTTAAAATTCACCACAGGGATCCAGGTTTAGTAAATCTAAATGCGGCGAGGTTAATTGTAGTTTATTTAGGTTATGCTCGTATGCCAGCTTGTCCCGATCTGCCGAATAGTTTCGAGAAACAATATTGCTATATTACTTCTATGGACGTTTTGGATCCAAGTCGGTTGAATTTTCCAACCATATTCTACATAGAAATTAAAATATTTTAATATGACTAGTTCTCAAAGAATCTGAGAATGTTTGGTAGGTACTTTGTAATGCCGCTCAGCCGCTGTTTGAAAATCCAATAAACTTTATTGCAATAAAGGATATTAAAAATATTTCATCTATATTTAAAAAGACATTAAAATATCTTATAAACGTGAGACAATATAATTTTTTCGTTCTACACGTTTTTTCGTACAACAACAAGCAAACTAATAACGTATATTTATAATTTACTTCGGCAAACCACAATTACAATATACTCGCAAATACATCATGAACCACACACACTTAAATACGCAATCGGCTAAATCATAATCCACTACTTGGGCTTCCCCAAAACAGACTAGGTAATATTTGGTTACGAAGCCATATCGTTACACGACGGTGTGATAACATCCACTCGTCCTTGAGACAGTTCGACCGATGAACCTGTACTAAAGAGACTTACATAAAGACTACTTGGCTAATAAAACTATTTTATTTTTGAGAATTTTGCTAAATTGTAAATTGAGGTCACTGTTAGGGGTCGCTTGGGGCAGTTTTTAGGTCAAGTTGCAGACGTATTTGAGATTAAAGGAGAATGTGTGTTTGCACACGATTGTACTTGTTACGTTCATAACGTTGGTCTTACTTCGTGGAGTATGTCTCAGAAAAATAATGTACACTCGCGTTCGTAGATTGATAGTCTATCTTCTAACTTTAGTAACATCTTTATGAAAATATATCAGAGATATATACGAGAGTTTTGTTTATTTGAGTTTATTTGTTTTTGTGAGAGGTTTTGTAGAGGGCGCAGCCGTTATTCGTAATAAATAAGAATTCTTATTTATTACGTATAACAAAAAGGCTCAGTCATATCTCCTAGTTCTACAATATATTTATATTATTTTGGATTTCAGATGATTGTAAATGATATTATTACTATGTTTACCCGCGGCTGCGGTTCTATGACACTGAAACCTACAGAAACTATGAGTTCTACTAAAACTGAAACAAGTTTATTTTATTCTAGTATATAATAGATTCATTTTAACTGTTGCTTCGATGTAATGTGACAAAAAGACAATCCAACAAATATACTGTCGCATTTAAAATAAAAGGAAGTAAATGATAGACAGATCTATGAAAGTTTGGACTTTCTTTGTCTTAAATGCTAATATTATAAACTATTTTGCCCGCGACCTCGCTCGTGGAAATATAGGTTATGATAGGTATTATAACAGTACTTTTTCTGTATGAAAGGTACCCTGATAACATGTATACGCCTTATAACATGTATGCGAAATTTCACATTCACTTAGTAGGTGCGATATGGACTCGTCCTGTTCACCACAGGCTCTGCAGTTTCGCATTTATAATATTAGTTGCTATTAGGATGTTATATACTAATATTATAAAAGGCTAATATAATATATAATACAAAAGCAGCGATAGCTCAGTGGGGAGACCAACAGACTGCAATGCAGAGGGTCTCGGGTTCGAACCCACGTCGCGCATCTCTGAATTTCAGAAGCTATATGACTTTTCCAATTTATGTGCGTATTGATTGACAATTATCGCCTGCTCCGTGCCTCGGGGAGCACGTTAAGCTGTCAGTCCCGGCTGCCACGAACATCTATGGCAGTCGTTTTTGGAGAAGTCAGTGCCTTATAATATCCTGACACTGGTCTAGCCTTAGGGTATCGTTAGCCTTCGGGTTGCGTCAGGTGGCAGCCGCTTCGTGTAAAAACCGATATCCAGTCAAATCCGATTAGACCAGAAACGCCGACCCCAAGCTTAATATAACATAACGCTTCGAGCTGCAGGAGCTTAGTAGTAGTCATAAACATGGATGAAACTGCTAGAGATAGCTAACTGGATATATTTTGTGTTAATGAATCTCATATTTTTTAACCTATGTAATTCGTCTTGATATCAGGAACGTGCAACGTGATTGAACACAAAGCTCACGTAACTTGACCATATAATGACCTCCATTCTATGTCACAGCCAAAAATCTGAATTGTTGTATTTCTGAAAGTTATCATTGTTTCAAATAATCGTATAATTGAATATATAAAACAAGAATCACTTCCTGAAATACAATCGCCCTGGTATTTATCCTTTGTGCAGATAACACAATAAACTATTTATTTATGTAAATACTTGTGGTGCTAACAAACGTATTGATACCCCATTTTGACTAAAAGCATCCCTTGAAGTAGCCAATGCATATATCATTTTATACATCATGGATATCAAATTCACTTTCCGTACTTGTGTGACCGATGTACAACCGAACTGCATTGTGCAAACTAAGCAATATTCTCCCTAGCAACATCACACGCACACATACATACAATCACGTATTGCATAAGTGTGTATGTCCGTGTAAGATAAAATATACTTTATCCCGTGACAAAAAGTCGCGAATCCTTATCGAACTGTAAACATCTTACTTTATCTCACCTTTGTACTGTATTAGGGGATGGGGAGGCTCACTCCCCAACACATCAAAGATTGAAGACTCCGAGGTGCCTGCGTAGGGAAATGTTGTACTGCGAGATGAGCGAGAAATGACATAAGTTATTGCTGCCTTATATTAATGGAATAATGACATTCTATTTTTAAGTTGTATCTACAACGTACTACTTAAACTTTATTGTATCAAACAAGGAAGTATATTTCTACTGGTAAGTTCCCTTAAACCAAAGAAAATATTTAGAGAGTAAGCTTACAAAATCTATTAAAATAATTTGCATTTCTACTAAACATTTAATTCATATTTGATTCAAAGAAGTTCTCGATTTTCACGTAAATTAATAATTAATATAGTATATGATTTGCTGACAAATGTGGCAACAATACTTATAATAAATAATGCAGTTCAATTTCCGTTTTTAAACTACACCCAGGACAATAGGGCTTTATAAATTAACGGAATATAAAAAAATCGTACTTACACCAAAACGTTAGTTAATGTGATCATATTCACTCATACTAATAAGATAAAGTTGAAGAGACAAATACACATATAATATTTTCTATATGTTTAATCGCGCTGCCTCAACAACTATTAGTTCATTTTGGAAAATATTTTTGTGATTGGTAGACTATTAAATATTAATTGAGAAAGGGCTGCCAGAGTATACGCATAGGTAACCGTAAACATCGTTTAACGCGAAGGTTATCACAAGACAAGCAGCTTGTAACGATACCGTTCCCTTAATATAGTCTTACAAAACTTAATGTAACTTTAAGTACTTTCTAAAGAAAATGATTAAGAAGACAAAACATCCTATATTTTACGTTATTAATTTGTCAAGCAAATTTATGCTTGGTAATAACATAATTCATGAAGTTTGAGCACAATTGATTAATATTGATAAAGTTTCGGGCACATTGTAATGAGTTCTGGGCTCGTGGTTTCCACCGAAGGTAACCTTGTATCTTCACGTCTAATACAAGTTACAGCGTCGGTATCTACAGAATGATTTAGGATCTAAAGCAATTACTAGTTTTCGTGTCGAAATTGAGTAAGTAACCAAATATAAAACCGTGTTGTATTGGCTTTTCTGTCTTTGTATTGTCGGTAAGAGGCAGTGAAAACAAGAGAACAACTCATCGTTATTAGATTATTATATAAAATGAACGAATATATAAAAACGAATACTTCTAAATTGAAACATTAATAATTGATTCGATATTGATAACTGATCAGCCAGTGCATGTAATATAAAAATATGTTTTTAATTAAATATATATCCGTCACGCCTATTTTCTAAAGGCATGGAACAGGAAGCTGGATTTCCACTTGCTAAAATTCTGTCATGCCTCGTGCTTCGTTCTCTTTAACTACGAGTATATACTTCTCCTATAGAATGACTCCCACGAGTTCAGAAAACATTCGCTGAGATATTCTTAGTTTAATTTCTTAGTCAGTCTTTCGTCGTGCATTATTTCTACAGGAGCTTTAATTGCTAATTAATATATTAATATTCAATCAATATATTATATTTTTATTGATACCGCTTAGCACCGCTCATCTCGCATTGCGACGTGTCCCTGCCTAGAACATTTGCATGAAAATGGAAGCGTTGTTTGACCCTTTTTCGTTGTTACGTATTTGTTTTATTTATCTGTTTCTGTCTCGTCAATTTACTTGTGAATGTTTCAACACAGACTTTATTTTATACAGTGAATATATAAGAGGTACGCAATGCTTGGAATGCTTAAATATTGTGATCTTTCAAGCGTTTTAAGGTCGCCTTTTAGTCTAACTAAGAGGCCGATTCTGAATCTCATGAAAACTTGGAGTCCGATTTAGTTTAGGATTGAACTTAATAGTCCGATATTCAAATGTAAATAATAATTATTTTCGTTTGATTCACAAACTATGCAAAGGCTTACAAGTTATGAATATAGAATCGAGCAGTATCGAGTCCTATTCACACATTGTCTCACACCTAAATTCCTAAAGGCGTAGACTGAGGTGTTTCACATCCAAATTTCACTAGCTATAGTTTCTGATCTCACGTATAAAGGAGCAAATTATTTGCATGCTACTGGGCACAGGACCAGCTGCTATACTACTACTGAAAATGTATTGCCAAAAAATCTAATAATAATTTGCTCGACACGACACTCACATCAAACGCTACATTCTTACTATACATTAATTAATATACATATTCAAACATTAGATTGACAAGAACTGGTGTACTTGTCACGTACGGTACGAGTAACCACATCACCGAACAAGGCAACAGACACACATAAACACTTAAGCAGATTAGTGTCTATTATGACGGCTAAGTCCCGCCTGTCGTAAATTGTAATTATCCCGTTGTGATTGACAATCAATATTAATTAATATAATATGAATTAATTGCGTTACTATGTTGATCCGGTTACGTTATTATGTGATATCAATATTTGCTGTTTTGGTTTATATATTATTTCTTTAGTAACATTATGAAGGTGAATGTTTTTGAAGATGTTTTGATGTTTGTTATTCAATCACTCGAAAATCGTAAAACGAATTTGGATAAAACTTGACATATAGATAGACTATGTTTATCCATATCCATGTCATGTCTAAATACATAATATACTTATTATAGCGACATGCCATGCCTTGGAACTCGGGTAAGGCCGTAAGCAGAAGTTTTTTATATACTACCAAGGTGACAAATAAGCATATGTGATACGATCTGCTTGATGGTAAATGGTTATCGTAGCTTATAATTGCTTGCAATACAATATGGTGTATTAGGTATATTATATTCTTACATTATCATATAAAAGGGCAGACCTACGCAAACGTTTCTCGATCAGATCGGAGACGTTCTGGATAAAGGCCAGGTTAAGAGCACTTTAAACCGGCGGGCGTGTATGGGGAATGTGATGAATGTGAATAAAGCCAGAGAAGTGTGTCAGAATCGTATCAAATAGAAATCCGTTATCTCTGCCTTCTCCTCTGGGAAACAGGCGTGAATCTATGTATATATGATCATTATAAGTCAATACAGACAAGCGCGGCGAGTGATATACCTGGTATGGCAAATGTCTAATGCGCCGGTACCATTATATAAACTGAAAAGCCCAGCTTCTCTTGCAAAACCGCTTGATCTTGATTATACATGAACTACGAACACATTTATGCAATAGGGGGCGAGCCTATTGGCGTTATCTAAGCTACAGACTCCGAGCTTATCATTAGCATTTCATGACAGGAAAACCCAAAAATATTTGTCCTACCCAGAAATTGACACAGCAGTTACACACATTACCGCTGCGTCACAGAAGCACGGTTTATGGTCATGGTAGGTAGCAGCTTAGCTGTGAACAATCCTAACGTTGCCAAAGTCCTAAAAAGTTCTAACGCTAGATTATATAGAGACACACGAAAAGTCTTGATACCGTATAACTCTTTCCAAATGCCAGTCAAGCCAAATCTACCGGTACATTACACTACCGGCTAAAACTTGGTGAAACAAACTCACTGAGGTACATTAAGTATTGTATATAAAACAGATGAAATTGGAAGCACTACAGCATCTGGAGCTAAGTTAGCGGATGATTAATGTTTGTTCCGAACTTCTATGTAAAATATATAACATACAAAACACGTGCTTTCTACTGCGCGTTAGGGAGACGTGCCACTGTTAGCGGAATAATTTTGCAATACTATATTGAAACAATTTAGATGTAGACGAAAATCCATTGTAATAAAATAATTGGCAAGAGAGAAACCCGCCACGCACCCTCGGATTGCCCATCACAACTTTTGCATCCTCAAGAAAGTTTGGCAAACTGTCCTGGAGATGCCGCGTGCTGAGGCGATACACGTGTCGACGCATATTTTCTGTTTGAAGCCGAAATAAACTAATATTACAGATTTAATCGCGACTTATTATAAAATACTAGATACTATACTATTTTTAAAATAATAACGGTCTCCCCGAAGTTTCAGTTGCTTTCCAGCAGTCACGGGGAGAATACGAAGGTGTTCGTCTCATTGTCTTGAAGTGTTTTATTACAAAGTACCCAATAATAATACCAGGCTGCTTAAGAAGGCTCTGTGCTCTTAAAAATCATTCCTTATTATTAACTAATAGATATTTTTTATCTCTTATGCAGGCGACACAGAAACTCTTTTAAATTGTCTCCAACGACAAGTCATACAGCTGATGTTAACAGCTCCAATAGGCTACGCTAACTGCTTTCCATCAGGCAATCCTATACTTGTATTCCAATGACATTAAAAGTGTTAATGCCACCTTGTATAAAAATAAGTCATGGTTTGATACTATTGAAACACAAGAGCCTTGTCATCGAGTATCTCACTATCCTTCAGTGAATATTAAACCGTCAACATACCTTCATATCCCATTGGATAACAAACTTATACCACAATTTCATATTCAAAACTTTATGTACATGACGGGAGCAATTATGGATAGCTTCATACACCCACAGTGCTCTTCTTACAGACTAACAGCCAAATTGATCCGCCAGTAATCAAAATTAAGTTCGTTTGCCTACATTGCAATTCCGACTGTAATATGCGGACGATAAGGTTTGCTTTCGGTGTAAATAGTTCGTGATTGGATTTGTGTCTAGTATTTGTAGGAGGCAAAGTAAATGATGCCTGTTTCATTGGAGTAGCTACGTGAGCGAAGGCTTATTTCCAGCTGACAATTGTTATATTCTAGGTTCGATTGCTGCGTTAGACAAGTAATTTTCTCTTTAACAGTACAATTGGCATTTCGCTCAGAAGACTATAGGGTTTATCTACTAAAGCGGGCTTAATAAATAGCCAAAAATGGACATCGAATCAAAATTTTCACGATCTTTACTGACCTTTGTTGCTTCACTGGGTTGTCAAAACTGTTGATATTGACGTAAAGTTTACGTTATTCATAAACCTGAAACTACTATTGTATTATAATGTATACCCATTATAGTGTTTGAGTAGCAAGCTGTATTATTACGGTTTGTCTAGGTTAAGTATGACGCACAAACTACAAATATAAAATTACGTAGTTACTGTAAGTGCGTCAAATTGTATGAAAACTAATATAATCGTACGACGTGCCTGTTATTACATTATCTTAGTTATTTATTCCGGTAAACTAAACTATTACCTGCTCTTGTAGATTTATTATAATATTCAAACAATGGTGTCAAAGAAAACCCAGAGACAGAAAAAAAAATTGTTCGATGAGTCACACACATTTTTGTACCGTGTAGAGGTCGTTTTACAGTCTGCATAATCAAAAAATTTATGGAGAATTCTTGGATATTCAGCTTCCAGGGCATAATTACCTATGGTTTATAAAGCCAGGGCGCTGCTATCATAATATCTTAAAAACCTGCTTTAGTACGACGATATTACGTATTCAACAAATCAAGTCTAATTCCAAGTTGCAAGAATTTGAATTCATTACACCATTTTCTAGCGAACAAATACTTTAAGCGAGATAATTTTAATCATAATTTTCTAGGCACCCTAAGCCTTCAGAAACAGAACCTACTCCATATGAATTATCGTGAAGTGAATTGCCTTTGCCTCCAGCATTCCATTATAAGTATTAAATATGACTTCGCCCTCAAGAGAATATAAATATGAGGGCACTTAATTAGAGTGCACTCAAATTAGTTGCATTTCAAAGAAACTGTAATACCTTTGTAAAAATTACCTTATTTTATATGAGTGCAAGTGTTATCATCAAAATGATAGCATTACATTTTTATAATATCAAAGAAGAAAGCATACGGCTCTACTATGCTTCTGCTTGCATATCCGAATTATTACTGACGCGCTGCCGGTTCTAAGGTAGACTAAATGAAGTTGGGATGACAGGAAATGTATGGAAGACAAAAGCGTTTCTGAGGCTCATATACTTGCCATGTAAGCTTCTGTCTGTCTGTTAGTGACAGTGACAGGCATAGCTCTGGAACCACAGGACCGATTGACTTGTAACTTGGTGTGCAGACACCTTGGGGTCATCGCTCCATCATCATCCCATTGAATATGGGCCCTGTGAGTCAAAAGATCCCCAAGATATAGGGGTCGCAAGGTCATAAGATCAAGGGATATCCACCAACAGAGTGATTTGGAAGTCCAAAGGAGAGGCTTTTGCCCAGCAGTGGGACATTACAAAAAGATGATGGAAAGGAAATTCACATGAAGACGAAGAGGTTGAATCCTGGGTTTTTACACCCATCTTGTTATATGATGGGTACCACTAGCACATCAGAAACACTGCGTAAAACCGTGGCTAGCCAATGCAAAGGACAAAGACCTCCAATCTTCTTGGTTACAATTTACTCAAAAACTGATATAAAAATAACCTTTTATTACGTGTTTGCACATCATACAGTTAATTTATTGCTCAAGTTTAATGATAAAGGTGTGAAAATGACTAGAACTGTGTTTGCGTCCAGAATCGTATCGTGTTTTTTTGTTCTGGGTAAATTTTTAGTAGAGGTGAATAAACTACAAATATGCTCGTTTTGGCCCGGTAGTTAATAATAATATTCTACCACATACACAGAACACCTTCTAGCCCAAACTAAGCAAAGCTTTTACTATGGGTACTAGACAAGGGATAAACATACATATATATTTTTATTTTCTAAATACTTTCAATTTATACATAGAAACACCTAGACCAAGACAAACATCCATGTTCATGCACAGAAATGTTTGACTTGTGCGGGAATCGAACCCGCGACCTCAGGCGTGGCAGTCGGTTACACTAACCACTACGCCATTATTTTTAAAGACAACTCTAAAGATTTTAAAAGTATTTAAACAACGGCCAAAAAGAACACTTAAACCCGGTACAAGTATTTGTGGATCACACAATTTTATCCCGTGCGAGGATCTAAACCAAAACACTTGGCACAGTGACAATGACGAGGTAACCATTTAAACCAGTACGCCATCCGTGCAATCGAACTTAGGGTGCTTAGTGCGAGCTGTTTTTACGTTAACGCGATCCAAACGTTTACCGTTTGGCTCTCTGATTGACTAAGAGCTTGAAGCACCCAAACGGAGCGCCGAACGTATAAATAATAACAAGTCATTTATCCCTACAACTGCTACATGTGATAAAAAATACAAAAATCATTATTTTTACGTACAACGTTTGTCTAATAGACACACATTTATTTACTTTAGTTAGTAATCATAAACAACCTAGCTACCTGCTATTGTTATGTGTGAGCGCACAAGCACCCATCGCCCGGCCCCCTGCCCGCTCGCGTCCCGTACTCCCCTCTCCCTGCGCGACGAACACTAATCACTTTGCACTGTTTTAAATATTTAGTTAAATAGTTATCCATGCAACTCCTGTTACATCGGATGACTTATTTCAGGTTCTTGTCCCATAAATTGTAAGTAATACAGTGGAAACTTAACCTATTGTTAGTATTTGAATTATATACGTTATAAACATGTCGATTGCGTTAACGTAAAACAAACTCACACTAGGCATGGACCATTTCATAAGTAGCATGTGAAAAATCATATGAAATCATGTTTCATACGTAGCGCATGCTACTTTCGTTCACAATGGCTGCTAAAATTGTATCATATGAAATCAAGTTATCACGGAAACCGAAATCACAGACACAGCTAGCGAGAATGAACTCGCGAGAAGCCGCGAAGTAGCGTATTTAGATCCAGGCGTGCCAAAAAGAGGTAGCTATATTTTGTAGATTCATCGCCGATTTGCCGGCCACGCGGCCGGCTCACTTTGTTGTGACGTATTTATAATTCACTGGTGAACTTTGAACACAAGAAATGCTCTTTAAATTAAGCGACGTAAGGTTTCAATCTCTTTGATATTATTTTTAACAGTTCGCGGAATCATTATAGTCTATAGTTTATAAAATGAATTAATATGAAAATTTAATTTCACTTGCGATTGATCGTGTTCAAGTGCGAACGTATTTAAACTGTTTTAAAAAAAATCGTTATTGTCAATTGCGGGCTTTTTACGATCGGACTGTTTTCTATTCATTAATTTTCATATATGATTTTTAGTAGCAAAAAGCAGCATTTGTGAATTTGTAATTTAGCAACACTGGAATTAAAAATCATTAACTGTGAAATTTCACAGGTGAAATCACTGTGAAATAAAATAATCGTTTCATCAAATGAAATGAATTAAAAGTAGCAATCATTTCCATGCCTACTAGGTACTCTGCATTGCACCGGTGATATTCAAATGTGCGCCTAAGATGCCAGTCATATTATACATTCTCTAAGGTTATTCAAAAGCCACAGTTTATAAAAGCATGCCACACTCACATAGCGGATACTGCAAAAAACTGCTACTGCTCTTCATGACGTTATCTAAAATTGGTTAGTATTACGCGTCGTTCTAGTGGAGTGACGGCAAGCGACGCGATACGATTCGATGCAACGCATAAACGTCTCGATGTCATATGTGGCATGTGCCCTATTGAAACTACGTCATCGTGTAACGTATATATGTCATGCATTGCGATGCATCTTGTACCACAGGCTATGATATACCTTGTAATACTTTGTATGAAAAGTGTTTTATGGTTCAAATTACACGACACAGTGCAACTAAAGGCGCGAGTTGCATGCGTCGTAACTACCAACGCAAGCGCGTATGATTAACTTGCGCATGCAGACCGTTTGAAAAGCCTGCGCATTTACCCCCGTAACGTAACTACTTGCATTTTTGAAGTGAAAACTTCTTTAGGCGCGTTGAGCACTTTTTGGGTGAACAAAAGTCATGGAACTCGCGTCATCGTCACCGAACGCTTTCCATGAGCTATATGTATACTGTGTATATACTTATGTGTACTTTTTGGGTAAACAAAAAGCGTGAAACTGACGTCATCGTCACCGCACGCTAATTACTTAGTTTTCACTTCTATCGGCAGTCCCCAAAGACTGCCCCGCATGTTTTTTTGCTAACAAACCAAAACAATTTTTTTTTCATCTTGACCACTTCCCAAGTCCTGTATCGCACAGGACTTAACAATCATATTTTATTGTGCCCGCAAAATTTGAAAGTAGCTGATGGATTAACTTGGACTTTTTACACAACATTGCATTTCCATATAAGAGTTTATTTATATACTTTTATCCCGAAGTTCTCATAGGAATAGGAAATTAACATATCAGATTGAGCTACAGCCAAGCGTGATAGGATTTAATATATCTACAACTAGCTTTTGCCCACGGTTTCGCTCCCGTAAAAGTAGTTTAGATTATGTATGTAACAGTACTTTACTTTTTAAATAAAATATAACTATGTCACTCGGTGATAATATAGCTCTCTAAAGTGAAAGAATTAAAAAAAATCAGTTGATTGGATTTTTATTTAAATCCTTACTAACAAACAAACTAAAAATCTAATTTTTCCTTTTTATAATATTAGTATTGTAATAAAACTCCTTGATTCTCCAATATAATTATTTATTCTCCTCTACTTGTTATCTTTTATCCTACAGACCACACAGTTCACACACCGTATCCGTTTACACAACCGCTCGGCTCGACCGCTCAGACGAGAATGCCCCTCCCGCCGTCCGTTTCTCATTCGATACAAAAGTCGATTATTAAAATACCCGATTTTCGCCAAATAAAATATTATAACCTTACAGTATATATATAGATTAGTATAGATTTTCGGTAGCGAGATTTTAACCGCTAGCACTGAAACCTATACCCAACGCTAATAGAACATGGAACAACATTTACTCCGTTCTTACATCAAAATAATGAGAGTTGTTTATTGTGAAGCTACATCGTGATAACTCCAGTTCTTCAATATTTACTTTCACATTCGCACCACCCGGCTGATGCTTTCCCTGTTGAGTTTGAGTTTGATGCTTCTGAAGTATATCAGCCATACTTAATATTGTCTTCTGTTTACGCGAATGTTATTCATTGAAATTAAACTACTATATACGGATTTTATCACGTTGTTTATTTATCACTGTATTACAAAATTTTGAAAATATTACACTACTACTACTATTGATTTTATTTCACTAATTTATAAGCTAATAAAATTATTTAAATTATTAAATCTATTTATTTTTGGTTTACACTTTCCCCGACGTTTCGGTTGCTTTTCAGCAGCCATGGTCACGGGGAGACTTTCAGATAGCCATTATACAATTGATTACTGTTAAATAAAATCTGAAATGGAAAGAATAGCAATCTTAGTCTTATTAGATTTAAAGTTAAATAATTCTCCTCAACACCTACGTATAAACATATGACTGCCATTTTATAAGACAAGCGCCATTTTTAATATTCCATGAAATCAGAAATCAACATTCTGTGAAGAATCGTTAGCCTTTATGCGCCTAATTAACGTTGTGCTAAGAAATAATTAAAACAGTCGTAAAACTGTCTCAATTTCTGAATGGAATTTCCGACTATCTGGGAATGAAGGATTAAAGCAAACATAATTAAGGAGCATAGATTTTATAGACTATGATTTTAATGGAAAAGATTCCTATTTTGCCAGACAAAATGATAAATCACATACCACGACGATAGACATTGAGAGTGGTAGGGCATAAAAAGATCCACGCATGAACTTGGTATATCGCTATTACTGGACACCTTGGTTTGTCATTATTACTGGACAGCTCTACAGGGCAAATACCTACACTCTACAGGAGAGCGTAAGCAAGCAACCTCGCCCTATGTTCCTTGGGAAGTAGGGTTTATAGACTCCTTGAAGAGAACTATATAATCGGCAGAAATCTTTACTCGCCTAGGTAGTACCTATTTTGGAGAGTCAGTAATTGCAATTGTGCGGTAAGAAGCATTTGTAGACTCTTTAAAGAGTCACCAGCTGGCAGTCCAGCGATCTTCTCCCCTGTGGTTGCAGCACAGCACCTTTCCTTAGACATAGACAACACACACCATGCCAAGCATACCAAAGGCTATGTCGGACTCATCCGGGGAAAGATTGAAGTCCCGGGTCCTGTCGACTAAGACTACCACGGTGAACCAACTGGCTGACTTGAGTTTTGGGTGGATCGTAGGCACTGAAAATCACCTTACCCAACTCAACTCATCAATCCAAGGGTTATTCCTACCAGTCTAGCAATAAAAGACGATATATTACAAAACTCTATCACGTATAATACAATATTTCTAATATATAATGTGTTCGTGACACACGCTCGTCCCGGACGACCAATTATACCATGATTATGCACATTATTGGGTTCAGATCACGATATCATTGTAATAACAGACCGATGCGCAGTACAATGTCACTCGTGCAAGTTCGACGACCCAGTCTCACGTGCTGTGCAATCTAATTGACTGTGTTTTCAATATGTTGGTTAATAGTATTGACCTGTCTGTCTTTGTGTTACGTACCTATATTATTAAAGAACTGTAACGAGAATGTGTTTACAGCTGAGATATTTTTGATAAACTGATTGGTATATGAACAGTCGAAATGTATCCGGAAAGGCACGTTTGGCTGTTCATAGAGGACTATTAGTGCCTACACTTATGCATGGAAGTGAAAGTTGGGTATGGCAAAAGAAGCATGAGAGCAGAATAAATGCTGTAGAAATGAGAGCGCTGAGAAATATATGTGGTGTGACTCTGAAAGATAGAATAAGGAATAGTGTGATTAGAGAGAGATGCGGCATAAAAGTGGATATAGTGACGAGAATAGAAAAGGGTATGTTAAGTTGGTTTGGGCATGTAGAAAGAATGGACGAGAACAGACTGACTAAGAAAGTTTATAAGGCTAGTGTGAATGGAACAGTCGCAAGAGGAAGACCTAGGCGAACGTTTCCTGATCAGATCGGAGACGTTCTGGATAAAGGCCAGGTTAAGAGCACCTTAAACCGGCGAGCGTGTATGAGGAATGCTAAGAAAGTGAATGAAGCCAGAGAAGTGTGTCAGGATCGTAGCAAATGGAAATCCGTAGTCTCTGCCTACCCCTCTGGGAAACAGGCGTGAATTTATGTACGTATGTATGATTGGTATATACAATTTGGGGTCTGATCGCAAACCAGTGATTGTGTTTCTTCGGCATCTCACTAGCTCTGAATTGCTTGAGTTATTAGCTGAGCTTTAGATATTCCAAATCTAAAGATCCTTTTACATACATATGCTTGCACGCGTACTTATATCAACTATATTGCTCAAATTGGTTTGTATGGGCACAGATAAGATGGAGTGTGTAGATAGAGCTTAGGTCCCGATTTATCTCATTCTGATCAGTAGAAGCAGAGATATGCTATATAGCATGCGATGAGTACAATCTGGGTGTCTTCAAGTCGCGAGTGAATAGGTATGTTCTAGGCAAGCGTGTTCCATCGTCGACTGCATCGTCACTTTACAACAGGTGAGATCACGGTCAAACACAAGCCAAGAAGCAAAAAGAAAAGCGATAGGTAGTAAAGAGATTCGTTAGGATCGTAAGTAAAAATCCGTAGTTTCTGCTTACCCTTCCGGGAAACAAGGTATCTCTCTGTCTCTCTTTCTATATATGCATATGCACAGACTCACATACGCATATCCTCAAAGACCACTTGCTTTAACCAATAACAGTCTTTTCTCCTCCCAATATAAAAAGTTAAGATTTCGCTAAACTATATACATTGTACACAAAAATGAAACTTGTACTGACCCCTATCGGCCTGAAACCATCTAACATAAGAAACACAACCCCTTAAAAATAACGTAACTAACAGTGGAACAAATAGCTACTGAAAATAGCCCGACTGATATACTCAACAATACTTTATCGACATAAGAATCGAATCCAAGAAACAACCTCACAATCGATAATGCCGCACGCGTTCTCCGATCAACTTAAGTTACTGTTGATCAGTAAGATACATTTATATGTAACATGTCGATCGACATCAACATTTAAATGTAGATTTTACATTTATATGCAAAATACATACAGAATTAAGGTAAACTAGCTTTTGCACATGGCTTCGTCAATCCAAATTCGATTTATAATAAATAGTAGGTAGCATAGTATTAGAAATATGACCAACTCGATGACGTAGTGCTGCCACGCCTAAGGTCGCGGGTTCGATTTCCACACAAGTCAAACATTTAAGATAATGCATGGAAATGGATATTTGTCTTCGTCTGGGTGTTTCTATGTAGTATAATATGAATTTACAAAA
Source organism: Catocala nupta (assembly GCA_963675205.1). Classification (NCBI taxonomy): domain Eukaryota; kingdom Metazoa; phylum Arthropoda; class Insecta; order Lepidoptera; family Erebidae; genus Catocala; species Catocala nupta. The sequence continues at coordinate 11,207,635 of OY776094.1, forward strand.
AAAACAGTATATATGTATGTTTATCCATGGTCTAGTACCCATAATACAAGCTCTGCTTAGTTTGGGCTAGATGGTGTTGTGTATATGTGATAGAATATTATTATTATTATTATTATTATAGAACCATATTCCTAACAGATACAGTTTTTAATGTCTTTGGATACTGGACTACGTCGTTGGCACCGAGGCATACGTTTGAACCTTAGATGTGTGTGCGATCGTGAGGTCTCGTGTTCTATTTCCGAGACGGGAAAAGAAATATTGGGACTTATTCTTAGGCAGTTGTCAGAACCAGCAAGTAGTCCGGCAATATGTCTAGCAGACGGTTATAGGCTTCCTTCCTATTACGTGGGCCTTGAAAAAAATAATAAAAATATGGATATAATGTATAATGTTTTAACATTTGCCTATCCCTTTCGGAATATACACAGTCTTGTTATAATATTATACCATGCATGCTATATAATGTGTTATTGATATAATATTAAATCATGCATGCTATTATATAATGTAGGAGATTTTCTAGAGACATTATTGATTGCTCTGTTTACACTTAGTTACTCAACCATAGAGTGTTGAGTGAGTGCGAAATTATTAAACGGGTGATAACACACTGTTTGATAACGTTGCTGATTAGTTTTTTTTTTTTCATTACTGACTCTTCCGTGGTTGTGTATATACATACATTTGGTTAGGATTATGGCCGATCGTGGGAACCCGGATGGTAATACCAGATCATGCAAAGTGGTATTTGTAATAATATCTATGACTGTGTAACATATTATTGATATTTTAATGGAAATTAGTGGCAGATCCATGTCTAAAAATATGTATAGAAACGACAAAATCTCTCTTTTAGCAATTTGAAGGGTAGGTAGTGACACCTATGCTTACCCCTTCGGGAGAATATTATCTTGTATAGATAAACTATATATGTATGTAAAACAACGCACCCAATAAACAACCAGACTCCGAACGACTATTCAATATTGTATAATGTATTGTGTGGGAATTGAACCCACAACACTAAACGCATCTATACTAATATAATAAAGCTGAAGAGTTTGTTTGTTGTTTGCTTGAACGCGCTAATCTCAGGAACTACTGACCCAAATTGAAAAATTATTTTAGTGTTGGATAGCTCATTTATCAAGGAAGGCTATATAACATCATGCTACGACCCACTGGGGCAGCGCAGTAATCATAAATGCGGGTGAAACCGCGGCCACATCTAGTTACTAATACCGCAGCGCTGTGCGGTCTGCAAATTCATATCTACCTTTATTTTTATTTCACATTATTATTTTGCAAAATACAGACACAATTTATTTATTTATAGTTAATTAAAACGATACAAAACCATATACATTAATTAACTTAAAAAACACATATATTATAAAGTAAAATTAAAATGGGAAAAATAAAAGGTATAAGTAATAATAATAATGAAACATAATAATTACAAATTAACATGTGACTGAGGTATACATATTCTCACAAAATAACAGACTTTCTCGAGTGATCTTCTGTTATTCATTCACAAAAAATGTTAACAATACGTGTGTTCAGTCTCACCATAATCAGTTGTATAGCATACAAAATCAGGCGCTCATAGCCAGTTGCACTCAATGATTGGTAAACGATTAGCGAGTTTAAGCAACGTTGGATGCAGTCAGTCTATAGATACGTGACCGCTTAGTGGTATTTCATCTGATCGTCTCCGTGCTTCGGAGGGCAGCAATCGTTAAGCTATGACAGAGGCCTACGGGCGGCTTGAACAACTCTTGATAACAGGTTGGCCACTAACCACACGAAAAAGAAGCATACAAAATGGTAATGTCATCATCTATGTAGTACTTAAATTATCTCTATTACAAAACTCACAAGCAATGTATAACTGTCTTAACCCACATGTTAAGTAAATCAAATGGGTACTATTTGTAGCAATTGCGAATGGAAAAACAAGCGAGTTGCGTATGCGCACAGAAATAGACAAAACGTACCCACAAACAATATGGCGGATACTTCATACTAATTAATTTAAAAGGCATAGACATAAATAGAAGTAGTTGTTTTTTTTTTCTTTAATGACATTATCTCCTTATATGTTACTGTTTAATAGTCGTATTGCAAACAGGATTGAGTTTTATTTGTATTGTGTTTAAGGCTTACAGAATGAAATAAAACTCATTGTTTACTAGATGTGCCTCGCGGTTTTATCTGTGTTAAATCAGCATATCGGCCGAAAAGCATTATTGTTGAATCTGTAAAAGATTTGCTTGCATGCTTTATCTAAAAAAGGTAATATTGTAATTAACTTTAGAATGTTTTAGTTTATTAATATACAACGTGTCACAGATATAACGCATAACCTCAAACACCCCAATAACATTATTAAATCGTAATAATAATATAATCATTAAAATGTTACTTTTATGTACTTAAATATTTTAATTTAACGAATTAGTTCTCCTTATTGTGCGCGGATAGTATGGGTATATTAAAATAAATCTAACATTATTGCCTTTATTGCATCAAAAACCTTATTGCCTTGAATTATGATACATTTTCGTTTATTTCGACTTAAAACTTTAAAGAAAAGGATGTCTATTATTTACGTTGTTTTAATTACCTATTTTAGGACAAAATAAATAATACTTATAATAAGTTTAAATTGGGTAGATGCTATTATACGTTTTCCGTACGCCTGTACACAAATTTGAAAATATACAATAGATTTTTGCCTAATTTAAAAGCGGATCCAGTTAACAAAAGGAAAATAATAAAATAAATGAACTAGTCAACTCATCCCGCGGGTCTAGCTTAAAGCGGGATCAGATAGCTAAAGAGCCATTTCAAAAATGGCTCTTGAGCTTTATATTCTCAAGTCTGTCAAAGTGTCATTATTTATCGGAAAATTTTCAGTAGCTGCACGTTTTCAAGCGGTAGATGGCAAAGGTCTCGCGCCCTATAACGTAGGACTTGACATAGTAAGCCTAATGTTGATGTAATACACCGTCTGTGTCTCCCATCAGGCACACATAGATATATATATCTCTATGTATGTATATATACTGTTTTGTAAATCTTTATGACACACACTTGTTTATTAAATTTTTTTATTTGGTTCACTCACAGCATGTGCCTATGTGTATATGTTACACTGTAGTGAACATTTTAAATTATAGGGTTCTAACATACATGCTACTTACAAGCTAACACAGCATCCATAGTTAAGACAACAAAATTATGTGAAATATTTACTAATAATGTTCATAAAATGTAAATCTTAAATATAAATTAACATTTGCTTGCGTTTAAAATTTAAAAAATTTGTACTGAAACATAAAAGAAAATCAAACAAACATGACGTTTTACTTATTTTACTTAAACTTAGTGTTTTAGAAGCGATTTTATCTTATTAGCCGGTAATGAATTATTTTGACAACTGAAATATATTAATTAAGATTCCTATGTAAATAACAAAATTTACATAACATTTGTTTTTAATATTTGCGAAGAGCTAGTTCGTCGACCTCCAAACCAAATTAATGACAATAGCTTTCATTGCCAAGCTATATTCAACTCTATATACATCACATACAGTTGAAATTTATATGTGTATGTTTAGATTGATGTCTATTTTGTCACTAATATGCCTAACAATGACACATGACTCATATTTTGTGTGAATTTTAAATGAATATTAACTGTTGTGAGTTTTGTTTACTGTTTCTAGTATTTAGTTAATTTATTGCGGTCGATATTCGCCTGTAATACGGGAGTTTGTAACGCTTATTACGTATTTTGTATGGATATAATTACTTGTCTCGTACTTGTCATTATATACTTGATAGCTTATGTGACTGTGTGTATGCTTTATTGCTGTAGTTTCGCGATAATGTGTGCTGTGAATTTGGTGTGACGTAATATGGCTATATCTTTCATTAATAGATTTCCGATTTATAAACCTGTTTGCATAATCTTACGCCCTATATCACAACCACATTGTGTTAGCTATGGTTTTAAGATTAAAATCTTTAACATGTAACAGAGGGCGAGTCTCTTGGCTTTTACTGGGCGCAATTCAAGATTCTGTGTTTCTACTGAAATTTGTTAACAGGAAAACACAATAATTATGTTGCTTGACCCAGAATTCGAACCTAAGACCTCATGCACCGAAGTGGTATTAACTACTGCAGCGCCATTGCGGCAGCCAGAATAAATAGTTACAAGCCCGTAGCCTAGTAGGTATTTGTTAGGTTTCTTCTTAAATCCACCCAAAAATAAGAGCCCCACGAATAGGGCTCCGTCTTTCTATGAAAGGGGCGAAAGTCAAGGGGCGTACGGGCTCGTAGCCAAATAAATCTTTCTTTTAAATCTAATAATTCCGCGATAAATAAACTTACACATTCGTTTTTATAAATTTACATATTAATTAGAAGCATTTAGTTTTGATGTCTTATAACTTATAAATAAGTTATAACTTATTTTTCGACTATAATGTTAATTGTCTGTTGACTGCTCCTGAGAATTTCTAGACAAAAGAATCCAATAACACTTTATCCGATCCTGAAATCAAACCCGAAACCATCATGGACAGCAGTTCTCCACCAAAGTTTTATAATCAGTATTGTTACCTTAACCAAAGTAACCTGGCTTAAAAAATACTAGTAAATAATAATATAATATTCTATCACATATACACAACACCATCTAGCTCAAACTAAGCAGAGCTTGTACTATGGGTACCAGACTATGGATAAACATACATATTATATACTTTTTTTTGTAAATACATACACCCAGACCAAGATAAACATCCATGTCCAAATGTATGACTTGTGCGAGAATCGAATCCGTGACCTCAGGCGGAGCAGTCGGTTACACTAACCACTGCGCCATCGTGGCCGTCAATGTATATAAATTTGTGCTTAAGTAGTGTTAAGTTTATTATATAAAACAATGTAAACAAATTAAGGCTAACGAAATTATGCTTTGTTTACAGGTATTGGCGTTAACAAGAGGTGTTAATTAATTTAAATACATTCAGGTAAAATTGGCTATTTGCATAAATTTAAGTCTGTACCCAACAAATTTCAATGTAAATGTTAAATAAAACATATTTTCGTGTTATTTATATAAATTAAGTGTTTTACGAGTGATTAATTATGAATAATGTGGTCATATTTACGAAATAAATTAAATATTCATAATATAAAATAAATAATTAGTCATAAAATGTTTATTAAAGAATATCTTAGACGCTTTTGTATAATTTTATATACATATATAGTTACTAGATTTAACCTGCGGCTTCGCTCACGTAAATGTACGTTATAATAGCGATAGTATTTTTTTCTGGATAAAAGGTACCCTATGTCCTTCTTTGTTCCCCTGACAACGTGTATGCGAAATTTCATGATGATCGGTCGAGTAGTTAAGGTGTGAAAGCATAACAAACACACAAACTCATTTCCGAATTAGTGATTTTAAGTCCTACGTAATAGGCAGCAAGCCTATTGCTGTCAACTAACAGTCTGGCATCATGATCCATGGCTGCTATTCATATTTTTTTTCGGGTTCAAATATCTAAACATCCAATGAGCGAACCTCTGCATTTATAATATTAGTCGAATTTAGTGATTATACTTCTAAATTTATACTGTGTTTATACGAATTAGCTAGAAGTTATAAAACTAAAAAAATTTGCTGGCCTCACTAATACTTCAGACACATATTAAAGATAAAAAAACCCGTTTAAATAATAGAATCCTAATTATGCCAAGTACAGACATTTAGACGTGACCTCTTTCCAAATGCACCAAAGATGACCTCTGATAAAACGACGTAACAATTTTGCAACTGTAACTTTTCATATATTTCTCGTGCAATAACATTTTCCCTGGTGAATATATCGATATTAGTTCGAAAGAGTATCTAAAAGTTTTACAGATGACTGTACTGGTATGCTAGGGTTGAATCGTTTATATCGAGAAACCTATTCCCCTAGTGATATCGGTAGGCATTCTCTAGTACCGTTATTTAGGTCAACTAGTAATCTTGGTTATGGATAACCAACCCTATCACCGCCTTGGGTATCGTAAAACATGATTAACCGTTCATATCAGGCGGGTAAGCTAATACGCAATTTGTTAATGGTTTATTACATGAATTTAGAAGAAAATGAGCTATAAATTTTTTTTTCAATCTGTGGGTTATCTGCATAGCGTGGCCATGGATTAAGGCAGCCTATAGCTAAAATAAAACAAACAACATTTCTTAACACACAAGATATATTAATATTTTATTTAGTGATAGCCAAGTGGGAGACCGTTGGACTGCCACGCAGAGGTCTCGAGTTCGATCTCAAGGCGCGCATCTCTAACTTTTTAAAGTTATATGCGTATTAATTAGTTAATTGTTACTTGCTTTAACGGTGAAGGAAAACATCATGTTCTTTATAATGTCTTCGAGGATATATTTATAGTTTGCCAACCTGCACTGAACCAGCGTGGTTGACTATCGCCTTACCATTCTCACACTGAGAAGAGGCCCGTGTCCCAGCAAGGTGATAGATTATATATGGTGTTTATATCATTATATTAGTAAATATATTGATTTAAAAAGACAATTTTGCAGTGTTCAATCTTTTGTCTTCTGAACGAACTAAATGACCTGATTGTAATAGTCTGTAGCTGACTGCTAGCTGCTAGTGTCATGTCAATTTTTTTTAAGTATTTAACTTTATTACTGATATTGACGTGCAAACATGCTTATAATTTTGTATCTACATGAAAAACAAAATGTTAATAAACAAAATGTTTTGGATGACTATTCAAGAAAACATTTGCTGCATTTATCACCATAAAGTGTGCTCATATTTACGACCCTTTGCTGTATAAAAATGAATGTTTGTGTGTTCAGAACTTATGTTTCTACATATATTGTAGAAGTGATGAAAGTTTAGTGAAGAAGTTTAGTGAGATGTCGTGTGCATGTTTGCGAGGAATACTGTTGCAACAGTTTTCAAATATAATATTTCAACTACCAGAAAAATATGTCGATCACGAGGCAATCAATTGGACTGCGATATCCTTTGCCAGATAATTACTGAACTTAAAAAGTGATAGGCAATTGATCTGGCTAAAATCGGTCTCCACAGCTTTAGACGGTAACTCAAATATATGTATATACATGGTTAAAATAATATCGATAGGTTTATCTACTTTACCACTATTAAACTACATTGTCAGTCATTATAATAAATATAAATATTAACTGATACTATAAAAGCGCATTTGTGTTTGTTTATTTGTTACACTTACACGCCATAACTACTCGACCGATCATCGTAAAATTACACGTTGTCAGGGGTACAGAAAAGGACATAGGGACATTTCATCCATAATTAAGTACCGTTCCCGAGGGGTAGAAATTGATTGACATAGGTTATGTCAATAAATTTCTATATTAACGCAAGTGAAGCCGCGGGCAAAATGTAGTAATGCTTCTTTAAGCTTTCGATTTCTTTCGATTATTCGAGATTACATAACAAAAAAAATAATCCAAAAAGTTAATATCTATAGTAACTGGAGTGAACAGACCGTCACAGGGTGTAGATTTTTTGTTTGTCTTTAAATGCCTATAATTATTAAAATACCTATCTAAGATTTCATTTTTCTGATAGCTATTATAACTTAGCCTGTTACCTGATTCCAGCTAGACGTCGTCTTCTGGGACACTCTGTATAGTTCATTAGTTGTAATTAGAATAAAAATCAATAAATTCATATAAACAAGTAAAATATTAATTTTCTTTTGTGTAACATTTGCATACATATAACAAAATTTATGTCATAGAAGTTCATAAGACTACTTTACAACCATGAACACAATTCAGACGTGCGTGCAAGCGTAAATATGCACAAAAACAGATTTAATGGTATGCGAAGTGAAGTATAGTGTTGTTTACATTTCTTTTAATAATAGAGAACCCTTGAGACCTGTGTGCGTGCATTAAACATGTAACGTCCAAGGTCAAGGGCAACTGTCCCCGAGAGTCGCAGGGTTAATTTATAGATAGCTTTCAAGGTCACGGACATTGTAATTAATTGAGTGGCTTATTTTGTTGTTATTTAAACTTGATGTGACATTGTTTGTTGGGTTTTTTGTTATGGTAATGGTTAGTTTAAAGAGAGCATTGATAAGTGGAGAGTTGTTGTTAAGTAGAGTTCTTAGTTCAAATTTGTGGTGCACTTCTAGATATGTTTGTAGTATCCAGACAGACAGAATTTCGGTCACGGCAGCCAATCTTAACGGAGAGTGGCCATCTGCGCAGGAGATATTATAGTGCACAAGTATGTGTGCAAGCACAAGTGCACTCTTTGTTCCCTAACCCTCATGATCCGACGGGACGGATAATCCGACACGACCGTCGACCGTAGAGAGATCAGGCGCAGGACCAACGGCTTTACGTGCATTTCGAGGCACGGGGGTGTTGAACACCGCCAACTTCCTAACTACGGGCTCGTATTGAGATTTCTTAACAGAGAGACCCAATAACTTTTTGTTGGCCCGACCCGGGAACCCGAGACCTCATGCACAGCAGTCGCATTCACTACTGCTGAGCCACGGAGGTAGTAAAAAGTTTGTAGTATATATAGTAGTATGGATGAATTAAAGGAAGATTCAGGCTTGTATAACCTCGAAGGCATAGGTTGTAGGTGTTCTTTGTGTCTTTGTAATTTTGTTTAGAGGTGCTTTTTGAAAGATGAAATTAATAAAATAATAAATAATTACAGATCTGATTTTTTACATTCGTACTCTTATTTAAGCCCTCCAGCTAAGCTAGGATGCTTGTGATATGAGTAGTTTCACATCGGTACTGCAGTGGATGGGATTCGAACCCGCAATCTCTCGATCACAGCTCCAGTACCTCCATTACGCTACTGCCGCTGCATAATATTAATATTCATATATATTTCGTGTCTAAAATGCATTACGTTATTACAAAACCGAGGTAATCACGTATAACTGTGAGTGCGTATTGGGTCATTGCTAAATATGATTGGGTGCAACTAAATTCAAGGCTTTAGGCCTTATTCTAATACAAAATAACTTGCAATATTTATTACTCACTTCTATTAATGAACGTAGATTTACTGGCATTGTGTTATTGCGAAGAAGTTTATGTTAAAGTTATATTGGACTAGATGAAGCCTGTGTGTTTCCTACTGCGTCACATACCGTGATAGAAAGTAATCCAGAGTCTATCTGTGAACCAGTTTCGACTAGATCCGTTTGTCTGTTTAACCAATGTCCAAAAAATCTTTCACATTTATAATATTATCATCTAGCTATTACACGCGAAATCAACATCGTGGAATTTACAAAAAAAAAAATTTTTTTTCGCTGTTCTCTAATTTTATAAAGTAAATGTAGCCGAAGTTACTCCTTATAACATTAGCTATCTGCCAGTAAAATCCCGTCAAAATCGGCCCAGAGCCGTTTCAGAGATTAACCGTTACAAACAAACAGACAAAAGGACAAAAAAATTAAAATTGATTTTTGGCATAAGCACCGTATATACTTTCATATCCATTTAGTAAAAATCATTTTGAGATTAAGAACTATAAATTAAAATTTAAAAACCCCGACACATATTGTGGGAATTGTGAAAAAAAATGTAATTCGCCATTTTATGGTGGCGGCCATCTTGGATTTGAAATTTATCATAGTGTATAGTATTCTACTAGTCAAGCCCTTTCATTATTTATAAATTAAAATTTAAAAACCTCCGACACACATTGAGGGAGTTGTGAAAAAACATGTAATCCGCCATTTTGTGGCGGCGGCCATCTTGGACCGATTTTCATCAAACATAACTAAGAACACTCCCGACCAATTCACCTTTCAAATAAAAAAAACTAAATTAAAATCGGTTCATCCGTTCGGGCGCTACGATGCCACAGACAGACACACACACACACACACGCACACACACACACACACATACACACACAGACACAAACTTATAACACCCGTCGTTTTTGCGTCGGGGGTTAAAAGCAGACACTTCAACTTTATTTATTTGCATAGATTCCTTGACCCGCATGACTCTCACGTAACCGCATACTGAAATAAAAGGTATACTATATGGTTATCCAGAACATAGTCTATCCCCAAATTCGGCCGCGTACGCTTCACGAGAGCAATAACCCCAATAAAAGTATCCCATGTGCTATTCCAGCACATAGTTTATTAGTAGTAGTATCATGTTTATCCCAATCAGTTCTACTTTTTACACGTGATTCAATAAGAAACATAGAAACCTGCAAACATTTTCACAAACCCTCTCATTTATATCATTATTAGTAGGACTAAGAAGTTGATGACACAGGGTGTCATATCATAGCTGAAAACTGAAAACTGTAGCTGGGATGCACATCAGCCTACCATTTCGCAGTCATACATGCGTTAATAGGCACAGCATGGAGACTCGAACCACTAAACATACCTATATTACTTTTGTTCATCAGTATGTATTACTTTTGTTGCTGTTCTCTGCTACTTTATTATTTTCGTAAGTCAAAAAATAATCTATAGGTATCATGAACAACCCAACGCATCGACATTTTGACTTTGCTTATATTATTTTTAAGATATTATTTCGAGGTTGAAATTCGGCGTGTGTCTCATTAGCTATCGTTACAAAAATCACGTTTGTATGTCATTCCTTTTCGACAAAAAGGAACGACAAACAAGGCAATAAAAAATGAAAAGGAAATCAATTTATTTTGGTTCAACATATGAAACAGTGCAATAAAGATAAAAAAAATATTACAATACGTTTTTTTTCAAGATTGCAGCATTCTTAATAAATCTTATATCGCGAAGTATTTAAAAAATATTTAAATATCCGAAACAAAAAGGACCAAGCATGGAATATAAAATAATAGTTTATTTGCAAAAAATGTAGGTAATACAAAATTGGTGTTAAATACATTTATATGAATCCTTGTAAATTTTGCCATTAATATTAATTATTGTAACATTAAGATTTGCATGCCGCAAATCTTAATGTTACAATAAATATCAACATATATTAACAAATAATAATCAAATAGAATTATCATTTAAAAAGTCTGCTATCAAATAAAACAAACAACCTGGTTAGACCTATATTTATATTCCACAGCGGTTTTAAATTTGTATGAACCCACGGCATTCGGCAAGGCAGCCACAGCACCATACGTGCAGTCAATCGTAAAAATCTCTATAAAAATCAAGTTAAATTTGTCGGGTGAATGTTATAGAAATATGAAATTCTCTATAACGTAACATTAACAAGGAGTTACTAAAGACAATAACGAAATGTTACGAAGCGGAACAGCCGAAAGCCTTGGTTTTCCCCTCACACGTAACGCCTTAACATCTAAGGTTAACGTACTGAAGAAATCTTCCAAGCATTTCCGAAACGATTACCGAAATTTACACACACATCATGCATATTATATCATTCTTAATTCAATGTAATAAAGTCTAAATTTGTTTGATTAACTACAAAGATATCGTGGCCGAAATAATGAGAATTTGTTTGATCCTTGAACCGAAATCGTTCAAGATTTTCTGTCGGTGTCAATGGTCGTGGATTGTTCAAGATTTGGAGGTCAAATACTATTTTGTTGCAACGTTTCTATAATATTTTAATAAAGTTTATAAATTCGTGATGAAATTGCAACTAAGATATGCCAATTTTAGTGTGGTGCGCCGATTTATAGACAATGCTGAGTTTCGTATCGGAAATTCGCTTATGTATTGTGGTTTTGAAAGTGGTCCGACGCCCGATAATCGTATAACAAGAAAATACATTTTCTGTCAAAATAAATGTATTTTCTTTATTTTCTTTCTTTTTTTCTTTCTAATTTTTAAACATAGACTGACAACTGAATTACTGAACTAGTAACCAAAGATGTATTACAAATACACCCAACTACAACAACTATGTTTTAAGCCACATAGTGGGAAGCGAGCCTACCAGAAAATTGCCAGACTTTATGGTGTAATATTTTTCCAAGGGCATTACTAGGTATGCTTTCCATTTTCGACTATTTCCATGTTATTTCTCATAACCGCATATACGAAATAAAAATTTTCAAAAACCCTATACACAATGATTGTGACATTTTGTTCGAATATATTACACAGATATAAGCACAAAGCCTTTTATTGTGATCACCCCTTCAAATCCCTTTTTAGAATGGCGCCATTTTTGTTACCTCTATAATTTGTGCTCGCCATTTTTATGCGTAAACCCAACGGCCCGTGACAGACATTAAATCATTAACAGAACAAAAAACAACATAACTTTTTGTCTCAATAAACGTTGTTAATAACAATTCGTTAACGACAAATAAATTAACGTTAACCTACCGAACAATAAATTATAAAGGTACTGCTAGCCCTAAAATTGTGATGTACGTAACCCCATTAGGGGACAATACCGGACGCCATTTTGGTAAACACAAGCCGTGTCGATAACTCTTCGGTTGTATTTTTATAATATTTTTTTCACCGTGCTTTGTTTTTGCAAGCTGGCAATTTTCTATGAATTTATGTTAGTGTGATTTTATAATAACCGAGTTATCTCGTATGGAAATGCCTCAGTTTTTTTTTGGGATTTTTTTTCATGCTGCTTTGTTTATTCTTTGAAGAAATTGTACAGAATACATGGTAATAAATATTTCTTGCATACATACTGGATGTGGTGTCGCTTAATATATAATAAACCCTACATTACATTTATTAGCTGGAAATTGCTCATCAAACGCCGTATAAAACCAGATGTGTGTAAAAACCCAGGATTCAAGCTCTTCATCTTAAATATAAAAGTAATGAAAATAAATGACCCCTATATCTTGGGGGTCTTTTGACACACAGGGCCCATATTCAAACTCGACCGAGGTATGACCCCAAGATATCTGCACACCAAGTTACAAGTCAAGCAATCCAGTGGTTCCGGAGTTATGCCTGTCACTAACAAACTGTCACTAACAGACAGACACACAGACCCACATAGTATTTTCATTAACCTCTTCGAAGAAGACTCAGAGGTTAATAAAACCATCTTACAGAACAGAAAACTTTGTAATCTATGATTTCCTGTGTTGCGAATAGTGTTATATATGGGATTTTCTGTATGTCGGACCAAGGACGTTCACATACAAACTATTATTTATCACTAATACAAATGTTTGCGATTTTGACTAACGATAATCAAAAACTTACGAAAATAATAATTAAAATGGGGTTAAAATCAAATAATCAATATACAAAATAATAATTATTACATTTTAACCCCCTAAAAGGGGGTAATAGTTATTATTTTCTGGATGAAAGGTACTCTATGTCCTTTCTATAGCCCTGACAACGTGTATGCAAAATTTGTTGATCGGTGAGCCCTTAAAGCGTGAAAGCGAAACGAAGAAACAAACTCACATTCTCATTTATAAAATTAGTTAGGATTCTCAATTTAGTACATCAGTTATAATTAAGGCATACAATTTATAACTATAAAAAATCAGTAAGAAAATTTAATACATAAAATATTTTCTCATTGTTAAATGCTCAGCTATTAATGGCGCTGACTGTACATCGGTCATTATTACTTCATTAAGGTTGTAATCGTGACTTGTGTGTTGAAAAGTAATAGTACTGTTATATTGTTTCGTAATTTTAGTCTCGGTTATCACTCTTTTTAAATAATGACCCCATTAGGGTCATTATTTAAAAATAGTACTGACCACAAGCGGCATTACGATTTACATACAGGGTGTCCGGTAATTAATGGATAACCTGGAAATATCTTATAGTGGAACTGATGGCCGTTCAGAAAAAAATATGAAAAATATCTATCTTAACTACTACCTGAGATATGTTGTTTTTTTTTAATTACCATGTATAACTTTCTTGTATACTACGACCATAAATGAATGAAATCCATCGGTTTTTTGTTGTTTTATTATTAAACACTAATTATGCTAATATATAGACAGTTAAAGGTATGCTATATTATATACCTTGCACTTTTTAATGTATATATTTTTTTTCATTTTTTGTTTCATATTTTCTGAACGGCTTTCAGTTTTACTATAAGACATTTCAAGGTTATCCATTAATTACCGAACACCCTGTATAACGCTAAAGATTTACGATTATGAAATTTAAGTTTTAACCGCGGCTAATTTTACAAATTTTATACATAATTTATTTTAAATATATCTCTAAAGTTAATGTAGATAAATAATAATAATAATATTCTATCACATACAGACAAAACCATCTAGCCCAAACTAAGCAGAGCTTGTACTATGGGTACTAGACAATGGATAAACATACATATATACTTTTTTTTTGTAAATACATACATATTATACATAGAAACACCCAGACAAACATCCATGTTCATGCACACAAACGTTTGGCTTGTGCGGGAATCGAACCCGTGATCTCAGGCGTGACAGTCACTAACCACTACACCATCGTGATGTCTGAAATGAAATAGATTGTATGAAAGAAACATGGGTATAAAGGAAATTCTAACATATTACATGCATAGTTTCAGAAGAAGTATGCAAAATCTACACCTCATATTACATCTACATTTTACCGCGTATGTATCTCAGTCCCATATTATTGAGAGCAAACCTATTGCTTTCAGCTGGGCACAATTCCAGATTTCGTGCTGCCACTAAAATTTCTCAATATAATAATCCAATAACACTTTACCCTGCCCGGGAATCAAACTCGTAAACTCATACACAGCGGTCACATTCACTGGCTCAACCAAGGTAAAATACTCCGCTGACCCCAAATAGCTTTAATAGGGAAATTACGACCATATTTGATGTTTACATATTCAAAAGCGTATAAAATTTTAGCTGTATATAAACTAGCTATGCCCGCGGTTTCACCCGCGTTTATGGTTACTGCGCCGCCCCCGTGGGTCGTAGCGTAATGTTATATAGCCTATAGCCTTCCTTGATAAATAGGCTATCCAACACTAAAATAATTTTTCAATTCGAATCAGTAGTTCCTGAGATTATCGCGTTCAACCAAACAAACTCTTCAGCTTAATAATATTAGTATAGATTCTTCTAAATGATCACCCGTGTAGAACGTAACCGTGGCAGAGTTGCTTGACGTCACCAATCACTCTGCTTAATTATAACTACATCAATGACTTCATAAATATGTTGCATTTAAATGTAAATCTAATTAAATGAATTATTTTTAAATATACACGTGTAGGAACTGTAAACAAGTCCGTATGTTTGTATTTGTAACTACAATACCGGGAACTACTGTTTCCTCTTGCACAACTTCCTATTTTAACTCGCTATTATCAAAATCCTAACTAATATTATAAACACGAATGTGAGTATGTTTGTTTATTACGCTTTCTCGCCTTAACTACTCTACCAATCATCATGAAATTTCGCATACACGTTGTTAGGGGAACAGAAAAAGACATATGGTACCGTTCATCCAGGAAAAAGTACGTAATTTACGCGAGCGACGCCGTGAACAAAATCTAGTTGATTATAGAGTATTATTTTTGAAATGAAAACTTCTTTAGGTGCGTTAACCACTTTTTGGGTGAACAAAAATCTTGGAACTCGCGTCATCTTCACCGAACGCTTTCCATGAGCTATATGTATACTGTGTATATATGTGTAACATCCAGACTCGGAAGAGCCATTTGTGAATCACAAATTTTTGTCCCGTGCGGGATTCGAACCCACAACACTCGGCGCACTGGCAGTGGCGAGGTGACCAATTAAACCGCTACGTCATCCGTGCAGTAAATTGTAGAAACCCATTCATTTGTTACTTTCGGGTAAAATGTAAACAATAAATTAAGTTACCCTCTTTAGTTAAATGACAGCTTAATTATAATTAAATTAATTGTTTTCATTCGGGTATTTTGCCGGGATTAGATGATTTCTGATGGAGTACCGTATTTTTAATCTCATGGCTTAATTACGCGTACTATAGTGGAGTGACCAGTTTGATTGATACCCGGACAATTTGGTATTCAGTTTCTCTGGAAGGAAGTTTACAATAATTCGGGTCTGGAAATACATACATACATATATTTGTTTATAGAATTTGGTGCGCTTCGTATAGCTTGAGACCTAAAGAATAGTTGGCAAAATGTAGATAATTAAACCTCTACCTATACTTTTAAGGATGCGTGAATTATGTGGGCTTCTTACCGCAGCCCCTGAGTCAAGTCCCCACAGGTCCGATCCCTACACGGAATAAATACTTCGATGGTGTTCTTTATGACCGTTGTTTGTATGCTTGTAAACTCCCCCACGAACAGGAATACACAGGAAAATATTCTTATGTTATTTCTATTTTTTTAAACTCCCAATGAGTTCAAAAAATAGAAATAACATACACAAATACATATATAACATATGAGAAGGCCGGTGGCCTGAAGAGCAGGCTTATACTGGATACGAAAGATGGAAGACGCATTTTGTGGTATAAATTGAGAAAACCGCGCAGGCCTTTATAGGCCAATAGTGGACTGCAATGGGCTGATCGATTGATTGATCCAACATAGAAATAGTTCCACCATCAAAGGGTTACCAAGTACAAAAATAGAATAAAAAACTAATATAGTAAGCTCTTTGAAAACCGTTTTTATAAAGCGAACACAAAATCTTTTTTATATATCGAACGCAGTGCCAATTTTAAATCGGCCAGTGTCAATTCACCACGTGACATCATTGACGATTTGAAAAAAAAAGAACGCGTTGACCGCGATGGCTAGTGACTTATAACGACCGTGTCAACGTATTATAAGCCTTAATGCCTTAATATAAAGCTCGTTTTTGTTTAACAGTTTATGTAGGATACTTTCACTAAGTAGTACCAATGTCAGTTATTTTCTTCGGCGTTATGCAAGCGCGGTTACGCAACCGTGTCGGATTTACACGTGGAATGGAACGCTAATTTTAAATGATTGTTCGCGGTTTTTTTTCAATTAACGTTTGATATACACGTCATGCTATGTAGTAACCTAAATAGGTACTTTCTGGTTATTTCTGTATAAACAGAGCTGTACTATAGATTTCGTTACGTATGATTTTAGGTTCCATATAATAGTGTCGACTACTGGGCACATTTGCATACTATAATACTGTTACTGAAATAATCATAACAGAAGAACCCAATAAGATTTTGCTTGATTCTGAAATTAAACCAGGTCCAGCAAGATCTCTAAATGATGATAAACATAACCATAAGAATTTACGTTATAATTATATTAGTTCTTACGCTACTTATACCGGCGATCCACCAAGAACAACTCTCCGACTCGAAAAACTATTTGTAGAACATATTTATCTTGTGTGGCTCTGAGCCCACAATACTTCGGCGTAATGGCAGTCACACTTACTTGGTCACTTAAACCACTACATGTATTACTCAATCACATGAAAACCGTTAAATAGATTTGGATGAAAAATGGTACATAGATGGTACCATATCCTGGACTGCCATTGGATAATTGTTATTCCTGTAAACGTCCCTGTGGGCAAAACCAAGTGTAAAATCTAGTTATAAATAAAAATACCCAATATTTAAAAACAGAAACATCCTTTGCGCAAGAGTCGTGATCGAAGATTGTTTACACAGCCCGACCTTAATCGCTTATATTTATTTTAAAACGTTAAAATTCCATGCTGCATGTATCGATAATAGTTTATGATTGTATCGTTACCCTTGTAGCTAAATATTTTGTATGTTTGACCCACTGACTGGGTATAACGAGCGTACACACATTTGCCTGTCATCAGTGGTATTACATCGTAGCTGTATGAATACATGTGTGTGATCTTGATGCTAGTGTGAGTGATCTTGATGCTAGTGTGAGTGTTCATCATCTCAGCCGAAAGACGTCCACTGCTGGACTTAGACGTCCCTCAAGGTTTTCCAAACAGTCTTGGGCCACCCGCATCCAACCGCTGCTCGCGAGACCCTTACCAGGTCCACCTTATGAATGTTCACATACATACAGTCAAGTCTTAATGCACTAGCATTGAGGGTTTCGTGTGAGTATATATATATACATATAGTGTGCATGTAGAAAGAATGGACGAGAAAACACTGACTAAGAAAGTTTATAAGGCTAGTGTGAATGGAACAGTCGCAAGGGGAAGACCTAGGCGAACGTTTATTGATCAAATCGGAGACGTTCTGGATAAAGGCCAGGTTAAGAGCACTTAAACCGGCGAGCTATGTGAGGAATGTTATGAAAGTGAATGAAGCCAGAGAAGTGTGTCAGGATCGTAGCAAATGGAAATCCGTAGTCTCTGCCTACCCCTCTGGGAAACAGGCGTGAATCTATGTATGTATGTATATATATATATATATATATATATATATGTATTATACTTATACTAATAAAGAACATAGTGTCACGCCTATATCCTAAAGGGTTAAGCAGAAAGGTATTAGCATCCACATATCAGCAATGTTTTTGGAAGTCCCATATAGTAGTGGATGAGCCTTTTGCGGAACCACACTGCACAGATTTGACGGAAAGAAGTACAAATGGAAATAGACCTAGATAAATATAAATTAGATATCTTGTTGGCGCAGCGATAGTTAATGCGACTGCTGTGCGCGAGATCTCGATTCTGATGTCCCAGTCGAATCAACTAAAAGTTATTCAGTTTGCCTACCAAGAAATTCTCAATAGCAGTTTGGAGTTCAGAAGTTGGCAATATGGAATTGGCGGTGACAGACACCTTCGTGCCTTGGAAACTACTTAAAACTGTTGATCCTGGTCTCTCTCCGGTAGTGACCAATGTCGGATGTAAAATCTAGTTGACTTTATATTACCAAGTTTCCTCTCCAAGCTAAAATCTAGCTCATAGCTTAGCCATCTACATAGTTCAAGGTTTAACGTGATAAGTTGCTATAAAAACTGAAATTTCACGTTTAAAAATGATCCGTTAAATAACTACTCGGATAAGTTTAAAATTCTTCATCGTTAGAAACTTTAAACAGAGGTGGAACACGCGATCGTGAACTGTTTCAAAAATACATATTCTTTTGGTTACTAATGTAGTTTCTGCTTAAGGCTTCAATCATGCTGAAGTCACGATTTCATTCTCGTTGGTCCAAAGAGAATGAAATCACTTTTCCACAAGTTTGTGGCTGATCGCGAGGACTCAGTTTCCATTCTCGGATAGTGTTATTAGGTTTCTTTGCTAGGTCTTTAACAGTAGCAATATGCATTTGTTCCATTGGATAGCAATAGTCTCTTATTAAGGGCCCCCAGACTTAATTGCAATAACGGAGAGTGGCGAACTGAAGTGTGATCGCAGATACAAGTGCAGTCTTTATTCCCTAACTCTAATAGTTCGATGTGATGGCAAGCCGACACGGTAGGAGAGAGATGTGGCGCTGGACCAACGGCTTTACATGCTTATTACGCGGGATATAACTGGCAAAATATGGGTGTAAAAGATAACTGCCTGCCAATATAGGAATTTATCATTGGGTTCATCACAAAGTCCTTATATTTTATATTTTGATCTATTGTGATATGGTGATAACATGTAAATATAACTAAAACTATAAACATTTGCTAAAGTAATTTTTTATAAGCCCTTCAATAGCCTCTTCTACGAGGAGTTTAACACCTACTTTTTGCTGGCTATGTACTAGTTCCTGCTTTATAAAGCGATTTTATAAACATGCACCAATCACAATTCCATGCTCCAAGCTAAGAATAAAGAACATTTTCAAGCATAACCGGCAATCTAAATTGTTCGTTGGCACTAAACTAATGGCACTGTTTATCGTTAAACTTATTTCTTCTTATAGGCCCTTTCTTATAACCCTTTACCGAACCTAGCAACTAACCAACAGTAACTTTACTAAACTTAGTAACTTGTAAACTTTGACGTTCATAAGTGTTACTTTGTAAATAAATGATTTTTAAGTTTGACTTTTTAAGTTTTGATTTGAAGTTCAATGTACATTCAAATAAAGTTAAAAAGAATTATCTATTCTCGTCACAGATTCTCATAACTAGAAGCCTAATTACATCATCCACAGACACCAAGGACTCTCTCTCGAGCTTTACACAGTTTAAAACGATTCCTAAATACTTAAAACATTTTCACGAACTACTCCAACCGACCCAATTAATTATCTATGACGTCACGCCGAGTTGTACAATCACCCCCTTGGGGGGCGGGATGGGAAGTTGTAAAGTCTTATTTACAACGTTACGTGTAGGCACCACTGTTCAAAATTTTACGGCCTGATGCTTGGGAATTGCAATATTCAATGGATGTGGCTTGGGTGTACTTAGTGGGATGAAATGAGCGCAATAATTTAATAAATTATTAAGATGCATCAGTGTTTATTAGGTAAACTGTTTTAGCGAAAATGGACTTGTGATCAAGAGGCAGTGAATTTGCCACAAGGATTAATTCTGTTAATACACATATACGAGTACATAGATCCAGACTTGTATATTGACTAAGCATAGGTTAGTGTTAGGTTAGTGAAAATAGTTTTTTAATATATAGGAAACTAGCATTATATTAGAGTCCAAGCTCAATCTGATCATATCTTAGGTTAATAGCATACTGTGTTTTGAATTTTCGTATTTGTGTCCCCATGTTAAGTTTTCCAAACCTCCTTTAACAGATTCTGTGTTGTCAGCAGAAATAGCTAGTAAATACTGCAGCTAGTAAATGCAAGCACTACAATGTTTCATTTTCAGTGAGTTTAGTATCGCTTGCGTGTCAATCGTACTATTTGAAGTATCTTAAAGCTATGTAACTATTAAATAGCAAGTGATAACGATGGTATGATACCTTCTTCATCTTGGCGTGTATCCCGGTTGCATCCGCGGCGTTGGCGTTGGAACTCAAGGTCCACTTTCCCGCTATGTCTCCTCCATTTCGCACGATCTTCAGCATCCTGTGGTGTGAGGTTGTTGGCACGCATGTCATCTCCTACGACGTCAAGCCAGCATTTCTTGGGTCTGCCCCGTTTATTCGAAATATAAAAATCTTTTATTATAAAAACTAAATCTATTAGACAAAATTATTATTCAAAAATTGCCCTTGCCCAGGTCATCTTACGTTAGCCTTATCCTTAGCGCAGCAGCTGCCATGATATTAAATTACTTCTACGGCGAACCGGACGGTACAAACTTTCCCATACCTTAAGTTCGTAAAGTCACTTTTATAATTTTACTGCAATTGGAGTCACTTACTTCTAATGAATTTAACACTTAAATTAACTCTTCGAAGTTTGAGAGAATAAAAGTCACGTCAACGACCTTTAACATTATTTACAAATGAAATTTGTTTTTTATTTAAACTGCTATCTATATAGATGCCACTTGACACAATTCTTAACGGGAATAACGTTACTGGGATTTTTTATCATGTATATACTTTGGTTATATAATATAGTTAAAAATAACATGTCGAAATCGTGGGGTATCTTCATCTAATATTACTCAAATCAATCAAATTTAATTTTCAACATAATAATCTGTGAAAATTGTCTTGTGGATTGCGGAGGTACATATAATCGTTGAACCACAACGTTGTCCTGGGATCGGCTTCAATCATGGACTCTACTGACATTCGTAACAATACTTATAGTTTAATTACTAATAAAAACACAGCTTAAGAATTTTATTGTAAAGTTTATCAATAAATATTTTTCTACGACGCGGGTAGTTGAAGAAATGCACGCGCGTGGTGAAATAGTGTGTTCGCCTTGCCTCTGCATCAGAATCAATATAGCTCTATCTGAATGGAACAATAATTTTTATAGTTCATAAATAGTAGTTCAGAATCTGAATGTTCTTTTTGACCGATGTTTCAATGTTATTAAAGGAACAGTACTACATTTAATATATTCCTTAGCGTAGAAGTATTATTAAATTTATAATAAAACATAATTGATGATGATATTTCAGTCACATCCAGTACTAGTACATCATTGTATCGCACTTGGTTTTCGCTTTTATTTATTTTCCTCGCAGCCGGGCTGTGTTTGCACCGAATATTTGCGTAAGCACCTATTTGTGTTGGCGTTATGTTCTGGTTTTCTTGTTTGCCAAATAAGGCAAGGATAAGTCGCGCAAACGACATATTTCACTCCCGGATAACGGATACTAACCTGATACCCGGATTCGTTGGAATTTATTATTTATAATAATAAATAAACAGCGTCCCGGCAGCAATAAACGAGAGTATGGTAGCTGAAATACGATGCTTAAGAGGTTCTGAATTTTTATATGAGGTATATAGATTTTTGGTAAGTGTTATGGCGGTAAAAGTGTGTGCGACTGCTATGCTAAGGTTTGATTTCCGAGTTGGACTAAGTTTTATTTTTTTTCTGTTAAGAAGTTCTCAGTGTAGCAAAAAGTCTGGAATTGTGCCAGGCAGATGGCAATAGGCACTTTTCATTTTACGTGGTATCTTATACCACTCTTGGCCAAATTTGAGTGCTATACACCCCTCCTTCCCCTTTCTTAAGATAGGTGTGAAACTAACCATGTTGCAATTAACACACTCGGGCAACTTTCTTCAGACAGAAAAGTCCTATAGCACCTAATACCTAATAACCTAAAAACCAAGCCCTCGTGCAGACGCTATCACGACGCCACGGAGACAGTCTTTTTTTTTTACCTATTACTAATATTTTCTATTTGACAAACAATGTCTTCAAATGATTTTTTTATGTCCAATAGCCTGAAAAAGATCACCATTATTTCTATTAGACGATAACGATAAAATTTATAGTACTGCCCTTCAATTTAGTAAAATATTCAGTGATAAAATGTGTTAATGTATCTTAACACGCAACTCTAACTGGCTAACTAATTATGCTGGCTAATGCACCCTTTAGAACTTTTATTGTTACATAAAATATATGTTGTTTAAACGAATTGTGCTTTAAGATCAAAGGAAAATGGTTTAACTAGCTTTCCTCAGGGACTGTGAACGTATAATGTAAATTGTTTGACAGTCAAAGTTTATATTGAAATGGTTTGTTATTTTACCAATTTGTCTTGCCTAAAGCATTGTTATAAGACAAACAAAATCACTGTAGTTTTATTTTTAAAACACATAATGGTTATAAATATTAGTATTCGACTGCAAAGATGGCGTCATTGGTAAGGTGGTCACTTCGTCGCTTCGCACTACGCACAGTATTGTGCATTCGATCCCGACACGGGACAAAAAATTGTGCTGTCTACAAATAATATTTCCGAGTTTGCGTGTTCTTTGTTGATTTATGTTGTGTTTTGTAAAGTCCCCTGCGACACAGGATTTATTCCTAGCGAGAGAGAGACTTTTCTAGAAAATATTGGTAGACTCTTTTACTATTCTATATAAGGAAATCTATATCAGTATATCATAAAACAAATTAAAGTGTTAACATACCGTGACAACTACATATTTGACCACCCACATTTTCAATCTGAGCAAATCCACAATATTCAGCGCGATCTAGTGGCTAACTTAACCGCATAGCCACGCCATTCAAGCAGTCAAAACACTGATATTAAACACTAACGCGTAGACCACTCCAATTCAGGGGACTGTTTCTAAAACAACCAGTATGATATATTTTAGTCGCGACCACACAACGCAGGCATTTCGAATCCGGAAATACAGTTCCTCAAAACCTAATTAGCACACACATCATTCCGCACAGCTCACATTAACGATTGTACTAAGCCGTCATTAAGTCTTAGACTGGTCGCATTAGAACGACTTCCCGTTGGTTATTGCTGACGCCGTCATAAACCCCTACGGACTGTCGCAGCTCGTAAACCAAAATCGTAAATATGCACTTGCGCTTTCGTTCGCTGCATAGATTTGATTTGGATTTTGGTGACGTTGACAATATGAGTATTCGTTTTAAGTGTTACTGGTATCCGTTATTTGGGTCAGTTTGTATGAATACGAACTCTTCAAACCAATTCTGGTTTGAAGAGTTTAAAGTGGTCGCCGTGTGTTGTGGATTTGATCCCATCACGAGACAACAAGTAAGACCCACAAATAGTTGTTCCAAATATAATATTGTCTTCTGTTTACGCGAATGTTATTCATTGAAATTAAACTACTATATACGGATTTTTATTTATGGAAAGTTGTTCCAAATCTTTAACACAAATTATTTTTTTGTAAATTCGCCCGTGATACATATTTATGGACTATTACTAGGTCGGCCAACAATTTGATAAAAATGTTAAGAGCCGTGGGCATGTTAGATAAATTAAAAATTTAAAAACCCCCGACACATATTGAAAGAATTGTGAAAAAAAATGTAATTGGCGGCCATCTTGGATTTGAAATTTATCATACTGTATAGTATACTACTAGTCAAGCCCTTTCATTTGATACCCATATTGAGGGAGTTGTGAAAAAATATGTAATCCGCCATTTTGTGGCGGCGGCCATCTTGGACCAATTTTCATCAAACATAACTAAGAACATTCCCGACTAATTCACCTTTCAAATAAAAAAAACAAAATTAAAATCGGTTCATCCGTTCGGAAGCTACGATGCCACAGACAGACACACACACACACACACACACACACACACACACACACACACACACACACACACACACACACACACACACACACACAGACACGTCAAACTTATAACACCCCGTCGTTTTTGCGTCGGGGGTTAAAAACTAGTTCTCAATTATTTCGAAATAGCTTTCTGAAATAACAAAAAAGTGATTGATATGAAATAAACTTTGAGAGGAAATTTTATTTACATGCAATATATTCTATGTGATTTAATTTTTTATTTATTATTTGGTGATAGTATAAGTAACACATTTTCTCTTTAAACACCACAATAAGAGTTCCAAAGATTCATATATGTACATCACAAACATCTTCTTTCAGCTCATCTTTAAAGCGTGAGGATCACTAACCTATAAAAGATACTTCTAGTAGAAGCAAACATAGGTTAAGATAAGCGTTTATTTCCTTGTTTCCCATTTAGGTACTAAAAAAATAAATAAGCGAGTATCAATCTTATCAGTTCTCTCCATGATTTACAAGTGTAATACACGCATGTAAAAAAATAACATACAACAAGATAATGCAATGCTGTCATCAACTGCGTAAGTTTATGACTGTCGTAAACTCCACTAATACGCGCAGCGAACGCAGTGAACCTCACCCCTTGAAGAGGGCGCCACTATTGAGTACACCTCTATATGTAAGCTTTATGGTATCCGTAGTCTGTTTCCAAAACTTTTAGGTAAATAATTGGACGATATGATAGAATATCTTGCGCGTAAGTGAAATGAAGTTACAGTTTAAAATTATTTGCAGAAGTCAACCATTGAATTCATTATTTACTACCCAGTAGATAAGTTATACTCGTAATAAGCAATAAAGGTTACGATTTAAAACATGTTTAGAATTTAAAAACTGTATCAAATCTTAACTTGATATACCGCGTATCTGCCTCCGTAGCGCAGCGGTAGTGAATGCGACTGCTGTGCATGAGGTCTCGGGTTCGAATCCCGGATCGGGCCAACATAAAGTTATTGGTTTTTTCTGTAAAGAAATCTCAATACTAGCCCGGAGTTAGGAAGTTGGCAGTGTTAGACACCCCCGTGCCTCGAAAAATATGAAAAGCCGTTGGTCCTGCGCCTGATTTCTCTCCGGTCGTGTCGGATTATCCGTCCCATCGGATCATGAGGGTTAGGGAACAGAGAGTGCACTTGTGTTTGCGCACACGCTTGTGCACTGTAATATCTCCTGCACAGATGACCAGTCTCCGTTAAGATTGGCCGCCGTGACCGAAATTCGGTCTGGAGGACATTATTATTATTATACTGCGTACTACATAGCGTAGCATACAGTGCAAAAATCTTTATATACTGCTAGATTGTGCCCGCGGCTTCGCTCGCGTAAATGTAAGTTACATTAGATTTATAACAGTACTTTTTTCTGGTTGAAAGTTACCCTTTGTCCTTTTCTGTACCCCTGACAACGTGTATGCGAAATTTCATGACGATCAGTCGGGTAGTTAAGGTGTTAAGGCGAAACAAACAAACTCACATTCGCATTTATAATATTAATAGTTAGGATAGCGGAACCCATACTACCATTGGGCAAATATCAGTAAAGATCTCCCTAGTTCTTCAATAACCTTTAACTTACAGACTGACCATATTCCACAAACTAAACGAGAGATCATCATTAGATACATGAGTAAAAATGCTAATGTATAAATATCATTTGTCGATTTACAGCATAAGCAACAACAAAGTCTTACGATATAGATACGATTACAGTAGATTTGATACAACACAGATGTCTGAAAATATTGTAACCTACGATCATGAATGTATAAGATATTTATTGGAAAGGATTGCAAAGTAATTGGGGTTACATAGTATGTGCCTTTTTGATTACATTGTAACCTACACTCTACCATATTATCGGAGAAAGAAATAAGGAATTCTTTATCCAGAAATATATGGTGGCACATGTACTCTAGACGGGTTCCATGTGCAAGTTTAGGAACTTGCCCGGGATGTAGGTATGCAGTGTATAAGTGTATGTAATCGGTGCGTGTAACCCGTGCTTGCTAACTATTTAGTTTATTTATTTCAGAAAACAATTTCACATTGTATGCGAATGGTTTTTTACAAATTATAAATAATTGGTAAGAATGATAATAATCATAAATCATAATATACCTAAGTAACAATTTCGGCAATATAAATTAAATTAATTAAGTAGAATAAACGTTGATGACAGCACAATTAAAAACATGACAAAGAAAGGATAAGATGTCTATTAAGTAGGTATAGAGCTCTATAATTATTAAGTTTCATACATCAATAACGCTAGGAATTAAGTGACATTATTAGCGAAATCAGTTCATAAAATATTGGTCAGATAGTCGAGCTG
The DNA here is from genome assembly GCA_963675205.1 of Catocala nupta. Lineage (NCBI taxonomy): Eukaryota > Metazoa > Arthropoda > Insecta > Lepidoptera > Erebidae > Catocala > Catocala nupta. Next base: position 11,234,659 of record OY776094.1, read on the forward strand.
AAACAATAATAAAGTTAGAATAAAGATAGTATCAGATTTTTTGGGCAATAGAGTGATTGTAAATTTAAGCCATCCATATTTTACACTCATACATAGACTCATAAAAATCCTCGTCCTCCTATGTACAATTAGACCAACGAGCAGTCAAAGAGCATCAAATAAACACTTTATATCTTATACCGAGAACATATACGCGTATGTACGCGTGACTATATACGAGTACATAGATGTCTATGTACCTACATCTCAAAGAAGACTAAGTCACTCTATATCAATACCAAGTATACTATAGAAAATCCCTTAGCTAGCTACAAAGCGGTACTACGATACTAAATCCCCCTTTGAATATGCGAGCAGGGCTAAGCACCAATTTGGTTGCGTGGCATTGAATTGCACATCTCAGAGCCAATAATGATATGCAGTAAATACCTTTACTATCGATAGATGTGAACCAATAACAGTACTAGTTATATATATACTATATTATCTGTAAGCTTAAGGTGTATCGTTATGGTTGCAATTAACATAGATGTTTAGAATATATGTATGCATGAAGAATGTTCGAACGCACGCTTGAAAATTCGATGAATGCGAATAAGTACCATCAATCAATTATTTTAAGAGCCTTGCTTTTGATTGTGGAAACTCTTCCTTGTCTCTATTCTCTGCCACTACTTTGACCTTTTGGTACGACGTGACTTTTAATTTTTCCGTCACCACATCTATGTAACTTCTCTTTGGTCTAGACCTTCCTCTTCTTCCTTCTATTTACTATCTCAATACGATTGTCTATTGCAAAAGGATTGTATTGTTTTGTAAAACTAAAATATGATCTGAAATGCAACGATGTTCACTTTTGATCTTTATAAGGATATAATTTGTGATATTTGTGACATTGAGATTAGGCCAGAATTATATTCTGAAGAGTGTTTATCACAAGAAATGACATCATGATTTTGAATATGTTAATTCACTACCCTTTACCTTTTAATCAGCATCTAGACTACTTTAAATATTTACAGATTTGAAAGTATCAAAGGCCATCCACGCCCTCTTAAAAAAACATTATGTATTATAACAGGTACCTACGATAGCAGTTAGTTTGATAGTAACAATTATTTACTAGGATCTCCAACAAAGAAAACAACTTAGTAAATAATTAAAATAGTACAACTCCTTATGCTTCTTTAAGTATATAATAATACACTATTTATTATTACCTACAGTACCTAAAAGGAGGCGTTATAAGAACACTACATCACAGCTCTTTCGCACTTATAGTTCAATTGGTGTAATACCAATCCAAAATCTATTCAACACAAAGCGATCTATCTACCAAACTATCACCATTTTTCTCACCGCTTCGCTTTCTCCCCTGACCTCAATAATCCATCCAAGATATCAGTTCTACTCAAGGACGAGTCTACAATCAGTTCCTGACCACAACTCTGTGGAAATAAAAGAAAACCAATACATTTATACGTTGGACGGCGGAGGGGAAAGTGCGGGGGAGAGAGAATTTTACGAGTGTCATAAAACGGGATAATATACTTAGTCTGAGGGCACGCGTCGTGATCGAAATACGAGTATACACTATATATTTTGTACCGAATGAATAGGCTGGACTTTAGGTATCGTATACATGTATATATGTGTAGTTTAGGACTTTGGTTAAATCATAAAGCTAGACGAACATAGTCAATAGTTCTAAATAATGTATTTTAAATGGCATTCTTAGGTCAAGTGAAGTATATAGAAAGGCTTTTGCCATTTGCACATTATAAACCATTATATATACATATTTTCATTGACACTAACGAAAAAATTGTTAATAAAATGATGTTTGAATGTTTATAAGTTTCTCGTGACAGGATTTATTCCTAGCGCAGGTGTTGTTCCGTTTTTTTTGTATTGTGCTGATAACTGAACTTAATTAAACTATTTATCTAGATAACACAGTATAGTATACAATAAACGCCAAACTAATTAAAATAAGTTTAAATAAAGATAACAAGAAAATAAAATATGAATATCAGTTATCAAAACATCAGCAAATATCAATTACAAATAGACTTCAGACAACCTTCGATAAACTTAATTGAATAGAAATCTTTGCAAGACCAGTAGTAGAGGTAGAATTTGTGTAATATAGCTACTGCTTTATTATAAAAATATAAACTTGTGTTATATAAATATACTAGCTGACCAGCGCAAAGTCATCTGAGTCACATAAAAAGAAACTCCTTTTAAGCAACATTTTGCATTGATGCTCCGTTCCTAATAGTCTTAGCGTGATGTTACCTATATATGTCGCTTATAGTCTTTCACGGTCAATGGACTATTTTAAATTTTTTTTTTTTTTTTTTTACGTGGGGGAATGCTATGACGCATATCCCTCCGCGAGGGTGGGCGGAGGGATTATGTCGGACTCGCCGGGGTAAAAGAAAGATGGAAATAATAGTAAAGTACCTCCCGGAATACCGACTAAACCTACCACGGTGTTCCTCGACAAAACCACTATCGACGGGGCCGCGCGAATCGCTTTCGCATGCGGTCGCGACCCCGCCGCGGTTACGGCCCGCCGTATGAAACGGCAGGCCACTACACTAAAGACCTACCCAAAATAGGCAATACGTCGAAACCGATATTACCTGAGCTAGCTAGAGTTAGCGCGTCCAACCTAACAAACAAACAAACAAACTTTCCAGCTTTATAATATTTTATATTACTTTACTTTATTTTGAATCTTCAATAAGAAATACACCTTTAGTAATATAGTATAATATTACAGGGCAGATTTACATTCAAATAGGACATGTGTTTCCTCAATAACAGGATCAATCACAGCATGCAATATAAAGAACATATAATATAACGAAAATACAACAATGTCAATTAAAATAATTACAAGCATACATCAATTAAATGCAATCAATGGATAAGAAAATTGTAAATTACGTAAAAAATTGGATTATAATGAAAATACATTAAACATTTTAATAATTAATCAAAATATTTATATAATAAAATTAAACACAAAATTATGTCAAATGTATAATTAAAAAGAAAGCAGGATAATTAATAATTAAGGTGCATATTACTATAGGCAATATCGAAAATTCCTGACGCAACAAGCATTCTTAGTTGTGCTTCAAGCATATGTATTTAGTGCATTAAGTAAAAACAGTCTTTGTGCCGCAGGGATGAAGGCGACTCCGTAACATTTAGACTTGGAATCATATCTATATGCTGTAGTAAATATATGTATATGTAGATATTATCACTTATGAATTTAATGCACTTTCCATGCATTCATTCAATAAACTCTAAACGCTATATACGGCTACAAGTGGTATGGTGGCTGGTGGAGGTTTTACTGCCTAGAACTCAGTAACAAGCAAAGTCGAAAGAAATAAAATTCTATGTTTTTTTATTGATCATACATAAAACAAACTAAAAAAAGTCATGTAATTTAACCTAACACACAAACTATAGAAACGTTCAACCCTTCGACGGCGCGGTCACAAAATTCCCGCCCACACAATCGCTGGGGTCAAACAGACCCAGAGCGAGATTGCCCAATTCATCGCTTGAATGGCAAAATCAGGACGTCGTGCCATCTCCTTTATTTATTTACGGAGACTGAATTAAATTACCAAATACATAGACGTAAGAAAATTTAGCTTTTCTTCATATCAAGTACTGAGAAATGGCCGATCCAGTATTATTTGAACCACTGGTCTTTGTACCTTGTAGACAGTATAATAAAACCGTTCTATCTTAAAAGCAGAACCCTCATTCAACCTCATAATAATACAAAGAACACACACCTCTGTTGCTTTTTTAAACCTGGCTCTAACTCTGAACTCTGGAGCTATTATTTAAGTAAAGAAAACTCCAGCCTGTCTTCCGCGATACGAAATATATTATATACATTAATTACATCATTGTAACATCTCGTAAAGTCGTCTAAACTCGTTCCAGCTCCAAATGTATTAGATTATTCTCGAGTTACGTAGTAATTAGTTTACGCTAACATTTTTATTGGACCCTCAATTTTCTTTCTCCCTCTCTCCCTCTGAATTTTCTTGGTAATTGTTATTTTCTTATATTTTTATATTTCTGTAATGTTGTTCGGTAATGCTCGTAAGAATAATCGTTTTCAGATAATAGTGTTGTATTTTTATTTTCTCATGAAGTGAAGTAATGGACTGTTGTTATATTCTACTCTTTTAATATTAAAGAAAAGTTTATTGACACATACATATTTATTATCTCAACATTATTATGCTTAACTCTCTGACGTTTGCACGAATCTGTTTGCCAATAAGATTTTAATTAATGTATCAAGACGCATGTTTGTATTTTAATTCGTTTAACAAAACACACTTATACGTGTTTTGCCATCTCTTTGGCTAAATTGTATCAGTTAACCGATTTTATAATCCGTAAAAGTCCGCATATACATTAACCCCACTAGAATATTAACCTCTAGCTGTAGGTATATTGTTAATCGCTTAAGCTCTACTGCACCCATAAATAAATAATTCAACACATTTTTTTATATTCTATGCGCCGAGACCATAGTCATTGACCGGCCGCAGTTCTAAATATACATATAAGATACAAAAAAAATGCGCAACATTTTCATGTAAAAACGAGGAAAAGGTTCAACGATCTGTCAAAATATAATCGATTCCCTGTCAACTGTCGTAACTTGACATTACGTAAAGGAAAGGTTTCGTTGACACTGGATTAATAAATGGCTATGTGTGTCCTTTTAGCGGTGCCATAGGGATGTAAATGATTAAATGAATATTATAATAATTATAAAATAGAACTTCTAATAGGTGATTTGCTTTACTAGAATTTAAATAATATTGAAAAGAAACTACTTTGAACATGTTAGATATAACTATTGTAGCTCTCTCCTTCCTTTCCTTATCAGGATTAAAACCATATATATGTGTAGGGGATGTTAGTAACATTGAATCTATAAAAATAAAGTCGAGTTTGGAGAAAATAGCATCGGGATAATTATTTTGAACAAAATTATTTTAATTGCTAAGCGGTGAAAATATAATATTATTTCAATACGCATTTAATTCAGTATTAGTTTGAAATAAAAATGTGTCGAACATTAATTAAACTATAGTATTTAGTCAGCGTCAATCTACCCAAAAATTATTCTTAAAGAAAGCAACAATGAACCATATTAGCCTCTTAACAAATGGTCGTAAAGAACCATTTGTTAAGAGGCTAAAATGGTTCATTATTGAAAATCCATGACGTTCAATATCCCCATACCAATATATTGACTGTTTCCCGAAACGTGCTGAAGCAAAACCAGTGGAATAACAAAGTTAAAAAGTTGATTTACTCGGAGGCCCGATTTGATTATTGATATAGATTGCTATTGAAGGAAGGGTGCGGGCTGAAGCCTTCGAGTTTCTTGGACTAAGTTACGGGCGGCTGCGTTTAATATTTACTTTAGAACTCTTAATACTCTTGCTTTTAAGAGAGTCCACTTACTTTTGATTATTGCTTTTGTAAATGCACCTGAAGCAAATGATAGCTGCAAATAAAATACTTAATAAAATAGTTTATTTTATTTGGTATAAAACAAGTCGTCAATAAAAATCACGCAGCAATTGTTTTTAAACGAAGGCGTTTATTGTATTCTTATTAGATAATATATTAAATAATTGCGCAATTATTAATCATGGGTTATTATTATACTTTTTATGTTATTATATTAAATTATTACAATATTTTATGTATACTCTTATAATATTTTTCTTTTTGCATCATATAAATTAGAATAATCTAAGTGGAAAAAGCATAATTCCCTAGATGTTAAGCATTTACCCTAACCTAATTGTCAGGTTAAGAGATAATAATATTGGATCTTTATTGAAAGCGCAGTGCCTCTGTTTTACCCCTACAAAAATTTGTTATGCGGCGTCATTGTAAGGTAATTTGTTATTGTAAGGTAGGCAGCTACTTCCACAGCCGGGCCGCTCCAATTTTGGAAAATCACAGGTTTTTAAAATATTTAAAATGTTATTGGTAACGCCGCATACTAAAGTAAAGAAATGATCTTACCTGTTCTTACCTGGTTGGCCTGTAACTTGGACCAGGCCCTGAAAAGCACAGCTTTATTAAACGCGATAGGGCACGTCATAATCTATCGTACAACCCGTCGTCTGCGATGAGGTATTTTCACTCAAAGCACCTACATTGTCTTGTTAAACATGTTCCTTCTTTCTTTTATTTTCGATGACAGATTTTCAAAATGGCGGATACGTTGAATTGATTAATGTTTTATTGTTGAGGAATTTATTGGTTTCTTCTGCTGTATTAGTTTGTCGAAGGAATGCTTGGAAATATTGGTTTTGCGTTAAGTTTCAGACTCAAAATTTTGTGTTAAGCCCTATTTAGTACGTCTTGGCTAAAAAGGCATTTTAATTTCCTTTCTACGCAGTTAATAGCTGGTATTTATGATCAATTTAACTTCAAGAGAAATAGGGAAATGTGGGAACGTCGATTGAACCTGGGTTTTATTCACACTGAAGTAGCCTTTAAAACTTGGAAAGTATTCCTGCGACGACTTGATTTTCTCTTAAGAAGGCACTGTGCTGTTAACAAGGCAGGAGTGATCTTTGTGCTTCTTTTGAAAGGTCGGAAACAAGTAAATGGGCTCCTTCTTTGATGCATGCGTTCATAGGCTACAATAATCGATTACCGGCAGGAGAGCCATACACTAAATTCGTACCTTACCTGGATAATAAAACTTTCATCTACATGATTAGTCCAGCTTTTAACCAAACTACCTTATTCCGCTCTGATAATAGTCCAGGTACTGTCCCGAAGGAATTATTACATAAAAATGGAACTTCGGACTCAAACATTATAAAAAGTCTGTCTCCTAGACTGTACATATATGTACTATGTGAGGTATAGCAGCCATATCCTAGCGGGAAACCGTTGGTCTGCCACGCAGAGGTTTCGAGTTCGAACCCAAGGTGCGCATCTCTGACTTTTCGAAGCTATATGCGTATTAAATAGTTAATTATCGCTTGCTTTAACGGTGAAGGAAATCATCGTGAGGAAATCTGCATGTCTGAGAGTTCTCCATAATGTTCTCGAAGATATGTTAAGCCTGCCAACCCGCATTAAGCCAGGGTGGTGGACTATGGGCCTTCTCATAGTGAGAAAAGCCGTACATTGTTGCAGCAGTGGGACAGTTTAATACAGGGCTGATATTATATTATATATATTATATGTGAGTCGATGCGTTTGCGCTAAGGTACCACTTAGACCTTATTATATTATCTAGACGTGCAGTTCATTTTAGGTGAAATATAAGGTAAATGTTGTTAACTAGTGTCACAAAAATAGTAAAACAGCTTCGATGGCGTAGTGGTTAGTGTAACCGACTGCCAGGCCTGAGGTCACGGGTTCGATTCCCACACAAGTCAAACATTTGTGTGCATGAACATGGATGCTTGTCTTGGTCTAGGTGTTTCTATGTATAATATGTATGTATTTACAAAAAAAAGTATATTATTATGTATGTTGATCCATTGTCTAGTACCCATAGTACAAGCTCTGCTTAGTTTGGGCTAGATGGTGTTGCGTGTATGTGATAGAATATTATAATCTGCGTGTACGTTGTTTTAAAGTTTGTAAAGTCTACTGCGACACAGAATTTTTTCTAGTTCAAGACATGTTTATTCAAAACAAAAATATTTTTCCTTGTACCGTGCAAATACCTGATCTTGATTAAGTAATAATCTAGATAAAATAGACCCTACAATATTTTATGTAAACAGCCACAACAAGTATATAAATTAATATTGCACACAAAACACAGGTGCCGCTCCACTAAATTCAATACCAGAATCATATTAACGAGAACAGCGCACAGACGCAAACAAACACAGCATAATCTAATTTATGAAGCAAAAATACGACAAGGTATAAAAATAAGAGTAATCAGATGACCATTAATTCTTATTTTTCGTACGAATAACGTATTTTATATGAGAACGGGCAATAAATGTGAAATTAGCGTGGCTTGTTAAAATAAATGGGGCGAGCGCTGACAACGCCATCTATCTGGGTAATGAGTGGTCGGACTGACCCCCTGCAGTGGAGGGTTGGATGAAAAAGCGAGTTGGGTTTGTTGCGTACTGTGATTATATCGAAAGTGTGATTTGCGTTAGCTGGTAAATTATTATTATTTTATTTTATCGTATTACGAGGCAGAAAAATTTATAAATCGCGAGAATATCAGCTGTTCCATACATTTTGTCGAGGTCAAAGTCCAATTTTGTATGCTGTTTTATTATCCGCGATTTCGGCAATGTCCCAGAACAAAAGTTGTTCATAATAACAAGTATAATCACCCCCTTAGATGTTTTCAGTATACTAAGAAACACCCAGTATACACTAGTTTTTACTCGCGGCTTCCCTTGCGTTTTTCTGCATGAAAGGCAACTCTATATATACTGCATCGGTGACGCAGGCCATTTATTAGCGTGTGCCTGTTGTGCACTCGTCTCAGGTTTGATTCCAAGATAATGTAAAGTGTTATTGTGTTTCAGTGTCAAATAATTCTTAGTAGCAATAGCAAGAGACATTCTGTTTGCAGTTTTATCATCGTCATTGTTTGGTTGTTTGCTGCGAGATGTAAACTTAGCTAAGTTTAAATCCCATGATTGTGACCATTGCCTGATAGCTTCAAATTAAAAATTCACTAATATATACTGGTATTGCCCGCGGCTTCGTCTCGCTTTAATCTTAATTTTGCCAATAAATCTGTATCCCTCGAGAAGTACTTCTCTTTGCCGGATGAACTCTATGCCCTATGCCTTTTCAGTACCCCTGACAACGTGTATGCGAAACTTCATGGTGATCAGTCGAGCAGTTAAGGTGTGAAACCGTTACTCACATTCTCGTTGATAATATTAGTTAGAATATAAACAGAACACGCAGTCTCATAACAACAATCCGTAGATAGCTTTTTTTGTTGCTGTCACTTCGACCACCTAATTCACAGTGCTACCAATAGGTACAGTCACGCTAACAAAACAGAGAATAGACGATTAACGATTTACCTGCTAAGGGAAGTTGTTTCTCCAACTTGGCTAAGAACTTATGTCCCCAAAACCAATTATATCTTCAGGAATTAGAGTTCAATTACGACGGCTCGAAATGCGATCTTAACCCTACTTGAGACGGGTTGTGTAAGGGATCAAATAGGAGGTAAGCGAGGGTTATTAATAGCTTTGGCCAGGTAAGGCATTTATATTGAAATTATTTGGTATAGTATTAATTTTGCTGTACGGTAACCTTCGAGTTTCTTCATTGGCATTCCTGTCTATTTCCAATATTAAGAGTTTAATTGATTTCGAGTCAGCTACATTCATTAGTCTAAGAGACAAGTGAAACCTATTTATTACTTTTTTTATTTATTATTTATAGTCTAAAAGGAGAACATTAGAAAGCCACACAAAGGTCTAAGGATCCATCTCACACGCACTTCTGAGTTTTCGAAGTTATGTTCGTATTCAATACTTAAATATCGCTCGCTATAATGGTAAAGGAAAACGTCGCGAGGAAACCTATGTCTGAAAGTTTGCCATAATGTTCTCGTAAATATATAAAGTCTGCCAATCCTGCGCTGGACTACCCTTGTAGACTATGGTCTGGAGCCGACAGTAAGACAGTTTATAAAGCTTTTATTATTTTTATTGTATAATTTTGCTGTACTCAAACCAGATAAAATTGAAGTGTCGCAAGAAAAATAGTCTTTATAGTTCTAGAGATTTTATAGTACAGAAAATTATAATACTTTGCATTTATATGATAATTTTCTACCAATTGCTTTTATAGGTGTTTACTGATAATTGCCATACAATGTTATGCAAATGGCACACTGTGTATGTACTCAACATTCCTTGAATATCTGTTGATGACCTTGCATCCTTGGCATGGTTTATATCGCTTCATTAACTCATATCATGATATAAATGTACAAGATGTATATAAGGTTTACAATAAGTAGATCATGTAATACATTTAAATAAGCAGTAACATTGAAATTAAAGTACTTAATACGGATTTTAGCCATGTTCACGGGGAAACTAACATGGCTGCTGAAAAGCAACCGAAACTTCCGAGAATTGTCATTTCTATACCTACTTTTTTATTCTTTTAATATTTATGGAGGCTTTTCCTTACAAATGTCAGCCTCATCGGACTCTAATCTTATTATATAATTGCAATATTTATATTACCTTTTATTTACACTAAAGAAGAGGAGGTACTCATTGTAGCAGCAACCATTCTATACAATAATTTAGCTTTTTGCGAGCCAGGCTTTGCTAATATGGCTATGAAAGCTCCCATGTCACTTATATTGATTTTACATTCAGCTAACAAAGACTCCCTCCGCTTCTTTTCACATTCCATTAAATTGTAAGCTTAAACCTAAATAGTTTTAATAATTTAAATAGCTTAATAGTAATAAAGAATGAAATGTTTTATTCCGAATCATAATTTTGAAAAATATTCTGGTTTATATAATAAAAGTGTTTTAAGTTAAACATCGAGTTAAAATTTCTTTTATGGTAGTTTAATTAAAATGTCTAACATTTGCGTAAACCTAAGACAATATTATGTCCCTCTCGCTTCCGGCCGTAGTTCAGTCTATGGTCCGGAGTGAGAGATCGTGGAGCGCCGTCGCCTCCTTTTGCGAGGAAGTGATTTCCATCAAGGAGGCGGCGGAGCGGGAGAGGGAGCGTTTAAACCCTCTCCCTAAGCGCAGAGCCGGGCGCTGGAAGGCGCGAGATGACCTCCAGCCACCCTGAGGTTTGACCTGGGGGTGGCGGGCTTTGTGGGCCTGCCCGCCACCCGTTCAGCACCAGGTCCGAGAGGCGGCGTGCGTGTTCCCACGCGCGCCTCTGTGTCGAGTCCGTCTCCCCTCTAGGGGGGAGACAATAGGGTATTTATAGAAGTGAGTCCTTTGGGTAGGTCTCTTCGCGTAGTGGCCTGCCATTTCATACGGCGGGCCGTGACCTCGGCGGGGTCGCGACCGCATGCGAAAGCGATTCGCGCGGCCCCGTCGATAGTGGTTTTGTCGAGGAACACCGTGGTAGGTTTAGTCGGTATTCCGGGAGGTACATTATTTCTTTTCCCATCTTTCTTTTACCCCGGCGAGTCTGACATAATCCCTCCGCCCGGCCCCGCGGAGGGATATGCGTCATTGCATTCCCCCAAGTAAAAAGAAAAAAAGAAAAAAAAAAGACAATATTATGTAAGCAGAAAGATTAAAAATGGGTGTTCGATTTTCTTTTAAGATAACTATTATACGAGATAGGAACATTGATGACACAATCTGACTTTAACACTGAGTGGTAGAAAAACTGGGAAGAGTTTAACAGAGAAAATGAATACAAGTCTTTTTTTGAAAAATATTATCATTATTAAACCACTTTTGGATAGTCCCTGGATATATGTATTTATTATCCATTTTGCTATCGGCAACTAGAAATTTACATTTTAAAATCTTATAAGGTGTAAACATCGTGTTGCTCTTATTTTTGTTTGTTTTAAATAAGGCGACTTTATCTTAATTATAAAAATAAACAAAAGAATAACAAAATAGCTCTGCTGTAAACGTGACTTCATTTTAATGCACACGAAACAATACACTTTTAGGATAAAAGTTGACTATCCGAATAATGAACAAATGGGCCGACGATTGACTTAAATCATTTGTCAATATTTTTATTATACGTTTAGGTATAGAAGCGATAACTCAGTGGGGAGACCAACAGACTGCAATACAGAGGGTCTCGGGTTCGAATCCACGTCGCGCACCTCTGACTTTCGGAAGTTATATGACTTTTCGAAATTATGTGCGTATTGATTGACAATTATCGCCTGCTCCGTGCCTCGGAAAGCACGTTAAGCCGTCGGTCCCGACTGCCATGAACATCTATGGCAGTCGTTATTGGGGAAGTCGACACAAAAGATCCCACTGGGTCGAAGTGTCGCCGGTCCGTACTGACTGGCCCCCACACAAGATAAGATAAGATACGTTTAAGTATATAAAAAATCACGTAGATTTTCCAGTCATTTACTTTGTTAAAGAAGGACAAACCAAAAAACACCATTTCATTCTAATATTAGCACATATTCCAAAGGGATTATTTTCTCAATTTTATCGACTCAAACCCACAATGTTTTTAATAAATCATAGTTTTCACAACATTATGCAATATGCGGTTCGAATGCTAAAAGAATAAGCTTCCAATTTGTACGAACAAATCGGCTCTAACTCGACAGATTGATGTGGCGTCATAATGATTCAGAGCCAATCTCACCATGCGCTGATTTACGTTATATTTCATTGCGGTGCTGGAGGAAATGTGTCTTTGGAATTGTTAGAAGCATAACACGTAATAATATGAACTCTGTATTTGGCCCTGTACGATACACTCAAAGATTGGTGTAAAAGGTTTGTTTAGAGACAGCTCCAGCATTAAGAATCATTCCTGTGTCGCGGCGCCCTTCATAAATATTTAAACAACGGACACAAAAACAGCCAGATTCGGAACTACCATTTGTTATTTGTGTGATCGACAATATACCACGTAATCTACAGAATATACCACGGGGAGTGCTCTGAAGAGTTATTCCACCTTATCTCGCCCTCCTCTTTCCTATCCATAAGAACGAGTGCTGGGCTCAGATGCCTTTCTTACACGGTGGAGTCGAATAGAGTGCATACCAACAAGTTTGGATCCTCATACCTCTGCCAAACGATCAAGGCATGGAGTTCTCTGCCAAGGCACGTGTTTCCTTCTTTCTTCAATCCTGGGTCCCTTAAGCGAGGCATGAAAAAGCTCCTTCTCAGGCCGTCAAAGTAAAGACCTCAACATCGCCTCGGCTGCTATAAGGATGATGTGGAGGCCACTGCTCTTAGACCATACGACTGCTTACCATCAGGGGGAGTGTGGTCATTTTGACCAGTAAAATAAAAAAAAATAAAAAAACAATACATCGAAACTACAACACTCAACGCAATAGCAGTGACAAAGTCAAACGTGCAGTTAAAAGTATCATTGTGTTAATTTAGCAAAATTAATCTTAGTACGGAGGCTCAAACAAACCCAGTAGATGGTACTTAGCTTGCCCTTTACTACGTGATATCTAAAATCATATTTAACAAAATATGATTGTAAAACACTTCTGCCACCCCGTTAGAGACAACAGCGTGTGACAATAAAAGTTTTTTTTTGTTAGGTTGGAGCTCAATTACTAATGCTGTGGCTGGGTTTGAAACCGCCTTGAAGCCGCATTTAGAGCGCCTCGAATGTGGGTACATGCCTCGTTCATTAGTCTACATACGCGTCAAATACATGTATGTATGTGATATAGTCCTGAAAAATCAAACCAAAATGAAACATTGCGCATCAAGCATTTGATTGCTTTGACATTTGACATTTGCTATAATCGACGCAATTTAATCATACAATGTAGTAGACAATAAGATAGATTGTATCTGTAATGATGAGCCGATCTGTGAGATATATCGCCGCCATTTAATGTTCAATCTGTTCACACGTCTCTTTTATAGCTACGATATTTATAGAACAGTTATTAGTTTCAATGTAAGCGAATTGGTTTTGTCTCGTCAGATAAATGTATCTTGTATGGCATGTTAAGTATTATTTCTGCTTGTAAAAATCAACAAAGTTTAGGTTAAATTTTTTAACGCAATAAAGATGCCATGTAAGCATATGTCTAATGGTAAGCGGTTAACATACCTTATAATTTCTTGAAAAGCATATCCAGTGCTGTCAATATATGACACAAGAACATAGATATGCGTCCTAGCATGCAATTTATTAGAAATATAAAATCTTTTTATAGAGCTTATAAAAGAACTTCTAAAATTTATAATTACAGTGTATCCTTTTCTTACAATAAAATAAAAAGCTTAGTCACACCAATTCACTTTTTAAAATATGAGTAAGTTATTCCTTTAATAACTCATAATAAAGTAAAACTTCGTAAAGTCCATCAGATACAACGAGTTTCCTAGTATTAAAACTACAATAAAAACCTCTCCAGCAATTTCCGAGATTAGACCACATAAACACACGCACATTCTCCTTTTAATTTAAAACGGAATATGCGTCGTAAATGCTGTTCCACTCTTTTACGTTTATTAACGAGATCTTTGTGTAATAATCTCGTAACATAATAAACATTCTCATAAACTTATTTGTGATAAAATCAGCTGAAACATTTATATCTACAGGGTGTGCAATAACACTTTGGTGAAAAAATTGCTTCATTCATTCGTTCATTCACGGTTTAAACTCACGTTGAACAAAATTTCAGTACATTAGCGCTGAGGGCACGGATTTTATGGTGACCATGACGTAAAACTTCACGGGATCCCGTCTAAAATTTTACATTAACTTTTTATGTAAATATACTTAGCTACAAACATGAAACTTATTACACGTGCACGTACAACCTTTTTCCTTGAATCCTGGTTTCTTTAAATGGGGTGTGAAAATATTTTATGACACCTCCAAGGTCCTTTAATCATAGTGACTCTCGTGCAACAATGGAAAGTGAGGTAATGGCTATATTTACCTTAAATTTATCTTACCATCGTGTGAAGTAGCTTGACAATACAGATGGTGGAGTGGTTTTGTAAGCCTTGCTATTGCCAATACCCATTATGGGTTCAATACAAAAAATTGTATAGTCCATAAATAGTTGTTTCGAGTCTTAAGCGTTTTTGTGCCCGTTGTCTTAAGTTAGATAAAGTCCCTCGCACTTCAAGTATTATTAGTGCGAGATTTGTCTTTTTTTAAATAGAAATTTCGAATACATAATTGAGCTTTAAAAAAAAAATGAAAAGGAATTCAGATACGAACTAAAATCCAAATCATACAAAACTAAATAAAGAGACGGCCAGCCTTAGAAGTTGTGTTTCTAGCTATCCATTTGCCACAAAGAGAATATGATACGGCAGTGTTATAGAGCAATAAGGCGTTATGAATATTTCACAAGTTCGCCTCAACACTCGGGGCTCGATAGTCCAGTTATGTAAGCGATACCACATTCACAAATAAAATGTCTCAGCTACGTAGGTAGATAACCTGGGCGTGGGGTTCCTTTAGTAAAACCGCCTTTTGTAGGCTTGTTTTTAACCCCCGACGCAAAACCTTCGAGGTGTTACAAGTTTGACGTGTGTGTGTGTGTTTGTGTGTGTGTGTGTGTGTGTGTGTGTGTGTGTTTGTGTGGGTGTGTGTGTGTGTGTCTGTCTGTGGCATCGTAGCTCCCGAACGGATAAACCGATTTTAATTTAGTTTTTTTATTTGAAAGGTGAATTAGTCAGCAGTGTTTTTAGGTATGTTTGATGAAAATCGGTTCTTGACTAGTAGAATACACTATGATAAATTTCAAATCCAAAATGGCCGCCACCACAAAATGTCGAATAAATTATTTTTCACATCTTCAATATGGGTATCAAATGAATTTTGTGTCGAAGGATTTAAATTTTTTAATTTATAGTTATCATTAGATGGCTTCAAATTTTTGATCAAACTATATATGTACGTTCCTCGCATTGTTGTTCCGCGTCTAGACTCGGTTTTATTCCTGTGTGTAACGCCTCTAAAAAAAGGGTTATATCGCGTTTTAATTTATATATTTATTGAGTTCAATACCAAAATGGTAACCAACTCCATTTAATATGCTTGCATGTTCATCGCGTCATTTTATTTTATTGCATAAGAATTCTGCTCTTGTTTTGGATATTAGGTGTCGCTGTAATACTAAACCGAATATGAAACCTGATTAAGAAGTTAAGGTCTATACGCCATGTTGGTACGTGACCTGGTTTGAATGAGAGGTCCGAATTTAATAAAGAGCAAAGAATATTCAGCTTTCATTTTATTGAAGGTATTTCTATTCTTTTAGCGTTTGCAGAAACTATCTTAGACTATCATAGTTATGACTCAGTCACCTTGCTCAATATCTTCCTGTGGAATGTCGTCTTTCGTGGCTTTGTATTAAAGCAATGTTGAATTATAAGGTCAGTATGAAATTCAAGGAAAGATAGAAAATTGTGTCAAAGCCGTTTAAGAGGGATAAAGCTAGCTGCTACCAATTTACTTATTTATTAAAAAAGATATCTCTCGCACTACGAATAATTTTTATGTCGCAGGGAACTTTACAAAAATTTAACGAATGGACACAGATCTCCCAGACTTGGAACAAAATTTGTAGATCACACTGTCACGCGGACCGCTCACGCCATGACGGCTGCGCGCGAGTCGGAGTGGTGGGTGGCAGCCCTCTTCCCCTCCTGCCCGGCGGTAGCGGATATATAAGCCGATCGCGTCCTGGATCATGACTTTTCCGGCTGGCTTCATCTATCGAGCTAAGTGTTCTTGCTACTGAAGAACCACGGAGCAAGCCCTTTGTACGAACCACGCCCTGTTTACTGTACGCGTAGGATAGTGAATATTGTTAAATACATATAACTTTTTCATTACTAGACAATGTTAATTGTTGATCCATCTTTAATTAATCTCTGCACAATTTAACCTTAAGACACCACGCCCCTACGGCGTGGCCTGTCCTATTTCCGGATCGATCAGATCCTTAGTGAATAACCACTTAGTGTAGTTATTTACTAGGGATCTGATCGATCCAGGTTGTCCAGGTTAATCCAAGGTTACAACACGTTTTTTGCAAAGTGTGCGGAACCGAATCAAACTTACAACACTTGGCGCCGTAGCAGTGATGAGGCGACCACGTAAACCTCAACGCCACTTGCATTTTTATTTGCAATTATACTTATACAATATCAGTATGGTTGAGTCAACTTGAAAAGTGCCACTCTAACAAAAACCGGCCTCACCCATTCTTTTCCTTTTATACCTTTGACCTTAGAGTGATACTTCTGTCATTGCAAATAATCATGGGCTACGGTAACTGCTCATCTTTAGACGGATCATAAGGATTTTTGCCATCTTAAAAGTATTAAAAAAGACATCAAATACTAGAAAAAAAACACGTTATTTTTTTCGGATAAACATATTTTAATCCTCCACATACCTTCATTTTAATTTAAGCCACTTTCCCAGTGTACAGTTATGTTATAAATATGTAAATGTATCCCATACTCTGACGTCGTTATGGCCACCGTACAAGGGAGGCTATCTCACAGAATTGGAGGTCTCGAATGTGGCGTTATGATTAAAATCTGCCCTCCAGGACTGTTTGAGGGCCTACGAGAATAAATGTTCTCGTAGCTTGTATATTGACTTGTTAATTCCGCTGGCTTGCTATCATACCCGTGCATATTATATTTTATTATGATTGTTTTAAGACATGCATCTGTAACATCTTGAGGGCTAACATAATGTTTGTTTGCTGTGACTTAAAGGCATGTTTTGCATAGCGGAATTTACTATACGTTTTTTTTATTGTTGTTAGTGGCAAAGGAGCTTGCGCCGCTCTTCGAGCCTATAAAAAGCTTCGAGCCTTAAAGCCTATTCAGAGATACACAAAAATAAGCTTGCGGTCTGTCTGATCATAAACAGTGCAATCTGCCTGATCATGAGCAGTTCATAGTGGCCTACCTGATAAAAAGTAGCATTACCTTTGCAAAACCAGCGCCATAATTCGCGCGTAACACCACAACTCTGTCACTGCCACAATACCGGTACGTCAGTATTCTGAGAAAAGGAAGAACTTCCCCTATTCAGCCAGCCTATTCATACTAAAACTAGCAAGCTTTGTATTTCTCTAATAACTGAATAATAATAATTTGTTTTTACTTTGTTGCAGGTAATTCTTCATGTCATTTATTAAATGCACGTCGCAGAATCTGTACTAAACTTGAATTAATGTCAGAAGCCACTAGCGACGATTTGGCCTTGTAAGTACATCCATATATTCATAGTCTTACACTTATATTCTGTAAGAAGTAGGGTTATATTTATCTACTAGAAACAGTTCAGATACTGTGCTTCTACATGACAGACAAACGTATAAACATTTGACCTCTCCTTATACACAGCAGTCACATTCCCTACTGTTTCACCCCTAGGCATCTGACATAAAATATTTTAAAACACCTGCTACTGGAAATAAGATAGGCTATCAACATTTAAAATCATTTTAACATTGTCCGTCGTGACAATTGACACTTAGATCTTTCGATATCTATAGCACTGCACCAAATAAATAAAAGCAGTTCAATTGCATTAAAAACACACACTTAATTTTTCCAATTTTAAAATGATTTTCATTTCTCAAACCTGAAACACATAAAACCCTCAGCGGACATACAAAAGCTTCATCATTTAAATTGAAATCGCATCGAGAGCGGATCCAATCGATTCAATAATTATAATTGCTGCGGTCACTCACCGTGTCTATAAACATCAATGTCGTGTCCAATGCAAGTCTTGCTAATACGATTTCGTATCGATTACTGTGTAGCCGTTCAATGGATGTGGTACAATTCGGTTATGATATGACGTACGTGGAATCGACAAATCACTTTCTAGTTAAAGGATTAAATGGTATCGGTATTTTGAAAATAGAATTCATGACCGCCATATTGCGGCGTTCTTTGATAAGTACATATTATTGGTACTTTTGAATATTACATCAATTAATTAGTAATTGGAAGTATGACGTAGTCGAATAAGTGCTCGCCTGGCCACTGTGTCGTTGTGACATTGTGCCGAGTGTTGAGGGCACAAAATATAGTAGTTCCGAGGCTGGACGTTCTTTGTGTCCGTTGTTTGAATGTTTGTAAAGTCGTTCGTATGCGTTTATGTTAGCGGCCCATCGTATGAACCCGAAGTTCAAGTTTAATGTGCAGGTTAGTCTTAATATTCATTGTTTCTTTTGTTTCGTAGGACTTAAATTATTGCTAGCGAAATAGGAGTGTAATGCGCCTTACAATGTCTTCTTGTCACGTCTTTAAATAAAATTAACATATTTAGAAAAGTATTTTATTTTCAAATTAATAATACCATCATACGTATATATGTATGAATGTACCTATTACCTCCATGCCAAGGACGTGTAACGCTTTTAATAAAATTTACTAGCGGTTTGGTTTCCAAATAACTCGTATTTAATATTGCCTTCTGTTTACGCGAATGTTATTCATTGAAATTAAACTACTATATACGGATTTTATCGCGTTGTTTATTTATCACTGTATTACAAAATTTTGAAAATATTACACTACTACTACTATTGATTTTATTTTACTAATTTATAAGCTAATAAAATTATTTAAACTATTAAATCTATTTATATTTGGTTTACACATTCCCCGACGTTTCGGTTGCTTTTCAGCAGCCATGGCCACGGGGAGAGATCACAGTGATAAATAAACAACGCGATAAAATCCGTATATAGTAGTTTAATTTCAATAACTCGTATTTTTTAACCTCTCTGACTAATCTAGAATGCTTGTGTTATGAGTTTTATGTTGTTAATTTAATAAGTGGGATTCGAACCCGAAACCACTAGATCGCAAATTCAATGCCCTTTAATTTGTTAAGAAAGAACTGTGGTAGTAGTGCATCCCAAAGGATTTTTCAACTATTCTCTTCTATTAGACAATTCTTCCTTATCACTCATTCAGTCAATTAGTAATAAATATATTAAAGCAAACTCATAAAGTTACTTTATTATTCACCTTAGCCTTACTTTTTACTTCGTTAATGTTCAATAGAGCAAAGAAATCGAAGGCAAACTTTATCATGCCTTCCATTTTATCTTTGTTAATAGTTTTCTTTGCCATTAAAAGTTTTCATTCACGTTTGAGTACAAGTTTTTTACCTCGAGTACTATGAGAGTTACTTCTTAGAGGTGCAAGCTTTTTTACTAATGGATTGACATGCAATTACAAATAATAGCTAACAGGTATACTCTTGATACAGATAAGATTCTGACCTAAAATCAGATGAATACACAATAAGTATATTTATGACCACACCCGATTCAATTTAGTTGTAATGGAAATAATTATAAAGTACGTAATTCTGATTGAACGCGATTCGCTGGTGCAGCGGCAGTGCCTAAGACTGCTGCGCATGAGGTCTCGGTTCGGTCCCAAGTCGGATATAATATTGTTGTGATATTCTGTTAGGAAATTCTCAGTAGAAGCGTTGAGGCTGGAACTACATAAAGATAATAATAGGCTCACTCCTACATGTTCTAAAACCATACCTGGCGAAATGAGGGTATAATGCACTATTATCTTAGACCTCATATATCACTTCGCGTATATAGTCATAAGACTCTATATGTCTGTACTAATATTATAAAAAGGAAAGATTCGATTTTTGTTTATTTGTTGGGATTTAACTCAAAAACAAATCAACTGATTTAAAAAATTATTTGTCCTTGTGAAAGCCGATAGCCTAGTGGGAAACTGTTAGACTGCCATGCAGACGTCTCGAGTTCAAACCCAAGGCGCGCATCTCTAACTTTTCAAGTTATATGCGTATTAAATCGTTACTTATCGTTTGCTTTAACGGTGAAGGAAAATATCGTAAGGAATCCTGCATGTCTGAGAGTTCTCCATAATATTCTCGAATATATGTGCAGTCTGCCAACCCGCACTAGGCCAGCGTAATGGACTATGGCCTAACCCTTCAAACACAATACAGGGCTGATATTATTATAAGAAATCTATAGTTTCACCTAGTAACATAGGCTATAATTTATTAAAAAAGTACTGTTACTAACAAAACCTAAACTATTTTTACGCAAGCGAAGCCGTGAGCAATAGCTAATCTAATAACTAAGTAAATATTATATTTACACAAATTGCAAAGATCTAAAAACATTCACAGCAACCAGAAGACACGCTAATAAAGACATGCCAGTTAATCTTGCCATAATTGGCTCACTTAATCATGTGTGCGTGCGTGTTGGACGTACATGGTGTTTACGCACACATTAATCTTACCTCTAACGCTCACACAATGTGTTTCGGTAGCTTTATAGAGCACAAGTACAATTTATATTTATGGTTTTATTTTATTTTAACTTGCGGTCTATGAATAATTCTGATAGAATGTAGCTAGTAAGTTTACAAATATTCAGACAAAGGATACAGAGAGTTTTAAAACATGGCCAAACTGTTTAGGGCTCACACGTTTTTTAACCAAATCAAATCTGAATTAATAATAATATAATAATATTCTACCACATACACACAACACTATCTAGCCCAAACTAAGCAGAGCTTGTACTATGGGTATTAGACAATGGATAAACATACATATATACTTTTTTTTTTGTAAATACGTACATATTATATATAGAAATACCCAGACCAAGACAAACATCCATGTTCATGCACACAAATATTTGTCTTGTGCGGGAATCGAACCCGCGACCTCAGGCGTGGCAGTCGGTTACACTAACCACTACGCCATCGAGGATTTATAATATTCAGTGCACTGCCAGTGAACCTGGGTAAACCAACAACTGAATGCACGAATGCAACCTGGGCATTCGTGTATTCAGTTTTAGCTGGCCTCCAATACATTGAATTTTCAACTTACCGGACATAGTTGCCATAAATAGATCAGATTGATTAATGACAAGTATGTCCGGTAATTTTTCTAATACACGGTTGGCATAGAGGTTTAAATTGTCGTCTTGCCGCAGCCATTGCGCCATGTGTCGTGGGATCGATCCATACATGGGCCAAAAAAATAGTGTGGTTCACAAATAGTTGGTCAGGGTGAAAACACTTCCAAGACGAAAAAAAACGATTCCTATTTTATTCTCTTATCTTAATTTATGCGTAACAATGCAGTTCTAAAGATGCAAATAAGTATACGTGGCATCCGGCTGATTTCATTTAAACTGCGATTATCACACACTTCGCTCTTGCAATAACAGTGGTATAAGCCACGCGTTGCTAGCCTTGCTAATTACGAGTAGTAGTCGCTTAGATGCCAACGCAACGGACATGTTGAAGTTAGTTTTCTAAGTCGGTAGCTTAGGGTTTAACTCAAAATAATAATATTAAATTTTATTGACACAAATTAAGCTACAGTAATTAAGAATTTTTTGACCCCTGCGCTTGTAAAATCTGTGTTGCAGCAGCCAGTCTTTTCCTTATTTCAAAGTTACAGATAATTTTATGCCATTATAATATCATAAAAGTATTGTGTAAAGCAAAAAGTATGTGCCTCGATGGCGTAGTGGTTAGTGTAACCGACTGCCACGCCTGAGGTCGCGGGTTCGATTCCCGCACAAGACAAATATTCGTGTGCATGAACATGGATGTTTGTCTTGGTCTGGGTGTTTCTATGTATAATATGTATGTATTTACAAAAAAAAAAGTATATATGTATGTTTATCCATTGTCTAGTACCCATAGTACAAGCTCTGCTTAGTTTGGGCTAGATAGTGTTGTGTGTATGTGGTAGAATATTATTATTATTATATTATTATTTTTTCTTGCTTAGTTCTTGTTTGGTCTTATTTCGTTCTAGAGTAACGGAGATTTGCAGCATAATGACAGCCTTGTAAGTTATGTCATGAACTGCAGTCCATATGAAAGTTATAGCCAAAATCTACTTACAAATGAAACTGTCCAGAATTTGACAACAATGAATAATTTACAAATAATTTTAATTACATTGACAATAAATTTATTTTTCGATATGTTGATAATATCTGGCGGAATGTTCAGCAAAGCCCTAGAGCGTTATTGAAATCACCACAGCGGTCGTAAACCATCGGACATTACAGTGAAATACACGATTTATTTAATGTTTTATGTTTTATACTCTTTATTTATCTATTATAAACCAGGAAAATTAAAACAGAACCGGTCATGTTGCGGTAATTTGGAATACTTTTCGAAGGTTCACCTGTCAGAGTAAAAATTAAAATATATTGCGTTGGTGCTGGCTCTTGTGACGGGTAATATGCGCAAATTAAAGCACTTGCGCGTGTAGTATGCATCGTGTAAATGATCGAAGCCACAAAATAATCAGGAAATGCCTGATAAAAATTGCTGGTTTTTGCCGACCGCGACTCAACCAACGAATAAGCACCAACATTTTAAGAGTATTGGAAATATGGTCGTTTTGGCAATCAATACATATTGGTCTGATACACAGATAGCAATACAGAGTCTGGGAGCTTCGTGTTCGAAACCCTGATTATGAGAGATATAGAGATTATTCCCTAATTCACACGCAGAAGGCAACTAATATCCAGAATTACTGAATCATTTATGCACTAACAACGCACGCATTCAATACATAAACGGCTAGAAAATTAATCAGCTTTAGTGTCTAATTAATAATTCAAATTATTATCCAGGATTAACATAATTATACCCGGATTATCGTATACAACGAATAGCAGGTATTTTAATAACTACGTTTAATTTATTAGCAGTGTAATGGCTACTCTCTAGTAATTATTCATTTTATGCGCTTTATTTACGAATATATCAGCATGACAATGGCATTTTATATGTGTGTTTGTAGACTATAACTCCATGCGTGTAATTGAGTTAGGGTAACAGATCAAGCTAATAAACATTTACGGGTGTGTTATGTCAGATATGAAATGTGTAGTCATTAAGAGAATTCTATCCAATAAATAAGGTTTAATTATTCTATAACATTCATCAGACTTCAAACTAAGCTGTCTATCTCATTCGTGTCTTGGCTATTCATGGAACATGATGATAGATTACTTATCTTTGTGTAGATTCTTCACTTTGTATTGCCCTTGACTTAATCTTCAACAAACTAAAAATGAACTTAGTAGACTATAACTTTTTTAAGCAACCGATTTGGCAAGAAAGTATGCAGCACACCAACACACCGGGATAGCGTCGCCTACCCCCAAAACGTCCTTGGCCAGTAAAGCAAAGAACAAGGCCCTGTGAAAAAAAAGCATCGTATTTTTGTTTTTAAAAGACAACCTCCGGGCTTGGGATAATTCTTGCATCGCGGAGGTCTTTACAAACATTCAAACAACGGACACAAAGAACATCCTGACTCGGAACAACCTTTTATGGATCACACAAATGTATGTCCCGTGTGGGATTCGTACCCACAACACTCGTGGTGGTGGTAGTGGCGAGGCGACTGACTCCTTTAAGGAATCAGGAAACCCTACTCTTTTGTATGGTAGCAGCTATTATCCATCTTCTATATGGTGAAGGTACTACCGTAGCTGAGCAGTTCCAGTACTTCAACTTATGGAAGCGAGTGCACACAAGCGTAAACGCGATGCTGTAACCATTTGGAATATTCTAGAATATTCAAACTAGTATGTATATGTCAACTTAACACTTCATCTCTCCACACCCGGGTAAAATACCTTTTAAATCAGAAATACGCACAAAGCCGACACAGAAACAATGGTTGTTATCAATTCACCAACAATAACTATCCTCAAACAACACACTCGACTAAAACCTTATCAATTATTTCAGTTCCCACTATCCGTATTTGCATTTATGTAATTTCAACTCCTGATCCTAACTTAATTGATATTGTTAACCGACCAAAGCGAAAATACCACACAATATAACGCTCCAGATATCGAATGTTTACATTCCAATTTGGTAGCGTTATACCATTAATCCTCTAGGGTGAATGGGCCGCTTTTGCGAATGCCTCTGATAAATTATTAATTAATACTATGTATGTAAATTATTTATTGTTGACTAGAGTTCGGCTCTGTGAAATAATGCTTGTATTATGTGTAATTAATATTTGGAGATTAAACGCTGATTTGGGTCTGTAGGAACAGCTCTCGGTACTGCTGTGTATACCTCTGGGTATTATGACGTCAGGTGAAAATTAACGCCGTGGAAATTCCGCCTCTGGAAGATTATCATGGAATAACATAACATGTTCTCTCGAAATTGTGCCGCTATACTTATTTAATTTGGGAGAGTAGAATTAAAAATATCTAGGTGAACGTTCTTTCTTCTTAGATACATCTTTTGACCGATTAACGTAATCTCACGTCTATATCATCGAAGGAATAGAAATAGGTATCACCATCAGGTCTCCAGCTCCATAGGAGGCGGGCCTATCGTTGTCTACCAGCTACAATTCCAAACGCCATGCTGCTACCAAGAATTTCTTGTCAGAAAACCTTATGCCTTTCCCAAACATCGAACCGGAGACTTCCAGTACAACGTCCCATTCACTATCTACCGCTGCGCCACCGAGGCGATATTTATAGTCGTTCTAGAGGAAGGTTAAATTAATAATACCCTAAAGTCAACAAACATACACAAAGTAATAAGAGTGACTAAAGAAAGTGCAAATATTAGAATTGTAGTAATAGAAAATCAAGAAACAAATCAAGAAATATGTATATATGCACGTGTGTGTGTGTGTGTGTGTGGCAAGTATTGACATTAATAAATACACATCTGAAACTCGATACGAGATATAGATAGATAAAAGGTGATATCTACATAACTTAATTTTATTACTATCATATAAAATTACATACTGTATATCGATATAACAGTTTACTACTTGATATAAAAAGTGCATCGGGACTAGAATGACCGTACTGCATTTTTACGAGAGATCTCTTGAAAATAAACTAAATGGACGTCTTCCTTACCTCGCTCTACCATTATAGAATTTCTAAACAAATTTTTATATTTATATATAATTTTTAAAAAATATATAGAAATACGTAATTTTTATGTTCTATAACTACTCTACTAGTAGATATAGAACATAAAAATTACGGATAGATTTTCAAATAAGCCCGCTTGCGGAACGTGATTAATCGAAAAGCTTTCGAAATATTCGAATGTACGTCTCATAATTTGTATAATTATATTTTTTCTTTAGAACGTAAAGTCGCACACGGTCATACTCGATCACTATACACTAGAGTACATAGCAGAAATAAAAATTTGGAATAGTGAAGCATCAAATTATTAATCAGTATAATTCATATTTGCAGTAAAATAAACATGTTGTGTAATACTTTCTTTATAATTTTAATATTGCACCAAAAATGTAGTCAAACTAGAAATTTTCACTAAAATACCACACTTTATGCCGCGAAAATTTTCAATATATTATTCGGAGCAACATTGACACTTCACACAACTTTATGACATTAAATAGATTAGTGATTGACATGACTAATAGGCTGCCAACCTACAAATCCAGAAGGCTTTGCACATATTACGCTTTATGAACGAGATGGCTTCTCCCACAAATAAAAAAATATTGTCATATCATTTAACTCCATATACCAGCCTGCTGAGTTCATTTATTTTTCATTACGACGTACAAATTTTATCTTTACGCCATCGTAATAAAGATCGTAACATTATTACGAGTTATTTTTATACCAATTTCATATGACACCATTCGATATTATGTTGTGCAAATTAAATGTCGGGCCATTGGCGATTTTACGACTATTGCAATAAAGTCGATTTTACCTTGAACGTAATATATATGTCATAATATAGATCAAGGGCAGTAGTTCAAATTCAATTTACTTTTTAATAGTTGTTGTGAAATTCACTCAGTTCTATTAAGTGCGTATTATATAATATGCATAGAAATAGATTTAAATTAAGTTACATTGATGAAATAATGACTTATTTCGTAACTAGTTGCGTTGTTAACCACGGAGAAAAATAAAAGGCATGTTATAATAAATCATTTCGCTGAGAATGCAATCGGTATAATTATGTGTTCTGGTTAAAGAATTCACGGACATAATTTGAAATATCTGAAGCTAAACCAGTCGTGTTGGTATCATTTTCTTCTTAATATTTCAGTTCGTGATCTCCTCACAAGACTTCAAACTAATGGTTTTCTATTTACTATTTTTAAATATTTTTAAAGCTGTAAGCTTCTTTTATACCAGTTTTATTACAATTTATAACATTCGAGTAAACGTAATACTAGACCGTAAGACTGTTTTTGTCTTGAATTCTATATCATTATTTATCATTGTAATATTAGCTTCTTACAAAAGTCTACTTTAGACTTAACCTAACAAGTCTTGAAATGCCAGACATTATTAAAACTTTTGTGTCTGACTGACGGTACGCCGCTGCGTAGGTTGAAAGAAATATACAAATATGCTCACTACGTTGAAGGAAATATACAAATCCTGCATTTAACGCTAATCTGCAATTATAGACTCGCAATTCTGTATATCACTAAAAAAGTTGTAAATGTACTGCTACATTTTGCCAACTATAGATATAAATTTCACGTGAAAGAAGGATAGCTTGTTCACAGAAACATCTAACCTGTAAACTCACAATCGGTCTTAAAGGTATTGTGGGTACCATTGAAATAAAGGGTAAGTCTATGAAATCTGGTAAATCGATGCCCGGTCTTCACGATCAGCCGTAAGCTTTAGCACAATGTTTATACTTTATACTTCTATATACCATGACGCCAAGAAATCTACAAAAAGGTACCTAGTACTAACAAAACCTTTGAGCTAAACATTACACAACTAATATTTCTGTTAAATATCTCGACCATGGTTATTCAGGTGAACTTTCAAAAGCCAAGTGTAAGGCACATTTTTGTGGAGTTATTACATCATTTTGACAATAATAGCGACGTCTGAAGCAAGTCTGCGAGCGCTGATAACGTCCTGAATGCCTTGATATTAGTACACTCCCTGAGGACTGAGGGATGAACGGCAGTTTTTAGAAAAGTTATATAAAAGAAGAATTTTGTTAGTGTTTGTTGTAGTCAGAGGGCTTCTCCCTTGAGGGAACGTGATGTTATAGAGTAGTTTATAGGTAAGTATTATATGATATTAATTTTCGTATAACATATAGTATAAACATTTTGTGTGTTGCGGTATCGGTGGCAGTGAATGCAAGTGCTGTGTATGAGATCTCACGTTCGATTTTAGCCAAAGTGTTGTTATGACTTTTGTTACGACATTTTCAAAAGCAGATTGGAACTGTTACTGGAAGACGTCAATAGGGTCGTAATAAGAGAGGCCCAAACCCATAGCTGGTGAAATGTGATGTAAACATAAACCTTTGCTTACCCCTAGAGATATGGTCGAGATACAACTAGATACTCCGTGGCGCAGCGGTAGTGAATGCGACTGCTGTGCATGAGGTCTTGGGTTCGAATTCCGGGTCGGGCCAACAAAAGTTTATTGGGTTTTTCTGTTAAAGAATCTCAATATGAGCCCGGAGTTAGGAAGTTGGTGGTGTTAGATACCCCCGTGCCTCGGAAAGCACGTAAAGCCGTTGGTCCTGCGCCTGATCTCTCTCCGGTCGTGTCGGATTATTCGTTCCATCGGATCATGAGAGTTAGGGAACAGAGAGTGCACTTGTGTTTCCGCACACACTTATATGCACTATAATATCTCCTGCGCAGATGGCCAGTATCCGTTAAGATTGGCCGCCGTGATCGAAATTCGGTCAGGAGGACATTATTTATTATTTTAAAATATATATTATGCTTTATCTACGGCTCCTTAGTTCTATGGGCAATCTCGCAAGACCTGGGTAAAAACTGCCTAACTATTTTGTCGGAATAAAAAATGCCTATGTCACTGCATTTTGCATAGAAATACTTTATGGGTCGGAACCCATAAACTATTGTCATGTTTTCTTTTAGATTCCACGGAAAAGCCTCTTGCCGTTTACTAAGCACAGTTCCAGACTCAGAGCTGCCTATAAGGATTTTTATCAGAAAAAACCAATAACACTTTAACCCATTGAATTGAACACGAGACCTCAGGCACAGCAGTTGTAACTACCTTTGCACCACTGAGGCTGTCATACTAATATCCTAACTAATATTATAAATGTAAATGTGAGTTTGATTGTTTGCTTGTTACACTTTTACGTCGTAACTACTCGACCGATCATCATGCAAATTCGCATACACGTTGTCAAGGGTACATAATAAAAAGGGTACGTAATAAAAGGACATAGGAATACACATACTTTTAATGTTGTGCATTGTTACTAACCTAACCTAGCCTTTTTTTTTTTTTTGATACCCAGGAAAAAATGCTTGATGCACTATGCACTACCCGCCGGCTAGGGGACGGCACCGGCGGGGCGTGTGGGACTCACCAGCCGAGTGCTGGTATACCCACTAAAAAAACCTGGGGTGTTCCCTCTCTTACCCAATGGGGGGCCTGTTGGGAGTCTAAAAAGATTCATCCATAGCAGGCCCACCCGTGTGGGTGCCGGCCGGGTCAATGGGACCCGACCTCCTCTCGTCCCCGCGGGAGAGCATTTCACAGCTCTCTCCTTTCGACGTTAGAAGGCGCGCGGGAACACCGCGCGCGCCCTCTATGGGTTCTTACTCACGGGTGGCAGGGTCCCCTGAACCTAACCTAGCCTACATTTATGTGAGAGAAGCCACGGGAAAGTCTAATATAAAATAAATTAATCATCATTAGAAATTTACGCCATTCAGCTGTATATACCCATTTCGTTTGGCACGCGATAAATAATAAATAATTTAATTAAATATATTACCAACAGTGTATTAATAACTGACATCCATTTATGCGGAAATACCAAACTTACTACACCAAAATGTTAATGTACCTAATAATATTAACATTTTGTTCAAAGCCGCCGCCGCCATATAAATTATTCTATATTTTACTACAACGATTAAGTAGGTATCTATTAAGGCAAGTCACATAAATACTGCCCGCAATATTATTCTGTGATCACATTCTAAACACTTTCAAATTATATATTTGCTGCCCATAAAGCAGCTACGCTAGCTACGTTATCAGAGCCAGCCACCAGATCCTCCTGCGTGCAAGTTGTCGGGCACGCAGGGCACGATGTAAGGTAGGACATCGTTTATCTTGCACCGCACGCGCAAGCCGGATCGGTACGGTCTGAGAGTTTCCACCTAAACATGTTTTCTTTGCACCGATCGACCTGAATTCGGAGTCTATTTAGCGACTTCCAGACCGACCATGGCAATTGATATCCAGGTGACAGGCTCTCAGCAGGTGACACGAAACGAGAAAGTAGAGATATATTTTCTCGCCACAGGTTGCCTCTCGCCTTTGATGGCTTCATGGTCAATGTTATCACTTTGGCATACGATCATGAATATGATATGATGTTTAGTTTTTCTGTTAGGTTATTCAGCGATAGCCTAGAAGAAAAACCGTTACACTACCATGCAGAAGTCTCGATTCTAATCTATTGGAAACAAAACTTTTTCTAGTTGAAGGTACCCTATACCTCTTCTTTACCCCTGACAATCTGTATGCTAAAAATTCACGAAGAGTGGTCAAATAGTTAAGGCGTGTAAGCGTAACAAACATGCTCACATTGACTGTCTAACAACATGCTATGACCACTAAGAGTGGAGTAGGTGAAACCGCAGGGCTTAACTAGTGTTACATAAATAGTAAAACGTTCAAGTTATAATTAATTATAAGATTTACGGTTAATAGTTTTAACGTAACATCTGATCAACCGATTGACATTTATCAACTTAATAACATTATTTAACAGATATTTACATGCTCAAATTATACATTAATGCCTTAATACATAACTTATCATGCACGCTTACAATAAATTATGTATTATTTATAATATTTACATAACTGGTTTAGAAGTTATAAACTTTAATAACATTTCGCTGGTATCGAGGTCCGAAAGCTCGCAGCATTATACTGTTGCTTGACTAGATATGTCACAAGCTTATTTAGATTTTACTAGCGGTCGCCTAATGGTCAAAATTCGACCAAAATTCCTAAGCTTGCTACTATATTTTCTGTTTTTCTCTAATACATATAAATAAGGTATAGGTAACCATAATTACAAAGAATTGTACGACGTCAGACGAACAATGTCGAAATACTACGAACGCGATTCTACTGCGTGTGTCAAATGCATGGTTGTATGCGTGTAGTGTTTTTTCATTAATTTAATGTATTTCTAATGCATATTTTATAAAAATATTAGGATTCGCCCCTCCTTCTCCATATAAACTTTAACTGTGCCAAATTTCATACTCCTCCGTCCGCGCAATTATCGTAAAAAGGGGTACATCGTTTTTGCTTCACGTATTAATATATAGATATTGTTACCATGCACTATTTATTGATAACTGTATGGATAGTGCAGTGGTTAAAGGGGTCACCTGCCTGAACGGCAAAGTTTTGTGGGCTCAATCAGACACATGGAATAAAGAATGAGTGATCCACAGATAGTTGTTTTGGTTGTTGTTGATTAATGTTAAGCCATTTGAAAGACCATCGGAGTACATTATTATTCTTGCATTATATTTACATCTTCTTTGTCTTTATACAGAGTAAATGCACTATGCCGAGTCTGGATGTTTACTAATAATATAATGAATATTATAATAGTAAATGTTTGTGAACATATTTGTTACTCAACCACGTTATCGGATATAAATGAAACTTGGCACACTGATAGACCATATCTTCAACTAACACATAGGATCTTATACACTCCATGTGAATGTATCACATGGAAATTACGGGCGAAGCCACGGCATGAAAATAGGGACGTAATAATACGAATGTCAATTCTTGCATACGGCTAACTTGATCGATCATCGCTGTCTGTCAGACGGTTTAAAAAGACAAAAGAAAAATAAGTGAAAATCAACTGTCAAATGCATGTCAACTACTGGGATTGGGTGACTGAATTTGGTTTGATTTTGACACGTCGATGATTTGTATTTCAGAAACTGTATAGTAATCTATCAATTACTTCAAAGCCAGACATTATGAAAACAATAGGATAGTTGACTTTTTTTTTATTATTATTTAAGTCAAATAGTTAGATTATCCAAAAATACAAAATATTATTGAAATCAACTTAAAATAAATAAGATACAAGCATATCAAATCTGGTAGTAGTAATCGTCAAATTTCAGAAAAAGGATGCACGATAGAAACTGTGACGTAACCGCTATCTAACCGCACCTGTGCGAGGGAGTCAGCGAGATATCCGCCGTACGAGCCTACCTTTTTTTATATCCCAATTTCAAATATTGATTATTTCCTCACTTTGCAATACATTTTTATATTGTTTGCATATTATGTTACTTGCTCTTGTATGTAAAATAATGTATAAATTCAAATATTATTAAACTACCCTATTGTTTGACTGCAGTCATTATTAAAAACGATATATGTATGTTTAGCCACTGGTGAGCCGCTGCAGCTTATAAAATGAATGTACCGCAAACAACTTAAAGATTCTAAATCAGGTTGTTAAATAATCACTTCAAAACTTTTCAAGGCTTTCCAATAGAGGAAGGTAAGTTAGAAAGTTTAGCACTCAACATGAGATCTATGATATAATTGTAGGACTGACATAACCTGGGCTAGGCAACAGGCTACAGATTACTACTACTGAGGATTACGTAACGTTTGATAAGCCTTAGTGACATACTGGTGAATAATATGGCGCATTTGTTGGGGCAGCATGCGCGTAAAAAAACACAACGACTTATTTTAGCCTAACTAAAAAATTAGAAGTGTGGATGATAGTAGTCAAAAATTGATACTATCATGTATCTGTGATGGGCTTACAATGAATATTAACTAATAGTAGATGACTGATTATTATACTTTAACTTTCACGTTTAAATGATAAAAATATAACAAAGCCAGTATAATTTATTATAATAAAAATAATAATAGTTTATTGCCACATAAGACACATACAGATGAAAGAGAATGAAATACAGTTATAAATAATCAAATACAGTTATAAAATATGTTGTATAACTACATTATATTTTCACTTATTTATTGCAAACAAACGTTGTCGTATTTAAAACACTTAGAAATCCTGAGTATGTTTAATAATCCCTTGACCTTCGGCGGCTAGACAAAATTCGTTTTTAATTATGTCTGATTATGTCTGGCGTTCAGAAATTAACAGATAAAATAACATACAGTTAAAATGCCTCAGGTTTGCATATCGGTTACTACAACTGTGTTCGTGGAATCGAATCATCAGAATATTGTAAAGACTTTCCTCCATATCGAGAAGTCTAGACAGGTATCGATACTAGAATGCTTTCCAATTGCTTCATCAGTGTGTCCGTTTACCATCCGATAAGCTTTATATAAGCTGAATGGTTACACAATGACCGCCCACCCTTGTCCGATACCGCGGAACTGCGTGTATATGGAAATTAGCGCCAGCCACGCCTCTAGCGAGAGTTGTGATTGAAATGGGTGTGGTGCAAATAAGCTTTTCTCTGTGCTGTTAAGATTGGTTCCTAAATTATTCGAAACTTAATACTTTAATAGTAATGCGACAATGAGATCCTTTGGTCTTCTCTTTACTGAGTTTGACATCGCAAGTAGCTCAATATGTCTGTCAAGTTTTGATGTTATCTTTCTATAATTAATCTATTTATTTGCCAAACTTTAGTGTATACAAATTAATAGGAGCGTTACTACTCCCACAAAAAAAGCGAACAAACATTTAAAATACCCTACTATTTTTACTGTCCTGTTTTATATTCATAATACATTAACGTAAGATACTTGTAAGGGTAGTATAAAACACATTGAACAACACTTTATATAATAAATAATAATAATATCAGCCCTGTATTAAACTGTCCCACTGCTGAGCACGGGCCTCTTCTCATTGTGAAAAGGGTTAGGCCATAATCCACCACGCTGGCCTAGTGCAGGTTGGTAGACTTCACATATCTTCGAAAACATTATAGAGAACTCTCAGACATGCAGGTTTCCTCACAATGTTTTTCTTCACCGTTAAAGCAAGCGATAAATAACTATTTAATACGCACTAGCGGTCGCTTAGTGCTCGAAATTCGACCAAAGTCCGCCTGTAAGATATTGCTGATATATGTCATTATATATTGATATATGTAACCATAGTTACGCGCTTCGACTGCGTGTGTCAAATGCATGGTTGTGTGGGTGTAGTGCTTTTTCATTAATTTAATGTATTTCTAATGCATATTTTATATAAATATTAAAATTCGCCCCTCCTTCTCCATATAAACAACTGTGCCAAATTTCATACACATCCGCGCAATTCTCGTAAAAGGGGTACAAAGTTTTTGCTTCACATATTAATAATACGCATATAACTTCGAATAGTCAGAGATGCGCGCCTTAGGTTCGAACTCGAGACCTCTGCGTGGCAGTCCAACGGTTTCCCACTAGGCTATCGCTGCTAACATACAACAACACCATAGAATAAATTAAAACTTAAAAGTAAAACTTTTAAATATAAAATATGTCACAAAGGAAATGTCAAGAATATCAAAAACAAAATACGAGAACTATAGATCAATTTTAAACAAGTAGCATCGTTAGCACCAGCGATATCCACTTGTTACTTACACTGAAAGTTTTCCTTTATATCACGAAGCAGACTGAGAGAGGCCTTCCTAACTATCGAGCCTTAAATCAAGACTCCACAACAAAACTTATGTTCTGGACTCCAATTTATTACACATAGTCGAGCTACAAGTGCAAACTGTCTCAGATGCGATGTCTCAAACTACACTAGAGGTCTTAATTAGCTAGCCGAAGTTCCTCTATAGGCTACTTACTCAGGTCTTCTTGGGTCAGCTATTCTTGCGAACTTGCTTAATTAAAATTAGCCAGACAAGTTCCTCTGAAATGGAGCTCAATGAAGTTACGCCGCCGATTCAGATGTTCTTTTTTATTTTGTATTTTATTAATTGCGACATTTGAAGATCATACGATTTAGTAATTTAGGACGACTGCGTTTGAGCCTTCTTAGTTCAGTGATATACTTGCGACTATTTATGTGATTTTTTTATGTGATTCACAAATAGTTGAAATTAAACTACTATATACGGACTTTATCGCGTTGTTTATTTAACACTCTATTACATAATTTAGAAACTGTTACAGTACTATACTATTATTAAACTTTACTAATTTTAAGCTAATAAAATTATTAAAACTATTTGCATTTAAGTTTACACTTTCCCCGACGTTTCGATTGCTTTTCAGCAGCCATGTTCACGGGGAGACCTCCCTCCTGTCTCCCTCCTATATAGTAGTTTAATTTCAATGAATAACATTCGCGTAACCAGAAGACAATATTCACAAATAGTTATTCCAAAGCTGATTACCTTTTGTGTCAGTAGCTCTAGCGGCTCCGATTATATCTACTAAGAACTGTATTACATATAAAAGAAATAAAGCATAAAAGAAAAGGAGACCTTGAGTTCTTTTTTACAAATTTACATTCGTTTCACGTCATACATTTCACAATTCTTAGTCTGGCAGGTAAGACAAGAGTATAATTTTCTTAAACACGTTGTATAATTCCTATATTTCACTAGATGTTCGTGATTGAAGTAAAACTTTAATGCATAGAAATAAATTCAGTCAAGGTCGTGCTTCACCGGTAACAAGCACTAGCTTGCTCTAACTTATAGTGATGTAGCTTTCATCTTCATGATATATATCAATATTAAATTAAAGTAGGCTAGACATAACCATTGCGTCCATAGCGCCGTGGCATAAGTGTGCGTCCTACGTAAGGTACTAGGTTCGATTTCGAAATTGGACAGATTAATTTTGAGTTTTCTTATGAAATTCGCTGCGTAACGCTGCGCCTATAAATATATTTGGAATCATAGAGGTACTTATTACATAATTTGTGAAATGTAAATGTATACCTGATACATGCAATTGTATGCAACGCCCGTATGGCATTTAATCTGTCAAGTCTTAGAATATCAGATATAATTAAAATCTTTTGTGTCTAGCCACTGGTGTGCCGCTGTCACTCAATAGGTTAAGATGTTTAAGATTACTAACACTATTTACATCGCCGGATGCTATAGCTTCACTTGCTTGCCATCTATTAGTAACTTGACCTGAAAATTATATCCCACTTTGCTTAAACATTAAATCACGAAAACAATACCCAAGAATCTAAATATAGTCACTAAAACCCTTATCAAATGATCTTTAAACGAGAAACGTCACTCCGTTTTGAAATCCCAACACAAACTTATAGAACTGAGCACACAATTACATACACTAAAATCTAATTACATACTCACACATATGTAATTCATCAACGCACACATGCGTACCAAAAAACGCTTAAGGGTTTATTCCGATCAAACTAATTTCAACACGCCGATGATTGACACTGAATTAAATCTATACTAATACTAGATTTTACCGCGTCTTCGCTCGCATTAATCTAGAATTTGTTTATATATTTCTATACCTCGAAACCAGGACCTTTTCTGGATATAAGATACACTATGTCCTTTTCTGTACCCCTAGCAACGTGTATGCGGATTTTCATGATGATCGTTTGAAGTTTTTGACTGAGATTTTTTTTATTTCGGCACCAGATTTGCCCTGCATGCCGCTCTGATTGAATCCATCTGACAAATTATAAAATAATAATTTAGAAAATTATATTGAGGTGCTCATAGCCAGTTGCAATTACTGATCGGTAAACGATTAGCGAGGTTAAGCAACGTTGGGTGCGGTCAGTCTATAGATGGGTCGGGCACGCCACGATTGTGGCGGTAAGACCCGTGTTTGAGGAGTGGCTGGAGAGGCGGCATGGCGCCCTCACCTTCCGGCTAACACAGGTTCTAATTGGCCACGGTTGTTTTGGCCAGTTCCTGTGTCGTATACGCCGGCAAGAGACGCCCGGTTGTCACCACTGCGGCGACTGCCGCGACGTTGTAGAGGACACGGCGCTGCACACTTTGGCGGTTTGCCCCGCCTGGGCATCGCAGCGCCGTGAGTTGATCGCGGCAGTCGGATCGGTTGCCCTCTCGCTCCCGGCCGTAGTTCAGTCTATGGTCCGGAGTGAGAGGTCGTGGAACGCCGTCGCCTCCTTCTGCGAGGAAGTAATCTCCACCAAGGAGGCGGCGGAGCGGGAGAGGGAGCGTTTGAACCCTCTCCCCAACCGCAGAGCCGGGCGCCGGACGGCGCGCGATGACCTCCAGCCACCCTGAGGTTTGACCTGGGGGTGGCGGGCTTTGTGGGCCTGCCCGCCATCCGTTCAGCACCAGGTCCGAGAGGCGGCGTGCGTGTTCCCACGCGCGCCTCTGTGTCGTGTCCGTCTCCCCTTTAGGGGGAGACAGTAGGGCTTTTATATTGTGTAGTGCCTATCTTGGGTAGGTCTTGTTGCGTAGTGGCCTGCCGTTTCATACGGCGGGCCGTAACCTCGGCGGGGTCGCGACCGCATGCGAAAGCGATTCGCGCGGCCCCGTCGATAGTGGTTTTGTCGAGGAACACCGTGGTAGGTTTAGTCGGTATTCCGGGAGGTACATTGTCTTTTAACATCTTTCTTTTATCCCGGCGAGTCCGACATAATCCCTCCGCCCGCCCCCGCGGAGGGATATGCGTCATAGCATTCCCCCACGTAAAAAAAAAAAAAAAAAAATAGATGGGTGACCGCTTAGTGGTATTTCATCTGAGCATCTCTGTGCTTCGGAGGGCACGTAAAAAGTCGGTCCCGGTTGTTGCCAAATTGACAACAGTAGTTAAGCCATGTCAGAGGCCTAGGCGGCTTGAACAACTCTTGCCAACAGGTTGGCCACTAACTACACGAAAAAAAAAAGAAGAAAGAAGAAGACAAATTATAATGGTTCTTATATGCCACCATAGTAATCGCCATCGCCTCTGCCACTAAGTAGGCTGTTGTTCGAATCCTACATGGAAATCATATCATGTTATCCACTACTAGTTCTTTCGGGTCTTTTGTAATGCTCCCTTTGATACAAGAATTATTCTTGTGCAAAAGCTGGCTAAAAAAATAATAATACAGTTAACAAAACAAAAAAAATAATACCCTTCGCGAGCGTAAAAGGGTTTTTAGTTGCCTTTTAGTTACTATAATTTTATAAAAATCTCTGAACATTGAGATCTGAAAACATAGCTAACGAAATGTCTAAGCTAACGAAGGCCTACACCTCTTCCTATATACCTTTGGTAATACGGAGCCGTGAAGATTTACGCTAATCAAACCTAGATATTTTGTTTATATTTATTTTTTAATAATAATAATATTAATAAAAGGGCCTTTGCATGTTGGATCCATAGCCCCGTGTAAGCTTCCCAAAGGGCCGGGATTTTTTTAACACATTCGGTAATACCCGTAAAAGAGAAACAAATATTAATAATAATAATAATATTTATTTTCTCCCATGTGACAAAAATAAGTATACACTGTTTTGATGACATAGTAGTTGGAGACTGGATTCCAAACTAGGTTAAAAACCTATGTGATGGATAAGCAAGCCTCCATTCCAAATTTACATTGGTCAGACATATGTATGTATTTACAAGTTAAATGCGTTTTAAACTATAAATTTGCTTAATACAATCACGTCCTTATCGAATATATATTAACACACACATTGACATTTGTGTTTCCATCTGTATCAGTTAATAGGGAATCGATGTAACTAAAGGCTTATGATCACAGATCCCTATAATCCTACCCAGGGTTGCGACTTAGAGCCGATTTGTAAACTGAACTACGAAATTATATCGTTATTTACTTAATTCTGTTGAGTGGAAAATCTCTTTTGTTAATGACGAGACATAAATAGTGTGTTGACCTTTTGATGAGTTGATTCGGCTTAGAAATACTCTTAATGGAAATTATATTGTTTTTGTTTTTTTATATTTGGCGTTTTATTGTCTCTATGCTACGGTAGGCAGTCAATTAAGTCGAAAGTTGATAGGGGCCTTATATTCTTACCCCATCATCCATTATCAATTATACCAATAGCTGATAATCGAGAATGGCATGGTTTGTTTTACTTTGATGAACTAGATACTGTACTTAGTTACACGGACTAATTCTTTTATGACCTAATGTGCCCTTCACTAAAATCAATGGCTTATAAAATACAGTAGGTTATATACAAGTTTTGTTGCGATTTATTTTATATAAGCCGCGATGAATGTAGTCGGTTAGTGCCAAGGTTTATGAAATTCGTATTTAATTTAATAACTAACAACTTTTGCCCACGATTTCGACCTCGTGTACAAGGAACATGAACGAACAAGGAACGCAATCGGGCATAAATATCGTATAAGATATTCCAGGACTTGATCTATCTGTTTCCCAAGTTTTATCCTTGGGATACACTTGCAGATCTGCTACTACGCGCTACATAATACTGCGTTCTAACCCAATAATACACGGTTTCATCGGATCAACATGCAAATCTGCAGGTGTATCCGATGGACTTGGATGAAACTTGGGAAACAGACAGGGAAGTATCGTAACTCATTGTCAAGTGATAATGAGGGAAAAGTTACGACAGTTCCTCTATATCAATCTAACATTCAGGTAGCTGCAGTCAACTGGGACATATAACAATATCAGCCCTGTATTAAACTGTCCCACTGCTGGGCACGGGCCTCTTCTCAGTGTGAAGGGTTAGTCCATAGTCTACCACGCTGGCCCAGTGCGGGTTGGCAGACTTCACATATCTTCGAGAAAATTATGGAAAACTCTCAGACATGCAGGTTGCCATACGATGTTTTCCTTCACTTCACTTTATTTAATGCGCATATAACTTCGAAAAGTCAGAGATGCCCGCCCTGGGATCGAACTCAAGAGCTATGCGCGCAGTCCAACGGTCTCCCAATAGGCTATCGCTGCTAATCATTCAGCATAAGATAACCTTTCCTCAAATGCCTCCATGTTCTATCTTCCCAACTTTCGCATCCAACCCAAGCTGGTCTATATTTCCAGGTTTTCAGTTCACCTGGCCAGGCCCATTCAATCTCCCGATTCCCAATTCGCACCAAAGCATATTTCTATTTATTCCTTCTACATATTCAATAAATAATTTTTTACATATCAATAAAACATTTCATCGCAGTGTATTTCGAACATTGCTTTACATAATTCGCTAAAAGTTCAGTCGCGCGTAAAATCCGTGCAGTCATAATAGACTCTGTTCCATTTAGTTGTTTTAGTTAAAAATGTATGTGTATTCAACAAAACTTGCAATGCATTTTAGTACGCCTGGATTGGTGCATTTCTGTAAATGGAATAACAGCTTAATAGAACAATGTTATTGATGTGAACAAACGAACAATATAGAAATGAAATGAATATGAATTTATCTACATAAAATAAAATGCATAGGTTAATATTAGTCCTCTATATAAACTGTCTCACTGCCAAGCATGGGCCTATTCTAAGTGTGAGAAGGGTTAGGCCCTAGCCCAGTGCATATTACAAGTATTCTTGTTTAAGGTAATCATATGCAGTAGCTAT
The DNA here is from genome assembly GCA_963675205.1 of Catocala nupta. NCBI lineage: Eukaryota > Metazoa > Arthropoda > Insecta > Lepidoptera > Erebidae > Catocala > Catocala nupta. The sequence continues at coordinate 11,275,043 of OY776094.1, forward strand.
ATAAGAATAATGCTTACATCAGTATCGTCATGGATAAAGATTGAAACCATATAACCATTCAATCGTAAGCAAAATTTAAATCTTATATATAAAATTCTCGTGTCACAATGTTAGTTACCATACTCCTCCGAAACGGCTTGACCGATTTTTATGAAATTTTATATGCATATTTAGTAGGTCTGAGAATCGGCTACAATCTATTTTTCATACTCCTTAGTGATAAGGGTTGTCCAACCCTAACATTTTTTTTAAATCTTTTAGTTAAATCATTTTTTTTTTTGCAATACAGCCTTTGCCGTTTCCGCTAGTTTAACTATAAAATCACTGACGCTTTATACAAGGTATTTATCTGCATCCTTCTAACATTGATAAAGGATATTATTTAGCAAGAATATAAATCAATACGTTGTACATATTTCATAAGACATACGTAATTCAAACCACATACTTTAACCACCACCAAAAGGTCACCCATCTATAAAAAGACCCCAACAGCGATGCTTATCCTTTAGCTTACTGCTTTATATGTGCACAGGCCTAAGAAACTAATACTCAGCACTAGATTAGACAGGAAACCTACCTCAACATGTTTGACGTTGAAACAGTACACAAATTCACCCCATCCGTCTCAAAGTTCCACCGTTATAAGGCCAGTTACATACTGTACATCCACTAGTGTGTACTCCGCCTTAAGCACTACTAATTACGTAAGAAAATAAGACTGAGAACTATGTCGCAGGAAAACTTTCATTATGAATGTACAATGCTCCACTACCGGGGTTGTGTCGCAGTTTATACGGACAAATGGACGTTTGGTGAAATGGCTAAATATGTGGTTGAATAGTTTTAGATAACGTAGTATTAAAGTTGAGTTCAGTTCGAAATGTCTGTATGCTTTTATTTTTTATTCGTATAACGATTGTTTTAATTTATATATTAGAGCATGAAAATGTGGCACACAAATTTACGCTTTACGCCCCAATAAATAATAATATAACCCTAAATGAAAGCCTCCATTACGGAGATATAATCCGATAAAACGAACCATATACCCAACCGACATAAAGAACGTCCGGATGCAAAATAATTTTCTAAGAAACTCATAACTTTTTATTCTGTGCGGGAATCAAACACATACTATACAACGTATAGTAAGTAGTACTAAGTTGTCCAAAAAAATCCAACGAGAAAACCGACTAGTCCAAAAATACAACCATAATCTGTATTTAGATTAAATAGAAATAGAGACAGCGTCGTTATAAAGCGCACGCTTTACTAGACTCGGCGATTTTTTTTACTGGATGTATCTGCTCGACAATACTCAGCAGCGGCATGACAGTAAAACTATCACAGAATCTCAAGAAGGCTATAGAGTCAAACCCTATTAAGCATTACTTCCAAAATATGTCTATCCTATATCTTTGTCTACTCCTTAGACGAAATAAAAGCATAAAGCTATCTAATAAATAGAGAAACACCTATTTCTAAATTCCAAAACTGTTTATAAACGTGCTAAAATTCTCTCATAAAGGCGGCACTGGCGAGTTCAACATTGTTTATTGTGGCCCCGGTATAACAGCACCAACAATTTACAGCCAAACTGTTGCTATCCACAAACTTAGCTCTTGTACAGACATTTAAAACTGACACAGACTTTCATTAAGATCCAACTATTCGTAATACTGACTTTATATGCAGAGTTGTAGCTTTTGACTCAAAAACTACAAAGTCAAACGGTATGGTATAGTTTAAATTCATGTTTCAACTGTTACTGTTCATACTTATTTAAAATGCAATTCATGTTCCACTGTCGTTTAAGTGTCGCTGTTTGTTTCTATATTGCTTTTGTTGCTGTTAGTCTAGACACAATGACAATCGAGTTATAATATATAGCCTTACAATGGTTTATCTCCAATCGGTTAGACAGACTATATTCTCATATAGCCAGGTATATTTCCAGTAAGTATAAACACACCTATTGCCATGTTTATCTATATTGATTGACCCGCAATAATGTCAACAACAAACGCACGTATTGGTGGCAAATAAACTTAGGTCGCTTGATGGTAAGCGGTTTAATGCAAACAGGCTTAATGACATTGTTTAAATAATTGGCACTGGTAAGCTCTTCGTCTCCTCTACTATAAGTTGACATGTGCATGTGTCATTCGAATAGAATTTTCTAAATATTCCCTGCAATAATTTCCTATGCAATAAATATTAATGAATTACATATCGTACACATTATTAATTTTATGATTACTATACTAATTGAGCTAAAACCAGCACAGACTGGATTCCAGATAGTGCTAACCGGCAACGTGGTAGACCGAGGCGTTGAAGGCGAGACGAATTAGATAGCTATAGAAGAGACTGGTGCAAACTCGCGCGCATGTGAAAAACTGTGAGGAAGGCCTTTGTCCTGCAGTAGGATAATACAGACTGAAATAATAAACAATAATAATTAAGCTGACATAGTTACACATGTATTAAAAAAATACAGTAATTATTATAAAAAGACAACATTTACTTCGCTGGTTAGTCGTCGAATTCGTCAGTATCGCTACAAACATCAAATATATTTAAAAAATCATACTTATTAAACTTTGCCTTTAACCCAGGACTTTCCTAAAACATTAAAATGAAGTTATGCACTGCAACATGAACATTTGTTGTAAAGTTTACGTACCGACACATGTGTTGGGAGGTCGGAGTTTATTAAATGCCTCAGGCAACGTTTCAATTATTTCCTGCCATTCGCCAACATTCGGCAAACTTATTTTTGAACACAGTTAAATGGAGATTTTGTAGGTAATTATTTCATATTAGTCAATAAACTATGAATAAAATGAGAAGCATAAAGCCACAGTGTAATACACTTGACAAATATCTCTTGCCTAGGAAATTATTGATTCGCTTTTTACAGGAAACCGATACTTACGACATAGTACTAACTCTAATACTATATTTCGCTGGGTAAGTGTTTCGTAGGGACACAAATCTACAATTCCCAATCCTTATTTTTGAACCTTCTTTAACCGTTTTTCCAAAGATCAAGTCCATGTGCGACTAATCCTCCTTCTACCGCAAGCGATCATAGGCTACGATGACCACTTACCTTATAGTTTATATATACATATGTTGGCTGCCAACACACCATCGATAGGAACTACAGGCATACAGGTTTTCACATAATGATCACCCTTACTGTCGAGGCGAGCGATAGTTAGGTCTTTAATATGCACACTTAAACTAAATTGGATGTGCTATGAGTTCAATCTGTGCTTGCTTTTGAATAAGCAGACCAATAGTATCTAGGACAAATCGCTAGAATATTTCCTTAATTTAATGAATATAAGAGAATCTAACAACCTTAGCACAGCCGGCTATGACTGCAATCTTGATGGCAGTATTTGTAAATCGTACAAAACGAGATTTCATAAGCCATACGAACATAAACTACAACATTTCTATAAAATGCAAATAATAATAATATTCATAATAATAATATTCTACCACATACACACAACACCATCTAGCCCAAACTAAGCAAAGCTTGTACTATTGGTACTAGACAATGGATAAACATACATATATACTTTTTTTTTGTAAATACTTACGTATTATACATAGGAACACCCAGACCAAGACAAACATCCATGTTCATGCACACAAATGTTTGACTTGAGCGGGAATCGAACCCGCGATCTCAGGCGTGGCAGTCGGTTACACTAACCACTACGCCGTCGAGGTCGTCATCGCTTAAAGCTTCAAAGCCTGCTTTTAGTACCCAGATTTGCAATGTGACAGTCATATCCAGGCCTGATAAGCTTCAGCTCATCAGTAAGTTCTCTCTAAACAACCTTTCTTCCAATGATCTACTTTGCTTACCAAACGCAACCCAATTTAATTCAACAAGGTATGTTGAATAGGTAAAGATTATCGAAAACCATCACCTCCAGAAAATCGTGTCATCCTGGCTAGTCCAGTCTCAGCAACCAGTCTGTCCTCGAAGTAACGTGACGTGTTTTGAACAGTACTATTGCGAAGTTGAAATGTTATTTTACAATTGGTCCATTAATTAGGTACGATACGCACGATTTTCTCGAGGCAGCGGTAATTTGATTTCCATACCGATATTGAGCCGCTTGTATTGAATAACTCGCAGTTACATTGACTAGGTGGTTTGTTTATCGAGTGAAAGGTCGTTCTACGCCTTGCTATCTGATCCAGCCTCCAATCCACTTCTTTCCTTCCTAATAGTAAATTCAAAGGCAAGTTGTATAAAATATACTACTAATAATATTTTTAATAAACTACTCTTCTATATTGACTATAAAAAAATATATTAACCGCAATACCTCAGGTTACTATTAATATAGTTATAAGAATGAGACCACTCAAAAATTCATAAACGACTATACATCGTTTGGTTTTTAAATGAACATATGTATATGATCTGCATTCTTTATACATTACAGAGAGATATATATGACTATATTGATTATTCAGAATACGGATTAGAAAAAAATACACGCAACCTTAAAATCGTGTTTAACATAATTTAAAATTTAAACTTTTGACGAATAAGTATTTTTATAAATTTTATATATTCATAACAATTTTTCGTCCGTGCACAATACTACCGAAACTTCAAAATAAAATAATAATAATAGATAAGTAGTAATAAGCTAAACCCTCTATATAATCTATCATCATGATTTCGAATCTCTTCTCGGTATGAGAAAAATCCTTCTTGCACGGGGTCATAGTGCACGATACTAGCCTAATGCGCGTTGGCGTACTTCACGCAACTAGAACATTATTGAGCTTTCAGACCTGCAGATATCCACACGAACTTTTGGTTTGCCGTGAAAATGAGCGCACAAATTATTTCGCTAATACGCACCTACCTTTAGAAAGGTAAATGCCTCGTAATATTGCGTGGCAGTCGAACTTTGTCCTCATTACACTATCTATAGCCAAAATATTGTCAAAATCAACTTTACTCCAACTGAAGAAGTCAATTCAAATTTGTCTCTCAGCAAGTCTACTGACGAAAGGGATAAAACGTCCAGCATTAACAATATTGCACCAGGAACTTACGAAGGAGCACTCTCATTACATTTTAAATGACAAAATCATAGTACGAAACTAATACCGCCTAAGAGCTCGACTTGGCTGAAGGAGCCGCGTGCTACCGAAATTACCGTAGACAACAATATGCCGTAATTTAATAAGTTCGGAAGATGCCGACGCAGCTGCAATAAGCTACCGCCAATGAGAGCTGCTGCTAGTAACGACTAGACGAGGCCTGGTCCAACTACTAGCGATGAGCGAGGCAATCCAGAAAATTTTACTACTGGAATTTCTCAGCAGGAACACCAGTAATAAGAACATTTTGAAAACTAATTTTGTTGCTTGTAACTTATAAAGCATATGATCAAAATTATATGGTCAAATAGCCTGTAATGAACACTACATTACTATTAAAATATATTATAAATGAAACACATTAATGAATGTAACAACTAATGGATGTCTAAATTAATAAATAAATGTGACATTACATGACAATGAATATATACAGACAGAGATGCGAGAAAGAAGGAAGACAGCCTGCTTGCAGATTACAAACCAATGCAATATTCTAAACATTTTTGTAAGTAGTAAAGTAGCAAACCTTACACACTGTAGGAATACTACATAACATTGTCTGACTACGATCTTCTTACTCTCCAAGCTGTTCAACCCCAGTTTAACCGAATTCCAGTTTTCAATCAGAACTCCGCGGTGCTTCTCGTAAAAATGAATGACAGAATGTAAATACGAAGGACAGTCAGACATGTCCATTTTCAGATGCCCGCCATCACTGGCACCGAATCCGCCACTCGACATTTCAATATTCCGACAAGATGCAAGCAGCCGTAAAAGGGAAATTCCTTTATGCGCCTCTAGAGTGCTCCGCTAATATTTAACGAAAAGGTTTTTTGGTAACCAATCTTTTTACAATTTTCAGCTTTTACATCTAGAGTGCAAGCTTTTAGCGAGCTAAATTTATTTTTCATATGTTCGTACCTAAATGAGCTCGCTTCCTGAGATTGTATAATATTGACATGATGTGCTTTGGAAATGTTTCCTTTATCTGCCGTGTTTTGGTTTCTCCTTCGTCAATTTGCCAGCGCAACTTGTACTGGTACACTTTTATGGATATCAATTAATTTTGGCTAAGTACGAGTGAGTACTTTTGCGCGAGAGACCTCTAGTATATTTGTGGTGGTGTAAAATCAAGTGGACCGTAAAACTGTACTTAGATACCAGATGTCAAAGAACCAATGTTATTTCTACATCTGCTTCTCTCCTACAATGTTAGAATAAGCCTTTCAAAAAGATGCTCATCTTTGCTTCGCTTTGGTGCCTTAAGTAAGTATCACTTATACATAATAAGTATTCAATACACACTGTTTTTTATTTACTAATCTTCTAATACAAACAGCACGCATTTAAACAAATGTTAACATATTATGACATTAATCCGTCGATTACAATAATCCCGGTTAAACCTAACGCTCGATCAAAGTTTTATGCGATTGGCCGCAAGTTGTTCAACTTCGGCCAACTCCGGCAAAGTTCGGGTAACTTCGGTAACTTTAGCCGCCATCTTGTTTGATGTTGTCTACATCGTAATGGTTCCGTCGATGCGGTGTGATACTAACCGCTACACGGAAATTAATTCGACCTACGTACACCGCGCGGTTTCGCGAATAACTTTAACGAATATGTTCTAAAAGTTTTTGAGTTATTAAACATTGTTTATTATACTGTAGATAAGTAAAACCACTCGTTGCCGCACAGGGAAGAAAGTTCAGTTTATTTAAGAATATACTATAATAAACTTGTTTACTTTGCTGTGTACGTGCAAATTCCACTTACCTAGAACTAAAGTTGGTATTACGTTGCAAGATAAGTTTTTACTTAATCAGTGCAGTCGCTAAAAGTTGATCAACATCGAACAAAATATGTCACTTCAATAAAAATATCACGATGTTTTTATTTTTTATATTTTAAGGCATCTAACGCACCAGCCAGATATTAAAGGTTTTTATTAATATTAACATATACAAATAACACTGAAATTTAGAACAACTTTACGTGGATTACACATTTTTAACTAGTTTCAAGATCAAATGTACTTTGGCCTTTGTAAGTACTAATTAACCTCTAAAACCGCAACACCCATTTAGTTAAATAAATCTTTATTGATATCTACAAAACAATACAATATAATCAAAATTCAGTTAGCATCACACATATACACATAAGCGTATGCACACATAACAACGAACCCTTCTTCAATCGTCCGCGAAGCAATCGAAAGCTAAAACAAGGTAATAGTATATAAGTAACGTTTTATTTCAAAAATATGAATGGCAAGACATGGCTGTAGGGATAAGTCGGCAGTTACCAAACATCTGTGGAGGCTGGATCGATGAGAATTCAATAAAATTAAACATTCAGCAAGCGTGCCTAGAGAACTCTTCGGCGGGTGCAAGATAAAAGTGGCGAGCGGATTTATTTTTTAAGTGTGACGGTTCATTTGCATGAGGCCAGTGTGATGCTGTCCCTGGTTTTACCAGCAAGAAAGATGAAATATCCTTATGGGCCTTAGGTGACAGTATAGACATCTCAAACTAAAATCTGCATTTTGTAAATAGATATATTGGTTGACTTCATAATTGCCCAATTTTATAACAAAATAAAACAATGAAATGTCTTTTTCATGAAATATTTTTCACATTTATATTATTGGCATAAGTAATAGTTATTAACAAAGTCGTGGTTTACTGTGGCAACAAATATAAATCATCTTGCTTTTAGTGCTAATAATATTATTATAAATTAAAATATACAATATCGTTATACAATATCATTAAAATATTGTAATCAACTTTAAAATGTATAAAATATCTTAAGACCTGTCTTATTAGTCCGCTTCTTGTCTTCGTCGAAAAAAAACACTGCAAACACAATTAGGCATCCTAATTTTAAGTTAACATAAGCAAATTAGGTAATTATATTATATTAAGTAATTTTGCTACTGAAATTTTACAAGTATTTTTGGATTTTGTCCTTGGACTTTTAATTTCCATGCTTTTGATATATTAGAATATCCATATCATAGCAGTATTTTAAATCAATGTTATAAGAAAAATGCATCGACCAATAACTGTTTAACCTTAGTTAAAATAATACTATTGGGATGCCAAACATAATTGAAAACCTATGCTGTATTATTAGTAAAGATTGTCATTTTTTTTGCTTAGCATTTTATATGCGTCTATACACAAAAGGAGATAATAAACTAATAGCCTCTTATAGACAAAAGTAATAAAGAATATAGCTATCATAAACCACAGACGTTTATCAAGACATAACATGACTCACATACGTCTTCGAAGAGTCAGACAGGTTTATACCATATCTAGAATTTGATAATAGTATATAATTTCAGTTCATAAAAGTGCTGGTATCCTACCTAATATTAATTAATTACTCGACTGATCGTCATGAAATTTCGCATACACGTTGTCAGGGGAACAGAAAAGAACAAGGGATACCTTTCATTAAAAAAAGGACTGTTACTAACCTAATTTAAATTACACTTACGTGACAGAAACCACGGGCAGAATCGTCTGATCAGTATAGCTATCAGACGTAGCGATTTTTCTTTGGACATTCACCGCTGTGAGCTTATAACGTGTTCCGTGCAATTTTTCGCGTTACGGCCTGGGTTCCCATTTACGGTTAATATGTTTATTTACTGAGTGCCGGCGATGCCCTCAAACCTTCTCCGAAGGGTGATTTGTGTACTTAGAACTGTGGATACTAGCCGATACTTCTTTTAGTGTTGATCTTAGGAGTTTGTATCGAGTATGGATTCGGATAGTCGGAGTGCCTTTGTTTGTATATGTGTGAGTGCAGTACCTTTTACGGTAAAGTACTGTTTGATAGGTCCAAAAGTAGATTGATATATTCGTTTGTTTCTGTTTGTATGATAACAATATGTGATGTTTATGCCGATATCTAAAACAACAGAATACCGTGGCCATTTTGTAATTTTTCTTTGTAGCATGGGTCTACAATGTACTCTAAAAAAATATTCATTATGAAGCCCTTTTTATTATTATTTTTATTTTTATTAGTTACGAATATTGAACTTCTTTCTTAATACAAAGTGATATATTTATTAATAGGCCTTTTTAAATTATTTTTAAGGTAGAATATTTTATCTCATTTTTGCTATCGCGGAATACTAGTTTTAAACGTGATGAAAAAAGGTTTTTTAGTTAGAGCGTATTTCTACTTTCGGAATTTTATAAAAAAAAATGGCAGGTACTCGTGTAAAAATGATATTGCCACAATTAGCGTGGAAAGTAATTAATTTTAAATAATTAAGTTATTATTTTTTTAGTTATACATTAGCTTTACTAGCGAGCACAAAGACTGTTACGTCAGTTTAACGACTTTTGAATACAACTACAAGTCATAGTAAAAATTATATAACTATATGACTCATATTCTCAAAGAAAAATAAATTCAAAATATATAAAGAACTGGTCTAATCAGATATGCAATAAATAACCTTCCAAACATTTGTTATATAAAAGTCGATATTATTATTATTTATGACAAACTAGTTTAATTAATGACGATTAAAATGCCAGAGACACGCCGCTCGGTCTTGACATTTAAAAATAATGAAATGTCAAAAACATTATATACTGTAAAAGGAGTTGGAAGGTTAAGGTGAGAAAGAATGTGGGAAAATTGTGTGCCTACATACGTATGACATATCTTATTTCGTTTTTAAGAAAAACATATAAACTTGGCTTGCAATTCTGACATTCAAAAGGAATCGACTGTTTCGGTGGCGCTGCTATAATTATAATGTTTCAGGTTAGAGCCACGGGAAGGGCAAGATGTCAAAGTCAGAGTTAACTTCAAAAATAATATATTAATTTAGGTCGCTAAGTAGCACTTATAAACGTCGAATGGGTTAGTGATGAAAACTTACAGAATCATCTACATTTTTAAATTTGATTAATGGTAAATTTATAATATCAATATGTAGTTTATTAAAAATTATAACAGTGCTACAACAGTGTCCTAACGACCGCAATAGGGTCACCCCCTATTACGCGAAATGTGGTTGTAATCACTGCCTAGGCCTTCAGAAATAGAATCGTGAAACTATGCAAGTATGTAAATTTTCCTTATATTGTAAACCGGTCTGGTCTAAAATTCAATCCAAAGGCACGCATCTCTGACTTTTCAAAGTTATGTGCGTATTAAATAGTTAATTATCGCTGGCTTTAACAGTGAAGGAAAACATCGTGAGGAAACCTGCATGTCTGAAAGTTCTTTATAATGTTCTCAAAGATATATGAAGTCTGCCAACTCGCACTAAGCCAGCATGGTGGACTATGGCCTAACCATTCTCACACTGAGATGAGACTCGTGCCCAGCAGTGGGACAGTTTAATACAGAGCTGATATTATAATTTTTTTAAATGTATGAATGAAATGAATCACGTGTATACCGTTAAAAGGATTTGGATGAAACATACAGAGAGGAAACCTGGATTAACACATAGGCTTCTTGTTATCCCAGTTTATGTTCTCGTGGGATTCACGCAAGTTAAGCCGCAGGCGGAAACATGTACATACGTAGACTGCTTTCCCATGAGATGTTACGTAATCGATTAATCTAGTTTATCAAGTAATCGAGTTAACGCACTTCCACTTGCTCCGATCTTAACCTGTTTTAGTTTAACATAATACTGTGTTACGTTTACGCAAATATTATACATTGAAATTAAGGTAAGTGCTTTAAACGGATTTTATGTTAAAACACTACTTTAACTGTTTTCCGACGAAGAATGTGTAAAATACATTGTTTTACATTTATAGACATAGGCTTATTAATAATAATATAATATTCTACCACATACACACAACACCATCTAGCCCAAACTAAGCAGAGCATGTACTATGGATACTAGACAATGGATAAACATACACATATACATTTTTTTTTATAAATACGTCCATATTATACATAGAAACACCCAGACCAAGACAAACATCCATGTTCATGCACACAAATGTTTGACTTGTGCGGGAATCAAACCCGCGATCTCAGGCATGGCAGTCGGTTACACTGACCACTACGCCATCGAGGCAATCAATCCTAAAATATATCCTACATCCTCAATTCGTAAAACTATGGTTTTAGGACCTATTTAACAGGGCTAGCTTATTGCCGTTTATCTGGAACAATATGTATGTGATAGTTTATGCATGTGATCTAAGATAAGATTCGCAGGTAGAGCAAAGTAACTGCACGAATGGCGCAGCGATTAAAGTTGTCGCCTCGCCACTGCCCCAGCGCCGAGTGTTATAGATTCGAATCCCGCATAGTACAAAGATTTATGTGATTCACAAATGGTTGTTCCTGGATGTTCTTTGAGTCCGTTGTTTCATGTTTGTAAAGTCCCCCGTGATATAGGAATTATACCTACGGCGGGCGTTGTCTTTTTTTAAGAGAAAAGTGTGTCATTTGGTTTTTGTTTCAAGAAATTCTCAGTTGCAGCACGGAATCTAGAACTGTGTCTAATAAACAGCAATAGGCTCAAGACTAACACATGGACCCTAAGACCATAGTTGGCAAAATGTAGATGTAATGCACGTCTGCCTATCTTTTCGGAGATATAGACTAAAATATATGTATAGTACAGTAACATTCACCGTTATATATTGTCTTTGTGAAACTCTATTTAGTTTGTTTATCCAATGAGGTTACTTTGAATCATTATAACTAAAACCAAGACACTCGTAGTGTCGATAATACAATCGAGAGAGCTATATATATCAGTTAACGTCGTAAGGTCGAAAGAAGACCGATCACCTTGTATGGGACTCTGGCCTGAGCGTGAACAATTTTATATTGTAATAACAATATTAATTTTTAGTAGCTTAAACTAAGTAGAAAACATTATTCTATGAAGTTTAGAACAAGTTCGTTAAATAATAAAATAAAACACAAAATAGCAAACACATAATCACGTCCACAAAAATCCACTATACGAGCGAACAAACACAAAGCGAATGACGTAAACAGAATTGATAGATAAGTCAAGTGTTGCTAGAATATAAAAATAAATTACCCAACACACCTTACAATTTTGTCATATTTTATCAAATATCATATCATTCTTACATTAATTATATTGTCGAATTCAAAATATAAATATCGTAAATAATTGAAATTAAACTACTATATACGGATTTTATCGCGTTGTTTATTTATCACTGTATTACAAAATTTTGAAAATATTACTCTACTACTACCACGGGATCTGTGACAGGAAACACCTGGACGCTGAGCTTCAACATGTCAAGCAAGTACTGCAAGACAACAAGCTCCAACAGCCGCGCCGCTGTCACAGATCCCGAGAAAAGCCAGCCGCAGTCGAGCGCCAGCCTGCTATACTGCCTTATGTAAGGGGTGTCACTGACAAGATTGGCTACATCTTGAAGCGAGCTTCAATCAACACATACTTCAAGCCGCCAACGAAGATAAGTCAATTTTTACCATCCGTCAAGTGCCAATTACCTTTACAAGATGCAGGGGTCTATAAAATAGATTGTGACTGCGGACTCTCATACATTGGTCAAACCAAGAGAAGCATAGGCACCCGCATAAAAGAACACATAGCTGACGTAAAACACAAACGCTCGTTGAAGTCTGCTGTGTGTGAACACGTACAACAGGGGACCAACCACTACCTGAGATTTGACAAACCACAGATTCTCGCTAAAGAACACCGATTCCTGCCAAGGATGCTTCGCGAGGCTATTGAAATTAAAAAACATCCCAATTTCAATAGAGAAGATGGTTGGAATGTACCACCAGCTTGGGATCCAGTACTTCAAATAGTCAAACCCAAGAAGAAACAAACCACAGCTAGACTTCATGATACTTTGAGCTCATTCTGCGTAAATAGAAACACCAATAATTAAATTATGTTCAGGTACTTTGAAATAACTACACTGGAACATTGAGACAACTACCATCTTAGTCTCCCCGTGACCATGGCTGCTGAAAAGCACCCGAAACGTCGGGGAAAGTGTAAACCAAAAACAAATAGATTTAATAGTTTAAATAATTTTATTAGCTTATAAATTAGTCAAATAAAATCAGTAGTAGTAGTAGAGTAATATTTTCAAAATTTTGTAATACAGTGATAAATAAACAACGCGATAAAATCCGTATATAGTAGTTTAATTTCAATGAATAACATTCGCGTAAACAGAAGACAATATTATATCGTAAATAATTAAAAAAATATCAACGTATTTTCAGATTTCGTTAATATTTCTAGATGTGATTTTTTTTAAACACTTTGTTCCGATTTTCTCTCTGTTTTTTTACTAGGCAACACAAATAAGCCATTTGGATTGTCAATTTCAGTTACACATTTTAAACCAATAGAAAATATTTTAAAATAATTTTTATTATACGTCAATTTCATACGACTGGATAGTAACCAATATTTATTATACATTAAAACAAAACTTTTAATAAATTACTTTGTTTATAAGACGATTGTCCACGTTCAAACCGAATATGGACGGTCTCCTTTCATTACATAATGTATCTTTTATATAAAAACAACACAATAAACGCCAATATAAATCGACCGACGTTGCTGACACATAACATTTAAACTTGATGAGCACAACTCGTTGAATAAAGTGTGGATTGTCACAATTCGGAGAGCAATCAGAGAGCCATTTCTCTACGGATATTAATTCTCGTGGACTGTGACGTCATCACGGCACATTATATATCGGACCGGTATTTACGAAACGAGGTATTAATGTTTTGTTTTTCAATTTATGTGTTATGAACACGGTGCATAATATCACGTAGATATTGCAGAATAGTTTTATTAGCTTATAAATTAGTAAAATAAAATCAATAGTAGTAGTAGTGTAATATTTTCAAAATTTTGTATTACAGTGATAAATAAACAACGCGGTAAAATCCGTATATAGTAGTTTAATTTCAATGAATAACATTCGCGTAAACAGAAGACAATATTATGATCTGTACAAGTCTTGAAGGAAACGTCAACAATTGCATTTATATTTTGATGATGGCGGGCAAGCGGTTGTATCACCTCTGCCGCCGCGCTCTGTGTTGTGCGTTGGAATCCTACACAGGTTTATTAGGTATTTGTGTGATCCACATATTATTGTTTTCAGTATTTTTGGGTCGGTTCATTGTATGTTTATAGAATAAAGGCTTACATGTGCAGGAGTTGTCTTTATATTAATTAATCGTCAACTTAATTATAAAATACCTGAATAAAAAGGAAAACAACTGAATGATTTTATTCTTACAATTGAGTTTTAATTTATTTACACTGTACAATATTTAAAAACGTATAATACTTTACAGCTGTTGTGAAAGCATCTGCCAGGTTCGATGCTTTATTGATATTTATTATTTATTATGATTACATGAGACCTGAAACCAAAGCTGATGAAATTAGGTGTTATAAACCTCTGCCTATATTTTCAGGGATATAAGCGGCAGCCTATGTATGTAAATATGTAAATAAACAGTAACTACGATAAATATTAATATCAGTATTTTTCTTTCAGGTAAAAGCCGTTAATATTGGATGCCAAGTATACTCGTGAGTTAACCTGCTTCATACGTTTCACGAATAAAAATTAATGTATGTAGGTTTCGTCAAAAATGCATGCTTCAATAGTTGTCTGAAATAATTGATTTCTTAACGAAAATATAGGTCAGCCGTTTTCTTTGTGTTTTTGTTTTTTGTTTTTTTTACAGTACTGGTAATATAGATAATTATTTAATATACCTACTAAGTGTTTCTCAAATGGATTGATATTATATAATCTAAAGAGAGAGACATATAAAACAGTGAAACAATAACAAATTATTAAATTTGAATTTCAAATATGACATTTTAAAAGGGTAGTATTTAACTGACCCTCAATTTTCCATAAAAAATACTAATTACACAGCAAAATATGCTTACCAAAAATACTAATTGCACACCATAATATATTTAAAGAGATCAAACTAAGTCGACGGAGCTACGCTTCGCGGGTCTCCTATTTTTGGGTGGATTTAAGAAGGAACCTCGTTATGATATATTTTAGTAAGCATATTTTGCTGTGCAATTAGTATTTTTGGTGGTCATTATATTTAATCCCTTTTTAAAACAAACGCATTATTTTATTTTTATTTATAACTTGAAGTAAAGCTAACATACTTATATCATACATGTACTACTAACTTAACTACCTTTCAGATTTAGCATCTCGTTTAATTATTCTTATCTAACATGAAAATTCACAATCAAATTAATTCATTTGATTGTGAATTTTTATACCCAAAGGAAATCATATAGATGGCTATGGGTTAAAGATATGTGAAGTCTGTCTGGTTTTAAATTCTAGACGCTAACAAATAGGGAAGTTGTCTTTAGTTACATTAACTTCTTGAATTGCAGCAGCCCACGGCTGGACACAAGTTTTCTCAATTATGTCCGTCATTCCAGCAATTGACAGATTAATATGTGTCTTTGTAATGTTCTCTTTGTTAAAAGAAGATCTTCCTACTAAGACATACCTTCGTCGCAAACGTCTTTTAAAATAATAATGATCTCCAGACCGAATATCGGTCACGGCGGCCAATCTTAACGGAGACTAGCCATCTGCGCAGGAGATATTATAGTGCACAAGCGTGTGCACAAACACAAGAGCACTCTCTGTTCCCTTACTCTCATGATCCAATGGGACGGTAATCCGACATGATCGGAGAGAGATCAGGCGCAGGACCAACGGCTTTACGTGCTTTCCGAGACACGGGCTTCAGAAATCCGCAGCTTCGCTCGCGTTAATCGCGATTTTGACAATAAATTTCTAATCCCCGAGAAAAGTACTTTTTCTAAATAAAACCCAATGTTCTATTTTGTTCTCTTGACAACTTGTATACAAAATTTCATGACCATCGTTCATCATCATTCGCATTTATAGTATTAGTTACGGTGTAGAGATTGAACCCACAACCCTCGCCGCATTGCATCACCACCTAAACCGCTGCCCCATATGTGCAGCCAATATTAAAACTATAATATTCAATAAACACTGCACTTTTCCCGCCCACATTACACTTAACAGTCTATAATAAACCGTTTTACACTATATTACGTAACCTTTCACAACCAATCTGTGGTTGCCATATGGCCCTGCAACCTACACTACGGCTAGCACTTCCTTTAACCGCAATTTTATTACTTATTGGCCACAATATAAGGAGTATATTAGCCTAACAGTGTTAATAGTAATCTTAGATTAAGGGCTATTCTAAAAAGAGCTTTGTTTTTAGAATATAAGGTTCATTTTTGTAAGCTAATGATTTGAGATGTGGTTTAAGGACCTGAGTCCACTTTACTGGTTCTAATTTAAAGTAATTTATGAAATTTGAAATACTGTAAGTGACAAATATTCTTCTTTCATCTGCTTCATTAGGCTTTGTATTAATTAGGCAATATTAAGATAAACCAACTTATACAGCAATAGCCTCATGGGAGACCGTTGAACTGCCACGTAGAGATTTTGAGTTCGATCCCAAGGCCTACCTCTGTCTTTTCGAAGTTATGTGTGTATTAAGTAGTAAATATCGCTTGCTTTAAAACATTGAGAGTAAACCTGCATGTCTGTGAAATCTCCATAAAGTTCTCGAAGATATGTAAAATCTGCCATCCCGCAATAGGCCAGCGTGATAGACTATGGTTTAACCCTTCTCACACTAAAAAGTGGCCCGTGCCCAACAGTACGACAGTTAATAGAAAAGACCGATTTTATTATTAAATGTTTACTATTAAGCAATAATGGGTACGCTTCTCTAAGTAGCCAAACCCCTAATCAAGCAATGAATAAGACACATATCGAATGACTTCGATTTTGCGTTCTCGTATTAAAGTTTATTTGCTAATTAGCCATTTATGGCTTCAGCCATTTCAGTCCGTCGAACGTACTTCTCTTATAATCTTCATAATTACACATATTTGCAAAATCAATATGATCTCACTACCTGCAACTTCTTAGGTTTGCTTACTTACAAAATCAAGTTAAGCTTTAGGTAGCTTTAGCCGAACGAACTAAAATGTTTGTATTAGTAGCTTAAAATAGCTAGCCATATTAAACATACTGTTTTCCTCCCTTATTCTGATAAAAACTACAACCTTGTTGCCTTAATTAGAAGACTTAGTAGTACTAGCAATTCTTAGGTTTAATATAATTAAAATTAACTTAAACTCTACTTTAAATATAATTATTAAATTATTATTAGCTCGAAGCACAGCAAAAGCTCAAGATACTTTGACCCTATTCGGCGTTGATGAGAATACCAAGAATCCTAACGAGGTACATTTATTTTATACTAATAATTTCTTGGAGAAGACATTTAAGATGTAACGTGTACAGAAAGCATTAGTTAATTTATATAACGTATATATTACATGAAGAAATATGCAAAAGTAGTTTCATTTTCAAAATTATGAAGTTATAATTTATTAAATTTTGTCCGTGGCTCCGCTCGTGTAAATGTAGGTTATGTAAATTTTCTATCCCTCGGAAAACTGTATGAATGGTACCCTATGTCTTTTTCTGTACAGCTGACAACGTATATGTAATAATCCATCGAGTAGATAAGGCTTGAAAGCGTAATAAACAAACAAGTAAACTTTTATTCGCTTTGTTAATATTAGTTAGGATTTTCAATATATTATCAATGAAAGCTCCGTGAATTGCTTATGATTACAATCTTCGATGATAATACCTGTATAACTTACGACACATTACGACTCAAAAGGCTTGAAGCACGACCTTTCATGACGTGGAGACAAACCAACAGCGATCACCGTCAAAGTGACTATTAACAGTTTCGTCATCCGTACAATCGTAATATAATATTATAACAAGTACAATGAAAGAGTACTTTAGCTTTGTAAGACTGAGTCTCGCATAAGTTATTTAGGTTTCGTATAAATCACAGGACCGGCTGTGTCTGGCGTGCAATTGTACTAGTGACAAATTAGCTCTTTAGTATGAACTCTTTCGTCCCTAACTGGAACAAAGTGGTATCGTGGAACTAAATTGACGGTGGAATTTACTTAAAATATTGTTCTTATTGCCTTTTTTTAAACGATATTACTAGTGATGTTAGGAGATGGTTATTTCTTTCGTGTTGGCTGCTTAGATTTGATGCCTGCAGCAGGTTAACTAGATAGTTAACATATTATTGATAGAGAGAGATGGAAAGAGAGTAGGTAGGCCTTTGCCCTGCAGTGGGATGGGTAATGAGCATATAAAAAAAAATATTGATGTTTGTTCTGAGTATGAATGTTCTTCGTGTCCGTCGTTTTAATAATTGTAAAGGCTTTACAAAGGTTACATAATAGAGGCCGTTACGAAGAGTGGTGTAATTAAGAATTTCTTTTTACTATTTTAAACAAGTGATTGTCTCTAACACTTCTATTTTAAATGCATAGGAAAGCTTTAAGGATGAAAAGTATTCTCAAACTATCGAACAATCCAAATATCTTCTTTTATTATATTATATCAAAAAGTCTTTCGATGAAGGCTTTAAAGGTAAAAAGTTTTCTTATCTACTAACTATCCAACAATCCGAAAACAAACTTTTAAATAAAAAATGTGTAAGTCTTTTAATTTATTTAAAAGATATCCATAGTTATTGAATATGAATGTCTCAATGACTGACCCGTTTAAATTACCTATACCTACTTATTTTATATGAATATCTAGTGAATGGTTGTCCTGACTCAGAATGTTTTTTATTCTGTTGGTTAAATAATTATTATAAAGTTATAGGAATTACTTATAGTGTGAGAATCACTTTTTTTATTAGAAAATATAACCGGTGTCACGCCATAGTGTGCCAGTGCCTTAATCTGGCGATTGCGTGTGAAGTTCCGTGGCGTTATCAGTTCGGCCGTTGACTCTACCGGCAACATTAACGATGCTATGATTAATAAGACGCTATGGACTAATTAATTTAAATAAACGGACGCCATGCCAACTAGCACCTCGTACTGCGGGTTTTGTGACTATACGTAACAATTTTTTGTAATTAACCTATCCAGCTGTATTATACCTGGGATTTTACGCTACTTGGTTGCACTGCAATCGGGAGATGTTTTCGTAATAAGGGAGTTGTTTATTTCTTTGGGAAAATAAACTTTCTGAGATCGTTACTTTTTTCCCACTGGACGCTTGTGCAGCTTAAGGCATCGTAGGCGCAGAACAAGCCCTAATATAGAAGTTAATATTAAATAAAATAAATCTATACTAATTTTATAAAGCTGAAGAGTTTGTTTGTTTGGTTGAACGCGCTTTGGTGCTAATCTCAGGAACTACTGGTTTGAATTGATAAATATAGTTATTTAGTGTTGGATAGCCCATTTATCGAGGAACGCTATAGGCTTTATAACATGACGCTGTGACCAATCGGAGCGGAGCATCAATGATAAATGTTGCAGAACCGGGAAAATCCTCTTATGTGAAGCAGGCGAAGTTGCGCGGGTCAGTTAGTCGATAATAAAATGCAAAAGGTAAATAATATGCATGATCGCGCTTTTGCCGTCATAAATTATAAAATAATTATAAATATATTATTAATTATATATTATAATTATATTATAAATTATTATTTTATATATGTTCGTTTGTATCCTGTATACACAATATATACAAAATTACAGGTACATTTTTTTACATGCATTTTCTTGCAGTTATGTATTCCCGAGCAAAAATATATTATATCCACATTTTGCCAACAATTTTAAGTAAAAGAACTCTCACGAATTTCTTTAAAAGAAAAGTTTATATATACAAATACAGTCTCACACCTAAATCCCGGATGGTAGATACCACTTGTGAGAGAGACAGCTGTATTACACCTTTATTATACCAAAGTTTATAGGGCCCCAAGTAATAGGAGGACCTTTTGGCGTATACGAGGCAAGGATTTAGACTCTGTGCTGAAGTACAAATTAATACCCAATAACCCTTTGCCTTACTCAAAACTAAAACTTAAAATACTACGGTCGCATATATTACAGTTAAGCCATTGAGGCAGAAAAAACCAACACGTCACCGCCTACCAAAACCAAAATCAAACCGAATTAAACAGAAGTCAACGAATTATTCGAAAACCCAAACACACATCATGGAAGCAGAAAAATAATCCGTTTTCTATACCTAAAATTCCAGAACCAAATTCTCGTCTGCATCTTGTATACATAATAATAATTATAATAGATACTATGAATATGTATAATATATAATGATATATACATAATATAGTGTAGTTTCTCACGGACAGCGCGTAATACGATACATCTACCATATGGCTAAGGAATTTCGCTCTACTGATTTGACGGTTGCACTATACCTACATATGATTAATTACATACTTGTTATATACTAATTAATTATATGTTATGACTATGCCGAGGGCTATAATACTCAGTGTTAATAGTAGGTATCCTTGAATGTTTTGGTATCTAATCTACATATTTGCACGCCTGTATACCACAGAGGGAAGGCAGAGGCACCCAGATTTTGCTCGTTGTAGGTATAATTTTTTTTTGACAGAAATATCCTATAAGGTTGTGGATACGGGAATTGACATTGAGAGATTTGTCAAACCTCTATTAATATCAGCCCTGTATTAAACTGTCCCACTGTTGGACATGGGACTCTTCTCAATGTGAGAAGGGTTAGGCCATAGTCCACCACGCTGGTCCAGTGCGGGTTGGCAAACTTCACATATTTTCGAGAACATTATAGAGAACTTTCAAACATGCAGGTTTCCTCACGATGTTTTCCTTCACCGTTAAAGCGAGCGATAATTAACAATTTAATACGCACATAACTTCGAAATTTTAGTGATGCGCGCCTTGGATTCGAACTCGAGACCTCTGCGTTGCAGTCCAACGGTCTCCCACTAAACTATCGCTGCACATCAATCCTCTGCCTACCTCTCAACAAGTGTTATTTATACATTTAGAACCAAAATAACTAATAAATTCAATCTAAAATTAAAAATGATTGACCACTTTTTATATCATACAGGTTTGAGTCTATATTATCTTATCTTATCTTGTATGTGGGGGCCAGTCAGTATAGACCGGCGACACTTCGACCCAGTGGGATCTTTTGTGTCGACTTCCCCAATAACGACTGCCATAGATGTTCATGGCAGCCGGGACCGACGGCTTAACGTGCTCTCCGAGGCACGGAGCAGGCGATAATTGTCAATCAATACGCACATAATTTCGAAAAGTCATATAACTTTCGAAAGTCAGAGGTGCGCGACGTGAGTTCGAACCCGAGACCCTCTGCATTGCAGTCTGTTGGTCTCCTCACTGAGCTATCGCTGCTCTGAGTCTATATTAATAAAGTAGATTCATTGAAATATTTTTCTATAGATTATATAGATATATTCTCCTTTTAAAAAGACAACTCTTTCACTGGGAACAATTCCTGTGTCGCGGTGGAAAGCGATTTACAAACGTTACCCGGATTAGACCCGGAACAATCATTTATTTATTTATTTACATCAAATAGAATGATTTGCGCCAATTACACTATTTAATCATTATTTATTTAATAATATAATATAAATTTAAAATTTAGCATTCACGCATTCTGCTCACAGTACCTCATACATTCTAATAATAATACTTTCCATTCATCCGCAAAAATATCAACTTCTGGATTAAAGTCCAAGAGAGCGTTAAGCTGCTTTAGTGACCGAGATGTGTGTGAGTTACAGCGTGCCACAGTACGGCACCCTGGTACCGCCAGCAATCGGTGCTTTCTACCACGACAATAGTTGTTAGGCACAAACAATCTGCAACATGATCATATCTGTAGATCACACAAAATGTTGTCTCATGTGGTGAATGAACCCACAACACTCGGCGCGGCAGCATTGGCGAGGCAACCCTTTAAACCATTACGTCATCTGAACAATCTTTAAGTCGTTAACAGCAGCATCGAGTCTGAAACTATGTCCAATAACAACAATAGGCTTGCAATCTGTTACGTTGAACCTAAAATTTTGGATGAAATACATCTCTGCCTACCCTCTATCCAGTGCTATCCATTTTCTGAGTAGTAGAGCCTCGCTGATTTCAACATAAATGGGCCGGCTCCATCGGGGAATGACTACCGTCTCACAGAATATCGCCGTGAAATACCAGTATTCCTACTGTTATGTTTCGATCGGTGAGTGAGAGTGCCGGATGCCTAATCACCCTCTTTCCCCCTTCCCGCTCCTTCTCCTTCCCACTTCATTGCCTAAACGGTCGGCAACAAGCAAATGATGCCTCTGGTGTTACAAGCGTCCATAGGCTACGGTGACCACTTAGCATCAGGTATGCTTGTTTGCCACCTTAGTTGCATAAAAAGAAATAATATATATATTTTCATACATTATGCAGGTTAAGGTGTGATAACCTTTGCTACTCTTTACCCTGGGTTTTCTATATGTGTAGACCTAAAATTATTAATCAAAGCAATCTAAAATTAAACACTCTATTATATTTGGTTCAGGTTTGAATCTTTACAATTAGCCGCGCAACTTCGTCTGATTCACATAAAAGAATTTTTAAAACCCATTTTTGCAACATTTTTCATTGATGCTCCGTTTCTATTCGTTTAGCGTAAGGTTACATAGCCTATAGCCATCCTCGATAAATGGACTATCCAACACTAAAAGAATTTTTAACTTCAAACCAGTAGTTCCTGAGATTAGCGCATTCAAACAAACAAACTCTTCAAATTTATAATATTAGTATAGCATAAAGCAGTTATCTTAACCTGTCAATAATTGTAATGCCATAGTTGAAAAGCTATTGTGTCTGGCCGCCGGTGTGCCACTGCCACTAAATAAGTCAAAAGTTATTTCGAGTAAACATTTACGTAGAAAAGCATGTCTGAAAATACAACAGAAAATTATGTTTTATAATCTCTAAAAGATTGAGAGGAAAACAACACTTGTAAATATATTTTAAAGTGAATCCATTATGGTATCTCGTGACTACTGAGTCCGCCGGTAAGTGTTGTGAGGGCAAGCACTCTCCCTCATCCGGTAGTCTCACTTAAACTCACGCTTTTTATGGCTTTACTGCCAGCTACTACACAGCTTTTAGTTTTATTACAATTTATTTATGACAGAATTAAAGTTTGTTTTGAAAAGTTATTGTGTAATTTATTAATGGTAGCTTAGCTTGCTTAATAGAGCTGTGTGATTGCATGATTGACGCAGTGGTTTAAGGACCTCGTTACTAAATTATCTGAATACTAAACAGGTATTATATAATTGCTATATAGCCACTTCAATATATAAACTACTAGCTGACCCGCGCGACTTCGTCTGTTTCATATAAGACAATTCTCCCCGTCTTTGCAACATTTTTCATTGCTGCTCCTCTCTTATTGATCGTAGCGTGATGTTATATATCCTATAGTCTTCCTCAATAAGTGGGCTACTCAACACTTAAAGAATTTTTCAATTCGTACCAGTAGTTTCTGAGATACCAACCAAACAAATAAACAAACGAGATGGGTGTTCAGGATTCAACCTCTTAAATGTAAAAGTAATGAAAAGAAATGACTCCTATATCTCGGGGGTCTTTTGATCCACAGGCCCATATTCAAACTCGACCGAGGTATGACCCCAAGGTGTCTGCATACTAAGTTACAAGTCAATAGGTCCAGTGGTTCCGGAATTATGCCGGTCACTAACAGACAGACACACAGACCCACATAGTGTTTTCATTAACCTTTTCGAAGAAGACTTAGTGGTTAACAAACTCTTCAGCTTTATAATATTAGTATAGATGAAAGATACTCTATTACTTTTTCTGTACCCCTGACAACGTGTATGTGAAATTTTACGTTGGTCGAGTAGTAAGGGGTGAAGGCGTAAACAGATAAATAAACAGACTAAAGTCACATTCGCATTTATAATATTAAGTTAGAACAGATAATCATAATACCTTGAAAGGCCTCGACTTTCAAACATATTTTTTGGGCAGCCATATCCAAAATATCGACGTATATTCTTAATATCTAATAGCTATATATTATTGCTAGCTCAGTGAGGAGACCAACAGACTGCAATGCAGAGGGTCTAGGGTTCGAACCCACGTCACGCACCTCGGACTTTCGGAAGTTATATGACTTTTCGAAATTATGAACGTATTGATTGACAATTATCTCCTGCTCCGTGCCTCGGAGAGCACGTTAAGCCGTCGATCCCGGCTGCCATGAACATCTATGGCAGTCGTTATTGGGAAGTCAGTGACCTATAATATCCTGATACTGGTCTAGCCTTAAGGTATCGTTCGCCTTCGGGTTGCGGAGGTCAGGTGGCAACCGCTCCGTGTAAAAACTGATATCCAATCAAATCCGGTTAGACTAGAAAAGCGGACCCCAAGTGACTTGGGAATAATAAAGGCTAGGGAGAAGAAGTAGTAGTACAAACAATGTCTGTTTAAAATGGTCTGCCCCTTTAGTGGTATAAACAAATTTAAACATAACACACGAAATTAAATTCCAGCGCGACCCTCGGAAGATAACATTCGTGATACTAAGTTGTTGCTTTGATATATTTCCTTTAAATCTAACCCAGATTAACTAATTTGCCGGAGACAAATTCCCAGTGGATTCGGCTCACGATTGAGATTTCACAAGTTCGAAATCACACTACCGACGTTCCACTCCTTACAGCATTCAAGCTTAGCTGGAGGAATTAACAAGAATACTAGAAATACAATTACACAAATTGCTAATAACTTTATTTAAAAAAAAGAATGGTAGCATGGCATTCAACGTTAAATCTATGCCAACTTTTAACAAAACGGACGACCTGTATAGTATGTACAGCGTAAACGGCCTTGTGAGAGTGTTATTCCACGCGAGAATAATCTAGTTATTTTATATAACTTCAAAATCACACCACACCTAAATAATACGATAGATATTTGTGTACTCGTGTCATCGGTGACCTCCGTCAGTCATTGACTTACCACGTCACGCTCGCTTCCGCCAAATCTGCTCCGACATACCTATTTGTTTTGGATTTATATTCGCAATAGTATCGCTTACGTAACTATATTTTAACGAATATTTCGGCATTAGATTTAACCTTGTAGCATGCATTTTTATGATGACACGTGTCATGCTCGTGAACGGTGGAGTATGGGGTGAGAGAGTTAAATTAGCTACTATGGTTCTCATCGTGTTATGCTAGATTGCAAAACATGGCAAATAGTCCACTTTGATACATGGCATGTGTCATCGTCTTGAATATACGTTAAGTGTGTTCACGAGCATGACGCAAAGTGTCAACGTAGCGTGTCCGAACTTACGGTTCCACCAATAATTCTATTGATAAAGATTTCAGTGGCTTATCGAATTATGCGAGTTTAGGAAAACTAAATAGTATCGCATTTGATTTTAATGTAGGTATATTCAAATCAAATGAAATACATGGGTGTTATAGGCCTTTGTATTTCTATACAACGTGAAGCCTAAACTAAATCATATAAACAAATCAATTAGCAAAACCGCATGAGTGGAAACACGCACTTTCGCATTAATAATATTAGTATGTCATTCAAATTATTGATAATATTCATTACGAGTTCTGCATAGGCTTCGATACTAATCGATTCAAGAGGTTTTAGTATTTATCATACATATATGATGTTTATATGTTAATTATTATTAATTATATCCATGGCTATTTGCTTTGTGTGGTGATTGCTTTAGTGTCATCGTCAAACACACTTGTGGCGCAGTTTCATCATTGGATTTGATTACTGGTTAATTTGTATATCCATTGTGAAAGACGTTATTAGGAATCACGGTAACTAGATTTCTCTGGAATGTTCTTGAAGACAACGTGTATTTGGCATATCCATACACTATTAACTAACTCTACTTATACTTATAGTTTTAAAAAGATAAATACATAGACACACGCTGGAAGGAAGAGATTTATCACCCACGTTTCGTCAGTTATGGTTCTAAATTCGACGTATTAGGAGGTGAAACTATTGCTGTTTAACGGGCATAGTACCAGACTACGTGGGATACTTCGGAAATTTTAGGTCAGAACCTTCACACATAACACGTTGCCCAAACCGGGCATCGAACTCGGGATCTCATGTACAGCTGTCCTATTCAATACCACTGCACTGCTGAGGCAGTAAGAAACATCCAGACTTAATGAACTCCGTGGCTGATTACAACATAATAAGTTAATAAAAAAAAAAAAAACAGAAATAATTTTATTAAAATTAGTTTTCATACCGATACTTAATCCTATACACAGTTTATTATGTTTTCATTTTATTATCAGTAACTAGTTTACTTCTTCTTAATAATATAACTCGGACATTTTCGAACAAGTTCGGACATGACATCAGCTCCCTCGAACATTAATACCTATAGCTAATTTCAATCAGGTCATATATCTAACAAAAATTCACGTTATTCAAGTTCATATTCAGATTTTCATAAAAAATATTATATAATTTGATCGTTTGCGTTAGTCATAGATCCCACTTTACAACATTAAATTATAATCTTGCCTTATTTTACATACATATACGCGAAGAGATAGCAGATGTGTATCATACCCTCATTTCGCCAGCTAAGATTTCAGGACATAACCTATATATAATATTAGCCCTGTATAATTTCTGACCTACTGCTGGGCACGGGCCTCTGCTCAATATGAGAAGGGTTAGGCCATAGTCTTCCACGCTGGCCTAATGCGGTTTAGCAGAGTTCACACATCTTGGAGAACATCATATAGAACTTGGTTTCGACACGATGATTTCCTTCTTAAAGCAAGCATTAATTAGTACCTACTTTAAGAATTTATTTATAGGAAAAGCCAATAACACTGGCCGATAATCAAACTCTAGATCTGTAGGCATAGCAATCGCATAACCTCTAGTCCCATACTGTATATATAAAAATGTTTCGCTTGCATAAATTTAGGTTAGGTTAGTAACAGTGCTGTTTTTCAGTGAAAGGTACGCTATTTCCTCTCCTGCACTCCAAAATGTATGCGAAATTTAATGATGATCGGTTGAGCAGTTAAGGCGTGAAACCAAAACAAACAAACTCACATTTAATTAGTTAGGATATAACGCAGTAAAGTAAGCCGCCATCATATAACTAACGCGGTATAATGCTGGTATTGTGTTCACCACATTAACATCGTCAAAACGTGTGACCCTAGACCTTGAAGTCAACAATATGTTCCAAAATTGTATTAATTATACAATTATTTGCAGTACGTTGAACTTACAACAGACGGCCTTGGCGAGGTCAATGGAAATGTGCGATAGGAATCATGTTCACGCTTGTTTGGTCTTATAGGGGTGGCAGAGTTATGTGTGCGAATATATATGTTTTTAATTTATATGTTTTATCTGATTCACGCCTTCACTTGTAGAAGGCGTTGGCAAGTTTTATTATAAACCAAAAAAATCAAACATTAGTGCTTTAGTTTATTTTTATTAAATGCTTCTCCCTAGCCTTTATTATTCCCAAGTCTTAAGTGACTTGGTCGGCTTTTCTGGTCTAACCGGATTTGCCTGGATATCAGTTTCTACACGGAGGAGCTGCCACCTGACCTCCGCAAACCGAAGGCTAGCGATACCGTAAGGTAAGACCAGCGTCAGGATATTATAGGGCACTGACTTCCCAATATCGACTGCCATAGATGTTCATGGCAGCCAGGATGGACAGCTTAACATGCTCTCTGAGGCACGGAGCAGGCGATAATTGTCAATCAATACGCACATAATTTCGAAAAGTCATATAACTTCCGAAAGTCAGAGGTGCACGTCGTGGGTTCGAACCCGAGACCCTATTATTATAGTATTGCAGTCTATTGGTCTCCCCACTGAGCTATCGCTGCTTTAGTCATACTACCATTGATTTAAATTTGTTTTTCTTATTCAAATCCTATGATAGCAGCAATACCCTAGTGGGAAACCGTTGGACTGCCACCCACAGGTCCCAAGAGATATCCCAAGGCTGCAGAACGTAGCCTCGAACTCCCTGACTTTTTAAAATTATGTGCGCCTCATATAGTAAATTATCACTCGCTTTAACAGTAAAGTAAAACATCATGAGAAAACCTGCATGTCTAAGAATTCTCTATTATGTTCTCGAAGATATGTGAATTCTGCCAACCCGCAGTGGTCCAGCATGGTGGACTATGGTGTAACCCTTCTCACACTGAGAAGAGACTCGTGCACAGCAGTGGGACAATTTAATACGGGGCTGATATTATTATATAGTCATACTACCATTAATTTTAAAGTTGTATTCTTTACTCAAATCCTGACGCCTATATGGACGATATACGATGGATAGGCAGACATGACTTGACAGCTAAACCCAATAACTGTTTGACGAAATCGGAAATCAAACCAGAGACCTCTTGCATATACTTTATTAATCGAAACAGGTTTATTTTAAATAATAAATAATATCACCCATGTACATATATTGTCCGACTGCTGAGCACTGGCTTCTTAGAGGGAGAAGGGTTAGGCGATACTGACTTACCTTCGAGAACATTATGGAAAACTCTTAGGCATGAAGGTTTCTTCAAGGTTCTTTTTTTTTTTTTTTTCCTTGTCAAAATGACCACATTTCGCCTGATGGTAAGCAGTCGTGTGGTCTAAGAGCAGTGGCCTCCACATCGTCCTCATAGCAGCCAAGGCGATGTTGAAGTCTCTATTTTGACGGCCTGAGAAGGTGCTTTTTCACGCCTTGCTTAAAGGCCCAGGATTGAAGGAAGAAGGAAACACGTGCCTTGGCAAAGAATTCCATGCCTAGATCGTTCGGCAGAGGTTTGATCGTTAAAGCGAGCGATAATAATTCGTTATTTATAATATATAAATATAACTTCAAAAATTCAGACATGTGTGCCTAGGAATTGAACACGAGACTTCTGCGTGGAAGTCCAATGGTCCAAAGGTCCCACTAGGATATAGCTGCTAGTCTTTTAAAACGAGCGAAATCGCGAGTTACTGCTAGTACTTACAGCATAATTCAAACAAGTTGTCCTTAAACAAATTAGTCGTGTGTCACAGACAAATATTAAAAGCCATATTTGCACATCGTACGTGGTATTTTTTTAAGTTGGTTGTCAAAGATCATAATTGGTTTGTTAGACGCAAAAACAATGGACATTCAAATTGTTATCTCGTATTTAATCTGTTGTTTTTGTCGACATCTCGTGATTACTATGTGCATGTGATGGAAGAGTTTTCGAGGATGTTGTTTTTGTTTCTATGTCTTTGTTTTCTTTTCGTACTGCATTTTTTTAAATTCGGTATTCCCTCACTATTATTTACTCCGGTGTCACTGGAGACTTTAAACATTCAAACAACGGACACAATTTTATATCCCGTGTGGTAGTCGGACCCACAACACTCGGCACGGCGTCGAGTCATGGGTTTGTAGACTGGTACTAGTATAAATATTTATATCATAAACAAATACACGCTAATAATAAATGGTAAATCCTCATCTTAAAAGATAGTTTTTAAATCACATTGCATTCGTATAGAACTATAAATACCTAAGTTTTATTAATAAAATACTGTTACAAATTCGTTTAACACTTTTAACTTATATGGTGTCGGCCAAAACGCCTTAAACAACTGCCTCGACATTCAAGATGTTAATGTGAAGCTACTTATGTGCCTGACTATATAACTGGCACGTTTTCGAACTAAGGTAATAGAAAAAAACAAGTGCAGTGACGATAGAAAAAAAAACACGTGCAGTGACGATGACGCGAGTTTCACGCTTTTTATTCACCCAAAAATTACACATATATACACAGTATACATATAGCTCACGGAAAGCGTTCGGTGACGATGACGCGAGTTCCATAATTTTTGTTCACTCAAAAAGTGCTCAACGCGGTTAAAGAAATTTTTACTTCAAAAATTACCGAAATCTCTTACTTACGGAGGGCGTATTGGTTTAAGAGGTCGCCTCGCCGTTGCTACTGCGCCAAGTTTTGTGAGTTTGATCCCCACAAGGAACAAATATTATATGCACAAGTAATTGTTCCAAGTCTGGGTGTTATTCGTGTCGTTTGTAAAGATTGCCGCGATGCAGGATGTATTACTAGTGCGAGAGTTGTCTAAAAAACTGAGCAACTAATTCGACGCCGGTTTTCCTTAAGATTAATTTAACTCAATTTGATGACCTGGGCCGATGCTGAGTTTCGATGAAACTAATTAGCGATCGACAGTAGACATTAACGAAAATGGACGCTTCTGCACGAACGAAAACCTAAGTTACTGCCAGTGAGAGAAATCTTATAACTATAGAAACAAATAGGTACCTTATAAATTTCGTAATACCTAGAAACCTCGCCATTCAACTAGTATTTTATTGAAATAAGTAACTAATTCTCTAAAATTATTGAAGAGTATGTTATCTGAGGCTAAATATAATTCTTACTTCAATATTAACTATTATAAAAGCAAAATTTAGTTCGTACATAACTTAATCATGACTTATTAATTATCTGTACACCCGATTTAAGTAATTATTTTAAAGATTACTAGAAATTTGGTTTTCAAATGATTAGTATTTTGTTAACCACTCTGGCTAAGCTAAATGATTCACATTTTCAGTGTAATAGATGAGATCGTTATATATAACCCTAAAGTTTACTTTTTACTTACAGCCGAATGTAACTCATATTGCGTGGCGCAGCGGTACTAAATGCGACTGCTGTGCATGAGGTCTCGGGTTCGAATCCCGGGTCGGTCCAACAAAAAGTTATTGAGTTTTTCTGATGAGAAATCTCAATAGCAGCTCGGAGTCAGGAAGTTGGCGGTGTTAGACACCCCCATGCCGCAGAAAGCACGTAAAGCCGTTGGTCATGCGCCTGTTCTCTCTCCAGTCGTGTCGGATTACAGTCCCATTCGATTTTGAGAGTTAGGGAACAGAGAGTGTACTTGTGTTTGCGCCCAAGCTTATGCACTATAATATCTTCTGCGCAGATGGCCAGTCTCCGTTAAGATTGGCCGCCCTGACCAAAATTCGGTTTAGAGTAATAGAGTACTAATAGTAAAAGAGTAAAAGAGTACTAATAATAGACATTATTATTAGTAAACTTTGAACTCTTTGTTTGTTACGCTTTCATGCCTTAACTACTCGACCAATCATTATGAAATTCCGCATTCACGTTGTCAGGGGAACAGAAAAAGACATAAGGTACCTTTCATGCAGAAAATAGTACTATCACTAACTTAACCTAACCTACATTTACGCGAGTGAAGCCGCGGGCAAAACCTAGTATTATGATATAAAGGCCGCGGATAACGCTTATTATGTAAGTAGAAGAAAGCTTTAATTAATAATATAAAGATTATTTTAATGGCAATATATAGTACTTATGTATACATCGTAATGGGGGTGGGATAGGCCGAAGAATAACACCAAAATTTTGTGCAATATTCAAAGATCCTTTAAGCTGAGAGTTTTCAGAAATCTGCTTGGTCTTCATCGATTCTTATTTATTGTAAAATTTGTACGCCATGTTTTCAGGCAAACATAGTAGACTAAAACACAATTTCCAACTATATTTACCTATGTTTATAAATAAATATAGGTATGGTTGATCCAAAACTAAATGATCTCTCGCAAATATATGCGCAAAATTATATAATAATACCTCGCTGGTCCTATTGTATAAGTACGTGAGCGTGATCAAGTAATTAAGTTAACCACTTTAGTAATCTCCTAAAGATACTTAACTCACTGCTAATGCCACAAATCGCTTAAAGAATTGTCATCACATATATACCCACGTACTCTTCAATCATATCTACTTTCATCACAATACAAGAAATGACGGCACATTATCCTAAATTCCCAAAACTGTCCATTCATTCGTTGGCTATTAGTCTGCTAATTAATGTTGGGCACAGCTAGGCGTATCTGTCAAGTATATAATGAATCTTTATGTCTCGTGTCATAGCCAGACTTATTTGTCTCTTTCCTTCGCTCTCGACAATGAGGAAAAAACTATATTTAATAAGCTTTGGGAGGGTTGGGGTCATAGTAGGTTGTGAGAAGCGATTCTCTTTGGCAGAAGTTTATGTTTATATTTGTGATCAATCGCTTTATGCGATCGCATCTAGCGATTGAGCACAAATGCCGCCGATCGGTGAGGCAGAGTTATTGAACTGCCTCTTAAAAAAGTCTTATTGGTAGCACGGAGTCTAGTTATCTGGCTGGTAGATAATAATGGGCTCTCACTCTCACACGTATTCTATCTTAATATTAATAATTAAAATACCGTCATCCGTATTACTCTCGAAATTACTATTAGATGAAAGTATATGCCAAGGAGTCCGCGTCCTATACTGCAATTGAGTAAGACTGAAAGTAAGTCTTCACAATAAATCTTTATTAAAGCCGACTTTCATAAGGATAACTTACGAACGGTTAAGAATATAACAACCTAACAAGCAATCGCACCACCTGATGATAATAACAGTTAAGGGATTTTTTTTTCTTTTCTTTTATGCTTCTAAGGTAGCAAATAAGCTTACGGCTTACCTGATGGTAATTGGTCACCGTAGCCTATGGACGCCTGCAATCCTGCATCACTTGCGCGTTGCCGACCATTTAGAAAAAAAAAGAACGAAGGAAAGTAGCGGGGAGGGGGAAATAGGATGATTGGGCCTCCGGCACTCTCACTCACCAAACGAAACACAACAGTAGGAACACTACTATTTCACGTCGATATTCTGTGAGAGGGTAGTACTTCCCCGGTCGAGCCAGCCCATTCATACTGAAATCAGCGAGGCTCTACTACTCATAAATTTCTTTAAATTGAATCTTTCCAAAACAAACTACCAAAACTGAGCCAGTACTTGTATTTTTATGATAGAAGACAAGCAAATTTTTGTCTATCGTACGTAATCTCAAACCAGCTATAATTTTCCATTTAAGTACATAACGATATTTTGACTTGAATTTGTTATATGATAACTAATTGTCATCAATCGCTGAATCCCTAACTTACGCGCTCTACTTCACTCAAGACTATCGCAGTACATTTTGAAAGATCAGTAAGTGAACAGCCAAATTAAATTCACGCCTATAATGCCCAAAGGATGTCTTGAAAGGTCAAGAGTAATTCGAAGAAGGAAGAAATGTATTACACCAACGCTTTGCCAAATATGTTTTGTGCCAATGGGACAGATGGCAAAACTACTTATCAGATATCAGCCCACGACCGGAACTTTTACACGGATTATTAATTTAATCTTATCGTGTAATATTTCTGCCAAGAAATGTGTAAAACGAAAAGAAAGAAAGAAAGTAACACAATAAAAATATACGCACTGAAATTGATCACATATTCCACTGCAATTTGCGTTCAATATTTTTAATTCACAAAGAGAAGAAAAAAGAAAATTAAAACCATAGAGGAGAGTGTTTCTATGTAATAAAGATATAAAGAAGTTCAGCACGTGTCAAACGAATTTCTATTACACTTTCGACACCTAGGTAACATTACCTGGGTGGTGATAAGCAACACTTTAGTGCCTAAAAATAATCACCAACGAATGCCTGAACCAGGTTTAATAAAATAATGAGGTACAGTTCGTATTCTCCAAATAAGATGGGTAGTTATACCTTTTATAATCTTATATATTTGACCAATGAAGAAGACAACATCCGTACAACGTATATTTCTTGTACCACGTGGATTATACAAACATTCAAATGATGGACACAAAGAACACCCAGGCTCGGTATATAATCTTCTGCCTATCTGGGGATCAAACTCACAACACTCGGCGCTCTGGCTGTGGCCTCTTAAGCCACTACGCTATTCTTCGCGCAGTCATTTATCCTAAAATCCTAACTATAATATTATAAAAGCGAAAGTGAGTTTGTTTGTTTATTTATTATGCTTTCACGCCTTAACTACTCGACCAATCATCATGAAATTTCGCATACACGTTGTCAGGGGAACAGAAAAGGACTTAGCGTACCGTTCATCCAGAAAAATATATTAATAATAACCTTCATTTATGCGAGCGAAACCGCGGGCATAATATAGTAATGTAATAATATAATATTAGTAAGATTATGGAGTCTTTTATCGCCCACACTGTCACCCCACATAATAAAAGTGAGAAACATAATTATAACTAGTTACCTTTCCTTATCTTTTCTGCGAGCAGACACGCGCGAACACTTTTGATTTGTGACACCGGACTGGGGTCAGCTCTCATAATAGTTGAAGCTTATTATTAATAAGTAAGCGCTCCATAGTTCTAGTTCAGTATAAGATTATTTTGTAAAGAAATTCGGTAGCGTATGTAAAAAAATGTAAGTGTTGATATTATAGGATTTTAAAGTTTGGACAATACGGTTGACTAATAAATTTATATTACTAAATATTTTTTGAAGGAGATTGTTGCTAGTGCTAATTTAGATATAAAATAATAAAGGATACAAAGAATATTATCTCAGATTTTAATATAAGTAAGCATTTTACTGCCTTCGCGAGGCAGCCCAAGTGAATGCGACCGCTATTCATATAGTCTTGGGTTAGGTTTCAGCTTTGGGTGAAGTATTAATGGCATTTTTTTAATACTCATTCAGAAAACGGAGTCTGCAACTGTGCTTGATGACCAGCAATAGGCTCGCCAACGATACAACAAAGGTTTTAGGTCCTAACTTAAAACCATATCCGGCTGTGTATTTCTTCTGTGTTATACATAGGTGTAAAACTATGTATGTAAATATATATTAAGAGTATAACAGCGATTGCCTGGTGAAAGACCGATGGACTTCTACGCAAAGGTCTCTAGTTTGATCGCAAAGCGTGCATCAATATGCGTATTAAATAGTTAATTATCGTTCGTTTTAATGGTGAAGGAAAACATCGTCAGGAAACCTGCATGTCTGAGGATTATCCATAATAGTCTCGAAGATATGTATATGAAGTCATCTAACCCGCACTAGTCTAGCAGGGTGGACTAGGACCTAACCCTTTTCACACTGAAGAGAGGTCCGTGTCTAGTAGGTAGACAGTTTAATACAGGGCTGGTATATTATATAAAGAAAATGTAGTAAAATTAAGTAACTCGAATAATAACGTCTAGCCCTAACGATCGCTTAGAATAGTCAGTTATATATTCTGTACTGATATTATAATGTGATTTCCATATATTTTATTGCCGTTTGTATTCTAGGACGATACCAGATTGCTATCTTGTCTAGACCAAAGAATATAGATGAATGGTCGAAGGTGCTGCGAGCATACTTATGCTACAACGCTTAACTCCGATATAATGGATGGTATTTCTGATCAATGGCTATTATAGTATTTTAACCCATAGACTCGCAAAAGAATTGAGCGTTGCAATAGAGTAGTTGGCTATGGCAAAAGCAAAAAGCAATCAAATAAATCTTTTTGCAAAATAAGGGAGTAATTTGGATATAAGGAAAAATGGGGTGTAATGAGGATAGCTCGCTATCTCCCTCGGACAGCAGCATTTAAATATAAGTTACGTCGCAGTTTGTATTGTGCATCCTATTTCTGTCATTTAACTATTACCCCTTCTACCAGATTTGAAACGCTTGAAACTTATATATATTTGAAGACGTTTTTAAAATTCTTTGTAATTTTTAGTTTGTGTAATGAAAATATTTGACTTAATTAAAAAATGTCGTGATTTACCCTACTCACAGGAAAATTTTGAAAATGAAATATATTTTAAAAATATTTATGCGACTCAAGAGGTGCTGTCTGCGTGGAAAACCTTGAGGAGGCCTATGTCCACCAGTGGACGTCTTTTGGCTGAGATAATGATATTTATATAAAAATATAGGTATAATAAATGCTAATCAAATAAGTGCCGTCATAAATGTATTAACTAAAAAGTTAAAAATCCTCTTGCCGGCCTGTTCGGGAAAAAATACGTAGGATATGTACATACACATACCATCAAGTAATAAAATTGTGTGTTACATCTAAACTGCAATGGTAAATTTACTACGAAATCCACCACTTCGATGCACCTGTGCAGTAGAATTTCAAGTTATCCTAGTAGTTCCAAGTCGGTACCTAGTAAACTTCAAACTAATAACATAACTGGGAATTCTGCAGCTAAATCCAAGTAATCGTATTAACAATCACGAGAATTTCGGTTGGAATCTAAGTAAACAAACTGCATTCAGTGTTCTAAGTTTGTACCATTTCAGTACCATTCTGCTGTATACACATACATAGGGTCTCGTCTTTACATCCCAAAAAAGGTAAATAAAGGATTTGTAGGCAATAAACGTGTCAAACAAATCTTTCGTCTTTATATTATAAAGAAGAAAGATTTGTTTCTTCGTTTACAATCCATTACCTCTGAAACTACCGAACCGATTTTAATAATTCTTTTACCATTAGAAAGCTAATTTATCTAGAAGTAAAATTAGTTTATAACATCACGCTGCAAGCCACAGGAGCGGAGCAATTATCATAAACCTGGTAGGCAGCTAGTATTATATAGAAACTCATTTAGTTCATACCAATGCGGATTTACCTTCGTCATCCGTGACTCGTGTTCTTGTAAAGGACACTGCACGTTGTAGTTGATCCCTACCCTATCGTGGTACGTATTACGTATTCAGGAAGCATACTGGGCTCGAACCGGCAATGTCAAGGCGAGATATTGGTTAGGTTTTGTTTAATATAGTTTTAGGGTATCAAAATCTTATGCTCTAGTTGTGTATGCGCCTTACTCAAATAGTTTTTGAGAGGTAAACCCTCTTATTAACAATTATTTGATGACTCGCCCGGAAAGATCCTCTCTCACGCAAAAAACCGGCGTAATAATTTTACTTAATACGTACTGCGTGTCCCCCAATAAGTAAGAATTCCGGAGGCTCACATGATTATTTCTCCCGTGAGAGATAAT
This sequence comes from Catocala nupta, assembly GCA_963675205.1. Classification (NCBI taxonomy): domain Eukaryota; kingdom Metazoa; phylum Arthropoda; class Insecta; order Lepidoptera; family Erebidae; genus Catocala; species Catocala nupta. The sequence goes on from OY776094.1 coordinate 11,312,244, forward strand.
GTCAGAAGACAAAACTCTTATCCCTTAAAAGAATATCAATTAAAATACAAGAAATTATCTTTTCGTACAATTTGTACCTTCTATACGTTTAATTCCTTTTCTATTCGTGCGGCAACTCGAGGGTAACACACCAGGTATAATACCTTCGCTTTCAATATACCCGTGAGTCTATATAATGTATGTAGTGTTGAGTAAGACACATGAGGCATGAAATTTGTCTCGTAAAAGAAGTACTAGTACGTGTGGCTCGAAATTGTATTATGTAAATTTGAACTAAATTTTTTGTCGCGTTCGTAGCGTATGACATGAGTGTAGAGTGAGCGAGAGAGAACATTAGTTGCTTTGCACAAACTTGTAACATTCGAATTATAAATATTATAAATCGCTTCTTATTTTTTGTGGTTAGTATTACGTCAATCACACTTTGTAAGGTACATATAAACTCAGCAACATTAGATGACATAATTATTCGTAACTTCAAATTTACCGCTGTTCTTCAAGATGCCTCGCCTCATTTGAAGAGGTTTTTTTTTTTTACGACTTACTTTTTGTTATAACGCAGGTTATGACAGTAGTAAGAGTCGATGCAATTATATTATATGTATATCCACATTATGGTAATAATAATAATTATTATTATTTATTTATTTACTGATATTATATATTGTAGCAGTTTAGTACAAAAAACTCATATAAACTCATTTCTAATTCATTTCATACTCAACACTATATGTATGTATATAATATGGAAAAAGAAAATGTTGAGCTTTCATTACTGTTCCACCTAAGTGACATGTATATTTCGTGTGTACCTCAAAACAGTATTAACTCGAAGACATTCAAACTCCTCTTCACACTTCATAAACAAATTACGTTCACGATAAATTGAAAGTGGCAGCCCTATCTTAATCGAAGTACTTATTCCGAAAACGTTATTAAGTATCGTAATCGTTATTAAATATCGTAAAGCGTCGTAGCGTAATCGTAACGGTAACGTTCGGTTCGATCTAATGGAATGGTGCTTAAGATTTAGGGTTCGCACGTTAAATGAAAAGAGGGAATCATATTTTGTGATGGCGACAAGATTGATTTATTCTTTTATAAAAAATTAAAACACCACCTCGTTGATGCTGAGGCGTGGCAAAAACTTGCGCTTGTTTTCGGATTTAGGCAATCCTGATCTAAGCCTCGATTCTCGGGTCGGGCAACCCTATGTCCTTTTCAGACATATGCGAAATTTTATGATGTTCGATCGAGTTAAGACCTGAAAACGTAATAAAAAGAAAACAAACTCACATTCGCATTTATAATATTAAGTTAGAATTACCAAGAAACACAGTCAGATTTTCACCTAAAGTCAATTTTGATAGAAGAGAGTCATCTAAGAGCTCTTCAATTTTCAATATTATAGGTGGATTACTAAACATAATATCACCGGTGTTAAAGCTGAAAGAAAGTAATGAAGTAAAGTACGATACTCAAAAGCTTTCAAAATAGTAGGTAATATGTTCAACTGCTTTTGTGATACAAAATAGCAGAGCAGTGCCAGCTTTCCTAAATACTTTTCATGATAGAGCTGTAAAGATAAGGAGCTTCAATCTATCTTATCTCTAGAGATTTCAATAGATTGTAGTGTTGCCATAAGCTAGAATAATCTTACTTATTTTTGCACGTGGTAAATAGCCGTAAAAATATTTTTGTATATTGTAGACAATCGTATCCTTTATCACCGTAGCCTCATAAACAATTTATTATTCATTGTCATCTGCAGACCTCATTAACCAACGTGCGGACGCCGGCCTCCAGATATAATGCTATTGTCAATAGGTCTCGATATATATTTAAGCTGACAGGTTCAATATATATTATTATGTTTCAAATAAAGAATTAATGAATTTTAATGTAGTGCGACTTAGTTGGTAACTTAGGTTTTAGTCTACATAATTCATCTAATTTAAACCCTTACTTCGGTTTAAGTCCCCACATAATAGCGGGCAAGGGTATTGCGAATTTCTTGACAAAAGGACTCAATAAGACTGCCTGAACCAGAGACTTCATACACAGCTGTCGCATACAGTACCGCTGCACTCTAATCCACACGGACGAAATCAAGTCAAAGAATATAATTATAAAGTTCAATGACACCTTGTTAAATGTATATCAGGGAAGTCACTGAAAAACTATGCCGTATATATTATTATTATTTCAGGTATTAAAACAGTTATGCAAAACCATGAAATTCATACATTATCATAACAAAAAATATATATTTTCTGATACTTTTAACATATGTGAAGTCAAAGTTGAACGAACCACAGTTCACGAATATAACAAAAACAATAATTATGCTATATAAACGGAATGTTATCCAATTATGGTATTTTTGTGTAATTATGGTAAAAATACGAAATTACATTCGCGGTTATCTCGTGGTGCCAAGTACGGCTGTTGACCTTAATGTCTAAAGATGATCAATTAAAGCAAAAATGAGATCATAATTATTCTTCATAATTAATATTTTTTTAAAGATTACTGTCTGATTGGGCTAAAAATCACAAGTTTTTTTTAATGTTACCGCAGGCAAGCTTGTATTTGAAGGGATTCTGTTAGTTCAGAAAGTAAATTTTAAACAACAAACTTTGTTTCGCGAGTAATGCCTTAACGTAAGACCTAAAAAAATCTTTCAGAACACCTCTACTTTTAATTAACAACAAAACTAAAAGAACTCTTGGTCTCACCAGATATTGCCTTCATCCCATAAAACATTGTATTGCCAGTTCGGTTAAAAAAGAAAACCTCAACATTTTGAAGCCCATTTTTATTTTCCATAAACTTCTTAAGGTCATAGACAATAAACAATAAGATAACCAAGTAACTAATTGTATTCCCAAGTAAAAATACATATATAAAAACTATTTTTACATTTCTATTATTAAAAATAAATGATACGTAATGTTCTGTACATCTGAACGTGTATTCCGGTCACGCGTGAATCGTAACACGGACGCGTTTGCGTTTGAATTTCGTGAATATCGTCTGTTACAATAACATTTTACTATGTAACAGTGTGTTACATATTGCAATATATCTCCTTACCATAATATTACGCTATAGCATATGATAATTGTCTAATAAGTTTTAGACTTATATCAGCTTTTGCAAGCAACTTATTCCGCATAACTTTTAGTTTGACAGTGCTCTTTACTCTAACGATGGGTTCTTAAAAAAGTTCGGTAATAGTAATTAGTTATTATAATTACTTACTTACATACTTTATTTGAAGTCTAGTTATAATATATAACAATATAACGCAGCAATTTTAAAGCCAATATCTTATTTATTGCTTATCATCTATCCGGCCTTATTTTTGTCTACATCATAATGGAAACCCCTGTGCAAGATTCCATTTTCCTAGATCCAAGGAATTGGTCATAGCGTTATAGCTCACTAATTGCGACTCACTAAGTGTGTTTAGTTGTGTGAAATGATACGGCCAGTATCTACTACGTATGTAAATATATTTAAAAGTGGTCGCCCAGTGGTCAAAATTCGACAATAATCTGTTTCGGCTTTACCCATATATATAGAAAACTAACAGATTCCAATTTATTTTTTATTGATTACTCTGAAGCTCGTAAGAAAGCTATTCAAAAAACAAAATCGATTGACAAACGTAGGGAAAATGTACTAAATTGTTTTGTCTTTACCTATTTACACATAAATACGGCCAGTAGGTAATCTACTTCCAAAATAGTTTTCAGGCATCCCAAAATATCTATTAAATTGCACACAAACGAGCTGACCTACTCACAAGTAAGGGTATTTCGAGAGCTAGAAACTATGCCCGAATCAGACGAACTCAAAGGCAACAAGGCTAAAAACAGCCTTATTCGAACCTGTTGCTTCACACAGGTTAATTTTAAGCCGACAACGAACAGATGGGAACGAAACATCTTAGCTATTTAGAAAGGTCAGGGTAACAAGTGTGGGTTAGTATTTTAGAACCCTGTTTGTTTTGTGGAACAACTTTTCATGCCATCGTGAAGTCTCGAGTCTGATTTCTGGTTTGAGGAAAATGTTATTAGACATTTTTATTAGTCAGTTCTCCATAGCAGCACAAAGTCTTAAAATATATTTGGTTTATTGTAAAAACAAAGTGTGTATGTCAAATACATAATATTGTTTTAGGTTTACGCGAATCTATATGGAATATAATAATAATTTATATCGTTGTTTATTTTTTTTAATAATGATATAATTACAAAATATTGAAACTTTTAACTACTATTGTTAAACACTGTTACTGTTTACTTCTATTTAAATTATAAAAACTATTAAGATTTTATTTTACGCTTTCCTCAACGTTTCGGTTACTTTCAGCATCCATGTTTAAGGGGAGACCCGAAAGGGTAGCTAAAAATATAAACCCACTTCACTTATCCCGCTTCTACAACGGATAAACGTACTGAATAACTTCGAAGATTAGTTAGCACATACACAGACTCACGTTTGTATAGAAGTACAAAGAACTGCATAACTCCATAATGTCCCTACAGCCGGAAACTCCGGTCCCCTAACAAAACGAGGAGGTAGAACTCAGAAGTAATAAGAGGATACATTACGGGACATCTAATAGCAACAACTTCATTATGAAGTTAAGGTGGTGCTATGTACGTGATCCGGTTACCATATGTATGTGTATACACATTTGTATGTGTGTGTGTGTGTGTAGCTATAGTCCTAATTTAATAAGGAAGTAAGTATACTCACTTAATGTCGTATTATCGTAACCTTTTGTTATGAGGTTAGACAGAATTGTAATGAAAAGGAAAGGATTTTATTCAGCCTTGCATAAGTCGTATAAGACTGCTCCGTAAGTGTGAATATGGTGTGTGAAATAGAATGATTATTGAAGTTCAAATATCGATCTAATATTTAAATGATTCTAATTTTTTCGAATATTATTAATATAATAATAATCTATCACATACACACAACACCATCTAGCCCAAACTAAGCAGAGCTTGTATTATGGGTACTAGACAATGGATAAACATACAAATGTATGTACTTTTTTTTGTAAATACATATATATTATAAATAGAAACACCCAGACCAAGACAAACATCCATGTTCATGCACACAAATATTTGTCTTGCGCGGAAATCGAACCCACAACCTCAGGTGTGGCAGCCAGTTACACTAACCACTACGCCATCGAGGCCAACAAAAGGTCGATTATTGGGCGATTATTCGTATATATTTATTGTTTATTGTTAATACAAAAAACAATGTACTGTCAGTATAATGAACAATCAAATATCTATTCGAATACTAGTGCATCAACATCAGAAAATGTAACTATCACGATCAGCCACATCAAAATGAAACCAGAATCGATGCGCCTTTAAAATTTGATTTAAAAATTCACTCGTTATTTAAATATACAATTAAATGAACTGCACTGATGACGTAATAGCTTAAGTACCTACTGCTACTACGTCGGATGCTGTGGACTGAAATCCCACACGGAACAAAAATTTGAGGGATCTACAAACGGTCTTTCGGAGTCTGGATTTCCTTGGTGTACGTTGTTTGCATGTTTGTAAAGTTCTCCGTAATACAGGAATAAATACTATTACGGGCATTATTCTTATTAAAATCTAAGTAACAACTTTTATTCACTGACGACGCATACATTGACATTCGAATAGGGTAGCTTGCATTTCGAATAATTAGTTCCTATCAGTTTACTACTATCACGCATTGCTTATGGTGACTCTGATTATGATCACAAGACCTTCTCATTTTTCTTTCTAAAAATGGTGGTCATCGCAAGAACAGAAGCTTAGACAGTTAAAATCAACTAACACCATAATCAGAGGTATACAAACTGAAATCTGGTTAATAACACACAAATGTCTTTTATAGTCAATAGAAGTCGGGTCATTAGTTTTTATTGTTACTACGCACCCATATAATTATAGACGTGCCCAGCCTGTGGAATGTCCCCGCTAATCTAACTTGTTTCCTTGTGTTATATGCTTAACTTAGGATACGGCTTCTATATCTGTCTAATTAAATTATTATAGAATCAGGAACAAAATAAAACTGAACAATATCTAGTACTTATGAAAATATATCTAGCTAATACTTAGCTACCTCTTGTTTAAGCAGTTTTAAGTCTTTGATTAATGATTAACTATTGATCAACCCGTAAATATGCGGATACCGTGGACTGCCAAACGCACCAATGCATCCATTCTTACGCAGCTTGGAATAAAAATGCCTATCCATAATTTGTCAGCAGCGCATTTTGACATACTTCGGCCACATAGTACGGAGAGGAGATGAGAATCTCGAAAAGCTGATCGTAGTTGGGAACACGGAGGGCAAGAAAGCTCGAGGACAGTCCCCAACCAGATGGACCGATCAAGTAAAGCACTCATCTTCATCCAAACTTAGCTCGGTGGTCAGAAGTGCCATGAATAGGAACCGATGGAGGCAAATCGTTCGATCCAAGTGTGGATTATCCAACGATGATCACGATCCTCAGACATGAGGAACCGACCATAGAGAGAGATTGATCAACCCAACGCTGTTACAATATTATTATTTAACTAACACTCATCGCTGAATAGCGTATATAGGTGAGATTTTTCTGATTCGTTGCTAATTAATAATTGGCTACTATTTAAATGTTTAAAATGGCTTATAAGTAGCGTTCTAAAATCAATCATCATGAAATTTCAGACTCACGTTGTCAGGCAAACATAAAAGGAAATAGGGTATCCTTTATCCAGGGAAAAGTAGAGTCCTTGCGAAGCCGAGGGCTTAAGCTAGTGCCTCATAAATGTATTATATATTGAATGCAATTAACGAGCTTAATATAACTAGTGCTTCTCTCATTGTTAGATCACATCACTGTCTCAAACCATACAAAGAACTTAACCATAAACTGTACCAAGTAATTCCTCACCAATTCCTAGAATCAAGATGCAATAACGCTATGAAACTTAAGACGGAAACTTCTCACTCACCTTAAGTTAAACTAACATTGTACAAAGTGGAAACCTCTTAGAATATCAAATAAATGCCTTATATCTAGAGACTTGCTTAGTTATCTTAATGACAACAACTAGAAATGATTTGGACCTAAGACGTATATTATTCATGCTATTTACAAACCAAATATTTGCATTTAATGATGTCTTAAATTTGATTCTGAAGTCGGGCTTTGAGTCAAAATTGTGTATATAAATACAACATTAAACACCATAGCCATATTGTTGTTTAAATAGACACTCCCGCACTAGGAATGATTTCTGTTTCGTGGTAGACTTCACAAACATTCAAAACGGATTGATAGCACAGTTTTTTTAAGACAGCTCCCGCACTCGTGAAATATACTGCGTCGTGTCAATTTTTACAAACTTTCAACCATCTGACACAAAGAACATCCAGACACAGAACAACTGTTAATGGGTCGAACAATTTTTTGAAACAAAATAGCGATCGATAAAGTTAAATATTTCTATAAAACTTGTGACCGCTGTTCATTTACTCTTCTGCTTGTGTCATTTAAGGCAAGTTAAGATTACCACAATTTTCTCAACATAATTTATTTGCTAATTACTAACAAATTACGAGACGTCGATTAAAAGTCATCTTGGCTTAACCTATTACAAAACTTCTATACCTCGTTGGTGTAGTTGCGTAAACATTCGTTTCAGACGGGTTCGATTCTCCTGACGATTAACTCCTCATCGAGTTCTTGGTAGTAGCTTAGACTATGTGAGGCACAAACCCAATTGAAAAAGTAACTAAGGGGCAATCAAGAATATGGCACCCGATTGTAAGTAGTTACAACAGCTTACTACACTAGAAACTACATTACTATAATAATTATTATTTTATTTCCAAAATCAATAGTTACAAATATTGTGTAAAGGTATACATATTAAAATTATAAGTACAAAATGATTAAACTACCGTACATGTTAAAAAGAAGGTCCTCAGCTGTAAACCTAGGGGCACACAGCATTGCGGCTCCTTAAAAAGGCAACCACACTCCCGAAGATCGCGATATTTGTGCGTGTATGTCAGGTTTAGCGCGTTTAATTGAGTTGACTACCAATTGGTGTACAAACAATTTTAGCTTAGCTAAAAGCTTGTAAGGAATGGGTCAACATTGGCAGAGGAATGGGTACAATTCAAAAACACGTCTTCTAGATCGCCTCTGATTGCAAGCCATAAGGTTGTCCATAGGGTTTGCCAATACCGCCATCAAAATCGTTGTGATCATTAAAGTATTGAATAGGGCAGTTGCCTGCTTATGATTTTTATTTTTCTTTTGCCTACAGCAAATTGCATTCAAAAGGAACCTTTTAGTAAAAACAGCAGCCAAATTGGTTTGAATATAAAGGACCAATTAATATTTATATTTGATTTTGAGAATCTCGCTATCTTCCTCGAGCAGTCAAATAGCAATTACGTCACAACTAAGTATTTTTCTATAATTTTCCACTGATCTCTTCTCCAGATGAAAAGGCCTAATATCTTATTTGTTTATGTATTTCAACATTAAAGTATTTTAGATCTGGAATATCGTAACAATCAAAATAATATTAATATTGATACGACATCCTACCGACAGTCGCTAGTCAATGGATCGATTGCCAAGAGGCTTGATTATCATCACAAGAAGCTTGCTTTGGATGGTTCGATCAAGTTCCTGATGCAGAAGGCGGTCTTGCTCGACACGGCACACATTGTACGGTTGTTCCTCTCTTTAAAGCCCTAACCTAGGTAGCTTGCGCTCTGGGCTAACTACGAATCAACATGCCTTTTTATTTATAAATATATATTTTAAATATAATGTACATTCAGGATAATACAGTAAAATATTTCGGTGACAACTATATGTGAAATAGAGCTATCGCTGCTCTTAAATACTATATATTTAAGAGCAGCGATAGCTCAGTGTAAAGACCAACAGACTGCAATGCAGAGGGTCTCGGGTTCGAACCCACGTCGCGCACCACTGACTTTCGGAATTTATATGACTTTTCGAAATGATGTGCGTATTGATTGACAATTATCGCCTGCTCCGTGCCTCGGAGAGCACGTTAAGCCGTCGGTCCCGGCTGCCATGAACATCTGTGGCAGTCGTTATTGGGGAAGTCGACACAAAAGATCCCACTGGGTCGAAGTGTCGCCGGTCTGTACTGACTGGCCCCCCACACAAGACAAGATAATATATGTGAAATACCCTATAGGTGTGCTGTGTGTGATGTAGCTGACTGCTATTTGTGCTTTTTTTAAAAGTCCTCCGCAATACGTGTATATGATTCATATTACGGGAGCTGTCTATATAAAAATACTTCGATATAAACATATTTACACCTTTAATTATCAAAACTTGTAAGACAAAACGACGATCATTAAACCAAAGTGTTAAACTCCAAACGTATTTAGTTGTTCATATACGTTTCGCTATAGAGCCAATGATTTACAGTCTCCATGTAATGAAGTCTACCTATTTGAATGTTCAGTAATTGCACAGTAAGTACTGTCATTAAGTTAATTGATACCATCTATTAAGAGGGGAAGGTGTCCCTGATTTGTAGGAGCATCAAAATACGAAGCGTTAGGTGCTAAGAGTTGATGTTTTGGAAGCTGGAATGTTTGTTGCTTCTTTAAGGTACGAAGTCTCACGACTGTATCTTGAATGTGGTAGGCAGATTTGTATTACAGCCACATATCGCCAGCTTTAGTTTTAAGCTCATGTGATAGAAGGCAAGCATACTACCATCTACTGAGAATAGTTCCAATCTCCGTGATGCTACGGAAAATTCCTTGACAGGTATACCCAATAACACTGAGCTTGATCCGGCAATTGAACCCCAGATCTCACGCACAACAGTCGCCTTCTCTACTGCTGCACAACTGAAGCAACTCTTTATGGGATTTATTTTTGTTTAGCTTTGTATCATATACCATACCATAGGCATACATCAGTATACCTTTGAAGGGATACAATCAGCTGCAGAAACATTTCACCAGGTATAGTTTTAAAGCCCACACAAATATAATAGTAGAATTTATGATAATATAACAGTAAAGTAATGTAAAGTGGAATTAACTGGACGATGGTCAGGCTATTTGCGTACCTTTTGGGAAGTACCTACAGGCTGTGGTCACAAGCACGTGACTAAAGCAAAATTTTAACCAGGATATTCAAAACCAGGATAGTATAAACAGTTTAAATTGCGGCATATTGCACACATAAGGATTTTGTAATAGTGTGGACTTTAGGTTAATTAATAATAGTTTGATATCAAATAGATGATCGGATAGCGTAATGGTTTAGATAGTCGCCTCACCGTTGCCTATGCGCCAAGTGTTGTGGCTGGATACAGCATACAAAAATTTGTATAGTCGATTTATAGCTGTGCCAGTTGAATTTACTTTGTGTCTGTTATTTGAATGTTTGCAAGTAATAAACAGGAATTATTTATAGAGAAGAATTCTTTAAAAAAGTATTTTTTATTATTTTAAACACGTTTAAGGTCTAGTCTGTGAAAAGACTACAAAAGACATTTCAGATACTGTCTAATGTTTGGTGTCCATGTAATTTTTGTATTTATTAAACCAATAATAAAAAAAAAGCTTTTCAATGGTAAGATTCATTCATACCACCTATTCTTTCATTTTACATTAGAAAAGCAAATAAAAAAATACATCAATTTTAATTTTGCTAGCGTACTTTCTCCTTAAGAAATACTACACACAGTCCAGATATACGACTTCAACTACGAACATACAGAATACCTTACGTAACCAACAATTGATCTGAACATTATTCATTTAGTACATACTATTTTGAGGGTGTAGATAGTAATATATCGCCCAACTAAACTCATTACAAGCGCTATCACAACTAACGACATACTCGCTCACTTTAGCGGCTTCCGACTTTAGTAGAGCGGGTTTACACAGCTATATTCATAGGTTAACTGATAGCAGATAGAACACTGTTTATCTGAGTTATGATGTTAAACATCTGGCTAAAATTTTACTTAAAATTTTATTTACATACATAATTTCACATCTACATACACACACACACATACACTTCACATATACATACCAACATTTAACCGCCTATGATTTTAATTCCTACGTAATAAAGGACGACCCTCTTGCCACCTATCGCGAATTTCTTCGGCTGAGAATTTCATAAAAAAATAATTCAATGACACGTTTTCTGACACGGAAATTGATTTCAAATCTCATGTACTGCATTTTAATTCTAGGTTGCTTATGTATGTATGAGTTGTGTGAAAGGAGATAAATAAATAAATAAATATTCTACCACATACACACAACATCATCTAGCCCAAACTAAGCAGAGCTTGTACTATGGGTACTAGACAATGGATAAACATACATATACATGTATATATTTTTTTTTTTGTAAATACATAAATATTATACATAGAAACACCCAGACCAAGACAAACATCCATGTTCATGCACACAAATGTTTGACTTGTGCGGGAATCGAACCCGCGACCTTAGGCGTGGCAGTCGGTTACACTAACCACTACGCCATCGAGGTCGAAATGTACCGTATATTCGTACCGCTAATCCAGATAAAAGGTTAGATAACTTGCTGAGCTAGTTCAAATAATAGCAAGAAGACACCTAATTCTGCGTATTACAATGTTTCTATACGGTATAGTAAAACTAAAGAGTCACATTTTGTCCACTTTTGCATAAACTTTACGCCCATATTATATTATAGTATCATACTTGCAACATTGCGGGTTATAACTGCTTTTTAACATGATTTTTAGCGTATTATTAATCTTATAAATTATTGCTTAATATCATTTAATAATTTATAATGTCATCAAATGTATTAACTTGTATGTTGTTATTGGCTAAACATAGCCCATTTTGTAATTTTTATTCAAGATATTAAAAAAGCTATGTTTAAGATAAATGATTTCTGAATTCTGGACAGAAAAGGGTCCAATACATTTTGGATCAAGAAATAATCTTCTACTTGAAGTGCTTCTCAAACTTGTGAAGTTTGAATACCAGACGTGTATAGAATTTTCAGCATAAGAATGTATATTCACTGCATTTTCAAGTGAAATTGAAGGTTAAAATAAAATAACATAATTTTGTTGACTCTATAGCGAACTAAACTTTAGATATAAAAAAATAATAACTAAAACTACAAAATATGTTTTTTTAAATTGCATTCACTTTTATGCTTCTCTTTTAGTGAAGCCCGCATTTCGCAATACACAAGTTATTTTATCGAAAGCAAAGTTTCTCTTTATAAAAACGCGAAATAAATTGGAATTGGAGAAATAAAAACTGTATATTTAAAATCGGTTTACTTTATGGCATAGAAGACCGATTGCCTACTGACGGAATTGACTACGTTTCATATAATTGCCACTTATTACGTCTGCAGACCTACTATGAAAATGTCTTACTGAAACTTCAGGCAGAACGAAATATTTATACTAATATTATAAAGCTGAAGAGTTTGTTTGTTTGGTTGAACGCACTAATCTCAAGAACTACTGATTCGAATTGTAAAATTATTTTAGTGTTGGATAGCTTATTTTTTGAGGAAGGCTTATAGGCTATATAACATCACCCTACGACTAATAGGAGCGGCGCAGCAATGAAAAATCTTACAAAATCATGGAATATAGTCTTATGTGAAGCAGATGAAGTTGCGCGGATCCGCTATTAATTTTATAAAGAAGGATTACCGATTGTTTTATTTTAAAGTGACATTACCCCGGTGTTTAAACTACTTCATGGTAATGGTTAGAACAATCAAAACGTTATATGCACGCGAATGAATGTGTTTCATGGTACGAATAGCGCGAACAATCAGTGCGAAATTTCGGCATTTTCATGTTAGGCCCAATAATTCCCGGGATTAGATTGCTATAAACTCGCGCATTACGTGGGACTCAAAAACACAGCCTGGGAAATGTTGTTGAAATAATACATCTTTGCCTATCCGTCGTTAAAATACAGGAGTTTATGACTGCTCCATTACACTCTTGGCATAAATTTACGCTCATGTTTGCGGACGACCTTAATGTCTTTAATTGCATTCCGAGGTCGGTAAAATGTAAGTAGGTTTTTCTGTTACTAATTTCTATGTAGCAGGACGGATTCTTAAATGTACCCGGTAGGTTCATCTGTTATGTAATATGAGTGTGGTAAAAGACCTCTGTACCCTTACTCTCTACCCCTTTGTATACAAGCGTGAGGCTATATATCGACGCCGGAAAGCACAATGGTTGTATCTCTAAAACAGCAGATGCCGTATCTAAGCAAATTTCATACTTTCTAACTTTCGAATGGTTTAGACAATTGCACATAAAGTTTAAATTCGGCAAATGCTCATTCCAAAAATGACATATGTAACCTTTATATTGTTCAAGTTATATACAAGAATATAAATAGATTTTCAAGTTTTAACAATTTTGCTTACTAGCGTCAATACGCAAGTTATTAAAATTCTGCATGGAAATGCGACAAGTTTAACCTCTTTTAGACCTATCATACTCAGACAATAGCTAGATTTTATTAAGAAACAAAAACTTTGCGCGAATCCGTGCTTATCCTAAGTGTCATTGGTGTTCGTAGTTCGGCGCAATGACGAGTAGTCCCCACATAACTTAGCCAACTTATAGTTGAGCCCTTCTTGATATGCCACAACTATTCATACTCAAAGTTTGGGGTGACGATAATGTACCAAGTTTGTATTTAATATTAGCTGGATTACATACCCAAGTTCCGTTATTCAGGATGTTATGTGCGTTGCGTAGATGCGATTTGTCGTGTTATTAATATAGTAGTGAGATTTCATGCGATTTTTATCTGCATGTATTTAAATAGATTAAAGTCTTACTTTCGTTAAGGCTCTTGTAAATGCAGTACATGTTGAGTTCTAGCGCATGCTTTGTGTAAAGAACTGACGACAGCTACCCGCGCAAGTAGGCCGTATGATTCACTTGCGTATGTACATACATAGTTCAAGCGAGTAACTTGCGCATGTAGTGCATCTTGCGTTGTGTACAAGCATCATAAGTATGGCTCTGCGCATGATAATTAAAATTGTTGAGTCTTAGTATATCGGGGTTATTGTCAACTTCCTAGCTACCTACTACAAACAAAAAGGGAAACACAGTACGATTTTCCCGGAAGTGGGAATCAAACACGGTGTCTTAGAACATGGCTATATAACGCAATGTCGGCGTCGATGGCGTAGTGGTTAGTGTAACCGACTGCCACGCCTGAAGTCGCGGGTTCGATTCCCGCACAAGTCAAACATTTGTGTGCATGAACATGGATGTTTGTCTTGGTCTGGGTGTTTCTATGTATAATATGTATGTATTTACAAAAAAAAAGTATATATGTATGTTTATCCATTGTCTAGTACCCATAGTACAAGCTCTGCTTAGTTTGGGCTAGATGGTGTTGTGTGTATGTGATAGAATATTATTATCATTATTATTAATCTTATGCCACATGATCAACGAGGCGGTCTGTATTATAGAAGTGGTCACCAGTTACTGCCCGCGGCTTCGCCTCTGTCAATTCTAAGAGGACGCAATACCGGCAAAACTAGTATCTTCTGTGTTAAGTTTTATCGAAACCCATTCAGCGATTTAAGAGTGATAGAATATCAAACATCAAACGACTTCATAAACGTTACGAACTTCTAATAATGTTAAAGTTTATGAAGATGCTTGGATAGGGTAGTTTTAAGTTATAGATTTAGAATTTATTATTCAAATGCGCTTAAATCTTGAAGTGTGTCTTAAGTGATAAATGATTTTAATTTTGAAATAATGCTTTTTTTGTTTTTATAAAGATTACTAGCATATTACTAGTATTCTTGTTAACCTATCCAGCTAAACTAGAATGCTTGTGTTAGGAGTGGGTTCACGTCAGTAGTGCAATGTATGGGATTCGAACCCGCGACCTCTCGATCACAAGTCCAATGTCTTATCCATTGGGCTATATATCATTGTAGTAGGTCATCGTACTCCCTCTATTTACATAGATTCTTAAAGTAATTCTACTTAATCGTACTAAAATATGACAGATTTTCGCTAGAAGAAACTAATTTATATTAATACTAGCTGTCCCGACAGACGTTGTCCTGCACACATGAAAAAAAACTAAGTCTGAACCACTCTCAAATCCACTTGAACACACACAAAAAATTTCATCAAAATCGGTCCAGCCGTTTAGGAGGAGTTTAATTACAAACACACCCACAGAAGATTTATACATATAAAAACTAGTTTTCCCCGCGGTTTCACCCGTGTAAGTCCCGTTCCCGTGGGAATATCAGGATAAAAAGTAACCTATAAGTCTCCAGCTATCTACATACCAAGTTTCATCGCAATCAGTCCAGTAGTTTTTGCGTGAAAGAGTAACAAACATCCATACATCCATACATCCTTTCACGTTTATAATATTAGTAAGGATTAAAAACTGACTGCACCGATAGCGTAATGGTGTAAGTGGTCGCCTCGCCACCGCCAGTACGCCAAGTGTTATAGGTTCGAATCCCACACGAGACGAAAAAATTGTCTAGAATCCACAAATGGTTGTTTCGAGACTGGATGTTCTTTGTGTCCGTTGTTTGAATGTTTGTAAAGTCTCCTGCGATACAGTTGTTATTCTAGAGCAAGAGTTGTCTTTTTCAAATAAAAATAAAAATAAAAATAAAAATAAAAATAAAAATAAAAATAAAAATAAAAATAAAAATAAAGAGGCAATATTTTATTTTTTGTTTGTTTGTAAGGATTTAACTCAAAAATTACTTAACCGACTTCTTAATATCTTTCATCATTAGAAAGCTTATATAATCACGGAGTAACATAGACAACATTGTTTAAAACAAAAGTAATATTACTAACATAACCTAATCCACTTTTACGCGAGTGCAGCCGAAGGCAAAAACTAGTAATTTATTTTTAATATTAGTAGAATATTCAGTTAACAGCTAAAACAGTCTTCAAAGTCCTTTACGACAAATCTATCAGTACAAAAACAGCCTTACACTCTCGTATCTCCAATCCTAGATAACGTACTTTCATTTAAACCTATAAATTGAAATAGTGATCGTTCTAAATGATAATAGGGACCTAACTGTTCCATTACTTAAGGGTAGCCTCTCGTACTATATTGGAGGCTGTATACTTCGTTTCAAGAAGTAGATGCTTCGAGCAGAAGTGCTTAAGTGTTTTGTGCTTCAGTTTTTGGTCATGTATCCATATTAATTTGGGTATATTTCTTTAGTGAGTGCTACGTCGGCGCCGTCGCATAACTTTGCATTTAAGATAGCAGCTAATCGGGAGATAAGAGAAAAGATATTCGATTCCTAAGCTAGCTAAATTGGTATTGGTTTGCTGTTTGAGAATTTTCGGTAAAAGAACGCGAAAATAGTATAATATATATGATATTTTGTCTAACTTATTGCATATATATTTCAACAACTACACACATTTAAGTGATCACTGTCGAGTGCTGGTTTCATTCCCACACAGAACACAAATTTAGAGTGACCCACAAGTGTCTACGTTATTTCCATGTGGCCAATGTCCCCCGATACAGGAATCACACGAGAAATATCTCAATACCAACTCAATTCAAAGAGTGGACAGAAAATATATAAATGACTAGCTGCTACCCGTGACTTCCGCCGAGTGGAATTTTATATTCTCGGATTTTTTTCTGTAATATAAATAGCTTTAGTTACTACTTATAACCTCAGTTATCTGCCAGTGAAAGTCCCGTCAAAATCGCTCTAGCCGTTTCAGAGATTAGCCGAAACAAACAGACAGAGAGACAGACATTTTAAAAATTGGTTTTTGATTTGAATACCGTATATACTTTCATATGTATTATGTAAAAAGCAGCTATTTTGAGATTACAAACAGACACTTCAATTTTAGTTATTTGTATAGATTTATGACACCATTAAACAATATATTTTTATTACATAATTATGATATTGTTCAACACATAACCCCCGAGTGTGTTAATGAAGACATAACAGTGAAATTACCACATGGTGGTCCTAAATACCCCCGATTGACCCGTGTCCCGCTTAATGTGAGGTCCTTCAGACCCCATTTGTTTTTATGTGATCGTATTTAGCTTTGTGCTGAACTATCTTTATAACATTATAGTGTTCTGTGTTTATATCTCTGGGTATGTTATTATGAGGTCTGTTACCACATACCTATATAGGTGAACGTGTTATTATGGGAATACGTTATAAACCAGACTCTAATATGCTTTTAGAAAGATAAAAAGTTTAAATATACCTATTCTATATATATTTTATAGAAAATTACGGTATATTTACAAATAATTATCCAGTATACTTGTTAAGGCCAATAAGTCGAGGGAAAGAGTGTAAACAATCGGTTAGCGGTTCTTAACATTTTTATTTTCAAAATATCCAGCATATTTTTTTATCTATTATCGGCCTCGATGGCGTAGTGGTTAGTGTAACCGACTGCCACGCCTGAGGTCGCGGGTTCGATTCCCGCACAAGACAAATATTTGTGTGCATGAACATGGATGTTTGTCTTGGTCTGGGTGTTTCTATGTATAATATGTATGTATTTACAAAAAAAAAAGTATATATGTATGTTTATCCATTGTCTAGTATCCATAGTATAAGCTCTGCTTAGTTTGGGCTAGATGGTGTTGTGTGTATGTGGTAGAATATTATTATTATTATTATTATTACTAATTTCATAAAATGACAAGATAGGTTGTGTTGACATCGCGTGGACTGATTGAAATCGGTTCTCTGGATGACATGATGGCAGCCACTTTTGTTACTTCTCTTCTTCTTCTTAAGTCATTGTATGTGAAAGCAAAAGGATAGACATAATTATCGCTCGCTGTCGTTACGGACTTTAATAAAAGGACGTGTATTTACATAGTATATGTCGTTACGTTATATATAAGCTAAATGCTTGTGCTAAGAGAAGGTTAAAAACTAAACTGTTTAACGCGTATAAAACCCATACATCTCTGCTTCCCTCTGTACGGATATACCAAATTTAAGTCCAAGAATGGGAACATTCATCTTCATAATATTGTCTTATATTTACACGAATGTTATACATTGTAATTAAAATACTTTATACTGATTTTACCGCGGTAATGTGAAGAACATCAGCAAATAAATCCGTATAAATAAAATTCGTGTAAACTAGTTTAATTTCAATAACCGTCGTCATTTTAAAAAGCTGTAGGTATTTGGAAAAAGCGATTTTCAAGGTCTCTCATATTGAAAATTGTACATTATCATTCTCTATATAATATTTGAGCGTACTCTTCTTACTGCGGAGACATTTTCATGCTAAGTAAATACAGCAAGTATACATCTATGATTTAAATCTATGTTAAAAATTACTCGCTCCAATCTCCTTTCAGCTTAATGCCCTTCAGTAATCTTGCATGCCGTAAAAATTCTACGACGTACATTTCTGCTCACCCTCTTCCAGTAACGGTGCTTAGTAGCTCGGAGCCGTAAATGCTTGTCCCATAACAAATTAAAGCGAGCTTAACCTGTAGAGTGACGATAATTAACGGCCCACTTTATGTAATACTCTTGTTTAAAAGTTAACGTCCTGTTTTAGGGTTAACGCACGGCGTTTGTATGCAAATTTTATTTTGCGGCTTTCGATAACATACCTTTATATACGCGCTTGTAAATTGCCAAGGATGTAGGCAGAGCGATATCATAGTTACGTTTTATCAGAAATTTCTTTTTATGAGTAATAGTAGTACTTCTTTGGTGGTAAGTAGTGCAATACGGAGACTGACATTGGTGGCGGGTATTCTTGTATAATAGGTACGTGAGACCTGGAATCACACCTGACAAAATGTGGATATCATGAACCTCTGCCCACCTCTTTTTGTTTTGTTTTGTTTTGTTCTATTTGGAAAACTTACAGCTAGTACATCAATATTAAAAATGTTAACAATTTAATTTAATTATAAAAATAAATGTTCAACATATTACAAGGTCGGTTATAAATTTAACATTACAAAATGGTACAAAAACTAAGTAGTATCAAAGAATTTTATTGTTACACTTTTTTTAAGTTGAGTAACACTGGCCCCAAACAAATCAAAATCTAATTCATCAGTAAGTTCGTTATAAGTCCTGCACGCTCGTATAGTAAAACATTTCTGCCTGTAATTCTGCCTCTTTGGGGATATATATGTAAGACTCTCCTAAATAATATTATAAATGTGAATATGAGTTTGTTTGTAACGCTTTCACGCCTTAACTACTCGACGGATCATCATGAAATTTCGCATACACTTCGTCTGGGGAAAAGGACATAGGGTTCCATCCAGAAAATTGTTCTGTTACTAAACTAACATAATCTAAAATTATGCTAGTGAAGCCGCGGGCAAAATCACGAGAGTTTCTCCATAACATGGTATTTTGCTCAAATTGGAGCTACCCGAAGGTTTAGGTACCTCCTTAAAGTATTGCAGTCAAATAACCTGGTGTTGCATTCCTGCAATGAGTAGGGATGCCAGGCTCCTTGAGGGAGTATTGAGATCCCAGGAGAGTTTCCAGTTTAAAGTGAGAATTAGGTATTGGAATTTCTATTAAGAGAAATCTTAGTAGTAACGCAGAGTATGGTAATGTGCCAGACTGATAGCAATTGCTAGCTTTTCTGTGATACAAACTGTGACCTTATCACATAAGATTACATATAATTCTGATTCTAATAAGGCTTATATTACATATAATATAGGTATATGTCTCGTTTATAAGTCGTCCTACTACTGGGTACAGCCCTTTTTTTAGTTTAAGAAGACTTACGCCATAGTCTAGCGTGGACTATAAAGTAACTCTTTTTATTCTGAGAAGTCCAGTATAGTCTTCTAGAGCATTAAAGACAAGTTTCAGTAGTAATATATTCCTTCACCGTTAAAGAGAGTGAACTATTTTGATTGTACAACAAACTATACGAGTATTCAGAACAGCCTAACTTAATATTATTAATAAGGTCACAAAGTAACACTTATGAACAAAATATATAGGTTCGTGAGTTTACTAAGTTACTGAAGCTAAATTTAGGTTAGTTGCAAGGTTCAGGCAAAGGGTTGAGCCTATAAGAAGAAACCTGCAAGAAAATCACGGTCACTCTTTTAACCAATTAAATATAATTTCAGTATTTTACAACTCAGATTAACAAGGTGCTGCAGCCATTATGCCATACTGACTATAAAAAAACTAAAGATAATAACAATAATAACTTAATAATATTATAGAGATAAAATAATTTGGGCTAAGGTATATGTTTTAATATAAATCTAAAATAGACAGTAAGATGGCATGATGGCGCTACACTTACACTTTGTGACAATGCAAAGGCAGTCCGTAACTAAATGCGGTTGTGGATTTATATTCTTCAACAATAATCAAATTAAGAAACAAGTTACTTGTTAACATCACAAATAACCACGAGGTACCTCTATATTACTAAATTGACTTAAAACTTAGTTTAGTTGTTACGCTTTTACGCCTTAACTACTCGACCGATGATCATGAAATTTAGCGTACACGTTGTCAGAGAAATAGAATAGAACATAGAGTAGTAAAAAGTACTGTATGCCTACATTTATACAAACGAAGCCGCGGGCAATACCTAGTACTTAATACTTGTACGAGTACTATAAATAAATGGCGTTCGAAACGTGAGAGTTCGGATGAGTAAATTACGATCAGACAGACCGTGACTGTGGAAGCGATCGATCTGACGATATCGCATTGCAGTACCCATCTGATCATTTCAATTCATTACATTTTACACTGTTATATATTTAAGTTAATCCTCTTTTATATTTATAAGAACTGCCTCGGTGGCGCAGCAGCGGTGAATGCAAATACTGTGGATTATGTATCAAGTTCCATTCCCGATTTAAAGTTTTATTGGGATTTTCTGACAATAAATCTTCAGTAGGAGCATGGAGCCTAGACCTTGTGACCTTGCAGAAAAGTATTTATTTATTCAGGTTTATCCACAGCAAATGCATTACAGATTTATGTACAAAAACATGTTTGGTTAATAATATGGCTGACATTATTGTATGCTATTATCACAATGACACAAAGAAAATTATTACATAACACAATGAATAAACTAAACTTAACAACATTTGTTAGAAACTAAAATTTGTAGGTATAATTATGTTCATATTTTGGCAGAACTTTAAGGTTTATGGGGTATATAAATGTAATAAATATGGAAAATCAGGGGACATTTTTCATATGACACAAAATCAACTCTATTTATTATTATTATTAATTGTTTTATTTGTAAAACAAATAATAATTTACCTTTAAAAAACATTTGTCCTACACGGGAATGAATCTGAATCTTCATTATGTACATACCTTCATCGCAAGTTATATCATAAAAACCAACGAAGCACTAAACTTATACATAAAAACTCTTAGATAAAAAGCTAGCGGAAAATTACGCGTAAATTACAAAAACACCTTTTATACGTTAATTGTTGTTACTGACGTAATTATACGTGTTCTAAGAAATATACATACAATATGTTATCTGATATGTTATACTCTTTTTGTTGTTTAATGATTGTTGTACACTGTGCGAAAAACATACGCATGTTTGTGTACTAGCGCGAGTTAGTTACATCGTACAAATCATACATCATGCATCGTGCAAGGATGTCGAACGATAAAAGTGCGAGTCCTAACTTGCTTTCTGCATGTACGAGTAGTCATGAAGAAGGATTTCTGGTAAGGTAAGTATTCCGTCGCTTCCGCGGGCAAGTGCCACATGAACGCACAACAATAGAGTACAAGTGAAGTACGAGAGTTGTATATACGTCGTAAACCATATCTCGTAAAATCATACATAATGATTATCTAATATTGTGCTTCATAACATAATTCGTAAGGTATGTTGTGCTCATCATACATCAAAGGTATGTTTACCAATCATGACAGAAAGACACAGCAGTTCATTACACAACTTAGACATTAAATCAGAGTCATCCTTTACTTTGAGTAACAATCAAAACCAAAGACGCCATCAAAATAAGTAGCACAGTCACTTAAAAAACAAAAAGGATAATTAGATTACTTAAAAACCAATCAATATGCACTTGTCCCAATCATTTGAGAACAAATCGTTCAAGTGTCAGCCAAAGCATCGTCGGGAGAGGAACGAATTGTAAAGAAAAATAAAGAAAGAATGAAAAAACCTTCGAGAAAAGTAACGAGACTGAATGAAAACGAATGGCGGGAGGCGTGAAATAATTAGTTTTTCTTTTAACAAAAAATATATGCGGAAAAGTAAGTCGTTTGGTTCCGTACTAAGACTTTTTTATTTCTCATAATGTTGACTTTAGCTAAATATTATACGCAGTAATTTGATTTTATGTTTTAAATTAATTTCGTTATATATATTTGAAGTAACTAATCAGAGCTGACGCAATAATGGACGAATGGATGCGTATTCCAGTGCGCCAAATGATTTTAATTTGATTTCTATACCCGACAAAACTACTGCTTTAAGTCTGTGTGTTCTTAGTGTCCATTGTTTGGTCTGGTAAAGTCAGGGGCTTTGCAAACGTTTAATTCATTTATCGTTCGGAAGCCGGCAACCAGACACAACGCTTTTATCTTTATGTCTCACTATGGCTAAGCCGACAGGCAACATTCGCCTTATTTTAACCGTAATTAACTAAACGTGTAAGTGTAGAATAAATGAATGCATGCGTATGTGGTCCGCACTACGAGCGAAGCATTTACTAATAAAGAACCACAACAATTCTTACCCATAAGTAAGAATATGTGTGGTTACTTTTTTCGTTTACTACTACAATAGTCTACATATTTCGTGAACCCTACTCGCGTATAAAAGCCGTTGCCTTATCGTTACAGCAGCTGACAAGTATATTGATAACCATCGAATAAGTGCCCAAGTGATAGACACGAGATAGCTATCGACCTAATTCTTCCATCTCCTACAGCACCCATAAGGCTCACCACAAAAGCCCGATTACACACTTTAAAGTGTTTACTCTCCATCACATCAGAACCCTAAAGCTTACGCGACCCGTTCAAGATGATTCACAAATAAGGGCCTATCTGGATAATGTTCTTTCGTCAATAAAAAATAAAATTGTACCGTGAGAAGAGAAACAATCCCCTCCCTTTCATGAATAAATATTATCTTTCAACATTAATATAAAACGTGGACTAAGTGTTCGATGCCCAATCGAATGGAAATCGAGATGAATTATCGAATTGTTCGGTTCGTTATCGTGTGCTATCGATTTGAAAGTGAATGGAAGTTTAGGAATTACTCAAACGCGATAGTGACGAATTTTGTATTGAGAGCTGCATACGTGCATATGCGTTGTATGTGTTTTAAAAAAATCATTCTTTCAGCATTTGAATAAAAGTGAAGGTGCTTCTAAACCAGAGGTTCCCAGGCTTTTTTTCTCATAGACCACTTTCAAAATTTTGCTGGTGCCGGTGGACCACCAGTAGCTAGAAATTTAATCCGCCAATTAAAATCGGTATATTCGGAACAAAAGGTTTTAAAATTTTATCAGATCTCTACGGGCTGACCATTTTTTTAGAAGAAATTCTTGATCTTTACTAAGTGGTATTCCTCAAATATTATCGGCCTACATTGATAGGTGAAGTCAAGCCAACATTTTAGTTCTTCACCGTCGAAAGCAAATAAATTTTCGTGGACCCCGCTTACGAATTGTGAACTCCCATTTTTTGTCACACCAACGTATACCCCCGTCGATTCTCCCGTGGATCCCTGGGGCCCACCTGGACCACTTTGGGAACTAAGGTTCTAAACGAACAATATTTATACTGCAATGTTTTATATTTATTGACTGCGCCAATGACTTAGTGGTTTAAGGGGTCCCGTCGCCATTGACACTCCGCCGACTATTTTGAGTTCGATTTCTACACGGGACAAAAAATTATTTGATCCAGAAATAGATTTTCCGTGTCTGCGGTTCTTTGTGTCCGTTTGCAATGTATTTAGTTCCCCGCGGAAGAACAATTATTATTAGGTGATATTTTAAAACAAAAAATAATTATGCAATGTTTATAACAATAGCTCGGCCAGCTCAATAACATTTGAACACATCGGGCCATTCCAAATATTCATTAAACAGTCAGGCAAAATATTAAAGTGAATTTCATAATGCGGCTGCTTTTACCGCTGAGCACCCTTCAAGCGAAAATTACAGCACCGACTAATGAAACTTGGTCCACTAATAACCAATAAATAAACCAGATGACTCCAAAACTAGGTCATATGGCGTCAAGTGACAGACCTCTGGCTGCGTGGTGATAGGTTCCGCATGCACAGGGTCGAGTTAATGAGGTCGCGAAAGCGACAGCCGAGGTCACAAGAAAGTGAACTAAGGTTACCGCAAGGTAACGGTGCGGCTACATGTAAATACTTGTTTACATTGTTATTGCTGCTAATTGTATTGAGTTACCGCGTTGGTTTAGTGGTAGAAATGTTGATGTGACTACTAATTGAAGGTATTGAGTTCGATCTCCAGGTAAAGTAATATATTTTTCAGACAAAATGTTATATAAGTTATATAAGTCGGCCTCGGTGACGTAGTGGTTAGTGTAACCGACTGCCACGCCTGAGGTCGCGGGTTCGATTCCTGCACAAGCAAAACATTTGTGTGCATGAATATGGATGTTTGTCTTGGTCTGGGTGTTTCTATGTATAATATGTATGTATTTACAAAAAAAGTATATATGTATGTTTATTCATTGTCTAGTAACCATAGTACAAGCTCTGCATAGTATGGGCTAGATGGTGTTGTGTGTATGTAGTAGAATATTATTATTATTATTAAGTAAGGAAGCTAATTACTTCAAAAATATCTGTAGTAGCTATTTTATCTTTATATAGACATATTAATGGTTGAAGATGTTTCAAATACCTCTTGCTAAGTAGTCATTAGTTTATCGAATGGCCGCGCCGAACATTGCTTAATCTCATACATTTACCTGTAATTGACTGCAGCTTCAATTATTCTAAACTCTTTAATTAACTCCAATACGATGTACCAAGTCAAATGTCAAATAGTTTTAGTAGGAAATTACCTACTTTTAGGAGAATCGACAGTTTGCAACATACTCATTCTAATACAATACCGTGCGTCCACACATACGCTCGTTTCACGAATCAGATTAATGGTACGGCTTGTCGTACGAATGGAAATTGCAAAGAATAGCATAATTTTTTTACTAGTTTAATGAACAGTAACATAATGTCCAACTTTTGCACTAGTTCCATCTCGTAAAGCGGTAGACATTACAAACATAAAAACCAGACAAATGCGAGTCGCACCCGCCCACCGAGGGTTCCGTAAATTTGTAGGTACCTATTATAAAAAATGTTTGTCCTTGCATAAAGACCCTGTTTTTAACGATTTCATTATAAATGTATAGTTTTCAGACTATTCCCTATACTTGTAGTATAAGACGGTATTACTTGCATAAAAATTTCATAGTTCTAGGTCAACGGAAAATACCCTACAAATTTCGATTCCCTTGAGAGTGTCGAAATATACGGCATATTTTGCGGCATAAACGGGCGTATTTTTTTTACGTTAACTTGGAAGTTAGATTTTGTCACAGCTTCAGGAGACTGTAGACCTAAGTATATTGTTTTAAATTTCAACTCGATACCTCCACGCGTTCCCGAGATAAAGAGTCTTGACAGACAGACAGACGGACGGATAACAAAGTGATCCTATAAGGGTTCCGTTTATCTTTTGAGGTACGGAACCCTAAAAAAGGACAGAAGGAACACCAAGACTAGAAACAAATATTTGTATGACACACAAATTTTTGTAGTAGGATTCGGTCCAGTGACAATGGAGAGCCGACAACTGAAGCAACCGTACATTAAATCCTAACTAATATTATAAATGTGAATTTGAGTTTGTTTGTTACGCTTTCACGCCTTAACTACTCGACCGATCATCATGAAATTTCGCATACACGTTGTTAGGGGAACAGAAAAGCACAATCTTTCATCCAGAAAATAGTTCTATTACTAACCTAACCTACATTTACGCGTGAAAAGCTGCAGGAAAAAACGCAGACAAAGTCCAGTATTAATATATTACGTTCACACCCTCACAGTTTCACAAATCGGATTGATGATACAGCTCGTCGTATAAGCAAACTGCATTCGGTATTCACATATAAGTGTGGATGCATGTGATTTAAATGTCACTAACATCTTGTTAGCAAACCAATTCGTAAACCTTTATATGTGTGAATGCAGCATTATTTGTAATTACGGTAATAAAGATCCCAAACTGTTCTTAGAAGAATTAGAAGAAGATTATGTTTTACACCTACATTTTGTTAACTTTGTTTATAAGTCCCCACGTTATAAGAGGTGAGCTTATTGTCGATACATTTCCAGACTTAACAGATCAATTCAATAACATTTTACTCGACCCGATAATCCAACTCGAGACCTAACATAAGCGCGAACTTATTCCACGGAACGTACCAAGTCCAGTCCGACTATGCGATGTTGACGAATATTACGACGCCTAAACCTGTTTACGAACATGAATTGTTTTATAATTATTATTTACCTCAATTTACGACATCTGTAAATATTGAAAACCAATATTAGTATAGGTAGTTAATTATAATTAATAATGTATAAACATAATCTGATTGCACGTATAGCGCAGTAGCGCCTCGCAATTGCGAGTGCGCCGAGTGTTGTGGGTTCAATCCCCAAACGGGACAAAAAATTGTGTGATCCACAAATTGTTGTTCCGAGTCTGGGTGCTCTAAATGATTGCAAAGTTCCCCGCGACACAGGATTTATTCCTAGTTATCTTATTTAAAATAAAATAATTATTATAAAAAAATAATAATACTAATTTAATAATTGAATCAGTTTAATACTTAGTCATAAATAACATTTAATATAAAATATTTTTATTTTGTTTCAAGTACTGTCACAAATTGTAGGTGCTAAGGCGTAAAGCCTCATTTCCACAAGAGAATATCTCAAATGCAAGTGGGTTATGAAGATGTTACCAACTATGAACGCTTGCAAAACCTAAGCTTAGCTTATGAGAGCGATAAATCTGCTAAAACCGCTTTTATGTGTGAATGTAAAAGCTTTAAACGTTAACCAGTAATATTTGCTTTGAATTTGTAATTAAATTGACTGTTTTCAGTCATATGCCTAGATAATGAGTACCTACTTGTGCTACTATCAATCCTATTGAAATCCGAATTAACTCCAGTGCCTATGACTGCACGGATGACGTAGTAATTTACGCCGGTGCTGTCGCACCGAGCGTTGTGGATTCGATCCCCATACGTGACAAAAATTTGTTGTTTGAATATTTGTAAAATCCCTCGCGATAAATAAATTATTTTTAGTAAAGGAGTTGCCTTTAAAAAAAGTAGTGTTATTATATGTCCAGATTTTTTTAATACAGCCACACAAATCTTCCCGATGAGTGACGTTAGGAGTACGTATCACCCACTGCACCCACTTCTTACTTTACGGTTACTTTAGACTGACATGCGTAGGTTAAGGCACCTGCGCGAGTTCCGTGCTCATGTAACCCGAATGATTAAAGTTGCGCATGTAACTTGCTAGAGAAGCTTGCTTGTACAAGCACCGGGTGTAATATACATCTGTTTATCCCTGCCGAAATACACAGTTGTAATTCTATATCAACTAAAGTACCACTCTAACAAATAAATAGCTATTATACGCTTTAGAAGCACATCATCAGTGGAACGACGTAACTCCCACTTAGCCGGAAAAACCACGTCCATTGCAACGTCAAAAACATAATTCTATTTCGTACACGAATGGACAATGTTTACAAAAAAGACCGCCGCTATTTTTCACCAAAATGCACTCGCGAGGGGAGATAAAAAAACAAAAACAATGGCCAACAAGGCCTGCCAACGTTCCGCTATGATTGATTATGATTAAGGACTAACCGGTGTTACGTTCACATTTTCCATCACCTTTTCAATGGAGACCTCAATTATTTTGGTAAAAGATGTTTTTTTTGGATGCTAGTGTTTTATACAGCCAAGTTAGACAAGCATATAGCCCGCTTGATGGAAGCGGTTGGCTCTGGTATAGCTCACGATAGCTTACAGTACTAGAAGTGTCTCTGGCGCGTTAATGATCTTAGGGAAAATGAACTAACCTGTCAGCTTGACCATAACTAAACATAATGATAAAACTATTGTGTCTAGACGCTGACGTCCGAATGCCGAAGGACGAATTAAAAATGATATGAATGAAAAGTAGATAAATAAGCCTCCGGCAATTTATGCACAGGGTGAAATGCAGTAACAGTGTTACATATCCTCTGTCGAATCCTGTAATACGTTGGCAAAGGCAGCTTATTCGTAAGTCACCAAATAATTGGTAGAGACAGGCTCTTCCACTCAGTATTATTAGTATATTTTATTTTACCTAGTTATTTGCAAATGAAACCGTGGCAACATCAGTCTAGCTAATATCAATCCTTATAGACTACTAACGATCGTTGACAGCTAACACAGGTTTTCGATTATCCTAAAGTTGGCGAGCAAGCAATTTTCTCTAAGAAAATTCTCAGTACTAAGTCTGGCAACTAACATAGTAGATAATAATTTAACGGTATTTGTGTCTGATTCTCTTCTATTTACCCTTTTGGGGCAATATAGGCATGAGCCTATGTATGTAATGGGTAACAGGCTATTTTTCTAACATAAAAATTGTCGGCAATACGTTGTTATAATAATATTATTAAAAACATACAATTATATAACAGTTTTGTTACGTTAGCCAGTTTATACAAATATCCATGTATCGAGTCGTCGCAAAATAGTCTATTGTCTAGTGACACCTGCACATCAATGAGTGTGCCATTAAGTAAATATAGAATAATCTATTTCACATTAACGCTTATACTGTTTGGGCACGACGGAAGTAGTAAGTGCGACCTCCAGGCGCAACTTATTCGTGTTACATGCAAGTTAATTCATTGACGAGCTACATACGCAAGTTACACGTACGGGTTACATGCGTGAGATCATATGAGTTTGTGTCGTTTACAAATACCTCAACCTGCGCCTATTATTCACATCGTGTGCAATAAAAATCAAAAATATATTATATTTATAACTTTTATAAATTAATAAATATATTATATTTAATATGATCCAATAAATTATCATTAATATTACTGCAACAACAACCTCTAATACTTTAGACTTTTTTTTAATAACCACGGTGGCAATAATAAATTTCCCTGGTCCCTAATGGTAATCAGCTAGTGAAAATGACATTCTTTTGTAATTTATCAATATCATGTATCGCTCTAGTTTGGCAATATTTTGATGACTAATTAGAAAAAAGAGGGGGCTCAATCTGATTATTCACAAAAAAATAAGAGTAGTTATACTTTTTATGGATATTATATAATACATATTTTTTACATGAATAACATACTCCGTCGGGCTCTTGTCACCGCTGACGTTCCGGCTCAGCTTGAACCTCACGGCTTGGTACGCGACGATGGCAAGAGACCAGATGATATGTCATTACTGCCATGGAAAATGGGTAGGCCTTTGGTGTGGGACGCAACTTGTGACGACACCCTTGCGCCATCACATCTTTCTCACAGCAGGTTGTGCTGGTGCTGCTGCTGCATCAGCGGAGACGCTCAAACGGCGTAAATATCAAAACCTTATTGGTAAGTACATATTTGAGCCGTTTGGTGTCGAAACGCTGAGGCCATGGGGTCCAAGTGCTAGGTCTGTTTATAGAGCCTACCTAGCTAAGCGACTCATCGACGCTTCGCGTGACCAGACGGCTGGTATTTTCTTTGCACAAAGAATAAGTATTGACATTCAACGTGGCAATGCTGCCAGTCTTCTGAGCACGTTGCCAATTGACGATGATATATATATATATGAGAGATGGAGCATAACGATATCCCGACTTGAATATCAGACATTACACCTTACAGAAGATTGCCATCGATCAATCACTGCAGGAACACCACATAGGTGATACTGCACTGAATAGGATTGCCAAGTTATCTTCCTTTCTTGTTTACTTAATGAGATGGTTCGTTATTAGGGGCCAGAAACAGCCTTACTTCTCTTTTAATAAAAGGTTGACAACGCGTAATAGTATATTAGGTATTTGCCATCGTGATAGTATAAAACATTTGACGCCTTAACAATTGCTTTGTTTAATAAAATGTTTTAAAATACACATTTAAAAACATTGATACTTGAAGCTAACTACTCAGCTCTAGTTACTCGTCACTTTATTCATTAGTAAACTGAAAACACGTACGCTGCAGCTACAAACTAAAGAGTT
This sequence comes from Catocala nupta, assembly GCA_963675205.1. Lineage (NCBI taxonomy): Eukaryota > Metazoa > Arthropoda > Insecta > Lepidoptera > Erebidae > Catocala > Catocala nupta. Next base: position 11,342,774 of record OY776094.1, read on the forward strand.
TAAGGGTTAGTTTTAAATTAACTTTCGTCCCTTCATTTTGATGTTAAAGAAATTGGTAATGCAGCCGCGTCTACACTAACCGATGCTTGAAGTGACCTTAATTTAGTTATTCGTGCTCATCATCCACAAACTCACAGCTGTTTTTAACGTATATATTCCCATATAATATGGAGAAGATACTTAGAATATTCTAACAAAAAATCTAGTTACAATTTTTATTCGACACTTGAATCAACCACACGATACACGACGGAACTAAAGATGCGGTTGTTTCTTTAGTTTCGTGAAACAATGAAATCAAGCGCAGGGCCCGTCCAATTATGTATGATTACTGTAAAAATTCTTATACAAATAGTAGCATAAACTACATGCACAAGCTACTCACTACATGCGCAAGATATTCGCTACATGTGCAAGTTACTTGTTACATGCGCAAAATACTAGCTAGATACGCAGTTTAAGAATACTGGTTTTGTCTACAACTGAAGCATGCTGCTTTAGTCGTGTACAACAGATATCATTATAATACTATTAAAGTAACTGCTGCTAAAAATAATTACTTTAATAGTAACTACATTTCGAGTTAACAGACTACAATTGTATACTGCAAACTCTCTACAAACTCTTAATTACATAACCTTTCAAATTTCGAACGTGCCCTTTTGAATCCAAATAAAAAGTAAATAAAACATCCAGTATTTCGTACGTTCATAGTCCAAAAACTCTGTAATGGGAAAGGATTAAAAGCTTGCACAACTCAACTGAACTGCCAACGGGAATTTAAGAGAGGCTAGTTTGACTTTAGGGTGAAGTTACAACGGCCGAAATTATTTTTGTTGTTTTTTAAATTAACTACCTGGCCAGTTGTTGTGATTCCGTAGTTGCTGTTAATACCTGGGTTGGATTAGTGGCAAGTAAGTATTCAATTCTTGAGTTGCACGATGTGTTACTAGGTTTTTCTGCCGGCAAATTCTTAGTAGAGGTATATGAAGTCTAAAACGTTACCCAGTAGACTCTCAGTCTGCCTAATTCATACATACGTATGTATATCATCGACATCTTTATGAAAGTAAGCAAACGGTCCGTTAGTTTAAGCCTATGGTCGTTCGCAACAGTAGTAGTATCATTCGCACATTGTCAACCTAAAAGGTAGTTAATCCTATACTATGCTGATACTGAGAAGTTCGATACTAGGATACCCAAATCTTACTTCTGCAGTTGTGCACTGCTGGGCTAATGTCCAAAATAGACTTTCTTTGCCTATAAATAATGGTTTCATATATTTCCCTAAAACTCATACCCCATCCATACTCAAGCACTTTAATTCATACTCGCATGGTGAACAAACCAGTTAATTATAAAATTAAATCACGAAAAAGGTTTTCGTCCAATTTTTTACTTCGCAGCCCGTTGCGTTTCTGACCGCTTTGCATTTTTGAATTTAGAATGCAAATGAGGTTTGGGAAGCGAAGGAATTTGCCGCTGCTGAATTTATGTACTTGATTTTAATGCGGAGCGGGCACACAAGCGATCAGTTCGCGTTCAGCGGTAGCGGGCGTGGTCACGGTCCGCTGACTTCCATTGTTTTGCTTTAGAGTCGTTTTGTAATCGCTATTGCTGCAAGTGATTTGATTATTTTGGGTTACGTTTTCTTTATGGACTGCAGTTTTGGTAGTACGTTGAGAATTTCCGTTCCAGCAAAAAAACTGTTACTGCGCTGTTAGCGCCAGTATACTGGATACCTCTTATCGCGCTTTTGACTGAACAGAAGCTCCTCAAGTAATTCTGATATGCATACTAATTTTTTGTTCTATTACGCTAGCTTGCCTACTACTATTAATAAGTAAAATACTTTGGCGTTACATGTGATATATGTCTGTCCTAACTAATATTATAAATACGAATATGAATTTGTATGTTTGTTACGCTTTCTTGCCTTAACTACTCAGCCGATCATCATGAAATTTCGTATATACGTTGTCAAGGGCACAGAAAAGACATGCATATATATTTCATCTATAAAAAGTAAAAACCTTCATTTACGCGAGTAATAGTCCGAAAGATGGTGTTTCACACAGGATGTGTGAGATGCTTACGGATTCAAACGTATAATTTAGAATAAATACCACGAGACTTTAAAAGTTTTCATACTACGAGTATGTAGTAAAGGATACAAATTCAAAGGTTTATGTTATTATTTTTAAAAGATAATGTTTAATTTTGCTATGTTAAGGCGTTATTAGGTCTAAAAAATGAAAGAAAATAAAATTCTCAGTGCTGATATTTCAGATTAACAGATTTATTGTAATGCTTTGTAAGCATCAATCTTCTACTCCTAGCTATGGCGAGGGTTGTCGATTTTTACAAGAAAAGCTATATAATATTAAATACTTAATATTTACAAGAAAAGCTATTATTATTTAATACTTATTCGGTTACACACAAAATATATATATTTACTAAATCAATTGTTGAGACGATATTATTAGTCCTGTGGCTTATGTTTGCGCTTTAATATGTCTGCGTGTAAACTTGATGTCTCAGGGTTTGATTCCCCAGTCGGACAAAGCGTTGTTAGATTTTTCTGACAGGATATTTACAATAGCAGCACGGTGTCTGGATATATGTCCAGAAGTCAGAGATATCCTCGCCCTTATTAGGTGGGAGCTAGAATTTTAACTGGCAGAATGTTGCTGGTATACAAATCTGCCTACCCCTTTGGGGATTTACAGGCGTAAGTCTATGTGGCTATGAAAATTTTATAATACAATATAAATAGATACTCGTATTCATTTATGTTTTTTGTAATTCTATATTGGCAAGTAGTTAATTATTGCTTTCCAGAAGTGGCTGTCTACCAGCAAAGGCGACACAGGACCAGACCCCGTGTTGCTGCTGAGAATTTTTTAACATAATACCCAATAATAATTTGCCCGACCCGGGAATCGTACCCAAGATATCATGCACAATGTCCTTTTCATAACTACTGCAACCACCGCACCACCGAGGCTGTCGCCTCCTTTTTGCTTTTCTAATTCTCAAGAGAACAGTAATTGGTTTTTCTAACAGCTGTGATAGAGACACGTTAGATGGCACCTATTTATCTTATTCGACAGACTACGCAAGCAAATCCATTAGAGACACCTAGTACTAGTATAAAAATACGATTGTCAACCCTAGTAGGAATAATAAAACTAACTATTAATTTAAGCAAAAGCCACTCCGGAAAAAACAAATGAATTAAAGCAGATTTCCACTGCAGTTATAAATCAAGTAAGAAAATAACTGTGGAACATTTTAAGGCGTATTTCCACTTGTTCCGGAATAAGCAAATCCGCTTAAAGCGTGCATACACCTAATAATCTGGCGCTCAACGCCTAGAACCCACTGCAAGTGCTTCTAACCGGATTTTCCACTTATTTGATCGCAAACATGACCTTATTTTTTACATATTTCAACGCTAACATTTATCTAGATAGCAATATTGGCTGGCAAAATACAATCTACAATGAACTTTAACGGCAACAGCATTAAGCTCTTTTTCTCTTAAAAAAGTCAATCGATTCCCCAGAGACGTGTAAAATGACGTCACATTACTCCATGTTATCGTACAACGTCCTGTATTACGTAATACGATACTAAATGTCATTTTTCATATGTCCAAAATGTTCTGAGCTCTCATAATGGTGATGTCAGTTCAAATATGGAATGGTGTTAAAGTTTGGAGAGGCCAACGTTTAACGGTTCTCATGGCAGAAAGGAATGGACGTTTTGACCGATTGCGACCCGGTTTTCGGCTTGGACCGGGATCTATTTGTCATATAATAAACTACGTAATTCATTGTTGGCTAGACAAGAGATGATATTAGAAATGATATTGCAGTTCTAAATCAGTAAAAAGGGTTGACAAAAAGTTTGAAAGACCTTAAACATTATCAATAGAGTCATGGAGTCCGAGCGTTCATATCTTGTGTAGAGAGCCCGCAAATTGACGCCTTGCGTGATCAGAAGGCTGGTCTTTTCTTGATCCATCGAACCAGCACTAGCATTCAATGTGGCAATACCTGGGCACGTTACCAGTTGACAGCGATGCTGACGAATTTTACGACGTCCAAACTAATTTTGTAATTATCATAAGAATTAAGAATTTTTATAATTATTTTTGTCTTCTGTAATGCATTTGTAAATATATAAGCTTAATTAGTTATATAATAATTAATAGTATATAATATTTTATAAACTGATTTACGAAAATGATATACGTTATAAAAATTAAATTTTAGTATAATCTAATTTCTCATAGTAAGATATTTAATGCTTCTCCCTAGCCTTTATTATTCCCAAGTCACTTGGGGTCAATTTTTCTGGTCTAACCGGATTTGACTGGATATCAGTTTTTACACGGAGTGGCTGTCACCTGACCTCCGCAACCCGAAGGCTAACGATACCCTAAGGCTAGACCATTGTCAGGCTATTATAGGGCACTGACTTCCCAATAACGACTGCCATAGATGTTCATGGCAGCCGGGACCGATGGCTTAACGTGCTTTCCGAGACATGGAACAGGCAATAATTGTCAATCAATACGCACATAATTTCGAAAAGTCATATAACTTCCGAAAGTCAGAGATGCGCGACGTGGGTTCGAACCCGAAACCCTCTGTATTGCAGTTTGTTGGTCTACCCACTGATGCTATTATTTATATTTAAAAGAACGTAAGCGTACCAGTAGATGATACACATATATTTTCATATATACACTCTACATATTTGCAGTCTAATGAAGGACTGCTCGAATGACGTAGCGGTTTGATGGCGATCTCCACACGGGACAGAAGTCAAAATCAAAGTCAAAAATCATTTATTCATTTAGGTCACAAAGTAACACTTATGAACGTCAAAATATATAGGTTAGTGAGTTTACTAAGTTACTGAAACTACATTTAGGTTAATTGCTAGGTTCAGGCAAAGGGTTGAGCCTATGAGAAGAAACCTGCAAAAAACTCACGGCCACTCTTTTAAATCGCCAATTAAATATAATTTCAGTATTTTACAACTCAGATTACGACAACTCAGAGAAATTTGTATGAACCGCATATAAATAGTTGTGCCAAGTCTGGATGTTTTTGTGTTCGATGTTTAAATGTTACTTACATTTATTTTAAGCCGCCCGTGACGCAGGAATTATTCTACTGCGGCAGAATTATTTAAAATACGGTGTTAATTATAATTGCGCATTAACGCGTGCTAACATGCGGTGACTTCTTTTTCGCAAGAAATTCAGATATAATCGTCTTTTAATTTCGCGTATAATGTTGTAATGACATTATTATAGTACATTCTTTATAACTACATGAACACAATGTGTTTGTTTGCTTCTTAATCTGTCAAGTTTTGGAATACCAGCAAATTAAAAATGTATTGTGTCTGGCCGCCGGTGTGCCGCTGCGGCATTTCCACATTAGCGCTCATCTTTCGAATATCTTAGAAATACGCGCTTACATCCAACCATAGCCACGTTAACATAATAAAGCTAAGCTAAACAAAAAAATTATTTCAATTTCTACAAAACGTTCTAAGCATGTATTACCTTCTTCATTTTATTTTTCCAAGAACATAATTTACTTCTCCTCAACATCGTTAATAGTCTAAAACATAAATCGACGTTAACTACCAAACACGTAACAGAACGGTGTCCTAATTAAAATCACTTACGAAATAACCCGGCCGAAGTAAAAAGTGCTCCTGGATTTTAACTAAAATGCAAGTGCGAGGTGGTGTAGAAATCCCTGGATTATACCGAGGCACGGACTGGGCTAAGTGACTGCAAAGTTAATAGCTACCGTAATCCTAGTGCTGCTGATAAAACGTTACATCGTTCGAAGTTTCGTCCGAAAGTTCGTATGTATTTATGGAAAGTGCTTTTGTGTATTAAACCGTGATGGTTCGGGGAATTCGGGCTGGTTTGCTCCACATTCATTTAATTCTGTTGCCTTGTCTGAAACAGAAATAGGTTGAATTTCCAGTGGTTTTTGTTTGGTTGCTTGTTTAAGTTGAATAAGTGTAAGGCATTATGCATCACACATTTTGTCTTAATTAAGCAAGCTGAGCTTATGCATTAGGGGAAACCTCATGTAATTTGTATTATGTTAAAAAATATTATATTCTGGCTTTCACCTGCGAATTCACTCTTGTGGTGTTTTATAAAAACATAGCCCATATTACTAACAGTTTATCATGTGGCTGCTTATTATTAAAAGAGTTTTTAGAATTCGTTTGTAACGTCCAGAGATTGCCGTCAATACAAAGCAAACAAATTAATCTCTTCGTAATACTCGTATCGATACTTTAATTGGTGCATGCAGTATCCTATAAATATTTTCGATAACCAAATTTCTATCATCTTGTTTTACAGCCAGATCTCTTAGTGTTCTATATTACAGTTATTTTAACCTAACCATTGTCGGTATTTTGACAATTGACATATTGGTAGTGGCAAGGTAAGCACTTACACAATTGCGCTATACCTACAGTAAACCATATATGTAATTTATCATACCCAAGGCCTTTTTCACTAATATATTTCACCAACGAAACGGATCAAACCTTATATTATTTCTTTATCATACAGTTAATACGTAACCCAAATTGTCACCTTCACAACTAAATTCACAACACAAAATGTTAAGTCCCACAAAGGACAGTTATATCTCAACAAGCAAAACTTTCTAGAAATAAAAGAACTTTACCTTTTATTATTATCCATCAAAAGATTTTTCACCTTTTCTCGTACATCGAGAACGACGCCTAACTTTCCAACAAAAAAGGACGCAAAGTTAATTCCTTTGCCCTTTGCGAGACAAAGAAAATACACTGTGCAATTGTCAATGTTAGGTAAATGTCGCAGTTTATTTACCTTCTATTTATTAGAAAACGCCTTTGATTTAGACGAATAGTTGTGTATATTCTGTCTTGTTTAGTTAGTAGATTTATTGGTAGTAAATCTACTGAAAAAGGTTGTCTAGTCTATCGAGTGGATTATCTAGTATCTAACTGCAGATCGGGTAGCGTATTAGTTAGTATGAAATTCTGTAATATAACGCGTTATTTGAAACTCTGTACGGCAAAAGACTCACTCTTCGTGAAATTGTACGTATGGTATCGTATGAATACCTTTTAATCATCGAAGCCATAGAATTAAACAACGACCTAGTACATGGTAAAAGCTATTTTCGTGTACTTAACATAAATCTTATCAGTAGATAACTAATGTCTTGACATCTGAATAAGTTTTATAACATTAAATGCAGTGTAAAATAAACCTTAATTATATGTATTCTACATAATATGCATTGATTTTACTGACTCTGAAGCTTGTAGAACAGAGCCATATAGCCTTATGGCCTATGTCCAACAAGAGACGTCTTTCGCCTAAGACAATAAGGGTTTGCAGCGATGGCAGGATCGAGAATGACATATTTACTAATACTTTTCCCTAAAATAATTCTTATTATATGACTAAAATATATGTGCATATGTAAGTCTAATATGAAAACTCGAATCAAAGAGGTCATTATTCCTTGTTTTTTGTAAACCTACTCATTGTTAAAAACATTCCATTTATTGCCCTATAACAAATCATTATATGCTTTATATATACTTTAGAAATATACAATTAAAACAAGTATTGGATTAATAACATCGCAGCCTTTCTCGTTTGAAAATAACAATAAAATTAATTTTCCGAACATCATCCAGCGAGGATAAACACTAAAGCTGTTGGTTTTAAACACAAAATGGCGACTAAAATAATTATGAATATAATTAAATGTTAATAAATCCAAAATCGAACATGTAACGCAATTAAACGTTTCTGTTTTAATTGTTTCACCTGAAATAATTATATGAAAAGCTTTCCATATAATTATTTCATGTGAACAGTTTCGTTTAAAATTTTGTGATTAATTAGACTGCGTCAGATTGTTCGTATCACGAAATACCAGTTGATTGTAAAAGAACAATTTGAATAAAATAAATTTTGATGAGTTTTATTAGTTTGGCCGTAATGCATTTATATTTTGTTATTGGTTATTCAGCGGCCGTACTTAGTATAATTCCATATAAAACTTAACTGAAGCAGTAGAGTAGTAGAAGCAACGATATCCTATTAAGAGACAGTTGGACTACTACGCAGAGGTCTCGAGTTCGATCCCTCGCTTTAACGGTGAAGGAAAATATTGTAAGGAAACCTGCATGTCTGAGGGTTCTACATAATATTCTCTAAGATATGTGAAGTCTCCCAACCCACACTAGACCAGCGTGGTGGTCTATGGCCTACCCGTTCTTACATTGAGAAGAGACCCGTGTCCAGCAATCGGACAATTTGTTACAAGGCGATCATTATTATACTTAGTTAATTTGATATTAACACGGGGTAAAAAAAATTAGGACATGTTTGTGATCCTAGATGTTCGTAATGGCCGTTGTTCCATTTTATGTAAGGTACCACGCGATAGTGTCTAAAGCGTAAGAAGCCCTTTTAAATAACATAAGTGTTTCAACTCTTATTCTGTATATACACAAGCCAAAAAGAAAGAAGGTGTTTTGCATGCACTAGTGGTACGGGGAAGGTGCCGAATTTGCACTATATTTGAACATTATGGACAATTGTATTCACTTTAGAAACTGCACGGTACCGCAGGTGGGTTTTATAGTTAATACTCTAGGAAACATGTTTACGGAACATGTTCCGGAAGATGTTATAACGTTTTTAAGGTGATGGTAACATTTCAGTTTCATTTTAGGATATTGAAATATTATAAGAACAGCAATAGCTTACTGGCGAGATCGTTGGAGTAGACCGATTTAACTGTTGCTCTTCACCAATACAAGCCCAACCATCAATCGACTACGTACTTTACAAATACAAGCGCAACCATCTGATTTTACTTATATTGTCAAATAAAAAGTCAGGTGGTATAGAAGAAGTTATGTCCATTGTATTGTTACCACAGCAATGTTGATTTCCAAATTTTAAAAGGCATTTTAAGAGATATGCATTAATACAATAAATTAAACTCATAATAATCCATGTACCAAATACTAATGCTCTTACAGTTATAAAATAGAATACACGTAATAATATATTCGTTATTATCGTACGATATATTGCCTGTATGTAGCCTGCCTACTGAAAAATGTACCACCTATCCGCATCAGGTAAAATGACAGATATACAACTCAGGGTACCTGTAAAAAAAGGACGTTGACTTTAACGTTGATCTTTTCTTATAACCTTTAGCATAATATTAAGTATTCAAATTTATAATAATTATTAACTTACTTTTACATAAACAATAATAAAATTGTGTATGGCCTTTATTTGTATTACGTCATTTAAGTGTTTTACATTTTCAATTTCAAAAAATTCAATTTAACAAGTACTTATTATGAAAAACAAAAGGTATTATTTTACAACTGCTCCACTAGGGACATAATTTGGAGCAGGAGTCTTTACAAACATAAAGAACACCCAAACTAGGAACAACTATTTTTGTACCAAGTAGGGATCGAATTCATAACACTCGGCGCAACGGCTATAGCGAGCAACCCCTTAATCGACTACACTATTCCCGCGGTCATAAACCTTTTCTTATAATTTGCCTTTGGTATTTTTAAGATATGAGCAATGTAAAACCTTGTATATATAGATTAATAACGTACTTCAGTTTACGGATTTGCACGGGCTGTAAGCATCGTGTAAATAAGCCGAGGCAAGTAAGCCGCGTAAGTACACTGAAACGCGCATGTAGTTCGTGCCTGTAGCTTTCGCATGTAGCCCGTGCCATCCACTTGAATCGATCACAAGAGAAAAACAAAGGCGACTTAAATCTGGCATAATCAGCTTTACTTAAATAAACATTAACACATACAAAAATAAACACAATTACAAAATATTCGTTAACACTCTCAACAACAAAATTAAACATTTTCAAATAGGAACAAAGTTTGAAATTCAATAAGCCATTGTTCCGGTTCACAAACGAATTAGTTCAAACACTTTGATGCAGATTCAATTATAGTCATATAATTTACAGCCTGTTAATTGTTTTAACAGACCGTTTGTAGTCTGTGTTTTAATATAAAATATTTAAATGAAGCGAACTATTTGCAAATTATTCTATTTTGAATAGAATATATAACTCAGCTAATGCAAAAGTTTGATTTCCCGAACAAATATGATCCCTTTGATTTAACAGTTAAAGGTTTGACTCATTACCGGTTTTATTAAAATTAATGTTAAGCCAAGTTTTCAATTTGCAAAGTTCAGTATGATGATGTTGAAGAGATTTTCGAGTATTGGTCTATTACAATATTTTTGTTCCGTAAAAATTGAATAGAACTCCCAATGATCAGCACATTAGCTGACATATTATCACGTCTGATTATTCAGAACGTTTACGATGAGCTCTTATGTTTAATTTCCACATAATATCAGATACACTACTGGTACTGTAGTTACTGCTAAGAATTTACACAAGATGCTTCCATTAAATTATAAAGTAATAAAGTAATCTTGACTAAATCTAATACATTAAGCGAAATACCAAACAGTTTTCTCTCTTTAATGTTTTTAAATACATTACATTAACTAGACGTTTATTTAATACACTTACCAACACTTCGCTTCGCAAAGAGCACTAAATTCTTCAACGAATAACCCACGCTCTAATGAAGTCGGTGTACTGTGTTCTAGCGTTTTAGGAACATTCGGAACATGTTGCTGTTTGGAGGGTTAAATTCGCATTTAAAATTGAGTTTCGGAGTTGTTTTGGTTATCTTGTCGGAATCATACTGAATGTAACTACTTTAGTATAAATTTGAATTTATGAATTTATTCTGAATACATTCTGAATCTTAGGGATGTAGATTTAAATGTCACGCAGTCATGAATATGTGGTTTGGATCCCCTTTACATAATTTATTTACATCACTTTCTTTATTTACTTTTATCAAAACGTACTCGAAGAAAGTGATGAGAATAAATAATTGAGTATTCTTCCCCTGACTTTGCCCAAAACGACACTCATTTCGACAGATATCCTTGGCTTAAGGATGCCTAAACTAATTAGTACTCTTGACATTGCCTCTAAAAAGTGGAGACCTTCTTAAACAGCACCACATTTTAATAAGTTCTAAACTCATGGAACCGCATAAAATAGACAAAACTATCCTATGTGTTAATCCAGAACATAATCTATTTGTGTGCCATATATTTTACCCGAACCCATTTAACGGTTTACACGTGAATCAGTAACAAACATCTACTCAAACTCTTCTCCTTCCTCCTTAGGATACCTAAAAAAAACATTTTCACAAAAGAAATCGCTTCGTCTAATAATATGAAATACAAAACAAACACACATGTCTCAGACAAGTCTCAACGTATAAACCAAATAATAATATGAAATCCCAGACGTTGAAGAGATCTCCTCAAAAGAAAGCTATAACGAATAAAGCCTATTTCAATATTCATGTACCAAGTTTTCAGAAACATTTTAATATATTTTATTTCCAGGCTAGACATAAATTAAGATTTCCTCATCTCCTAAACAGATTTACCTAAAAAGTCTAGAGATAAGCCTAACATCAAATAAAGTCATAATTCTTATTGGCACTGAGTTTTTATAAGGCGGGCTACACATGCTGAATGCTCTACATAATTTTACCTTACGCTAGGGACATATCTCTATATCTTAGGGCCCCAAATATTGATGCAGTGACTTGTTTGCACAGACGGTTCAGTAGTTTTAAAGGGTCATTTGTCCTTTGCTGATACACTGAGTGTCCAAGATCGATGCTCACATTAAACAAATGTATTTGTGAACCAAAAGCCTATCACATTTGATATTTGGTGGATCGGCAGAATTTGGTAAAATTTTTAGGAAATACCAAGAGCTTCTGCCGATATCCACCTATCCTCTGAAAAATCCAAACTAGAACTAATACATATATCCCTTTCTCATTTGTAATCTGATTTTCTTATTTTTTGCTCCATTCTTTCTGCTTTATTGTTTCTTCAATAGACAAATCACTGTCAGACCTTTTACAATCATTTAAGTCTTGCATTTCATTTCATCAAATAAATAGTTTTCCTGACAACACTAAAAATAATATTATCAACAGTACGATTGCCAAAAAGACGTAAGATAGTACAAAATATAACCTTAGTAAACAGTTGCCGTAAACAGAGTCCTAAAGGCTCACATTCTCTTTCCTTTCGTCCCATGTTGTGGATGGAAACCGTCAGGTATTATAAGTGACCATAGACGACGGTAACTGCTTACCATTAAGCAGATTGTTTGCTTGTTTGTCACCATTGTTTTGTAAAAGCTTCCGTATCGGAGAGAGCGCAATAAATCAATATAATAATTATTATCGACACACACATAGCTGACCTTGGAGAGCGACATAATATAAATTATATAGCGTGTCTAGAACAAGTACGAGTACTTTCAAGGATATTTGTTACGTGTAAGGTTTCCTAGTATATTAAGGAAACGAGAGATTTTCAAATAGGCCAGTTGGCTACCCATAGTCGTTCTTAAGGCTCAAGAAAGAAAATTTTGATCAGTGTTATATTTGGGATTTCTATTATTTAATAACGGCAAAAGCAAGATGTTCGGTATTTGAAAAGATTTCTGACAAGAACGTCACTTTCAATTCCGAATTTGAATGTTTTTTATATCTGTGGTACCGCATAAAGCTAGCTTCATACTAGATACATAGGTCATATACTAAACAATTCAATCTTGTCAGTAACAACTACATTGGTGATAAATATATGACACTTTTTATAGTCGAATCAATCCTTGCGCTCGGCGCTGTCTGTCACTTGAATATTATTATTACTTTCGACTCTAGTAGAAGTGCGGTGTTGCAGTGTAAGATGCTCTGCGGTTACAAAATTAATGAAACTGCCAAATTACAGTGTATTTTGTGAAGTCATTTGTATTTTTTTTGTAAAATGAACACGGTTCCCTATCCATTAGCATAAAATTTTAAGACCTAATATAACTTAGCATAATGTTGTTTGGCATAATTATATTTTCGCATAATATAATTACGCATAACAGCTTACGCATAATTTTTTAAGCATAATTTCTCTAACCATAATAATGATTAAGCATAATATTGTAAAGCATAAATTTATTAAGCATAAAGTTCTAAACCATAACTTTTTTAAGCATAATATCCTAAAGCATAAATTGATGATGTGTTGAATGAGTTTCTGTCACGGCTCCGGCGCTGCGGGCCTCCGGCGGCCCCACGCGTGCTAATCGTCGCAGACGGCTTTCGCTCACCACCGCAGCTTCGGCTTGTTGGCCGGCTTCGCCGGCCAGCCTCAGCCGCCTGCTCCTCAGCCCGCGGGCCGCCTCGCCCCTACACGCCTACGCGATTTTAAATAACACTCTAGGGGTAGGACAAACAAGACTACGTGAAGTCGGTTTTGAAAATATACACCTAAAATAAATAATTAAGGACTACTATTTCAATCAGTTAACTTCTATCTGAGTTAACTTCTATTATGCTAAAAGTCTTTAGGCCTACTAACGTTATGCTAATAGTCATTAGGCCTACTAACGTTATGGGAATCAAATTTATGCCAAAACAAATTAGTCTTTAACATGATTATGCCAACATAAAATGTATGCCTAAAAAAAGTATGCCAAAGTATTATTATGCCAAAACAAATTGTGCCAAAATCGTTATGCCGAAGTATATTAGGACAAAAAACATTATGCGAAAAGGAGGGATCCCAATGAACACATGTATATGCCATAAAAATTGCCCCATAAACTTTCAGCACCAATACAGAACAGCATCTATGAAGCGAACTTTAAGTGCTATCTAAATATATACTCAAGTTTAAACTTCATTACCAAGGTATCTCTGACGTTAAGTTTGTAGCTCGCCTATACGACGCCTACGCGCCTACGGCGTAGCGTGCCGTAGAACCACTACGCAGCGTAGACACTGTTTCACTTATCTTTTATGATACGAGTGATTTATTTATTTCGTTTCAGTACCTTAAGACGGCACGTGTAGCTTCAAAGGCTTTTCAATATAGGAACATACATCATAGGTATTTTTACTTGCTTGTTGAAGTTGCACGACGATGAAATATTATTTATTGGTTTATTTTTATCAGGCATCGAGTTTAAAAAAGGAGCAATAAGAACTTTGTTTATCGACAATCTTTTCAAACTTATGAATACTCTAACTCTTCGCATCGAATGAATGTAAATTCATTCAAACTCTGTATTTAAGTAATTATGGGGACATTGAACAGAGAATGTCTACTTGAAGACTATAAACATCGAAATAAAAACCATAAGGAACAACCAAATTTATTGGAACTATATGTACCCGAGCCGGGCTGCTAATTTCAATACTTGCAAAACTGGCTAGTTCTGCTATTCAGCTAGCTGCGTACCTCTACAGGAGAAATCCCCATCCATTCCCATCCCCCATCCATTCATAGTCTCACGCAACGCACATAAATAGACGTGAGACTATGAATGGATGGTTTAAAAAATACATTGCCCCAGTTGCTTGCTATTAATATACATCTTACCAATGCATCTTCGAACATAGTAGAGATTTTAACTCTGTCTACGTGTTTGATGTGTAGTGCTTCGTCACTCCTTAATATTTTAATTTTCACTTTTTAAACTGTCTCGTGGATAGCCTACCTTAAAAAAGAAGAATTTATATAGTTATGTCACTTGAAACGAGTCTATACACCCACAAATATGTCAACATCTCAACGGTCCATAAACATATTATGACATTCATAGAAACAAACACATTCAAAGCAACGACTTCCGTGTATAATAAAAATTTAGAGATATCTTCTACACACTACACAGATAGAGCTCACACACACAAACAAAGACTCTTAAAATATATCTTTACTACCATTCTATTACATTAGCTCTCATAATGTAAATCTTATAAGCATATTTTCCGATAAAAACAAATTGACTTGCGACCTTGACCTTACGTCCTTCAATATGTTTTCAGTAACACATTTGGGGGAATAATTCCGATGTCTAGCAGAACGGTTCTGGAAATTACTGAATAAATTCAATTTGCTGGTTTTTATAACGCTATGTTCACGGTTGTAATCTTCTGGAAGATAGGTAAGTAGGGTTCTCTTATTCTTGGACTGTGTCTTATCTTTTTGCAAATGTAAATGGTTTTGCAAATATTTCGGTGACAGTTATCAGTCAATAAAACTAATTTAAAAAAAACATTACATTTTATTGAGTTCCGTTTTATCTAGCAACAAAGTGATAGAAAATTAACTAATTAAAACCATTATCAAATTATGGTAACTATAAAGTATTTACATTGGCATCTACATACACACGAATCAAGGTTGGATATATTTAGTTTATTAAATTTATAAATTAAATTTAAATTCGCTTGTAAGTAGAAGCTTTGCGAGAAATTCTTTATATATGAAAATTGTTTTAGAAGGTATATACAGTTTGTTAGTCAGCCAATTGGCGCCCAGTGAAACACACGATGCATCAATCTAAGTCAGAACCTTGAACGATTTGATTGACCATTGATCCCGGACTAAGAAGTTCTGTTCTAGAGAAAAGTTAGGTTAAGATTACCCTAAATATAATAATTAGCAATGTGATGAAACTTAATACAGCAAGAGGGTTCTGCCAGCACCTCTTTGCCTACCTCTGAAGGACACAGGCATAAGACTTAGTGTTTAAGTAGATATTTATATGTAAATTTTCTATACATCGAGATCATTACTTTTTCTGGATAATAGGATCTTTTTATGTACCCTAAACAACGTGTATGCAAAATTTTATGATGATCAGTTGAATAGTTAAGGCGTGAAAGCATAAGAAACAAATTCACATTCGCATTTATAATTTTAGTTACGATATCAGCAATGACCTCTTCGAACACCGTCACCCACAAAATTATTTTCTCAACTATTAATTTTCAAGTATACCGTAAAGTATGATATAGTGGGCAAAAGTCCAACACTCTCTAATATATCATTTTTATGGTGATCGTTATGTCGTAACCCCATTGGATATAAACCTGTGGACATAACATAAATAATTTTAACAGATATTTATATTTGACCTTAAGATTCAATGTCAGTGGGTAAGTAATTTTAGCTTTCTGCTATATGATTATAATTCATATTAAATTGCCAAGGGTTGTCATATAAAAATGATTATATTAATTCGTGATGGCATACGTAGACTTACGCCTGTATATATCTAAAGAGGTAAGCAGAGCTATTAATTAAAATTATTAATATAATATATGTAACTAAAGTATTTTTCGACGACTAATTACGAAATGTAGCTATGTGGGATCCATATTTAGTTATTCCGAGATAAGGTATTCTTTGTGTCCATTGTTGGCAAGTTTGTAAAATCCCCTACAACACAGGTTTCTAGTGCAATTGATGTATTTTAAAAATAAAATGGAAATATAGATATAGTAATAAGATTCAGGCAGCAGCCCTACGACAATTTGTTCGTTAACGAGTGATTGATTGTGAGATTGAAATATTTGCTTTCGCGTAAAATTATCTAAATGCGATGAATCAAGCATAGTCTTTAAATATAAAAGATATTTTATAAACACGTGTTAAAAATATTCTGTAATGCAAATAAAGTAAATAAATTATCTGTTGAATTAAAATTGTGTAGAAGCTTAATTTAAATTCATTAAGCAGTTAATTTAATATAGAAATTTACAGATTTATTTAACAATATCACGTTTTCTATCTTCATTTCTGCATAAAATTATGTCAAATCTGCGAGTTATAAATAGCTGCTATCTTTGTAATAGGATTTACAAATAATTCAGGCTTTTGATGAACATTTTAAAAGCCGCTAATTATCACCGTATATGACTAAGCAAGTCAGTAATAAACATATTCAAGAAGTAAAATAACACGTGTTCTTGTTGTATAATCTAGTTTTAATAGGTTTGTTTCAATATAAGCTAAGATATAAATAAGATATAAGAGATATGTTTATATTAGCAAATTTTCCGAATTTATGACGCTTTGAACAAAACAATAGCAGGAGACGCTGCTTTATGCTATTATTTACAGGGTCTTTTAAAAATATATGTCCATATGTCGAAAAATAATAGCTAATAGAAAATAATAAATGTTGCTAATACCAAATTCTGTCAAACTGCATGCCGTATTTTCTATATATTTTTCCAACCACGGTAGATTTTCCGATCGCCGCGGCCATTTAAAACTTTTCAGTTTATCACAAGGCTCGGTCTCGATCGCAATATTCGACCTATTCAAATGACATAGAATTTGAATTTACAAACAGAGCAATACAATACGAAACAATATTTTTTGCCGTTCTTTATTTCCGTGTACCCAATTTGCGAAACACGTTATTTTTGTCTTTGTACACGCTATGGTTATTTATTTTCCCCCCACTTTTTTACCCTTTAATCAGAGTACCGCACACGTCTATATTTTTTATTCAAACAAAAACGGGCGCCGACAGTGAGCGCATTCAGCCTATCGTAACAAAATGTTTTTCTACGAGGTATTTCGGCGGGAACAATACTTTTTGTAGTCGATGCAAAAATCGAGTTCGTTAATGATTTAATATTTACTTTTAAACAATGGATTCAAGGATGGCGTGTACTCTTTTTTATGATGGCAGACTATACTTTTTTGCTGGAGTAGGTACTTGTTACTTTTAGGCTGGGTATTTTTTGCTGTAATGGTTATTTGCCTGTTTACATCAATATTATTCGCCCTGTTGTAAGCTTTTCAGCTATAATAGTGTTAGTATTGGTCTCAAATACAATAGGCAAAATATCAAATGAAAGGTGAACTCAACTCTAAATTAATAATATTTATTATTTCGGTATGTATATCCCACTACTGGGCTTAAGTTTTGGGCTGCCTGTCTGCTGCCTGGCTGCCTGTGCCTGTAAAATGTCCGCTCCGCTCCAGTATGCAATCCTATTGGTTAATATTTCTCCGTTTCTTCGCTCCGCAGCCTCGCTCCACTTCAATGGACAGGCAGCCTATGTTTGGATTTTGGGTGTCATCCACGATCTATTTTCAGTCTTTTAGCTGTACTAAACTATAAGTTTATTCATTTTTATTAATCATAAATAACAGAAAATATTTACTTAAAATAAATTACAATATAAAAATAATTATTTGTTACTAACAGCATTATATACTAGCATTGTACGTCGTAAGAGACCAAATCTAATAAGTACCTATTATATAAGACATAGTACTGTAGTTGTTTGTAAATATGTATAATATATAATATCAGCCCTGTATTAAACTATCCCACTGCTGGGCACGGGTCTCTTCTCACTGTAAGAAGAGTTAGACCATAGTCCACCACGCTGGCCTAGTCCGGGTTGGCAGACTTCACATATCATCGAGAACATTACGGAGAACTCTCAGACATGCAGGTTTCCTCACGATATGTTCCTTCACTGTTAAAGCAAGCGATAATTAACTATTTAATACGCATATAACTTCGAAAAGTCAGAGATGCGCGCCTTGGGTTCGGACTCGAGACCTTTGCGTGGCAGTCAAACGGTTTCGTATACACGGTTTCATATAAACCTAAACATAATTTGGTCATTTATAATATAGTCTATATAAACATCATTCATTAATTTATATTACTTCTATATAATATCTCATCATAGATCAAATCGGCCACTAAACACAGACTTCACCAAAATCATCAATCTTGGTTATGGCCAAGCATAGACAAATCCAATCTACAGTCTGAATAATACAGCAACCTAACTGCAGACTTCAACTTAAATTAATTAATAATTTGGACCGTTAAACCGCTGCCCCATTAACGCAGTCTGTGAAGTCCTTTGTATCTTCCTAAAATTTCCTATTATATTCTGTGTGCCCCTCTTTATTAAATTATTATTGACATAATGCCGCTTCAACTCATTATGTAAGACAAACATCAGCCGGTCGTAGTTACCAACTAAAATTAATTACGAACCATCGCTCAGATACTTTTAGTTTAGTTGCTTAGTTGACGACAAGTTCGGCTTTAGTTATGTTTTAGTTTGTAATGTGATGAAATTAAGATGAAAAATCGTTTCATAATCTCGAGCAGGGCGGCGGAGATAGTCCGTAAAATTACGCATTTTAGTAGAATAGAATAGAAAAGCCCAGATTTTTAACGTTACCTAGTAGTCTGTCAAATCTTAGAATACCAGATATAATTAGAAACCTATTGTGTCTAGACACCGGTGTGCCTCTGCGACTCAGTAGGTTCAGCGCGCGTATTGAAATATGGACCTAACCAGAATACCACGAATAAAAACATTGTAAATATCCTAATAGAACTAAATTATAATAAACTAGCTTTTGCCTACGGGTTCGCTCGGGAACAGTTCCTTTGTCTGGATAAAAATTACCGTATGTCCTTTCCTTTACTGCTGGCAATGAGTATACAAAATTTCATGATGATCGGTCGAGTAGTTAAGGCGTGAAAGCGAACCAACAACAAGCAAACAAACACACATTCGCATTTATAATATTAACTAGGATTAAATGCTTGTTACTGAATCACCTTCAGAATAGATTTTATACTATTTAACACACAGATAAACTATAACATTAATTAATATATGGGATAGATTTCCAGTTAAAAAACCCACCCAATTTTGTCCTGGAAAATCTATAAATATTACGTTTTCTCGTAAAAATTCTTATTGGAAATTGTTATTATACTTTTCGTCGTTATACCGATGTACCGGGCGGAGCTCGGGGCCAAAACTAGTATTATATAATAACTTTCATATTGCACATTCTTTGCCAGTAGGAAGTACATTGTGCTAACTTTCCTACGAAACCTAAGGTAATATAGTTTCATTAAAAACTTTCTTGGGAACTTGCATAAGTTCCTATGAACTAGGTATCGTATTACATTTCTTAGGTAACATATTATTATATATATGCACCAGCTAAATTAAATTTATAATATAGAGCAATTGTTTAATAAAAGCTGTCGTAGCCTAATATATAAGGCTTTGGACTTGCAATTTTCCAACAGCGATATCCTAGTGGGAAACCATTGGACTGCCACGCAGAGGTCTCGAGTTCGATCTCAAAGCGCGCATCTCTGACTTTTCGAAGTTATGTGCGTGCTCGATGGCTTAGTATTAGGCTTCGATTCCCGCACAAGTCAAACATTTGTGTGCATGAACATGGATGTTTGTCTTGGTCTGAGAGTTTCTATGTATAATAAGTATTTATTTACAAAAAAAAAGTATATATGTATGTTTATCCATTGTCTAGTACCCATAGTACAAGCTCTGCTTAGTTTGGGCTAGATGGTGCTGTGTGTAAGTGGTAAAAAAGAAAAAAATATCGGTCGCTTTAACGGTGAAGGAAAACATCGTGAGAAAACCTGCATGTCTGACAATTCTCTATTATGTTCACGAAGATATGTGAAGTCTGCCAATCCGCACTAGGCCAGCGTGGTGGACTATGCCTAACCCTTCTCACATAGAGAAGAGGCCCGTGCCCAGCAGTGCTGTACAGGGCTGATATTAGATATATACCTATATTGGACTTGCAATTACGGAGACGTAGATTCCAACCCCACCCACTGCAGTACTGACGAGAATGCACTAATTACTCAGTTAATAAAATTGCGAGAATTAATAAAAAAATATCTGTCTTATATGTTTTTAGTGTCGCAGTAATAGTAAATTCGAATGCTGTGCATGAAGTCTAGGGTTCGATTCATGAGTTAAAGTATTTTTAGTATTTCTTATCAAGTAATTCACAAATGCCAATAGGCTTGGCGTTATTACGTTGGACTAAAGCTGGTGAAATGAGCGTGAGTTTATATGTCATCCTCAGCTAGCTCTCTTAGGATACGCAATATGGATGTTTTCTCCTAATTTCAGCAAAGATTTTATAATTAAAATTCCGTTTTATTTGATACCCGATTCAAATGAAATATATCTATGTAGCAGTCTAGGGAACTCCTTACTAAGCTATCGCTGGTATGTAACAATGTCAGCCCTGTGTTAAACTATCCCATTGCTGGGCACGAGCCTCTTCTTAGTGTGAGAAGGGTTAGGCTATAGTCCACCACGCTGGCCCAGTGTGGGTTGGTAGACTTCACATAATATCTTCGAGAACATTATGGAGAACTCTTAGACATGCAAGTTTTCTCATGATGTTTTCCTTCACCGATCGCTGGTATATGAACCAAGCCATACCCCTTATAAATAAAGTAGCAATTTCCTTACGGTAACAAAATTAACTCTAAGTTCACAGGCCAAAGTACAAACTGGGAAATGGACTAAATTTTTTTTCACTTAAGTTAAAAATTAAGCGATGAGGCGACTTAATGACTTCGTAGCAACCGAATGAGGTCGGAGCCTCACCCTCCTGAACTTTCACGACCTGCACAGGGCTGTCAAACACCAGCAGACGGGCTACTTCAGAAATCCTCCTTTAACTATAAATGTTAACGTTTCTTAAGATAATTCGATGTGTTATTCAATCATGCGTAGAATGTTAAACAGATATTTTTTTGACGAAGCTCTAGCAGTCAAGGTCAAGCTTTGTGTCGCGAGGAACTTTAAAACTATATATAACTAGCTGTGCTCCGCAGTTTCACCCGCGTAAGTCCCGATGCCGTGAAAATATCTGGATAAAATGTAGTCTATGTGTAGTACGTATGTGTTAATCTAGGTTTCCAGCTGTCTACATACGAAGTTATATCGCAATCGGTTCAGTATTTTTTGCGTAAAATAGTAGCAAACAGTCATCAATCCTCACACACTTGCACATTTATAATATTATATGTACCTATATATAAAACTTTTTAGAGTTCGAAAATCTCTTATACAACAGCTTTGTTTGTCTGTCTGTTATATAACTTTCAACTCAAGAACCGTAGGAGCAAGAGACTCGCAGTCAGCGCCATTCGACTCAGCATAGTCGATGTACCCCGAAATGATGACATTTGACCTCTGACCTCAAGGTCACGTAATACCATTTCTTCGAACTCTAAGATTTACGGCAATTCATTGCCGTTTCTTACTTGTTTAACACGGTATGCGTTCGCGTGATTGTTGTGGGCAGAAGTTGGATACTAATATTTTTATAAATCGCGACTGCTGTTCGTATGACCCAGTGGTATTAGCTTTGTTATTACCACAGCGACCAGTTCCTTACACGGGAGTAACAAAATATCTATGACTGGCTCTTGCCCGCGGCTTCACTCGCTTAACAGGTTAGGTTATGTTAGTAACAGTACCTTTTTTTAAATAAAGTATTGCGTTGGAGAAATATTATGTTATACTTGTTCTGCGTATTGCGGTGCTCTTTGACTCAATTTTTGATTTCGCATTTTTACTTACTATATATTTGCACACAAATATTCTATATAAATTTAAATATTCCCTCGGTTTAACAGGCAACAATTCTCAAGAGACTTCTACCACAAACATTGCACAATAGTGCCGCAGTTTGTTTACGCATGATCGCGTAAAAATTATCTGTATACACTATAATAGCAAACATTGTTGACGCACTGCAGCAATAAAGAAATGCACCAAACTTTAAGCATATATTAGCTTCATAACGGATGAAATTTACAGAAAATTATATTAAGTAGTTAGGGTTGCCAAGCACAAGGTAGAATTTTCCGTCACTTTTGATATGCAACTGCTAATCAAAATTTTAATATCTTTATTAATTTAGGTCACAAAGTAACACTTATGAACGTCAAGGTTACACTAACTAAACTATAATATAAATCTACATTTACCTGTTGCCACTTTCAGCAAAACAGTATTTATAAAGAGCATTTCTCCTCTTTAGAGAATTTCTTAGATTAGCAGTTAATGAGCAAAGATAACAGTCGTTTTTATCCATTACGCTGGTAGTACAATATTTCCTTTTTTATACGGGTGTTGTCATTAGGCGTATGATACCTCTTAAATTGTAAACAGTCATAAAAAACGCTTACTATCAAACAGTTCGAAAACTTTATGGCCAGTTATTTATTAGAAAAAAGAGTTGTTGAACTATCAGGGCAACGCTCAAAGACTAAGTTCCATGCAAAGCACAGAAGCCACCATTTAGTTCCGGATGTTGTGCCCACCACAGCAATAAGAACTATTAAGTTACTTGTCTATAATCTACTATAGGCTGGATTTAGACAGCCTTAATTCGAATAAGTATATTAGTAATACTAATATACCTATAGGTATAAAACCTACGCTTTAAAAAAGCTTATTAAAATCTATGTTTGTCTATATTTTGATGGTAATACTGTAAGGTAAAATATATTGTTTGTAAGTATAACATGATATCTAGAACTACTCAACCGATTTTAAAATTCTTTCAGTAATAGAAAGCTATATTTTCCCTTTGAATGTTGCTGGCTGTGTTTAAAATACATCACCCAGCGGGCCTTAAGTAAAAACTAGCATAATATAAATTATTTGCTCAGCTATTCACCTATGTTCAAAATATATATCAAATGTTTTCACCCTATAGGTGGTATGAGGAATAAATAGCAACAAAACGTTGCATAACATACGCTTAAATGTTATAAACACAGTTTCAAGGCAGCCCTGTGTTCGTACATAACTAGATCTGCCATGAGGAGAACAATTTGGAAGTAATTTTGTGTAGATTTCGCTTTGCAATATTAAATATACCGGACAGAACACGTTGGACTATCAGACGTCTATTTACTGTTTATTTGGAGTTTCAATTAATCCTCAGTTGAGGATTAAATCTAACTTTAGAGGTAAAACATTTTAGAATTGAATATATTTTCTTGTATTAGATTTTCCCGCAAATTCGATAGCGTAAACGTAGGTTAGTTTGTTTTTTTGTCTGATAGGATGTAAACGAGCATTCGGATCGCCTGATGGTAAGCGATTACCGCCGCCCATGGACACCCGCAACACCTGAGAAGTTACAAATACGTTGCCCGCCTTTTAAAAAGGAGTACGCTCCTTTCTTGAAGGTTTGTAGGTTGGTAATAGAAATTTTATCTGGATGAATGGCACCTTATGTCCTTTTCTGTTCCCCTGACAACGTGTATGCGAAATTTATTAAAAACCAACATACTCACATTCGCATTTATAAAATTAGTTACGATTGTGTCTCGTTCTGTTTGTAAAAGTAAGGATTAAGTATTTGATCGAGTGGTTTCGGGTTGATTCCGCGGTTCAGGAATTCAACTTGGAAGGGAGATAAGAGTGTGCGAACTATCAGACTCTTACCTACCAGGCTATATGCATTACCAATGTTAATATGACATGCAGCGATACTTGTAATAAGGCTCTATGCAAAAATAAATTGTCGGCCTCGATGGCGTAGTGGTTAGTGTCACCGACTGATACGCCTGAGGTCGCGGGTTCGATTCCCGCACAAGTCAAACATTTGTGTGCATGAACATGGATGTTTGTCTTGGTCTGGGTGTTTGTATGTATAATATGTATGTATTTACAAAAAAAAAAGTATATATGTATGTTTATCCATTGTCTAGTACCCATAGTACAAGCTCTGCTTAGTTTGGGCTAGTCGGTGTTGTGTGTATGTGGTAGAATATTTATTTATTTAAATACAGTAACATAGCGTACATTTTGGTACTGATGTATATTATATATTAATATTATAATATATAATATATTAATTATGTGGCACATGCACTATTTAAAGTATTGATGTTTTAGTATGTTCCACTTCTGTATATATTTGCAGTAATAAACCATTTTTACTTTACTTTACTTTACTGACAAATAATGAGTAATGAGTAATAATGAGATCTCCTAATCACACTTTAACGAAAAATATCATTAGCAACTGATTGTATTATTTACTACTTTGGTGATACCAAATACTCAGAACTAATATGAATTATCGCTAACAAGACTAACAACTACCAACGCTCAAGGAAAGTATATCTAGAACATCTTACATCTTCCATACTTAATAACTTTTAAACTTTCGCATTGGATTATATATAGGTAACAGGTATTAACCCGATCATGCATAACGTTTATCTTTTAATGCTTGACGTTTCGACCAGATTACACCGGCCGTGGTCAGAAGCTGACTAGTGCGGCGATGTAATGTCTCCGTTTGTGTGGCAGAAGAATCTTGATTCACCCTTACTATTTTTATTGTCTACGTACCGTCATACACAAAAAAGCAGCGATAGCTCAGTGGGGAGACCAGCAGATTGCAATGCAGAGGGTCTCGGGTTCGAACCCACGTCGCGCACCTCTGACTTTCGGAAGTTATATGACTTTTCGAAATTATGTGCGTATTTATTGATTGACAATTATCGCCTGCTCTGTGCCTCGAAGAGCACGTTAAGCCGTCGGTCTCGACTGCCATGAACATATATGGCAATCGTTATTGGGGCAGTCGACACAAAAGATCCCACTGGGTCGAAGTGCATTTTGCACGCCTTAATGGCTTCAACACCTACTATGTATTTCCTACGTTTTTTGCAAATATAGATAATAGAATATAGTTATATTCTATTCTACTCTACCTATCATTAGCTACACACCAAACGAAGGATAGCTAGAGGTTAATTGAAAAAGGTAAACTAATAAATGTAATTGTTTGTTCCAGGTAAATTATTATTGCAGTCTGCCCTCTAAAATTAAGGTATGAAAGGCGTTTATAAAGCTAAAGTACAATACACTAACATTAATCAACTATAAATAAATTAGATTTAGCAAGAAACCTAGTCTGTAGTTCTATTTACTCTTTAAAATAAATTAATGTCTTGACGCCGTAACCGAAAGTCTAATTGTGTGACCCATAATTGCGTTCACAGAGTACGCAGTTAAACCACACTAGCATTCTATATAGATGCCCCGAATGTCATAGTGTATGTTATCCGTAAGTGTCAATGACAATTAATTACACAGGCGATACAAATATGAACCTTATATACCTTGTTGAAATTAGGGTGATAGCTGCGCTTTGCGCCATCCGTCATTTGGCACAAACATTATTTTATCTTGCGTCTTTCTGCGACGTACTGTATCTCCTGATGTGTAATGGCGATTTTTGCTTAAAAACATTAAATAGTTTAAGATAAAACATAATAACACTATGTATACTTAATAATGAATTACGTAATATTATTAATATTATTTGAAATAGTTAAATTTATAGTTGATTATAATAAAATTGTTTATGGCTGCCTATGGCTCTCTGTGGCGACTGATAAAATAGGGAATTCATACGAACACATACAATGAAAAAAAAACGTGATTTAAGGAACTAAAAAGTAAAAATAATACCTCAATTTAATGACCATAAGCAAGACATCTTTCTAACTTACATTTTTATGACTATAAAATTGACATTTTAAATTTTGTGTATTTACACACAGTCATCATGTCGGTTATTTTATATAATTAGTCCTCGACTTCCACATGTTATATATTGAAAGGAAAGAAAATAATATAAAATCTAGCCGCATTTTATATTAGGTATTGAAATTGTATAATGTGTTTCTTTGACCGTGCTGAGGCACTTCTAAGCTTGTTCAAACAAACACTCCATATTATTTGGTAGAACTAATACTGATTTACCACATAAACTAGATTTAATGTTTATACTAAAGACATTAGTGTCAAACAAGTTGTGTAGTCTACTCGCAACTAGAGATATAAGTTATGGTTTATGCAGAATTACAAAACGAGCTGGAGCCTTGTTTTGTAAAGTTAAATCTTGGGGTGCATTGCAGTCGGCTGTAAGCCTAACCGACCCAAGAGATGGCATGATTCGGGTAGCGCTTGAATGTAGGCGGGCTGCAGAATATTTAATCGTGAGTGTGCAAGTAGCTCGCTCGGGCAAGTTACTTGCGCGAACTACATGCGCAAGTTAATCATACGATGTTCTTGCACGATGCAAACAACCCAACCTTACACTGAAATACAGATCTAAAGTCGAGTGTAGTGTTCATCTTGTCAAGTAGACAGCTTAAAAACTCTTCTATTGCTTGAACTAGAATATATAATACGAATTTTACCGTGGTTGAAGTTGGTTTTATGAATTGTTTCGGGCGTATTAGATGATAGATTTTATTTCTAAATAAAATATATAATTTATTATTATACATATGGTCGATATCGATCAATAGGCTACAGTAAACTTACCATCATCAACCTTCCGCCTGTTTTCAAACTACGTTAAATGTTCCATATCAGAATACCTATTCATATACAACTTAGAATAATACCGCCATACTCAGCAGTATACTGACAGATAACCGCTTAAACTTCCAACTGCAACTAAATCAAACAATTATCTTATTAGCTTTTTACATATGTACATATATTATCAACATGTCCGCTGCGTATGCAACCCCACACAACATCTGTAGACAAGCCTGTTGCCACAAAGGTTCCTTTACGTATTTGAGTATATTTGATGAGAGCCGCAATGTAGAACGGATGAAATTTGTTTTGGCCTAGGAAATGCGCCAGTCTTCGGTCTAGATTGAGTTTTGCTTTGTGGGCAAAGACGAGATCTTCAGGAGATTAGTTCGCAAACCTCCACCGAGATTAATTTAAAATGTCATCAGACGAGAACAGGTACCAGCTCAACATGTTTTTACTCCGTTTCTCTGAAAGTGCTTGAGGTAAATTGTGTGGTTGCCGATTATGTTAGATAGTGTTCGGAATGTCGGGATAAGTTTCGAATCGGACACAATTTCGTACATAGATGAAAATTTTACACTTAGCACAGATGATTTGAGTGGCTACTTCGCCATGACCTGTGTGCCAACTGTTATTACTGTGTTCCATCCCCACATGGCACCAACATTTTTATGAACCCGACGATGTAATAAGTACCTGCACGGATGGCGTAATGAGTTAAGTGGTCGTCTAGCAACTGCCACTGCGCCGATCTTGTGGATTCTAATCCCATACGGGACAAAAATTTCCATGATCCACAAATGTTTGTACCAAGTCTGGATGATCTTTGTGTCCGTTGTTTGAATGTTTGTAAAGTCCTCCGCCATACAGGAATTATTCCTAGTGCGGTTTCTAGTTGTCTTGTTAAAAACGAAAGAAAAACTGTCTTTAAGTTAGGATTTATTAACAAAAGTGGTATTAGAATAGACACATACAATCATTTCAAGTTATTAGATATATTCATCGGCATAAACATAAAAATAATAATTGTGTGGCCTGATTCTTGAAGTCAATCAGCCCCGGTTAAAGTTGAAATATAATATCTTCTACTATTTGGCATTAAGAACTTTATCATGATTTTATATTTTGGATGATTTTGGATAGTAAAGCGTGTTTTTCTTGAAGAAAGAGAAACACGCTTTACTATCCAAAATCATGATTAAGTTACGAACTTTTAATACCTTAACAATTTACGGAGCGAAAATCAGGAGATAAATTTTATTCGTAACAAAAAGTAACCAGTTAAAAATAGACTCAAAGGTCACGTTCATCGTCGCTGGACCTTAATCCGAATGCGAATAAATCTCTATCGAGAATCGTACCTACCTATAAAAACAGGCAACTGTGAAAACTTCACAGAGTACCGATAGCTGAAAAGCTTGGATAACGAATTCATGTTACCCAAGTTTAATATTGTTAAACTTTATATATAGATTGTATTCGGCTTGAGGTCTATGGTTTTCAAATTGGAAATGTATTCTCGAGATGTATCTATGAATACTTTGTTAATGAAATATTATAAGCTGATATTATAAAGAGGTTAAATTTGTTTGTCTATATTTAGGGAGGACCCTTCTAATCGTTCTTTCACTAATAAAAATCCTTGAGAGATCTTTGCAGGTAAAGCTTTGTCTTAATAAAATACCACGCAACTTATAGCTCGGGCAAACGCTATTTATTAATAACGTACTGTTGCTTGTTTACATGACAAGGTATTGATAATATATATTTAACTACTTAACTACACATTATTTAATTAACAAAGTCTTGAAAATATTTATAAAGAACATGAATGTAACGTTGCCGATACCGCGAACACATCTTCAAAAAGAAGATCCAAGTATAAGAGACGCTTGAAAAGCCAAGTAAAATGTATAACTGATTTTCTTAATTTCTTCTTCGCTTCATTAAAAATGTCTTCTACAAGGCTTTTCATCTAGCAACACAGGTCACTTTACATAAACTGTTTGATAGGACTTAATGTCGCGTCTACCTAACAAAACACCTAATTTAAACCAAAATGTTTGAACCAAAATATTCTTCTATATGATTATCTAAACCCTGCATCAAGTCTGCATTCTTTTCACACTTTCAAAACTTCAAATATTGTTTAGCCAATGGCAGTTCAGGAGTTCAAGAATCATATACATAATTATATGGATCATAAGTTTATGCAGGAGCGCTTACGAACAGACCGACGCTTCGGAAGATAATCATGCAGTACTGTTTTAAATAAGCACACTTTAGAAAGAATACCGTTGCATCTTGCAATATTTTGCCAAAGTTCGAGGAACGTGTTTAGTTTCTCAGAATTTTAAAGAGAACTTAATAGAGTTCGAAGTTTCATACTTTTAGATTCTGAGTGAATCATTTTTAAATTTCTCTTAGATAAATAGCAGGTAGTGTTTTCTTAAAAACTTTGTTAAGTATCAGAAGAAACCTTTTAGTGGAATCTTACAAAGTGCAATGAAATATACGTTTTGTAGTCCTTAGGGCTTGAAATATATAAAGAAAATTAAAAGACTACTTCCGCTCTAAGAATAAATACTATGTCGCGAGGGACACACACACACACTCAAACAACGGACATAAAGAAAACCAAGACTCGGAACAACTATTCATGGAGCATACAATTTTTCGTCCTGTGTGGGGATTGACAATCGACATCCCGCTCGAAGAATAAATCCTGTGTCGCGAGGGACACACACACACTCAAACAACGGACACAAAGAACACCAAGACTTTAACAAGTGAGAAACGGCTATGAATTGCCGTAAATCTTAGAGTCCGAAAAAATGGTATCACGTGACTTTGAGATCAAAGGTCATAGTCATTTCGGGGTATATCGACTATGCTGAGTCAAATGGCATTGACCGCGAGTCTCAAGCTCTTACGGTTCTTGAGTTGAAAGTTGTATAACAGACAGACGGACGGACGGACAAAACTATTGTATAGGAGTTTTCCGAACTCTAAAATGCCTCATTTTCACGTTTTCTTTGAAGCAATAATGTGAGTGTAAGTGATGTGCAGATATATCAAATCCAACAACATCCTGGCTATGCTAGCGGATAGGTTGAACCACGGATTTGAATAAAAAGATACCTAACCATCCATTTATAATGACTCACCAGATGTAGCCAGCGGCATCGCTCGCGTAAATGTATATTAGGTTAGGTTAGAAGCAGTCCTTTTTTGGATAAAAGGTACCCATTACAGGTAAATTTCATGATGATCGGTCGAGTAGCTAAGGCGTAAAAGCATGACAAACAAACTCACACTCATATTTATAATATAAGTTAGGATTGTAATTACTTAGGTACACATCGTCTACAAGAATAATATAATGTACTTACTCTTAAATATATGTAAATATTACTTTCATTAATATGAGGGTCATGGTTTTTTTATGAATTAAGAAGCTTTAAATATAATTAATCGACCTAAGACGCCCCGATACCATCATCATAATGAAACGATGACCGGGATCACTTCAAACAGTGATTAAAGTAATTGGCAAGCCGCCATACTGCCTTGAGTGTAGCTCACAATACTACCAGTACTGTAAATGCTTGTAAAATATATATAAATACTAAAATGTAATCGAGTAATTAAAATACATATAAAATTTCCATTACGTGTTTTTTATTAACTCAGTAACGTTATCAAAATAAATCATCACGAACATACGAATTACGTTCACAAAAAAATTACGAAATTAACTTAGCCCAACATTTGATAAAGCAAAAGAAATCGCAATTCTCGTATTATAGCTCAAATAGAACGAAATTGCTTTGTGCAACTTTCCAAATGGACATCCTCTTGTACAAAGAGGTACTCCGTCCAACTTAGAATCTGTTAAGTAATTGAACTCGCCTTTGTATCGATAAGCACGCGATTATCCGCTCTAAGACCCTGGTAATTAGGTCGTGGTCGCTTGGCAAGAGTTTCTTCGTTTCTTTACGTAGATATTGATGATTAGGTGATTTATCTTTGATGAGCGTGTACGAGCACGTTAATGAATGTAGATGGAATAAAAGAGGTTTAATAATTTAGTGAATGGTGCTGCTTTTTATTTGGATCATTACTTTGCGCGTTTGCTTACGTAATGGCGCCACATTATCTCAAAATGGCGCCAGAAATAGGAGATGAAATGCAAAGTTTAGTATAGAGGGCGGTTTAAGCGCTGGCAGTAAACAAGTTTTAAATTTGGAATATAAAAGGTATATTTTATTAACATTCGAAATCTAAAACATTTTTCTTTACTATTAAAGTTAAAGTACTGGTTTGGTCTCGAGGTTTACATTTGTACTTGCGGTTGATCGTGAAACATCAGATTTTGGACAAATTGTTCTTGCCTTTTGCCGTTAGAAAATTTTCTGTAACATGGAGTCTCGCAATAAATAGGAAAGTAACTAAAAGAAGATGGGAAAGACGATTTCAAAGCGAGGTGACGGCAAGTTGTAGTTGACATTCAATGGACTATACCGAAAGCGAGCGCAAGCGAAGGGCCGAGCCCAACGTATGTATATATGGTTTCTTCCTCTCAAACCCCGGACGCCCCATATACCCTATATATGAAGATCTTCAGTGTTAAAATAATTCAAGCGAAAGAAGATCTTCAAGGACATCATACTTACTTTATTAATGTCCTCCAGACCGAATTTCGGTCACGGTGGCCAATCTTAACGGAGACTGGCCATCTACGCAGAAGATATTATAGTGCACAAGTATATGCACTCTCTGTTCCCTAACCCTCATGATCCGATGGGACAGTAATCCGACACGACCGGAGAGAGTTCAGGCGCAGAACCAACGGCTTTACGTATTTATCCGGGCTCGTATTGATATTTCTTAACAAAAAAATCCAATACGTTTATGTTGGCCCGACCCGGGATTCGAAGACCTCATGCACATCAATCGCATTCTCAACCGCTGCGCTACGTAGGCAGTTACTTTACTTAGTTTATTAATAAAGTTTTAACACGGTATGTTTTAGATATCAAACTGCACGGAAGGTGAAGTGGTATAAGTAATCGCCTCGCCATTGCTACAGCACCGAGGGTTGTGGGTTTGAATCATACTTAAAATAAAAAATAAAAATTCCACTTTTGAATGTTTCTAAAGTCACCCTTGGTACAGTCATTTCACAGAGCGGACTCTTTGATTTTTAAATAATAATGTTTAAAAAACAACCATATTAGCATTAAAGGAGTCTGCCCACTACCCCGTCTCATACCATGACCGTGCTAGGAACGTGTCAGGCAAAAAAATATTCTTTGTAAGGAAATGTATAAGACTATGCCCACTAGACCGTTCCGTTACCGACCAGCAGTTCCTATAGCAGGGCGTATCGTGTTGCTTTTCGTGTCTGATACGTTCCTAGCACGGTCATGGTATGAGACGGAGTGCAGACTCCTTTACCAAGCAGATTCTGTTGTTTTACTGCTACTGAGAGATTTTTTCTAATTATCCCAAAAACAAATCTAAACCTAAGACCACACAATTGATGAAGTAATGATTGATGAGTCATTCTGTACTTGTATATTTAATTATCACTATAATAAAATCTATGGTCATAAAATATTTTTATTAAAAATATATGGACCGATTTATTAGGGGGTAAAGTATAGGGGGTTGCCATAGTTCCCGCGGCATAGCAACCCCCTATTTTTAGCGCAAGTTTATACGATCTATATTAATATAAATCAAATTCTAGTATTGCTTTGTAGACAATAATTCAAAATACGAAAATGTTTTAAACTGTTTACATAACGAGAGAATCGAAGCAGCTTCTACATATGTGCTTAGATTTTCACCACTGGATCACAGTTTACTCAAGTTAATCTTTAATATCAGCGAACGATCGTTGACATGTGACGCAGGTACCAGCTAATCAAATGCTTAGCCGGTACTTAAATTGCCACACACAATTGCTTTAAGATCAAAATGAATAAACTATATTTTGTTTGTTTGAACCAAAAGATATATATTTTACATAATTATTATAAAACTTCTGCTACTTTTTCCCGCAGCTTCGTTGCGTGAAAGATTAGGTTATATTAGTAACAGCACTATTCTTTTTACATAAAATATAGCCTATGTTACTCGGTGATACTACAGCTTTATAATGGTATAAGAATTTTTTATATCGGTTAAGTAGTTTTTGAGTTAAATCCTTACAAACAAACAAACAAAAAATCGAATCTTTCCTCTTTATTATTTATTTATTAGTATAGATTAATTTGACCTTTAGTGCTTTCATTACTTGATTGTATGGAGTAACTTTATCTAGTCTGTGTGTGGCTCATTAATTTAATAAAACTTAATAAGCAATTAAGCTAAGAGTAAAGGATTCCTAATACTTATTATGAAAAGTAAGTTAAATGATTACTTATAAAAACATAAATAACTCTTCAATAATAAAATTCTCCTAGTATCTGTGCCGACAATAATCCTCGAAGTAGTTCACAATTAATTAAATAGATGTCGTCAATATCAATTACCAGATCAGTTTCATTATAAAAGCGTAATAAAGCCTCGAGTGTCCTCATCAAAACAGCCATGACGCCATAAAAAAAGTATTCTCATTTTATTAAAGCTTATCTCTTTCGTAAGTTCATAAATAAATTACTCAGTGCCTCGCTCGGATTCCCGCAGCCGTTTTCCAATTGCGAGCGGGAATTTTCCGTGTTCACTTTGTAGCATAAGAATCTACAAAGAACTGTGAAACACAGCGTTTAAAATAGTTTAGTGAGTCGCTCTGTGTCGCCGTTTAAAATCCTTAAACATTAGCCGTGTCTATAGATAAGTTTGAAAATTATTACGTTCTGAATCGCAAATGGGGTGTCGTTTTTTAACATTTATTTTTTATTTCTTACACTTTTTATACTAACGTTTTGAAAAGGATAATTAATGACGTATTTTTGGATGATGAGAGATTTCTTTTTATTGTTTTATTTCTTTTTCAAATGTGTTCCTTTTGAAGTTCAGAACGTTCGTTTTCCTTGGCTACCGTTTTTTATAAAGAACATTCGTTTAATGTTACATGTATATTTAATATTGGAACAAAGGATATCTTGTTAGGTACGTAATTTCAATTTAATTTTCTGTCAACGATATAAAAATGGAAATATGTATCTACTGGTTCCCTTTACAAATACATTGACAGCCATTATGTATGGATGTATGGTAAAGCTCTTCCATCTCACTAAATGCCGCTTGCTTAGTTTACTTTTTCTGCATTTAGAGGCTTCTAGTACCATTAACAAAATGTGCCATTTTTCGTGATTGATTCTATTTTTAAAATTGTCTTCATTTTAGGCCTTTTTCCATGATTGTCTTTTACTTTGAACATTTCTATCGTAATAAATTATTATTTTAAAACATATCTTTTAACATTTTCGTCAAATATGGTCTGTCAGTACAGTGAGTGACGTCACTCTGAAGGCAAAAAAAAATCATAGATGACCGAATTCCCCGCCTATCAAATATGCACATAACTTTAAAAATGAGAGGCACGAGCATTGGGATCGAACGCTACTGCCTAAAATACTTTTTCATTAATATTGAAAGATTTTCAATCATGCCTTAGATCAATAAGCGTCGCCGCTACTACACCAAATGTATTATTTGGTGTAGTAGTGGCGACGCTTATTGATCTCTGAGGTCACGGGATCGATTCTTAGATCGATTTATCCTTGATTCCTTTTTCATTAGCACGGCAATATGGTAATGATACCCCTCATATTGCAAACTACCCTAGGCTGCTTACTGTCAGACGGAAAGCATGTTTATATAACACTTCGTCAAACAATTTGTCACTAGACAGTATAAAGTCCATTTTTGCTTACTTGTCTTATTTGGTAAACAAATAAATTACAAATGCGAAATGAGTTAGTTTGTTAAAAATTGTTATCGCTACGTTGTATGGGTACAGAAAAGGAAAATAAATCCCGAGGGATTATTGACAAAATCTAGATTAAGCCGCGGATAAGATCTAATTCATAAAAATCATTCAGTTTCTGCTTCCAGACTGTATTCATAATAAACATAGAAGACAATAACTAATTCAGAAGGCTGGACTTTTCTTGGCTCATAGAATCAGCATTACCATTTAGCGTGGCAGTGCTGCCAGTCTTCTGGGCACTTTCCCGGTCGACAGCGATGCCGAGGAATTTTACGACGCTGCCAGCCATATTTTTACTAAATTTTACACTCCTGTATTTTGTTACATTTCATATTGTTTTACTTATAAGTAGTTAGATTTGTTAATATTGATTAAGTTGAAAATTATGATTGTTGCTTTTGTTTATGTACCTAAATAATTAATTTCAAAATTTAAATGTCTTTTTTTTTTAGAGTAGGCAATACTTAGATGCGTCTCTATGTTGCCATTAGCTACCAATACGCCTTATATGTTCACAAAACGAGACAAATCATGGCCTATACTTAGTATATAAATAATATCAGTCCTGTATTAAACTGTCCCACTGCTGGGCGCGGGCCTCTTCTCACTGTGGGAAGGGGTAGGGCATAGTCCACCACGCTGGCCTAATGCGGGTTGGTAGACTTCACATATCTTCGAGAACATTATGGAGAACTCACGATGTCTTCCTTCACCGTTAAAGCAAGCGATAACTATTTAATACACATATAAATTCAAAAAGTCAGAGATGCGCATCTTGGGTTCGAACTCGAGACCTCTGCGTGGCAGTCCAACGGTTTCCCACTAGACTATCGCTGCTTATGCTAGACTTAGTATATTACAACTTAATTTGTCTTATACCGCTCGAAACATATAAATTAAAACGTCTAGATATAAATCCAATTGGGCATCAGAGTTAAAACTTGTTTCACAGCTGTTTCAACAGCTAGATATCAACTTTCGCGCCTATCAGCTGACATTTATGCTCTATAAAAACGTTAAATAACCCTTTATGAAAAGCTTTATTATTATAACCGATATTATAATATACAGAAAAGGAGCAAATATGTTATTAGCACATGAAAAGTGAAGACTTAGAAACGGTCCAATTGGATCATTATTTTATTGTTATTAAAAATCGCTTTAATTAAATGTTTTGCAAAAATAGATAAAATAAGATAAAAATATTATTTGAATGAGAGCTATTTCCTTTAAGTAAGTTCTTTTTCTAGCTATTTTGCTACTTATTGAAATTAAACTACTATAAGGTCGAGCCGTTTCGGAGGAGTGCAACCACAAACACCATGACACGAAATTTTTATATATTATATAGATTAATTACAAAATTGCATGAATCAGATTTTTGGCGTCCAATAATATGAAAATGATGTATTTAGAATAAAATATAATTGTATAACAGATATTATGAATAATGTTATATACAGAAAAGAAGCAAAGATGTTATTAATGCACGAAAAGTGAAGACTCTCAAAGTGAAATCTTAGAATTCGAAAAAATGCTTCAAGTAATATGCAAAGGTCACGTGGTACCACGTGACCTTAAAGTCAGAGGTTAAAGGTCATAGTAATTTCGGAGGTATATCGACTATGCTGAGTCGAATGGCGCTGACCGCGAGTCTCTAGCTCCTACGGTTCTTGAGTTGAAAGTTGTATAACAGACAGACGGACGGACAAAGCTTTTATATAAGAGTTTTCTCGAACTCTAAAAACGAAATGGCTTCAATAAAATCCTTTGCGAAATAGTTAAAACGCAGCTGCTCGAATGACAGCTAACACTTTTATATAAGTTCTTATATCATATATAGATTTTGCCCGCGGTTCGGCTCGCGTTATTGTAGGTTAGGTTAGACTAGTAATAGTACGTACTTTTTCTGGATTGTACTTGTCCCTATCTATATCCTTTTCTGTTCCCCTGACAACGTTTATGCGAAATTTAATGATGATCGGTCGAGTAGTTAAGGCGTGAAAACGATACAAACAAACTCACAATCGCATTTATAATATTAGTTAGGATACAATATAGAATACACAAAAAAATACTACAGACTTTTCTAGCGTTTCTATGAAATTTCAGTATCCATTATTGACTTGGAAAAAGCAAAACACGCTTTCGCTTTTATAAAATCAGTTAAGGTTTAATATTAGGTACATAAAGGTTATATTAATGATGATCCCAGACAAAGCCACGTAGACTCACAATAAGTATGAAGGCAGTACTTAAAACCACATTTAGCATAAAAAGGTGATTCAAAATGACATTAACAAAACCGAAAATGGAGGCTTGTAAACGAAACATTAGTTTATTAAATACTGTGAATTTATTTAAAATAAACTTTACTATCTATCGAAAGACTCATTTGTCAGTTAAGTTCATGTTTTTGTATGATCGTGGGGCTAAGTTTGGTACCCGGGTCGGGCAAAGTATTAAAAATAAATCCCGAGTTTTTCTATACGGAACTTCTCCGTAACAGCACAAAGTGTCCTTTTTTATAGAAATTGGCTTACCCCGCATTATTAAAAATTATGGCCCAGCCTGTATATGGCTGGTAATGCTGCACCTCGTCTAACGCTCTCTTCCTAATCTTGACTTTAACTTGACTTATTTTTCGGTACGCACGAATCTGATCCCACGAAAATTAAAAATAATATTTTTCTAGGTTTCGACTCGCACACTTTCTTTTCCAGATCGGTTTGTTCCGCACATCAATTATATCGGTGTGTGCGAATAAACCCTAAAAAAATATATTTAAAAAATGTTTCGTGTGTCACTATTTGTCCGAACAGATTCGTGCAAAACTTTAACTTTACTGCCTCAACTACAGCTAGTTGGAACTATTCGACTTGGAATACCTCCGGCTTTTTGGTAGACAGCCTGCTTATTTGCACATTATTAGCTTTATAACATCACGCCATGACTGAAAGAAGCGTTGCAATAACCAGTAGCGTCATATAACGCAAGTGAAACTGCTGGCTAGTTGTTATTATCTTAACTAATATTATAAATGAGAATGAGAGTTTGTTCGTTTGTTACGCTTTCTTGCCTTAACTACTCCATCTAACATCGTCAAATAGCGCATACACGTTGTCAGTGATACAGAAATGACAGGGTAGGGTATCTTTCATCTAGAAAAGAGACTGTTTCCGAAGGATAGATATTAATTGAGAAAATTTTGATTAATACGAGCGAAGCCGCGGGCAATATCTATCTTTTTTTTTTTTTTTTTTTTACGTGGTGGAATGCAATGACGCATATCCCTCCGTTGGGGCGGGCGGAGGGATTATGTCGGACTCGCCGGGGTAAAAGAAGATGGAAAAGAAATAATGTACCTCCCGGAATACCGACTAAACCTACCACGGTGTTCCTCAACAAAACCACTATCGGCGGGGCCGCGCGAATCGTTTTCGCATGCGGTCGCAACCCCGCCGAGGTTTCGGCCCGCCGTATGAAACGGCAGGCCACTACCCAAAGAGACCTACCCAAAGGACTCCCTCAAAAATTCCCTACTGTCTCCCCCCTAGAGGGGAGACGGACTCGACACAGAGGCGCGCGTGGGAACACGCACGCCGCCTCTCGGACCTAGTGCTGAACGGATGGCGGGCAGGCCCACAAAGCCCGCCACCCCCAGGTCAAACCTCAGGGTGGCTGGAGGTCGTCTCGCGCCCTCCGGCGCCCGGCTCTGCGGTTGGGGAGAGGGTTTATACGCTCCCTCTCCTGCCCCGCCGCCTCCTTGATGGAAATCACTTCCTCGCAGAAGGAGGCGACGGCGTTCCACGACCTCTCACTCCGGACCATAGACTGAACTACGGCCGGGAGCGAGAGGGCAACCGATCCGACTGCCGCGATCAAATCGCGGCGCTGCGATGCCCAGGCGGAGCAAACCGCCAAAGTGTGCAGCGCCGTGTCCTCAGTAACGTCGCGGCAGTCGCCGCAGTGGTGACAACCGGGCGTCTCTTGCCGGCGTATACGACACAGGAACCGGCCAAAACATCCGTGGCCAGTCAGAACCTGGGGCAATATCTATCTAGTACAACTATAATATTTTTTTTATTTTTTTTTGTAATTAATCTCCTCTTAGACGGCTGGACCAATTTTGATTATTTTTTTGTTTGTGTTCAAATGGATTCGAGAATGGTTTATATTTGTTTTTTTTTTCCGTGTTTACAGAGCAACGTCTCTCGGGACAGCTAGTTATAATATAAGTATTAAATTACAATAATTATACAAATGTCAATAATAATAACAACATTACTCGATAATTTATAATCGAATATGATCATCGTCCCATCCCTTGACATAAGTGTCGCAGGATATATATTTATAGAATAATCTATATGTTTGATAATGTAACACAACACTACTTCGATTTTTTTGTAACTATTTCCGTGTGAGAGAGGAAAATAAATTATTATTATTATTATTATTTAACGAGGTAAAGCTAGTATGTTATCATATTCTACTGTAGGTACTCCATAACTGTAGTAAGTGCGCATACAACAACATAGTTACATATTCAATTATGGAGGGTCAAGTGGCGTCCACTCGCATCCTTCAGTGACGCCGAGCAGCATTGAACTTGAACCAAACCCCACCCCAGAACGTTCGCATAACGTGGATACGACAACAGATATGCATTACAAACTAAAATTTCAAAATATATTTTGAGACGCAGAATCCCCTTTTGAACAATATTTTAATAAAAGCGTCGCAGTAAAACAAAATATATGTTTACTAATAAGAAGTTCGTTGTACATAATTTAAAATTATTTTACAGAAATAAAACACAATTATAATGAGTTTTAATTATATATCGAGTATTTATATATACTACGCAAACTGACCGTACTACGTATACTACGCAAAATGACCCGGGTGGAAGCAAATAGTAATAGAATATGAAACAGACCGTCATATTTTAAAACTCATAAAATTTTCAAAAGCTTTACAATATTTAATAAAACCTTTTATCAAAAATAACCCGATTATTTCCCTGCAGAATTAAATAAATTGTGTTCTAATCACAAGATCCACCATAAACAATGTTTTAAATATGATTGAAGAGTTAAATTTATTCTTGATATTGACACGTTACTTAAAATTACGTAATTAAGTCATTTTACCGTGTCTGTCTTCTTTGAATATCTGCTATTAGAATATTTATAAATCCTCCGGACGCCGTACTTTATCATAGTTTTATTCATTCTGTTCACAAATTATATTATAATAAGCTAATTGTTAATTATGCACACAGCCAGTTGTTACAAGCATTGGCAACTATAGGAACGAGCGTTGACGAAAAATATATGTGTAAGGTTAACACAAAACAAGAAATTCCTGTGAACGACGCCGACGTGACTGTCGCAATCACTCTGTAATAGATAAATATAATTACTAGATGCCATGATAATGTTATTCCAAGGCCCATAATTAATGTAAAAGCAATTACGTCTTGCATAATTATTGATCTTATGATACATTAAATGATTATGTCAATCATTTATACAAAGTTATATACTTAACAAATCTGTACATTAACTGAT
Source organism: Catocala nupta (assembly GCA_963675205.1). Classification (NCBI taxonomy): domain Eukaryota; kingdom Metazoa; phylum Arthropoda; class Insecta; order Lepidoptera; family Erebidae; genus Catocala; species Catocala nupta. The sequence goes on from OY776094.1 coordinate 11,383,556, forward strand.
ATTTTGACATATTATCACTATCATATTGTATTTGTTAAAATATTAACCGATCAATTCATACATAGACTTATATATCAGTATATATCCGAACAAGGTGACATACAATACACCTACTTTTCACCAAAACATAATTATAACTTGTGTCTATAATACAAAATAGGTTCCCTATAAAAATATCAATAGCAAATTGCCAGAGCCGGGCATCAAACTCAATAAACGAAAACTATATACCACTTTACCAATACGGCGATCAAGTCAAAAAAACAATATATAACTTATTAAATGCGTGGTTTTTAAGGCCAGGTCAAGTGCACTCACGTCAGTACTGGTTCAAATACCATTATTGACAGGCAATCATTGAAGTAGTAGCGACAAGGTCCCGTATAATTGAGTTGACTCTGATTACTTTGGAGGGATAACCAATTTAAAGTAATGGATACGAATTATGTTGGCTATTGGGCTCGTTTTATTGAATTTGTCTCTTAATAAAATGGAAATGCTTTGAAGTGTTTATTAACATAATTGTTTACAAAAGACTGCACGTGTAAATTATGCCTTGGTAGCGCAACTGTAGTGAATACTACTGTTGTACATGATGTCTCGGATTTGGTTACCGGGACAGCAAAATGTTATTGGAATTTTCTAAATAAATTCTCAGTTGCACCTCGGATTATATCGTCCGACAGACGTCAAAGAATTCACTCTCTAGTAGGACCTAAAACCATATCTGGTTAAGTTGCCTACCCGTTCGGGTACATATAAAGCCGTCATAGCTGTATCAAATAACCCTTCATTGCACCAAAAGCAAATTCATCAAAAATCAAAAATGTAATTCACATATTGAATTACGATTTTGATTTCTGATGAATTTAAGATCCATTTATTTATTCTTGCATGAAAGTATCACTTACGAATGTTAGAATTACTGCTATTACTATCCTATTAGTATTATAAATGTGAACGTTTGTGAGGATGGATAGATGTTTGTTAATTCAAAAACTACTGAACGGATTTTAATGAAACTTTACATTTAAATCTATCTTAACATAAATCTACATTAAAAATATTCTAGTATTATAACAAAATCTAGCATTAAATAACTATAATAATAATAATAACATTTAGCTATAAATCATTCCCTGAAATTCAAAAAAGTCTTATCCAGGTTATGTCTTACAAATGTCGTCCGGCATTACGACGCGAGCCAACCCGAGCGCGTCTCCCTATCCCCCATTAATTTCACACGCATTCTCGTGGAACGTAACATTCGAAAATCGAACGTCATGCACTTGGCCGCCATGTTAGATTCGATTATCAGTATACAGATTATCTGTCATTTGTGTTATACAGATTATTAATATTTGTACGTTCGTGAATATAATTTACAATTAGTTAATTGTGATATTATATAATTAATAAATGCGATGGATGAATGAATCTTAATGATCTAGTGGCATATTTTGCCAATCATCTGAGGACTAATGTAGTAATAAAAACTGGTCAAAATAGATTCCACATCTAGTATAATGAAACTCAAATGTGACTATTTGAATTAAGAAGTATACGATTTATGATACATACACTAGATATGAGACTGAGACTAAAGTGGAACTCTATTTTGAACATATTTTAATACAAGAATTGGACCTCGGCCCGAGAAAAATATTAACTTATTAGGTCAGGAAGGACTCAAATTGACAGATATCAATAGGCTTGCCCTCTATTACGTAGGGCTTAAAAACCATAGCTAGCAAAATAAGAGTATAACTCACTTACCAATTCGCACAGGCATGAATCTAACCACGTAAAATCAATAACACAGTTTAGCTAAAGATACTTTATAGTCTGTTATGGCAAACGATAGTTGAGGTGGTACAGACTGATTAGGCGGTTGGCAGTACTTTCTCTACCCCGTCCTAATCTGCAACTACCCACAACTTGAGATACTAGTGCAATCTTTATCAGCCTGTATAGATCTACATAAGCTAAACTATTCAAAGACTGAACGGATGGTGCATTAGTTTAAGCAGTAACATCGTTACTGGTAATGCAATGAGAGTTATGCTAGAACAAAAGCCTGTAAACCACAGACAGTTGATGTGAGTTTGGATGTTCTTTGGTTCCGTTGGTTCAATGTTTGTTAAGCTCTCTGAGCTCAGCAAACGGACGTCTCGCCGCTGCCATCGCACAGTGTTGTGTGATCCACAAATGATTATTCTGAGTCTTAGAGTACTTTGTGTTCATTAAACGTATGTTTGTTAAATCCAGAACATAGGGCTGGACACGTTGTGCAGGAGCTGTTTTTTTTAAATATTAATCTACTGCCCCACTCAGAGACATTTAAAAATCAATTTAATTTCCAACACATAAAGACTCTTCAAATCGATCTTATAATGTCTAAGATAAGCGCGTTCAAAAATACGAATTCCTCAGCTTTATATTATTCTAATACTTATAAACTCAAAGTCATGATCACAGTACCTCATGTCAGAAATGTAGGCAAATAATTTTTCTACAGTAATTTTGCTGCGTTCTTCTTTAAGAAAAAATGTTACCAGCCAGAGTGATCCAGGTTTGTGAGACAATACCCTGAATTTGTCCAAAGGGGTAGAGAAAATAGCGAAATGTGGGTGTAACTACTACACCACATAACCAAGTGGAGGGAATATATCCAAGACTATCAGGCCATCTACTGGTCATTTTTCCAATATTGCGATTGAATCCTCACAAGCGACCATAAACAGAAACGCAAACTTAGTTTCTAATTACATAGAATATATCCTTTATGATACAATAATATATTGTTTAAGAATACCAGAGCCTCATCACTCCTCTATTCATTCACAATAATACAAAATTCCCTTTCCTTCGTTTAATTGACCATTACAATAATAATAAGTTATACAAGTAACATCAAAACAAAGCCAAACAATACAATAGTCTTCGGCTATTAGGGCTGCCAAGTCTAGGTATTAAAGTCTTCGTGTGAAATGCACTATTTTATAGTGCATTTCTCGGCCATAAAATGTATAAATACAGATGCCCGATACTTAATATAAGAGGTGGAACAACTATCGGAACAACTATTTAAAAGGTAGGCCACAGTGCCCAATATCCGCTCAAATTGACGGGTTTTCTGTACCTATAAGTTCTGTGTCAGACTCTAAATATGTTTTGGCAATTGGTAAGAAGCTCAATGTAGTTTTTAGGCCACTCATCGCCCAATTTAATTTTCCAAGTAGGCTAAATCTTTTGACTACATTGACTGTTTACATATACACTTCTGATAAACATTATGCATGATCGCGTTAATACCCGTTACATATTAAATATATGACATTTGACATATATTCCTAAATAATCACATTTTTCTGATAATCCTTACAAAACATAAACTTGCAAGGTGTTTCGATTTTTCTGATGAGAAGTGTATTATTTTCTCACAGTTTTCCGGACAAACAGGATTAATGGCTTAACATGTTCTCTAATGCATGTGAGAAACTGCTCCTTGTTGAATCCGTGCCATCGCTGAGAATTTTCTGATAGGAAACTCAGAAATTCACTGTCATCAGACATGGAATTCGAATTTAGACTTAGGATTTGTAGTAGGACAAATGTGATTTTCGCATACACATCTATCTAACCTCTCAGTGATATGTAGGCGTGATGCTTGTATTATTTCATATCTACGTATGACCAATTTTTTTTTCAATTATGTCCTTTTATTCCGATAAGTTCATTTTCAAAGTTGGCAACCCTACCTACAATAATGCGTGTCTTTTAATGTCTCCCACATACCATAGACTAGACAATCAACGTCCATATTACTTGTTCTCATGCACTCGCATGGAACGCACCTTTAAAAATCAACGGAACGCATCATTATGTTACACTTAATTATCTGTGGAACTCGATACAGAATAAAAAGGATTTTCTTTTTTACGCCTAATGGCTCAGGCTTCCGACTGGCGACAAAAAGGTCGATTAAACGAGGTTTTATTTATTTACTGTTTTTATTGCGGAGGAAAAAATGCTTTAAAAGTCGATCTAATTTTTATGAATTATAGGTTTATAAGTGTTGAGTACTAAACAAAGTAAAAAAATACTGCCTGTTAGTATTGTGGAATTGCATGGGGTTCCATCTTTAAGTTGGATATAGTGCTTTGAGTTTTTGTACTAAGAAATTCTCAGTAATCACCATATTTATACATATTCTGTAGAACTAGTCAAGTAGTTAAGTCAACTTGCCTACTTTATAAGCTTGAATATATGGGTGGATGTTTATCCATATAGTTTTATTAGCCATATAAAAAGTAGATAAATGTAATTTAAGAAGCTGCTCTGTACTTAATAATATTCATATGTAAAAGTAAGACTAATATGTATACTTATTATTCCTGTGTATGTTGTGGCGAACGAAACATAGAACAATCGAGTTAAAGAACAACTCAATTCGTAATAACTATTAGTGAGTCAAAAAAAAAATAATCCCCTGTAGGAATCAAATCTCAAACACTGGGTGTACTTGCAATGGCGAGATGACTTCTTAAACCACTGTTCGACTCACGCAGCAATTTCTCTTGTCGTAGAATAGGTTAAGCCACCAGTCTTTGATGTTAGGCCGTAGCTAACTAACAGACGGATTCTTTTCTCGGTGGCGTAGTGGTTACTGTAACCGACTGCCACGCCTAAGGTCGCGAGTTCGATTCCCGCACAAGTCAAACATTTGTGTGCATGAACATGGATGTTTGTCTTGGTCTGGGTGTTTCTATGTATAATATGTATGAATTTACAAAAAAAAAATTATATATATGTATGTTTATCCATTGTCTAGTACCCATAGTACAAGCTCTGCTTAGTTTGGGCTAGATGGTGTTGTGTATATGTGGTAGAATATTCCTCAGATGTTATAAAAAATATACTTATTCATACGCATTATTACATGGCTTTATAAGCGACTCTTGTCTCCTTATTATGTAACAGAATAAAAAAGCCACGTACTTCGCAGTGACCGCAGCACGTACGTAGACAACCCTAGGAGCTCCGCAAATTGGCTTCGTAATAAATCATGTTAGGGTTGCGATAGGTCAGGCACGGTCACGTTACGTGTTCGATATTCAAATTTTTACGTTACACATTTGAATATAGGTCGTTCTGATTCCAAGCTTTGTGTTAGTACAGATTTAATATTCGGTCGCTGAATTTATTGAAATTGTTTAATAATTAAAGGTGAATATTTGATATAAAAAATATCCAGTAGTCACGTAGTAACGGAATACGGGCTAAAATATTTGCTGTTACTTTTCGCGACAGGGATTATAATATTTTAATTATCCTATATTAAGACCTTTATTACCAAAAATTATAAGAGCCTCGGTCCAATAATGTACACATGGTAATAATCCTCCATTTCTGGTGACTTATAGATGCAGCCTACCTTGTAGGATGAACCAGTATAAACTATAAAATATATATATTTCAGCTATCACAAGACAATTTTTTGGGACAACAAAAAGCATTTAACGGCTTTGTGTGCGTCACAACCAAAATATTTTTATTAATCACGAGCTATATTCGGTAAAATTTTATAATACTTTTTATTGAAATTTCGTAGCAAATTACTTGTGCGTTGCAATACAAACAAACGGGCACGGAACTCGTTGGATCGTACATGATCATAGCCTGATGCACTCGCATCGTCGCTCGCCGGCCGGAACGCGCCCGTCCGGCGCAGCTGGCGGTCATTGTTTTTTTTTTTAATTCAAATTTGGAACGTGCATTCGATGGCCGAATTTTAAAAAATAGATGCTATTGTCAATGTATAGATGAATTAGTGACGTGAATAATAAAATAAAATATGTAGATAAATAGAAGAATAGATACGTTTTTTTTTGTAGGAATTGTTGTACTATTTTTAAAAATACTTTTGATATGGGTAGCGGTCGTGCAAAAGTATTTTAGAAGAAGAAAGTTGCAGCGAATTCCTTGCTCATATCTTGGATTGTGCTAGAACCTTATTACGAGCTTTGGAAACCCGAATCACTATATAAACACTCCAAGGTCGTTTATCTGTGACCTCGGGAAGATTAAGACATGGACTTCATTAGTTAGTCTGTCTAACCTACCCTTTTTATAATCCTTTGATCTACTTAAACACCACTTACTAAAATTGACATTCGCCCGTCAAAATCTAAATACCCATAGACCCAGACGGTTTTTTTCCGTTACAGTAATTGTCATTGTTTAAGGACACTTCCTGACTATAGGGGTAGTAAATACGCGTGTTTTATGCGGGTAACATAATGATGGTATTGTTTAGTTTCCGAACAAGGGGACCGGCTTATGGCCCGTTCAATGTATCGACACACTTGGCCCTTATATGTTTCGAACACATTCTGTATAAAATACCGACGTACTTATATGAAGTATCGATAGTTCGTGAACGGCAACTTCCGTAAAGTGGTACGGAAAGTGTACTTATTAACTTACATGCTATAATGCTATAATATTGAGAGTGACAGAAAATTGTATCGGTAGAACTATTTGCGGATATTTTTCATGTTATGGTTTTTAGATGTAAGTCGTAAACAGAGAAGATCGCTGACTATCTTTTCTGTTTATGACAGACAGACCCATACTGACCCCATGGTTGTAAAATAAATTTGCTGCGATCTTATATAAGGCAAAACTCTTTTTTTGTGTTATGATGAGCATTAATCCAAAAATGAACAAAATACTCTACATATAGAATAACTAGATTTTACCCATGGCTTCGCTCGCGTAAATGTAGGTTAGGTTACAGTACATTTTTCTGGATGAAAGGTACCCTATATCCTTTTCTGTTCCCGTGACAACGGATATGCGAAATTTTATGATGATCGGTCAAATAGTTTAGGCGTGAAACGAACAAACAAACTCACATTCGCATTTATATTAGTTATGATTACGAAGCGTTATTTAATGCATGCTATGCAGCATAGGCTATGCTTAACAGTCATATTCATTAAAGTGCGGCAATAAATATCAGATTATTCAACATTCTCCTTTCTATAGGTAGTTACTAGTTTATCGCCTAGTTTTCCTAGACAAATCATATTTCCACTTACCATCAAAAGTTCGCAAAATTAACAAAGCCTACAGCAGCATATATACAATAAAACAAATGTTTGTTCTTCCATCTCTAGTTACCATCGTCTTTATGGTGAGACAAATACTCTTAAACAGGAAGACAAATAACTGATACTCAATATTTGGTTAAGTTATAACGTTATAATTATTTTTATGCGGGCCGTAATAACGTTGTTTAGATACGACAAAGGGCCTTAATAGCATTTAACCGGCCAGTGTTGGGATAACATCGATAATATGATTTTCTATTAGCTTAACTTTAAATTAAATTGCATGTTGTTGTAATTGAAAGCGCCATCGGGCCGTTTTAGATGAATTGATATTTGCAATCAGATAATTTGGTTTATTTGGCCATTTTGTACGCTTAGCAAGTTAATGTTGAACATTCTGAATTGATGCTAGTTTTGAATGCATTGTATTTGTTTTGCGTTCTATTAACAAAATGGTTAGTGATTTGTGTGCTTCATATAATGCATATTAAGTAATTGTTAAATGAATATTACTATTAATGCTATACCTATGAGATAAAGAGGAAAATAACACAACATAAATGGTTTCACAGATATAGAAGAATTTACAGAATTTAGATTTAGAACACATCTTCTTTTACCTCTAAGAATGCGTCTCCCTCTAATGGATATTGGCAGTCATCTTTGCGTAGTTGATTTACAGTAGTAACATTTAGGATCTTTTCAAACTTATTACCTTGATAAATCTCAAACGTTTTGATGCCGTGAAAAAGTATTTACTAACAGAACGTGCGAGTCACATTAAAAGTGTTATTGGGAATTGTTATTTTGATCTTATAGGAAGTTTTTATAATCACGAAGTCTGGAACTGTGTCCGATGGGTGGCTATCGGTTCACCCCCATTCATTTGGGATGGCTAGCGCAATGTTAGTATAATGCAAGTTCTTCTACGACTATATTATGTGATAGAATATATTATATAATATATATATTGTTGTAAGTTATTAGTATTCTTGATAATCCCTCTAATTAAGGTAAAATGCTTGAGTAAATTTACGGGAATAATGCCGTCACTGGAGATTGAATCCTATCGGCGCATTAACGACGATACGCCCATATGACGCTGCATGTATTTTAATTCTCATTTATGCACTCACACCTGTTTTCTAGAGGCCTAACCCTCCTAGACCACGAATTTCCACTAACTACATTTCCGTCATTTCTCTCTTGCTTCACTCGCATTATATTCTTCAAGCACGCTCCTTAATTACTCTTAACGTGTAGAATGTCTCAGAATTTAAACCCAAACCCGCTCACGTGACAAAAGAATAGCCGGTAATAAGTAGGTATACATGATGTTCTCAGTTTTAAAGTTTAATTCTTTATAACAAGGCAAACAATTGCGATGAGTACCTTAATTCTTAAGTTTCTTGTCTATTGATTAGTAAAATTTCTAATTTAAAACTGAATTAATCAAGATGGAAGATACAACGTATAAAACTTAAACATATTTACATTAATCATTTTCAATGTATATAGTTCTAAGAATATCTTAAATTACAAGAAAACTTTACCTAAAACAAACTTAGATAAGCTTAGAAAACTAATTTAATTTATTAAAAATATCTGGCTTAATGGAGCATCGATTTTTCATCTAAAACTATTGAAAAAAATTGAGACTTAATGAAGAAAACGTCAATAACACGTTGTACCTACAGTCAATGGATTTTTAATTGGAAAACCATTAATCAATTCAAAAATATTGTTATGAATAAAGAGCTTTAATGACTTTTCCTGAAGCTTAGTTGTGCGAAACAATAAATACTCGGCGAGCGGTTTCCATAAACTAGGCACTCTTCGGTTCTTTAGATTTTCCATTGCTTCTGATTTTTTTTTAGCTTTAATCCACGTGTTCCCGTTTATTTGCGAATCGCTTCGTCTAAACCAATCTGAAATTATTATTCGTATGTACTTGGTAAGATGTGGAAATGCTTTAACGAACTCAACCTTTCATTTAAGTGATTTAAATCCGTAACGTAAATTGTAATATAAACTTAAAATAAACATTTTTAGATAGACAACATTGACTTACAACTTAACTAAGTAGTTAATGCTATGTATGTATTAAGTTGGCAATCCTTTCAATTAATAAACTATTCGTAGTATCGGCAAAAAATAAACACCAAAAACAATCTATTAAATCTTGTAATCATTATTGAAACATTACAATTTGTTTCACATTGTCTATCGAAACGTAATACCTGCGTTGAAATAGATGAGTAGCTAATATATAAAAGCCTTCAAAACACAGCAAAATGTACTAGCTCTGCCCGCGGATTCGCCCCCATGAACGAGGGATTGTATTACCGGTATAAGAACATAATGTCTCCTATGTTGTGATCCAGGTTATGGTATATCTGTGTGCCCAGACTTGTTCTCACTCGCTCAACAGCTTAATTTAGTAACAAAAAGCCGAACACCGAAAAATCTTCACAAATGTTTAGTTTTAATATTAGTAGGAGGTAGTATTAATGTACCAGCAAAATATTTCACTTTTCAATATAACCTGTCAGAACACGGATATAATGACAAAATAGTAATGAACATTTACCGGTCACGTCCTCATGTTACGATACCGATATTCTTTGACGTTCAGGACATAAACCTACAACGTAGACCTAAAGACTCAGGTTCGATGCCATTGAACACCTTTATGTTATAGGCTGTTACATAAAATCCACCTGATGGACTCTTTTTAGGGTTTTGTGAAAGGCTCTTATGATTTTATGGGACATTGGTTTTTGTACGAGTGTTATGTGCAAACTGTGGGGAGTCAGGTCTACCTTTACGGGTAGTTTGATACTTTGAATTTTATTGTAAGTTGCTCCTGTACATGCCAGTCGTGCCATTTTAATATTATCTTTAATTTTATTTAGTCAGTTGTACATAGAATGTACCCTTTTAAGATTAATGTATGATTTTATTTATGAAAGTAAATTATTTCTTTTTTATTTCTAACACATTTTAAATTACTGATATTTTTGTTATTAACTAATTGACTAATACCTTAGGTGATAACCCAACTGATATGCATGGAATTTGTTACTACTACTACTCAGACTTTTATAACAGACAATGCAAGAAACACTTTAACTGATCCTGGAGTCGAATAGGAAACCTTATAGTCGCCCCAAACCTTTATGCAATGATAGTTCTCAGAACCAACGAGAACTGTTAATATCGGCATAAATATGGTATTATAAGCAGCCGTGCATATATTATTCATTGTAATATAAATTCCAATAGTAATAAGTATAATGAAAATAAATCACATCATTAACTCCTTCAACGTTATAAATAGCGTTACGTTATGTCTGCTAATTACCATCATTATATTCATTTCATACAATTTAATGTATTCTCATTACGTAGAAGAGTAACTCATATTAAACGCCAACGAAATGTGCTATTAATTAATATTAACATCACCTTGCTTCTACCTTAACTGTGAAAGTATTATAATAAGAGTTATGAATTTATCGATATAATAATGTATTGATATATTTTCTAATCCCATCACTAGACTATGTTCACTTTAACGAGAATTAGGTTAGAATTTTTGACAGATGTTTTTGGTTAGACTGTCAAATATTACATAAATAGGTATTGGTAAGTGTGATACAGTGCTGCAGAATTGTATTGGAAGGATATACACAAATATTTCGGATGCTACGTTTTAGGTCGTACGTAATAGAGGACAACACAGTAGCTAATGTAAATAAAAGCTGGAAAAGAAACAATGGTGCCAATTCTGTTGTCACAAAATTCTCTTATCTTAGCTAAAAATCTCTAAAATCTAGTTTAGTCCTGTCAAACGACATTTCGTATTCTGAAATCGCTAAAAGTGACAGGACTAAACTAAATTTTAGAGATTTTTAGCTAAGATAAGAGAATTTTGTGACAACAGAATTGGCACCAATATCTAATAATATTGTAACCGCACGAATGCTGCAATGATTTAATTGTCACTTTGCTTTTTGCGAATTTATTCACAAAGTCTGCATAACAAAAAAAAAATATAATCCACATATTGTTACTCCTATTCTAGGTGTATGTTAGTTTGTTCGTAATATGAAAATGAATCCCAGTTTCCCTTGGTCAACTTTGAGAACGACTTTACCGATTTCATTCATCTTCTTTTTTAAGTTTTCTAATACTCTGTAGAAAGTTCTTACGGAAAGAAAAGATAAGAAAATTGAATAATTACAAAAAACTTAACATCTATTTTAACCTCGCGAGTTTGACAGTTCGTCTAAGACAGGACAACGTCTGTCGGGTCTGTTAGTAATATAACATTTGCAAAGCATCCGCGACACGAGACTCAAACGTAGAAAAGAAGATACATATAAAACAGCAGATCTAGTAGTCGAAGATGAATCATCATCAGCCGCAACAATAAAAACTTATACCACGAGCCTAACAAGGCAAGCGTTCCATGCTGTCAGCTTTACATCAATTAGAATAATGACGCTGTCCTACTTAAATGAAAATATATCTGGCATCTAATAGCACGCTTGCTAAACACCAGCAATCGATTATCCAATACAGTCAAACTACGTAATGTATCAAGCTTTACCGAAACATGGCATTACATACGGCTGAAAGTTAGGATACCGTTTGACGGACATACAAAACGAGCCTTTGAAATTTGCTGCAGCTACTGCCGTGGGTAAATATGCCCGAATCGGGAGCTTAATGACGTGAAACTCGCCTTTGAGAGCATGTGTGGCTAGCCCGAATAGGGTACGTACTTACAAACTCTTGTGTCACTCGAGATTGTGCTAGCTAATTTAATACCATACAGGTTCTACAGAAGGCGCTGTATTTTAAGAAGTGAATAGCCTGTATCAATGCATTCGGCAAGAAAGGAAAATGAAAATATATTGTTGTTAAATGCAAAGTATTACATTCCCTTAATCGCACGAAAAACTGTTCCCACTGAAAAGAGTGAGCTCACACATCACATAGAGAACTCAAATATAACCATAAAAACATAAATAAGGACTCTAATGACCCAAATAATGAAATAATTGCAACCACGTAACTTATAATTATTGCTCTCCCAACTATTACAATATAAAGGTTGACAATACCAAACTACTCTGTGGATGGACTACCGCGTCGTGGGATCCCGGCATATTCGAATAAAACATTTATTTACCTAAACTAATATTATAAATATGAATATCAATTTGTTCGTTTGTTACCCTTTCACGCCTTAATTACTCGACCGATCATCATGTAATTTCGCATACACATCGTCAGGAGTACAAAAATTAACGTAGGCTATCTTTTATCCAGGAAAAGTTTCTGGTTTCGAGCGAAAAGCAGTAGTAGGTAATAAAACCTATTTACATAAAATAATTATCTTACTACTGGTCTGCTTATCGATTATACTATAACATAACAGTTACATAACATTTATAACGTAACATTACGTAAGTATAACATAGGATAAGACTGCGTCTAGCCTTTGTATTCACTGGGGGTTAGTCGGCTGGCTTCACTGAAAACCTTTTACTGCCCGTTTCTGTACAATATTATAGGTTTGTTACTTGTATATGCTTCGTACGGTCAGCAGGATAAGTTTTTTATGAAATTTAGTGACGCAGGGCTAGTGAATGCGACTATATTATATATTATATGATGTCTCAGATTTGATTCACGGAGCGGGCTAAGTGTTATTAAGTATATAATATACCAGCCATGTATTAAACTGTCCTACTGCTGGGCACGGGCCTCTTGTCAGTGTGAGAAGGGTTACGCCATAGTCCACCACGCTGGCCCAGTGCGGGTTGGCAGACTTCACATATCGTCAAGAACATTACGGAAAACTTTCAGACATGCAAGTTTCCTCACGATGTTTCCTTTCACCGGTAAAGCGAGCGATGATTAACTCTTTAATACGCACATAACTTCGAAGAGTCAGAGATGCGCGCCTTGGAAAGAACTCGAGACCTCGTGGCAGCGTGGCAGTTATATAGTTTAAAAACTTTATTACCATAAGAATTACAATAATTCATTTACTCATTTAAAATTTTTATTAGTTTTAAACTTTTTTTTTTTAACTATTGATATTTTCTTTTTCTTGCCATTTTTCTAAATTATTGTATTTTTATCGGTCCTCGATAAGTGTGCAAAATTTCAAATCAATCCGTCGGTTGGGGGTGAAAAGATTCCGTTACATAGATTCATAGATGAAGAAAAGCGTGATAAAAAGTACTGTTTCCGAGGGATAGAAATGTATCGACAAAATTTAGATTAACGCGAGCGCCGCTGCTGGTAAAATTAAGTTATAGTATAAAAATAACAGTAAGCTACAAACCACAAGTGAAATAGCAACCTGCTATTTTCTTATACGTTTGTAACACAGCATTGCACATACAATTGCCAATTATATTCTGTTTTGTCTAAGCTACTTAATATGGCCCAACGAGCGTTGCGCAGTTCTTTAGTAATCCTGTCTTAAGTGGATAATTTTGTGGTAACTCTCACGCATTTTACCTTACATAGGTTAGCGAGGCTTGTGGTTACTTGTGCTGATAGTTTAATCTTGATTTGATGGTCTGACTGATATGTGACAAATGTAGTTTAAGTAGTGTTTTACTTTGAATGCTAAGTTTGTTAGAATCATATTCAAAGAGATTGGTTACATTTGAAAATATAAAAAGAAAAGCAAACACTACATAAAATCAGCCAGTGTTTATTTTTTATATTTTTATTGTTTCTTTAATTTGGAATTTCTTTGTTTGACATGGTACCACCAGTCTTCAGTAAGCAAAGCAAGAATTTACTGCAATCTACACTTAAAGGAATCTGCTCACTACCCCGTCTCATACCATGACCGTGCTAGGAAAGTGTCAGGCAAAAAAAATATTCTTTGTAAGGAAATGTATAAGACTATGCCTACTAGACCGTTCCATCACCGACCAGCAGTTCCTATAGCAGGGCGTATCGTGTTGCTTTTCGTGTCTGATACGTTTCAAGCACGGTCATGGTATGAGACGGTGTAGTGGACAGACTCCTTAAACCTGAACTTTTGCTCGAACTTAAGTAACCAATTTAGAGAATTTCTTCCACTCTAAAGAAGGTTCAAACAAAGCAACCTTGTAATGTTGCCAAGATCCTTAAGGTGATGGTATAATGTCAGCAGAAACTAGTGACTTATTCGATAATATGGTTTAGGTGGTCTTCTCACCATTGCCACTGCGTCGAGTGATGTGGGTTTGATCCCCAAACTAGATAAAAAAACCGCATATAGTTTCAATCAAAGAATAATAAAGTCTCGAATTGATTTGCACACAACATGTTACCTACTTGCTTTGCGTGGTCAAAAACCTAATGCACATGCCTAGTATCTATTGTCAATTTATTCGAATATAATTCGAATACAATCGTGCACATCGTTAACAGATCGTTAACCTAAGTAAATTAATAATTCTGTATCTAAAGTCAATCCCAGATGTGCAAGCCCAAACATCTTATCTCGCCTCTTTCACTAATTATGTATACGAAACATGATGAGAAGCAATTATAATAAGGCTCGTGACGGCACAACGGTGGTAGACACTCAACAAATGGTCACTCCGAGGAATGCGACCGATTAACATTTACATAATTGAGATGGGACGCTGCACGGTGTCCTACTCACACGGACCGTCTGTGTCCAGTTGAAGTGCGCAGCTATATGTTCTGTGTTAGCTTTTGAGTTCAGACAAGTTTTTGAACGTTAAGTTCGACTTTTTGTTGTTGCGGAACGATAAATTCAGTGTCCGATTTGAGAGCAGTAATTTTTATGATGATTCTGATTTGAGTAATCTCACTAACAACTATAGATACTTTGACGTTCATAGATGTTACTTTGTGACTAAAATGAAAAACGTGGTTTATTTTTCACTTTGCACTTAGTAATACGTTAATAGCAGTTTAACCTATTGAGCTGCAGTGGCACCGGCGGCCAGACACGGTAGGGTTGCATTCCACAATAGGTTGTTATTCCAAAAATTGCCAGGTTTAAAGGCTTAGACCATAAAGCACCACCCTGACTCAAAAGTGTGTGCAGGTAGAATTCACATCAGAATATTAATGTGAACTATCAGATATGCTGGTTTTCTGATAAAGTTGACTGGTCTTCACCGTACAAGCGTAATTAACTAGTTACCAACTATGCGTGTAACTTCGAAAGTACTTCCCGTGGTTATCTAACGATCTTCCTGTTATCACCGCTAGTTACTATATTAGTTAAGGTCATCAAGAAGATAACATTTCATTTTTATACAGACAATTATTAAAAACTGTTTTCATTTCATTTTAAAGTATAAACTTTAATAATATTGTCTTATGTTTACGCGAATGTTATACATTGAAATTAAACACTTTATACGGATTTTATCACGTTGTTTATTTTACTTTAAAACACTTTTATTCCATAATTAATTAATTAAATTTGAAAACTCTAACACTACTATTATTGAACTTTACTATGCTATTTAATTTAATTAAAACTATTTATATTTAAGTTTACACTTTGCCCCGACGTAACTTTAAATGAAATCACGCACCTCCGAATTTTCGAACTTATGTAAGTACGTATAAAATAACGTATTATCGCTCGCTCTAACAATAAAAGACAACATCGGCTTTAACGGTTTCCTTCAGGAAACCTGCATGACTGAAAGTTCTCTATAAAGTTCTCGAAGATATATACAGTCTGCCAATCCGCACTAGGCCAGCGTGGTGGACTATCTAGTAGTCTAACCTTTCTTGAAGGGAACTCTTCTGAGAAGAGGCCCGTTCCCAGCAATATTACAATTATTTTTAGTAACCTCAGGAGCTTAGCTTACCATCTATATTTTAAAGCCTTATTTCATAGGCAAATGGTTCGTGTGAGTACAGTCGTAACCATGACATTCCATGCATGTATTATCATTGACTGAGAAATCAAATTATTCAAAATAACAAAGACTAAGGACGTAATTTATTCCTGAGAATATTAATCAAGGGTTAGCTAACGGGAGTGTTCATGCACCTGCGTCTTCATCCTCCGTGATGACGGACTGACACGGTACGGAAATAGGCAACGTTTTGCCTTTGACCAAACGCAGAGAGTAAACGTTTAAATGGTCTTCTCACCACGCCGTTCGCCGAGCGTAGATTCGATGGCTAAACGAGACAAATATTTGTATGTCGATAAATGTTTGTTGCAAATGTAAGCCTTTTTTGTGTCCGTTATTTGAGTGTTTGTGAACTCTTTGATAAGGCAGCGATTGGTCATCGTGTATTTTAAAGAAGTAATAAATGTTTAATAGATGTAGTAGGTATAGCTGTAAATTGTGCGCGAATCGAGTTCGAACCCACGTCGCGCACCTCTCACTTTCGGAAGTTATACGACTTTTCGAAATTATGTGCGTATTAATTGACAATTATCACCTGCTCCGTGCCTCGGAGAGCACGTTAAGCCGTCGGTCCCGGCTGCCATGAACATCTATGGCAGTCGTTATTGGGAAGTCAGTGCCCTACAATATCCTGACACTGGTCTAGCCTTAGGGTATCGTTAGCCTTCGGGTTGCGGAGGTCAGATGGCAGCCGCTCCGTGTAATAACTGATATTCAGTCAAATCCGGTTAGACCGGAAAAGCCGACCCCAAGTGACTTGGGAATAATAAAGGCTAGGGAGAAGAAGAGTATAGCTGTAAATTATTGTAAAAGTACATGAAGCACGGATCTTCCGCGCCCCGTAATAAGCTTTTATTTGAGCTTACGGGTGATGGTAAGATTATGGAAGCAAATGGTAAGCTTTTGGGTATACATAAAAGTAGCGACAATGCGTTTAAAATACCCAAGCGTTTCAGACGCGTCGACTCTACATAGACTTATATACTGTGTAATCAACACAAGCGATTACCGACCAACATAACCTTACTATCATTACAGCGCCTATTGACCTCTGGACCTAATATTTGCCACGGGCACAGAGCAATAATCATAAACATGGGGTAAACCGAACAGCCAATTCGTTCGCTAATTTAAATCGAAACAGGTCTTTGAAATTAAACTACATTCAACTATATTTCAAAAACATTACTTCTTAATTATTTGGAATATTTCTCTTTTTTTTTAAAACAGAGAACTCCCTACAAATTATGCCTGTGTCACGGGGGATTTTACATACATTTAAACAACGGACATGAAGAGCACCTGGACTTAGAATAACCATTTGTGGATCACACAAAGTTTTATCCCGCATGGGATTCGAGCCCATATCACTTAGCGCAATGGCTGTGGCAAGCCGGTCACATACTACGTCATTGTGCAGTCATCAATTGTAAAGACATTTCTATTGACACTTTCACCGAGGTATCACCATAAGTCTATTAAATAAAAATGTCTACCACGTCAGAATTAACCCCCTTGTATCGATTCACGTGACTAACTTTCAAGTTAAATGACATATAAGTATGTTTACTCAGCCGTGTCTGTATTAAGCCTTTGTGAAATGATGTCTTTGAACGCTATACTATACCTATTGAATATTAGGCCTATTGAATTTATTTTCTTTTATTAGGAATAGACTTTGCCTGTGGCTACACTCGCATAAATATTATGTTACGGTAAGGTTATGACAATTTTCTATTTCTCGGAAACAGTACCTTTATCTGGATGGAAGTTACCCTATGTATCCGAGACAACGTGTATTCGAAAATTTTATGATAATCGGTCGAGTAGTTAAGGCATGAAATCGTAACAAGCAAACTCACATTCAGATTTGTAATATTAACTAGATTTTTCCGCGGCTTCGCTCACGTAAATGTAGGTTAAGTTAGGTAGGTAGTAACAGTTCTCTTTTCTGAATGAAATGTCTATATCGTTTTCTGTACCCCTGACAACGTGTATCGAAATTTCATTATAATCGGTCGAGTAGTTAAGGCGTGAAAGTGTTACAAATTAACTCACATTTGCATTTATAATATTATTTAGGATACTAATAGGATTTTATAAAACTAGTATTCCTATTCACCCCTCGAGTTAAGGTTTAATGCTTGTGTTTGGGGTACGTTTTTGTCAGTAGTGTAAGGGGTAGGATTCGAACCCTCACTCACGATCGCAAGACTAGCAGGTCATCCATTAGACTATTTATGAATTATTATAACAAAGAAAAGCGTCGTAGGTTCAGTACTGTAATATGGTTTTGAGTTCGATTATCGGATAATGTAAAGTGCTAAGTTTTGTTACGTAATTTTGCTATAAGCGATTTCTCGTTAGCATAATGAAGTCTGAAACTGTAATATCTCTTGAAGTTGTGTTGATAACCTCACAGTATAAATTTGCTTTGAGGTTTCGTGTGATCGTGAGATCCCCAGATTTGATTCCCGAATCTGGACAAATGACATTCGCTTTTCTGTCAGGAATTTCTAAATACGAATACTAATAAAGTGCCTTACAGAATTGTCTGCTGTTTTATGGAACTTAAAAATGTACAGCTGACGAAAAGTAGGTGTTTTTTTTTTACAACGGACACAAAGAACATCCAGTCTCAGAACAACCATTTGTGGATCACACAATGTATTGTCCTGAATGGGATTCGAACCCACAACACTCGGCGCAATAGCAGTGGAGACGTCAAATTATAAAAATGTGAAAGTGCATGTATAAAAAAAAGTATATGTGTATGTTAATCCATTGTTTAGTACCCATAGTACAAGCTCTGCTTAGATTGGGCTAGATAGTGTTGCGTGTATGTTATAGAATATTATATTTGTATATAAATTCTGTAAAGTATATCTTAATTCCAACATATCTCTTCAATATTGATCACGCGTCCTGGTGAGGGATTAACAGAAAATATGGATGGACGTAATGAGCAATCACGGTACGTGGCCGAATTGATGACTGCAGTTAACGTTGCAGTGTACCTACCTAAAGCTTCATTTAATACGTACATAGCATCACGACTATGTCTGTGAGGGGTAAGCAGAGACTACAGATCCTTGAGTATCAGAGGTAGAAGTGTTTTACACGCACTTGAAGCTAGCTATAGTTTTAAGTCCTCCTGAATGGGGGCAAGACTTTTACAATCTACCATAAAGTCCTAGATGCCGTGATGCTGCAGAGAATGTCATGACATAACAGAAAAATCTCTCCTTCTCTCGCTCTCTGTTATTTGTGGTTTTGTAATTATGTTATCTTTTTTAATACTTTTGTAAATATATATTAAATTAATTCGTTTTAAAATTAATAATGTAAATATATTGTAAAAACAAAAAAAAAGAACTTTTCGTCTGATCAGGGGATCGAACCCGAGACCTCACGCTAACGCAATCAGCAAAAAAATCTTCGGACAACTACCATCTTAGTCTCCCCGTGACCATGGCTGCTGAAAAGCACCCGAAACGTCGGGGAAAGTGTAAACCAAAAATAAATAGATTTAATAGTTTAAATAATTTTATTTGCTTATAAATTAGTCAAAGAAAATCTTGTTAGAATATTCACAACTAGATATTTCCCGCAAGTTTGCTCGCATAAATGTAGGTTAGTTAAGTAACATTACTTTTTTTTTGTTTATAGGTACCCTATCTCCTATTCTATACTCCTGATAACGTGTATGCGAAATTCCATGATGATGGGTCTAATAGCCAAGACGTTAAAGCGTAACAAACTAACAAATTCACTATCGCATTTATAATATTAAATCACGATTAGCTACTATATTATATTATAATATAACATAAACACGATGATGTGTTCTTGCCAGCAAACTTAACAATATATTCAACTAAAGAGGATAATATAATTTTAAGAAAAATATCACGGAATATCTCATTATAACTAATGTTCAAGAAAAAGGATTTACTCGAACTAAAGATCACATACCTTGTCAAGTTCATTATAGAAGGTATAATACGTAATTTTCTAAACAAGTGAACTATAACAAGAGGGTATTATAAGGAGCAGTTTCTGACTACGACACAATTGACCTACAAGAATTCATTTTATAAAATCACACTTTACTTAATAAGTTCTCTAAGAGCTGAGAAAATCAGAACATTTACTTCAGCACAATTTTATTTCACACCACTCTGTTTGTAGAGAAATTATTTCGAATTCTTTATTATATTTGATTTTGTTATTAAAAGGATTGCTAGGAATTAAGCCAGGATATAGTTCTAGTACTGTAGATATTGTTGTTTCATTATTAAATTGATTTAGCCGGTGACTTAAACCGTAGTACACAGAGTGATGATACCATATTTCCAGTTTTACTTAACGGAATAAAATAAAACCTGTGGAAACCTCAAGTTATCAAAGCGTGAAAACAATATCGAAATCTGTTCTGTAGTTTCTGCATGCTGCCAGTACGAATACATCAAAACACTAATATCAAATGTTCAGAATCCGCTAAATAATCGATTTCAAATAGTTTAAAATATTATTTAATAGCAAACAGAAGTTGTAACTGTTATATAATAGTATAGATATATAAATAGATATATTTGAGGACAATCGTAACCATATTTTTATTTATTGTAGTTCTGACATAGAGAAGTCTGTACCAGCAATGCTTTGGAATTAAACAATTTAATCAACTGTCTCGCCCGGTTCGCCCTTATTACAGAGTTAAACAATATGTAACTTGAGTAGATATATAATTAATTATACTAAGGTGCCAAAGCCATACTTGATTGACGTTTCGAAAATAGATTTCGTTAATAACTTCATTTACATTTGCCTAATAATAATTAGAATGTCTTTGCCAACGTCGTAACGAAGAAACAAGAATAACTGCACTTAAATAATTATGACATTTTCTTTAATGTTTCACATTCTTTTTTACACAAAAAGCTAGATTTCATTGAATATCACATTAAATTAAATCGAAAGTGATAATAAATGTTATTAAAAAATTTAAGTCTGTTTCAGCAAGCCATATCCATTTTGCTCATAATATCATACGCTTAATATAAAGGATTATTAAAAGCATATTATTATTTAGTTGCCTTACGTATTAGTTATAAATTTAAATTTTCAATATCGTTACCAAATAAAGCAAGATTAAAGAATAAACATTATAATAATAGATTGCTATTCAAATTCTAATCAGCTGTGAAAATAAATCTCTGAGCAAATCTCTTATTCTTAATATACACATTGTCAGCAAAGGTGAACATTTATTTAAAGGGCAAATAATAAATATAAGGAGAAAAAAGAAATACTTTCACTAGACGAAATCATTTAAAACGTTGGCAGTAAATTTCTCTTCAAGACGTCTGTGCACTTTGCAGGTTGATCTATGCGTCTGGAGAACTACACTAAAAAAAAAACAATGATTTATTTGTTTTATTAAAACTTTTGTTGATGTGAAATTATAGCAGTGTTGAGTGTGCAGAAAATAAATATTCATATGAAATGTTGCAGTAGCATGTTTGTCACTTAGTCTGATATGTTCATCGGCATCGACTGTCTTTTTTACAAAAACAGCCATAGACAGTGTCACTTTTATCACTCTTTTTACATACAATACTAGTATCTCAGAGAATTCAACAGATGTAATAATATACATAAATAAATTACATTTAAATAAACTTCGATTTCTAGACTAACTCTCAACTAACTCTAACATGATAACAGCTATGCCGTGAAATTCATTATATGTTCAACCTCCGCAAATAAACAGCATTTAAACCAAATTTCATCAATACCTGTAATGTTTAATGGATTAGCCGTAAAGTAACTTCATATTTGTAGTATTATTATGAATTAAATAATAGTATATCTATCCTATACAATGTTTTCAAAAATAATCATCAGTGCGTCGTAGCGCGTCGTAGGAATAGCGCGTTGTAACGTTGCCGCTCCGCTCGCATTGCGCTCGCGACGTGAATAAATAATAACTTAAGTTCGTAAATGGAGTGTCAAAAATGCAAAAAAGGACTATCCAAGAAAGGATCTCATTTCCTATGTCAAGGTCAGTGCCAAGGAACCTTTCATAGAAGCTGCGTAAAAGGATTGGTAGCTGATTTGAAAGCGGGTAGAAACAGATTATACTGTAATAACTGCGAAGAGGATGAGTCGGAAATCGAGGAACAGGAAGGAGATGACCGAGAACCTGACAAGATCCTAAGGGATATTCAAAAAAATGTACGTGTAATCCCTGGACTCATGAAACAGCTTGATTCCATAAAACAGAGTATGTCCCTGCTGTCCGATAAATACGACACTCTGCTAACGGAACATGAAAAATCAAAAGTTAAAATACATAAACTAGAAAAGACCGTAGAACACATAAACAATAAGTGTACATATTTGGAAAAATGCAACGTCGCCTTAGAACAACGAGTGCACGATTACGAGCAAACTGCACGTAAACATAACCTCGAAATTGTGGGTATAGAACAGATGCCGGATGAAAACTTGAAGGAAATAATTAACAAGATTGGAAAGATGATTAACGCCAGCAGCGACGATATTGATTGGGTGAGGAGAAATCAACCACGAAAACAAGGAGTCAAAACTGCTTCAATAATCGTAGGATTTAAGACCTCAGGAACCGAATCCCGCGACGCCTGGCTGACCCAACGTCGGAAACTCACGGATGTAACGAGTGATAAAATAACCGGTGGAACCAACAATAGTAAAATATATATAAATGAAGATTTGACTAAGGCTACAAGAACATTACTATGGAAAACAAAGAAAGAACTACACAAAATATACAAGTATATCTGGGTGTCTAAAGGTAAAATACTGGTTAAGAAGAATGAAGGTGAAAATTCGATCTGGGTGAGATCTGATAATGATATCGGCGATCTACTTAATACAAAAACATACGTCCATAATTAATGTGTGTTCTTATTCTATATAAATACATAATCATGTAAGTAAGTGTCTAAAAACTTTATCAAAATTCACGACCCTAGACAATATTGAAATAATTACTGATAATACGATTACAGCAGTTGAAATAGAAAATTTAAACATTTGGTTATCATCTATAAAATATAAAAATGACTTTTGTATAGTACACATAAATATAAGATCTTTAAAAAAGAATTTTAACGAATTATCAGTTACTTTACACAATAATTTAAAATACATCGACATAATAATAATTACAGAACCAAACATTAATTTTGATTCGATAAATTACTATAAGATTACAGGATTTGATATCTATAGTGTAACAAGAACGGGGCGAACCGGGGGAGGCGTACTTGTTTACACGCGTGAGTCATTAAAGGCCCGAGTGAACGAGTCGGTAGTGACACAAAATATGCACTCGGCAGAGTGCGTTTCCATTGCGCTCGACAATTGCGGGAGTGATCCGGTTCATTTGTTATGTATTTACCGACCTCCAAAAATTAACAAAAAAGATAAAATAAAACAATTTCTCGAAGATTTACGTAACATTTTAGAACATTTGCCAATAAAGAATAACTTAATTATATGTGGAGATATAAATATAAACTTATTGAAAAGCCAAGATAGCCATGTAATGGAATATGAAACTTTATTAGCGGAATTCGGATTAATTAAATGCATAAATAAAATAACACGCAAAGAAATCATGAAAGGAAATATCGTTGAATCATGCCTAGATCATATATATATTAGGGCACCGACTGCACATATAAATTCTGCGGTAATACAGCATAAAAATATCGGATCACTTTATGGTGTCGGCCGCAGTGCGGTGGAACCGCGCTCCTCAGAGTAGCGTACGCGCTGGCAACAGCGCATCACTCGGGCGATTAGCCGACGAAAGGAGTGGGAGAACTATACCTACCACGTATCGCCGCCGCGTTCTTGATAATCGTTTAGTTAGAGAGCGATTATTAAATACTGATTTTAAAACATTATTATCTACTGAATGTCCGGTAGAATTATATAATTCTTTTAAGCAACTATTCATCAACATCTATAATGATTGCTATAAAATAGTAACTGTAAGTGAAAGTTATAGAAATAATAAAAGTTGGGTTACGAATTATTTAAAAAAGGTAATAAAGGAGAGAGATAGACTATTTAAGGTGTGGTGCAGTGATCCAAAAAATATGGTTAAAAGATTAGAATATACTAAACATAGAAATAAATGTTATAAAACCATAACTAAATGTAGAAATGAATATGATAGACAAAGTATTATTAACTGTAATAAAAATATTAAAAAGATATGGGACAGAATAAATATACTATTAGGAAATAGGAAACAATCACTAGATACTATGATATTATCTAATATGAACATGCAGGGAAACACGAAAGTTATAGCTGATGGGTTTGCGACTACTTTTGATGAGGAAATCCAACGAATTAAACATATATGTGACGATAAATGGTTAAGTAGATGCAATTACGTGCAAAAATCTGACAAAAATATGAGATGGCAACCAGTGAGCGACAAATACGTAAGGAAAATAATTAAAAATATGAACGCTAACAAATCACCTGGGAGCGATCTCATACGGATGTCAGATTTAAAAATAATAGCTAACAAGATAAGTCCTATTATAGCGAAGTTAATTAATTTATCTGTTGAAAAACATAAATTTCCCGATAAACTTAAAGAAGCAATAATACGTCCTATATATAAAAAAGGCGACCGTAAGATATACTCTAATTATAGGCCGATAGCAATTTTATCTAGTGTTGACAAAGTGATAGAAAAGTGCATAATAAATCAACTAGGGAACTATTTAAGTACAAATAACTTAATAAATAAATCACAGCACGGTTTTCAAAAAGGAAAGGGTACCAATACATTATTGTCCAATTTTACTAACGAAATTAATAACTATTTAAACGAGAAAAAAATTGTAGTAGCAATATTTTTTGATTACAAAAAAGCTTTTGAAACTTTAGAAACAAACACGCTAATAACATCATTAGAAGAGTGTGGCGTGGAGAGGCCTCTGAAAGAATGGTTCAGAGACTACCTCACTTCACGCTGCTACCGGGTCAAGATAGGGGACACGTTTAGCGATGAAAAATTGGTCCGATGTGGGGTACCGCAGGGCTCAGGAAGCGGTCCCGTATGCTATTTAATGCATGTAAATAGCTTATGTAATGTGCTACAACATTGCTCAGCGCACATGTTCGCGGACGACCTGTGTATCTTGCGAGCCGGTACGGACCTCGCTGAAACGTGTCAAGTAGTTCAGCAAGACGTGGACGTAGTAGTGAAATGGTCGCATGATAACGGAATCGTATTAAATACCGATAAAACACAATATATGATCATACACTCGCCCTACTTACCATTAAAGGAAAATCCTCTAACACTATACACTCACACTTTTGATTGCATTCATGGTAACTGTGTCAATTGTGGTTGCAAACCTATTCAGAGAATAAAATGTGTTACTTACTTAGGTATTAAAGTTGACGAGCATTTCTCATGGATAGAACATATAAATTTCTTGATAAATAAACTAAGAAGTATATTGAGTAAATTTTACCACTTAAGTTACCGAGTTCCTAGTAGCACCCTAAAAATTCTGTACACTTGTATGGTGGAATCTGTAATGGATTATGCTCTTGACTGCTATGGGCTTACATTTAAATCCTACATTGAAAAATTAGAAAACATACAAATTAGGTTCCTAAAACTACTAGTGGATAAAAAAACTAAAAATAAATATAAAAATGATTATTATAAACTTTTCAAAATTTGTAAAATATTACCGGTCAGACTGAAACATAAATATATTCTCGCAACCAATAACCATGGCAGACATGAGCATAGCTCATTGCTGACAAAAGTGTGTAACAATTATAACACCCGAGCGATGTCATCTGGTAAATATGTAGTACCGAGAGTTAATAATGTCTATGGAGACCGAACATTAAACAAACGTATCCCTTATATACTCAACAATTTACCAGATGAAATCAGGGACGAAGAAATAAAATATAAATTTAAGAATAAACTAAAAAAATATCTACTCAGTACACTGCCATAACTTGTCTATATGTATATATATGTATGTATGTGTGTATATATGTATATGGGTGTGTGTATGTATGTATGTGTATATATATATATATATACCTAACGGTTGTTTTTCTATTACTATTTTGTTTTTATAGATTAATATTACTATACACTTTCATAAATTATATTAAACTATGATTGTAAATCGATCCAACAGACAAACTATGTACATATAGTTTTGTTGGACTTAGTGTTAAATTGTAAGAACTACTATGTACCTTTATTAAATAAATAAATAAATAAATAAATAAATAAGCCACGCATTGCATACCGATGGCGTAATTAAATCGAAATGCCATACAAAACATTGACGCGGATATTCGTCGGTGAAACATCCCCTCCCTTCATTGCCTAGCAACTATCCCCCAGCCCCCTACACAGGGGTATGTTGCCAGACGGCGAGACGACGAGACAGGGGGTGCAACCGCTTAATGAAATCACCACTGTATACCACTATACTACGTCTCAGTATAGTGACAATGAGTTTTTGGTGGCCATTTTTAAGCCCTGTTAACATGACAAAATGGCTGATACGATTTTTGATTTGTTTTGTTCATGGAGTTTTATTTATTGATGGATTGGATCTTCGTTAAATATAGTTTTTGTTACACGTTGTTTTTAAATCGTGGACATCTTTAAAGTTATTTTGAAAGAGATGATAAACATTTAATACTTGAGGTAGGTTATGTCTCGCTCACACAAAAAGTAAACGTTACGTGCCGAAGTAAGAAAACGTATGTTCGATCGAACTATAGACTACGGTATAACTTTTTAAGAATGTCGTCGTCTCATAATATGTATGTTATTTTTTTCCGGCTACAACTGATGGTACATTTTTGGTGTTATGACACAAATTATAACAGATATTAGTGAACTGCTATTAGCAAACATTTTGAAACTAATAAGAGTGTTATTTTTTGTGATTTTGTATACTTTAACTTATCAGCCAGTGACTTATGTCACTATGATGAAAGTTAACATACCGTTTTGTATGAAAACAAATGACGCTCACTGCGCTATGACTCCGACGTGACAAAAATTTCCACTTGCCCCGGACACATCGATGACATGATGAGTTACTATCGTGTCACGTTCTATTATGTAACGCATGTATACATGTATTCTGGTAGCAAGACCACATGACACAAATTCTGATTGGAGTTATTCAGCCTTAGTGAAATTCGATGATTTTGTTATAAATTTTCTCTTTTTACTGACACTAACAGTACATACATACCTGAGTTCAAATATTACACAAAGGGAATTAAAGATATTTTCGTTTTTATACATTGCACCCATACACGTAGCCGTCTGACAAATACACGAGACACCTTTCTCAAAGTACAGCTCACAATAATACAAATATAATAATTTCAAGAAACGCTGCAGTTTTTATTATTTATTGAAAACATGTGTGACAAACATACGATGTTAATAAACAATTTTCTATTTTCATATGAGATATAAATTACTCTCCAACCAGCAATGCAAATTTAAACCTTAATGCGTTTATACTACGTGGGTAACATGAGCACGTTAAGGCACTTGCGCGGGATGTATGCATCGTGCAAGCGACCGACACGAGTCACCCGCAAGGAACCCTAGGTATGATTAACTTGCGCATGTAGCTTTCGTTGGTAGCCGACGCCAGTAAGTTGCATTGTCCAAGCACTAAAAATAATAGGATTCGTGACATAAATTGGACAGCAGATAATATAATATAATTCACTATCTCAGATAAATTCATGATATTTTTAATTTATGGTCTGATTTTATACGTATCATCGATCTTATATCGCGGGATTTCGTGTGCAAACTACTATAACGATCTCAGGCCTCACCTAAACACGTAAAATCAATATATAGATTGGCAACATGGAACCCACATACTAAAAATTATAATTTGGGTCCTACGTAACCACAATTTTATTATTTTTGACGGCCTCGTTGGCGTATTGGTTAGTGTAACCGACTGCCACGCCTGAGGTCGCGGTTCGCGTCCCGCACAAATCAAACATTTGTGTACATGGACTTGGATGTTTGTCTTGGTCTGGGTGTTTCTAATATGTATGTATTTCCAAATAAAGGATATATGTATGTTTATCCATTGTCTAGTACCCATAGTACAAGCTCTGCTTAGTTCGGGCTAGATGGTATTGTGTGTTTGTGATAGAATATTATTACTATTATAAGATTGAAGGGATAAATAAGCGATTAAGACAGAGCCTCCCTGATTTCAGCATGAATAGGCCGGCTCGACCGGGGAAGAACTACCCTTTCACAGAATATCGACGTAAAATAGCAGTATTCCTACTGTTTGTGTTTCGTTCGGTGAGTGAGAGTGCCGGAGGCTCTATCACCCTCTTTCCCTCTTCCCACATCCTTTCCTAAAGGGTCGGCAACGCGCAAGTGACATCTAGTGTTGCAGGCGTCCATAGACTATGATGACCACTTACCATCACGTGGGCCATGCTTGTTTGCCAACAAAGTAGTATAAAAAAAAAACAAAACGGAGACGTATTACATCCACAATTCGCCAAATATGATTTCAGTTCTAGGTAATAGACAACAAGCTCTTCTGAACGACGCGCTGCTTCAAAATTTCTCCACAGAACAACCTAATAAACCTTTAACCGAACTGGGCATCTAATTTTTTAAGGTTACATGCTAACTTATGCCATGAGAATGAAAGTTTCAAGGCAACAAGAATTATTAACATTTTGTACGTAGTGTATATTTATAACGCAAATTATAGTGCCCACATAAAGTATCGAAGCGCAGCTGTTATAAAAAAAAATAAGCTATCTATAAGTCCAGCTTATTTTATAAATATAGCCAGCTATACAAGCTACAGGGCAATCAGCACGTGATTGCCATACACTCATTACCGAATGAGCGAACGTGGAAATGAACCACAGATTGCAATAAAACAGCTGTTGCGGAATAATGACATGTGTGCTTCGGAAAAAATGTAATTACATTTACATTTAAAGTCATTTACTTTATTATTTAGGCTATAAACTATATTATATATAACTATATTATAGTTGTACTCAGTGCCAAGATGTGTAATATTCTTGTATTTTGCGGAAGATTAATGTATTGCTTTGTACTGTGGTAAATATAATGTTATGTTATTGCGTGGTATAACGTTATATATCTAACTAGATATTGCCCGCGACTTCGGTTGCATAAAAGTAGGTTAGGTTATGTTAGTAACGGAACTTTTTCTAAATGAAAGCTACTCCATGTCCCTGTCTGTTCCCCTGACTACGTTTATGCGAAATTTCATGATGTTCGGTCGAGTAGTTAAGGCCTGAAAACGTAACAAACAAACAAACTCACATCTTTATATATACATATAATTCTTCAGTACGTGTGTTGACAGTGAACTCCTCCTAAACGGCTGGACCGATTTAAATGAATTTTTTTGCGTGTGTTCAAGTGGATTCGCCTATACATGACAACGTCTGTCGGGACAGCTAATTCTCATATATAATACTAGTTTTTCCACGGTGTTTCATCATCATGTCCCGTTCCCGTGGGAATATCGGGATAAAAAGATAGCCTATATGTAAATCCAGATCGCCAGCTATCTACATACCAAGTTTCATTGCAATCGGTCCAGTAGTTTTTACGTGAAACAATAACAAACATCCATACATCCATACAAACTTTCGCGTTTGTAATATTAGGATTAGGTGGGATTTTTTTGTAAACAGTGCAGAATCTCGTGAAGGACCTGCGTAACTATAAGCACCACTGGAATTGTAAGGATAAAGTTATAATGACCTATGTATTGAAAGACAAGACTATTACGGAACCGACACATTTCCAGACATACAGTTGGTATGAATTTAATAACAGAAAATCTTGAAAGCAGACTCAGGAATTGAACCAGAGCAACTACCAGAAGGCACAACGATGCAAATCTACAAAATCTACACTCTTCCTTCACTCCACTTTAGTTAGTTAAGCGTATGTTTTCCAAACTAAAAAATGGGGTCATTGTGCATAATATTTAACCTTAATAAGGTCCAAATTAGGTAATTTGGACCTATCATATAATTCCTTTCCCAGAACATGTTTACCTTTGCCATAATTTCCTCAAATGCTGACGTAACTCCTACAAATAATATAGTTGACTGCAATGCTAAACTGTATTGATAAATTGTTTCCCTGAAATTTGCAATTGATATATACGTATGAAATGTAATAATGCTTTATTAATTTTGGCAGTGCAGTTATATGACAATTAGCATCTGCTAGTGGTCGGTGCTTGGTATAAATTGAACATAGCCGGCCTTTTTAAAAACTGATTGAGAAAGACTGGCCATACTGTAGATTTCCACGAAAAACCATTAAGTAATTTGATAATCTAACTGTTTGCTACGCGACTATTTCGGTTCGAAGTTCATAGTCAAATTTAAAATAGAAAATCTGTATTTCCTTAATTTTTTTATACTCTTCTTAGACACGTCAATTAAGTAATATATATTAATAAAATATATAACAATAAAAATAAGTAAAAGGAAATAAAAAATTAGCATTGAAGAATGCCTGAAGAAGTAAAGTCTTATAAGAAGAAGCAGACAAGAAACTCTAAGATAAACTACTGACAATTATGCTATGATAGAAAGTAGCCAGTGGTATCATCCTAATCCTAATTAATATTATAAATGTGAATGTGAGTTTGTTTATTTGTTTGTTTCTTACGCTTTCACGCATAAACTACTCGAACGATCATCATGAAATTTGCCATACTTGTTGTTAGGGGAAAAGGACAACGAGTCCGTTCATCCAGAAAAAGTACTGTTTCTAACTTGCCCAACCAATATTTACGCGAGCGGAACCGCGGGCAAAACCTCGCATCAAATAATTGTTTAGTCACATTTCTTTCACAGCCTATTATACCAGCTAAAGCGTTACACGCTTCTTCTCTCTCGTTTCTACATTAGCTTAAGGTCACCCTTATTGAATTTTAAATTTCAACGTATTCTATTAGATGCAGGTGCTGTGCAAACAAATAAACATGAAGGCGTGATTATATCGTAAGAAGTCTAGTGTTATGAATTTTCACCTTCGCTTAGTAAATTCTGTTCATAAATCCGTAAGTGTAATAGCTTTAGCAACATGAAATTATCGATTATACGTTAGAATTATTCGAAAATAAAAATATTAATCGATATAATTCCATTGTATAACAACGCTGAAACAGAAAACGTTTATCAATGCGTCATGTAACCATAATTCGAATTATGGATCAATATTCGAATAATAATAATCAATGACAACAATTAAATGGTCATTCGAATGCGGACTCATTCAAATATAGAATTATTCGATGACACTGCATGGCACGATTTTGGTACCCATTTAACTAATACGTGCAATGAATTGCTGATGAGGAATCAAAAGAAAGTCCTATACATTTGTAGTATAGTATCCATCACGCTTATTTTTCAAGGTACATGCCAATAAATTTTTTAACCGACCACTTATAATTATAGTTAAAGGTGATAACAGCGCATCGCTAAGATGTTTTATCGACACCATATTGCCTTCCAGTAGCTTCGCTGCGCCGCTAAACGTTTCCTTCAGGTCGCAAACGGTTATTATATTGGATTTTCCACTAGAAAATTTCTCAGTTTTGAAACTGATTAATGTTGGCGGACAAGCTTCTATTAGATTGAAGATTTTATACCATCATTCTTTGTGCTCTGTTTGGAGAAAACAGTTTTATAAGATATCGTTCATAAATAGGAAAGTAGCTCTGTCGGTTTGCTACGTTAGCAGGGGTTACTATTGCGCCGATTTTTATGAAATTTGGTATGGTAATAGCTGTAACCCTGTTAGAGGACATAGCATACTCTACAATGGAAAACGTGAGAAAAGTCGCAGGTAACGGTTAACAGTATCATATACGATCCTGATCCTATATGATACTGTTAACCACATGTCTGCATGAATATAGTATGTAAATACCACCCTTCCTCAAACAGCCATACATCTATGTACATAGGTTTATAGAAGTCATGATGTATAGGAGCCGCCATCATGCCTATCCGAATTCGGATGTTTTTTATTTTCGGAAATGGCTGCCCACTGCTGCTCAAAGAGATAACGATATACCAATTCTTAGAAAATCGCCATCTATGATATGATTTTAGTAATATAAAACGCCGCAAATATTTTACCTCATCAAGTTTTCGTATATACTGGTACCTATTTTCGTATTACGCCACCCAGTATTTAAATATAATTGGAAAATAGCTTAAGTTTATTCCTCGAAATATAAATATCAAAGGTTTAAAATATAAAATACAAACATTTTAATTCTGAACTATATTAAGGTTTCTTACTTATTTTATTGAAATTTTTTACAGCTGTTCTCAAGCCATTGGAATATCAAAATTAAACGGATACTCAGTAAACAGTCTCACCGTGCTTAAATTGTAGTAAAGTTCAATAGATCATGGTTCGAAATTATGTAATAAAAGTGTTTTAAAATAAACAACACGACAAAATCCTTAGTGAAATTACGGATTTTATCGCGATGTTTATTTTAATAAAAATATTATTGGTACGTAAATAAAATTAAATATTATTTATAATAGTATTTTTTTGGTCTCAACTGACAATAATTGCTTCAGTACTTGTACACACACCGACACACCAACTTAGACTGTTTGGACTTTGAATTATTAGAAGTTGAACGCTGCAAATCGTGCGAGAGAGTGCGTTATATTTTTGTTACGCTCTATATCCTTACCATTACATCGACACCACTTTGCACTGTCCCTTTCCGACAATTCTCTATTTTGTATGTAGCGTAGTTATGCGTATATAGGGTGTCTAACTTGATGTGTAGCCGTGTGTACAAATATGAAAGCAACAATTTTACTTCTAATAAACAAATTAACCTATATTATGGACTGCTAGATCTGGCAATTATAACTGGTTTTGGATCACAAACTTGATCATACGCCGTATCTAATAATATTCTCCAGATTGTCGCTACAATAAAAAAATAAATCAGACTTTTTAGACATGGCGTGGCATGAATAAAAATTTAATTCCTAAAAATAAATAAAAAACTGGATATTTAAACGAAAAGTATTCTAAGTTTCAAAATATTGTCGGATTTCCAAAATAAAAATACGGGCGATTGATAAATGGGACGCCATTTTGTTTTTCTAAAATAAGAAACAGTTCCTCCAAATCTTGCTAGATGGCGCTTTATAATAATTAATTAGTGAGCACCATAAAGGTGATTATAAGTTATTATAGATAATTTTAAAAAGTAACTTGGTTATGGTTCGTTGTAACATGATAATTCCATTAGGGTTGTGCTGTTATCTGAACAATGAATGTTTTGAATGTAATTAAAGGGCTACGTAATGACGTCAGATGGTAGTTGTTTGTACATTGTGTGCTGTATTTGTAATTATGTTGTTTTTATTACATTATCCTTATAGATAACATAGGTGTCCTAATTTGTTTGCCAAAAATGGCCGGTATATTTAAGATAAGAAAAGTTGCAGTGTAATGTGATTGCTCGGATAGTATAGTGATTTAAGTGGTCACTTCGCCACTGCGCTGAGTGTTATGGGTTCGAATCCTACACGGGATACATACCTTGTGTGATCCACAAATGGTTGTTCCGAGTCTGGGTGTTCTTTGTGTTCCTTTTTTGAATGTTTGCTAAGTCCCTCGCGACACAGGATTTATTCCAACTGGCCTGTCTTATTGTTAAATAAAAATAAATCTATATTTTTACTTATACTTTTTTATACCACCAAGATGGAAAACAAATAAACCTTAGTGACAGTAAGTGTTTATCATTGCTAAAAATGCCAAGAGTTATAACTGATTCTGACGAAACCAGAGATCCTCAAGCATTGCCGTGAAAGCACTCCGTCGCCATCTCACAGGTCGCCTTGCCAACAACACAGTGCTTCTTTATTAGTATACCTACTTCATTTAAAATAATTTGTAAGTCTTCATATCTAAAATCAAATATTAAACTAATTACTAAATCATCAGTCACATAATTAGGCACCTTACCTTCCATATTGCGTTATAACGTGACTTGATATACCTAGCAGATTTACTTTTGTACCGTAATTATACAAAGTAAGTTTTAGCAGCAACGTTAGTACGTTCATAGCAAACAATGAACATTTTATGTCCATAAACTAAGACGTGTAGCCTCTATAAAAGGTCAATTTTCATTCTTAGCCACAAAGCCCTATAAATCCGCATAGCACGCATTACTTTTGTCCATAATAATAAATCTTAGTCAGACGTTCGTTTTTAAAAAATGACGCGCAAGCACACGCACACAGCCACACCCACATTAACCCTGAAAACATTACGTACTCACATTCTCGTCTAAAAACAGTACAAAAACTGAATTCTATCTCCCACGATTTTGTTCATTCCCAACTGAAAGTAAAATTTCCTCAATGAATACGCTCGCCAGCTTTAGAAGAGTGAGTTCTATTTTTGAATGTTTATTTGAGTTCTCCGCCAACTAATCAAAGTTTACAAACGAACGAGTAGTACGGAACGAACTGTGCGACTGCACCGACTACGGACGATTCCAATACGATTGATTGAAAATCAAATATTTTTTCGAATTTCGAAATTAAATGAAGCTGGCTGGCCGGAATTTTGACGTTGGAATTTTTTAAATGGTTATTATTTTACAGAACTGTTTGCTAAAATGGTTTGTTATAAATGAGAAAAGAGATTCAAAGTTTCTAAAAATATGATCTGTATTCTGATGGGCGGACAGAAATGTATCACTTTTACATACGGCTGTGTATAAAGTCTCATGTTTGTCAGATGGAGCAAAGTGATATTGAGTTTTCTATACAGTGATACTTAGTACCAGCACACAGTCTGGCACTGAACACTACGGCGATCGACGCGAAAACTAAACCATACCTGACTAAATGTGACTAATGCAATTTTCTATCTCTTTGGGACTTGCGTGTGACTATCTATACTAATATTATAAAGTATAAGAGTTCGTTTGGTTGAACGCGCTAATCTCAGAAACTACTGGCTCGAATTGAAAAAATCTTTTAGTCTTGGATAGTCTATTTATCGAGGAAGGTTATAAGTTATATAACATCAAGCTACGATCCATGGGGGCGGCGCAGTTATCATAAACGCTGGTAAAACCGCGGGCACAGCTAGTGTATGTATATGAGACGGTACTTAATTGGTAGAACGAAAAACAAACCAATTACATGAACAAAAATACTGCACTGATCATTTTTCATTCGGAACGAAACGACTTATTATTAGAACTATCCAGTTCTAATTATTAGTCAATAACTAAAACCAACCAGACTTTTGAAGAATGATTTACGACTAGTTCTTTACGCTTTAATAATTAACTTAATTTTCTATATGAGAGTAATGTTGGTCTCATTTTGGGTCTACCGGACATATTGTAAAACTCCGTGCTGCTAACGAGAAATTCTTACCAGAGAAACCTTAATACTGCTTGATCCGGTAAGCGAACCCTGGACCACACAATCAACACAAACATAAGCGCAAACTAGTACCAGAAGTCAACGAGGTAGTAGCAGAGCGACTAGGGTTATTAATAGTAACATTAAATAATATTAATAACTGGGAGACAAAATTTACTTCGTCGCAGCTTTCATGTATTAACAACAGACACAAAGAATACCCAGACTCCGAACATTTATGTATGTTTAGCTTTTGCCATCGGCTTCGCCCGCGTGAATCCAAAAATCCAGTCTATGGTCATCCATACGAAGACTCAACAGTTTATGCGTGATTGAGTAACAAACATCCAGAGGTCTTCACAAAATTCCATTTTTATAATATAAGAAGGATTTACACAATATATTTGTACCGTGTGGGCACTGAAGGCGTAAGATTCCGACACTATCGGGACAGCTATGTGCCGGATGTTACGAATGGCTGGCTATCGAATTAACCTATAAATGAATTATCACGAACACATACATATAAGTAACTAAGTCTATTTGCCTTTATGTAAAATTCTACTCTAATGGATGAATAAAAAGCTCAGTATCCCATATTTTGGGACTATATTGTCACGCGATTTCCGAGTAGACATTATAAACAACAAAATAAGAACGAAATAGGATTCAATGACAACACATAACCAACTTTATGTACTCATTGTTAAAGCTATTCAGCGATATTTTTACTTTAATTATCTATATCTTTAGATATCACAACAGGATCCATTCTCTTAAGCCGGAAACATTTTCGTCACGCACTGTACTCTTTCAGCAACCATTTCTCCTACGTACGTGAAAGTTCTGGAATGAACTACACTGTTCCTTTGAGTCCTAGCGTGATGTTATCATCCTTCCATATCAGATTATTCGAAGCACAAATATTATTCAAATCGATTTAGTAGTTTTTGAGATTCGTATATTAAAACAGATATACTTTCTAGCTGTATGAAATAAATATATTTTTAAATGTATTTAGAGATAGACGTGCTGGCTATCCATCCAATAGTAACTGATGACCACTGCTCTTCAACTTAAGCAACGTCAGGAATATTCACAGCATTATGAAGGCAGCAAGTTGTGCCTTCCGTAATACCAGTACCTACTCTCTTTGAACTTTGTTTGAAGGAGGTAAAGGCGAAAATAACAGGAAACCGCTGCAAGTTCAGTTCATTCTAGAACTTTCGTCACGTACGTGGGAGAAATGGTGGCTAAAGGAGTATAGTGCTTGACGAAAACGTTTCCAGGTTTAAAGAACGGACCCTGCTGTGTGTAGAGATATAGATAATTTAAATGAAAATATCGCATCTGTAAATAACTTTAGCAATACAAAAACGTTTGTTGTGTGTTGTCATTGAATCCTATTTCGTATTTATTTTGTTGTTTATACTGTCTACTCGGCAACTGTATTAATATAGAGTGTATCGATATTAAAACGTTTTAAGCAATAAATAAATAAAATTTATTTAAAATTAATCCAGTATTCGAATACTTTGGTTATAAATATGTATTTAATTAATTAATAAACTGCTAACAGGAATTTGATTTAAATTATACGCATGGCAACCCTATTTTAGGCGCTTACAGTTTAGTGTTAAACATATTCAAATATAAATGCTTAATAAATGTAAAGTTGTATATATGGACACACTACTTTATTCAATATTTATATTATATTATTAAATATATTCAATATAATTTAGTTATATATTCAATATTAACACGATATTATATTTTAAGTGATCAATATTTATAGTTTATACGAAGTTTCGTTATATCGTGAGAGCCCGTAATCCTTGACAATAAATGTATAATAAAATAATAATAAAATCAGAACAAAGTTATAAAAATAACTATATAATAAAAATTTAATTATGGTAATTTACTCAACTGTTGAACGAAAAAGGATGGCATCCGGTACAAACTGAGTACGTCAATAAAACTATGAAGCCAGGTGTAGAACAATTTACTAATAACAATTAGGTATAAAATTATAAAAGAATAAAAAACACAGCGCGTTATTGTGACGTGAATATTTTTATATTGACGCCTGTGGCAATGACCGCGGCCGGTGCTCGGTTCACGGCCGTTTAAAAAAAGACGTTTATGTTTTAAAAACGCTTTTATCCTTGTACGCTTGTAATTGGCCGTCGGAGCTGGATCTCCTGTGCGTGCTGGCGCACGTATGATGAATGCACCATTTTTGTACACCCCACACTCGAAAATAAATAAACGGTCGGCGGCGACATGGGGCGCAGAGGGCGGCACCCTCACACCGGCACTCACGCACACACGCGCGACGCACGGCGTTTGAGAGGGCGCTACCGTCGCACAGTCTCGCGCCGGCCACCGCCACGGTCGGACGTTTGTCGCTCCGTGAGATGCGATCGGAAAAATAAACTAGTTTTGTTCCGGTACGACATACCGCCTCCTGTGCGCTGTTAAATTTTACGTGTTTGTGGACATACTGTGAACGTGATTTTTATCTAACGTGAACGGTTGGTATCCCCTTCTCATACTGGGATTTTTTGTAGCCGCCCGACTTGTCTACACATGTTCATTGTTTACATCTGTAGTTATAGGCATGTGTTTCGTTTTTTTCTACTATCCCTCGTAATGTAAGGATTTTATTAATAAACGGGTAGCTGAACGCGCTGGATGAATCATAAAGCGGAGTACCCACATTGAATAAGTCGTTTCTATTTCCAGATAAACTGTTGGGATTGATTGGGAGCCGTTGACTTGTGTTGAAACAAAGGTTTACATTGTCGGAAGGTGAACGATCTTCATTCGACTCGCTACAGGTATGTTTGAACAAGAAATTCATTCATCGGTACACACTCATACGCCTACGGGTCATACTTTTTTGAATTTCGAATTCATTTAAACATAGAACTTAGGCATGAGCGTTAGAAGTTTGAATTACTCATCGAACCGTTTCGAAACAAGTGAAGTTTTAAAATGTTCTAATGTCAAATCGTAGTCCGTAGATTAGACCGGCGTCCGCATGACTAATTACAATTTGAAATGCCTACAACGTATCTGTCGCACGGAAACGAAGCGTAATCCGTTTTTGTGTCATTGACCTCATTGTCTATGCTTAAGTAGGTAAGAAGTTATTTTTTGTGTAAATTGCGTGTATCTTACGTAACGTTTAGCCGTGTACTCGTATGTAATTAAACTATTGTGTTGCATGTCAAAGCATGGAATCGAGGCTTTGCGCACTTATATAATGTATAACCTTTTGTATGACATTTGATGTCGAAGCCTTTCAAATCGTCTACTGAATAAATCGGTTACTTGTTGCTTCTATTCGTTGGCATAGGTGATGTTGTTATAGTAACATTATTTTGGTCGATCTGTTTTCAAACAAACTATTTTAGGTGCGTTGTAGTCCATAGATGAGAATATATCGGGCAGACGTTGCAGTAGGTTATTTGTTGATAAATTAGGGTGAACGGCCCAAAAGTCGTTCGCTCAAGGTTATATCTTACGTCTGATAAATTGATAATCCATACAGAAAATATTTTTATTCATATACATATTATCATTTATTGTTGTTTTTGTAATAATAATTTAGTACCGAGTATTTATTTTATTTGAATTTAGTAGCGAAAGCTGCAGTAATGTTTGGGTAAATTGTCCATGACAAATCCGGCCTATATTTTTGTTGGTCGTAAAGCCATGGTTCCGCGGGGCCATGACTCCAGCCCACGTCCGTGATCACCCACGCATGCGACATGGCCACTTTTGATAATATACGTCCCTACCTACCCACATAGTTTGTCATTACATTGCTTATAATATTATACATTATAATTACAGTAACTATTATTACAAAAATAGAATTAGCGACACGTGAATTTTGGCTATCTAGGTTTTGTTTATGAAGTCAAGCTAATAAAAGTTGAAAAGTAAAGACCAAAATAGACTTTTACAAAACGCGGCATAAATGTATCATTCTAATTTCGATCCTATACAAAACTAACCTAACATAATTATTTTTCAATGTCAGAATGAAAAATTTATCTTTGTGATATAGGTACCTATTCCACTGATAAGCTAACCACACCATTAGTTAAATTTATCACCATAAGTCACGGTGTATTGTTAAAATGTATTTTAATTTCTATGTTGTAAGGAACGTAAGTTTTTTGAAAAACTAAGACAGTCTTGGAAGGCAATATTTTAATGCCTCGTTTTATTATAATGCAATACTTGTTTTTATAACAGAATTATATTATATTTATATTATAATATAGTATGTAATA
This sequence comes from Catocala nupta, assembly GCA_963675205.1. Lineage (NCBI taxonomy): Eukaryota > Metazoa > Arthropoda > Insecta > Lepidoptera > Erebidae > Catocala > Catocala nupta. Next base: position 11,423,501 of record OY776094.1, read on the forward strand.
TCACTCCTTGTTCATAAATACGGCATTTGATGCAACGTTCTCGCATTACTTACCAACTTAATATGAGAACAAAGTCATAATTGAATATTATAATAATTAAAAATTAAGATATTAATATTTGTTGCAAGGGTAACAATATCGAAACCAAATATGTAGGCAAGGTTATTTCATAGCAAGTCGTCGTCAACGTCGTAATGTTATTCACACTCAGGTTTTTTCCTGGAGGATTAGGCATAGGCAAAAACAAGGAATTTCACTTGCTACGATTCTGGCATATCTGTTTTGCTTTCTCCTCTCTCAATAAATTCTTCATGCACGGCCTGGCCTATAATTACATTTTGTTTATGCCGTTATATTGCTTGGAAATGTAAGTGACATCGAAAACACTATGAAAACATAAAACGCTGTTAGTTGAATAATGTGCAATGTATTAATAAAATGCAGCTCGCGACATCTTTAGTAATTCTTAAAATATAGTCTATGACTTTTAATTGAATATCTATATTTAACGGTTCAGACATCATTCAATCACAAATATACCTATAGCATCTACAATACATAATATTGGTTAGCTTAACGTCTTTCAAATCATTGCTTTAAAAATATAATTCTGAATTTAAATAAAAATCACAAGTGAGAACAGATAAGAAATGTAAAAAAAAACTCGATAGCCATGGATTGCGTCCGATCACTTTCTTTGGCCTCGACCTTGATAACCAGTATTACGTGAATTGTATCACATCGATGGACGCATTTCTTTTTTTAAAAGCATAACTATTATTGTAATAATTTTCACTCACAGCAACGGCTTTTACAGTTTTTTGATTAACATAATATGTACCTACAAATATTTAATACATTTTTTAATAATAAAATAATGTAGTGTAAACCTAAATATAAATAGTTTTAATAGTATAAATAATTATATTAGCTTATAAATTAGTAAAATTCAATAGTAGTAGTAGTGTAACAGTTTCAAAATTATGTAATACAGTGATAAATAAACAACGCGATAAAATCCGTATATAGTAGTTTAATTTCAATGAATAAAATAATGATTTAAAAGATTTTTTTTGATAGGCGGACAGCCACACAATGGTTTCGTGTTCGATCTTTCGACACACACTTCTGACTTTTGATAAACGATGAACGATCGAACGATAATTATTAACTAAAGTCATAAGCATAACTCATAATACTTGTAAATAGTTAATTATCGTTCGCGTTTCGTAAAAGTGACAAATCATCGTTAGGAAAACTGCATATTTGAGATTTCTCTATTATGTTCTGGAAGTTATGTGAAGTCTATCAAACCCGTATTGGACCAGTGCAGCGTAGTGGACTATAGCTTAACCCTTCTCACACTGAATAGTAACCTGTGTCCAACAGGGGTCATTTTATGAACAAGACTGTTATCATTAGGTACTGTAGTATATAAAATCTGGCATTGACCGTTATATTAGCAAAATGTTACGTCTGTGTTTATCTTTGCTTAGCTTTGTCGAAAGTCAGAACATGTCTCGGCGCAACTATCTCTGTATCACGCGAATTTTGGTACTAGCAGTGACGCGATAATATCGGCGTATAGTCCATTAATTGTCGATTAATAAAGGGGTATCCCCTAGGAGATAAACATAGGTGTATATATCTTAAACAAACTAAGATTATGTGATAACAAGATAAACAATTAAAAATATCAATGGAATTATCGCACGAGTATTCCCGCTAATAGTAACAAAAAACATATTTCGCGATTACGAACTTTAACGTCTTTTATATTGAATCTAATTTGCATTACCACTAATCAATTTATGACATTTGTTTGGTTCGTTGTCATTCTAAAATCAATCTTATTAATCAGCTGTAAAGTTGTTATTTGAACAGATGGTGTAATGTGTTTTATTAGCCTTATTCAACATATGGGCTGATGGCTTTTCAATCAATTTGCTACATGCTTGTGGTTCAAAAAGTTCATTGTATTTGAATAATATATGCCAGATGCGAATGTGACGACGCGAGAGGTCCGTAGTTCGATATATGGGTTGTGCTAAGAGCATTTATGGAAGTAATTTGTAAAATTCAAAAATTCTCAATAACCGCAACCGTATCTGACGGACGGGAATACACTCGCCCCTATAACGCGCGACATTACCATAGCATCAGTGTGATCATGTACAGTAATAATTATTAACCTCTGAGTCTTCTTCGAAGAGGTTAATGAAAACACTATATGGGTGTGTGTCTGTCTGTTAGTGACAGACATAGCTCCGGAACCACTGGACTGATTGACTTTTAACTTGGTATACAGACACCCTGGGGTCATCCCTCGGTCGAGTTTGAATATGAGCCCTGTGGGTCAAAAGACCCCCGAGATATAGGTCCTAAGGTCAGGGGATGTCCACTAAAGCTGATTAAAAGAAAACGGTCACATGAAGACGGAAGAGGTTGAATCACGGGTTTTTACATCTCGTTTTGAACAAAAAATTACGAGATCCACAAATGGTTGTTCCGAGTCTGGGCGTTCTTTGAATGTTTGTAAAGTCCCTCGCGATACAGGGTTTATTCCTAGTGCAGGAGTTGTCTCTTTTAAAAGAATATGAGAAATAATGCTGATTTAATATTGAATTCGTCATAAGCCTGTGTGTATCGATTAGCGAGTTAAGAACTTTGATGAACCCATTATTTCAGTTGCTAGACTCTTAAGCGGCTAAGTTTAATCCCTTTTGTCTACAAGACCAGCTGATTGATAATGAAGTTTATGCACTGCCATTAATACGTTAATATAAATTTAATTATATACAATACGGGTGCTGTAACGTAAGATGCGGTTTTCGCGGCGCCTCAAGCATAAGCCACGCCTACCATAGACATCTAAACCGTTGAATAGCTCTGTAAAACACTATGGCCACTAAATTGTCTATGGAATTCCAAATTCAAAAAAGACTGTTGGTTTTACTGTAACTAAACGCACTTGTGTCTTTAGGCAAAGGTGTGTTTCATACAGCCTTGCTTCTATTATTTGAGACCTAAAGCGTATTTGGCGAAATATGAGTGTGATGCACTTCTGCTTACCCCCTTGGGCATGTAGACGTGAGTGTTTTATGTATATAATAGTTATTATGAATATTTTGTGACCGTATAATGTTTGAACAACTTAATCGATTAAAGTAACAATCATACTATCATTCGGCTTTTTAAATGTAGATTTACAACAAAACAACTCATTAAAAGTAAACATCTACTGTTACAGTTTATGTTAATATAATTTCTACCTTTGTTCCGAACACATAATATATTATATGGAGTACTTACATACCAAGTAATACCGATGTACCGTTTCTGCTCTTACTAATATAACCTCGCTTCATCTCTTTTTAATAATAGCTGTTAGAAATGGTGTGAAGATATTTTAATACTACCAAGTACATAATTATAGCGAGTCGTTTTAGGTCTCAAGTAATATCGGCTATCCAGTTGCCCCCCACCGGGCGTTTCCAGAATGCGTGCTGTTATCGCAAATTGCCTTACAAAATAACAACAACACTTTCTCAAAACTCGGGCATCGAATTTAGCACCTCTTGATAGGCAAAAAGTGATTGATATGGGGTTCCATAAAATAAAAGGTATTTAGTGAGTGTTCCGTTATCTTAAAAGTTTACGAACCTCTGATCTAGTTACTGCGAGAGCTGTGTTGTGGTTGGATACTCGGGTCAAGCAAACAGATTTATTGTCAAGTAGTTCTAAGGACCGAACCTAGAACTGTCTGTACGGTTACCAAATTTTTGAAGAAGAAATGAAGTACCTAATTATATCAAGGTCGGTGAAATAAAATGAACAGTATTTTAGGACAGTAAATTGAATAATTCTTTTGATGTTTTAAGATCATAGTTTTGGAGCTTCTTGCCTGAAAAGCCTTCTTCTCATAAAAACAGTATTTTGTATAACTTTTTTTTATATAACAGTAAAAAGTATTAACGAGTCAAACAAAAAGTATAATACTGTTTTTAACAGTATAGTTGGAAAACCTAACTATGCGTGAGATCGTCTGTACCTAAATTTAATTATAGTTAACTAAATGTAAATGTTCCACTAACTACTTACTCTACTAACCCTGTCAACGATATAAAAAACTAGTAATAGGTACATTATGTATAACATTACTTCGGTATGTCGTCACAGTACTTACACTACGATTACATAATTAGAATAGAATATGTATCAGTTACCAATCTACTGAGCAACGTATTATAAACTGCGATACTACATACTAATTTGGACATTATATGCACGTGATAAGGTTGAAATTCCTTTATATTTTGTTCCGTGTCAACAGTCAAAATTTTTTAGCTCACGATTATTTTGTATATGCTGAGGAAATGGTCATACGGTTGTCTTGTATAGTGTAGTTGGTTCGAATTTTTGAGCCTTAGTCACGAGAACGTATGTATCCTGGTCTGTTAAAATGTTCAATAGTAGGTAATCTGTAATATTTTTCTGCTAACATATTCGGCGGACGTTTAGAAGTTCTGTTTTATTATGTTGAACCTAAAAACGAAGCTGGTGTAAATAAGTTTATAATATCTAAAACCTTTGCTTACCTCTTTGGGATATAAAGATGTTTATGTAGGTAAGAATACATCTAGAAAATACCATTCACCAATAAAAATATTCGGATTATAATACTCATACTTCAGTCATACCTCGGTGGTGCTGCAATCGTAATTGCGACTACTGTGCATGAGGACTCGGGTTCGATTCTTGTTATCGTTCTGAGTGGTCTTAGGTATTTTTCAGCTAAGAAATCATTAGTAACAGCATGGAGTGTATAACTATACTAGGTAGATGGCAGAAGGTTCGTCCCCTATACATGAGACCCTAAAACCATATTTGACAAATTATGTAAGACTTCTGCTTACCCCTTCGGCAATTGTCGGCCTCGATGGCGTAGTGGTTAGTGTAACCGACTGCCACGTCTGAGGTCGCGGGTTCGAGTCCCGCACAATTCAAACATTTGTGTGCATGAACATGTTGATTGTCTTGGTCTCGGTATTTCTATGATATGTATGTATTTACAAAAAATAAGTTTATATGTATGTTTTATCCATTGTCTAGTACCCATAGTACAAGCTCTGCTTAGTTTGGGCTAGATAGTGTTGTCTGTATGTGATACAATATTATTATTATATAAGCTTCAGACTACACTCCAAATAATATCGATTGCAATTAAAGTACACGAGATTCGAGTAAATATTAACGCGAGTGTAGTCAAAAGCGTCTCGCGATGGGTTTCTAGAAATCGATCACTTCAAACTCACTCTAAATGGAGTATTCAGTCCTATTCAAATAGCGAGATGGCTATTTATTTTAAAATGAGCTTGCTCTCGGCTTTCCTCACATAGTATAGAGAAAATAACTAGTATATGTACATATACTCTACATTCCTATAAACAACATTCAATCTGAAGCTTATATTTTTATATTTTAAAGGGTAGGCAGAACTATTAGTCCAACATTTCGGTAAAAGGCTTGCTTCTATAACTAGATTGCGCAGTTCTTCTCTGTCGTCACACTCTTGGCAGAGTGGTCGTGGTCGTCATGACAGGGGTGGTGGCAAGCTTCACAATTCACCATTCCTTTCGCACTGTTGCTTGCCTCGTGCATTCGTGGAGTGGACCATTTAGTGCAGTTTTGACTTGGTCGGTCCAGCGCTGTCCAGATTGCGCACTTAATAAACACTTTACTGTACAAATGGCGTGTTGGTTTAAGTGGTCTGCTATTACCATCGCAACGAGTATTTTGGTTCGAAACCCGGACAAAAATTTGTGTCAGTTAACTAAAATGATAAGGTCTGGATAAGTAGTGGTTCGAGTATTCGCTTACACACTGACACAATGTCCAGTGTTGTGGGCTTGATCCCCACATGGACCAAAAATTTTCGTGGTCCACACAGATATGTTTCAAGTATGGGTGCTCTTTGTGTCTTTCGTTTGGATGTTTGTAGAGACCCCTGCAGCATAGTAATTATTCCTACTGCTGGAGTTATTTTTTTAATTCAAAGCCAAATAATTATCCCTTAAAGAGGCAGGCAGAGGTCTATTAAACATTGTTTGGTAAACAAATAGTTGTTTAAGTCTGGGTATTCTTTGAGTCCTTTGTTTGTATGTTTGTAAAATGGGTGACTTTACAACACAGGAATTTTTCCTAGTCCGGGAATAGTGTTTTAAAAAACAAATTAATTATCCGTCAAAGCAGTAATCAGAGATTTACAAAAGCAACATTTCGGCAAGAAGTTTGATATTAACAGATCACTTTGCGATTGTTAATTTAAAAACGACTCCACCACCTTCGGGACGGCTCAGCATCATTTGGAGATGCTTAAAGAACTTTACTAGGCCAAGGAACTACAGAAATACATCTGCGATATCGTATACGAGGGGGGGAGAGGATTGCGAGGAGAGGGGATGTCGTTCATTGCTCTTTATTGACCTGACGAAAGGACAAACGGACTCGCTTTTTATAAAAACCGGTTCTGAGAAAGACGCACCAACCTTCACCTATCTTATTTAGCTTTACAAATGAGATATTGCATAAATATGTTTTCGATAGTCGGTGATATATCCTCTTCGAATTAAAACATATGTATTTAGCGAAGTGTTATGCACCTTTCCGTTTCTTTGGGAATGTATTACAAGAAGATATTCACGTATGTTTAAAGACTTAATACCTTTGCGGTTTTATTATTATTTTTGACGTTAAGAAGTAACTAACCAACGCAACATAAAAAGGATTTTATAAAAAAGCAGAAATTAAGATAGCATATCCTTTGTCTCCGAAAATAAAAAGCTTAACTAAAGGAAGTATCAATATGATAATTTTGGGTGAATCATTATGGTGACAAAACTCGAAAGGAATGTCATCATCAAATCTAATGATAAATGCCGAAATAACTTAATAGTATTTCAGCACTTTAGTACTACTAGCGGTCGCCTAGTGATCGAAATTCGACTATAATTGATTTAAATTTTAAGTTTGATCGTTATTATTTTAATGTTGTATTGATTTCGTCAAGTCTATACAGGTTAATTTTAATTTACCTATCTTTTTCAAACAAATTATTATATTAATTATTATACTCTTTCATTGACGATATAGGTACCTAAGCTCGCTATTTTGTTTTCTTTATTACATTTAAATAAGGTATGTAACCATAGTTACGAAGAATGTACGACATCAGGGACATATGGGTATAATTAGTATTTCTAGCGATCGCCTAATGGTCAAAATTCGACCAAAATTCCTAAGCTTGCTACTTTGTTTTTGTTTTTCTCTATTACCTACAAAAAAGGTATAGGTAAACATAGTTACAAAGAATTGTACGACGTCAGACGCACAATGTCGAAATACTACGAACGCGATTCGATTGCGTGTGTCAAATGCATGGTTGTGTACGTGTAATGCTTTTTCATTATTTTAATGTATTTCTAATGCATATTTTATAAAAATATTAGGATTTGCCCCTCCTTCTCCATGTAAACTTTAACTGTGGCAAATTTCATAATCCTCCGCCCGCGCAATTTTCGTAAAATGGGGTACAAAGTTTTTGCTTCACGTATTAATTGATGATTGATGTACAATTTGTCACGTTATTGAGATTTATACGCCGAGTAAATGACGAATTACTATTTTTTCTGTCGCTACATTGTCGTCAACGACACTGACCTACCCCAACATTTCCTGTGGGCGATGTGAACGCCGAGTGGGCTCACTCGACCGAACACTAGAACAAATATGTTTATAATATAAATGCATTATTTTCTCCTTCAAATTATAGCGTATGGACGTTAAACCGCAGACTCGGTACTAACAGAAGGGCTACTATAATTAAAGGCAATCATTCAATTAGACGATGTTAGGGCGGCATTGTTACTGCTGTTGTCATGGCAAACTTATTCCTTTTTTAATTTTACTTTACCAAGAACCAATTTCGTTAAACGACAGCTGTCATAAATCCAAATGAAGTTTTATTTGCGCGATAAATGTGGACGTAAAAACTATTAACTTTATTCGAGAATACAATTTGCGCGGTGTATACGTAAAATTATTGTATTACAAACCTTTGTTAGGTAAACAGTAAGGATATAAATAAACGTATAAAGGAAATATATACCAAGTGTCTTTATGTTAGTCTGTGCTAACGGAAAGAAACGTAATACATTGCTGTCAACATTGTTACCACCTTATTTCTTATAGAAAGCAACAATCCACGAAATTGGTTATTTGAAAAAGCACTCCGTTCTCAACGATTTATTTCCTCAACTCCCGAAAAAAAGAGATAAAACAGTGCGATCACTCCAGTTCAACCGGCTGGCAATTACGAACTAATCGCTTTTAACAGACATGGGAATCGAAGTCATCAGTCACCGACGCAGCTCTTTTTCCAACACACCTTCCCCTTTTGATTCGTTTGCACCATCCAAACTAGAAAGAGCTCCGAACTCCCGCCACGTTTGTGATTCTCATATAGGTTTTAAGTGTCGCACGGGAGGTCCCATTACACTGGGCAGACACGAATTCTCAGACTTTATAGTATAGTCATTGGCCGTGTTTTAGCATCCCCTTTTTCTTTGTTCAAGAAGCGTAACGCCACGCAAGTTAGTTCTCATGCCCGTGCTCGTTCGAACTGATTTAGTACTGCCCTGTTGAGTCATATGTAGTGTGTAAAATTAGTCATACGTCTCTTTGTTGATTCCGTTGGCCTCTTGTCATGCCTATGTTTACTACAAAGTGCTCTGTGATCAACTCGTGTTTGCGTTCGACGGTTTCAATATTTGGATATAACCGCTAATGTTTCGAGCTCAACATGAATACATAAACAAAAGCATTAAACACGATATTTGTTTCTAAAATTAATTTCCAGCTTAAAATAACTTTTCTTGGAAACGTGAATGAAATATTATGTTGTTCATATCGAGTGTATTTTATCCAGAATCCGGCGCCAATTTTTTAGTTCGCCAAGTGCGTAAACACTCCGTATGTACTATTTAAACGGGAGATACACTCTTCGACTGGCGATCATTTTATATACAAATTCCGGCCACGTACTGTACATTTCTTTCTAGAATCTTCCAAACAAAGATACAATCTTTTAAAGAGCGTTGACTTCGTTTGTGACCTCACGGAACAATTGTTTTTGGACCTAGCGTGACGGATTTTAGTCGAGTCATATTGTCACGTTGTCATCATATAAATCACACGCTTTTATTCATGCAGCTGAACGCTTAAAAGGTTTAGTCAACTTATCATTTGTACGGTGTAAAAGGAGCTTGACGTTTAGAAATGTTTCTCAACTATCCGAACCACCTTCACTGCTAACCTTGTAGTTGTAGCATGGGCCGCATAGAACGCCTTGCGTTTCCTTGTAAATAGTTCCGCAAACATTTTGTAGCCTTTCTTGGTATCTATAAGCCATATTGTTGGTCGTAGACGATTTGCAACTGGTGTACACTTTGTAGTTAATTCCGTTGCTAATGGTCTGTTCGAACCAACAGCTAACGTTTATGTGTGTGGTCGAAGTTTAGTGCAGTCATTAATAATACGCATTTGGAACATAGATCAACTATGTGTGATAAATTGGAATTTTACTATAATGTAGCACACAAAGAATAGCTGTTTGTGTTGAATGGGCTATATAGAGTGACTTTTAGAACGTCGGTTTGTAGTATAGCATTGAATTTGCTTTAAAAGTAAAGTAAAATAAGCTATAATAAAGAGAAGTAAAATAATATGCGCCATTCTCATGCCATTTTTTGAACAATCCTTCTTGTTTTACTTTAGTGGCATACCCGATTCGGTCCGGACATTACACTTGATATCGCTTTTTTGTTAAACTAATTACTTCCATTGTTTTAAAAACTTAAAACTTTTTTTGTTTTAACATTATCTTGAATCTGATAGATTTACATCATGTACCGACCATTTCCTGTCTAAAAATTCCATTCCGTCTGACAAACCAACCGACTTATTCACAATAATGATTTCTTAAGTATACCTTACATTAAACAACATGGCAACGACCATTACTATTTTAAAGCTATTTTACATGTTATGAACAACGTTTTTTACGCTCAGAGGAACAAACGAATGATTTTTTATCTCATGACCCGTGTTTACGTAAGTGCGAGCGAGAGGTGCGATTGTTCGGCTAGTGAAAACGCAGCGTAAGGTAAGGTACCGACTCTCATGCGGAGTTGATGACCGCGAGCGAAGGCCGTGCAATCGGTCAGACAACCAAATGTCACGGCCGTACGCAGCGGGCGACAGGAAAAACTGCGTCACAGACGAAAAAAAAGTGACTCATGAACACGTAGTACTGGCCGAATTAGCATGTGCTGCCATCTTGTTACTGCGAGTCGCGAGTCAAACTAACGACACTATCGCGCCATTAGAACTTTTCGCAATTGACGGATTTAGAATACGCGCCATGACGATAACCTTGCGAAGAGAATGGCAATGACATTGGCTCACAGTCAACGCGGAAAACGGAAGACGGCGTCGCCCAGTGGCACAAATCTCACAGCTTCAGAGCATAAAATTTTAAATATTCCAGAATCGAGTTCCACTCGTGCGGGCGTAATTCAAAATTCTCCCTTTATTCCTAGCCAGTATTGTGATACTTCGACTCGTAAACTGATATAATAACTTCGGATCGACGTTGCTTTACGACTGTCAAAATCGTATTTCTAATAATAAAATGTCTCAATTTAGAGAGGCCAATGTTTTATCGCAGATATAAAGAGGTAGTATTAAATGTTTTTTTATGCTTTTTTCGTGTATCGTTGTCTGATGGGGTGTCTCGATTGTGTTGAAATCTCGGAATACATAAGGCATACCACATGGTTCACGTAGAAACGTGAGCGGATAATAATAATAACTCACATTATCTAACCGGGAGACGCGTCGGACGTGGACGTCAAATAGGCTCGTTTTTATGCGCGTTATAAATAATTGTTTATTTTGTCCAGGACTGCATGGCGTCGTACCATTGTGTGATCATTTAATAAACAATTTTAATGTTTTCTATAATGTCTCTTGATTCTAGTAAAAGAATAAAGAATAGGTTTTATTGGCTATATTTTTATTCGTTGTTACAATATTATTGTAAACATGTTATTGCGTTTAATGGAACTATATCTGCATCGCGTCCGTTGCATTTTGCTGATAACAGAACTACTAATATACATTTAATAACTCGTTCTTCATTTAATAGTATTTAAATCTAACAACATTTATCTTTCTTTTAAATACTATTCACTTATAAATCCCGGAATAATTTCTGTTTCGCAGGGGACTTTACAAATGTTCTAACAACGGACACAAAGAACATCTAGACTCGTAGCAACGATTTGTGGATCACACAAATTTTGTCCCGTGTGGGAATCGAACCCACAACACTCGGCGCGGCGACAGAGACGAGGTGACCACGTAAATCACTACGTCTTTCGTGCATTACATGTTTATAGTAAAACACTAATCATTTAAACATCTAAACTAATCTTAAAAATACGATTATGAGTTTGTTTGTTACGCGCATCATGAAGTAACCATTCACGGTGTCAGGAGTACAGAAAAGGTCATAGGCTCTCTTTCATCCAAAAAAGGACTGTTCCCTCTACTGAAATTTATTGACATAATTTACAGGAATACGAGCGAAGCCGCGGGCAAATTCTATTGCATAAAGCATAATCCATGCAGTGGTCTCGAAAGTCAAATGTGAAATCGGTAGAGCTAAAAGTCGATAAATTTAATCAAATCTCAATATTTTAGGCGGACTGAGTTTATTTTTAGTTTCTTGGGTCCTACCGTCTATACCCAGCACGGTGTTCCTAAGCGAGCTTACCTATACTAGGGTACCTACTTACTTAAATCAACAGGAATCCCCTAAAATGGTAAGATTTTGGACACAATGGTATTTCATTTACACGTCAAATTGACATTTAATCAGTATGGAATTCCCGTAAAAGATATAAAAATAGGGATGCGAACTGATAATGTTAAAAACCGGTAAAATATCGTTAGAAATTCCTTACATTAACTAAATCGTAGAAAACTTCCATTTCGGTAGGACAAGCGCTAAATCAGTAGAAATACTGAAAATTCAGTACGTTCGAGACCACTGAATCCATGTCAGAATCGAATTCAATACACACAGTGCAATAGTGACCCTTTATACCAATGCGCCATACCCGCATTTGTTAATAATCCTTTGTTTCATTGACTCGCATAATAACTATACATTAACATAGGGAAATCCTTTTATGTAAGGTTTTCTAATGCTGTATTGCCTTTTAAGTGTACATTTTTCTTCATAACAAAGGCAGTTTATTCAATAAAAGTGTTAAGGCTATGTATAAATTATATAGTGATTATATACCAATTTACATAATCTATACTAATATTATAAAGCTGAAGAGTTTGTTTGTTTGTTTGGTTGAAAGCGCTAATCTGAGGAACAACTAGTGCGAATTGAAAAATTATTTTAGAGTTGGATAGTCCATTTATCGGGGCAGGTTATAAGCTATATGACATCACGCATAGCTGACCTGCGCAACTTCATCTGTTTCACACAAGAGAACTTTGCTCGTTTTTGCAACATTTTTCATTGATTCTCTTAGACTCAGCTCAGTCCTATTGGTTGTAGAATTTTCCAATTTGAACCAGTAGTTCCTGAGATTTAAATGTTTAAATTCATATGTTTTAGGCTGAATCAATATTTTTATTATTATTATTATATAGATTAGCGAGTTCAACCAAACAAACTATTCAGCTTTATAATATTAGTATAGATAACATTGGGTATTACCCCCAAAAAAACTAAAACAACGCAATATTTACTATAAAACAATCGCGATAACATAATTATACCAAATTCTTGTCAATAATTCCGAATAATTCCGGATTGTTTAACAAAACTGTTAATAACCGATAAGCGGGCATTGAAACGACTGTCTTATTCTGCTATCTGTAATAGAGTGAGGACAACATTATTTTTTAAGACAACACCTATCTGTATTATTCTATATAGGACAATGTTTTAAACAAGATTTGCACTATGTATCGCTTCGGGCTTTATAATAATGGGCTACAAGAACAGCCAGACTCGGAACAGCTAAAGTAGATCCCATTTTTTTTATTACTTGTTAGGTTCGAACTCGCAACTATCGGCGCAGTGACTGTGGGGTGACGAATAATTGAACCACTACGCCATCTGGCAGTCTAAACGTATCACGTAATTAATTACGTTCGATTACGCAGTTTTGTAAAGTTGTGTCTAACTTTACTGAGAGATGCAGCTTTGCAAAATATTGATTATTAACTTTTGGGTGCGTGATACCTTCATCAATGAAAAGTATGTCCTTTCCCAGGCTTTAAACTACCTCTATATCAAATTTCATCTAAATCGGTTGAGTGGTTTAGCCGTGAAGGTCACAGACAGACAGAGTTGCTTTCTAATTTATAACAATCATAAATCATGAGCCATCTGATCTTTGTAGTTATTAAATCGGAACATATTACGTGTTATGAGACAATTATTATAATTGATCAGTGCAATGAAGTTTTACGATCAAAACGTCATGTAGCAATATGGCCAACTACCCTGAAAGTCCAATTAGCAGGACGTCTAACTATTGAAACACCTATGTAGCAAAGCGTCTAAAAAAATGGAGTACAGTTGTAAACATTATCTGTTGGAAAAAAACCCCATTATTAAACGAATTCATTTTTATTTATATATTACAACTTATGAATTTAGGTACCAAAAGGTTCCTACATTTTTCAAAAAATGCAATTTGCAATTTTTTTCTGTTTTTCTGCTTCCCTTTGGACTTATCATTGAATATTTTATCAAAATTCAAAAGAAAAATTATACATAATATTTTAAATTTGCGGTCTTGCCGACGAGGCTTCTTTCCTAAGAGCATAGGTACAGAGGAACGCTTCTTTCCTAAGAGGAACACCAACAGGGTTGGTTTTGGCTTTATGAATCACAACTTCGTTGTGAAGTTGTGATTCCAAAAGTAACAGTTTTAGGAACATCCAAAAAATTGCGACGAATCCTAAATAAAGTGTCTTTCTTTGAATTATTATGAGGAACCCGTTCAATTTCATCCATTATTCAAATTCTTTTACAAAAAGTTTCTGAACTGGTCTCGCTTTTTCGCACACTAATTTCTTGCATTTATCCATCACTTGGTTAACTTTATTTTTATCGAAATCAGCTTTGCAACTGTGATTTTTCAACTGACGAATTACTTTATCCTCATCTTTATTAATTGTGTCAGAAGCACTACACTCATTGCGCTTTGCACACCTCCATACCGACCCGCCTTTATTAGTAACATTCAAATTGTACCGATAACCGTTCAAGTAGCACTCATTTTTCTTTTGACTTTCAATAAAAACAAACTCTAGATTCGCATTCATTTTTAGCTAGGTGACTCTAGTTCTTGACTCGGGAAATGAATAATTAATTGCCGTATGTAATGTGATGACTAATTAAATTATCAAAGAAATGTTTTATCCTCAAGACAACTTTAATGTCATAATTTATATCAGTTAATGGCTTTTACTATTAAAAGGAATATGAATTAAACCTATGCAACCTACTTGCCTGCTCAAATCTGACGAAATAATATCGTACACACAGCGACACATCAACCTAGACTGTTTGGACTTTGAACTATTAGAAGTTGAACGCTGCGAATCGTGCGAGAGCGTGTGTTATGTTTGTATTTGTTTACCCTTTACATCGACACCACTATGCACGGTCCCTTGCCGACAATTCTCTATTTTGTATGTAGCGTAGATAAGCGTATATAGGGTGTCTAATTTGATGTGTAGCCGTGTGTATCTATATTAGGTAAAAAGATTTAAATGTTTTTATACCCGAGTGTCAAGGCGTTATGAGAATTAGACGATTTGCTAATCGGACGTTTTGCTACATAGGTGTTTCGATAGTTAGATTATTTGCTACTTAGACGTATTGCAAATTAGACTTTTAGGGTAGTTGAATATATTGCTACTTAGATGTATTGATCGTAAAGCGCAATTAAAGTTATGTTGTTTGATTAAGGGTCGATTTTTCAATCGTCAGATAACTTTTATCTGAAGAATATATTTGACGTTTTGACAGCTTTTGTATAGAAAATATGTCATACCGCCATATTTATTCATCAGATAAAAGTTATCTGACGATTGAAAAACCGGTCCTTAGTCCAAGAATATTTTTTTCGAACGGTTAGAAATCTGATTGGGCTATAGATTTGACGAATCAAAATTAATAATAGCCGTGACGAGTTAGTTCTTTTCGTAGACTTGTCGAATCAGAACCTTTACATATTTTGACGAAACGAAATTTAATTAGTATTTGACGAATTTAAACAAAAATGGGTGATAAAAAACCGCTTGTCCAGTTGAAACAATTTTCAGACTTGACCAATCATACCCTAAATCTGCGGGAGTTGTCTTTCATATAACAAGAAAATATATATCTCATTAATTATTACAACCGTCATTAAGCCGCGGTTAAATTGCAAAAATCGCCTCTCACTAATATATCATACGTAACAATTCTAATGTTGAGAATAACAAGGAATCAAGGAACTATTACAAATCAGCACGCACACCTAAGTGTGTACGTGACCCTAATAGCATGTTGCATACAATGTTACAATCGTGACCTTTCGTGAGTTTTCCGGAAAAAAAATATGACGTTTTCCTCTTGCACGTCCTAAGCTTGTAGGTTGTTTTTGTGGATACCGTGGTATTGTGTGAGAAAATTGTAGTATCTTGGGGTAAAATTAATGTAACTATGTGAGTAGATACTTAATCCATACTAATAGTGTAAAAGTTAGGTTGTATGTGGAGGGCAATCTCCGAAACCACTGCACCTATTTGAATAATTATTTTAGTACTGGCAGGTATACTTTATTACTGGGACGGGCTGCTACTTTTACATAATGCTAA
Source organism: Catocala nupta (assembly GCA_963675205.1). Lineage (NCBI taxonomy): Eukaryota > Metazoa > Arthropoda > Insecta > Lepidoptera > Erebidae > Catocala > Catocala nupta. Next base: position 11,439,524 of record OY776094.1, read on the forward strand.
TTTTGTTTGTATGTCCTGGACGTAGTGTCAAAAACTATTAAACCGGGACTAAAATTCTTTCAGTAATTAAAGTTGGAGTATCCTTGAGTAACATAGGCTATGTATGATCGAACCTAGTATATTATATACATAGTATTGTCATGTGCTCTAAATTCGCTGGAATGTCATTAACACGTAAGTTATTTAAATAACATTACGTTCGGGATTCAAAGACTTTTTAAAATGATCTACCTAGGATATTAATTAAATGAATTACTTTTAAGGCGATAAATTGTATACAAGTGGTTTATCGATCATTGTATTTTTGTGGTAAACCTTGAGCATAAACTAATATTAAATACTGACTCATGCCTGAGATCTTTTACGGATATAATAACTTGTCCAATTTAATTTACAATTTTAATATACATATTAAAGTCTCTATAAACATTGAACTTGTAACATAACTTTTTAATCTAGATTTCAACTTGTATGCTGATAAAAACAAATTAGATATATTAAAAATAACTCCCAAAGTCCGATTAATTAAAAATAATAAAATTATTGACCTCAGTTTTCTTACGTAAAGATGTATTTAAATGTTTATATATCATTTAAATGTATAATTACCTACATGGTAATGACAAAAAATGCTTTTACAAGATAGTTAATCGCTACATTACATATTTTACGAAGTTCATTTACTTGTAGTTAATTTAGTAGTTCATTTAAAAGCGCTTACTCTTTGTACTTGCTGATTAGTTGCCTTGTACACAACAGTCTATGCATACTAAGCAACAACTCGCATTTACTAACCTATCTGTTCAGTATCGGACAACTATTGCGTCAAAATTGCACAATTTGTGTAAAATTGGATCAATGGCGTATGAATCATCTAACAGGCTACGGGTATCACGGCACTTTATCGCGAAAGGTTTACACAGAGGCATATCAAAAACATTATCGTCTAGTTGTCCTATAGTTTTAGTTGGTGGTAGATCGTGTGGTTCTAGGTTCGATAGATTGATTGCTTTGTTAGGAAATTCTTGGATGCAGCATGAAAATGTGGGCCTGGCACATGACGATAGGCTTGTTCTCTATTACATAGTACCTGTACTAAACATGGTAAATGAGGATACATGATACGTCTGCCTACACTTTTGGAGAGGTACTGGCGTGATGATATGTACGTATGTCTGGTATGTGCATTACCAGCCTCATGTCTAAGTTCCAAGTAATGTCATCTATTATACCGTTCAGATAGCTCCTGAGTTCGCGTTTCCATCAAGGATTTTACGGCGACATAAACCTATAAGTACGTTCAATCTCGTGAATTGAACCCGGAAACTCACTTTCGATTGATGCACATGCGATTACGTCACTGATCCAAAGAGCCGACGGTAGATATGAAAAATAAATAGACGATTTCGTAGAATTTCACTCAGCTCATGATTAGGGTACGATCCTGAGAAATAGAACTGTCGTATACATCTACTTTTTATTGTATTATTACTATATTCTTTGTTATTAAATCTCTTTTCTACGAAATTACTGATCTGTTGTTCCTCTTACACGAAGGATTGGCACTATAAAGATATAATTAATCAAGACGGAGTTCATTATCTCCCTTTTGTCTGTCTCATTCACGAAATTTTAGTTAGCTGATTAAAAATATAACATCACGTCCTTTTTGACCTGCTTCGTAAGTTCGAAAATTTTATTAAGGTACTGAGCTTTATATGGAATCTGTAGTTGATATTAAAATTATAGATGCTATATAAAATTCAGAAGCGAAATATACATATGTATATCTCCAATAGATGACTGTTATGGAGTCAGTCAAGATTGCAATGTAACAAAAAATATTCAAGGTAATATCTACTAGTTTTTCTCTGGGATAAAAAGCAAATCGTTTTAATATTAATTTATTCGAATGTTGCAAATACAACAAAATTTCCTAAAGTGTGACCTATTTCGAATATTTTCGCCGACGTTTTGGGAGTTTTATTAAATTATTATACAATTTATGCTAATATACAATAAGGCGGCATTCTATCTAATCTGATAAGACCGTGTGTAGGTCTTGGGATAAAAAAATACAATTTCTTTGGATAAATTGAATGAGAGTCATGATTGCTCGCCCGGGAGTCGGTCGACACTGATCAGAAATCGACGAATTTCTTCACTCGCTGACAAATATATATATCATGCTTTCCGAGAACAAATATCAATATGAATAGCTAGAAATGAAAAGGAAATGATAATAAACAAAATTAGATTGTGTAACAAATACGCGTAAAAAATATACTAGCTCAATGATATGTGTATTATAAAAGTAAACATACTTAATCAGTCTTAGAATACCAGACATAAGTAATAATCTATTGCCTGGACACCCGTGTGCCGCTGCGATTTAAAAGGTTTATAGCCATAAATGTATAGTTCTACTTCCATAGATCTGAAGAATGACATTAAAATTGGTTTCAAAAATCTCAAAACAAATTTGATGTATAAGTTAGCTCAAAGTTGGATTCTTAGTTGAAACTAGGATTTCACTGGAAATGGCGCAACTCGATGTAGGTAGTGCTAGAATTACTACCGAAACTTTCGTACAGGTGAAATTGACTGATTTACCCTAGCAGATGTTCCTGTAGAGAGCCAGGTTGTATGTCTTTCTAAAGAAGTGCTATACAGTTAGACCAACTACAGCCCTTGCTGTTGGGCACAACGACTTCGTGTTAAAGGGTTACGATTACTTACGTGTACTAATAAGAGTTTACTATCAGGTTGGCCTATACAGGGTGTCCGGTAATTGATGGATAACCTTGAAATGTCTTATAGTAGAACTGAAGGCCGTTCAGAAAAATGAAAATATATATATATGTATTATAAAGTGCAAGCTATTATAGCATAGCATACTTTTGACTGTCTATCTATTAGCATAATTAGTGTTTAATAATAAAACAACAAAAATCGATGGATTTCATTCATTTATGGTCGTAGTATACAAAAAAGTTATACATGGTAATTAAAAAAAAATACATATCCCAGGTAGTAGTTAGGATAGATTTTTTTCATATTTTTCTGAACGGCATCAGTTCCACTATAAGACATTTCCAGGTTATCCATTAATTACCGGACACCCTGTATAGTTCACTCGTTTGCCTCATTGGTTGCGTATATATACATATTTTTCTTGATCGAGAAGTTATAGGACTGTATATATTTTTAAAGAAGTGCTGTGTTGTTAGAGGAACCATAGCCCTTGCTGGTGGCAGCACGGCTACTTTGTTTTACTTAAGTGATAGTTCTGGTAATGCAATCATTCTTAGCTACAAGTTACTATCAGGTGGGCCTATATAGTATGCTTTTTGCCACATTTGTTGGATATATAAGTATATATTGTTTTCTTGGCAAATAAGCTATACAATTCTATTTAAAGTAGGAGTTACCAGCATGCCAGTATTGTATTTTTACCCTTTTACTAATAAACGTAGAATAAAGTTACACGTTGTATAAACAAAAATATTGTTTAGCAATATTGTACCTTAGTGCATGTAATAGAAGGTATAATATTGCAGAACCATATTTTTGTTTATACAACGTGTAACTTTATTCTACGTTTATTGGTAACAAAGTTATTGTATTTCTACACGTAATTACACCCAAAGTGAGTTATCTGTGATAGAAATACATGAGTAATAAAATGTACTGCGAACGAACAAAGTGAAGAACAAAAATTTTCTTTGTCTATTAAATCCTTATTGTTGCTTATTATTTATTTTATTTACAAGGAAAATCACCGTCAACATTTGATTGCGTTTGACGTTTGTTGATATATTATTGTGACCTAAATAATAATTAGAAACAATTTGGCGTTATCGTATTGTGTTTTGTAGGCAGTAGCAAACATGAGGAAACCCGGTTCCCTCGAATTTTTTTATATGAATAAGTATTTTTATGCAATATACTACCTACCTACTGTAAAATGTAATTTGTCATATTTTTCTCATACGTATGAAGAATCAGAATATTGTATTACGTAGTTGCCTCGCCACTGCCGTTGTACCATGTGCAGTAAGTAGGTGAGATTTCCACACGGAAAAATTTTCAATCCAAGGATTATCCTAGCTTGGGAGTTGTCTTTTAAGAGAAGAGAATTCGTATTGGTATATGCGTTAAGTTGGAGCATTTAAATAACAAACAGTACACTCAAACTCGAAACAAGAATCACGTGCGTCTCAACACGCAACACGCGCCCTGTAAACCGCTGCGCAATATTCATGCAACAAAATAATCATCTTAAATGCTTGTTTGAAAAAAGAACAAAACTAGTCAAAACAAACTTCGCCACATTAAACAATCGCACTACAACTCAGTGCTACCAACCGACGCATAAACACGTCATCTGTCAAAAATATTTTTATTTTTAATGACGCGTACAATCGCACGCAGATTACTAATGCACAGTTTTACGGTCGGTCATCATGTGTCAATAATTTACACTTTTGCAAGTAAACAGGTACATGAAAACGGTCAATAAACTCCTGTACGTCTTTATAGCACAGTATTAACAAAGAGGCGCACTTGGGGGCGGGGTCATTGACACCGCTGTGTTTACCGCGGAAATTGTTTATGGAAACCCATCATATGTTACGCAATGCTAGTTTTGCTTAAATAAATGACGTGACCAGAGACACGAATAAGGTTTTTTGCTTCGTTTTTTTTTCTTTGTCTTTAATTAAGTGATTTGGCTGTTTTATCTCAACAACAGATGGTAGGTAAAGGTTTTATAGCGCCTTTTTAGTATCGATTGATTTCAATATCAAGGGCAAGCGCCAAAAAAGTGAACCTATTATATTTTTTGAGGCCACTTTACTACTTTAACATTAATTTACATTTAAATGATTATTAACTTCCGCCTGCGGATTTGCTCGCAATGAACGACAAAATAAAACGTTCTGAAAATTTTGGAACGCCATCTATATAATCACTTATTATTATATAACTTTCAATACATTTTACAGAACCAGATACTAGTCTATTTTCGTTCCTTTGATTATCTTTATTTAAAAACTTTTCATTACTCCATTTTAACGCGAACGAAGATTATGGATAAGTAATCAGCAACGATATTAACAAATTTTAGCTACAGAAATAGATCAGTATCGTATAGACAAACAAATAGCAAAACATTTCTATAAAAATGTATACAAGAACAAAGAAAACTTGGAATATTAGATATTCATAGACTATGGGTGGTGGCGGTACATCCTAATTTACAAGGAGGGCGCGAGCGAGACGGCAACATCGCGCGTCTTTGTCACTACCTGTTCTTTTTTTATGAGGTACGCAGGTAGACCATCCCTGTGGCCGGGGTGAGTCATTGTGGTCGGTGCGTACAGTCGGGAACGCAAGTGCTAAGAATTTATTATACCCAGTTCAACAGGTTGGTTACTTATTGCCCTGGGTGGATCGATGTTCCGGCGTCTTAATTTTAAAGGGTTCATTCTTATGAGACAGCTTTGTTCAACATTCTGTTGAGTCATGCTCGGCTGTGGGACGGACGACTGGTTGTTTGAAATAAATTACGTTATTGTTGGGAGTTAAATGTGGTGTTATATACCGTTGTTATAGTCCATCCTGGACATAGGACTAACTTAATCATACTTGTAGAAACTTTCAACGCTGTGTTTTGCAGGTGGTGGTAGAAATTTAACGTCAGTAAGTAGGTATGACATTCACTTTCAAGTAATTTTATTATTGCCTATGTACATGGAAAATGAAACTCAAGGTTTTATTGTACAATATAGTCAATATAATAATATTATTTGATATTAATTGAGCACATATTTTTGGGGTCAAAACAGTCGCGTACAAAACAATAAGACTAAAATAGCAATTTAATTAAATGCCTTTGACCTGCAGTAGACTACGCTTAGAACTAAAAGATAGAAATAACAATAATATTACTCTCCGTTCAATCAGCTATCCGCCAAGATCACGTCGGTTCGTTGCTCCTTGTCTCTGTAAAGAAAATAAGGACAATCACATTTATCCGTATATAACATTACTAGCACAAATAGAACTGGAAAACAAATCATGTTTTTTTTACTCTAGTGTAAAATTACCAAGTCATTTTCATTTGACTTCAATAGTATAATTTTCCGAGGCCCATTGTCACTTCATACTAAGTGACTTATGTCAATGACCTTAGCTGACACTTGGCTTGGCAGTTGGCAGCGAATTTCCTCAATTCCAAAGTTGAAATTTAAATTTCGAGATCACAATCACTTGGCGGTTAGCGCCATCTGTGAATTGTCTCCATTTACTTATTAAAGTGTTAATTTTGGCTTAAAAATGGATTTTGATTTAGTCGTAAGTACCTATGAATAGAAAAGTACAGCGCATTATATACTTAAACAATAATTGCACGCTTATAGTCCGTCCGAAAGGTGACGTAGATACAACATACAAATTTTCCTGGTCTTGTTTCATGTTCTCGAAGATATGTGAAGTCTGCCAACCCGCACTAGGCCAGAGTGGTGGACTATGGCCTAACCCTTCTCAAAGTGAGAAGAGGCTCGTGCCCAGCCTTAGGACAGTTTAATACAGGGCTGATATTATTATACTCTTTATTTAAATCTTTACAATACATTTTTCATTTGAAATATACATATATAAAAAATACATTTAAAAATATAAAACATATGGCACCCCACCGGCATCGGGAACAGGGTCCAAGCTGCCTGTGATTAGGATCCCAGAAATAGGAACCTCCTCACAATGCGTGCCGTATCTAATAACACTATTATGTTTCTCTTATCACAGGTACTTTCTAATATATTATATTAGAAAATACCTGGCCCTTTGGTAGGCTTACACGGAGACATGGGTCCAACGTGAAGAGGCCCTTCGAGAGTTTTAATCAAAAGTGTGATGGAACACCTACAGCGGCACTAGCCGCAGCAGGCGTAGGACTATTGCTACGTATGGATTCTAATATATAGGCTATAGGTATGGGTGTTTGGTGGACCGGTATATTGCTAACTATGGATGAAAAACGGCGTCTGCCCTGAATACTCTAATAGCATCAATGCAATGGGCAGACGGTGACTCGCCAACTCATAACATTATTATTATTATTATTATTTTTGTTTAATACAAGTAAACCTTATGGCTCACTAGGAAGCTCAGTTAGAGTTTCCAAGCGGCTAGTGCAAACTCCTAACTTCTTTTTGTCTTTATCCTCAGACTTAACATTCAGCAATTGCGCATGTGTTCTGACGCCTCAATACCAACAAGGCAGAGGAATAATAATATCTATTACAATAAGTAGGTTAAAATATAAATAAAATATGATCTTAGATCATCAAGAGGGATTTGTTTATATGTTCTCATTTCTCATGTTTATCGATAAAAATATATTATATTTTGATCAGCCAGTAGTTCTCGGTGTGGGGTCCAATGTTTTTATAACTAATACTCACACTTGTATAGATATTCAGCCGTGCTATTCTGTAAAAAATATCATCTGGATTATCACTCCATCGATAGCCTGTAGTAACCATTTATTACTAACATGTATATTGCAAAAAAACTATATAGTTCACTACCGATTTGTAAATTAATTCGGTAGTGAGGTTTTACAGAATTGCTCAACAGATCTATGAAAGATTTAGATGTCTAATTGCATATTTCACTCATTAGCAATCTTGCCTTGCTGGCTTCGTGGCATAAGTTAGCAGAATTAGGTTCTAGTTGGTTCTATAGGTATGACATATTGGGATTTCTGATATATCATGCTCAGTAGGACGGAGTTTGGATATGGGACAATAGGATATATATCTATAATATGATATCTAATCTAGATGGAATAAACCTCTCCTTCTATACATAGTCTCATGCCTATGTCCTCGAAAGGCACATTACATCCATATTTCGCCAGTTATGATTTCTGAAGACCCACGTAGACTGCTATATATTGTGTCCGTTTTAACTTCCGTGCAAAGAATATCTTAATTGTAAACCCAATTACCCTGCCCGAATCTGAAATCGAATCCAAGATCTCAAGCACAACAATAGCTTACACATTCGCTGCATAAGACGTTCGTCTATGTACGTATATCAACATTCACTAAAAAACGCTGACACGCTCAAAAGCAAACACATCCTTCATCCGACGGTCACTTAACGAACAATTAGCCCACAATCACTTTGACTGTTACTCAACACTAGATTCGAAACAAAAAACGCACATATACATAACTTACCTCTCTCTTCGTATGTACGGTCAGCAATATAAATAGTTGAACATTTAACAAATTTGTAATAGTACTTTATGAAATACTAGCTTTTGCACACGGCTTCGCTCGCGTAAAAGTAGGTTCGGTTATGTCAGTAACAGTGCTTTTTTAAATATAAAATACAGCCTATGTTACTCTGTGATAATATAGCTTTTTAATAGTGGAAGAATTTTTTAAATCGGTTGAGTAGTTATTGAGTTAAATCCTTACAAACAAAAACAATTTTTGTCTCTTTATTATAATTAATAATAGTATAGAAGAATGCTTATTATTATTCTGTCAGTGATACCCCTTTTTATTTATACTTATATTGCTGACTGTACATACGTTCCTTGCTTTAGTGTGCGTGTACACCGAATCGTTGAACGGATAAATTACTTAGTATCGATATGCAAAACGTTCGCTAAAAGAACTAAATAAAACTAAAAATGTCCGATGTCTGGGTGATTGACCGAAACGCCTACCCCTTGACGATAAGCCTTAAGAATCGTTCGTGTATTAATCTTCGGTGTTTTTCCGTGATTGCTCTTGTTATTTTTCGTTTAAGTGGGGATCAGTTTGCGGATTAAGGTCTTAAATTTGGATGGTTTTGTTATTTTTTGGATTTAGATAGCGCATCGTTGTTTCAGTGGTGTAAGCAGTTGCTTAATTGCAGATCGGTAGGTCGCGACTTTAACACCAAGGTTGCGTTGCTTATAGAGTTTATCTACTCATTAATGGCAACACGGAGTCTAGCAATGTATCCGGCTTATCTTTTACGTAGGACCTAGACGTAGTTACTGCAATTTAGGAGCAATACACCTGCTTTTAAAAAGATAATAGACACTGTTAGGTGAATTAAAAGTTAATATACAGTTAATTATCCTTCTCTATGAAATTTGATGCTCCTAAACAAAACAAAACCAACTAAAACATTGTATTTTACCAAACAAAAACAAATGTTGTATATGAAATTAAATTGAAAATTATCTCATATATTTCGCGTTATTATTTTAACGGGTATTATATCCGGGGGAGGTGCCCGGGCCAATTTATTCGCTTAGCAGGTGTCCGGGTGGCCTGGGTATCGCACTTTACCGGGACTCTAAATCAAACGGCATGCACTTAGTGCCCCCATTCCGCCTTCTTGGTCGCTTTAAAATTATATATTTTATCGGTTTCAGCGTTGTTTTGTAGTCTATACTAATAAATGGAGGTAGATCTTGTTACTGTGTAGTTTATTAGGGTATTATCACTGGAATTACTAACCAATAATTATATAACACTATAAAGAGGATATTTAAATTGTTATTTATATTATAACAGGATATTTAAATTATTAACGTAAACATCCTTTTTTTGGAATGCACGTCTACCTAGTGGGTGCTATGATTGCCGAAAACGTAACGCAAAATTATGCAGTTTGCGTTTCCGTTTTCGGTTGATCATTGATATTCCAAATTCGATTACCGAGTCTCAGTAAAAGCATAAAGGCTGGCAAAGTGCCTGGTAGACGACAATGAGCTCGTCCTTTATAATATGGGACTTAGAAACAGTCATGTAGCCGGTGATTGGTTGACGTAATAAACCTCTTCCTACCAATTCCGGAATAAAGGTGTCAGAATATGTATGTAATCAATAAATAAAATTGTAAATAGAACAGTTAGGAGCTAAGCTATTTATGTATGTACATATGTGCGATCAAATCGGCAACGTCTGGAAAAATAGTAAGTTTAATAGATTTGACAGCAAACAGTTTTTCCAGCTATATACCCATCTTTATTTACCGTTTTATAAATATCTAATAAAATTAATGGACGGTATTACCAATCACAATCCAAGCACATTTTAAATGCAATCTCATTTCAGTAGTACATTTAAATTAAACGTAAATATTGGATTTCTGTTAACCCAATCGAATAATAATGTAATTTATCAATCAAATAGCAATTTTCACGTAAAATCCAATCGGATTTCTGATTAAAGTAAGTAATAAATGTATAGGTATATCTTGCGTTTAGCCGCAATAAAACGTACATACTTCGAAAACTTTTTTAATTTCATCTGGTAAATAAGCATACGGTTTTCCTAGTGATAAGTGGGTGATGTCCTATTAATATAGAGCCTATTAACGCTTGCAAAACCGGGATCTCGTTTAACAAACTTATTAAAAAAGGAGACGACGTGTTGCCAGCTCAGGGAGCAAGGAATCTATTAGTACCAGCACGCACAACCTTAAGGAATCTGAAAACACTGCGGGAGTAAAAATCAAGATTATTTTGATCCAATCTTCTGTGAATTGGATGTACTTCCACATTCCACTCGCAGGAGTAATACGTTATTCGATGATCTATTGTTCCAACTTTATAAAAATATCCAGGCTTCAGCGAGTATTCTCCATTGCATATCAGTCCTGTTCGATATGCTGCAATCTTGATGTATCACGATTGCTTTAGGCGCTGTCATATTATGAACGCTCATTGCTAAATCTGAGCTTTCGTAGAACATCTCTTATATAGTCTTAGAAATTTAGCTGCTTTTGCCTTTCGCCCGTTTCTATGATCACATTCAAACTTGCCTTAAATTAAATGATGAGGAGAAATTGTGAGGAATCCTGCACGTTTAGTGAGAGTCCTTTATATTGTTCTCAAAGATCTCTCAATTCTGCAAACCCATACGCCAGTATGGTGGACCATTGCCTTACCTTTTATATATTGCGTCAAATTCTGCTCTTAGCCGGGTTATATTGCCTGTGCTAGGCTATTATTATAACATTGCCCAAAAACCATCTTCTTCAATTTTTCACATTTTATTCGTCCAGTCTTTCGAATCTTGGCATACAATATCCAACCCTGTTCCAACATCTTATTCTTGTCTTGTATATAAAAAGACACGAAATACCATAATTTTGATCAAAGGAAGCCACGGGAGCTCAAAACGGAAGGAGTAATAAAATGTATAGGCGAGTAAACTTCGACCATTCAATTTATTTTAACTAACTAAAATAGCCCGGTGTTTCCGCTGCAGAGCGCGGGGTTAAGGGCATAGCTTGTTTACAGAGATACTGCTGTAACTTCACTTCGGTTTCGATGGAATTTTCGAGAATCGACTAGAAGAAAGTTCTAGAAATCGAGTTCGATTGACGGCGACTTTGGGTTATGTGAGGCTGTGAGCATTGTATTGTATGTGGTCTTGATGAGTGGGGGAGTGTTCATATTTATAATATATGTTTTGTATGCTGTGATGCGTGAAAGTAATAGGCGTGGTCATATAAAAACGTTTAGTGTATACTATGCATACAGAAATTTCGAATAATACTTTAAAATTGTATTCGTATAGCATTCTAAAAAGGGTTTGCTTAATATACCTATTTTCATTATATCTAGTGTTGTAAAAAGTTACATAAGTTTTTATTTCTTTTTAGCGTTATTAGCTCCAATCTATTGGATTGGCTTTCAATATTTTCCAGGAAGGGACTACTATAGCTTCTGAACTAGGTCGCAATTGTTGGAATAATATAAGCAGTTGTAAAATAAACAGCGAAAATTTAAGTATAAAAATAAGTTTAATTCAAATAAATTATTGGCATAATGAAAGCAGTTGTAAAATAAACTGCGATAAAATGAATGTATTAAAAAATCGTTTAATTCAACGATTATAAATGCATATGTCCAAAATAATGAACGGAAGGATGAGATGTTATGTGACATTTTACACATACCTCAAAAATAATTCTTATCTTATCTTGTGTGGAGGCCAGTCAGTAAAGACCAGCGACACTTCGACCCAGTGGGATCTTTTGTGTCGACTTCCCCAAAAACGACTGCCATAGATGTTCATGGCAGCCGTGACCGACGGCTCAACGTGCTCTCCGAGGCACAGAGCAGGCGATAATTGTCAATCAATACGCACATAATTTCGAAAAGTCATATAACTTCCGAAAGTCAGAGGTGCGCGACGTGGGTTCGAACCCAAGACCCACTGCATTGCAGTCTGTTGGCCTCCCCAATTATTTAAGATCAGCGATAGCTCACTATCGCTGATCTTAAATAATTAATATTATATAAAATTATTAATAATTCTTTGATACATGTTATGTGACATTTTACACATACCTACCTCAAAATAATTAATCTTTATATATATAAATCTTCTATGCGTTTAGGAGGAGTTTAATTACAAACACACGTTTGTAATTAAACTCCTCCGAAACGGCTGGATCGACTTTGACGAAATTTTTTGTGTGTGTTCTAGTGGATTCGAGAATGGTTTAGATTTGTTTTTTTTCTCTCGTGTGTACAGGGCAACGTCTGTCGGGACAGCTAGTATCATATAAAATTATTAACAACACTTTGATACATACCTAAATTTTCACATTCAAATACTCGGAACAAAAAATGACCACTATAAAATACCTATAATCTAAAAGAAAATGACTACACGCGATGTAATATACGAGAGAACCCGCGGGCTACAACTCGTAACATGCATTTCTATCAACGGTATTCTTATACCTTTATGACATTATATATGGTAATAACATGCCGAGATGAGAGGGCTCATCTTATTTCCCTATCGAGAGCGGAAATATTCTATTACTATATTCATGTTCTGATCGCTATCTGTAAGAGTATTTTAATACAACTGAGATGAAAATTCAGTATTGAATTTTAAAATGAAGAAGCTTTCTATTTTAATATGAATATTACATTGTTAACAAAATATTCTATTGGGGTTTTAAGCAAAGTTATATAAAATCCTTTTTGTGTCAATAGGCTTATTTAAGAAGATGTAAAGGAAATAGTTACCTTTTTTTTAATACTGCCATAGTGACAAACATGAAAGCGTCCCGACTGATGGTACGCGTTACGTTACTGCCTAGTGCTTATGATCGTATACAACACCAGGAATACCACTCCTGTTTGACAGTTCCGTCGCTCTGCTACCAGTGCAATAAACAAAATGATACTGACACTAGGTACTGACTAGAACACCTCCTTAACCAATAGCCAACGGTGAACCTTAACATATATATATATATATTATATGCATAGCAGTGACATGCGCCGCCGCGATGTTGTTCTGCTTATGTATTAGGGCCTCCGAAACAAAGTAGCCTTTAACAAATTTGATAAAATATTTCTCTTAATATCCTAATTGTTGTTTTGTATTTTGAAATATGATTAAATGATTACTGTTGTACAAAACAAAAATTTGTTACAATTTTGTTTTGACGACTTATATTGCTGGCTGTACTTAACCAACATATCCACATATTCATACGTAAAACTAATTTAGTCATAACAAAATATGGGTATAATTAGTATTTCTAGCGGTCGCCTAATGGTCAAAATTCGACCAAAATTCCTAAGCTTGCTACTTTGTTTTCTGTTTTTCGCTATTACATATAAATAAGGTATGGGTAACCATAGTTACAAGGAATTGAACGACGTCAGACGAACAATGTCGAAATACTACGAACGCAATTCGACTGCGTGTGTCAAATGCATGATTGTGTGCGTTTAGTGTTTCTTCATTAATTTAATGTATTTCTAATGCATATTTTATAAAAATATTAGGACTCGCCCCTCCTTCTCCATATAAACTTTAACTTTACCAAATTTCATACTCCTCCGTTCACGCAATTTTCGTAAAAAGGGGTACAAAGTTTTTGCTTCACGTATAATATATACATAGATACCCATATTTTGTTATGACAAAATACCATTAAAAAGTATAATAGTATCTACAAGGTAACTACTATAACACTATTATAATTCTTTAATGTTAAATAAAATTAAACTGGCCCGTCTGAAGTTTAAATATGGATTATGATGGGTTGCCGCTTGCCGTCGGCCGCTCGGCACATCGATCTTGGCAGTACATTAGCGCCTTAATGCGACGCGGCGTCGGCTCACGTTACCTGCACCTGGCGATGGAAAAACTACGAACATTGTGAACACGTTTACTGCAACTCATATATTTTATGGCCACAAAACCAGTCTAAGTTGATCCCTCCGTTGTATAGATGCGTGTACGCAAGCGAGGTCTAGTTATTTGGTTAAGTCCTTTTTAGAAATCATATAATAATTAATATAAACTGTGTTGGGAAGGCGCTAGTCATATTTATAATTACCTGGAATATCCAGTCTAAGTTGATCTCTCCGTTGTATAGATGCGCGCACGCAAGCTAGGTCAAGTTAGTTGGTTAATGTTTTATAAGAAGTCTTTTTTAAAAATCACATAATAATTAATATTAACTTTCTATGATGGGAAGGTGCAAGTTATATTTATAACTACCCGACTCCTTGACGTAAAATCCAGTCTAAGTTGATCTCTGCGCAATATAGTTGTGCGTACTACTCAGAGATTAAGTTACATTAGATTATAACATTCAATGTTATTATTGATTTTATTGGGTTGTACCACCATTTCTTAAAACATTGTTACTCCATGTGGGAGTGAAACAGCGCGACGTGTATAGCTTTGTCTCGTTTTCGCACATACAGTAACAGCACTTGAGATGGTAATAAGGTCCTGATCTCTAAGTTCATGTAGTTAACCAGCCTAAATAGACCTGTCCATAATATAAGCGTGCGAAGCAACAAGAGCTCTGCTTATTTTGGTTGTTTTTTGAATAATGTCTTCTTAGCAACCGTTTAATTACTACGCCGCATTATTATTATATTATTATTCCTTATAACATTCGTGAGAATTTCCTCACAGGAAAACTCAATAATACTTTGTTCGACTACACAGACTAATAACTGCGCAAAAAAATCCTAATTAATACTACTAATAATAACTATTACTTCTACTAATAATAAGTAATATATACTAGCTTTTACCCGCGGCTTCGCTCGCGAAAAAGTAGGTTCGGTTCTATTAGGAACAGTACACTTTTCAAATAAAAAATGCCTGACAATATAGCTATCTAATAGCGAAAAATTAAAATCGGTTGAGTAGTTCTTAAGTTAAATCATTACAAACAAAAAATCTAATATTTCCTCTTTATAATATTAGTATAGACATTATAGTCTCATGCCTATATTGCCGAAGAGGTACAAAGAGGTGTAATACACCTATATTTAGCTAGCTATAGAGCTATAGCGACTTATTCGTCAACTCGACCGCGAAAAACTCGACCACGTAGTCGAGTTGGGAATGATTAATTCTACCTATTCTTTTATTACGCATCTCGACCGAAGGAATATCAACTACGCGGTCGAGTTGATACACCTATTTTTTGTGAATCTGTTTGTTCGTCATCTCGACCGAGAACAAAAAGTACATTCTGGTAGAAAATGTTTAAGGCATATCATGGAAACAATTATTTAGTTAACCAGAATAATATGCGTGCTGTGCTAACATAAAAATCGTAGATAGAGAAATTACTATCTTTGATTTCGTAAAAAAGTAGCCCTTACATACATATATCCTGATTAGAGTTTTGTCTCTTTCTTGCAACTTTGTTTTTTCGTTGTGGCAAAGAGACAATATAATGATCAATCGATCATTGCTTGAATAACGTTTATATGTAAACTTCATCATCAACTTCACTTCCATGTTGATTTTTGAAATCTCCATATTTTAATTGAACAGTTTTTTAATTTACCCATAGACGAACAAAAATTGATTTAAAACGAACCACTTTTGCACTTCTCTGTACAATAGTGCCTTATATTTTTACTGTCGGTTGAATTGACAAATAAAAGATACGAAAAAATAACTTCAGTCCACCACCTGGTTCGGCCGAGATACATAATAAAAGAATAATTGGTATTTAATCTTCCCGACTCGACCACGTGGACGAGATTCTCATGGTCGAGTTGGTGAATAAGTCGCTATAGCTTCAGGTCCTACGTAATAGAAAGCGAGGTTAATGCCACTGGACAAATCCAGACTTTGCACTCACTGATCGGTAAAGTGAGGCGCTCATAGCCAGTTGAACTCACTGATCGGTAAAAGATTAGCGAAGTTAAGCAACGTTGGGTGCGGTCAGTCTATAGATGGGTGACCGTTTAGTGGTATTTCATCTGAGCGTCTCCGTGCTTCGGAGGGCACGTTAAAAGTCGGTCCCGGTTGCTGCCAAATTGACAGCAGTCGTTAAGCCATGTCAGAGGCCTACGAGCGGCTTGAACAACTCTTGACAACAGGTTGGCCACTAACCACCCGAAAAGAAAGAAGAAAGAATCCAGACTATAAGGCAAATTTAATTCCAATTAGAGTGCTTAGTGCAAGTTTTACGTTAACGCGATCGACACGTTTATGACATTCGGCGCTACGATTGGCCCGTTCCAAGCACTTAACCAATCAGAGATCCAAACGCAGTAAACTTTTCAATCGCGTTAACGTAAAGACAACTCGCACTAGGAAGCCTGTTGAGCCATTTTATGAATATAGACTCCTCAAAAATAATATTCAGAGAAATAAAATACCCGAAACTGTACCTAATCGAATCCGAGGCCTCCTATAGTCGCATTCACTACTACTGCACCACTAAGCAGCTACCAAATATCATTTTTTTTTTTAAATGAAAAAGGAGATATTCCTTGCGCGGAAGTACCTAGTCCTAATAAAAAATAGGACTACTCCCGCGCTAGGAATAATTCCTGTGTGCGAGGGACTTACAAACATTTGAAAAACGGACACAAAGAAGACTCAGAACAACCAATTGCAGATCACACAATTTTGTCCTGTGTGGGATTCGAACCCACAACACTAAGCGCCATCCGTGCAATCATGTTATCCAAATTTTATTACAGCACGTGAACAATCATAGGTACAATACCCGCATCATCAAGGTTTAGTGATATCTTATCAGATTGTGTGCTTAAGTAACCACCCACTACAAACAGCCATCACAGGATATAAGAGGATAATCCTTGTAATCTCTTGGTAAGGGCGCACGCATTCCGGCCATTTTTGTTTTAATACTCACAGAATCGAATTAATTGTTTGGGATTAGTTAAAACCACATCCTAATATTATAAGGTTAGTATTTAACTGTTCCTCAATTTTTTAACTTTGTTCTACCAAAAATAATATAATATTTAATAATAATAATATTCTACCACATACACACAACACCATTTAGCCCAAATTAAGCAGAGCTTGTACTATGGGTACTAGACAATGGATAAACATACATATATACATTTTTTTTGTTGTATATACATACATATTAAACATAGAAACACCCAGACCAAGACAAACATCCATGTTCATGCACACAAATGTTTGACTTGTGCGGGAATCGAACTCGGGCGTGGCAGTCGGTTACACTAACCACTACGCCATCGAGGCCGACAATAATGTAAATCCTATAACATTTTACGGCTAAACTGCTCGACAGATTTGAATGTAATTTGCCTTGTAGATAGTTTAAAAGCTACAAAAGAATATATTATGCTCATTTTGTCAAGAAACGTGAACAAAGCTATTGAAGACTCCTAGTAATAAATCAATAAATAACAAATATTTATTCGATACTTGTTAGAACATGCTCATATAACACTAATTTATTTATAAGCATAAGAGAGAAATGTAAAAGAAATGTAAGTTTCTGGGAAATATCGCTAACAGGCTACCTTTTATAGGTTCTGGGAAAAATATTTTTCGGGTAAACTTAAATCGTCAGTAGGCAACACTAAAAATCGGTATTCGGGTATTATTTTTTGTCTCTATATGGCTGTCATATATTTTCTTTTTATCATGTTTATGGTATTTTTGGTCATGTTTAAAGGTATATGGTGCAAATTGACATGGACCTACGTTGTACAGTGTACTGCAATAGGTTGATTGATTAAAAAGCCATATGGGGCATTACATCTTGGTGTATAATGTATATTTTAATAATAGCAATTTAATTATTGTTTTAAAAAAATAATAAGCATTTATTTAAGTACTATTGCAACTCTTATATTGGGTTTACAAATTAAGCGTTCTTCAAGTAACGAATTAGGTATTTTATTTTAGTTTGAGAGCTAATATTACAAGTTATAAGTTATAATACATGTTTACATTTGACACAATAAGTTTTAATACATTTTCATATAATTGATTTAAATGAAAATAAGAAGGGGTAAGTCTATCAAAAAATATTTCAGAAAACCTTTAACTGTTTTACAATCTTTAAAATAATCGACAGCGTCCACAAATATCTACGGATTATACTTACACGCTCTTGTTCCCTTGGAAATCAAACCTCCATTTATCAACAATACAATTTTTACCAACGTGCCATCCTCGCATAAATCGTTGTTGAACTCTTTGTCCCCATTTTGTTTGGAAACACGACGTCCATTAATAAAACTTATTATACAAGGGCAGATTATTAATATTTCTTACGAAAAAATAAACATTGCCTGCACGTGTCAACTTTTGTCAAAATATACAATCTTTGTCGAACAATGGTAATGGATACAAACTTATATATGATGTTGGGTTAAACGAATATGATCCTTATGTTGTAAGGCTTAAGGGTTAGAGGAAGTGGTCTGTTTTGTTGGTGAAAATGCATGAGTCGGCCGCCAGGAAGGTTTCTACTTGCTTTTATTGCAATTAGTGAAGTGAACTGTGCTCATGAGTCGATAATGCGTTGATTAAATATTCTTTGTTACCGTTTTGTACAATTAACAGCCTAGAAGTCTGTTAATTTTATAAGTATATAAAAATATCGCTAATTAATATTCAGCTGCTTCTCAACTAAGATGTCTCATGTTCTTGATCAATGATTAATCTTTTATCAACGGCTCACCTCTATAAGTTAATTATTATTTAATTAAAAATCAACGTTGAGTTATGTTTACAGGAGATTTTTCTTATGTTTACTGCCCAACGTAAGGTACTGTTTCCGAGTCGAACAAAATGAGGTATTCTAGGCTAGAGTTATGATTCGTAAAGCAATAAGCCTGTTCACCTTTGAAAGGCTTTTCGCAGTATTTTAGGTCTAAGGGACCGTGCCACCGGACTGTTACTAAAAAAAATACTACACACGTGACACAGAGATCGCACTAAACGACTCATTATTAATTAGTAATTAAAAGAAAAGCTGCTATAGCCAGAGACTGCACATGTCAAGGTCAGGATCCAAAATCTCTTATTTAGTTAAGAAGTTAATAATTATTTGCAAGGTAGACAAATATCTTGAACAAACTCGGACGCTAGAGAGTTCTTCATAATGTTCTCGAAACTTCACTTAGCTGGCATGGTATATAAACGATAAACTTTCTTAAAAAAAGATCATCCTAACTAATATTATAAATGCGAATGTGAGTTTGTTCGTTTATTACGCTTTCACGCTTTAACTACTCGACGAATCATCATGCAATTTCGCATACACTTTGTCAGGGGTACATAAAAAGACCTAAGGTACCATTCACCCAGGAAAAACAACTGCTTCCGAGGTATTGAAAATTGACATAACCTTATCTTAACATGGCATTTAAGCGAGTGAAGCCGCAAGCAAAATCTAGTGTCAATAAACAACTGATATTATTATAAAATATAAACATACATATTCCGAGTTCATGTTTAATTACAAATTTAAATTAATAGTAAAATTATTATCGATTGTAATTGTAATACCTCAAATTTTCACGATACAAAGGTTTCTACAAAATTTATGTTACATTTGCACTAATAGAATTTAGTAAAATAACCTCATCAGAGCAAAAGCGGAACGATTTATATTAAAGCGTAGTCACTCTACAAAATGGAAAATTAAATTTTCCGATACTAAATTCGTTATAGAATATTTTAAACTTATAAAATATATCGGTGCAAACATTTTCGCCTAAAGTTGTGCGTACATATCCAGCTATGATATAACGAGGCAGAATAGTCTTTCTTGCTTCTGTCTTTATTCTCGCTTTGCTTCGCGTGGTAAATGAGAAACGTAGTGTATTTTCTATATACTAGCGTCGATAGATAAAACGAGGTTATAAAAACATACAAGAGTCATTAATTTTAATTTTGTTTTACGTGCCATTCTATACTTCTCGCGGTAAATGTAACATCCAATTATTGCTCCTTTTGACTTGAAACAAGGAAGCACTTGGTTTACAATATGGGAGAATTACCTATTAATTTCACGTTTTATCTCAACTTTGTAAAGCAATAGGTATAAAAAACATTACTATGTTTTTTATACCTATTGCTTTAGTGCACGGTTAGTCATTAGTCACTATGTAATTTAAATGCCATGGCTCTTAGGGAAACCTTATCAGAAGACATTTTAACTTATCAAAGACCCTAAATCAGCAAGCCTTGCCAGTACAGGTAATAAAAATACCCTTAATGTGTAACTTTTAATACCTATTTGTCTGCTAAAGACCCTTTTAGTATCTTTGTATATTATAGCTATGTGTGTAACCGTCTTAAAGCTTCGTCAGAAACATGCCGTGTCAGATTTCGTTTAAAAAAAAGAAAAAAGTAAGTCCGGAGCCAGACTGAGCCGTCTGCGACGGAATATTTAAATAACGTCTGCACCAAACAATGGTTGATGACAACCAGCCCTCTTCTTTGTTATGGTAAAATTAGTGCTGGGAACCATCGGTATCGGTAATTTTGAATAATGATTTTCTTTCACTAATTTTCGGCAGTTGAATGGATTTATTGTTTAACTATTCGGTTCACGAGTATGACTGTCTGAATGAGGGAGTACTCTTTTAGTTGGATAAGTGATGTTGTGTAAGTATTTGTTGGAAAAGTGTAAGTTATTGCGTCACATAGACTAGTCGTAGCTTGTAGTAAAACAATAGATTTGTTCCAGTTTGTTATAATTATGTCATGACCTCATGACTGTACCTTATTTTCTCCTTTTATAATCATCATCTTCTTCAAGGACACTTGGCCAGCGATGTAGGTATCTTTAGCTCAGATTTTGTTTAAAAACATCCACCGAGGACGTATAATTTTAACTTATTTATATACTCGTGTAATATGTACTTTCTTTGATATCATATCTTATTTCATACATGCTTTTCATTTGCAAGAACTATTTTAACACGTATTTCTCAATTCTTTGACTACGGAAGGATTTTTCATGTCTCCAACGTAAAGACGTAAAATTCTCTATACACTATTCTTCAAAGTATTATGGGTAATGGAGCTATTACAAAAATCACTAATATTTTAACTATCGTGCCACACTTGAATTTTCATATGATAATGTGACAGGCACAATAGGATTTATGTCAAATATCTATCTTTGATAGGGTATATACGATCACGAAACAATCTAACGTCACATCACTTGAGACATACTCGATGTATTATATGTATGTGAAACCGCTCATTATGGCGACATAAAAGGATATAGAATACTTGGATGATCACATTCATCTAAAATAATCCGTCTCCAAATCTCGTCTCAGGGAACATAATAATTTATTAATGGTCTAACGATAACTTAAAAGACTTAGCATGAAATTATTACTTATGTAAGCATCTCAATTTCCTCTGAGTTAATACGAAATGATAGAGGAATTCTTGTGAAGTAATTAATCATTTTGGTAATAATTAATATGGTGCTTACGTGTACGCATCATGGGTTTGTGTAACGTTAACTTGGCCGTCGTAATTAAGGTGTTTTGATACTTGTATAAGGGCCTTTTGATTCTTTGAACCAATTTTACACGATCTGGCAAAGTTAAGCTGATAAGTACTAGACCCGTGTATTGTTCTCGTCACTATAAGACTACGATTTGATGCGAAGAATTTACCGACAGATTATTTTATTGACACGTTAGTACCTACAGATGGCAGTTACCGATCTTCCTTTCAGTACCTACAATTATTATGTACCTAAGTACATAAACGTAGTTAGTGGTAGTTAGTAACAGCTAGTAAACCAAAACAACATATAGAAGCTAAGATTTGATGCTGTGTGTTTGTATGAACACTACGTCAATCTTTTTACAAGAATACTGTTAAAAATATTGCAGTCACAACAATATCCTTTTATTTGTGTAAACATGTAAACAGTCATAGCCACGTGCTGGTTTTAAAACACTGAGGTATAATAAACAATTTTGTTAGACATTTTCAGTTAGTTCCAAAGTTGTACTATTCAGATATCGATATAATTTTGTCAAATGATATCACGTTATTTTATTTAGGCTACAAAGTAACCGGCACCAGGTATAGTAAATAATAATATTATAACTTGCCTACTCACCAGGGGATTTAACATACGAAGCCAACAGATGATCCTCACAAAAACTCGTTGAAAGGAAATCCTAGGTCCATGATGCATGTAACGTAATTCCCTTGCACTTGACTCTCACCACTTCCGTGGTTAAACAACTAGTTTATTATAGATCAATATGAAAGAGTATTGATTACAGTAATTATTTATCCTCCTTGCGTGGTTATCACTCGTTAATGGCTCCCAAGATTAAATAACGTTAAATTACGCAGAATTTGTGAAAAGGCAAAAGGCGTGTGCAGTTGACGTTATTTTTCAATATGCGTCGTTCGTTTACTATATTTTTAACTAGCCTTTGCCCGTGGACTCGCTATGGAATAGTAATATTCTGGATGAAAGATACTTTAACTTTTCTGTACCCATGACATCATGAATGCGAAATTTAATGATGATCGGTCTAGTGGTCAAGGCGTGAACAAACAAACAAACTGGCATTATCATTTTTTTATTTCTTTTTATTAACTCGATACAAACTGTTTGGTCTTCAGTTACATTGGGTTTTGTTAGTGTTATCTAGAAAATCTAATTATCTCATTCTCTGAAGTCAGTCTCGTTCATTAAACAAGAACCTTGTTATGATAGGTAAGAATATACTTTTTACTTTTATCTTTCGAAAGAGCTATATAGATTTTAATAACTGGATGCACAGATCTGAAAACTAGTACCACACACAACCTTCTAAATCCCCATAAAAATAAGCCAAAGGTGTCGTCCCTGTGTGATAATCCCACAGCGACGTGTTATATCTTGCCTGTAAGCTCAACGACCGCTTGGTCGAATTTCTTGTTACACTGAAACATAAACATAGTGTGCTTAGAGTATGAGCTGAGGATTATGTGGAGCTGTACTGGCTTTGAAGTCAGCGGTGTGATAAGCATAAGCGATAGCGATGGAATTCGAAAATCGCTCGAATTCAAAATGGTTGATCAGTAGATCAGCATTTTCAAATTTCGAATCTTTAATAATCGTTGACTTGACTTTTGAATACATTCGAGTGATTCGAAATTTAAAAATGAACTGTCGTCACTACATATAAATAAGAATTATACTATTGTTTCAAATTAATTTATAATGTTCGTACAATCAGGTATGTCCGTTTGAGTTTTCGTGTATACAAATAGATTGTGTGTCTAGAATATAAATTATACTTTTTTGTCGGTTTGACGTAACAGTTTTAGGAAGTCTGACACACGTTTTGTTATAAAGAATAAACGCTCAACGATTATATCTTTTAAAGTGTACAAGTTTAAATAATAGTGTAAATATAACATGTGTTTTGACAAAGTAGTTACTAAGTATGATATCATGTGTACTGCGAATTAGTCTTTGCGCTTTTTTGCCTCTAACCTTTCGCATTCATAATCAAAATACATATTATAAAATACCACTCGTTTTAAGTTAATATTTGTGTTCAATAGTTTATTGACTACTGGATGATTTTAATACAATTATTTGTAAACCACACAACTGTTTGCCCTGTCTTGGGATCGCACTCGCAAAAAGCGCATTGGCAGTGAGGAGATAACCACATAAATCAGTGGTTAATGTAGCTCGCTTACGCGTGCAGTGTAAAATTCATATTAATATAATAATAGAGAAATTCTCACAGCTAAATCAGCCAATCGATTTTGATGTAATTAAGCTTAAATCATCAATCAATCATCACGATATAGATTACATAAAATCATATAAATTCACGCTAACGTGTCGTATAATTTGATCGAACAAAACAACAACAAAACCTACATACCTAAATAGCATATGTTTGTAAAACGTGTGAAATATTAAATTAAAAAGTTGCAATGGCAGCACATATTGTTTTTTAATATAATATACAATGTTACTGTAGGTACATATAACAACTAGTGGCGTCTATCCGGGACATTTTTACACTCAATATTGCTACTGATAATTTTCTAACCCGATAACACCACAAACCGACCAAACCCGGGACTTCACGATCGGCCGTAACGCAAACTGTGCCACGGTACCGACGAGAAACATCGATACAATTTTATTTAGTGAAAGGTCCATCGCCCGCTTATTTCGTGGCCTCATATGGCGGTAGGTACGAAAGGACTGTGTGTTTAGGCTCTCCACTGACTTGTTAATCTTTGTGATCACGGTTTTTGTTTCTGTGACGAAATGCGGGAGGCCTGCGTGCGGTCTGCCTTATGTTTGCCCACTTTTTGTGCCGATAACGTGTAGACTGGGCTTTTAAACCTCATTTGGAACGACAAGCCCCTTATTTTGTATAGATGCCTCGATGTACGATGTGCGCAGTCGCATTCGAATTTTATTTAAATATATTGACAACTATTCATATAGCATCGTTAAAAAAATCGCATGATATATTTTATAACATAGAAATCGTAACCATATCAATATATACTATACTAATATCAATATTGTATATAAATTGTCCCACTGCTGGGCACCGGCCTCTTTGGAGTATGAGAAGAATTAGTCCATTGTCCACAACGCCGGCTCATTGCAGGTTTCATTAGACAAAAGATTCGCCTCCTATTACTTAAAACACAGCACGACTCTTAGTTATTAAGTGGGATTTAAGACATACTTGGTATATATTTAGTTATGATACATTTTTCTCGTTCTCATTATATATTTTGTTTATTTGTTACGCTTTCGCGGCTTATCTTATCTTGTGTGGGGGCCTGTCAGTACAGACCGCGACACTTCGACCCAGTGGGATCTTTTGTGTCGACTTCCCCAATAACGACTGCCATAGATGTTCATGGCAGCCGGGACCGACGGCATAACGTGCTCTCCGAGGCACGGAGCAGACGATAATTGTCAATCAATATGCACATGATATCGAAAAGTCATATAACTTCCGAAAGTCAGAGGTGCGCGATGTGGGTTTGAACCTGAGACCCTCTGCATTGCAGTCTGTTGGTCTCCCCACTGAGCTATCGCTGCTCTTTCCGTTTTAGTTCTGTTACTAACATAACCTACATTTATGTAAGCGAAGCCGCGGGCAGAATGTAGTCGTGACATACATATGGTGGAAACTAAAGGAGTTGATACAATATGACTGTGTTTAAATATACCTCTGTCTGACCTTTCAGTACGATATAGTCATAATGTTATAGATGGATGTTAATTTAAATGGAGTCCATTTATATTTATTATAATGTTTTCTTGTAATGGATGGTATTTAATGATTTTTTATTGTTTTTCCAGGTAAGTTCCGGTGTACCATAATATTGGAGGACATTGTGAAGGTAAATGATGACAATGTATCTATGGTTTACGTTTCCGCGTTTGTTAGCTAATATCCTGCTTATAAAAGTTAAAAAAGGAATGTCGTTATTTGTACAGTTCGTGCGGTGGCAAATAGTATCCACGTGTAGTTAGTTCGATTTCTACTTGAAGCAAAATTTGTGAATCAAAGACTTTTTTTAGTGCACATAATTTCAACTCCAATGGTGTAGCCAGTACCCAAAAAGGCAAATTACTCTGCCCCGGATTCGAACATGAGATATTAAGATCGCGCCACTTTAAGACTTTTTGATTGACAATTCCTGCATTAGAAGTAATTTCTGAACCGTCAATTTTAAATTTCAAATCCTTATCCTAATATTACAAATTCGAAAGTAACTCTGTCTGTAACCTTTTCACGGCTAAACCACTCAACTGATTTAGATGAAATTTGGTAAGTGATATAGTTTAAAGGACATAGGCTAGTTTTTATTGATGTAGGCACCACGCGAGCGGAGCCGCGCGCTAAAGCTTGTTTAAAATATTTTTCACGTGTGGGCATCAAATTTACAACCCGCAGCGGCGATGCTACTTTTAAACCACTGTCTCATACCTTAAATTGAGGTCATACAATTAATATCTTTCTAGTAAACTAGTCACTCTAACAGCGTGTGTAAAATTCCTTGTCGGCCATATTGGTGACGTCACAGCCGTGTCAGCACCATTGTGCAGTTCCTATGTCACGTGGGTTACGCAACCATGCTATAGAAATGTTTGTGAACTGATTGTATGTGTACACGTTGCTTTGGTTGCTATGGACCGAGGGAACTGCTTATATGGATTGCCTCGTAGCGCAATAGTAGATAATCATAACAATCATAGGTCTCGAATTCGACCCCGTGTCGAACAAAAGTCGTATAGTATTTTTCTAAATTTCCCGTAGTGTCTAGTAATCACATTCGCATTAAGTTAGATTTTTAAGCTTTATTTATTTTTATTTTAGGTTAGGTCGCCTACCAGGCCTTTCTTGACGCACGTAATTTGATTGTTTATTTGTTACGCTTTTCCGCTTTAACCACTGAACCGATCATCATGAAATTCGCATACACGTTGTCAGGGGTACAAAAAAAGACATAATTATGGTATCTTCACTCAGAAAAACTACTGTTCCTGAAGAAAAGAAAATCGACAGAACCTACATTTATACGAGCGAAGTCGCGGCTAAACTACAATAAAACAATATTTAAAAAAAACCGTTAAGATGTGGATGTAATTCATCTCTACCTACCCTTTCTAGGATGACATGACACTATACATGTTAAAGCAAATAGAATTTTCTAGATATCGGCCTAATAAGGTCGTATATCCGCTTATGGTAACATTTATCAATGGAAAACTTGTATTATGAGTCATGTCATTACCAGAAGTAGGTTCAATTCCGTATACATAGTACTTCAATACAAGTCTCCCGCCGCGTCTGTCTGTCTATTCGCGATAAACTCAAAAACTACTGAACGGATTTTCGTGTCGGTTTTCACTAATAGACAGAGTGATTAATGAGGAAGGTTTAGGTGTATGTATAATTTGTTAAGGTTTTGTTCTTGTGGCTTTGCGAAGCCGTGGCGGGTCGTTAGTCTATCCTCATATAAAAAGTGGCGCAAATGTTATCACATTAATTGATACCACATATACTACATGGTATTCTTTGACAATTTACAAATTATGAACCAAATGTATTTAGTAGTTTAGCTACAGGACATTTTTTTGTTTTCATAATTTAGAACATCATGTGTAATGCAGAGATAAATGTCAAAGACCTCAAGCAGCTAAATTAAAACAAAACAAACAAACTCTTCAGCTTTATAATATTATAGTGTAGATAGCTGCGCCCCGCGGTTTTACCCGCGTAAGTAATCGTCAGTCGTGATGCCGTGGAAATATCGGGATAAAGTAGCCTATGTGTTAATCCAGGTCTCCAGCTATCTACATCAAGTTTCATCGCAATCGGTTCAGTAGTTTTTGCGTGAAAGAGTAACAAATAAACATCCATCCGTCCTCAAAAACTTTCACAACTTTCATATTAGTAGGATGTGGGTGCAATAGTTGTATTTTATTATAAATCCTTTGGCTTTTCTATCGAGGATGTCCAGATCACATGCTATGAAATTATAGTTTTATTATATTATTGTAAACTGTTATGTTACAAATTTTATCAAGACAGGATGTATGAGCTCTCAATTCCATGAAATACAAAGCATCATTATTTCTCAATTATAATATTTGATTATGTATATTTATACCTAGTTGTGGCCACAACTTCATAAGTTAATTCTCATTAGTCATCTATGTATCGTATGATAAATTTTATACAAACACTATGTCTCTGAAAATAACATCTAAATGGGTTCACGTATTGTGGAGATTAGCACGCACAGACGTACAGACAAACACAAAAATATGATAACGTTTTTTTATTTCTAGCTGTTTTGGGCTTTTCCCTTCCAGCTAAGCTAAAATGTGTTAGTTGTGGGGTTTTAGTATTGCAATGTGTGGAATTCATAACAACGACCTCTCGATCGCAATCCCATGCATTAACCACTGGACTGCTGATTATTTAATTATGCAATAGGTGTAGATAGAGTTCACCGGTAGTAACAGTAATGGCGTGAATCATATTTCTTATTATAAACAGCCTTATGTCATTGATCTACTCACTAGGTAATACGTGACTTCTCTTGCGTGCAATTCAACACGTCTTTACACTCACGTCTTTATACCACACTAGATGTGTCCGCGGTTTCACCCGCGTTTATGATTATTACGCCACCCCCATCGGCCGTAGCGTGATGTTATATAGCCCATAAATAAAATAATTTTTCTACTCGAACCAGTAGTTCCTGAGATTAGCGCGTTCAACCAAATAAACAGACAAACAAACTCTTTAGCTTTATAATACTAGCATAGACGGGGTAAGCAGCAGTGTATTATGACCAATTCGCTAGTTATGTTCTTAGGTTACAAGTTATAACGAGCGAGCCTATTGCCTGGTACAACTCCGGACTACTGGATGCATTGGTAATGTCAAAGTGACCACGTGAACCACTGCGCTATCCGTGCTGATCTCGAGACGGTTGTAACAGAAAAACAAAAAGCATTTTGTCTGACACTGGACCCGAACTCTAAACATCGATATCGTCCACAAGATAAGAGTAAAATATCGCCAATGGAATCATTTTAAGTTTGAGTGTAGATCCACAACAGTTCAAATCTAATACTATGACATATCTTAAGCAATCTAAAAACAAATGTAATAATTAAAAATATGTATTATATTTCTTATAAATACTTACAAAACATCTGACATATGTATTACAAATTTCTTTTGAATATAACGATAAGAGGCAGTTCATACTATCACAACATGTGCATCGTATAGCAAACGTTTCAAATTTCATATAGTCTTTGCAACTCTTACTTAATACAATACAAGCCATATTCAACTTTAATTTCTAAACAACAAAGTTCAAAATCCCATGTAAGAATTTAATATAGTATACGCAAGATTATGACATACGCTGCAATAATGATTGAAATTTCGTATTTAATGTACATTGCATTATCCATTTTAATTGTTATATTCTATTTTTTATTAAAACAGCGTTGGATGATGTAATCGTTGGCTATGATGCAGATGTTTGTAATTTAATAATTGCCTTTACCCCTCCGTAATAAATACAAACGTAATTACACGTGACTGACGATTCAATGGCGTAAACATACATCAATGCTTCTGTGTATTTTTATACAAATAAGGTAGGAAGCAGACACCTGACCAGCCTGATGGTAAGCTTTTATCGTAGCCTGTAACAGTAACTCCTGGTCCCTAAAAGTCTTATCAACGAC
This sequence comes from Catocala nupta, assembly GCA_963675205.1. Classification (NCBI taxonomy): domain Eukaryota; kingdom Metazoa; phylum Arthropoda; class Insecta; order Lepidoptera; family Erebidae; genus Catocala; species Catocala nupta. The sequence continues at coordinate 11,469,125 of OY776094.1, forward strand.
GTATTAAAATCAAACTCTTGTCAAGCAATTTGATAGGCTGTTACTAACTCAGATAGCCAATCACAACAATTGACATGATATCTCCGACTGTTAAATAATAATTTTGAAGTTCTATCTTTAAAAAAATGGTGTTTGGTGTATAAAGAACACGCGATGCCGAGTTTTCAAAAAAAGAATCGCTGTATTATCAACTATGAGATAAAATCTGTTAGTAGTAATAATGGCTGACTGAGCTCCTGTAGGTAGCACTGTTGTCAAATCGTCCATCGTCTTTTATCCTTTAAGCAGCCCAGCGTTTACTTTTTTACTAGGCCTGTAACGTGCTAGTGTTGTGTACCTCTGCTATAGCAAAGCGGCTACGATATCCTTTCTCTCGCAAAACGCATGCGTGCTAAAGATCTTATTGGAGCAAAAAGGTGGTCGTTTATTATATGAACAGACAATGTTGTTATATCCAGTTTATAAATTGAACGCATTTGTATAATGACATAGTTAGTTTTGCGAAAATTACTGGATTCCATAGAATACGTGTATTACTCAAGTCCCAAGAATATCATTCGTAGGTACCCACAAAGGTTTTGAAATTAAATATTTGTTTTTAATACATTTGAATTTAGAATGTGTTTTTATTATAATATTAGTTGCAGATGTGCGTTAAGGTCCAAGTATGTAAGTATTTAAAATTCGAATGATATATTGTTTTGGTTGTCTGAGTCATAGGATTACGTCTAAATATCCACGAATTGTTGGGCAAAGATGTATCACACAGCACATTCACATTTCGAAAGCTGTTATGTCCTAGGCAAAAGTAGCGAGTAGTGTGTGATTCACGTGCGCGATTTAATTTGTTAATGTTTTTCACATATTTAAATTCGAATTCTGAATAGATGCGTGAGCTCGCCTGTTCGCGCGCACATAAAGAAATATCGAGATAGGTACCGGTACAAACAAGATCTGAGCCAGCTTGAGATTAGTAACCGCTGTATTAAAACATTAATCCTTATAGAAATGTCTTAACGACTTGAACGATAGCGTTGAAAACAAGAATAGTTCTGAAAGGACCGTTTCTTATGATTGTCAAATGGACCGATAATTTCGTTAACGAGCCATTAAAATCACTGTTTACAAGACAAGCTCCCTTGTTCTTAATATCTTGTAGTCACTCTAATTTTAGGTGCACTTACTTAGCCCATGACGTCATACGACGCCTTGTTTGTCATCTACCCGCATAGGCACACTACTGATATCATTATAGGAAGTGAAGACAAAGGCAATAAAGGAAAATGCTTTGTTTACATTACTAACATTGCGATATAACTGGAAGTATATGCTCATGATTCATATGAAGGATTCCACATTCTTCTACTACACATTGAATATGGCGTGAAGATGTGTATCTAACTAATGCCTTATAGAATGCGACCGCCCACGTGCGCTCAACCGTATTTTTTATATCCCGAACGCATCCTTTCTTCGCTCGCCATATTGAAATTCCTTCCAACCCCTCCCTCAAACGAATATAAACCCTAGTACAACTCGTGAAAGTGGAAAATTGAAATTAGTTATCAAATTGTGAACTATAAAATGAACTTTACGATGTTCGAAATAAAGGTCATTTGGTACTTTCGTTTGTCAAAAATCCTATTGAATAGAACCTGATTTGGGGTCTGCCTTGATGTGACGTGAAGGCTTTTTTTTTAACCTGTCACAGGAATACCGTGGGTTATTAATCACACGAGGAGGTAGAAATTGTGTTTAATATAACTTCTATAAAGGTTCATCAATTTGGGAATTCACTTATTTAGTAAAATGTTCTTCGTCATTGTGGATCAAACTATCAGAGTGCGGCGTGGATGGCATTAAGCTTTGACAGTTTCACAGTGAAATGTTTAATTTTAAACCTTTTACTAAGGACATTTTGAGCAATAAACTATCAAATAGAAATATTTATCACAGTACTAATACAACCTAATTGTACCAACTAATTAATAATAATATCAACCCTGATTATGAACGTGTCAATACTGGGCACGGGTCTCATCTTTAAATGAGATGATGTAGGTCACAGTCTATTACGTTAACTATGTGTCGGCTAGCAGACTTCTAATACCTTCAAGACCATTACTAAAAGAGTACTTGTGTAGGCTTGGCATGTAATGCTTCAAAGTCAATGCGATCTACATACAATTAAGGTTATAACATGCACAGATAACTATGAAAACTCAGAACGGCGTACATTTGAAATCTATCTAAGCCACATACTAGACTATTAATAGATAAAAATTAAATTAATTTTACAAAACAAGTTGTATTTAAAATTGCAATCATTACGTATTTCGGAATCATATAATGTCAATAGCAGAGTAATTAGAATTTTGTAAAAACGGCGGCCATTGTGAACGTAAGAGAAACAATTTTCATAACAACAACGAACGGTTGGTTATTTACCGAAATTCAGATCCAAGTAATACTGTACCAATCGTTGTATATTAAATGCTTATTATTTTCAAATTGGACCGTTCTTCTATTTATTATTAAAACCCTCAGGGATTTAGGATTTACGGGTGCCTGTGGTATGTACTCAAGAATTCATAAAATGGTTTTAAATACTCTCTTAATTTATTCAGTGGTTTCTTTGAAGATTAGCTATAGATTTGAGGAAAGCGGATTTGAAGTAAAATTACCCAAGAATGTTCACTTGAGTTAAGGCAAACAAGAAAATGAGTTGAGCTTAGAGCGGAGTATATAAAATGGACTTTAATTATCTTCGAAACTTAGTTATACTGTGCAGTAGGCGTAGCGATATCGTCACATGTAATCGGATTATGATGAGGAAATAAGATTGCGAATAGGGCTAGTTTGTCATGGACGTTTTTATACAGTGAGTTGTTGTTTGTAGCGGCGAACATAAGCTTCAATTCCCATAGGTATTGTAAGATGTGATGGTAGGAGGATGGACATGATATCTCAACTTTTAAACTTTGCTGTCTCATGGGTATTTCAATGGTCTTGTGGAATGAGTGGGTTCACTACTTTCTAGCCTTAACTATAAATCATTTCTACGCATCGGCCGCTAACATAAGCAATCTAATGCCACCGGTCCAACTAAGTAAGAACTAAGAGTATTAAAAGATATTATATAAATATCAGCAATATTTATATATAAGCATATTAATATATCATAGTAACGCTATCAACCGATAGTCTTCTTTATCAAGATATTAGCAGCACGGAGTCTAGTAGTCTGTCGGTTATACCGGTATAGTCTCGACCCTTATTACCTGGAACCTAAAAGTCTGTGTATTGAATGCAGGTGTAATACATAATTAACCTAAGTGTTTCTTTCGGGCAATATAGAAATCTTCATATTGAAGATGATGTCTCAAAAGAATTATATTTCAAGGTTTGTATGTCTAAAATGTCTGTAATATAATATGACGTTTTAAATAAAAGCAAGCAATTTTGTTTATTTTGACATTCTATTTACTTTAGAAGCTGACATACCCGAACGTTTGTGTTGGTAATCATTACATCTTGTGATATTAAATTTTAGGAGTCCAGCCCTCCTAATTCTTCGGTAGTGAGTCCTCTGAGGCATGGCCGTAAACTTCGAGGTCAGGGGGAATAAGCTGGGGCTGCAAGTTACAGCTAAGAAGTAATAAAATTATAATTCTTTTTCTGATTATGTCGGCTTTGGGAGTCGTTGTTCCTTGGTAATTTCTTAAGGTTATGAAGCGTTGTTTCTTGTTGTTGGAGATGAGATGTTTATGTATAAATATATTAATAATGCAACTAAATCGAATGATAGCGTTACTAAAAGAGGAACGGTTTGTAGGCGAGTGAGAAGAACTTTATCTAAATTAGGTGCTTCCTAAGAAAGTATCAGTAAAATATAAGCGTAAAGCAACGCTTTTGAGAAACCATTTCAATTTGATCACATTATATGAACACGATATCTGTCTGAAAAGAGTTTAACTAAAAATTATTTCAACGTTTAGCTCATTGGCAGTTTTCTAACAACGTCAGGATGCTTAGGCAAATATTCAAATTTTCTTAAGATATTATCCAATTTGGAAAAAAAATGTATTAGGTAAGATACCGGTTGGACCTAAAACCGAAGTTTCGAACTTAGCAGTACCACTATGTCAAATATTGCTATAATGATTGATTAATTCGTCCTAAAGTTGCGATAATAACTTTAGTTCTAATAAAATATGTTATCTTCAAATCTGTTGAATACATTTTTCGGCGAAAATCATCGAGTTTCAAATACAATCTGTTTATCCCCGTTTAGGACATGACCAAGCCCCGTTTCCGTCCACTATATTTCCAGAAAACCATTGTACCAAATAACCATTTCCGTCCATTGAATCATCCTGTTGTATATGTAAATGCACGAATTTGATGTTTTTTTCGATTTCATTGAGAGATCTCACTCGCCTTGCATATAAAACGAAATTTCGGTCGTTTGTGGCCGACAATTTTGGCATTTTAATGTTCACTGCGCGCTAACATCTGCGTTATTCAAACGAGTTGCAAACATAAGCAGCATCGTGCGGTGTGTATGGTGATATTTGAGAGATTTTAGTAGAGGCGTAGTCCAGACACCGTAACGAACGCAGATGACTCATTTGTGTATGTAAATTATGTTAAAATTCAAAACCCTAGGCTTAACTTTGCGTTTTTGAAATTCAAATTTGTAGCGCTCGGGTCCTTAAACGACGTTGGGTAGGGAGTGCTTTAATTGTTTTTTTGGGAGGGGTTTTGTTTAAAAGGTTCTTCAGAGCCACATTTCAAGGATTATGTTGTTTAAACAACGTTGGATATAAAAAGGGGAATTATGTGTAAAATGTCTTATACAAATTCATATTTTTGAGTAAAGATTACACAGAATCGTTTGTTGAAATGATTCATGAATATCAAAGGAGATGTTTTTACGCATTTGTTTACGAAAGTTAACCATAACAACGAGGTGATAGGGTTTATTTTAGGGTTCAAAGATTTCATTAGTGTTGTTGATGACATGATGACGTTTCGAAGCCATCAACAGTATTAAAGATTTGTTTTTAATCTACCTCCATAACAGACATTGGTTCGCTTCCTGTTATTGTTGTAAGAGTTGGGTAAGAATTTAATTTTTGTTACAACAGTTACTAACAACTTAGGTTGTATATTGACTTGTATCAAATAAGCCACAATGAAATAGGTACAAACTATTTTTTGGACTTTTTTAGTTTTAGTAATTGAGACTCATCGCTTTATTTACTAGAAATAGCTCTAGAGTTCTTCGACAAAAAACCATGGTAACACATGATTAAATTATCTCAAAACTGGGCGAGAAATGCAAAACATAATTACTTCATATCTAAATAACCTGGCAGAATATTTCCTATTCCGTAGCCGTGTAGCCGTAACCACCTAAACATAGAAAACCTAACTGCGGATATGACGAATTTAGAATAAGGGTAATATTAATAGAAATATTTACCAGAAGCATATATCTCGTATCGTTTATGTAATTTCCAATAGGCGTCGTTTCAAACGATGTCAAAATGTTAGGAGTGTTCTAAGAAACGGAAACGAGAGATGCATTCGACGAAATATCGACACAAAAAATGTATGGATTGAACTGTTCTCGATGATATTTCAATGATGATTTTGTGCAGCCTTCCTTTTATTTCTACTTAATACGTACAGATTCAGGCATGGCGCTTGAACATGTGCAATGTAGATGGCAATAGACCCTGTTATTATTAGGTTCTTAAACCATGGCTGGTGAATTCTGGGTATAATATACCGCTGTCCATCCCTTGGGAGATATATACAAGCGTGAGTATAATATGGCACACGATTTGGATAACAAAGTTTAGTAACATTTAAGGTGATAAGTAAATGTTTTAATTTCCTTAAGAAAGTTTCGCGGAAACTATTTTTTGAAGATTGCTAGAAATCCGGGTAACAAGTATTTTTTGGTCCATCTAAACTTACTGCTTATTTAGGATTCGGACTCGACTGTAAGTCCTATTTGAACCATTAGGTCAACGCCGAATAACCTAATAGATTTACTACATATACTGCTATTTATCTATAGCTTCGTAATAATATAGATATATGTACAGTTAAATATGTGTGTATCTTGATAATATCGAGCTTACGTTCGCCGTCTATGAAGATTTAATAAAATACTGGTGCTTTAAAGCCGTCCTTACCTTATAAACAAAAAGGATGGAGACAAAAATGCCAGAATATTATTTGTTTATTTTCCAGATCTTATTATAACATATCGTACAGAAAATGTAATTACACGTAATTGTGCATAATCGGCGTATTGAAAATTTGATCCAGTCGAAGGTCCGAATGTTGGTCGAGGACCTCATGTAATTAAAAAACTAGTTGTATGTCAGACAATGACGAAGACACTGTGATCTCACTCGACAAAGACTACAGTGATAAAAAAATGTTGGTATTTTCAAGTCTTGGTGATGCGTCGTTATGAGTTTTTAGCTTTATTAAAACAGTATTACCCGTTCACATAAGTATATTTTCTTTGGGAAAGTCCCGTGCCATTTTTGTTTATGAAAGTGGTAGAAATAGGGACAGCATAAAGCAGGAAGATATTCACGTATATATACTTAGTGCCTATATAGTTATCTTTTAAAAGGAAAAGTATTATATTCAGATGCCAAGTAAAAGATTCTGTTATCAAACAGAAAAACATTCTGTAAAGATATTTCCTACTACAAAAATAGTGTTAAACGAAATCCGCTTAAGTATTTATCTCGAAAAATAATTGTTATCGTAAAGATACCTGAGAATCTTATAAATCTATGCTTAGAAACTAAAATCCTTACTTATCAGACTTACGCTCCGCAATTTGTGTTAAACTACCCTCAAAAATACCTCGTTTCCTTCATTATAAATCTCGGCACGACACCTTTAGGTTAATTTCCTTGGGCTATAAATCCGTCGGTGACGTCATAGCACTCTCTTAGCTGGGTACCATTTGTGTAGGGTAGTTTACCGCCATGTGAAATTGAGTACACATTTTTGAAATACCCGCAGTGTTTTGAAAATAGAAGTTGGTCGCCATGTTGATGAATTTGAAATACAAATTACGTGGCTGTTCCTGTTTTGAATTGTCATTTAATATTTTAAAAACCTTGCAGTTAGTTTTGAAATTTAAGTGCTGACCTATATTTTCTTTTTTATTGCAAGTCACACAACGCGCGTTAATATTACATTATGACGAATTTGATGTTAATACTCGGTATGTATGGGGCAAAACATACGGTATCTATGAGGAAAATATTACAGGAAATCACATGTTTGCGGAGTATATTTAAAATTATGTATTCGGTGCCATAAATAATTTATGTGACAAATTATACGTCCAATTTTAGATATTTGGACTTTCACCATTTTCATATTGTGAAAATTACGGATGTCAAAGAAATTATTCAAATTTAAGTTGTATTATTATATAATTATCATACAAAAACGTCCCTTTCGGACATTAATATCATTATGTAAATAGCACCTAATCTGAGTTTTAAAAATGTAGATTTGCGCCATATTGTGAAAATATGATTAACCCAAGTTTTTTTGGGATTGTTATAAAAAGGTTAAGACACATGCCGTTGGCATTAGCTGGCGGCAAGATGCGGTATGTGCCCTGCGAACCCAGCCGGCAATCATGCCGCGGCAAAAAACGCCTACGGCATGCCCTATTTAAATCTCAAAATTCTGTCACTAGAACAATCTTTTTTTGTATATCAAATAACTGCATGTTGCCTGCCTCATTACTTCATTAGTTCTGTGGCGTAGTGTAGGCGAAATGTTTATTACTTTAGACTTGAAATTCATACCCCGGACAAATTCACACCATATCGATATCGATACTAATACTAGGCATTTGACCTTATATGTAGTCATTGAAGTAAAACTACTATATAAAGATTTTACCGCGTTGTTTATTTGACACTTTATTACATAATTTAGAAACTGTTACACTACATACTACTATTAAACTTTACTAATTATTAAGCTAATTAAATTATTAAAACTATTTATATTTAAGTTTACACTTTCCTCGACGTTTCGGTTGCTTTTCAGTAGCCATGGTCACGGGGAGACTAAGATGGTAGTTGTCTCAATGTTCCAGTGTAGTTATTTCAAAGTACTCTAACATAATTTAATCATTGGTGTTTCTATTTATGCAGAATGAGCTCAAAGTATCATGAAGTCTAGCTGTGGTTATACAAATTTTATTTAAATAAAATTACTGTCATTAATATAAAAATCTTTAAGGACAATTTAGAGTACCTAAAACTATCAAGCGTTCCTATACTCCTAGTATCCCAGTTACGCAGTATGGGTTTATGAAAAAAAATATTAAGCTGTTTGGGTTGGGGTTGCAGGCACCTTGTCACAATGCATACCATGTCAAGGAGATCTGCCCGCTGCATACAATTATTTCTTATTTGCTGTTTAATACCTTGGTGCCACCGAAGGTGAAATTTGTAACTGGGACGCTTTAAATGTCCACAAGAAACGGGTAGTCGATTTAATCTTTTGTTTACTACAAATGCTACGCTCTTAAATAACACGCAAAAATAAATTACAACCTGCTTTTAGTTATTTAAGTCTAGGTAGTTATCAAATTACATAAAAAAGATACACGATACAAAGTTGTGACGTAACCTCTATTTAAGTACAGGCGTAAGAGTGAGGCAACGTGATAACACCACTACTTCCTATTCCTTTTAAAATATCAATTGCTGCTTTATTGTGTGATCAATATTGATACTGTTTTCACAAACAGTTTTCTTTTTAATAAAATGACGTGCAAAATCAAACAAGCAACTAACCCATTAGCATATTTTGAAAGCTTTTATCAAACGTAGATCGATAGAGAAAAGAAAATTGTACGTGACTAGAATTAAATTTTATTATACGAAAGAAAATAGATCCTGTTATGCAGTAAGAAATATAAAACTTCGACCTGATTTTCATTAATATAATGCAACTTGAAATGCCCCAGTTGTCTCTTTTACTCGGTATCTCGCAGAAACGAGTGAAAACGTGATAACAACAATTTTATTATGATTGAATCAAAAGAAAATTAGAATACAAGATATTCAAATTTTCTTTAGTTACATTACTTATTATAAATTATTTTACAATTATACATTTTGTAAATGAATAAAAAATCCTTTATTCAAGCTACGACATAAAATATTTAGTTACATTTAATTTTAGATGAATGCCTCGATAACGTGGCGGCAGTGTATACGAATGCCATGCATGTGTTTATTCCTATGGTCGGACAAAATATTATTGTGTTTACAGTCAAAAACTTTTCAGCAGCAGTCAGGTCTAGTACTGAGTCCAATAGACAATTGCTTCTTATTATATGAGACTTAAAATCATAATTATCGAAATGTAAGTGTAATGTACACACTGAATCCTCTTCTTATATTTCATCTCATCATAGATATTCAGTCTCAGTAATATTCAGGTGTGAATTTATGTTTTCATTATTCTTAACAAAGAGATTATTAAATATCCAAGTCATCGTAAAAAATCAGAGCTATAGTTGTTAAACTTACTAAAGTTAACGAACTTTACTCTCGGCTAAATGTCAGAGCCTTAATAGAAAAATTACTAAGGAGGACTTTTCTTGTCTAGAAAAGTCTTCCTACTTTTACTTGAGAACGTTAAATACTTATTTCTTTATCCTTCACTATTAATTCTATATTTCATTCCTCGCCTCTAATGAAGTATTTTTTTTACATTCCTCTAAGTTCAATCTTGTTCCCATAAATCGAGTTGAAACCATGCAGTGACGTCATAAGTACAGCCTGCGCGTGAGTCCAGGTACTTGCGTTATTCTCGTCGATGGTCAGTGACCACAAGGGACCTTTGCTTGGGGTGACTGTTCCACCAACATGTTTAGACACCTCGTTTATACTAAAATTAACCTCGCGAGGGGTCTTCTTACTAAAGCCATGGATATCACTCGTCCAGTATACAACGACCTCCCTCGGCCCTTAGTGATCTTATTTTAAAACGTGAAATAAAGGAAGTTGGCTGGTTGGCGGGGGTCAGGTTACACTGGTCGTATTTGCGCATAATGTTACTGGTTTCTTTTTTCAACCATATGTTTTCTGGTCGTTTTGTTGGCCTTGAAAGAATGTCTGGTTAGTGCACCACGGGTTGATGTCTCTTTATTTATAGCTGTAAGTTTTTCTCGTCTCACAATAATGGGTACTTTATGCTCATACTACTAATGTTTTGTATCGGACAGCCACACATTAAAATCTAAATTATTTTATTTTATTAAACGAGTTTCTAAGCTTTTTGATTTATTCGTGAAACAAGGCTTCTCTAATCTCAGTATAAACAACAATCACATAATTTATTATCGATTAACTCTCATACAAACTGGACTTTAAAATTATTTGGGAAACCAATTCTGGGGCACGATTGCCTCTCGAGTTTTCCATTTAATTCCGCTAAACTTCCAAGTTTGGTTAGCTAAAGTAGGACGGAGTCTATCCTTGGATCGGCCTTTCATTTGCCAACAAATTGTACAAAGTTATGTCTAACAAAAATTAAGCGTAAGTGTATATTTCAACATTTACCGCAACCTATCTTCATGACGAAATTAGACTCATGGTGTTTGTGGTGAACTAAAACGAAACAATAAACTTACAAAAACTTACATCACCCCAAAACTTGGATAGACGCAATCGTAACCACAGAAATTCCTAAAGAAATCGAAATGCTCTTAAATCATAGCTCAATAAACTAGATAACATATTCGAAACTACAAATTAAGGGAAAATAAGCCCTATTGTGTAGTGAATAAGTTTGTGGTTGTGTTTAAGCGGCTGCAAGTGCAAGTTTGTCGGGATGTGGGACCAGAAAAGTGGTCAAAAGTCGTCGGACTGGTCTCGGCCAGCCCCGACCTGTTCTGTCCCGTTCGTTTTGTCTTATTTTTGTTTTGCAAGAAGCACTGACCACCACAACAAAGGTCCGTGGGTTTGACTTGTTTTTTTTTTTCTACAAGGAGCATTGCCTTCGAGATGTTGTGCCTCTGTTCGCTCCAACGTTTTAAGATAAGTTCTGTTGTTTAACTTGTCACGTTTAAGAGAATTGCTTAAGAATATTTATTCTAGTAGATACGTTGAATATTTGTGTCTTATTCGCTGTGTTCGAAAAGCGCTAGTATCTCTTGAATATTTGATAATTGTATATATTATTTTGCTTACCTCTCTCTGCATTGCCTAAAGCTATTGTTATACAGTTTAGTATATTGTTATTTGTAAGGGTATTATGGTATTAAATAAATCAAACGTCTCTTTCAAAATTATGAACATGATTGTGTATACCAATAAAATGATCACAGAAAAATATGAATTCGTAGCTTAATGCTGCAATAATGTATCTAATGTTTCTTTGAAAGAGTTTGATATTTGTCATTTTTTGTACAGACATTAATTTATAAATAAGCTTTATGTAAAAGCATAAAATAATAAACCACAATAATCTTAAGCCTTCCCTCTAAGAGTTATCCCTATATCATGGCAATCTATGGAATTATGAAAATACAAATTTAAATAAATTCTAAATTTGCAATAATTCTTTGCAGAAAACACGCTTCCCTCGAAAATTCAACCCGTAACACCTACGCGTTGAAACTTTAAATCACTGCGCTATTCGTATAATTTCTATCAAAAGATATTTACTTTACGATTACCTAGTCTGGCACAATATTCCAGACAGAATGAATATTCCCGATACTCGTGAAACTTTGTCCCGAAAAAAAGAAAATTTTACCGACGTCTGGCGCCCGGGAGTCACCTTAGAGGTCCGAGGCCGAAAAACAATACATCTATGTTATTAAGTGATTTGGGTCCGCGCTCCTTAAGGACAGATGTCCGTTTGACCGCTGTCAAAGTCAGCCATTTTACTACTGGAATACCTTTACAGTTTAAGTTAAGTTTAGGATTGTGAGGTACCGATAGCCTAGTGAGATTGTTCCATGTCCAGTTAAGTCTCTGGTTTGATGCTATGCCACTGCATTGCATTTGCCTCTTGCGACTCCATCCTCTGGGCTAAAGTCCACGCACTTTAGTTGTTTAATGCTTTTAGCCAAATCCAAACAAAATCAAAAAATCCTAAATAATATAGGCCTTAGTTACTTTGCCAAATTTGAACTCTCTCTCAATATCTATATTAATACTAGCTGTCCCTAGAGACGGTTGTCTCATATAGAAAAAAAAAACAAAAACCAAATCTAAACCATCCTCGAATCCACTTGAACACACACAAAAAAATTCATTCAAATCGGTCCAGCCGTTTAGGAGCAGTTCACTGTCAACACACGTACAGAAGAATTATATATTCAAAGAAGATTATATAGCTGAAGAGTTTGTTCGTTTGTTTGTTTGGTTGAACGCGCTAATTTCAGGAACTACTGGTTCGAATTGATACATTCTTTTAGTGTTGGATAGCCCATTTATCGAAGAAGGCTTATAGGCTATTGGTATAACATCGCGTTACGACCAATAGGAGCGGAGCATCAATGAAACATGTTTCAAAAACTGGGAAAATTCTGTTATGTGAAGCAGACGAAGTTGCGCGGTTCAGCTAATATAACATAAAAGTCAAATTAAATAAAAAAATATTTTTATTCTCCATTACGAGGGAAAACTTTGATTTCTTGTCTTAAAGTTGGTAATCTAAGCTGGGCTTTGATGCGTGAGTGGGTCTTGATTTATATGGTAATATTTATTGAATAAATAATTGGTAATTATACCACTTTTATGTTATAGGTAAACTTAACGTACGTTGTACGTGTACGTTTGAAAGTGTTCTGTAATGCTCTTCAAAATATTTGAAGTCAGCTAACTCACACGCGGCTAACGTGGTTGGGTGAAGTAGGCGCTTGCATTGCCAAGTGTATTTATTACTCCAACATCGTTGACCCAGTAAAATGAGCCTGTATATTACTTAAGCAAGGAGTAAAATTACCTGAATTATTTTGACCTCTTGCCAGCACAGCTTTTTTAAGAAGCTTAGAATACTTTGTCAGTTATTCGGTGACAACTTACTAGCTCGTCAAGAAAGTAACCTGATGCAGAATATCGGTGGTGCATTGCTAACCCTGTTACTACGGTCCAGCTAAGTAAATTGCCAGACTCTCATGTATCTGCTTCTCCTAGTCCATTCTTATTTTACCGAGTCAGCGACGCGCGAGTTATGTCCTTGGCATTGCAAGTCATAATATTTATACTACAGTGCCTACCATCAAGCGGGTCGTAAGCTTTTTTACACATTTACGATTGTATGTATGTGTGTATTATTGAGATTTCACTCACACACACATACACTATATATTCTGTCACTCTTTATTAAGTATTACATAGATAATCTATCTTGTGGATCTTATTAATTTAATTTAATTTTGCACCCTATAAATAATCCCTATTCACAAACAAAACAAGATGCGCTATATTACAGTAAGAAAAACATGTTTCAAAACTGCTTCAATAAAGTATCTGAAGAGAACATTACTCTACGTCCAACATTAAAAACGAGACCACATGCGAAAGGTCGTAAACAGATTTGAAAGAGAAAAAAAGGTACTTCAGAACCAATAGTAGCACAAACGGGCCGCGTATAGTTATTTATTTATCTATTTATAGTCCGGCCAAGTGTTCCGTTCACTTGTGAACATGACGGTGTTTACACGGGGTATTTCTGGAGCTCGCCGTGTGTTTCACCACGTGTGGCATTTACTACCATACCGCTAGGGCTGCCAGGTCTTAAAACCGAAAAGCCGGACCAACCAATTTAGCCGGAGATTTGGGTAAAAAGACACCCTTAATTTTTCAGTCTTAGTAGGTATATCACGCCAATTTTTTTCGGAGAGAACAGTGCTAGTCCGCTGGCTTGCACTAACAATACAAGGTGAGGCGGAGGGACTTGAGAACGACACATAACAAAATATGTAAAATAAAATGATCAAATTTAAAATGGCCTACGAAAGCCGGATTTCTTAGTCCAATTTAGCTGCACACGCAACCAAAAAGACCGACTGTGTCCGGCTTTATCCGGACGCCTGCCAACGCTGCATAACGCTCTGGCTTCGTTCTTTAACAACAACATCACTTACACTTTGATTTTTGTCAATACCGGTAATGTCTTGTTCGAATTTCGAATTACATGGAATAAATATGACATTGTGCGTGAAGGAAAACGTTTGTTGTTCTAAAATGATGCGTTACAATTTTGTTTCTTTGACTGCTAATGATACGATGGCGCAATGAATTTCCAATACCATTATGTTGATGCATATTGAAGGTTCGATTATGGGGATAATAATTGGTGTGGTTCGCAAACCGTGGTGTCACACCGGTGGCCAGACAATAGATTTTGAATTATGTGTAGTATTCTAAGACTTGACATATAAATTAGTTGCTAACGTTTTCTATTGTGTGCCTATATACAGTCAATTTAATTCAAATTCAGATTTTTTATTTGTGGCAACATTGTACCTATGTTGCCAAAAATAAATCAATCTATAAATATTGCTAAAATAAGTATAACTATGTATTGCCGTAAGAGGTGTACAAATTACTTAAAGATTGCTATTATGTACATATTTGTAATTTTAATATACTGTGTCTACACATTACACAACGCTCATTGTTTTTTAAATATACGTAATTTGCATTACTCGTCATTGAAATTAAACTACTATATACGGATTTTATCGCGTTGTTTATTTATCACTGTATTACAAAATTTTGAAAATATTACACTACTACTACTATTGATTTTATTTTACTAATTTATAAGCTAATGAAATTATTTAAACTATTAAATCTATTTATTTTTGGTTTACACTTTCCCCGACGTTTCGGTTGCTTTTCAGCAGCCATGGTCATGGTCACGGGTCAAGTGTAAACCAAAAATAAATAGATTTAATAGTTTAAATAATTTCATTAGCTTATAAATTAGTAAAATAAAATCAATAGTAGTAGTAGTGTAATATTTTCAAAATTTTGTAATACAGTGATAAATAAACAACGCGATAAAATCCGTATATAGTAGTTTAATTTCAATGAATAACATTCGCGTAAACAGAAGACAATATTATGCATTACTCGTCATTATTATATGACTACTGAACATAATGTTCATATAGAACAATATTATACAAACATATTTTGACTTCACGTATTAGCTGTGATGTCAGACACTATGTTATTAAACACACATATTAATCTCTGTAACACCCTATTAATCTACAATAGCGCTTGCCTACACGGTTAATAAAAGAAATGAATATTTATGATTAAACATATACGTATCCAAGGGTTATTCTTATAAAAACTACAGCTTTTTAAAAGCCGACTCCAAAGGACTCTGGCCGCTGAGTCAATTTATTTTCTTTCTAGATGTCAATAATGACAAATTGATCGTATTCCTTTCAAGGACCAGCCTATACCAGGATTGAAAAAAAAATAACTAGAAAGAACTCAAGTAATACTGATAAATTGTATTTTACCGTACTTGTGTATCTGGTTTAAGTTCACAGAAGTTTTTAAGTTGATTTTTTCAGTTCACAGACCTTTTGAGAATCCTATACTCACACTCACGACCTAGAACTACCGCTATAGGACTATCAAACAGAGTACCGATAAGAATTGTCGGGCTCTCTTTAACAAAATATATGTTACTATCTTTCTTAGGTCTTAAACGGCTGTATTAGAAGTTAGGTCTACAATTGTGATCTCTAAGGAAGTTTCGAGATCCAAATTCTTGCGTCGAAAGATCTAGATCGTTGTTGGTCACGCTCACGGAATTTTTCTAACAGACATTGCCTTAAATGATCCTATCACGATCCATTTGAAATATTTGTAGAAACATTTTGAAATTCGGTGTTATTTTCATATAACAAAATATGTATAAAAAATAAAACATATTTTCATACATGTTTTATGATAATTTGATTTGGAAGCCTTAAATTGTCTTTTATATGCTCGATCATACATGATGTATTGTAAAATAATTGGCATGGCCGTCGAAAAACAATGGAAAGCAACGCAAAATACATTATAAAAGAGATTGAGAGTAAAACATAAGAAAAATGGGAAATATACTTAATTATAGAAAAACAATACGAAGACATTGAGATAAAAATGGTATTATAAAGTAAACGTAAAAATAAAATACTTCAAAATTAATTAACAGTGAATACAAAAACCGGTTGGATAATAACGGAAATCGGAGGAATTGTAACCGTTTAAGGAAAAGGAAAATCCACGAAGAAAAGTATGATCCACATAAAGATGTCCGATTGTAAGTGTGATTTGTATCCGTAATTTAAATGTTCGTAAAACTTTACTGACCTGCTTTTTATATAACGATTATTTTCCAACACGCAGGTAACTTCACAAAGCTTTACATTTTTGAGTTATTTTATATATCTGGTACTTGAACCCACAAAAAGAAAAGTTACATAGTCTAAATAATTTATATTCTCTGATAAAAAGATTATAATTTTATTTAAGCAACCGTCCGACTATACGTTCAAAGTTATGCAAAGTAATACAAAAATACTTTTCCATTAAATATTCTAAACTTAGTATCCTTTGAGTGAAGAAGATTTCTTTTAAAATACGACAGAGGAGTAACAAGTCTTACGTAGAAATGGCGGATAAGGATCAGCTCAAACCTGAAAGCTGCGAAACAAGAACTTCTACGAATTCAAGATAAAATACCATAAGGCATCAAATATCACAATGTTAAAATGCAAATACTCTTAAAATTTCAACTGATTCTAGAACACATAATGCTAACATCCATATTGTTACGTCGGAGTCATAGAAATCTGATATCTGTGGTTTATAAAAGCATAATAAATGTAGTTGTACTAACTATATATGTACCTAATTTGTTTTGACGTAATTACTCTGATAATTCACGTAAATTTATTTAATAGAAAGCTTTATGATTCAACTAATTACCGTGTAACGAAATTTTAATCTTATGTTAAGTCGATTGCCGAACATCGCTAAGACATCAACCTAGACTGTTTGGACTTTGAACTATTAGAAGTTGAACGCTGCGAATCGTGCGAGAGAGTGCGTTATATTTTTGTTATTTTGTCTCACTAACGCTGAACGGGACGCGACGCTCTCTCCTTACCATTACATCGACACACCACTATGCACTGTCCCTTTCCGACAATTATCTATTTTGTATGTAGCGTAGTTATGCGTATACAAGGTGTCTAACTTGATGTGTAGCCGTGTGTATATATAAGTGATCTGCTATCATTTAAACTGGTAACGACCGCATTTCGCCGCGTTGTCAGATGTGAAACGACCCTGAAACACTAGGATAGTAGGATTACATAAATCCGAGCTTATTCCCCGTCGCATGGGAATATTATTATCTGTAGACTAGTACTGTTGAATATAGAAAACTTATTTTGTTAAGACCTGATCTTCGATGTAATATGTACCGGGTTTTAGAACTGACATTTTGTGTAACACGCTTTGAATATGAATGGCTTGAAGAGGGTTCTGATAAGTTAGCTCATTGTTATTGTAATTAATGTACACAACGTGTTGAAATAAAGGTTCGTTCATATTTGATCGTGAGCTATGTTCATGGCGAATATGTTCTCGTATTATGTTCTACTGTAGGTAGAATACTTATTTTTTCATAATGTTGTTTCGTATTTTCGTATATATTGCAAACAACTTATTAGCAGACATGAATTATCTATAAAAACTGCACAGAATTATATGAGTGGGATGTCAAGTTTTAACCGAATATTCCAGATAAGTACTATTATCACAAAACTATTAGGAAAATTCAAGAGACTGACAAAAATAAATAATATAATATAAATGAAAAATAAACATATTTATGAAACTTAAGTGCTCTAATAAGTAAATTAAAACCATTGGGGAGACCAACAGACTGCAATGCAGTGGGTCTCGCGTTCGAAACAACATGCGCACCTATGACTTTCGGAAGTTATATGACTTTTCGAAATTATGTGCATATTGATTGACAATTATCGACTGCACCATGCCTCGGAGAGCACGTTAAGCCGTCAGTCCCGGCTGCCATGAACATCTGTGGCAGTCGTTGTTGGGAAGTCAGTGCCCTATAATATGCTGACACTGGTCTAGCCTTACGGTATCATTAGCCTTCGGGTTGCAGAGGTCAGGTGGCAGCCGCTCTGTGTAAAAACTGATATCCAGTCAAATCCGGTTAGACCAGAAAAGCCGATTCCAAGTGACTTGGGAATAATAAAGGCTAGAGAGAAGAAGATGTGAACTAATAATAAAGACTGCATACTAATTCGTATTTGTTTTTTACAGGTAACTACCAACCACTGATACCAAGGCGAAGAATATAATTTTATATTAGGTATGTTTATTTTACCTCATCCGAGCGTACAGCATAAAGCTGCGAAGCGAGATCGATTTTACGTCCTTTGTATCATGTTTCTGTTTATTTATCACTATAAAAGTTAAGTTGAAGCGTCGCTTATAAGATTTAGTGCATGGAAAGGTACTCATTAAAACAAAGTATTGCAGTGCTAACAAACGTTTTAAAAAAGAAATGCGAGCAATAATAGATGGTTTTCATACTGAGCGATCTCTTCTACTCGGTTTAATAAATGTTGCGGGGGAATTTATAAACATTACAACAGTCACAATGAACATCCAAAGTAGGAACAACTATTTGTAGGTAGATCACACTAATTGGGTATCGGACTGGTACCTACTACCTACTGGCCTAAAAATAAGTTGGTATGATAGTATAAATTAAAATCATGTTAATCAACCAATGTTGCTGACTATACTTCGAAAGACAACAGCCCCTACTTATACAAAAAGATTTTTCCTATAATCACGTAATAATGTCTCCAAGTTTCATTAGAGCCTGAGTACAATCTTCGAGGTGACACAGAATGTCATCAGCCGAGCTTAGTTCCATCTCCAGCATTAGGTCAAAACAATCCTTAATTAATTATTGTCAGATAATCTCCAAAGCCCACAAACATATTATAATTGATTTAGCCAACGCAAATTGCAGCTCTGCTGACACAAAGCCAGGATAATGAGATTTCTCAATGACCTGCTCGTAATATAGACAGGCTGTTAGGGTGTAGGCCCACTGCGGCGATACGCAGTGGACGAACATTCATTACTGTAATGTTCTTATATTTATGTTTGTTAATATTATAACGATAAATAAGTTTTTTTGAAGGCGCTAGTCTCTATAACGACAAGTCAGATTTGATAATTATGCCTATTTATTGAGAGAAATTATATGCAATCTAACATCACGCTACGCTTAGAAGAAGAGCGGGTGCAGTTGTAACAAAGTTGTGCCTGAACATTGGTGATATGCCAGTACACCAGTTTGATTTAAAACGTTTTTGTCTGACATAGATTGTTATTGGGGAATTTTAATTGAGGTTATAGGTCTTACAACATCACGATACGACCTAAAGGAGCGGCGCGGCGTGGTAACCGTAAACGTCATTAAAAGCAGGTGAACTGCGGGATACGGGTAGTTAAATAATATAATAAAACAGTGTGACGCATTTATATACCGAAAAGTTAAGTAGATATTGTCAAAATAAAATACCGTTATATTTAGTCACGTGATAGGTAGCGAGATTATAATTATCTATCAAACGGTGACAAACAAGGGACAAGATTAGATTTCATTTTACTTAAGTTACCTTACTGATAAAGACGTGTACCTTAGATGTCACAGTTAGCATATAGGATAGTATTGTCAGTTTTGCCACTGGGTTAGGGAGATAATCAAAATATATATGTGTTAAATTGTTTGGCTTCTATTAAAATTATATATATTCAAAATAAAAGTAGCGTATGCCTGTAGTTAATACATGCAAAATGGTATTTAACAGCTTTACTTAGAATCTACTGTGAAATATTTAAAAACTTGCTGAGTATTAGGTGGGAGTAATCAGAAAAATACTCAACGTAATGCACATATCGTCATATCAGAGTTAATTAAATTGAAAAACATGTTAAAAACAGTAAGTAACGTCAATACCTAATTTAGATTCATATAAAACTCAAGTATAATTATGTTACGAGACCTTCCTTAAAATATTTCTTAAGTATTCACAAAAGCAATTATTTAGTTCGTGTTTCAGCCACACGGTCGCCAGCAACACGCTTATATTTAATGCAAAATTAAAGCAAGTTTGTGTTGTGAACGCGCGCTCCAGTGGGTTATCAGCTTAATTATGAACCTACGTTACAGACGGTACAAATATTTGCCCTAGTCGAGATTACCACGGAAACAGATGGTGTAAGTCAAATTTTGATGAAAAAATTCCAACGCCGCTGTTTACTTTAGCCCCAAGACTGTAATGAACGCCATCCCTGTTCCCCAAAATCATAAAAACGTTAGATGAGTTATTTTTACGGGTTTTCTGTTAGTTGTCGTCGTAACGTATAACCTTTTTTGTGTTGTAACTATTGCGTATTTTTGTTCAGCTTTTTCGATGTTTAGTCTTGAGTTCCAATGTTTGGTTATCGTCGTGTTTATTGTAACATGACAATTTGGACATAAAATTAACCATACGGTTTTAATCTTTTTTGTCCGAATATGGACTGAATATTCCTATTTTGAAACAACCATAAAGTATACTATGTTTTCTGTGTAACTTTAACCCAAAATAAATGTAAGCTCTGGAATTTTTGTTTGCGATTCATCAATGTTACTAACTTTAAAAAGAATTACTCTTTTTCACTGTTTCATCATAATTTCTGAAATTGACATCAGTCGCACCTTTTCGGAGGTTAAAAACAAAAAATTAAGACATTTTGCTTTATGGTTTTGGGTCAAAATTAGCATAAGGATAGACATCCGAGATTTATCTCTCCTAAATTTCTTCTACCTGCTTCACCCATATATTTTTTTATTTATTTTTACACTCCCAATAACGTTTCCTAAAACCATCAGAAAATTCAACACCAAAATTCATTGAAGTTTCGCATCCCAAAAAAGTTTGCAGAAAGCTTGTGACAAAAACTGAGTTTTATCTGCTTCGGCCGGTGACTTAAATTTCATTTAGAAGCTTTGTGTAGTGAGAACAGAGAGGGAGTTAGAGGGAGTTTGGGGATGAAAGATAAAAAGTTTTAAACATGTGTCTATTGTATAGCTAGTCTCTGACTTTTAATCTATAAAAGTCATTGTTATGTTAGGTAAAAGAGATGTAAGTGGCGTATCAAATAGAGATTTGTACATTAAACAGGCATAGGTACGATAATTTGGTTGCCAAGAGAAAGGTGTTATAAGAAGGTTATATGGAAAGAATAGGCAAAACCATTGACCGAGAATGTATATAAAGTGAACATGAATGAGGCAATCGGAGAGGTAGGACTAGGTGAATATTTTCAAGTCGGACACATTCTAGAGGAAGGTCAAGAGAACCCTAAACTGACAAGCGTGCATAAGTGAAAGAAGCAAGATCATTAGGTCAGCATCTAGCAAGTGAAAACATGTAGTCTCTGCCTGTGAAATAGTCGAGAATCTTAAAAGAAGAATTCTAGAAATTTAGTATGTAGATAAACCCAAAAAAAACTTTTTATTTAATAACATACCTAACACTGTATACTATATCGATAAAATCTTTTGTTATGATCTGTTCGGTACAATTATATTAAGTTGGGTTGAGGCTATAGCTGTTAAATGTGATATTTGCGTTCGTTTTTGTAGGCAAACTATCTGTTAGCATCTAGAATAGTCCTAGTTAAGTAACAGAACGCCAAGGTGACTAAGGAAATGTGGTTCAAATGCCCATCTAGTTGAAGGACGTCTCGCGCCATCTCGCTCTTGCCTTCGCCTTCCTTATAAGAGGTAAAAGAAACACAATTATTTGATTATGTCCGCGGCTCAGTAATCCCTCGGAACATTACAGATGTGCACTATAATAGAGCCTACTTCACATCACAGCAGTCCTTTCCAAGTCTTTAATTTTCTTGTCACTCTCTCAAACCCAACATTATTATTACCAAGTATTTTTACTATAGCTTTCTTGTTCGTAAACGTAAAAACAACTACATATATTACCTTGAGGCTCTATTTAAACAGAAAATGTGGTTTACACACGCAACGTCCCTTTTAAATTGTAAAGGTAACCGAATAGGGAGGCCTGTGTAAACGTAAGGTTCCTATAAACTTGGTTATTTAGGATACCTGACTCTTGTGATAATAGAACATAAATGCTATTAAATAGTTAATGGGTATTTTTTTGGTGTGTCTGCATTTCTACTCGCTGACGTTAATACTAGCTGAACCAATTGCGATGTGGTTTTCCGTTATGTATTTGGATAGGCTTACAGGCAAGCTGCAATGTTAATGTTTGTTTCTTTTACATCAAATGGCAATAAAGGGTGTCTATTTTAAAGTTACGATAATTTATGTTCTCACTCAAGTATTACATTTTGATAAATACATAATAAACAGTAAATATATATAATAAAAGTAAATATTCACAGCTGTTTTGAAACGGATAGGCAGAGACTATGAATTTCCACATATCAGTATGGCCATACCGCTTTTTTGTCCTCTACAAACATATCCATATCCAGGGAAACCTACATAAGTACTTTCGCCCATTTGAATGTGGCTTTATTTGTAAACCTAGTATGGCATACGTTACATCCACCATACCCCAAATATACTGATTTAAAAATCATGGTACCTTTAATTTCAAAATATATATCTTCCAGTAATCGTCAAACGAAACCCCTGCAGTAAAAATATAATCGAACAGGGAAGGTGGCAATTGGCGAGTTAGCACCTTAGTCCGACCCTGTCGGCTGTGTATAAAACAGCTCGATTCTATCGTAAAATACATTTTAGATCCCACCACCAACTTTGGTGGATTACGAATGAATTATTAATGTGGGCATTCACATAAAACCTGGGCCTTTTTTATATTATTCGCCGTTATTTTGTTTCTTACGTTTTCCTGGTCGATCTTATTTATGGCTGGCATATACCACATGTTGCATATTTGACGGGCTCAAGTTAAGCTCCTGGAATGGTTCGACCTGAATTATGTACTATTCGGCAGACGGTAAACTTGTTTTATTTAGAATCCTAGATGAAGTTCGATGAAAAATTAAAATGACGCTACGGTTAAGTTTCATTTTATTTGGTGAGTATTTGCTTCGTACTTGTTCCTACTTGACAATTATCGCCTGCTCCGTGCCTCAGAGAGCACGTTAAGCCGTCGGTACCGGCTGCCATGAACATCTATGGCAGTCGTTATTGGGAAGTCAGTGCCCTGTAATATCCTGACACTGGTCTAGCCTTAGGATATCGTTAACCTTCGGGTTGCGGCGGTCAGGTGGCAGCCACTCTGTGTAAAAACTGATATCCAGTCAAATCCGGTTAGACTAGAAAAGCCGTCCCCAAGTGACTTGGGAATAATAAAAGCTAGGGAGAAGATTTACTTCGTACTTGTTTAGCGACTTGAGTACCTACAAGCTATTTTAATTAAAAATTTCTGCTAAGTTGGTTCAGCGGCTCACGGGTAAAAACGTATTAAATAGATAATTACATATACATACATTTATTATTTTAACAGGTATAATATATCCGTATTTAGCTTCTAATCCAGTGAAAGTAGCTTGCCCTTACGCTGTACTGCTGAGCGTGAAGTATAGGGTTTTTCTAGGTTCTGAGTTCTGCTTCCGAGGCCGGATAAATTTTGTAAAGATTTCCTGTTAAAAATTTGATTGACATCTCTCGTCCCGATACTTAAATATAAGATAGACACTTCTGCCTAACCCTTCTAAGATGTGTAGGCATAACGATGTATGTGTTGCAGCATATTGAACCAAAACTGCTACATCCACAAAGACATAATTCTCCAATAGTCATGTTGTTTATAAATAAAGACAAATAGCATTACTCCAGCGAGCTTTACAAAACCTAAACCACACATGAATATATAAAAGAAATAAAATGTAAAAAACTTTCGATGCATTTCCAAGCATCCGTGTATAATTATAGACAAAAATGTTTACAAAAATAACACGTACTATTGTGATTGTTGGACGAACGCAAATCTACTTATAATTGGTGCTATTATAGAGTAAGCTGTGTTATATTCGACTTCAAAGTGGTTAATGGAATGCTACGAGGTGTTTCTCTTTATTTCGTAAATTATACTATTTGACACTAAATTATCATATCCACGGTTGAGCTATCGATCTTTGAGACAAATTGTAGGTACATCAATTTATTGGTTGTATACAGAGAGGGCGGTCATTTTGAATAAATGATTTTAATATATTGTCAAGTGATAAAAAATACTTTTAATCTCAATATTTCCGCTTAAATATAATTATATTAGTCTATAGTTATCTATACTAATATTATGAAGAGGAAAGATTTGATTTTTGTTTGTTTGTTTGTAAGGGTTTAACTCAAAAACTACTACTGATTTTAACAATTATTTCAGCGTATATTATCAGCGAGTAACATAGGCTATATTTTATTTAAAAAAAGTACTTTTACTAACATAACCTGATCTATTTTTCACGCAAATCCGTGGTCGATACTTAGTATTACATATAGATAAAACAAATATAGAATCAATTTTGATGCCTTGCAAATTGTATTGGTTTGATATTTTAACTAGCTTTACTTATGTTAAAAGTACATTGTATATACCTAAGTAAGTATATAGTTTAGCTGCCAAAAGTGTGAACCTTAAAAGATTTTACTAATCTTATATTATGCTTACTTTTTACTATCAATATTATTACTTAGATCTTAAGATAAATTAAGTACTAACTTACTATCAATTTAACACGTTTTTAACAGTATGTATTTGTAGTATTTATTATCCTATAGAAGTCCTAGTTGTACCTGTTTCATTACATACATTTACCAGCATGAAAAACTCACTCTATACTTCATATAAAATAATCGTCACATTTGCCACCAAGCGCAAAGTTGCTCATTTCCATTCACGTCGTCAGAACTAACTTCCAACAATTATTTTCATTTAAATAGTACTGTGCTCATAACTAGATTACATACGCGGTATTTCTACTCAATATAAAACTATTTCCGTGAAATTTACATAATTGCTAACTGTTTATATTAAGTGATATTTATGCATGTCTGCTCGCAAGTAATTCTTGGTATTTCTCATTTAAATGAACGTGAAACAAAATAGACGCAGTTATTTTAAATCGTGAATATTTTTCAAGTTAATCCCAACATTTTCACGAAGAGAAAACCGCGAACCGTTACTCGAAAAAAAATTAACGCATCCAAATCCTCGCGACACGACCCTTTTCATAATGAACACTCATTCGAGATGTGCCCATCTTTATCACAGAGCCATCTGTTGATATTCTTTGTTAAACTCTCGCCTTTGTTCCGCATTAGATTCATTCAACTTCGAGACTTATTACTATTTAGATAAGGTATATTGTTGTACTTGAGTCGTCTGAATAATGAAGGCATTGTTCAATATAGAGGGCGCCCGTATCGTCTCACATGTGCACTACTCGTTAGGGCTTCATAAGCACTTTTGTACCCGTATGGCCCTGCCAAGATAACTTTGCTTATCCGGGTATTGAAAACCATTGAACTTTACACTCTATGTCATTGTAATAAAGGTTATATAAAGACGTTTCTTGAGATCTAAGATTAGTAGCTCAAGCAGAATGGATTATGTAAATATGGCTTAGTAAAGTTTTAATTGGGACATATATTGTTTTAATTGACATTTATGAAGAATAAATGTATGTATGTATATTATATTTTATGGTTTACTGACTATATTTAAGTAATTTACGGGATATACTAAAGACGAGTTGACAAATAACTAAGGGGTAATATTGAAACAGGTTTGAAAGACATTTCATATACACTGGCGTTTTGTTACTAATAATTTATTTATGTTATTAGCCAACATACAATGTATAGTAATTTGTGAGCTACAGGAATGTATCATTGGACGCCTATATCTAGAACGGGATAGGCAGAGATTAATTACACCAACATTTCGCCAATTATGATTTTTGGTATCATTTAACAGAGATTTTGCCTTCTATCGGGCATAGTTCTAGACTCCTGTTATTGAGAACTTTAGGAAAAGCCATAGCCTTTTGCTTCGACTCGGGTATCAAATCCGAGATCTTATACACAACAGTAACATTTATTATCGCACCGCACATTTATGGTTGTTTATTTACATATTTTACAACGATCGGCAAATGACAAAGTTTCGTCAACAGGAGCCAAACTTGCCACACTTAGCGCGTCGGCTATTTCAAAGTAACCACTTAAACCCATGTGCCATTCGTGCAATTAAAGCATGTAGTACTAATCATTCTAAAAATGGCTGCTGTGTACATAAAACTACTTATATTACGCACAAATATCCTCATTACTCATTGGTTAGATTACTCATCTCACATCCAGTTTCGATCGGATATTCTATTCTTAGTTGACACACACTCATCGACTGATGCGATGAAATGTACTCTTCAATTGAAGACGAGACTGTCTTATTCTTAATTAAGCCGTAATGCTTCGCGATCTCAATCGTAATGACTTAGTTTCGATTTTCTTAGAAACACAAATAGGTAAGTAGGTACTTGTAGATATTTTGACTAAAGGGAAAATAATAGATAATTCGCTTTTCGATTGTGACTTTCTAGAAAAAGAAAACGGTATTTTCATTATTATAAATATACACGGCCTTTAAAATAAATCCTGTGTTCCTATCTTGACAAACATTCAAACGCCGAACACAAAAACACTCAGATTCAAAGCAATTCTTTTTAGTCCAGTGTGAGGATCGAACCCACGATACCCGGCGCTGAGGCAATGGAAAAGCAACCTATTAAACTATTACGCAATTCGTGCAGTCAAAGAAAAACAAAAGTAAAGAAGTCCCGTAGTAGTTATGTCAAATATCTATCTCTTGAAGACCAAAGACAAATAGTTTCACGCGCATATCCCCAAAATGGTAGACAGACATTTTAATCCCCACATTTCACTGGGTCTCATATAGTAGAATACAAACCTATTGCATTCTAAGAGGCACAGTTCCAAGCTCTGTGCTGCTATTAACAATTTATTTATTTATTTAAATCTTTATGCACAAAATATTACACACGGCTACACACCAAGTTAGACACCCTATATACGCATAACTACGGTACATACAAAATAGAGAATTGTCGGAAAGGGACAGTGCATAGTGGTGTCGATGTAATGGTAAGAAAATATCGCACGATTCGCAGCGTTCAACTTCTAATAGTTCAAAGTCTAAACAGTCTAGATTGATGTGTCGCTGTGTGTACATCGGCAGACTTAATGCCAAGGGCATTATCTACCAGTCAACCATTAGGTGATGCAGAGATAAAAAGTAGTAGGTGCATATATTAGGATGAAATACATTTACGTGTACTATGCATATTATTATGCTAAAGAATATCATAATAAAACGATATATTACATAATATACACAAACCAATAAACATATTTTATAATCTAAATAAAAAATATCCAAATATATAAACTGTCAAGAAGGAGAGCTCGTACTTTCACCTTGAAAGTGTTACGGTTTGTGGACATCCTGACTTCATGAGGGAGCGCATTCCAGAGTAAAACGGGCTGGACGAGGAAAGAAGTATGTAAGAAACCAGATGTATGGGAGGGACAAAGTAAAAGGACCTCCTTTTACTTTGTTCCTCCCTGCCAATCACTATAGAAGTCTTCGTTCTTCCAATAACCTTACTGGAAGAACGAAGACTTCTATCGTGATTGGCACATGGGTATTGGAAAAGGCAGGTTAAATAACAATTTCTTGACAGAAAATTTTAGTAATGCTTTCCCCGACCCGACATCGGAACCGAGATGTCGTGGAGCTGGTAAATTTCCTACTGCCACCGAGGCACTAAAAATAATCAACTTAATATTTATTTACCTATTTGCTGAACAAAGGTGTAAACAAATGTAAAATTTAATGTCAAGTGCACTAAAAATATCGATTATTAATTTTAGCATTAAGTTGTCTTTTTAATTAATCAGAATATAATCTCAAAGATATTGTGATATTGAAGTAGATTGAAAAACATCCTTTGTATTTCGATGAAAATAGAGTTTCGATTAAAATCTATTATATTCGAGAGTCGATGTTATAAAAGGCGTAACGTTTTGTTAAATTAAATTGTAACCTGAGAGATTCGGCGTTATATTGACGCAATTGTTAATCACTGGCACGATATTCTGAGTGTTTCTTAAACTAATCATTTTGAAGAAACGTCTCCTCGTCTTTTGTTATTAATTGGCGTAAAAGAGTCAAATACTTAGATACAAATAGTTGATTACAAATATATATAATTTGATAACTATACGAATATCTGTAAGATATCGTTAAGATAATTCCATACTAAAACAAATAAGTTAAAAAAAATGTTATGTTATAAATAGCTAATATACGATTTCACAGCTTAAACATTTAACCGAGGTTAACCACTCTATTTTCAAAAAAAGATTACTACCCGTGATTTAATCTTAAGGTAACAGATGTCGATCGAACCTACAACCTCTCGATTGTATTTTAATAAATACAATATGTAAACAAAATCGCGGCCAACATAATGCAGTCTAAAATTAAAAACCTATAAAGCAGGCCCGCTTTTCTTCATTTTGGGCAGGGATAATAAATGCTCTATTTATTCAAATCATACTCAAAAGAATGCTGGAAGCAACCGTCCCATTTGACAAAGCACTGTAGATCAAAACATAAACTAAAAGTATGTAAAACAAACGATAAAAGTGATGTTCGTCAGCTGTCAGTGAAGTGAGGCCCGCATGCCGCTATCCTGCGATACGACGACATGTGTGCGTCGCGTGTGGCCTATACACTCCACGGAGAGAACTGCTCCATGCCAACAGACACTTCCTCGTAAACAATATCTGGATTTGTTTCGGTACCATACATCAGTATAAACCCTTAGTCATGTGATCATGTTATCATGTGTGATGAATGTATAATAATTAAAAGCGCAGTTTCTGTTTGTTTTGTAAGGGATAGTCTTCAAAATTACGAACGTAATCTACGTACGAACGTAACGTAAAGTATCTGTTTGTTTTATAAGAAATCTTCAGAATTACTGAACCGTTTCTAAATATTATATCCTTAAGTAAAATTGGTCATGTTTAAATGACTACTTATTAAACCTTTACAATTTGTTTCTATTTTATCTACAGTAGAAAATAAAAACAGAGTCTGCCAGCCGACCCCAGACTTAAGTCTGCCCTTCTCTCTTAAATGACAGTCTGCCTCCTCGCTCTGGTACACTAATTAATAACGCTTGTGAGTAAATATACGTAACAAGTGGTCAAAATCCAAATCCCTGATTTATCTCTATAAAGCAAGCACGCGTATTTGTGTAGAAACATATTATATTTTATTTATACCAAAACTTTTACCAACTGGAACGGAAAAATCGTTCTATAACATTCATTGAACACATAAAAACAAAAAAAGCGTACGGATTGAATACTCCAATAGTTTCGGCTTCACACCAACAGCCAGGACATCTATTGGGTTTTTACCGTAGTGCGAAATCCAATCGGCGTGTCCGGTCGTTCGTTTGACTGTGAAGCTGGCTAAATCTGGTATTACTGGACCGCTGAAAGGCATAAAGAACGCTGGTATTAAAGACCCGTGTTAATCCTTTTGGTTAAAATATTGCCTTGCTGGTACTCGATTTGGATGTAGTGCTGCAGCGCAGATCTTTAATTACTTTGCCTTCTAACTATATGTTCTTGTGAATGGGGCTTTGCTTGCCGGATGGTACAAATATAGACTCATGCATATTTTCTGCAGCATATGTAGGTAGATAGATTATACCGGGTTTTCACTTGCTACGTTTCTGGCTTCATAATATCTTTTTCTTCTGTTATGTGCATTCTTATCAAGTTCTTTATGTACGCTCGTCGATTAACGATAATCTTAGCCTGTTTTTTCTCTAAAACAACTCCAATCTCCAAAACACGTTCGCCTAAGTCTATTCAATAATATTCTATCACATACACACAACACCATGTAGCCCAAACTAAGCAGAGCTTGTACTATGGGTACTTGACAATGGATAAACATACATATATACTTTTTTTTTGTAAATACATACATATTATACATAGAAACACCCAGACCAAGACAAACATCCATGTTCATTCACACAAATATTTGTCTTGTGCGGGAATCGAACCCGCGACCTCAGGCGTGGCAGTCGGTTACACTAACCACTACGCCATCGAGGCCGATTCAATCCGACTGTTCCATTTACACTTCGAATTTTTTTTTTTTTTTAACCGATTTATCCGGGTGTGTTTATAAATCTTAGTCTGTTGGATGTCAGAAGAGATCTAGAACGGTAACAGCCATAATAAGAGGCTTTAATACACCGTCATCTAAGTACCCTTTTGGGAGATATACGTCAGTCGAGGTATGTATGTATGTATGTATTAATTATTGTCACTGAATCCGTGTCTGTAATTTTATTTATTCATCACAGAGAGAGTTTTAGCAAAAGAGTCATGAATAGAATTTTCATTTGGCGGCCTGTTTTAAGTAGATAGACGTTGAGAAATTTCCACCCTAATCCTCTGAATAAAAGAAATATTGTGAAGGGTCTCCAATGCTTCTCATTTTCGGGCGTATTACGTTTGAGTGATTTAACTGACTAGAAATACTGACTTCAATCATTCTTTACCTGCACATTTTTTGATGATTAGCATTATATTATTAGATTATTTGGTTAATTTAAACCTATTGGTGTTGAAAATACGAGTTTGCTCGAAAATATTTTTGTATTGTGAGGTGGTAGGCAAAGGCATATCCTACTTAGGAAACAGCAATGTTTAAGACACTTATTGTCAATTGGACGCATTTTTTAACTTACTTCTTCTACATAGAATTTTCTGTCACAAGTAACTTCCGAAAATAAATAGGTCCCGTTTTATTCATCCAATTTTATACACATGAAAATAAATGCTTGAATATATATAAAATACATACATTTATTATTTATTTGTATGCGCGGGTCGTATACTGTTTGTTTAGGCCAGAGTAACAGTTCTTTATAACGATCAATATCTTGATAGCCACTTAGTGTGTTTGTTTTACATAGTACTGTGTTGTGTTGGGTAAATATTGGATAGTGTGAAAAGTTTAGGGTAAAATACTTGCGGGTAAAAATATATTTTTGGCTGTTTGGTTGTTGTTTAAAGAAATATGGGTGTATCTATTGTGAAATGTTTTATTCTCAACTTGTATTTTCGTATTGACTGAGAGATATTGAGTAAAAAGGCCTCATTCGTCTAGTAGCGTAAGAATGAGACCATTTATTACTGTCAAAAATAAATAACTTATAAAATAAATAAATTATTGACTCAAAAAAGAAAATATGTGTCATGTTACATATTTTAAGCAGTGGATCCAGCGTGAGTGTTCGATTCCCGAGTTAGGCAAAGCGGTCAGGGTTTGCTGAAAACTTTTTGATAGAAAATACTAATAACACTGTTCGAACCGAGACCTACACCGTTCAGAAGCAACCAACAGCTTTTACTCTCTGTTTCTTCTGCTATCTGTCGAAAAGTCATGTCATTACTCCATTTTGTTACATAGAACAACCAAACAAACATTTCCATTTTTTATACCAAGCAATATCTCTGAAACAAATTTATCCCAAAGTTGGAGCAATTGGAATAACAAAAAACCCCGCCCAACTCATATGAGCGTTTTCATTCTTTGTACTTAAGTAAAATATACCAACAACCACCCATCCTATCATTACCCGGTGCAATTGTGCGTAACGTTACTGAGCATCAAAGTCAAAAGTTTGGCTAAACTAGAGGCCGATGTGAAGCCCAGGCCAATTATATTCATAGACGAACGATCCCAAATGTCTACATATATGATTATTGAGACATATTTTGATAGAACTTTTGTTGTAATGGCTGCGACTTGGGACAAGTCTTAAGGATCAAGGGCTGGAGTTTTGTATGAATTATCTTATGGTCTGTTGGGATATTTGAATGGGAATTGCTTTGGCACTCATGCATTATCCTTACTGATATTATAAATTCGAAACTAATTCTATCTGTCTGTCTGTGTGTGACCTATTCACGGCTAAACGACTCAACCGTTATGGATGAAAGGAGATGTTTCACTTTTGTATAGGGCTATAACTTGTACATCCTCAGGAAACCTGGGTAATGTACCCCTAAATATATTTAGTTAAACAATTCTTTATTAATTTCTAGTATTTTCGTTGCGCTGAATAAAATATAAAATGTTTGACGTTTGTCGTGCAGACTATCACTTTTTGGGACTATCTATGACAAGTTGGTAGATTACAATTATACATAACCTAGAATGCTAGAATTGTCAGAAGTAAAAGAACTCTTGCTGGAATAATATTTACCAAATAATTGATAATTCTTGTAAAAATAAAAGGAAAACGTATGAATTCAGGAAAGTGTAATAAGAAACACCAATTCAGCATTGGAATATTTATTATCAGTCAATATAACATTGACAGTTAATGTCAAACATAAACAAAATGTTTCGTTCCGGAGTGCATACTGCAAAATCAGTATTATAATATAAGAATATATTTTTTATGTTGATTGTTTGTTAAAAAAATTTGTATGATAGTTGAAATGAATAAATGATACTCTAAAACATATTTATTGTTGACATATATATTTATATAATATATGTATTATTTACATTATTATAATTATAGTACTTTCGTACAGTTTTCGATATGATTTACGAACGCATATAAAATTATTCAACCGAGAACCACCGCCATATTGAATATAATGGCAATAATATAAAACTATTATTTTTAAGCGCTAACGCAATTCGACTTAAATTCAGGAAATAATATTTGCCGCCGATTCCCGGTATTTCTGCTATTTTTTAACCCCCGACGCAATAACGACGGGGTGTTATAAGTTTGACGTGTCTGTGTGTGTGTGTGTGTCTGTCTGTGGCATCGTAGCTCCCGAACGGATAAACCGATTCTAATATTGTTTTCTTTGTTTGAATGGTGAATTACTCGGGAGTGTTCTTAGTTATGTTTGATAAAAATCGGTCCAAGATGGCCGCTGCCACAAAATGGCGGATTAAATATTTTTCACAACTCCCTCAATATGGGTATCAAATGAAAGGGCGTGACTAGTAGAATACTATACACTATGATAAATTTCAAATCCAAGACAGCCGCCACCACAAAATGGCGATTTAGATTTCTTTTTCACAACTCCCTCTTTATGGGTTTCAAATGAATTTTGTGTCGGGGGTATTTAATTGGCTGATAGTGCATTTCATAGCCGAAAAATGAAACATCGCCTTTGATACAGATGTAGTTTAAAACCTGGGAAAGGATATATGCTACTTTTATGAATGTAGGTATAATGCGGGCGGAGCCGCGCGCAAAAGCTAGTCACTTATATGTTGAAGCGTGCTTAAGGATTTACAAAAAGGTAAGCCTTATATGTTTGTATTGTTATTTTACTACCCATGACCACATGTGAGCAGTTTTATTGCTCCGATACCTATTTGGAGAATAGGTAGTGTCACTTGGGCACGAGGTAGCTCGCTTACGAGAACTGGATCTCTGAGGTTAGGGTGGAGAAAGTTGAGATTTGGGGACAAGACCTGTCTATAACTGGTCCCGGACGGTGCTCTCGGGCACTGGAAGGTATAACGGCTCCACCTAATATAACCTTGACGTTTGGTGTAGTGGAACGCTATATCATAAACTGGACTAGTCGTAGAGAGAGGGGATGTACCCATGACCACATGGATTCTCTGAACACGTTGGAGATATTCAGAAGAAAGGCCAGGTTAAGACAAGACTAAGCCGACGAGTATCCTAACAAATATTATAAATGCGGTTTTGTTTGGTCGTTACGCTTTCACGCCTTAACTACTCGACCGATCATCATATTGGCATGTCAGGGGAACAGAAAAAGACATAGGGTGGGTACCGTTCATTCAGAAAAATTACTAGTATCTACTTACCTAAACTAACGCGAGCGAAGCCGCTGGCAAAAACTAGTAAAGAATATAGTAAAAC
This sequence comes from Catocala nupta, assembly GCA_963675205.1. Lineage (NCBI taxonomy): Eukaryota > Metazoa > Arthropoda > Insecta > Lepidoptera > Erebidae > Catocala > Catocala nupta. Next base: position 11,503,357 of record OY776094.1, read on the forward strand.
TAAATGAAGCAAGAGAGGTATACCAGGATCGTAATAAGTGGAAATCCTTGATCTCTACTTACTCCTCGAGATACTGGCGTGAAACTATAGGTATATGACTACAAAGTGACTGAGGTTCATACCTATCTCTGTAATCTGTCTACAGAGGCTGTTCTTTACGTTTTACTTGATGACTTTTGCTAAAATACACTTTCCGCACTAGGAATAATTCTAGTATCGCGGGGACCTTTACAAACATCCAAACAACGGACATAAAGAACATCCAGACTCGGCACAACCATTTGTGGATCACACAAATTTTTGTCTCGTGTGGGCTTCGAACCCACAACACTCGACGTAGTGGCGAGGAGACCGCTTAAATCACTACGGCATCCGTGCAGTCTATGTATATGGTGCTGGAACAAACAAGAAACTCTCAAACACTCGAAATAGAAGCGCTTCCTTGTTTTCCAGAAAACATTGCATATCGATTACAATGTTATTCGAATCATGTATCGAATATGGGAAATATATTACGTATTTTCATTTAAGTATGTCAGTAGCTATGAAAGTTACAAATATACATTTTTAACGTAAAATAATCAATATCAGTATGGAAATATTTATTTATTCATAGATGCAATTGCGATGGCCGAATTGGAAGCGGACCTCGATACTGTTTGATTCTTCACAGGCTTTTCGGACATAGAATATTCGGGCTCTGAAATAAAGATGTTGTTAAGTATGTTTATGTTTTTATTTATATAGATTTTTTTTACTGTTCGGATGTATTTACCTGTTGATTGATTGATAGTGTTCGCTGCTTCAGTGGTCACTCGTTAAACACACATTTGTGTGAGCCATAAATGAGGATCCGAATCTGGGTACTTCCGTGCCCGTTGTTCCAATGTTTCTATTATTCTCCGCGTCACAAGGCGATTGTCGTCATTAGATGATAAAAGGAAAATTCATTAAAGTTCCTTACTAAAATATGCGATAGTAATAGTCGCCATTGCGATTCTAACTAATATTATAAATACGAATGTGAGTTTGTTTGTTTGTTACGCTTTCACGCCTCAACTACTCGACCGATCATCATGAAATTTATGTATAAAGGGTACAGAAAAGAACATAAGGTACCTTTTATCCTGGAAAAAGTATTGTGCCCAAACAAGCGAAGCCGCAGGCATAAGCTCGTCTACATGGCACTCTATTTTTTCCAAAAAACATCTGTGTTTCGTATTACAAAAAATTTAAAAGGTAATGTTAAAGTCGTCAAGTGTATGTTTAGAATCTGCAACTTTCTTCGTGTGCGCTATTCCTAAATATCTGTTGTTGATTCAGCAATTGTCACAACTATGTCAGTGTTATACAAAACTAGGGCCAATCACACACGAGCCAAACATAATACAAAAACTAAACGTTAGCAAACAATCTGTTTTAATGAATCAGCTCAAAATATATGCTGTAAGTCACGTAATATATTTTCCAATGTCTTCTACACATTTCTTTGTTATACCGCGTTACTGAACTTGCATTAAATTGTGATGACATTGATCAAAATTATAAAAGAAATTTTCAATATTATGTTGGGTAGTTGGAACTGCCTTATGGTACCGTAGTTTAAGTTTGGAGGCGAACGTGAGATCCCGGATCAGTTAATGTTCCCGGCAGACGCTAATAAACTCCTTTTACATCTGGAACTGGAAGACGCAGCAGGGATAGGCCTACAAGGTGGACCGACGACCTAGTAAAGGTCGCGGGAAGCGATTGGATGCAGGTGGGCCAAGACCGGTCTGTGTGAAAGACCTTGGGGGAGGCCTATGTCCAGCAGTGGATGTCTTTCGGCTGAGATGATGATGACACCTGGAACCTCAAAAAACAGAACGCAAAAAATTAATGAACAACATTTACCAGTTGATTTAAGGGGTATAACTCTGCCTACTCTTTTGGGCATTATGTAGTATTTTAAGTGTAACACGCGACCATAGGTTTCATGCCTATCAAGAAGTGCAGGTCAATTTTAGGTTCTAGAAAATACTGTAGGATCTTTCCGCTGACAAGTTATTTCATACAGTTTGATGTAAGCAAATGTTACTTAATAAAATTAAACTACTCTATACGGATTCAGTTGTGATTTAATATAGTTATAATGCTAAATTATATTATAAATGCGAAAGAGAGATTGTTCGTTACGTTTTCACGTGTTGGCTATTCGACCCACAATCATGGAATTTCACATACACGTTGTCAGGAGCCCAGAATAGAACATAATATGGTACCTTTCATCCAGGAATTAAAAAAGCTAAAAAACACGCTTTATTTTCTTCTTTTTTAATAAAGCGTGTTTTTTAGTTTTTTTAAACTATAATTTTATTTTATTATTTAAACTATTTCTTTTTCTACGTTAATGTATTTTCGTCTACCCTCGATAAGTGTACAAAGTTTCAAATCAATCCGTCGGTTTGACAGGGGTGAAATACACGTTCAAAGATTCCGTTACATAGATTCATAGATACATAGATTCATAGATAAATACCATAAAAACGTGTTAAAAAGGACTGTCACTAACCTAATCTACATTTATGCCAGTAAAGTCGTGGGTAAAATCTAGTTGTTTATAAAATGGCGACCATTTTCGACGTTATTAAAAGCCAAAGTAACAAACGCAATCGAATTGATACTACTAGTCAGAGTAATAAGTGGGTAAGCACTTACAAACGGAATAGGATATAAATTAATGTAACGAGACGTTTAGAATATTCACTGGACTAGATTGAATTACAGTTAGAAGTAATGTCAACGAGTGAAACATTTACGTAATGATTCTAAGAACTTAATAATTAAAACAGTAACAGCTGTTCGAACGATGTGGGCGTGAACCTCGATTACAGCTAGCAGCTCAGTAATTAATCAATAATACTTTCGAAATTAACGGCCAAATATAGATGTGCATGTTTTTTCTAGGAAATTCGAATTGTCAGTATAGAACGCTGTTTCAATCGCGACGTTTGTGGTTTCTGCGCTTTTGGTTTGTGACGTGATTTTATACAGTTTACTCGCCTGGGATTAGTACCTTTTTCTAGCTGAGAGTACCCTATGTCCTTTTCTGTCCTCCTGACAATGTGTATGCGAAATTTCATAAGGACCGGTCGAGCAGTTAGGGCGTGAAATCGTAACTAAAAAATAATCAAACTCACATTCGAATTTATAATTTCATTTAGGGTAACCTTCCGCAATAAACGGGTTATGTAATAACAATAAAATTATTTAAATCCGTTTGTTAATTCCTGAGGTTAGTGCGGTGAAATAAATACACATATGGCTTTTTATTGGTATAGATTTAACTATGGTTTTCTCTCATAGATATCGATATTTGTATGATCTACAGATACCTAGTTGTATCGGGCTTGGATCTATTTGGGATTTGTAAGTATTCTCGTAAGGACTGGATAATATCGAAAATAAACTTTTTATTGGAATTATAAGCCAAGTCATAAATATATAGAATTACGTCTAAGGTCTAAAAAATTATGCTCTGATATTCCGTTACTCGAAAATTTACTCAATTCGAATAATCGACAGTAATAGGAAATATACGAACGCAAACTTGGTCATAAAGAGCAATTAATTTTTAATCAACATAACTAACATCAATACATACACTTAGATCAGTAAAGTCGTTTAAACTTCGGCCATCTTTGCCTTCTTGACATCCAGATTATTTAAACTCTCTTCGGCGGTTTAAACTGTGATTAATATAGCAGACTCTAGCTAAAAATAGAAGCCTTATTATCAACAGTATTTATAGTCAACGACAACAAGTAATCTAGAATTTCCAACATATCTTATTAATGTAATATTTTTCCTCAAAACTGTTGAGTAGACATTTTATAATTCCAATTTCAACGCACAAACTTATTTGAAACTTGGTACCACGGATCTAATGGATGTCGAGAAAGTTGGCGGCTTTTATCATTAATTTGGCTTTTATAATACGATTACATGATACGAACAGATCCTTCTGTGTACTTTCCGTTTTACTTTTCATTATAATAATATTAGGTATCTTTCATTGTTTACCAAGTTGATCGGATTTTTGAACTCTTATTGGTATTAATCTCGAAGTATCCCGAGTTGTTCGGTAGCTTTGAAGAGGCAATTTCGAGTTTGTTCGTCGGAAGTATAAATAAATTGGTTTTATTTTATGTTCGTATACAGCCAGCGATTTCCAGAAAATATGTCAAAATGTATTGACAGGAAAAGTAATAGAAATATGTTCATAAATAATATAATTATGATCGATATACTTAAATGTAAAAATCCTAATTTATAAGCCTCTTTGGCGCAGATGTAGTGAATGTAACTGGTGTGCGTGAGATCTAAGGTTCTTTTCTGCAGGTATCAGGTTTTTCTGTCATAATTTTCTAGCAGCACCGGTCTAAAACTTCTTAAACTGTGCTCAGCACAAAAGACTGCCCCAATTACGTGGACCTTGAAAAAATCTTATAAGAGTAAGGTTTAATAGACCTAGGTCTTCGACGATAGAGGCGTGAGACAATACATGTATATTTTATTTTATAAAGTATACAGGCGAAAGTAATTCCAATATCACAAATATTAACAGCAAAACGAGGTCCACTGGTGATAAGGTGACTTCATAACCAGTCATTCTCAAAAGAGAGTAGCAACACATCTTAATTTTTATTTGAATTTTTAAAAGAAGACATCTTGTTCTGGTATTAATTCCTGTGTCGCGGGGGACTTTACAAACATTTAGACAACGGACACAAAGAACACGAATTTGAGGATCATACAAATTCGATCGAACCCAAAACACTCGGCGCGACGGCTGTGGCGAGGTGACCTCGTTAACTACTAAGCCATCCCGCGCAGTCATATAGTCTAAACTCATCAAAGAACTGTTTTATATAATGCCATTATAAGTTAATTCTTACAATACACACACGGCAGCAGTTTTCAAAATTAATTAGCTCACCTTTTGTCACGAGTTAATTTAAAATTTATTTCGATTCGTCCGCCATTTTCTGGGTACGCTAATTACGTTTGACGTTCCGTTTCGTTCGCTCTACTTTATTCGCTTGCGTTTCGTTTTTCCATTTCGGTTTCATTTGAAGATATATTATTTCTGATTTGGGAGTATTGTACTGTCCCTTATGATTTCGTATCGGTTAATTAATAATGGGTATGTCCCAAAAAACAGATTAATTTTAGTTACATTTTGAGTGATATGTTTCATTTCCTCTTCCTTATATGACGGACTCGATGGCGTAGTGGTTAGTGTAACCGACTGCCACGCCTGAGGTCGCGGGTTCGATTCCCGCACATGTCAAACATTTGTGTGCGTGGACATGGGTGTTTGTCTTGGTCTGGGTGTTTTTACGTATAACATGTATGTATTTACAAAAAAAAAGTACTTATGTATGTTTATCCATGGTCTAGTACCCATAGTACAAGCTCTGCTTAGTTTGGGCTAGATAGTGTTGTGTGTTTGTGATAGAATATTATAATTTTACCCTTACACTAAGAAGAGGCCCGTGCCCAGCAGTGGAACAGTTCAATACAGGGCTAGTATAACATTGTATGTTTCATTCCTGTGTTCCATTAATTAAATAGTCTTATACAAAAATACGTCGTCCGACCCGGATATTAATCCTGGAACCAAAGTCAATACGAATCATTTTAAGTTACTTTAAAAATCTTACATCCCTTTCTGATAAAAGATTTTTGATAAGGATATAAGATAAGATGTAAAGTATACTTATATCTAGCCATTTATGTATACGCTGCTATGTAAGCCTTTTGTCTGTCCATTGAATATATTTTGGGACTCCATATTGTTACTGAGAATTGCACGACCCAGGACTACGCTAAGACCTTCCGATCGACCGCAAGGTTTGGCTATATATACCCGGCCCAGGAATCAAATCCAGTACCTCACAATTAGCAACAACAGCTTATGACCACGGCTAGTTAATCTTAACTAATATTATAAACGCGAAAGTTTGTATGCATGTATGGATGTATAGATGTATGTTATTCTTTCACGCAAAATCTACTGGACCGATTGCGATGAAACTTGGTATTTAGATAGCTGGAGACCTGGATTCACACATAGGCTACTTTTTATCCCGATATTCCCACGGGAACGGAGCTTACGCGGGTGAAACCGCGGGGAAAACTAGTCTTGTATATCTATTATATACGAATAAATGTGAAAGTTTGGATGGATGTTTGTTACTTTTCACGCAAAAACTACTAAACAGATTTTGATGAAACTTTGCAGTATTATTGTTTATACATCAGAATAACATAATATAGGCTATTAAAAACCCAATCTTAATAAAATCTACTTTAATACGAGCGAAGCTACGGGCAAAATATAGTCTTCCATATCTACGAAAACAATAGTTACCAAAACCATAGTTTATTAGGACACAAGTTAAACTAAGTTATAGTTAATGTTGACCCTACGTGTTGTCCTGTCCTTACAGTTCTAATGTTGGTTTAGTTATCGGAAGAGATAACGGGAGGCAGGCGATGTTTATTTTGGTTCTTGAGGTACATACAGGGAAGTCTTGTTGACAATTGATAAAGCGTTGCCATGGCAACTGGTACATACCAGTACGTCTTGTGAATGAAGATCGCGGATCGGTTGACTAAGCTGTCAACAAGATTTCTTTGAATAATTGAAAACCTATTGTGTCTGACCGCTGGTGTGCTGCGATTCAATAGGTTAATATAAAAATATAGTATGTCAATAACATTATGATACTCCTATATATATACTCCATACGACAAATTTTGTCATCCATACTATTAATTTTGATATCCATACGACATATTTTGTCAAAACTGGTTTAGCTTTATTGACATATACCTTAGCGTAACATAAAGATGTTTTCCCACACTAACATTCGGTTGAATTACATGTATCTGACGTTACATCGATGCAGTTCATTGAAAATAATGACTTATTGTAGAATGAGAATAGAATTCTTAATAGAATTCTTAGCCACTAAGAATTAAAATAGGTATGTAAGCATGATAGTTAGTTATATTCAACTCCGCCTGCCGACTGCCGTATCGGTGATAGACAGGAGTAATCTAATAATAACTAGCTACGCCCGCGGTTTCACCCGTGTTTATGGTTACTGCGCCGACCCCATGGGCCGTAGCGTGATGTTATATAACCCATAACCTTCCTCGATAAATAGGCTATCCAACACAAAAAGATTTTTCAATTCGAACTAGTAGTTCCTGAGATTGTAGCGTTCAACCAAGCAAACAAACAAACTCTTCAGCTTTATAATATTAGTATAGATATAATATTCTATTACATACATCCAACACCATCTAGCCCAAACTAAGCAGAGCTTATACTATGGTACCAGACAATGGATAAACATACATATATACTTATTTTTTGTTAATACATACATATTATACATAGCTATTATACATAGCACCGAGACCAAGACAAACATCCATGTCCATGAACACAAATATTTGACTTGTGCGGGAATCGAACCCGCGACCTCAGGCGTGGCAGTCGGTTACACTAACCACTAACATCGAGGCCGCCAAGAAGTGAGTATATGCATGTGTATGCACACACGTAATATAATTCTTGAAGAAATATAAAATCTTGACTATTTATATGGACACATACAAGTGTCATATAGGCCGATAATACAATAAAGAGTAGCTGTCTCAGATGTAGGGTCACCACAATGTCACCGAGATCCCACACTCACTCACATTCACTCACTCACGGACTTTAGTAATTTCACACTCTATCAACCGAAGCACTTACGGATAAAGCTCCCCACACACATTACGTTGAACCGCACGCGAACAACTGTGTCCCAAATTGTCCCATAAGTCAAACTGTATCACTTTTGGTAGTGACGGGATATGACGGCAACGGTTTTGAGTGGTCGCTTTTTGATTAACTTTTAGGGTAACATTTGCAATACCTGTGTGAATAACAAATAATGCTTTCGTTGTGCATCGGCATATTGTCAAAATCTTTTCTATTTTTAACAAACTAAAATAAAAAAAAACATGCACTCCATTTTTTTCTACTTTTGCGTATGCGTTAGCGACTGATCGTAGTCTCGAGTTCTATATCCAGCGAGCATCAACCCGCAACTAAATACCTCAGTCCTAAATTGTCGCTCAAATCAAACTGTGTCACTCTTGTTTTTGTACGAGTCAGTGGGTTTCAGTGGTCACATTATAATATTTATCTTCTGGTGTCGCTTTATCTTCTTCAAAATATTCGATTTTTGTGTAGGGCAAATAATTTACAGAAAGCCGATTTTTCATCATTTTGATAACGCTTTGTAATAAATGTCGAATTGACACAAAATGAAAGAAATTAAAAGACTGTCTCTCTTCATAATATGTGTTTGAGCAAAGCGATGTAGGTTTCTCTGAAAAAATTCTCACTGACCGCATGAAGTTAGGTAATGTGCTGCGGCAAAGCTGGCAAAATGTTCCTTTGGCATTGGCTCTCAATACGGAGAAATACTTAGTGTATATTTAAGCGAGTTTTCTGAGAAAACCAACAAGCTTTAAAATTATAAAAGACCGAGAAGAATACCTTGGAATCCGAATATGACGTGTTATTATTTTAGCCATGTACTTAATAATGAAACATGCAAACGAAACCGCGCTGATTATAACTGTTCCGCATAATTAATGACCTACTCAAACCTTAAAGTTAATATAGCAATAACTTGTAGTTGTTATTGAAAATTATAATATGACGGGTTTGCCTTCGATAATAATAGGAACTGACTTAAAACTTGTAAACAACCAACTTACCTTTCGACTAGTCTAGTTCGTGTCGCATGACTACTATTCGAGGTACCTACTGGTTTAAGCGCCATTTGTAAATCACGATAGGGGTTTAAGTCCATTTTTATTATGATGCGATGCAGTATTACTTTAAAATGTAGATATACGTTGGATATACGAAATTATCGCAAGTTTAAGACATGCATTGCTATTTATCGCAATGTTTGTTTTAAAGACTGCTTCCGTTCGTATTTTTTTATTGTGAACTTTGGACCTATAGACGTAAAGTCATGCCTGGACTCAGCACAAGAATTTTAGAACTATACCAAATTTAAGTTATGGTAATCAACTTACCGAAATGGCAGCGGAGAAGTATCAAAAACAACAAAACCAATTTCTTTCTGCTTTATTATTTTTCTGATTTGCTACTCATAAGAGCGTTTTAGTTGACATACTTATAAAAGGAAATTTTAAAATATTCTGTTGCCTATTTTACCTTTTTTATCCTGGCATATCTCTGTTACTTTATTCGCTTCAAATCATTTACTCTAGTCTTAAAAAATTATACGTTACAGAAAACAAACATATATCAAAGTATTTTATATACTTGTAACCGCATTGAAAAACGATACCTTCAATGCAAGCTACCGTACCGACTTATTTTACGTCCAGTGACATCTAAAGACAAACCAAACTCGTTACCAAAATAAACAAGAATATAACCAAGTTAGTTCGGCCAACAATTTTAGTATAGTTCATTAGTAATACAAGTTTAGTGTGTCTGTAACTTCATATTGTCGTGGGCGTTGACAAGGGTCCCTTATTTACTCGACAGTGACGTCCCATTTCATTACATCGCGTTGCCCGTATGCTAAATGCCTCGACCCTAATTAAGGAAACCAGAAATGGAATATGGACATGTCGATATTATAAGAATGACTGCTCACCCAAGTTTCTGAATACGGTCAGGTATAAATATATAAGTTTTAATGTATTTATTTGATTTTTACGCTTGCTTCGTCGGTGCAGTGACGTCAATGTAAATCTTTTGCTAATTTAAAAGCTTTGTGTAAGTTTTCATTTCGAATTCACTTCGATAGTTACAGCAATAAGAGAGCTTGTACTGCGGATTTAGAAGTGAATTCGATAGTGAGATTTAACAGAATAGGTCTGATCTCGATTCTTAGTATCAATTAAGTATTGTTTCATATGTTATCATTTTTAACGGATCTATAGATGACAATAGCAGCATCGCAGTGTATGTGTCTATAATAAAAATCTTAGTAGCACCTGCAGTAGCCCGTGTAAATCCCACGGGCACACATACCAGGATAAAAAGTAACTTATATCCTTCCCCGGGATACAATCTATCATCTTGCCGAATTTCATCTAGATCCGTTCAGCCGTTTATTCGTAGTTACAAACAAACACAGTTACTTTCGCTTTTATATAGTTAGTATTTATTTAGAAGGCTATATTTTTTTTTATAGAACCTACATTTCGAAGGTTGGTATACAGCAGTCACGCGATGCAAAAATGCTAATTATTTAAATAATTATTCACGTCTGGTGTTGCCATCTCTTTTACACAATATGAATTATGATTATTAATGTATGTATTGATCTGTCTTCTATTCAAATGAGTAATTTATTTACTGGTCACATCACCTTTGTCGCATGAATACCAAAACAATACAAGCAAGTTCTTAAATTAATATATTCAATAAAGTTCATATATATAGATACTTATAGTAAAACCTCTATCAATTTTGCGAATAAAGTCTTACCTAATCCTAAACAATATTATAAAAGATCTTTATAATATATATATTAATATTATAAAGCTAAAGAATTTGTTTGTTTGGTTGAACGCGCTAATCTCAGGTACTACTGGTTCGAATTGAAACATTCTTTTAGTTTTGGATAACCTATTTATCGAGGAAGGCTATAGGCTATATAACATCACGCTACCGCCGATAGGAGCGGAGCAGCAATGGAAAATGTTGCAAAAACGGAAAATTCTCTTATGTGAAGCAGACGAAGTTGCGAGGGTCAGCTAGTCGTTTAATAAAACTTTTATAAATCTTATTCAATAGATACTTTTATGTGTAGTAGAGCTAATTTCAGCATAAATGAGCCGGCTCGACGGGGGAAGGACTATCCTCTCACAGTATGTCGACGTGAAATAGCAGTATTCCTACTGTTGTTCTTACTGTTTTGTTCGGTGAGTGAGAGTGCCGGAGGCTCAATCACCCTCTTTCCCGCTCCTCCTCCTTCCCACTTCCTTTTCCTCTTCTTCCTTTCCTAAAGATTCGGCAACGCGCAAGTGTTGCCTCTAGTGTTGCAGGCGTCTATAGGCTACGGTGACCACTTACCATCAGGTGGGCCGTATGCTTGTTTGCTACCTTAATTATATAAAAATTAAAATAGATACAAATGCTTGTTAGGTCCCTTGGTAATAGGTACCTACGTATATTTGTAGTCTATCATAAGAACCCGACTTTGATTCCTGAGTCGAGCTAAATGTGATAGCAATAGGTAGGCCTGTTGTGTGGCACCTATAAACATAGTTGTTGAATGTGTATACACACTTCTGCTTACCCTTTTTTGGATATAAAGACTTATATCCAAAAATCTATGTAACCGAATCATGAAACTATCTATGTAACCGACTGCCACGCCTGAGGTCGCGGGTTCGATTCCCGCACAAGACAAATATTTGTGTGCATGAACATGGATGTTTGTCTTTGTCTGGGTGTTTCTATGTATAATATGTATGTATTTACAAAAAAAAAAGTATATATGTATGTTTATCCATTGTCTAGTACCCATAGTACAAGCTCTGCTTAGTTTGGGCTAGATAGTGTTGTGTGTATGTGGTAGAATATTATTATTATTATTATCGATATCTTTTATTCACGCCAAAATGCAGCAAAGAATGGGAAAATACAACAAGAAAATACTTCTCAAGTTCTACTCTACAACTATGTATACATATATAACAAAATGATAAAGTTATCATACAAGTATACATATTATATAAAACTATATAAGTCTACCAAGTACAGCTGTCCAAACTTCACAGAACTTTCGAGAACATTCTAGGCGGACTCGAACAGGAACGCTTTATAAAGCGAAGTAATATTTCAATTTAAAATCGCATATTATGTATTATAAAAAATTGCTTTCGAAAACAACAGACACAACAAACCATCGTAGTCTTATGTTTGAAATTCGGATCGTGCAGAGTAAAATGAAATTTTCTATGCGAAAATTCTTAGAAACAAGTTTTTATTTAAAGAGCTGAATCTAGATGTCCTACTTTTACATTGCAATGGGTAAGCAGAGGCTTACCCTTTGCAATGTAAGAAAGTAGTATGTCTAGCAAGCTTACTACCGACCTCCTAAACAAATAAACAGCGTAATGTTACAAGTCTCAACTCAAAGAAGTTGATTACGAAACCTTAATTTCAAAGACAATAGCGATACTAAAATTTCTTTGTATCTCCGGGTAAATTAAGTTCGTAAGCGACGTCTAAATTAAACTTTTTATTAATATCTACGTTGTATAATAATATTAAATTGTGTGAAGTAAGCGCCTGTTGTTCATTATTAATATTATTTTTAGGATGTCTCCTACGAAATCTTTATAGATATTATTCATTAGTTTTAACTGTTCATAATGAAGTAAATACATATGTGATGAATAAAAGATATTCAAATTGAAATGAATTACACGCCATTTTGTTCTTGCACATCGTTATTTTTTTGTCGATCCGATTTTAAATATGGAATTAAAAATATATAACTTCTCGAGACGCTGAAACATTTTTTAGCAGACTTGTTTTACATCCTAATTTTACTACACTTTGTTTAGGGCCGTATTTTCTGTTATAAATAACTGTTTAGAATAGAAACGCAACTGCGTGTACCATTTACTAAACATTTCCAGGCCAAAAGATAGTCAATATAGCCAGTTAAAATTGTCGCTTATGTCATTTCGCATGTACTTAATCCGTCGAGTTATTTCTTAAGCATTTAAGATTGATCCTCTTTACGCAAGCGTATTGCTTACATATGGTTTATTATGTAATGTTGCGTCTTTGGTTTAACAATGGATTAGAAATCGCCTATCGTCATTCTCAAATTCTGCTTACATTTGCAAGCTGCCTTTTATTGACCCTATTGTTGAACTACGCCATCTGTCGACGCTTAGTGTACATATACCATCAGTTTCAACCCTTAGTAACTAGATGGCGCTTTACTCAATATTCGGTTAGATGATAAAAATATTGATTATAAAAATAAATTAGATTATTTATATGTAAGCTGGTGTCAAAGAATTTTAGATGTTTATTGTTTGTGTAAAATTTTCTTAGAAATGTTTTGATAAGCACAGCACTATTGCTTAGTACTATTACTATGATATTGAGTTTTATGAATAAATGTTACACACGCCTTGTTTACTGATTAGGTACGATTAGTGATCCGAATTTTAAAAGTTTAATTAATATTGATACCTAAATATTTCGTACCAGTTTTAGTTTGTGCCAGGTATAAAATACTTGAAATTCTTCGTGAAACTAATGACAGTATTGGTCCGTTTAGCCGGAGGCTGCCCGAAAGCGTACCTATCGGTAGAAGTTCGAAGTAACCTTGGCGTCAGTGATAATGAACTTACAATTTGAAATACGAATACAATTTCGTTCTAGATTCCGAATTCAAATAGCATTTGAATTAAAAAGAATAAAGGCTGTGTTGTAGCTTTAAATCTTTGTACCTATCGAGTTTGTATTTTTTGTTTAATCTGTGTTTACCATTCCGACTTAGGTAAATAAACTGAAATCTAACTTATCATCTTGAGATTGTAGATTCCATTCCCGGTTGCATTAGTTTGAGGCTTTTTATCATTAAACTTATTACCTAATAAAGCACCGCGATGTGTGCTCGGTAGAGGGTGGCTAAACTAAAATATGTACTTAGTGGGAACTAAACGGGGTGTGAAGTGTGCGTGACACATCTCTCTACCGCTTTATGTGCTTACAAGATACTAGATAATACTACCTTCTAATTAAAGCTAATCTGAACACTCTACTAACGATCGCACTAGAACAATAGTGTAGGGAGCAGCGGGTCGATGTTACGAGACAGGCGAGTGAGTGCAGTACCGACTAAATGTTTGATTAGGCGGTACTTACGTCACCTGTTTTGCTCGTTTGAACTTTGAACATACTTATGGAACTTGACTATGGTGATATATTTATTTTAAATTTAGAATGTAGGTACTATTTATAGAAGTTATTCTAAATTTGAATTCTCTTTGTTTGTATAACTACTTCTAATGACGGTTAATTTTTTTGTGTTACCAACTTCTATTTTAAAAAAGCTGTATTCAAACATAAACCTTTAATACACGAACAACAAAGAAGTACAAATAAATGGCTCACGAGATCACTATAACAGCCGAATGTCCGTTATCCAGCTCGTATGGCATCGAGCACGTTTGCCGTTGCCTCTATTATGACCGTGGCCTTGGTAGAAAAAAAGTATAATAATCCGTTCGCAGGTAGCGACAGAACGTGATTTGGGAATATTTTGTAGTCTAGGATACGGTAGGGCGAAGGATTTTTTGTGATTTGTCTTCCATATCTGAAGCATTTAATATAATATAATAAACGCTTAAGGTTAACAACTAGTAATCGCATAAAGAACACTTCTTGCTGTTCACAAGTTACTAATAATCTGTAAAAATAGATATCTTGTTGTACCATAGCGGAATAACTTATAATTTTTATGATAGCAATTTATTTTTTATTTTTTTATTTAAACAACTTAAGCTTACAGTGTAACACCAAGGCGCTTACATGTTATGTCAAATAGGGTTTACAGCTTTATTTCATTAAAATACAAATTAATACTATACAAAATAATAGTAGAATACAATTAGCAAGAAAAATTATAATTATAAGCTATGACGTAATACTATAGCTAGGATAACTGGATCATGAGAAATTTCCAAACCGTTTAATAGCATGGACACTTATATAGAAATATTTGAATAATAAAACTATTTTAATAGAATCCTACTAATATTATAAATCTTTTTGATAGATTTAGATTTTGTCAATAAATTACTATCACTGGAAAACTATCTTTTTCTAGATGAAAGGTATCCTATGTCCTTTTCTGTACTCTGACAACGTGGATGCAAAATTTCATAACTATCGGTTGAGTAGTTACGGCGTAACAAACTCACATTCACATTTATAATATTAGTTAAAGATGTTTAGACATTTGTTATTCAACGCGTAAACCGTTAAACAGATTTGAATGAAACTTTACGCACAGATAAATAATTTCCTAGATTAGCACATTATACTTTTATCCCGGTATACATTCCCGTGGGATTCACACAAGCAGAAACTAATGAGTTTACAAAACTTTACTTATAATTAATATGAATTTAATTGTATTGTTTCAGAATTATTGCTGCAGTTACAGACCGAGGCACGCTGGCTGCCAAACATGAATTAGATATCGCTACAACGATATCGAAACGTAAGTTATCTTATACCTGTTTGTGCTGCGGCATCGGTCACTATCATCAGCGATGGATATCTTTTTTCTAACAGAATACTTAGCCATCTAATCATTTATCATTAACAGAAATGTATAGATACAGAAACCAGCAGAACTAAGAATATATCGACAAGGGGTGGTATAGTGCCAAATAGATGGTTACTGGAATATTTTCTTTGTTTTTTATACAGTCATCTCTATTCACATACTAGCGATAAGCGCAGTGTTGCGGAGATTCTACAAACATTCATACAACGGACAAAAAACACTTAGACTCGAAACAACTATTTCGGGATCATGCACATCTTTATCCCGTATGAGATCAAGCAATACTCGACACACTATGTAGCGGCAAGGTGACACTATTATAAACATTCCGAGCAGTAAAAATATTTTTCCAAAAAAAAAACAATGCGGGTAGTCTTTTCGGACTGCCGATAGAAGTGTAAACTAAGTAACTAGCGAGCGGTGACGATGACGCGAGTTTCACGCTTTTTGTTCACCCAAAAGGTACACATATATATACAGTATACCTACATATAACTCATGGAAAGCGTTCGGTGACGATGACGCCATTCAAATTTAGAATAATTTCTATAAATAGTACCTACATTCTAAATTTAAAATAAATATATCACCATAGTCAAATACCATAAGGGTGTTCAAAGTTCAAACGAGCAAAACAGGTGACGTAAGTACCGCCTAATCAAACATTTAGTCGGTACTGCACTCGCCTGTCTCGTTCCATGATTTTTGTTCATCTAATAAGTGCTCAACGCGCCTAAAGAAGCTTTCTCTTCAAAAATTAAATAAGTATTTGGGTAGTAGTAGTTTTGTGGGTTCGATCAACACATTGATCATAAATGTGTTGATCGAACAGTGATTCCGAGTCTGGATATTCTTTGCGTCCGTTGTTTAAATGTTTGCAAAGTCCCCTACGACATAGGATTAATGCTTAGTGCCACAGGATTAATTCCAAGCGCGGGAGTTGTATACTTTAACAAAAAGAAAATGGCACGGTAGCAATTGTGTCATAAAACGCTTGATGCTTGTAACTTGGAAGCCCTTACCTCAGTGGTAGTAGTACGACAATCGCTGGTATCCTCTAACTTGCAGCGGCAAGCCAGAACAAGGCTTTACTGCGTACTTAATTAGATTTCATACACAGAACAAGAATTTTCCATTCGGCGCTGCCTTGTTTAGGATAATTCAAACAGAAATAATAATTATTCAAACAAATCCAACTGTCTGATGTTTGCTTAGGGCCCTGATTGTACTAACTAATGAATGAACCGCCGATTTTACAAATTTAGACCCTATCCCCATTGTTTTTAAATACATTACAGTTTGTATCATTTAATTAAGACAGATGTAACTTTGTAATTTACGAATTCAGACGAATTGGTAAACAGTGACGGGGGCTGTTTATGATCGAGACTTTTCGTTACGCTGTCCTTAGCGATAAATAACATTAGTAAATACTTACATGGACTTATTTTACCAATTATTTTGTTAAAATCAATCTACTATAGTTTCAATTCCAAGGATTACTTTCACGCCTAAACTACTCGACCGATTATCATGAAATATCGCATATACGCTGTCAGATGTATAGAAAAGGTATCTTTAAAAAAAAGTACTGTTTTCTAGCGAAACCGCCGGCAATACTAGCTTTTGCCAAATTATAGATTCGGAATAGATAAGTTTGATCTAGTTTATGTTTAAAAAGTCATTCGGCTCTTTGATCTTAGAATAAATTTATTTACAACACTTCTGTAGGTACATAATTATTCTGTGTCAACACAAGCAGAACTGTAACATAACCTTATTAACTTATGTTTCTAACTTAAATACTGTTTGAAGGGATTAAATTTTAATAAGTTGTCTGATCTTTCCTCATTACTTGGATGACGGAACGCGTTGTTCAAACCCTCGCGTGATGGATTGTGACTTCGTAGGCAAACTTCTTGTAGAAAATTGATAAATAACTTGATGTTAAAGGGTTCTGAATTGGATAAGGGGTTTTGAGAAAATATGTTTTGGTGTAAAACATACTTATATCAACCATGGTCCCGTCATCCTGGGGTTATCGTAAATTAGTAATATAATATGTATTTTGAATTGTATGGATGACTGAAATTTTGTCGTTACCGTTGATAGTTTTAAAAAAGAACGTTTGAAATGTATCAGTAATTTACTTATAAGTATATCGCTTAAATGTGCAGATTGTTGAAAAGCTTTCCTTGTAAAATAATAAGGATTAACTAATTGAGATAATCATGAGAAATTACGATATTATGTAGTATATAAATATCTATTCATATATACAAAACCCATTTACTCTTTTAGACACTGAAACAATTTTACAAACGTCGCTCCAGCTTATAGAAACATTGAAGTCTAATCGAGAACCGAAAAATATGCTACCCGCTGAAAAATGCTACTTTTATACGATCTATTTATAGACTATCTAACATCACGCTACGACCCTTAAAGGCAGATCAGCTAAAACTGAGTGACACAGATATCCTAACAAATATTATACTCGTAATGCGATTGTGAGTTAGTTTGTTTCGCTTTTACGTCTTAACTACTCGACCGATTAACATGAAATTTCGCATACACATTGTCAGGGGAATGGAAAAGGACATAGGGTACCATTCATCCAGAGAAATGTACTGTTACTAATTTAATCTAACCTAACCTACATTTAGGCGAGTGATGTATGTTATATAAAAAATGAGTATGTATATAAAATCTCTCGCAATACATAAATAGCTTTTAATATATGATATATTTTTAAAATAACTCTAACGCTCTTTAAAAACCCATCCATCTAAACTTTCACATTAATAAAACAAGATAGATCTCTGAGGACAAGCTTAACTCAAAGCTAACTAGAGATTTGTAACAAATTATGCATAGATATGAATATTACAGCGGTTTGAACTGTTTCAAACATTGTAACTTTCAAATCTATATCATAAAACTAGTCTGGGAGTCCACGAGACACCGTTATTGAAGACTGAATGACCTCTGGTGACCTTTTGTTACGTAAGCGTGGCAGTCCTTTAACTGTTACATAAAAGAGTACTATATGTAATGAAGTCGTATGGATGCTCGCGATGGACCTCGTGTGAGTTTATGCTTGTTTGCGGAATCGTGAGTTCCCAAAGTCGAAGTGATAAATCATTTATGACTGCACGGGTGGTGTAGTGGATTAAGAGGTCGTCTCGCCACTGCCCCTGTACCGAGTGTTGTAGGTTCGAATCCCACACGTGACAAAAATTTGTGTGATCCCCAAAATATGATTGTTCGAAGTCAGGGTATTCTTTGTGTCCGTTGTTTGAATGTTTGTAAAGTACTCCGCGACACAGGATTTATCTCTAGTTAGTGGAGTGGAGAGTGGTCTTATTAAAATAAATAAAAAGACTTTTGTCACAAATTAAAAGTTATGGACATTGAAATCTAAAGGTTAGTGAGTACTACATCCAGGTTTGTTGTCCGGCTCGGCTTTGGTTACAAAATTCGCAGTAGCAGCATCTCCATGCTGCTAGAAATGTGTTTTAGGGCAAAAGGCTCGCTTGCGAATACGTGGAATTTGAATATAGGATGCCATATGGGTTTAATAACGAATCTGTTGACCCCTTCGGTTTTAGTAGCATACAATATTAATCTTATACATGCTTAGTATCGCGCCTGCCTGATAGAGATGTATTACACATAGATATCGCCTATTGCCGTCCATCGAACACAGTTCCCAGTATCAAGCGATCATTGAAAATCTTCATACAAAAAAAAACATAATACAATTTACTCAACCTGAAATCAAACCCGGAACCATACGATCGCAAACTTATTAGCAAACTGCCACGGCACCAACGAAGCGTAATTAACAGGCCACATTAGCAAAAAAAAAGTTGAACGCTTGTCTAACATTCATTGTTCAAACACAAGATTAGTATCAAAATCGTTCTATATAGAGCGTATAAAAACCTATAACGTTAAATTGACACTGGTTTCTAAACGTGACGTCATACGGCGCGTTATGTAATAATGCGGGGGCGATGGGCTCCAATGCGTGTGCGCAATATACTAAGAAGTACTGCTTTAACTACTTTGTATGTAATGTAATAGTGGTTTGATATTGAGGTTTGGATCGGATCGACGGTTGGGTAACTTCCTATTGGGTGGGACTAAGTTTGATTCCCAGGTAAGGTAGTATTGTTTGTGTTATTTTTGTAAGGATATTGTCAGTAGATTATAGAGAAGTGTGATCGTTAGACGGCACCAGATGTATGGCCTTTTTTATATTACCAATCTTATCAACGAGTATAGCAAACGACTAAATAAAATCCTATAATCCTTTACCACCAAAATTAAAAAAGGTGTCACACTGGTCACAAAGTGACACTTATGAACGTCAAAATTAAAATAACTAAACGATACTGTGCTAAACATCAGGAGTATTATTTTCACGTTGCCGATTGTATAGAAATAATTAAATACGAGATTAAAGGCAAGGAATGGGTGAAGTAGGCATACATCCTTATTTACGTGAAACTCAGTTACAGTGTTCCCACGTTACACAGTGGTTTCTTGTAAGAGAGTGTCGGTACAAGCATAATCTCACCGACACCATGACTATTTACTTTAGGTACCTACCTATATTGTTTTATGATAAGACACACAATTATATCATAAATCGTTTCTAAATACACAAACGGAATTATTCCTGCACATCGCGGGCACAATATATTATTCAATGAAAAGAAAACAGCAACCCTCGGCACAACCACCTTCACAAAATTTTTTGTTCCCTGTTTGATTGGAACCCCAACACTGCCACAGTCGCGAGGCAGCCTTTTCAATCTGTGTTACTCATCTCTGATCTCCTTTCGCTGAACATCATACCTCACGGCTGTAACAATAAACTGTGATTTATCAGACTAACACTAAGTTACTCCTATTACGGTTGCCGTATTCGCTCCAAAAGCCTTTCACCTGTCATGCGGTGGCATCGCAATCGTAAATCACATTCGCCTTCGGAACTACTTTTAGGATATCATCATAGCTGGCAAACAGTCTGCATTGAGTAAATTACCACGTATTTTTTGCTATAGGATGTTTATTTTATACTTAAAATAATGGCCTATCAAATTCGAAGCAGTATGTAGGTTTTGTAAGCCAGAAAGGGCAGACATATGGATGTACGTCGGGAAGTGAACGTGACGTACAGCTCCGGCACCATACTGGAAATTTGGGAGGCGGCTTCTCCGTCGGCCTCAGCGAGGATATCGTTAGCAACTCTCAGAGTTCGCGAGTGGTGAGCGGTTTTATTGCTCCGGCACCTATCTGGACAATAAGTAGTGCCACTTGGGCACGAGGTAGCTCGCTTACGAGAACTGGGTCTTAGGATTTGGGGTCAAGACCTATCTATAACTGGTCCCTGAAGGTGCTCTCGGTCACTGGAAGGTACAGCGGCTCTCACTTATGTACCTAACAGGTGGGAAAGTGGGAACGCTTTATCATAAACTTGAGTAGTCTGTAGAGGGAAGGGACCAGGCATGTCTCAAATAGCGTGTGTGTTACGATAGGGACAATTTTGAATTAGTGTACGTGTTGCGTTATTTGGTGGCATTTGTAATTTTGCCCATATTTTTAGTTAGCCTGTGTATAATGCGCGTGAGTTTGTGTTTGATGACTGACTGATCCCTAGCGAGCATAGCGATGGTACTGGTCAATCACGCGTTATACCAAATTATATCGAAATCTTTCAGCATGGTAGGCGTAAAAAACTTAAAAAATAAAAGTAAGCATTTCAGCAGCTGTATATGTCGTTAAGTTCTGTTGACATTAGTCATCATGCCATATATCTTATAGTTTGCTGCAAATTCTTCGCCTACCGCACATCTGTCAATCATATCTAATTAATTAAACTACATATCTACGTAGCACATTTACACAGTTTTATTCTTGTTATTCGTAAACGATAATAGCGTGGATTGGAATAAATTAAGTCTTTAATTTTTCTAGTTTGTATACACAGCCGTTGTTACGTCTGTATTGAGATATTGCAATGGTTATGTTATATAAAGTAATTTAAAGTTGGCCTGTTCCTAGCCGTCATAGATTTAAAAAGTAACAGCTGGTAGCTATGCTGACTCCCGCCATTTTTATAACCTATAAAAATACTAAAGTACTTCTTTAGATTTTTGAACGCATAATAAAAGTGGACTGTTCTAGTTATAAAGTCACAGTTTAAGCCGAATATTATTAGGTAGTTACTATTAAAAACTTAAAAAATATCGGAATGTAATTGGTTTTATTGCATTTTCTGTTATGACATTCTCAGTAGCAAAATGAAGTCTTGAAATGTGCCTGATAAATGGTAATCGAGCCTCGATTCTTACTTTGTGCGACTTAAATATATTGTTAACTAGCGACCTGCCCCGGTTTCGCACGGGTAGTACACCTAAACCTTCCTCATGGATCACTCTGTCTATTGGTGAAAACAGCATGAAAATCCGTTGAGTAGTTTTTGAGTTTATCGCGAACAAACAGACAGACAGACGCGGCGGGGGACTTTGATGAATTATGTGTTCGTTTCATAATAGATTTATGAAACGAACACATAATTCATCAAAGTCCCCCGCCGCGTCTATGCATTAAGAGATATTTTAGGTGTAAGTATGTTATCTCGACTTAGTACTCAATTCTTGTTAGTCTCTAAAACGTTGCATAAATATTAATACATAAGGGTATCGTTAAAAATTATTCGATTTCAGTGTGTAATATTCGTAAAACAATTCAATCTAAAAACGATTTTCTGTAACCGATTTTAGAAAAACGAATCGCTTTGATTCAAAGATAAACAAAGAAACAATTTTTCCAATACAAACAGGGCGATAGATTTCGATTTAAAATCTAACCTAAAACACATCCTTTCATAGCCGCGTCGCATGTCAAAACGTAATATTTACCTCGAGTCAACGACGGAGTGTTATTCAAATATGGTATGAAGGGTCTAGCTTTTGAGGCTTCACTTCCTCATGTGGCGTGATGCGTTCATCAAATCATCATTTTTCATTTCCATAAGCGCTTCAAGCTCTTCACAAACTTTCGTTCGATTTATCATACAACATTCTCATTATTTTTTACGATTTCCAACGTTTCAGGTACTTGCCATACACCCAATCCTGATCTACCAACACCTATCCTTGATTTAATGATTGCTGATTGGCCATTCGCATCCGTAGACAGGATGCCCCATAATTTTATAAGGTAAAAACATTCCTAATAAGAAATAACCGATCTATTAATACCCACATACGTAAATAGAGGAAATCGTTTGGGATATGTTTTGTGATTTACCGATGCTGGGCTCGCGTCCGGTATAATTACGTGACCGCTGTTCGAAATTCAAATCAAATTATATTTGTGCGGTTGAGATATATTTGACGTAGAGCATAAATAATTACGTTGTTCAATTGAGGGAGCCTTTATGAGAATTCATAACTAATTTCTATTCCATTAACTTTTTTCACTTGTCGATTTAAAATTATTTTTATACAATTAAGGCGGTAGACAAGCATACGATCCGGCTGATGGTAAGTAATAACCGTTGTCAAGGTAAACCCAATACTAGGACTAAAACCTGCGCACTGCCAACCTGTCAAAAAAGAATTCACTGTGTTGCCATTTAATAACACCTCTATCAGGAGTCGAGAAGCCCTTCTCGCTGCAAGAACACGTCATTATTGCTTGACTGCATCTTCTGTAGCGTTCGTTTCTGGTTGGACTGCTAGTTTTCCTAGATCATTATAATCCCTTCTATTGTCAAATTTATAGTACAATAGAAGAGATTATTAATAAATAATTTTACAATAGTTGAGAGGAGATGTTCCTCTCTTTTCAATTATTATTTTCTTTTATGTTTAGTTTACGAAGTCAGAGTTTATTTTAGTTTCGCAAACATTTCACAAGATGATTTTTTAATTATTAAGTCATCAACACATTTAATTACATTAATTATTTTAGTATTTACTCATCAATAAACAGAAGTTATTACCATTCACGACCTTTGCATATCAATGTCACCTTTCAAAAAACAAACATGAAAAATACATTATAGCATTCAAAATGATTCCCTATATCGGCCATATTAAATTTCTAAAGGGTTCGACATTATCTTTGTCAAAACAATAGTCTAGACTTCAAATAAAACGATGACGTTACCATTCGCTAATGAATCGATTTCGTGATAGATATTCTTTTGCGAGAATGAGTTCTATTCCTCAGTGTATAGAGTTCAAGATTCAATGATATTAGTTGGTAGTAAAGCACTTTAAGGCGCATGGAACCAGACGCCCCTTTTGTCTCCGAGTAACGCGAGAATCGTTTGAAACAATTCTAGAAATTCGGATTTCGAATTGTGTAAGTCAAACGGAGCCAGTAATATTACCTGTTTCTCAATCACTTTGGTATATGACGTCTCTGGCCAAGGACAATATTGGACTCTTTGAATGTAAGCTTGGGTAAAATTGGGTCACTGTTTTATGTCAAAGGTTTCTATAATATTGTAAGAATATAGTTTCAAGGTTTAAAAAAGTTTTATTGGTAAGGAGTAAGTAATATCTTAAGTTCACGGCCAAAGGTGATGTCCTGTATCTAATACCTTAGCCGGTAACCACAAAGGGTGTAAAGGTTTCGTTAATTGCCAACAGGCGCACATGCCACCTAAATATATTTGGCGAAATGTGAGTGTAATGCGCATCTGCCGAATCCTTCGGTCATATAATTAAAGTCGTTTAAATATCCATGGGCAAAACAAACAAATCGCCTGTTTTCGTATCGCGAGACTTGCACGGAAACCAATTTTAATCAGGTGATTAAAATCATCCACGTCATATATCCTTTAAAATCTTAGATTAAATTGAATATGATACAAAAATAAAAACTGTAAAATTATTATATTTTAACATTTTCGTAAAATAAAAAAGGTGGGATAATGCTGAATGCGATTAAAAAGAATTTATCATAGGATTTAATATTTAATTCTCTTTTCGGTTGGCGCGGATGCGGTCGTGTCGGGCGCGTCATAGAAAACCGCGGCAACGCTTCGGTTACTGCCAATGACGTTTGGTTTTTCAAAATTCGAATTTAAACAGAATACGTTGGAATGAACATTCTGTTGCTCGATTTGTGTTCGTGCTTTTTGAAATAATACGTCATATCTTGGGGTGTGTGCACTATGCGAATGTAAAATTAAATACGAAATTTAGCCGTTATTAAACAGTTTTATTCATGTCCTGTTTGTCTGCTTGCCTCGAGTATACCTATTTAGATTCAAGATTTAAAAAACGCAAGAATATCATTGTAATGACCGACTTTGTGACAGGAAAAGTGAGAACAGTGTGTCACTGCTCTCACTTTTCAAAAAGCAAAGAGAAAGAAAGGATAGCGTATTACCATAAATCACTGGTTTTATATTTTCTTAAAATTCGTACAAACACAGAATTTTAATCTTCTGTCAGTTACCTTCCGCAAAAATGGCGGACAGCATTCTTTAGAATTAAAATATTGTTTAGTTGGTACGACGGAGATGAGATTTTTGTACGTAGTAGGGTTGTCTTAATTTAAATATAACTCAATTTTCTTTTTTGATATTAAAAAAATAAACATCGTTTTTCCACAGTATAAACACAGGAATTATGGTAGCCAAGCTTTGACTAATAATGTATATGTTAAAACTTATAACAAAAATAAATAAGAATAATATCATTGTAAAGTTAAAACGTAATTTCTAAATATTAGGTACTCTAAACTTTGTTAAATATGCTGAAAAAGGGAATTCACAAAGAAATAATTTTTCGCAATATTTGACGTGAAGTGTGCAAACAAATTATAAATATAGCCAGAAAGTTATTTGAAGTAGAAGCAAAGAAAAGATAACTGTATCTTTTATCTTTGGAGTTCTTTGAAGCAAAAAAGATTATATAAACCAATCGTCATTGAAGATGGATTTGTAAAAAACTAACACTTGAAAACAGTAGCTTAGCCACTAAATGTGTTTCAAATATACTACACATATCCCAAACATTTGTCGTATATGTTTAAGTGTTTTCATTTTTACGTACTTGAGTCTTTGATAGTGAACAGATGTATTTGAGACGTAACTTGGCGTTTCAGTTATAAATATAAAGGGAGATTTCTCGTCTTACGTTTCTCTTTGTTCTAGAAATATGTAATAATAACACTATGTTTATACGAGATACGTTGAACAAAATATTTGTAGCCAGCCGACTGCGCGGTATGCTGAGAATTTTTCGTTCACTTAATGTAGTTAGATGGAATAGTATCTCTCAGTATAATATTATAGAATTTAAGAATGCCACGTCTCGTAGGCAACCGTAGGATATATTGTTTAAAGGAAGCATTAAACAATTGCGTACTTTATTATAACTATATTAACAAACTTTTTAGTTTAAATTGAAATCATTTATACGGATTTTATCGCGTTGTTTATTTAACACTGTATTACATAATTTTGAAACTGTTACACTACTATTACTATTGAACTTTACTAATTTTTAAGCTAATAAAATTATTAAAACTGATGTTGCCGTGGTAAGACCTTTAAATATAATCTGACATCTGGTCTCGGCTTAGAATATCATTATCTCTTTGGGTTACGGAGATCGGATGACAGATTTAGAACTGATTATGGTGAGTCTAGTAGCCAATCCTAATACACTTCGAAGTAAACAGTCTTACGAGAAGTTTATAAATCCACCATAGCACGAAGTAAATAATTCGATTTCAATAATTTAAAATTTCTATGGAAAACAATCAGATTTGAAAAACGGATTCTAAGTTCTTAGTTTGAATTTTAAATGCTGGAATTTGTTTCATTGAACTTATTTGTAATCTTTATCGAAACAGTCTAACTAGGGATTATCCACATTATAATCCCTGATAATCGTTTCGTCACTGTGGTAAAATGATGTTATACAACAGTCTAGCTAAAACTAAACCGTATAGACTGCCAACGATCGTGGTAGGTGACACATGTAACCTAGACGCGGCAGCCTAATCAAACGATTATATTAAGTTTATTTCTCGAACTCCGAAACCTATCTTCGCATAAAAAGCAACCTACATTTTTGAGAAACTATTGTTAAGTATACGGTAAAATTAAACATTTCACAGCAAAGACATATAAGCATAACATCTTTAAGACATCAGACAAAATATCACAACCACGCTTTAACTAGCGAATTAACCCAATGCTAGAGACATATTGATGTCTCTGGCACTGGGTTTCGGAACAGGAAGAACAGCACGCTTCAACACAGGACAAGCGAAACATTACTCTTGTATCCAAATATCACCTGGTGATTGAGTAATGGTATTGACAGCTCATTCCCCGTACAACAATCACTGAATAATGTAACACAATGACGCAACACTGTCAAACCGTAGACAATAGTTCAGGATTTGTCACACGCTGAATGCAAATTAACAGCCCTCCGAGTTAAACTGGTAATGTAATTAATTATCATACATAATTAAGATTCGCGTAGTGTGTACGCACATTTACATAAAGCTTACGGTGTTTACTGAGTTTTGTGGAGTTTGCGTGTGGAGAGAGATTCTCGTAATCATATGAGTGATGTCAGATTGGAGTACTGTTTATTCGGAGGATAACTTGCGAGTGTATTATACTGACTCGCAAGTTATCCAGTTTCTGTACAAGTTGTGTGAAGTGTTGGTATTTTATCACGCTATACTACAATGAAAATGTCGCCCATAGCCTGTTTGTGTAAACTAGCGCCTTACCACACCATTTCTTAAAGCATTGACATTGCATGCGCGTAAATGAGACAGAGCGTTGCAAAGTATATAGCACCGTCTCGTTCTCAAAGATTGCAGCCATATAATCAACAGTGTATTGTTCCGGTGGTGGCCAGAGCTTCTTTAGGAAACGTAGTGTTCATCATAATCAATTTACTCGGTTACTTATTGTTTTGTAAGAAAGTCTGTTTGTCAGAAGCTATTCTCCTAACCCCGGCTACGCCCGCATGAATGCGACCGATACGCTCGTTTAGTGAGGTTACCGAAGTTACATTAACGTTCCTAAATTCAGACATCCTAGCTTATATGAAGATATTAATACATGAACCCTTTTGAAATCACTATTAATAAATGTTTAAATGAATACTCGTATCTGTTATATAATGAGTTTTAATTTGAGGGATTCCTAAACTTTCCCCTTTTATCCACACATTTTATTGACCCACAATAAACTAAGTATTAGTCAACCATAGATATTTGAACGCGAGTTTTACATGTGTAAAACTTAAATTTTCTAATCTACAATTTAAAATCAGTCACAAAGATTTATAGGTCAAACGCTAAAATAATTTTTGTAAATTCGCTTTTACGTTGTAATTAGTGGAAGGCCTCTGGGAAATAAATTTTATACGTTCAAACATTTTTGGCTAATAACTCGAATAAATATCGTTTACATTTTATTACGGTGCTTGTGACATTTTCAAAAATTTGTAGATTAAAAGATGGTTTCGCTGTTAATAAGGCTAACTTAAATTTAATGATTCACTGCAAAGAGATTACTTTATCGAAGTCAAAATCTACGTATAATATATATTATATATATATTATACGTAGATTTTGACTTCGATTTCATCTTTGTGCTTGATGTATTTCTACTTTCTGTACAGCAATTTTGTACTAGAACATGGCAGGAAAAGATACTAAACGTTGAAAGTCTATAATCAGATGTACCAATGTTGCACTTGGAAGCACCAAGAAGCTTAATATAACAGCGCTTGCATTAAACCCTATTTCTAGAACAGAAATTGAACTTAAAACCAATCCTGTTCAACTTTCTAGTGATTACTCGCCTCTTGTACTAATATTATACAGCATCCAATAGTCCAGCAATAACAAGGTGGCAAAAAATCCAGTTCAATATATCCGAAGTCGAACAGCAAACAACTCAAACTTCAAATAAACCTTTAATTCCATTTCCTTCGTCAATAACATACAACAAAACAATTTTCAACTTGTAAATCGCATACACATGTAACCCAATTCTGAATAATTTACTTACCTCAAGCGAAACTCCAATTTTTAGCTAACAAGAGACGCGACGTCCCATGGCGCTCAACAGATTTTATCCAATTATCGTTGAGTGCGAACCCGGAATGCCAAGTGCTTAGGCTTCTTCTGTAACAAATCGTGTTTCGGTACATCACTCCGGCTTTTAAAACTTGGTGTCATGTCTGTCGAACGAAAACGACTAGCCATTGATCGTGCCGAACGATTTGTCACTTTCATCGATCAATTAGCAATGGTTCGTTAGAATTTTGGATGGAATATCGAAAAATTAAATGCAAGGAGCAAGTAAATTCCAATAACCCTCATCTTAGAGAACATATTCTTATTGAATTATCCTTTTAAGTCGCAGTGGCACACCGGCAGCCACGCAATAGGTTTTTAATTGTGTGTGGCATTCCAATAATTGACAGGTTAAACAGGCTGCCTGAACGCCGTAATAGTCTCTACCTCGTTTGAATACTTCTTGCTACCGAGTACTAAAGGAAAGAGTAAGAAAGGTAGAGCTCTAGCTTATAGAAAAAGAAAAAAAATTGGTCTGATAAAATGGTAAAATACATACATAAAAATATAGTTCAGCATATGCTAGCCTAAGCATACCTGGCGTTGGTTTTCAACTAGATCCTTCATACTAATGACTTACTAAAGCAATTACCTAACTACCGAAGACAAAGACAACAAGTCCTGCTGACATAAAATTTTCCCTTAAGGTGCTTAGTCTACCTCATAGCAGAAATACAACAGGAGCTTCTGAATCTGCACTTTTCCGTATGATGACGTACTTTCTCAGTCGACCTTTCTTAAGATATAACAGGCCGCTTTATTTAAGTTACAAAAGCAAGTACGTAATTTGATGAAACTAAAAGTTCTGATAATGTTGTTAGTTTCGATAATGGTTTAAGTACTATGTTCTAGTGTGCGGTGAGATTTCCATTTAACTAAGGGAACTTGATGTGGTTTTCACATGAACTAGTTATTGGTATTTCACCAGAATTATGTATTAAACTAAGCTTAAGTTTAATTCATGTTTACCTATATGACATGTGGAGTAATAATGCTGCGTTATTTCGATAGGTCTCCTAGACCTGGAGCTGACAGTTATGTGAGTCTATGAGACCTATGATTAATATTTGACGTCCAATTTTAATTGCATAATCCGCACGTAAGTCCTTCTTTAAGTGATATGCTATTTAAAGTTAAAGTTTCAATAGAATTGCTCAACGTACAGATACTTCGAAATATTAACGAAATAATTACAGCGTATAAATATAAGGTTAATTGAAATGAGGGTGCTAAGCCGAAATGAGGTAAAGTACTCGTGATAAGCAACAACCTTTGGGGACAATAACAAATTGTTTTAAACGTAACAAAAGTTGCTTGATATGGGTATTTAAACGCAAATGTTGGCTTAGTAACCTTTTACCCGATTAACATTGTATAGCGATGATTTTTGTGTGTAACCCTTCAGCATGTCTTACACAACTATGCCTCGTCCTTTAAAATCTGATGTCTTGTTATACATATATAGACTCACGCCTATTGCCTGAAGAGTCAGGCAGACACTTCAAAATTAAGACAATTATTTACCGAGATAACAAAGTCGTCCAATTATGACCAAAATGAAACAGAATTTCATAATAAAATTTTACCTACAACTAAATTAAATACGTTAAAGCAACATCAGAATTACGAACCATTTGAACAAACCCGAAATTTTTATCAGAGGGGTCTATCGGACCCCAAGTTGCAACTTTAACAGAAATAAAAGCCCCTACGGAGGGTTTAACAAAGCTTTTGTAAGGGTTAAGTGTACACCAAACGTTTTGTTTGAATTTTAGTCCAATTATAATTGTTCAGATTTCGGATAAAAATAATATAAACTGTTATATATATTTTAATTCTTTTGTTGCAGGTAAGTATGTCGGCACTGCTTTGTACTTGGAGTATACTGGAAGATCTGTGGGTTCGATTCCCAAAATATGCTTTTTGGTCTTTCGTCTCAGTTGGACGTTTACGGATTTTCCTAACATCCACAACAAAAACAGTGAGTATTCTATAATTTTATGTTCGATTTCTTATTTTTGGAATAATTTTATTTTGCAAACCGTATAATTTCGTATTTAAAGTCAAACATAATAATAATATCGGTGGTAATTGCGTGGCCGAAATAATATATTTTAAATACCTAATTAAAATCGACAATTGAAACCGCAGGCAATTAGAATAATTATCAATGAAATAATTACAGACTAGATGCCTGTTTTCGTTTAATTTTCACTAATTACCTCAAACATTGTTCGAAATATCGGTTCAATTATCATAACTAAACATTGCGCGTAGACCTACAAACGATCGAAGTAGTGGGGTCTCAAGGTTGATTCCCGGGCAAGTAATATCGGGGCTTCTAAATATAAAAGAAGTGATTAGAATAAACGCAAAGATTAGATCGGTAGTCAATCGACGGAGATAAAGTCGTTATTTCGTGAAATATTACGAAACGGTTGAAATGTCAGTGTGAGACATTTTTACCCACCCCCTTAGGGAAAATATAGGCGTCATGTTATGGTATTGAAGAGAAAAATTGTTAAAATATTGTTATGTGTAGTATGAAAATAATGACAAAACCCTGACCTACGACAACAGATCCACTATAGACCAAATAAATTAAGTACTAAGATTCAAACGTAACCCAATTGACAAAGTTTGAGTCTGAATATCCTTTGTGATCGTAATTTAAACGTTTGTGCAATCTGCCTCAGTGCGACAATACTTCGTTTAAGAAAAATAAACCTTTGATACCGAATTCACATTATAAATGACAAGCTCTCTTAAAGTTAGTCCTTCCCTAGGTTTCAAGCTATCTCCATGCCAAACTATATACAAAATAGTTCATCTTTTGGCAGTCAAATGGTAATAAAACAAGGTTACTTTCGCATTAATCGTAACCAAACGTAATTTCGCTAACTGAAATTCCACTCCTTTTGTCGCGGAATGCTTTAGATCGAACCCCGTACCTAAGCGGGGTACTTTCATCACCATTCAACCATTTTGTCCAAATGCCGATGCTTAACAAAAGACTAATTAACTCAGCTTAAATAATTGGCCGTCACTTGGTAATAAACAATTTAAAATTCGCCGACGCATCTACAATAGCTTGTCAATGTCACTATAAATGTTTAACAGTAAACCAAGTTATGAGTTGAATGGACTATGGCTTAAGCCGTAGGCTTACATTTCCATGTTTATCTTTCTTGTAGGGTAGACAGAAGTTTAATCCACATCCATATATTGATAAGTATGTTTAGGAGAGAGCCTACATTCTGCTGAATATGTCTGATTGTTGTCCTTGTTGCCAATAGCATTTTGTAGCCTAATGAAGCTTGACCAAAAAGATTTTACGTCCTTAACATATATATGTTTTAGAAAATGAAAAGGTATATGCTAAGTAATTATAGTTGGTGTTTCAATGTTAGTTAGCAATCGATTGATATTACAGTGCATTGAAACTGAAAACCAGCTTGGAAGCATTTTTATTGTATTTACTGAAGTTTTAATGTCAAACCAAGCGTATTCAATCTGTTTTCGTAAACCTGCTATTTTAAATGACAATATGGAAATGTAAAGGTGATTTGTTTACATAAATCTCCAGTTTATCAAGAGAATAATTATTTTGTTTGTACTGCAAAACATTTAAATTAACAAGTCTTAAGAAATTTTATCATCGAACGCAGCTCGTTATCGGTAGCTCGCCAAAACAAAAGCGATACAATTACAAAACTAAAAAAGAACCACTCGGATTACATGTCAGAATATTCCAGCAGGCTTTGATAGTCAAATCTCGTTATTCGCACGAGCCAGACTTGCATCGAAATAACCATTAATTCAAGGACAAAGCCAATTTAACTTGCTGTGGCGTGCCCACTGTGGTACGACACAAAGCCTGCTGCGGACAGCGTCGGTGGCGGCCGGGGCGGGACGCGAGGGGGAGGGGAAGGCAAGGGCCCGGGGGGCCGAAGTGACGAAACTCCCGCCGCGTTGTCATGGCAACCGCCGTGTTTACCCCGCCATATCGATCTACGCTGCGCTTCCCTGTTTACATACCGGCGATGCAACGGGGGATTCGATTTCGATTTCTGGTTAAATAACGCAAATAGAAATCTATTAGAGAAGAGAAGCGGTCTTGGAAAGTATTTTCAGAAAAAGATACTATTTATTTGAAGATTATTACTTATGTTTGATAGTATTGCTGTAGGTTTAGACGTAAACATTGAAATTGAAATACTTTTGAGGATTTTAACGCTGTTTGTTTAACTTAATACTTTTATCTATATTTATTTCTTCGTTTCGATAAGTTTCTTGCTTATATAAACAGATTTAAGCTTGAGTATCGGAGAGGTAGGTAGAGACTAGGATGATATCCTTCTGTTACATTATACACGCTTCAAAAACTTTAAGGAAGACTTTGTTCTTTGACATGGATGATGTAGTAAATAGGCCTATCCACAATACCTATTCATATTATAGTATAATTTCTTTGTCGAACTATTTTTATATTACCTTTTACCCGCGAGCAGTTATGAAAGTCATGTATATATGTATGTACAGGCTATAGTTATGAATTACGGTGTGATAGTCTTTCTTTACAGTTATTTCGTCGTAAGCTTACATCACACGCAACTTGATTGATATCTGATACACATCTCTCGAAGAATTTAGACGCTAGACATCTAATAACTTTGTTCTATTTACTTTGTAACATTGACATCTTTGCTTTCAGTTTTACGTAACGTATTGAGATATAACGTACGTGATCAGACATATGAAAATATACTCTCTGCGAATAAGCCAAGAATTTAAACATACGGTTGGCTCTAAAACAATCGAGAAATTGGAGGTTAAAACGGGCGACTATCCGGCTGAGTGCTTGGTTAGCCGGTACTTTCTATCGGCTGTCAATGATCGTTCGCAGCCGTTAACAGACTGTACATAATAACTAAACTGTAAGACTTATCTTAATTTATACATGTGTCTATTTTACGTACATAGTCTCACGCTTATCCCTCTGAAGCGATGGGCACTACATGGTGTTTGCCCGCACATTTCACAGTTGGATTTAAAACTCACAAAATAAATTTAACGCGTGCCACTTACCGCACAGAGCAAGTTTCCAGACTGAACGCTGCAAAAGAAATTCTCTAAAAATAAAAATCCCTAACCTCACACACAACAATCGCACTCACCACCGCTGCCCGACCAATACGACCTTCAAACCTTCAAGAAAAGAGGGTACTCCTTTTTAAAAGGCTGGCAAGTCTGGCAACGCCCTTGAGACTCCTCTGGTGTTGCGGGTGTCCATGGGCGGCGGTAATCGCTTACCATCAGGTGACATATCTGCTCGTTTCCCTAGGAGGCACATTAAAACATAAAGTCCGTTCTACTATTCTGATACGTTAATCTTTAATAATGTCCGTAATACATTAAAGTAACACATAATTCATTCAATTCGTATTCAGTACGCAGTCGCGTGAACATAGCATTTAATTTAGCTAATTGTTTTGTCAATCAAGTGAAATTTATTCCTTTCCTTTGTTATGCTTTTTCCTTTTGTGAACACGCGAATGCTGACATGAAAATTTATAATTAGGGAATTCTTGCGGCCAGACACAAAGAAACATTATAAAGTTATTTGAATGGAAATTATAAGAACAGGAAATAAAGTAATAAACAAAATATGAATAAAAGACAAGAAACATAGGAGTGCAAGATATTTTATTATTTATCTGTTGTTTTATTAAAAAGGAAACAACAAGACAGTAGTTTGTATATTTTGGTGTATTTTGATTTACATAGTAATTAAAGTACTTTATACGGATTCTATCACGGTACAAAGTTGTTTAATAATTGGTCAATGTTTAAAATTTACGTACCTATACATGAAACAATATTACATTCATAATCGTAGGTATATCCTAAAAAGCTAGTCAGAGGTATGTTAATTTCCACATTTAGGAAACAATTTTTTAGGTTCTAGACTCCATGCTGCTGCGGAGAAGTACTTGATAGAAAAGTCCAATAAAACTACCACGTACATGGTGACGTGGTATACATTAAATAGTTCAAAATCCTTACTAATATTATAAACGCGAAAGTTTGCATGGATATATAGATGTTTGTTACTCTTTCACGCAAAAACTACTGGACCGATTGCAATGAAACTTGGTATGTAGATAGCTGGAGACCTGGATTCACATAGGCTACTTTTTATCCCGATATTCCTACAGGAACGGGACATACGCGGGTGAAACCGCAGGGAAAAACTAGTACCAAATAAAACAGTCTTGTAATTTTTCATTCCAAATTTAAATTTATTTTGCAAGTCCTAAAGATATAATCAATTTATACAATACTAGCTTTTGCGTGCGGCTCCGCCCGCGTGCTACCTACATCAATAAAAAGTAGCTTATGTCCATTCCCAGATTATAAACTACCCCTGTATCGAATTTCAATTATATCGATTGGGTGCCTTTTTGCCTGTTGCCTATTCACGGCTTTAGCCGCAGACAGAGTTAATTTCGTATTTATAATATTAGTAAGGATAAACAAACAGCCGAGTCAGTTCTTTGCTCCTAAATACCCATCAGAACATCACATTACTCGCGGTAATCGATATAATTATACAATTACAATCGATTTGTGCCCATACTCAATTCAATTTCAATGCAGCGAGTTGATTGAAAAGGAATAAATTACATTTTGACGGGCACATAACTGAATTCTGTTTACTTATTCGATCGGTTTTAATGCTCGATGTATCGAAACGAAGCGTGTGCATATATGTCCAACGTATTCGCATTAAATCTCTGGTTGTGTGCATTTTGTGGAACTTTATATATGGTTAAATTGGCTTAATTTTAAATGTGAGAACTGTAAATATGTTTGCGTGAATAAATTATGAAAAATATTACTGTGTGATGGGTTTATGGTTGTCATTTCAATTCTGTTTAACAATGCTCTTTTGAGGTGTCGTTCTAATGGAAAATGCCGTTTCATATTCAAAGGCGTTGTTAAATTTAATCGCACATTAGTGGTATATAGTCAGCGTTATTCTAAAACATTATTTCTAGGATTCTAGGAATTACTAAGTTGCATAAAAAAATAAATTTGTGTTGAACATGGAAAAATAAACCCAAAAGCCTGACTTGCCTAACTTCTTCTTCTTTTCCTTAGCTTTTATTATTCCCAAGTCACTT
This sequence comes from Catocala nupta, assembly GCA_963675205.1. Taxonomy (NCBI): domain Eukaryota; kingdom Metazoa; phylum Arthropoda; class Insecta; order Lepidoptera; family Erebidae; genus Catocala; species Catocala nupta. Next base: position 11,539,130 of record OY776094.1, read on the forward strand.
GGGGTCGGCCTTTTCTAGTCTAACCGGATTTGACTGGATATCAGTTTATACACGGAGTGGCTGCCACCTGACCTCCGCAACCCGAAGGCTAACGATACCCTAAGGCTTTGACTTTCCCAATAACGACTGCCATAGATGTTCATGGCAGCCGGGACCGACGGCTTAACGTGCCCTCCGAACTTGCCTAACTAAAATAACGAATACTTTCAACCTAATACATGCATGCTAGCTATACACGAATAATGAGGAACCAAGATTCAGTTGTCTTGACCTTAGTTAAAAACTTATGTCGACCTTGCCTTTTTTATATCCAAGGCATGCTACTGGTGGCATATCACCGTTTCTAAATATAGATTGCTATCTGGCCTTCGAAATTCAAAAGGATAGCGTTATTCCAATATACGTTGGATAGTTTTTAACGTTCAGAATACTCAACTCCACCGTTGCTTAACAGGAACACTTATTGCTACTGAATTTGCAGCATACCGCTTCGAAAAACAAATAATATGTTTCGACGCGTGCTTCGTACAAGTATCGTTAAGACTTAGCAGTGAATGTGATGCGCTTAAAGGTGGATACTTATTTGTTGCAATATTGTAGCAGGAATACGTACCATAGTTGTGCCAACACTCCACACTTTCCTAAAGCTTTATACGAACACTTGTTTCCAGTTAAAGCCTCTAAAATCCTTTATTATGCAGCTCCGTGATAAGTATTGTCATCAGACTAACAAACTATCGCGAAGTTTCAGATCGATACTAGGAGTGGGTGGAAAGCTTCTTAGATTTAAGTACGTATTGACGTCAGTTAACTACTTTACTCGATTGTACAGGTAGCACAGTATGAATGTATTGGCCTCGGTAAAGTTCTGAGTATTGTAGGTTCGAACTCTGCTTGCTAAACAAATTTGGTGATTAGTGGAGGTCGTTCCTAGTCTGGGGTATTGTCACCCGTTGTTTGAATGTTTGGTATGAGTCTGGAAGCTTCTGTTAAAAGCATATTCAAAACAAAACTGCTTCATTCACAATACTGCCCTCTCTTTTTTTTTTATGTAAAAGACAATTTCTACACTAGGGAAAATTCCTGTGTCGCGGGGGATTCTATAAACATTCAAACAACGGACACTTAGAACATTCAGACTTGGAACAACCATTTGTGGATCACACAATTTTTTGTCCCATGTGGGATTCGAACCCACAACACTCCGGGCAGTAGCTGTGGCGAGGCGACCACTTAAACCACTACGTCATCCATGCTGTCTGTGATCAATTCAAGTCTGAGTTATTCATAACCGTCGTCATCATGTTTGTATAGATTCTTGCTATAGAAGTACTGTTTAACGCCTATTTAGAACCAAAATCTTTCGCAAGTCTGTCTATCCAGCTCTCAGACTTGGTCTCAAAACAAAACGTGAACGTTTGCAACTTCCAGTGCGATCTAGATCTCGTGTAGACCTCGACCGAGCACCTGCAACTGACACCGCGTGATGCAAACGTTTCGTATTACCGACATGACACCGCTACCTACCGATATAGTTAAAGTACTGCGGTGTAATAGGATGCCAAACGGAAGGACTGCCAGAGCTTGTATACATTCGCCAAGTATTCGACGTTTCGCGAATATTCTTGAAGTCGAAACTTCGACAGATTCGTATATCCATACTCGATACTAATGTTATGAATGCGAATGCAACTCTGTATGTTTGTTACGCTTAAACGGTTGAAATACGTAACTTGTTTTGGTAAAATTTGGCGTGGAGATAGTTTGAACTGTGTGTAAGAATTTGTGCAGGTAGTTTGTGTAGCTTCTAAACTTGACACTCGGAGTAACTATTTATTTTGTGATTTAACCATTATTTTGCAATGAAATAATAATTCGGTAAATTATATCGGTAACTAAATAAACAATATAGTTCTTCGCAATGATATTTTATAAGAATAATTCAACCGGTATATCTCATCAAAGTGATGTCTTCCAAAACTGTTAGTAGGTACCTACTGCTTTTAAGAAATCGTTCATGTTAATATTTAACTGTATTATAAGAATAGATAGAAAAATATGTATAGTGTCTCAAATAAATAATGTTTAACAATAATCCTGCACTAAGGGGAAGACACAGTAGGTGTGTAACACTCATATATCGTCCAATTATCTTTAAGTCACACGTAATAGGGGCGGCCATATTATCATCTAACAGACACAGTTTCAGTCTACGTGGCCACTAAATATTTCTTGTTAATATAACGCAATACTTCATCCAATTCAGACATGGATTCTGTGAGATCAAAGGAGTTAAAAGTAATCAAAGAAAGAAAACAAAAAATATTTGTTACTAGCGACCCGCCCCGGCTTTACACGGGGAGTACAAAACCTAAAAATTATACACCCTCATGAATCATTCTGTCTATTGGTGAAAACCGCATGAAAATCCGTTCAGTAGTTTTGAGTTTATTGCAATCAGACAGTCAGACGCGACAGGGGACTTCGTTTTATAATATGTAGTGAAAAATAAACCGTAATAATTCTATTTATATATTTCCTTTCTTCTGCATCTTAATGCATCTATATGGTAAACTCACTGTATAAAATGGAAATTTTACTCTATTGCTACTTTGAAGTTCATAGATCACGAGAATGTACTTTTTTGAACTGCATTAAGAGAATGGCGAGGTCCCTGCATCAGTTGAAATGTCTTTAAGATTGATCTACAATGAAGTTCTTAGTACAGTCGCCTTCGCAAATATGTTGCTTGCAAATTCTACTTTCTTATAAAGTCATAATTTACTGTAATAAAAGTTAACACCTCCACTTAAGTAAGGGCGTATGAAAAGCTTTCCATTTTTGAACTGATAGCCACAAAATTGCCTACTCGGTACGACTACCGGCAGGTCCATAAAATGTTGGTCCAATGCATCTAATATGCAATGCTTAACGTATTGATAAAGGCAAAGCGACCGTCTAAATGAACATGGTGCGGTTTCAAGCTAGTGCTTTAAGGACTTACGATTAAGAGGTTGTAAATTCGCTTCACACCTTAAACTTGCCATTTCTACTCAGTAGTTAAATAGGTGATAGAAAGGAACACTCTTCTATCACAAGCATTTTACCTAAGCTGAAGGCAATTTGGAAGATCAACTGCCAGTAATCTATTAAAAAAAGATTTAAAAGTTAATAACTAAAAGAATTGACGATTCTAACGATTCAATACTAAGACTATCCGATTACTAAGGCGATTAATATCAGAGCACTAAATAAGCAAAAAATATAGGCAATCGCTGCATTGCACTGAGAGATAATAATGGCATAATAAATATTCATGATAATCTTTTTAATGGGATCAACGGTAGATTAGTGCAATGCTTAGTGTTGAGCCAGTTCAGAGAGCCCAACTTTAAATTGACCTCGGACGTACAGATTATTGTTACTATTATTTTATTCACTAGGAGTTTTATTAAAGCTAATGTCTTCTATTGGAGTCGATCTTAGTTAATTTTGTAAAGTGTATTCAATAGAATTGCTTGCAATCTGAAGGTCAGATTTTTAAAGACAGTATTCGCCGAGGACAAAGATAACACTTAAGGCGCGATTCCATTAGGCAAGTTACTTGCATGCAAGTTGCATATTGCATACTTGTACAAACCTACATACAAGTTACAACTTGTATGGGGTAGTTTGAACTTGTACATATTTTTATTCAAGTGACCTGCATATTGAACGCGCAAACGTTAGTTGCACGTTTCGAATTTCGAGCAAGTGACGTGTACGCACGTGATATCTATCGCTGTACAAATTATCGAAACATAATGTCTGTTAGGTGGTCGCACGAGAAAATAATCATTTTTATTGAGGAGCACGTCCACCCATGATGGCCTTCTCAATTGTTGAACATCTCCACTTGTATGCAAGTGAAACCTGCATGCAATTTGCACACTCTCGAAGACATGTTTCCAATGCAAGCAACTTGTACGCAAATGTGGCGTCATACTTGTATGCAAGAGTTGCCCAATGGAATCGCACCTTTATATTATCTTATGACTATCTAGATAAAATAAATAAGAAATAAACGAATCTTATTTGCTATTTATTTCATCTATACATTTTCATCACCACGATACATTACCGCAGCGTCGCCAAAAATTCCATTCGAATATCCGTTCGCTCGAACATGTTCCGAACTGTACTTGCCAGCTGAAACTCTATTTCCTTGCAACATTGGAAAATCTACGAATTTCCCGGTTAGACCGAAATCTCGGAATGGCTAGGTTCGAGACTAGATCGGGAGACGTAGACAAACTGCTTTGTGGATGACAGTCGAAGTAATGTTCGACGGTTCGTTACTTGCGGCCCATTATTCGTTCCTTCATCCCTTTGAAGAATGTGCTTCTATGAATTTGAAGTTGACTTGCTTTGTTGAAAAGCTGGAAATATTAGGACAAGATTATTAAACTAGGAGTTGAATGCAAGTCTTTGTTACAGACATGTTTTCTAAATTTTAATGTAGTTTCTAAGGCATGCCGTAGACAATAGTCTTGTTTTTAACGGACATAGTAGCCCGGCTCTGTCCGTTGTGGTCCGCAGTTGCCCGCGAGTTCGGTTGCCACGGTGAGTAGCCGCGGTTTGTTTTGTCGGCCGATGTCCGCCGGTTTCGACCGGCCGCCAAAAGACTTTGTTTTTGTCTTTCGTGTCCGCAGTTACTTAAGATTCTATATAATAATCCTTTAATGCAAGTCAAATTGCCCGGTCTGTCGTCTGCGTAACACCTAATAACGCCTCTAGCGAAAACGTCAATACGTAACTAATCGATGTATATAGATAAATATACATACAATGAAAAGTTTAGAGGTGATTCGAGAGTTACAAAAATCACTTAAATTTTTTTTGAGTTCTCTTAAGTCTCGTAATACTATTGGGCTAGATGGTGTTGTGTGTATGTGTGTGTAATTTGTGTATGTGGTAGAATATTATTATTATTATTAATAAAATACTGGAAGAGTAGTTCGGCTCTATATTTGTTGCATCTGGATCACAATTGTTATGAGTTCGATTACCGCTGCGAACAAATATTTGTGTAATCCACGAATAATTATTACGAATCTGGGTGTATCTTGAGCCCGTGATTTCAATGGTCGCTGCCCTATGGTTTACAGGAATTGCTCTGTAAATATTAAATTGCTAATGTCACCTCAATAACTTGTCTGATATAAATTAAATATCAAACATAGTATTTACATTTAATAATAAGTAGGTATACCTTGGAAAGCTGAATATCTGATTTATTTTATCGCAATTGATACATGAGACGCAACATTTTAAAATTATTGTGTATAAAACCCTTTATTTGAAATTTTAATTTCTGATTAATTTTAAAGTTCTGTGTTTTTTACAATCTTCATTAAATTCGACTTCAGCATAGTTAAAATTAAAAACTGAGGATTTAACACAATATAAGCTCTGTAAGTTTTTGTACCGTTCAATCGAGTGATATTTTCTCACATATTAAGACTTATTCAATTCCTTTGTTTGGTGCTTCAGGTAGTAATTATTAACCCAGACCCCAGTATATTCTTGACCTTACGTGACTAGTACGTTCTTCACGCTTGCTCCACTACAAATTCCCAAGGTCCTCTAACGCTACCTGAAGACAAAGAACTTTAGAATTACACACAAGGAAACGGGTGACTCAGCGAAACGGTACAAAAAACTACCCGAACAGATTAAATAAGGACTACCTATCAATCAATATATTTAATATCAAGAAGTATTTCGCCGAAAAAATGGACTGAGTGCATGTGAATGTCACGCTTTATCCTTTTAGGGCAAAAAAAGTTAGTGGCGCGAACTTGACACCACGGAGTCCTTCGTAGGGTTACCGTCGTGATTGGAATCCGGATAAAATGCAGTTTTAAAATATTTACTCTTCTAAAATGTTTCGGTTTATTCCCTCGTATCGCACGCAGATCTTTGCGAGGCTACTTTGTGTCTTGTGAGCACATGAGCATTTTAGTCTTTCTAATACAAAGACTAAAATGTATGAAAAGTCCCCATACATTTTCCAAAAGCGCCTCTATCGGAAATGTCTGCAACTAATCAAAATGTATGGCTATACCTACTCTTGATGTCATTTAAAAACATATACAGGCCATTTTGTTTTATTTGAGTTACTAAATAAAAAAACAAATATGGCGTACTGGTAGCTAGGACGATACACAGGGACCCGTCTCTATGCATTGTTTTATTTTTGTCTTTTCTATTTATAAGAGGATGAATATTCAGTCTATATTCATATTCGTTGCGTAGTAAATTACTGGTTTAATAATGAGTTTATTTGTTTACAAAATAAGACAAGTTGAAAATAGTCTATTAACATATGATTTCAAATACTTATTTATGTCTTCCTGAACTGGCTTATTAAAACTATCTTGAATAACTAATCAAGTTAACAAAACGCCTTCTTCGCCAACCCTAATGCGCAACCGATGCTTATTCATTGGATAAACATTTTGTATATAATTTATATACCGTATGAATCATATGAGTTGATGAAAAACGAGTGGAGTCATCTGGGCAGGTCGTTTACCCGACCGTTAACCTCCCAGGGGGGTTAGACACCCTACAGACAGTTCAGGATTCCTTTTTAAATTTAGTGCTTAAGTTTAGGCATTAGCTTTTTTACTCGCGCTCTTTAGGAATTATTGCCGTTTGGACTTGACAGAGTTCCAGTTTTAAAGATTGTTAATGTTTTATAGCGATTTTTCTTTTAGTTCAAGTGTAATATATCTATCATAGTGACCACATAGTGAGTTTTGAATTGTATTTGGCCGTGAAGGTAAAAGAAAAGAAAATACAAAAAGTAATTGAATCTCAATACATACATAATTTTAAAAGATATAATAATAAAAACAATTAAACAGGAAGCGGTACGTAGAGATCAAATTATGCAACTGCGTTAGCTATCGTTGCAGTAGACTACAACGCTGGTATTCTCGCAGACCTATGAATAATAATTTATTACAAATGCATAAGAAAATAAAACATACTTAAAATGGTTTTAAAATTATAAATTATTATATTCATACATATATGGGTAGGCAGAGGTCTAGTATAAATGCATTTTGTTTTTTTTCAAGTGTCCACTAAAACGAGCCGCCTACTACGCTTTAAGATCCTGTGTTTGGTACTGAGAATTTCTTTCCAGAAAAACCCACGTACACACGGCTACACGGGTGCGTCTCATAACGAATAAACTCATTTGGTCTAATTACATTTTATTATCGTTCATAAGATATAATCAACGTGAGATATACCAACTGTTGATATAATTTCTTTACATATAACATTTATTTATTCTAAAACTTAATTAATATAATTAACGTTGTTTGATATAACGTTTATGTAATAGAAAATCATTTGGCCTAACGTTTAATATATATAAAAAACGTCATTATGGTTAACACCCCGACTCAGAGTAGGTACCTGAGTGAGTAGTCTGAGTTATTTTTTTTTAAATCAGCCATAAATAGGAGCCCCGCGAAGCGGGGCTCCGTCAACCTATCTTAGCGCAGGTGGTTTTTAAGTAGGCATTTTCATCATATTAGACCAAATAAGTTTTATATATTTTGAGTGGTATGTCAAACGATTTTATATTTAATGTATGTTATGTCAAACGATGTTATATTTAATGTATGTTATGCTTATAAAAACTAGTTATTTTAAAATTATATCAATCGTTTATTATATTAACTAATCGCTATATTAAATAAAATTATAGGTTCCGTTATTATATGCTGTTAATATTAGAGATTTTGTTGTTATATCATCTATTACTTACCCCGGCTAAACATCAAGTTAGACACCCTATATACGCATAACTACGCTACATATTAAATAGAGAATTGTCGGAAAGAGACAGTGCTTAGTGGTGTCGATGTAATAGTAAGGATTAGAACGTAATAAAAATATAACGCACTCTCTCGCACGATTCGCAGCGTTCAACTTCTAAAAGTTGAACGCTGCGAATCGTGCTACTAAACTACTAGTAGTTCAAAGTCCAAACAGTCTAGATTGATGTGTGTACATACATAAATTTATATAATTGCGAGTTAATATAAAAATATTGTTACTTTCGGCGTAATGTGTGTGAATAAGGGTCAAATTAAATTAGCAAAGTTTTGTCAATTGAATAAAATATGGTAAACAACAAATCGTTTTTCGTTGTTTCCACAGAAACAGGTTTACATAAATTATTTATGGTTGGAGCGTGGGTGATGCACTTCTACCTAACCTTTAAACATATTGGGGTATAATGCTGTCTTATTTATATGGTACCTATCAAAGTATAATGAGATTATTTATTATTATGTGAGAAAAGATTTTTAATTGGTAATTCTTTTTAACACTTGTCCGGCGAAAGAGTTCAACCAAATTTTTATTTGGCCATCGAATCCAAAACCTTTATAGCATCGATATTTAACACAGAATTTGTATATTTCCACAATCAATTAAATACAGTAGTAAATTTTACCTACATTTAGAAAACTACATTTCCACACAATAACATAAAAAAAATTCCTTACTAAAAAATCCAGTACCATTTTGCTCTACCCGCGAATCAAATCCTAGAGCTCACGATTGACGGTAACTAATGCGGTATGCCGCAGGACGACCAAGTCAGTTATTACAAAACGGTTAAGATATAACATTTGAGAAAACCAACATTATATACATTGAGAAATCAATACACACATACACACTGACCTTTCAATCAACAGTGCATAAATACATTCTGTCATCTCGTAAGGTCACTCACCGGTTTGTTGACCCTACGATACCTACAACTATTGCATCCGGCCTGCCTCAACATACGATTCCAATGCGTTTTATATGCCACTTGCATATACCCGATACATTGTTCGTGATGCTACTTCACAATGTAATCGAAACCCTATTGTACTACTTTAGAGTTTATTTTTGAGTGAAATACAAAGTAGTATTTAAGTCGTTAAGTATCTAATTAAAACTTCTGTTATAATAGTATTTTTAAATAGGTGCCTTTTTGTTGGACGATTAGGTATTCTATCGCTGTTAACTTGAAAAGACAATGTTGACGATGAGTCGGAACTCGAGATATTCGAATATGTTTCGATTGTTGAAATACTATTGACAATTAATCGAATATTTATCGTTAAAGGATTAAATTCTCGTGGAGTAGCGGTACTTATAAACCATAGTAAGTAAGTATTAACTAGCGGCCTAAAAACATTACTTAACGTTAAGTATTATTTGAATAATAGTATAACCGATCAAAATAGGCTAATCATCGGTCAAGAACTTGAGAACTATTCAGTCGAGCGGTGACTAATTATTAGTTAGCGATATTTTTATATTTAATTATAAAATTTTCGAATAATTCGATATTCGAAAATGTATAATTGCGCATCGCTACAATTAAGTATTAAGTAAGCTTGTTAGCTGCTCAGTTTATTATGGCATATATGTTCACCTAACTGTTGTTCGTGAGTTCCCGAGTTCAATTTCCGGTTGGTAAGATATTGATTATTTATGTCAGGTAATTCCTAGTAACAACACGTCTAGAATACGACAATAGACTTGCCCTTCACGCGGCACTTATATGTAGTTGGCAATATATGGGTGTTATTCACTTCTGCTTATACCATTATAAAGCCATGAGTCTATCATACCTATTATGAAAATAAAGTAAAATATAACAACTTCTCTTTGTTCTATAAATCAAGGTGGTCGATTATCTCGTAAAAGTCGTTAAATTTGTTACATCTCTTTCTTATATAAACAATAAGATAAGGATAAATACATTTTAGAACTGCCAATTTGATCTAGCTTCTACTTATGGTAAAAGAGATAAATAAATAATTGACTTTATTATAGATTAGAAAAAGATTCCCGAATATTCTATCCTTTGTCTGTCAACGTTATATGATGCTAGTGACAACGGGGTTAGAAAGAGATGCAAGATATTGAGCTTGTATGATGAAATTCCAAATATACGTGTAAGAAGTCTTATGTATATGTTGCATGTTTGTATACTCACTGTCTTATGCAATGTAACAAAAGTAAAACGAAATATCTAGAACAAAAACATTGACCTAGACCTCAAAACGCTGTAGTTTACTCGAAAGCCAAGGCTTTCTTTAAAACGCTCCGATCTGAGACAGTTACTCATCGCTTGAGACGATATGAGTCAAAGCTTTTCTAACTCATAGAAAATAACGAACACGTAATTTTCTTGGAAGAAGTAAAAAAGAAAATTCTTCTATCCAGTTCGTTCGTTCCAAATCTCGGTGATTCATGGCGACTCCAAAAAATATTATTAATGTTTAAATATCGACAGGTTTACTGATAAGAGTGTTGAGACAATCTATATCGTTCAGAATTTTGCTTAAAAACTGTTTACTATAAACAGCTGACATATTTTGATAGATGATCTACCGCTATAAGCAGTAATAACATACAAAAATACAAAATTAATGAAAGCCAGCGTCAGCCACAGTTGTAATTATTATTGCACCTACAGACGTAATTTCTCATACCAGACGGTGCCAGAATTATAAACAAAAAGTTCGTTACTCGATAAAAATATCAATTTATGTGCGAATGGAAAAAATCAATAAATTATCGTTGCACCCCTACGAATTACACGCACACATAGCAAACGCGCGTGCCCCGCACACATGCACACCTTGTATGTACACTTAGGGACGGCAGCTGCAAAACTTGAATCCAACAGCCTGCGAATATCAAACTTTTATTATTAACTACTGCGGCGCCAAGCGTTGCTCGTGAATTAGTAATTTGTTACCAAGCTTTTTAGAGGTTTTGTTTGTAGTTTGATGAAGTAATATTGTACGTGCAAATGATGTTTGAAACTTTTGTTCAGTTTGTGCGGGAAAAACTAACGTAAACATGCCCATGGAAACTTGCTTTTAATTTACTGTTTTGAATATTTAAAGAGTTGTTTTGTAGGTAGAATATTCGTTAGGCAATAATGATGAATGCTTCCGCACGACTTTGTATCATGATTCATAATAATCTTCCACATGTTTACAATTAAATTATTCAACCAAATCGTGTTTTGTCACACGAATAGTTTAATGTGTCTGTTATAGTTGATTACCTCACTGTAGGCTTTTATAACTTTATGTGTTTGCTTGACATCGGTTGCCCTTTTAAGTTTGCGTGCCTATTAATTATAGCAAAAAATGTGTGAAACATCATAAAAGCAATAACTCTTTGATTGCCACGTGAAAAATCGAAAGAGGTATCATATAAATTGTTTACGCTAAAACACGTTATATCCTTTTTTTTAATAATATCTTTTTAATATTGCCGGTGTAATAAAGCCGAGTACAATGAACGGAGCCTGATTGCCTTGAGAAGTTGTACGAAAATTATTCGCAAAACAAAAAAGTATGGAATTATTTCTAGATATTAAATTGTTCGTGTAATATTTATTATTGAAATTTTAGACATAAGACTTAGGTACATATTGTAATAAACGTTAATCTAAAAGTTTATTAAACATTATAAGTATCTCTACAAGTGAATAATACAAAAGTTGATTAAAAATAATTGTAATAATAATAACTACGAAAGGAAAAAGTATGAGAAACTTTGAGAACTACCTTTGTCGACCGATAATATTTAGGGTTCTTTTTTGTTGTAATGATCTCGTCCGTAACGTATGGGTGCCTTTGCCTGCAGCACAACTTTTTTTTTCGAAAACTTGACCCCACATTCAGTTATGATCCGACAGTCGACGCGAGCGGTTGTCTCCGCTAACGTTTGAAATTCTAGTCATTGTGTCCAAAATAACTTAGTTTTAACTAGTGTTTCTGAACGTTGCGTAAACGTTCTTAGTTATAAAATTTAGCTATTATCGGTTGTGTGTTTCTAAATTTAAATATTTTAATAGAGTTTTTAAAAGAAGACTGAGTTTTAATGAACGGATTTGGTTTACTTTGGTAAGTTTGAACTTGAAGTTAATTCGTCGGCTTTTTGTGAATGTGTTAAATTTTATTAAGTAAGTTTCCTTATCTTTGTTTATTAATTTTGTCAGTTATTAATGTTATGATATATTGATGGGAAGCTCTATAATATATAAATAATGCATAAGACAACCTTATTTATTTAGGAAATTATATAAAGCATTACCAGTACGTTATATTATAACCACACCTGCCGGCGCGCACATGTTATTTTTATTGGAAACTGTAACAAGCATTATAATGCTTCGCCTCATATTAAATTAAAAATATATTATATATTGTATATTCGCTCCAAGGCCTTTTGATGACGTCATCAAACCATTTCAATTGGTGGTCTCCAATAAACGTCACGGAAACTCAAACGGCGCGACGTTTTTATAACCCGTATAAATTGAAAAGATATATTGCCCAATCAACTGGTTTATCTTTCGTGACCAACTTGATTTAAACGTATTATATTATCTGATGTACTTTAGTTGTTGATATGTATCAATCGTGGGGTTAATAGTGAGTTTTACTTAGATATTGTATCGATTAGTGAGTTGATGACATGTTTTCGAAGGAGTTAATAGTTCTGTCTGTTAATATAAATGCAATAGAAGCTTGTGAAGGCGAAGCAAAGTTATCATTCGTCAGACTTACTGATTGCAAATCTGGTTCTGGTTTTCGGTTTAATCTGATTATAATAAACAAGTTTCCCGTGTTATGGTGGTATGGAATGTTAGTACCTGTTTAAGTGTTCACTTTTCTTTGAATAAGCCCGTGAGTTATTAAATATTTTAATATATTATATTGCCTTAAATGATAGAACATAGAATGTACATATATAATTCTATTTATAAAATACATTTGTTGGTAACTACCAAGCTGAAAAATATTTAATGTTACAAATTTCGAAATTAAACTGGATTTTAACCTTATTTTTTATTAGAAGTATATCTTTATAGTGATTATTATAACTTTTCAAACGATTTTACTACTTAGCACAGCATAGTGAAATATATCTAATCTATATAACAATTTCTTTGGTACTATAATTTTTTATTAACTATTACTTAATATCCGTTTTATTTCGATAGTGTAATAATTTTTCATATTTAAATCATTATAATAAAACAAAATGAACCCAAAAGCAACATAATTAAAACTACTGTAAAAATATGCTAATTTTATGATGAAAATCTTAACTAATACTGCTACTGTCTTCTGTTCGCATAATGTTAACTTTTTTCTTATACATAGGTACAGTTTATAACTATTCTGCCAAATTTTTTGTATAATAATATGTTGCCATAATTATTTTTGGCATACAATTTATGTTAACATAATTAACTTTTAACTTAAGTTAGATCCTATACTTTAAAAAAATATGCGTTAGTTGTTGTGTTAATATAATTAGAATAAACAAAAGTATGCCATGATATATTATGTTTTAAATTTTATGCAAATGGATAGGAAATGATATTGCCATACTCAAAAGCTAGAAGGCCAGGCCCCAAATGGTTGGTATCGCGGTCTAGTTGTGAGATTGGAAGTCATAACGAAGTGTGCACTGATATTTGCTGAAACCATTAATCAAATCAGACCGAACGGCTAACTGAAATCTGAATAGCAAATCCCGAGCGACAGAGCTTAAGGCTCGACTTTAGTGAACCATGTAGCGAGTGGAAATCGCTTCAACGAGCCCTACTTAACTGTGAGGAATGACTAAAACTTGCACTCAAATTCTGATAAATCGATGTGTCGAAATCAAACTCATATCAAGTGATTTGATTGGCTACTGTTGTTAATTCATCCAGCCAATAACAGCACTTGATATACGTTCGGCTGTCTGTTAACTAGTTTTTGTATGGATCTCGTCTTTGAGAATCCGAAGAACTGTTAGACTAGATATAGGGAGAGCAATGCTTGGACTTTAGGTGTAATTCATTTAAATTATGGAGGTTTTATACTTTATTTTTATTTATTATTGTTAGCGATTATAATATAAGTAAGAAAATCTGTCTGCGATTCTAAAAACACGGTCCTGTGCAATGTCCTGACATTCTCGGAATCCTTAGCTTGGACTCCTCACATTAGCATGTGAGTCTACATTATGTGAGACTCCATTGTTACGATTACGACTCCATTACGATTTTGGATACGCCTAAGGGTTTTATTGGTACAAAATCCTAATGCACGTACAAAATAACTAAGTTTTGAGCACCGCTCACATTACACGCTCCGCTCGTCGCTGTTCTTAAGCACCATGTGTTCACCAATACCACAGAGACGGAACTAGTACCTACTCTAATAAGTATTTGAACAATCGCGTGTTACGAAGACCCGCGTCCGTCGCTTTTGTATCGAGCCGCAGTCGAATTGTCAACCGTTTAGTTTGGCTTTTACGTAACTGTTCGTAATAGATAAGTCTTTAGACCTCTACCTACCTTTAAATATGTTTTTAAGAATAGCCTTTGCGAATCATTAGGTGATAGAACGACTGAGCAGTCGTCGTCGTCAATCGATTGTAAGCTTTTCGCCCCCGAGGAAGATTTCTCTCTAGAAATCTGGAGATAAATCTTCCTTAGAAATTTCCCCAGAAATCCAGAAGTCTCTACGCATATACTTAACTTTCCTATTCTTATTCTTACAATCCAAATTAAATTCATTTTACCTGGATCGGCAATGCACTGGCATTGCAACCGACCCTAGTATTCATTTGTCATCGATGACCCATAAAAATACATCTTACTAGCTGCGCACCGCGGTTTCACACGCGTATGTTCCGATGCCGTGGAGATATCAAGATAAAAAGTAGCCTATGTGTTAATCCAGGTCTCCAGCTATCGACACACCAAGTTTTTGCGAGAAAGAGTAACAAATATCCATCCATCCATCCTTAGAAACTTTCACATGTATAATATTAGTAGGATACGCTGTTCCTCATGGTGTCATTTTTATGATTACTGATCCACTCCCGTAGCTTGTAGCATGATTTTATATAGCCTAACCTTCTTCAGGAATTCGGCTCTTAAATGCAAAATTATTTTCGAATCTGACTGGTTGTTCCAGAGATTACTGCGTTCAAACAAAAACAAACTGCAGCTTTATTATATTACACTAGCGACCCGTCCCGGCTTCGTAAGGGTAGAACAAAATCCTAACAAATTATACACCTAAACCTTCCTCATGAATCACTCTGTCTATTGGTGAAAACCGCATGAAAATCCGTTTAGTATTTTTTGAGTTTATGGCGAACAGACAGACAGACGCGGCGAGACTTTGTTTTATAATATGTAGTGATGATACTGTATATTAAGGTCCCGAATGTTTAACAATCATATTGGTCTGATCATAAGAATGAGGAATCGTACATTGCTTTTGCCATCGCCTGGCGGCCTCTGTCATTTATTTGATCCTCTTTCGTCTGCTTACAGCTAGGCACTTGAGGTTTTCATTCCATTTGAGATAGCTTATAATTATACACTTAAAGTTATTAACGAGGTAGAGAAAAGAGGTCGCTATACCAACAAATAATAAACATTAACAGCTTGATTGCAATATTAGTCAATCAATCAGCTGATGGTATCTTTTAATGTACTGATGTGCATAATCCGTGGACAGCATTCTTGGTGATCGCATTAAGATTATGTCAGTTCTTAAAGAGATCTCACTGTTCATCTTCAAACATTAGTCTTGTACATGCGTATTTGTTCAAATGTTAGCTAGTACTTGATAAAACAATATCATTTCTATGCATAGAACTTAAATTTTATTTTTGTTTGTGTCAAATATCGTTTTTTTGTTGTATTTCTTGCAGAATACAGTTGTAGTAAGTGCATCATAGAATGGTACAGCTACCGCCATCTTTCGGTATATGAGCGCACTATTAAATGCATCTTGGTGTCCGTGGTAATTTGTAACATCAAGTCATGTTTCTTCATTTAATAAATCGTAGTAAGTAATATTTATATTTTATTCTTTGTCGTTAGTGTATGGCGACCGTGAGGTTTTGGGTTAGAAATTCGTGTTGAGAAAATTCAGATTAATAGGTTTTCGAAAAAAGTGGTACTGTGGATTTTGTCCTTCCGTCCAATAGATGGCATTTGACCAAATCCTGATCACCAAGAAAAAATATAAAAGTGGGCTTAAGACATAACTGGCAAAAAGTAGGTGCAAAACACCTCTGTTTAAGACATCAAAACAGTACGTCAATTTATTTAAACTTTATTTCTATCTTTAACTACTAAACCAAAATTACTTTAAACTTATTTAGCTAGTTCAAAAGCCTTAAAGAACTTTGTAAATAAACTATTTACCTTGACGAACTCTAAGAACTTGCCTTTATAATTCTTGAACTCAAAATGCCTAAGGTAATATTTCTAGTACTTATTCCGTGTCACAAATCATAAAGTAACATTTGAAAGTTTCGACAGTCTTGTGGAGAATATCGTGAAAGATAGCATTTTATCACGCAAGACAATAATTTCATATATGTATAGATTCACCCCTACATACATTTGAAGAGGTAGTCAGAGAAATATAGTCAGCTATGCTTTTTGATCCAGGGTGCCAAGTGCGAGTTGTTTTTACGTTAAGGCGATCGAACAAAGGCTACTTTTTATCCTGATATTCCCACGGAAACGGGACTTACGCGGGTGAAACCGCGGGGAAAAACTAGTCAATAATAAAGTCTAGAAATATTATTTCATTTTGGTTACAAAGTAACACTTATGAACGTCAAATATAGTTACATGAATTCGGAGATAAAGGCGTGAGATTATATGTTTTCGAGCATTATATTAAACTGGGCATCTGACTCTCAGTAATCTGTGACAAGTGAAACTTCAAAGTTTACACAACAACAAATAATAATATTCCTTTTATATGTCACGGTGGAGTTTATTTTGTTTGAAGAGTTGCCTCTTTGATCTATCAAAAGAATTGTTGTTTACACTTGTAGACTTGTTATGTCCTGCGGCGATGCTCCGCGGTCTCCCTGCCCACTTACTTAGCGCCTTCCTTCTGCGTATAAATACTTTCAAACAGCGTGAAAAAGTTCAAAACGACAGCCGTTTGTCGAGATTTTTAGGATTTGTGTCTTGGAAATGTATAATAAAGTTGAGTTTCTACCATTGAAGATGAATTATTGTGTGCTAGAAGTTTAATAATATTAATAAATATATGTCTTTCAACTGTATATATTTACGTCCTTATGAAGAGGTAGGTATTACTTTGTCTCACGTATTAAATGCAATCCTAGTAGTCGTTAGTTGCAGTCTATCGGAAATAATCTCACTCTCTGTACTGCTGTAAACAACAACATTTTCGCGATCCGTCTATCGAACCTTAGATCTCACAACCGACGGTTCTATAAGCGCAGATCTAAGCCAACACACTAACGAGACAGTTTAATGGAGTCATTTATAACAATATTTATGTTAAAAGCGTTCTATGATATTATTGCGCCTTATAATAAAGTCATAGCAATCACCACAATCGTAGCTAACATAAAACTGTCAGGCGCTTTATTATGTAATTATGTATATTCTAGCAAAGTCTAATTGCGATTTTTGGTCTGGCCATTCGAAGTGCAAAGCAGGATAAAATAGGCTAATTACGAACATCCTAAATAATATTGGAAGACCTGGGAGCATTATACCTATAACCAAACCTTTCCAAAGTTTCTTAGTTCTCCGAAATACATTTATGTTATCTATATACCATAATGAGTAATATAAAAGTCTTTCAATAATTCTCTAAGACATTTCCCACGATAACAATCCGACTGCATCCTTAGGCACTTTACTGCTCTTGCCAACGTAAATTTGCATTTGTAAAAACGCTGCCAACCCTTATTTTCTTTAAATAAACACTTTGACGACAATATAAGTAACTTTGTTCCTTTACCTACCTGTCTCCTTTCTGGTAAAAGCCCATTGTCCTTTGAAAAGAACTTCAGGTAGGTTAATATTATTAAATAGCGCTTTCAAGTAAAACATGACCATTGCATTTTTTTCGCTGTTAAATTATTTTTAATAATAGGTAGTACGCTTTAAGCTTCAATTGAGCCCTCTTTGATATAATTGAGAGTCCATGAATTATTGCCGTTAGAGGCTTAATGTAGGAGGGTAAATAGGTATAAATTTTAAATATCCAATTTTCTGTTTATTATAATTGGATATCGACGGACTTAATAATAAATTCAGACTGTATATTCATTTATTTTATTGTGAATGCTTTTTTATGAGCTATCAAGGCACAGGCAAACAAGCATACGTCCTCCGTAAGCGTTTACTGTCACTAATTTGTATTCGACAGCAAGGAAATTTTTCCTCGTTGTCGACCCATCCAAAATGAGTTTAAAGAGACTGGGCCCCTGATAAACGGCCATATTCTGTGTAACTCTCACAATATTTACAGATGTTCTGCACATGAATAGTCTAAAATATATTTTATGTTATATTAATAAATAATAAATATCAAACCGTGTGCCGCGCAGTTTTTACAAAATCTACTTGTATGCCCTACCCTTTGACTATCGTTGACAAGCGTTGACGAGCTAGAATAGCAAGTACATTTTAACGTACAGCCTCTCTAAAAACAACATAGGTACATCAGAAAAATATGTTGTACTCGCTGATCCCTCACGTAACTTCGTCTGCGTCACATAAGAGAATGTTCCCCGTTTTTGCATCATTTTTCATTGATACTCCGCTCCTATTGGTCATAGCGTGATGTTATATAGCTTATAGCCTTCTTCGATAAATGGGCTATCCTAAACTAAAATATTTTTTTAATTCGAACCAGTAGTTTCTGAGATGAGCTCGTTCATTCAAACAAACAAATTTTTCAGCTTAATAGATATTATGCCCGTAAACTATGTATATGGTGAGAATTCAGGTCAATAATATACGATTTATATTTTTCATTGTTAATGTTATTTCTGGTTTCTCGTATACTAACTAAGAGTTACTAAGTTTAAACATTCCATATCAATCAAGCCTTTGTAGGTAAATTAGTTATTAATATAAACGCGATTACTTAATCAACTTACTGTATTTTTAGACAGTATTGCCGCTATCATATTCTAAACACACAAAAGAATCTCATTTATTTGTTATTGTCGCACGCACACATGTTTACTTTTATATTACGAATTGAGTACAATATCTGAAGTTACACACACATACACATAACATATTGTAGCGACGTTGCAAGATTGAAAAGAAAATCTTATCCAGCCCCTAATTTAGGGGTTGATGGCTGCAACTACTATAGATCATGGTCGAGGAAAAAGGCAAGTATCCTCCATTACTCATCTCTGGTATGCCTTCGAGACGCCATTCGAGATTAATCAAATTAATTACGTTCATTTCCCAGTGTAAGAGGCTGAGGGCTCCGAGGTTTAGACGGAAGCGATTCGTGACGTGCACCGTATCTATGAAAAGAAAAAGAAAGAAAAACTAACGACAGTTAGAACAATAATTCTACATTTAAAATTTTAAAAATAATATATTATTTTGAACGCGAGCACGCAGCGTTCCTTTTCTAAAATTTAAATATGCATAGAAAATTCGCTATTCCCTTAAATTTAAGCCGAAGCGGCATTCTATTATACGTCCTACCTACGTCGAATGTAATTTCGAAAATTATGGATTTTTAACGCCCGGCCTACTCGGTCGCCCTTCAAGACATTGGCTTTTAAATACATACCAGATGTAAATTACATTTTTCAAATGTTTTCTTTGTCAAATTTTGGTGAGCACTTTGTACGAAAGGCCGTAAAAATAATTTTCAGATTTGGGGAATGTTTTACACCATTATGACGTAGTTACATGTGTATTTATAAGATACCTAATGTACGAGTAACTTATTCTATACTATATTACATTCTTTCTGTTTTATGTGACTTTTAGTACTTTAAGTATTTCGTAATTTTATGTTATTAGGTATATTACCTACATATCATATCTCAAACAATAGATATATTTATTTTCAATATTAATTAATGAAAAGAAGCATCTATTACACTCGGCCATTGGGTCTGCGTATGTAATCTGCAATAGACAATCTAAAAAATTCTTTTTCAGAAATACTTTGACTGTTCCATGAAAAAAGTTCAGTCTGAAATAAACTTGTTTAGTTTGACATGCCTTAATATTTCTGGAGTCGGTCTAAAACACTATGAACCAAGCGTTAAATTAATTACATTTAAACCGCTTTACATATATCTTAGTAATATCCTGTCCATCCTCATGTTTAATCAAAACAGTTTTAATCCGTTCATTTCGGCGTGCCATTAAACTTTCATCATATTACGCTCATTATAGATTAATAAGCGGCTGATTAACGTTTTCAGTTACTGTCGCACGATACAGCCGATATTTAATATCGCTTGTATTTAGTTTATTACCTACATACATTTTCATTTACGTTTTCAAAAATTTACTTCCTTAATACATATTTTAAGCCGATATCTCACAAAATATGATTTCTGCCGGTTTTTACACGTGTATGTAAACTAGATTAAGGACATAAACCTTTTTTATCGGACATGCAAATCCATTCTACCGTTGATACGATTGAGTTACTAACGTCCGTCCAGCAAAGTTTGTCGTCTATATTTCTAGGACATACAACTTCAACTTAGGCACTTGCCAGCAATAGATTAATATGATTTCTGCGTATTTGCGTCGGCAGCGAGCTGTAACGCAATTAGAGGAAACTAAGTTAAATATATGAGGCGTGTGACGTAGGCGCAAGAGTTAAGCGAATTACTCAGTAATAGAGAAGCAATGGAGTGCTGCGATTTTACGGGAACATTTATAATTTAATATTTATGAGATGAGAATAGATTACTGTGGACGTAGTATTTGAAGTAGCTAAACTACTCAACTATTAAAGCTGTGTAGGACTGGTAACCAACCAACCCCAAAAGATAAATTGCAAATTAAGAATGTATCTATTAAAAAGCAACCGTCTCGTACATAATCTATGCGTATAATAGCGCAGTTCAATTCAAATTCATAGTTTGCAACTTTGACCGTTAATTTGAGATTCTCACGTTATTCAAACAAATAAAAAAAGAATACGCATTTACAAATTAGTTCACGACAATGGAAGGTAAAGAGAAATATTTTATCCGTCCCGTATCTATGATTACATAGGGATGGTCAGACCGTTGACTTTATGGCGTGTATACTATTCTTTTATCCAACCCCTAAGATTCCCTTTTCTATTACTTTCTCACGATCAGGTGCCTATTTAACAATCTTGGGACTAGACCTGTCTCAATATGGCACCCTAACGGTTTTCTTTCTTTAATTTTTCATGACCTTTTGTGTGTATTCACGCATGATTGTTTGTAGTGGTATTTTTTGGGGTGACTTATAGTTAATGGGTCTACGTATGGGAGTCGTGGTACCCATTATTGTCGGAGGTCGAGATCCTAGGATAGTTTTAAATGCTCATTGTTTGTTGTTGAGAGCGAAGTCGTTGAACTTTTACGCGTTGACACGGTTTTGTTATCTTTTATAACGCTCAGTAAAATATTGCCTGCCAGTTTTCTAATGTATATTTAGCGCCTAGTCCATTAACTAATAAAAAATAATGTATGCGTAATATGTTATTTTACATAACTATATTATTACAGTTATACAATCTCGTGCTAAAATATAGAAGATAAACTAAAATAACATTTCAAGATTTAAAAAAGAATTGGATACTGGCCGGCCAAATTATTTTCTTTCAAATTGTATTCTTCTTCATAGTTTTGAATTTTCAAATAAAGAACGGCATCACCTCGCTACGTCGAATGTTATCGCATTATATAGTAATGCGTGCGGCAACCGCAGCGGGTCGACAGCTAGCACCCCATAAGGCGCAACTCGGCAATAAATAATACAGAATTTAACAATATCACGCTTACGTGTTCCGGAGTTGTAAAATTAACTTGACGAACAACCCACCTCGGTACGAAGGGGTAAGCAAAATGGAATGTTTACCGAGCCCTGATATTAACTGGGGAGTTGTAAACGGAAAATGTGGTTTAGTTTTTATTTCAGCTTAAAACGTTCCTT
This sequence comes from Catocala nupta, assembly GCA_963675205.1. Taxonomy (NCBI): domain Eukaryota; kingdom Metazoa; phylum Arthropoda; class Insecta; order Lepidoptera; family Erebidae; genus Catocala; species Catocala nupta. Next base: position 11,561,214 of record OY776094.1, read on the forward strand.
TACTCTGAAACGTAATATTAGCTTTTCCTTACATCCTTTGACGGTGAAATCTCGCGACTTGTTTGTTTTTCTAAACAAGAACAGAGAGAAAGCAAATTATCTGCATTGTTACATAAAATTTCTTGTTTTTGAACGATATAAACTTACTACTTTGATTACAAAATGTACCTAGTATTTTATCTCGAAATGTGTTGACATGGAAAAGGTTCCCAATAAATATAAATATTGCAAAAGGGTACACCCATTTTAAGAAAATTATAGTTATTTTTTTGCTTAAGTAAGGCTGAACTCGACATGTCGGCTTCCCATCTGCGCAATATTATCATAGGCCCTTGCAAACATAACAAAGTAAATACACGACTTACCAAAGAAATAATTCAAAATATCCGACTCCTTACTTACCTGTGTCAAAAGTAATTATAATCTAAATGTAGATTAATGTTCGTATACTCATGTTCAGTTTCGATGTTGCAAGGCGACACTTATTGTGTTCCGATTTTAATTGGCCTGTTGATTAAATTCCTGGTATCAAATTCCATGATTTGGTTAAAAAAGTTATTTTTCTGTTTTGATGGGTAAGATCGATCTACTGGAAAGTTGATTAACGATAACGCTTTTCTGCGCCGATAGTTAAGATCTTCGATAAGATAAAGTATTTGAAAAACTGGCTAAGTGCGAGCCCTCGCGCACCGAAGGTTCCGTATCAATAATGGCGCGTAACCGATTCATGCTTGGCTGGTTTTTATTACCTTTTGTTTTCTTAAGAGTTTATGTTATAATCACTCTGTTTAAAGCTCAAATGCAATACCATTTTTACTTTAGAAAAGAAACAAAACGTTTTAAATTATAAGATATTTTTTGTTTGAGAACCGCCTTAAAATTATCCTATGAACATTTCAGCCGGTATACTTATATTATGGTGCAAAAGATACAAAATATAGTAAACCGTATAGCACAGACAGACGAGTTTAGGTTTAGTTATATAACAGAACCCTTAAACATCCTTTTAGTACTGAACCTTAAAAACATTAATTCCATAAAATAACACTTACTATTTTTCAGTGTGGCAAGTCTAATATAATGTATCTTATCTAAAAGATCTTTAAAGATAACGTAATTAATTCATTCCAAATAAATAAATTATTTAACTGGTCAATCTGAAATAAATTGCATAATATGTCGTATAGGCACAGATAGATATCAAAGATCGTTTAGATAAGAAACCTACATTATAAATGTATTATTCATCGGAAAGCTAAATGTACCTATGAATTTTCTCAATAGAAAAATATTACGTTGCCAATTCCACCTAAGCTAATATACATGGAAAGTAAAGATTTTTAAAGATAACGCAATTAATTCATTCCAAATAAATAAATTATTTAACTGGTCAATCTGAAATAAATTGCGTAATATGACGTACACGCACAGATAGATATCAAAGATCGTTTAGATAAGATACATTACAAATGTATTATTCATAGGAAAGCTAAATGTATGGGTTTTCTCAAAAGAAAAATATTACGTTGCCAATTCCGCCTAAGCTATTGATATACAAATTTTATCTAAAACTTGGTCATATAAGTACTTACTACTTCCTGTGGCGCCGGATACGGTCGAACTTGGCCATTAGCTGTTAGAAACGTTTTTAATTTAGTCGAAACCCTCGTTGGATTAATGGACTGTTACCGTGACAAGACGTGATAATAGCCTTTAAAAAAAATCGTACACCTTTTTCCGTATTTTAATGGCGGGTTTTTGTGACTGTTTTTATTAGCGGCCAATATTATTATTTGAAATAGATCGTCAAATGGTCAATTTTATCCGCATAGTTTAGTTCCAGATGTTTCTAAAGTAAATACCAAGTGTTACTAAATGTTTAAACGTCAATTACAATTCAAAGAATACATTATTAAAATTCAAATTTCAAAATTCGATCTAATATTGTTTTTGTTTATAGAACATCATTAGTTTTTATTTATAGGTTTTGAAAATTACAGTTACATTTTTACCTGATGTAATGACTACCCTTCTGCTAAATTTAGGGAATGCAGGCAGTAATTTTACTGAATGTTGCTTAGTAAGTTTATCGAAGAAGAGAAGTAGAACATTGCACTGATCTGAATAAGATGTTTACCCCTGATAAATGTTGCCTACATTACTCTCCGTTACATCGTTTTCTTTTTAAAAATCACCTTATTTCGTCGCTTTTTTTCGACGTAACAGGGTACAAATATACACACTTTTTCATTTCTATTAGATATAGTCGTGTCTTCGCCTATTTTTGTTTGAATACTTACGTAGGTAATTTAAAGGCAAAATAGAATGAAAATATGCACAGATACAAACACTTACACCTACACTTCTCTGAAAGGCGATGCAAGAGTGCATTACACCACCCACCTTTGCAAACTATATTTTAAGCCTTACTAATAGAGAGCGAGCCTAATGCCCTCGTTCAAATCTATATTTGTATCAGAGAAACTCAATCACAATTTTCTTGGGAATCGCAATTAAGACTTCACGGTCGATCGCACACTTACGCTACGAGATCAACAAGCAGTATCACAAATACATAGACAAATTCATATATAGCACCTTAAAAGAAGGTGGAAAGGACATTTTCTATAAATTTTTCCAACCCTGAAGACCTTTTAATAATGAAAGGTTCTAACTAAGCTAGCAATAAGTAAACAAACAGGTGCATTTCTTTGAAATTAACACAAAAAAGAAGGATTTATTTATCAACGTTTGATATTTACGAGTGAGTTTAGACCGTTAAAGATTAACTTCAAGGTTAAGCAAGGTTCAAAGCACTGAAACAGTTGTAAAAGCCAACGGTTCCATTAACTTAATGCCATGATTATAATTTGTTGGCGAAATGAAGTCAAAATTTTGATAGAATTTATGTTATAGCGTCCACCATTAAATGTTGTTATACCAAGTGTAATAACGTTGCCGCGGCGGGCGTTACTCTGCGAGGAATTTTCTCATCGTTCTATGTATATTTAAATGTTTATATATCGCGCGTTTATCCTGCAGGGAGTAAGCAGAGGTATCTTGCAACAAATTTACCTTTAAGGTGCTCATGCTGTTGCTTGTACCGAGTATATTTGAGGCCCCGTGCGGTTATTAAAAATTGCTTGTTGTACTAATAACTATTTGTTCGATCCATGCATCGAAATTTTTCCTAATAAGGCAAAGTAACCCGCAATAGCATAGATAAACAATTAGTCCGGAACTAAATTTTTCGTTTTTCTGATACCAATGTGACTGTCACTAGTTATTCAAACATTACAACTCGCTTCAATATTCCATAAAAATTAATGAAACGTAGCCAATTCACTATTTATTTAAAATCAGAACGAACAAAATAACTTCCTTACGTCATTCGTAATCAGGCGTATTGTCAAAAAAGAATTTCTTTTTTTAAAACAGGGAACGCACCCCGACTCCCGATTAGCGTCAAAACGAGCGTGCTTAGTTGTTCCGTCACGTAGCAGATGCCAGATAAAACATGGCGGCACTGTATTTAAATCATGCCCCGTAAACGGACGCCGCGACTTCCCTTCCAACCACCAGCATAAGCTGAACCTTGCCAACAGCGCTAGTTATCACTAATAGACCAACAATGAAACCTACGTTAAGTTTTCTATTCCTACCACCACAGGTCTTTTAATAATGGTTGTTAAGAACAGCGTTAACGGAGTTCATTAATTACTTTTTTAAACTTTCACAGGAAAGAGGGTGGTTATGTGGTTTGTACTTTAAGTATTAAAGTGTATTTTTTAGGTTTATATCAGGTCGATTTCTATGTTTATGCTATCTTTATGTTTTATGGGTACTTTTACCATGTTGTGATAATGTTCATTAAAAGGTACCACGCCGTTTGCATATAAACCTGAATAATTTATAAGTTACTAAACCTGCTGTTAAGTAAGAAATGCAATGTCGTGAGTTTGATAGCTTTTACGTAAAAAGGTTTTAGTTACATCATAATATTTACAACCAAAATGCGTTCTAAAATAATTTGTAAAACCATAAATGGGCGACCATAAACTGATTTCCCTAGATCAGTCACATAGATTCGCTTCTTTAAGTTCGTAGAATATAATAATGCACACATCGTACCTACAATTTTTAATATAGTTAAGGCCACGGTTGAGGCAGACAAAAACCACCCCAGGAAATTGGCATTTCAATCTATTGAAGGCAAACTAAATTACTATATTATTCTGTATCTATGTATATACGTTAATTATATCATAATAAACTAGTACAAAATACACGTGATAATTAAACCTAAACATTGTCATAAATTAAATATAAATATAAAGTAAATCGATACAATGTATTTATTCCTGAACTGTTATGTTAGCCGCCATTTTGAATTGCAACGCGGTTGTTTTCCTTTAGTGTAATTAAACGAATTAATTATGTTTTCTCTTCATGTTTTGTATAATTCGTGACATGTTTAACATATTAACGTGTAACATGGCTGTTTTTTATTCACCGACTAATTAGACCTGTTCACTTAGTTAATATTTATGTAGGTAACATTTCAATTTATCGCCGGTTCTAACGGTGAAAGGAAATATCGCGGAAAATCTAGCATACCTGAGAATTCTCCATAACATTATCAGAACTATGCGAAGCCTCACTTTGTTAGTGAAGACCCGTGAAAAGCAGTTGCATAAAACGAGGCTGATGTTATTTTTACGTAACATAACATGATCTCTGTACATATTAGGTTCAGCAGAGACTCTATCACGCTTAAATTACGCCATCCATGTTGAAATGTACCTAATTCAGAGCGTTTAGCCAGCTTAGTATCAGACAGTTCTGTAACTAAGAATTATCTAAAAGAAAAACTCATTACTCGCGTGTTAGACTCGGCAATCTATCCCAGGTTCTCTTATACTCAATAATTACGTACCAAAGAGAGACATTGTGTGACAATTTTGTATCTTTGCTATAAATCGTCCATTGTATTTGCTACAACTCTATTACATAAATAATCTACTCTATATAACATGCAACTGGTCTAGCTATTGATATCTGTAAACAAGACTTACAACTTCGCTGCGTTCGTCGTTTAAATTTTTGAATAGCATAATATGAATTTTATTCTAAAAAAACGACGCTAAATTAATTTCACTCTAGGCGATTTCAAAAGCGATTATTCAAGTTTCGAACACATTTCATCGATATGTTATACCCGAATTAACTGGAACTATTGAAGCGAAGTTAGTTTGAAAATTCGAAAAGCGATATTTTAATGTTACGCTCGATGTAAGTTTTTCAATTCGCAGTTAGATTATGTGATAACTGGAGCGATGGGCTGACTTGCTGAAGTGACGTTCTATGCATAGGGTTGACGATGACAACTTACTATAAATTATAATCGATTTAAAATTAATGTTAATATTGTAAACTGATTGGTTATAAACTCTTTGATTTCTCGGATGATGCAATACCGGTTAATATCGCCTCTAAGCCGCGCTAAGTCTTGCAGTTTCAATTCCCAAACGGGATAAAGATTTACTTGATTTATAAATAGTTATACCGAGCCTGGTTGTACCGAGTCCGTTATTCAAATGTATCCAAATACCAAAAAGTTGCCTTTATTAAAAATACATGCAAAAATAACTTAGTTTATCTGTTACGTTGCCACAGATAAATAGATTTCGTTGTAATTTAGTATGGAAATGACTCGAACCCTGGTTACTTTATATTCATGAGTGATATATTATAAGCTGCTACCAAATAACAGCTATTTTTGATATGTCTTTTCAGTAGTACGCTATACTAAATTCATTGTAATTAGTAACCAGATGTAACTATGAGTACCTGGTAATAAATAAAACGTTTAAAAGAAATCCTTACTATATTAATATTATAACCGCGAATGTTTGTATGGATGTATGGATGTTTGTTACTCTTTCACGCAATAAGTGCTAAATCAATTGTTATAAAACTTGGTATGTAGATAGCTGGAGACCTGGATTCACACATAGGCTACTTTTTATCCGGATATTCCCACGGGAACAGGACTTACGCGGGTGAAACCGTGGGGAAAAACTAGTGATGTATAAGTATTTTATTTATTCAAGGTCGGCTACCAATTATAACAGTCATTATATTGTTGAAAGTGTACTTAACTTATAAGTAAGCACTACATGCAATTGCATCAGCCTAATTATGCAAAAATTATAAAGTAAGTTATGCATAATATATAGTTCGTTTGTACAGAAATACGTATTAATAAAAGTATTGGAAATAAATATGTATTTTATAGAGTAAGGTTAATATTAAGTAAGATACCGGTTGCCTTTGGAGCAGACGACTCTCGAGTGGTGAACAAATTGGCTATATTAGATGAAATGATAGTAAAAAAATTACGTTAGACTGAAGACTCGGCATCGAATGCTTTGTATTTGATTAAAGAAAAGAAGTAATATGAATTACAAACGGGTGAAATCGATGCTAAGGTTAATTATTTAAAAATAAATCAGATTTACGATATACTAAAAAGTAATAGATAAACTAAGGTTAGGTGTTACCTATATTAAAAGTGTTTGCAAAGTACATTAAGCTACTGTTACGTAAAGTAAAACAAACAAGGAAGACGATCAGAAACGTCTGTAACTTCAAACACACACCCCTAACCGTACATTATCAAGTTGGGCCGTTTTCTACACCATTTGACGTCGTTTAGCATCGATTTTAATTTGTACTCGCTCGCATATCGAGATATCGAACGGCTTTATTCGGAATCACGTAGTGTAATGCGCGCCCCAGTAACGCAATCGTACGGACCGTTTGGTTGAAAGCATTTTTATATTTCGAATAATATGACTAGGTTTTGATTTGTAAGAACAAATTATTTTTGAAATAACGGTAAGCTTACTACGTCACTGGAAGTTCGACGTAATAATTTATATAAAGTTATTTTAAAAAGAAGTAGGTAGTAGCAGGAATTTTATCTAACAGAACAGCTTGAGTTGATACATCAGATTGCAACCAAATAGTCTTGTGTTGTGTTACTTCGGCGAGTATGTTAACAGAGCTTTTAAAGGAACTATGACGGTAGGGTATCAATTATTTTCTATACCTCTACAGGCGTAATAACAATGTTCTTTGGCCGTTTAAATTCATCTTTTACAAGCATTAAGAATTACTGTTAGCAGAAACTAAACATCACGCACGCCCGAAGCTGCACTCACAAGTACCCTCCAATTAAAACTATAAAAAAATAACAGCCGTGGCCTCAATTACAAGATTTAAGTATGTTCCGCAAATAAATTCTATTTATAGATGTAGTGAATAGCCCGAGCTATAAATAGTAGTATATCAACAAGTGGACTTTTGTTGGACAGCCGCGTTTGGCTGAAGGCGACGCGACGGTTCGGCGCGATTTTCGTGATAAGACTCGGATTAAACTTGTTTTGACTTGACAGAAGCAGATAACATTTTTTGCTGATATTTTTATTGGAAAATTGAACATCAATCTTATATATAAAATTCTCGTGTCATAATGTTAGTTACCATACTCCTCCGAAACGGCTTGACCGATTTTTATGAAATTTTATATGCATATTTAGTAGGTCTGAGAATCGGCTACTATCTATGTTTCATACCCCTTAGTGATAAGGGTTGTCCAAACCTAAATTTTTTTTAATTTTTTTGGCCAAATAATTTTTTTATGGTAAATCATCGTTTGCCGAGTCAGCTAGTCTCTTTATATTATTTACAATCTTTTACATTTCATACATGAAAATCTTTTAACGATCAGACTTTATATTATTAGACATGCATTCAACTAAAATATTAGTAACATTATACTATGAAACTGTTATCTTTATAAAGTTAGTGCTGTAGTATAGGTTCTCTCGTTAGTTTTTACTATAACAACAATTTAATTTGAGTAACGTTCTGTATTTGTGTCAGAATTAAACACATTATCTAGAGATGTATGATATATATATATATATATATATATATATATATATATATATATACAGTAAATAAACTACATTTTTCTTGACGACAAACACCCCTTGCTAGCTTAACGGTCGAAATACATAATAAACTGATATACCCGTGTCCTATTTCCTACATTTTCCGTGCACAGTAAAAATTGTACCAACACGAATTAACAACATATATTGTTAGAAATAAAATGTTCAAGTGAAAACTGTACGTAGCTCGCAACAGGTAGCTGGTGACAGCCACCATCTCAACTATCTGCATTTTATTTAGCTTTATATACATATTACATAATTATACAGTTCTATTTATTATGCTTACAATATATAGCACCAAGGCTTGGCTATACATGAGGGTATTACTCCAAGAAAACGGTTATTCAGGGTTCTTATAACAAGGTTACTTAGCTCACAAGTGAATGTAATTATTTTATAACACTCTTGGAAATTTACTTCTATTTATAATGTCATACTTCATTTTTCGCCAATTTGTGTATTTCACTAATGTATTTTAGATATGTTATGCTCATTGTGTGCGAAAGTTATGTACTGCGATCTTGATCGGCTCGTGGGTAATTTATCGTTTATTTGCAATTTGGGTAACCGGTAATTTGCATCTCAAATGACTATTAATCTTTAAAATATGGATATGATCACCTGTGCTTAGACTTCTTCTCTCATCTTAGACTATACCTAAGTCTTTTGATCATCCTTGAATATAATCGCCCTAGGATGCCGTAGACGACTTCAAATTATTCTTCAAATTATAATTTAATTCGGTATCCGTAAGTAACCATTATTTATTAAGCTTTTTAATGTTGAATACGATAGCGAAGTAATTGAGTCACTAAATCTAAAGCTAGAACACACAGCAGTCTTATGTATTTCCTTACAAAACTAAAACTATCATAGTTGTATTCTATAAAGAAGACTTCTAATAATTCTGTCGCGCCAACGTTCCGCACAGATATATTTTCCATTGAGACAGCACAATTCGCTGCAGACCATTCCGTTTCCTGTCGGATCGTCTTTGTAAAACTTTATAAAATATTACTATAGGTCTAACGATGTTGCCTCTGATCTCTCTTCGCAAATGAGGTGACGTTTTACTGTGGCCATACAAACGTACTCAGCGAATTCTCTATTGTGGTTTTTGCTTGAGGATCCGCTTTGTTTCGGCTCCTTGATATAGCTGCGGCTTTCTTCTTCAATAATAATATTAATTTATTTCGATACTCCTACATTCGAAGCAAATATCGCAAATTAAAATAAAGTCTTTCAAAGGATTTCAGCTTTACGTCCATTGAAGTATGATAAATATTTTGAGATAATTTTCAATATTCTTAGAATAGTTGATATTATTAATTAAATTGAAGAATTTTATTTAAGAATGATTAAATAATTCATATTTCCTTGTAAGTTAGTATAAAGTGGTATGTAAATTTGAGTAGGTATTCAGTAATATGTACCAAAACTTGGTGTATTGCGAAATTTGCAAGTATTCTTAATGTTGTGTGAGTAATTTATTGAAGATAAATTAATATTCACTTGTTAAGTTTGCTATGCCCATTCAGTGTTTTTCTAAAGATATTCACTGCGAAGCTTTTATTACTTCAGTATCAGTAAAGGCAACATTTATCTCTAGAGAATTATTCAACAGATATTACTCTAGATGACGCTACGTTTCTCCTAAATCTCATTTTCGATATACCTCAGGCGACGTAAAAGCCGGTAGTAAAGTATTGTGCCCAAGTATTGACCAGATATGAAATCAATGTTCCGTGCAGCTTGCGGCGTTCTTCGCTCTCAGCCCGTAGCTTAAACACTTCGAGCGTAGATTGGAAGATATTTGGCTGCATCAATGAACAGAATCTATACATCCGCGTCAATAAAGTCAGCTTACCAGAAATTGGACACTAACGAAAATCCGGACACGAAAAACTGGCACTTTTGCAAGTCACATTATTTATCTCAGAGTCGTATCGAATTTCATCCTTTTAGCTCCAAACAAAGGGTGGTAATTCTGTATACGAGAACCCCTAAACCGTCAATATCGTTTCCCGTCCAATTGAGGTTTATTTGGCGTCGTGTTTCGTCTGTTTGCAAGCCTTCAAGATTCATCAAATATTGGGCAAAGTCAAGGTTAAGGTCGTCTATGTAGACATTAAATTAGTGCTTTGTATTAAACTGCCTGTAGACTTTGCCTTCATGGTTAATTTATTAGATGGCCTACAAACTCACTGGACTGGACACGGGCTTTTCCCAAGGGAATAGTCAGGAATTGTAGCTGTAGGTACAGTACGTCCGAAGGGGATTGATGAATAGGTATTATGGAATAGGCTTACAGTAGCGAGTGCCGATATAACTATAACAATATCCATACAGAATAGACTGTGTTGCATAAACATAAAGTTTAGTGGAGATGAAAATGTTGATGTTCGAAAATCTATATATTAATTATTACGTGAAGCAAAAACTATGTATCCCTATTTTACAAAAATTACGCGGTCGGAGAATTATGGAATGTGGCAGAGTTAAAGTTCATATGGAGAAGGAGGAGTGAATCCTAATATTTTTATAAAATATGCATAAGAAATACATTAAATTAATGAAAAAACACTACATGCAACCATGCATTTGACACACGCAGTCGAATCGCGTTCGTAGTATTTTGACATTATTCGTCTGACGTCGTACAATTCTCTGTAACTATGGTTACCTATACCTTATTTATATGTAATAGAGAAAAACAGAAAACAAAGTAGCAAGCTTAGGAATTTTGGTCGAATTTTGACCACTAGACGACCGCTAGTTTATATTAAAGAGCTGGCTGCAAAAATAATTTAAATTTAGAACGCCTATTCCTTTTGTCTTAAAAATGTTTGATATTGCATGTTCCCACGCCATTTATCGGAAGAGAATTAAACGTCATTGTACATATTAACATTCTGTTTTATGACTGAATCTGAGTAGAAAATCTGTGATTTTTTTTTTGTTTACATAGGCCGATACCAGACCTTACATGCCTTTTTATCTTACTACCTACTACATTTTCTTTCACTCCACACGCCCTTTTATCACATTGTTTTTTTCACATGCACTTTAAGACATCAAACTGAAATTAATATCGTAATTGATATCCATGTACAAAATTCACGTTCAAGCAATTACCGTGGCCGGTGTTATAATCAAGGCTTCCACATTAAGCAGAAACACTCGACGTCACCGACAGGAGCCGACTCCACAAACATTACATGCACGATCCGAATTGGAAATCCTCTTGAGCTTTGTCGCGTTCAATCGATCCTATTTCGATACCATTATTTTACGGGTTTCGGCACAAAGCGTCCAAAGAGCCCCTTTATACTCGAAGCAATAGAATTTTCACCATTTCCACTATTTTCCAGTGTTCACTTAGTCTCACCTTTTCTTTTAAGTGTAAAGAAAAGTCTGGAGTCGAGCCAGAAGGATTTGCGCCCGCTTTTATGCCAATTTAAGAAATCTAGCGAGGTGAAAAAACACTTATCGGGCTTGGAAAATATTTTTTTTGACTTCATTATATTCTTCCAAGAGATTGACAGAGATAAAATATAATTAGAAGAGTTGAAGCGGCAGACTTCGACAAACTTCCTCCATCTAGATCGGCACTTAGGAGAATTATCAGGTTAGGTGTCCACTTAACTGACGATCATGGAAAGAATATTATAAGAGTAAGTAAACCTTCAAACTGCGTAAGCAAGTAAAATCTGAAACAACAAAAAGAGTAGACACACCTTTACTAGGAAAATGTAAACGAAGACGGAAAATGGAACACTTTAAGAGAGCTATCTCTGACTTCAAAAATAAAACGTCAAAGCCTAATAACCAGAATCAGCCTCAATTAGAAGTTGCCTGTTGCCGTAATGACTCTTCTACACAAAAAAATAATTAGCCGTCTGATAATTGGTGTCGTCACCTAATTTCCTGGAAGCCGCACTTTTCAATTCTACCAATAGTAAGCTCACATCGAAGGTCGACTTCGTAATAGGAATTCTTCGGAAAGTAATTAATTTTTCCACAAATAATTTTCGCCCCAACGGAATGTTTTATTAATTTTCTATTTGTCTTGTTACCCTCTTATTGATTCTTGGGCTTAAGTTCTCCAACTACGTAAGCGGAACAGAATTGCGCTTTGATTGTATTGAGAAAACTTGTAATGCGTTTTAAATTCATCGTTATATTTTGATATTTTCTGTTATTATTCTTTGAGTATCTTTATTTTTAACATGGTTGCCATTGCATTTTAGTCTGCTTCGATTCATTTATTTATAAAAGCATTTTAATATATTGCCATATTTTAACTTTAAGTCTTTATTACTGTTTTATTTTCTGTTACTACTATTATGGCATATTGTTAAACATTATGTCGTCACTATATAGCTTATGAAATGTTTGTAAAGCTGTCTTTAAAACAGATCTAATGCAGCAAATATCACAACTTTAATACGATACTAAAGCAGAAATTGCAAAGAAATCCGACGTTAAACGTCGGATTTCTTTGCAATTTCTGCTAGTCGAGTGTCATTGCAATTTTCTATGCGACTGTATTTTTTGTAAGTGTTTTTTTTTTGTTGCTGGTCTAGCAAGAATTGTTCTGTTTAATGCGACTCTTGTTTTAAAAGTATGCCAATTATGGAACGAGAGTCTACAAAAATAACAAAGTCAGCGTGCTAAATTTTATTTCGACTTATATTTAGAAACAAGTCCTTTAGATAAACCTGTTGTGGGCCAGCGGCTCGTATAGGAGCCACCAATTTACTTTATTATTGAAAAGAGGCGTGACCTTGTGGCCCTAGATAGGTAAATGTACGTTGTATACAATAAAGTGCATTTCGCACTATAAAATATAAGAATGTTTCATCAAATGTAACCCTACATTTCTAACATAAATTATACCCTCCTATTCAATGTAGAATAGTCCCATGTCCATATCTCCGACGGAGTAGGTTTATGGCGACTCCGCACAGACGAAGAAGTTCAGCCTACATTCAACAGATGGCGATACAATCGCACTTCACATGACGTCATACTATTCTGCATCGCACAAGTGAAGTTTACACAGTGACTGAGTATATATATTATACAAGCTCCCGTAATCAACTGTCGGGCCGCGGCCCGCCAGGCACGATCAACCAGCCTGGTCGAAGGATTCTCCCTTTGTGTTGGAGGGACTTCACACCCTGTTCCTTCACAGGTTATTACCCCGACATTTTGTTAGCTATGCTTTAAGGTTCTACGTCATAGACAGTGAGCCATAGACAGTTTCAATTTCAGCACTGCTACTGTAGCTATTTTTTGTCATATTTCTAAACTTCATTTTGCCATCTAATCGTATATCTATATATCATAATGCAAAGCAGCGACATTCGTTACTACTGCAGCACTGAGGGAGTATATTCTTCCTAATCCCTCTTTCTATTCTTCTCTACATATATTTAATAAAAGTGTTTTAATAATTGATATTTTTTCTTTACAGGTAAGTAGCTGAACCGAAAAAATCGTTCATTTCCGAAATTGAAACCGTATGTAATTTTTCTGAATAATTTTAGTACATATAATCTCGGTATCATCTTGTGCGTTAATATTACATGAGACTGATATCCCGAGATGAGGTACTACGTCGTAATACAAGCGGGAGCTTATTCAATTAAAAAAGATACGAATCGACAGATTTTAGGATCCCGTAACTTGAAAAGTGTGAGGCAAATATTAATGAGGGACGAAATTTGGAAGATTTACCACACTGGTCTCGAAAAATAAAAATGTTACTTAATTGTTTATTCACGTATACTACTGAAACAGCTAATTATTATATCACAGGACATAAAAAAATTAATAACTGGAAATTTGCCATCAAAATATTTGCATTGCTGTTAACCTCTCCAGATATGCGAAACGCTTGTCATAACATAATACCATCCACGACCCATGGAATTCGAGTCTGTTATTGGTCTACCGATAGAGATACGCTAAACTCAAAATAAAAATGCATTTCCTAAGACAAGAAGTAACTCTCAAATATAAAAGTTGTATTATTAATTCAATATAATTAAAAATAAAGTCGTCATACCTACTTCATTAAATAAAATATAAATTGCTCAAGTGCGGACTTTAATTATCCATCAATTAAATTTTAAATTAAATGAATTGTTTATAAAGTTTGTGAAATTCTTTCAATTTTGCTTTGGCCAGTTTGAGCAAAAGTTCTCACTTAATTTAGGAGTTGTACATTCCGGCCGTATTGATTGTTGGAATACTTTTAAATTCAATTATAGGCTTCATCAATAATGTTTGTAGAATAATTAGATTAAAGTTTTATATCGCTTTATAATTAAATTCTGTATCGATGGTAACTAAACTAATTGAAATTTTATTACTTTCAATAAAAATTTTATTGTTACCATCTGATATTTCGGTACCGGACGGAGTTGACCATTTCTAAACGTAGGTTACGTTAGGAATCAATTCAATGGTGGATCTCGCTACTCATGAGATACATACATACAATACCAAAAATGTTATAGACTATCCGCGCTAGGAAAAGTCTTTGTGCAAGCTATAAGGCTAGAGGACTGTATTAATATTAAAACAATAAGCACAAATTACACTCGAGACAGCTACATTTGAACTATACACACATATATGTATATATTCTCGACCCGCATCGACCACCTAACAATTGTCGTATTATTAGCAACCAAGTGACCACTTAAACCCATCCGCGCTCTCAAATTATTGATTCTCTTTCAAACTTTCAATGGCAAGTATTACACTATAAAAATTTGCAATCGGTGCTTAATAATATTAGCTCTGTATTAAATTGTCCCACTGCTGGGCACGGGCCTCTTCTCAGTGTGAGAAAGGTTAGGCCATAGTTCACCACGCTGGCCTAGTGCGGATTGGCAGACTTCACATACCTTGACAACATTATGGGGAACTCTCAGACATGCAGGTTTCCTCACGATATTTTTCTTCACCGTTAAAGCGAGCGACAATTAATTAATTATTACGCACATAACTTTGAAAAGTCAGAACTGCGCGGCGGTGCTTATCCATTACGTAATAATACATATATCATTATAAAATCAATCAGGCCGAAATAAAACCCACCTGAACGTATCTCATTACGGTAACCGGTAAAAACCTCTATACAGATATGGAGCACTTAACCTTTGTAATGCGATTATTAAAATCTGACCGGACTATATGTATACATATTGGAACCTCCATATTAATCTTCGTTTATTGATATACCTGCTACAATCTGGGTTCTTACATACATGTTTTGTTTTTTATTAACAAACGTCGAATAGCGTACTTAAATAATAATAATATAATATTCTACCACATACACACAACACCATCTAGCCCAAACTAAGCAGAGCTTATACTATGGGTGCTAGACAATGGATAAATTTACATATAATATACTTTTTTTGTAAATACATACATATTATACATGGAAACACCCAGACCAAGACAAACATCCATGTTCATGCACACAAATGTTTGACTTGTGCGGGAATCGAACCCGCGACCTCAGGCGTGACAGTTGGTTACACTATAACCAACTGTCACGCCTGAAAAAAAAAAAGACTGAAAATTTGCGCGCTATCTCGCGAGTCTTGTTTAGTCGACATAGAGCTTTCTATTTAGTACATGGCAAAATTGTAAAAAGTGGTCTATCCACCTATCTCTGCTTACCCCTTTGGTGATATAAAGGCGTAATCTATGCACATATGGTATGTATCCTCGCACTTATAACTCGCTACTACAGTTACATTTAAAGTTTCACGTCGAATGTTTAAATCAGTATCCATAATCCAGTCAATTGTTAAATCTCAAAGTAAACGCAAAAACTTTCTTCTACATTAATAATCGTCTAAAATTCTATACGTTAAAGACAAGTTAAGCGTAAAAGGTAGCTTGCAAATCCTCTGCTACGGACTTAGTCATGACAGGTGGCGAAAAACGGTGTCCCAAGGTGTATGCGGTACAAGTCTAGAGCCGTCGGGCTAACAAATATTTTAGTATAGAAACAATAATCTTAGTCGCGGTTGCTTGTGGTAATGAACAGCTTCGTAGTACTATTGGGCTGTTCCATTATAGATAAAGGCTAAGGTAAGGCGGTTTGAACACTTTCTGTATTCTGTGTAAAAAGATATAATAAGTTTCTTTTTGTACAACAAACATGGCCAGTCTGAAGCGACTATCGTAATCATAAGAGCGAATAACAACCTGTGATTGCAAGAGATTATACGCTTGCTCTACTAGAGGTATCATTCGCACGTCGACCAATAAAAAGGTATCAAAGATAGGATGAAAGGAAAGAAATGAACAGCCCTAAAAGCCCAGAAATGCATATAAAACGAACGAAAAAGCTCGCATATCTGAACGATGCGTGTTGTGCGTCAAACACTTGAAAACGACCACTACCTTATTGTTGCAAAAGTTAAAAAGCTTGTAAAATAGACAGGTGGATTTAATGCAATAGAAAATACAAAAATAGAATTTAATTTTAGCTATCTTCACATCAGATCAAATTAAGGTTTAGCCACGGCAACGTAACAAGCGAATCGATTATTTATACTATTAGTATATCATAATTATGCCAAGAATAGATAGAAATATCCAAAAATGGACCTCTACTCTTAAAATCGCCGTAATCTTTCCCCTTAGCGACATGCAAGCAATTTAAGTAGGCAGAAAATTAATGTCCCTTTCGATATCGCCCGAGCGGAATCTATTTCATCCCTTCTATTCTCACTTTGAGCGTATTTTTTTATTTATGGCTACGGAGCTTATATTAAATCCTATTGGGGGTAAATAGAAAAGGTAAGGCTACGTGACGATCATCGTCTATTAGCGGTTATTTTCGGTTCTTTGTGACTGTTGAACCGGTAAATGATTTACGGACGAGTTACGGTTTTTGGTATAACATTTTTCTACTAATGTCGTTTTATTTAGGTATATTTTTGTAGGTGTTAAAAACATTTATTTGATCTGAATTCTTTAAATATTTGATTCGTTGGGCCTCAAATGTGCCAAGACTAGGCATTCATTATAGTAGTTATGCTGCATAAATACGCATAATAGAATTAATCTCGTTTGTAATCTATGTGACCATTAATAAGAAGAAAGTGGAACTCGTATCTGTGACTAGGATAGTATAAACGTTTGAGTAATTGCACTCAATTGGACAGATGAACTTATTGAGCATTTCTACCGGGTACGACTTATATACTCAGGATGTTCTATTTAAAACACAAATAATTATTATTATATAACCAAAGTGACGATTACCACATAAGTGATATTACACGCACGTAGTTGACCTTTGAAAAGGGAGTTGTGATGCTGACAGCGTAATGGAAAAATATTACATCGGTTCACGTCTGACATCACAATACCACGTTAAAATCAGTTGGTAATAAATTTTATAAATGTGAATTTGTATGTAAAAATTAATTAAAAAGCTGCTTATAGCAATCGTGGGTCCTTAGTTATAAAGAAAGCAAGTTTAAAAGGCAAACAATCTTATAGATTGATGTTTGCAAGAAAACAAACGAAAGCGGTCTCGGCGGCAAGATAGAAAATATTTATCATATTAAGATTTTTTATCAATGTTATGCCTAATTGTCAAGTTCAACCAAATGTGGCAATAAAGTGAAACTTATGATTTATAGATTAGCCTAACGTAACATTCATATACATCCATGTATGTAAAAAAATCATTTAAATATATATCAACGCTTACTAAAAAGTCTTACGACCAAAGCAAGATGCATTCTCCATCACACCATTACTCGCCAGGATCCTCCATCAAATCAACAAACTTGCCCACATTCTCTTCAAATATGTAAATCCAAAATCCTGTCCTGAAAAGTGAATTTCGTAGTTCCTAGTTTCGTGTACATAATTTAAACTACGCGAACCAATTATAGCCGCAATCATACTAGATCGCTATCGCACAAGTTTCGGAGCACCCAACAGTTGGCAATACAATGGCGTACAGTAAACTACCCCTTGATCCCAACCCCGCACGTGACCGCCCGTTGATTAAATACAATGATTACTAACATATAAGGGATGCTGACAACACACTATAACATGTGTGGATTGAATGTACAATTTATTCTGATACTTTTGGGGCGAAACATTTTGGAGCTGACTTTTCTGGTCTTCAAATTTCGTGAAATTGTTCATTAAGTTATTTTTAAAAAACAATGTTAAAAGTTACATAATTTTGTAGACCCGTCTCTTTAATATCATTGATGACCTGTGTCAGCAATTATATATATGCGGAATGATCTACGTGTTTTAAAGTGAAGACATCCCTTCAATTGTAAATCGATTCAAATGTGACAAACATTAATGTTAAACCAAGCTTATCTTAATACATCATTGAGAACCACATTCAATTTGGAACAGCCATTGTGGAAAAATGAGTGCACACACAGACATACGGATAAAAACTTGTTTGCAATTTCATTATATGTATATATAAAAGCATAATAGTTGTACCAGTAGTTTATTTTTCCGAAATAACATTGATATCTATATAAAGGAACTCACGGTTAATAATAATATAAAATAAAAGCTACCGAACTGTACAAAATAAAGCTTAAATAAACAGCCCCTTTCAAAATCATCCCCTAAAGCAGCCACGTGTCATGCAAAGCTGGGGTGCGACTGAGGGGTGCCTAGCGAAACCAATTTGCCTTTTGTATTCTCTAAGCCTAATACTTCTATCCTTCTCACTCGCATATTAAAACCGACACGTGTGAAAGAGACGCCTGTCTAATCCTGCATTCTACGAGGGTTTGAAAGTAATAAAGATGTCCTGAACTTGTATAGTGAAAAAGTTATTAGGTGCTTTAAATATAGTGCCATTAAGCACTTTTTACCTTGCGATATTGCGTGAAAATATTACCATAATACCAAAAAAGTGCTGTATTTTAATTAAAATTATTCCGCAGATGTATGATACATAGAGGCTTTTAGCCCGTGCAAAAAGGTTGATTATTTTCTTTTATATAAAACTTACAGCACTTGCTTGCTGCATATTAAAAAAATATAAAAATGTCTAATGAGCTTAAAAATGGAGTCGATGGCGTCAGCACGTGTTCCTGACATCCTGTGTACAGCTTGATGGGTGACTAAGCAGAAAATGATCGCCGTAACAAATTGCATCCCGCTGTATAACAAACTGTCGTTACAACTTGTTCACTCGTTCATTTGTTCACTGTTTCAATTAAAACATTCCACACAAACACTTTCAAATTCGGAACGCTAATTGGTCGTCAAAATGCGCGCCAAAAGTGACAGTTCGGAATCCAAAATGGCTGCTGAGCGCGTTATTTAAACGGTTTAATTTGTACCATTTAATCTCACCCCTTCGTTTTAAATTGAATAATTGGTGGATAAAATGCAATGTCATTTTCCCTCTGTGGGAAAGAAAACTGTAGCTCAGAATAATCCTTTGTTCTCGGACGCCATTTTATTTAATATTTCTTTGAAAGTGTACTTGTTTTCTAGAACAAATACGTCGCTTATTAGAAGTAACAAGGCGATTTAAAACAGAAAAATGTATTATTATGGCAGCATTATGGGGCTTTACTGGTGTATGCAAATTGGGTGGTTTCAAGACGATTTTCATTACATTTTGCTAACGTTGTCAGTAATTATGCGCGCACCAGAGGGGAGAGACGTAAAGGGAACTCAGCAAGACAGCGTTGGCTGAAGCATTGCATCAATTTATTATTTTTTCATGAAATACAACGTTCATAGTGCTCTCAGATATGAACCTCGCGAATGTTGTGTGAAATTGTTCTGTTTTACTGCTGCAACTGTGTGAGAATTGTTTATTACTGCTAACATAGAGTAAAGTCGACCGAAACTGTTTGTTTTTGTGACTGCTAAAATGGTTGTATCGTTAGAGATCTTGATGAAGTTTTACTTAAGTAATGCAGTTAATTATACTACACAAATAAAATACGAATCATTAGCAGAATTCTTAAAGTTAAGTGAATATATGTTTTGTTCGCTTCTGTGGCATATTGTTTACATTTAAGTCAAAGAATATTTGTATATAATATATCTATAATTTCTTTTATCGCAACAAAATCAGCTATTTACGCTTTAGTAATCTTAAATATCATCAAATCTCGCACCGAAACATCCATCAATAAATTTCACAGCCATTCATATTTCAAAAACGAATTGTATCAATGTATAAAAAAACAAGTTGTAACTAGATTAGAACAGTAGAAACGGGCAAAGCCACGGGTATGGTTCTACTCATGAATAATTTAGCTGAACAAAAACTTACGAAGTCCGAGCTTATGCAGTCTGCGAAGTTTAAATGAATTCATCCGAGCCGATCCATTTTGCTTATGATCTATAGCTTGAAGTTTCATAATGTGCATAAGTACTTATATTGCTGCTGTTTTTGTTATACTTGGATTAGAGGGCTCTGTAGATTGTTTGCCATAAAAGCGCTTTGTAATAAACACTTTTTTATTGGCTCAGGCATGGCGTAGTAACCAATGCTACTGACAATTTAAGATACAACGCTCGCACTCAAAATGAGTTTTATTCGCAGGGTACTAGAAATATGATAGTGTAAAATTCTCAATATAGAAATACCTATTCCAGGATAACATAGACTTTTGTTCCATGCAGGTTCGGGGTAAATCTGCAGCACTTAAAACAATGACAGTGGCAAGTTCAGACAAAAAGAAAATCTAGGCAGAGGCGCTATTTAATTAATATTGTGATAAATATTTCATTTATTAAATTTACTGACACGAATTTTCAGCCGAATTCGGTTAGGCTATCGGCGGCGGGAGCGCTCAGCTCTCTGCTGCCGTATATCGGGGGGCCCAGTGTCGTCTGCCGCCGCCTCTATTTGGGGGTAGAGCGGTCGATGGCCCTCTACGGGGCGCCCATTTGAGCCGACGCCCTCGGTTGCCAAAAAGTCGCCCTCTTGAGGAGACATAGAGGGCGATGGCTATCAGGGTGTCGCGGGTGTATCGCACCGTCTCCTTTAAGGCGGCGTGCGTTTTGGCGGCATCGCTACCCTAGGATTTGGAGGCGGAGGTCCAAGCGTCAGTGTATTACTGGCGCGCGGACCTCCGGCTCCATGGCGAGGAATCAACGCACAGGGCGGTGGAGACGCGAAGGTCCCAGGGTCGACTGGTCCTTGAGGCGAAGTGGGAGGAAAGGCTGGCCCAGCCCCGCTACGGGGTGAGGACCGTCGAGGCTGTCCGTCCGGTGCTAAGGCAGTGGACGGACAGACGGCGCGGACCGCTCACCTACCGGCTTACTCAGGTACTCTCCGGACACGGCTGTTTCGAAGAGTACCTCTGCATGATTGCTGGTAGGGAGCCGACAACCAGGTGTCACCATTGTGAGGAGAGTGACCGGGACACGGCGCAGCACACGCTGGAAGAGATCTACCCTTCGGTGTATTAAGGCTAACAAAGTGATTGTAATATAATAGATTAAAATTTGTTACTAATTCAAATCTTATGCATTACTATGTGTTTGTCCTAGTAAAAACAGAGACTCGCCTATCACAAAGTATGGATAATCAGTTCTTTAAATCGCTCGAGCGTAGAACGTCCATTTCGAATGGACCTGGTGATTTTATAGATTAAAGGCTTAAAAATGTATGCATTACTATGTGTTTGCCCATGTTAACACAGAGACTCGTCTATCACAAAGTGCGAATAGTCTGTTCTTTCGTCGCCTGAGGGTAGGTCATCCATCTATTGTGCAAAAGGCAGACAAAACTTTCCACGAACATAAGGGCGTTGTCCATATACAATTTACGTAGTGGCCACGTATCGATTGTAACGTGATCATTAGGGCGCGTCTCCGTGTACAAGGCTTGTTTACACGTCACGACACCAATATTCTGGTATGGCGACCTCGCTTTGTACACTTTTAAGTGCCATTATGACGCTTGTTTGGTTGGGCCAAGGTTTGTTTCCTAACTTCTATTGGTATTAGTTGGATGTAAAGCTTGGAAGCGTAAGCTTTTTAATTATGATCAGTGCGATTAACAGCTCTTGATAGTGATAGTCGCCTTATTTTGTCAATTATTGAAATGCTAGGCATAATTGAAAACATATTGTGTCTGACCGTACCACACAAAAGGTTTATTTCGAAATACATATTTCGAACGGCGACTTCAGCAGAACCTGATGGATCTATCAAAATGTGACCAGCAAGTTGAGGTCTGAGGCAAAATGGTTTTCCTATAAAGAAACTTAATTTTTGAAGTATAAAATTAAGGTAGTGCACAATGTTAGCCTACCTGTCTAAAGCGTGTGTATTTTGCCGAGACTTTGCCAGTGTGATATACATATTATGTAGGTATATCCATCTTGAGTGCTGTCGTCTTTATTTATTATAGTTTAACATTTGCGAGATGTTTCCCTGAGATGATCAATAATCTATGATACTTTTCCTACTCCTGGTTATGTTTCAAATACATCCATAATCATAGTATTATTTAACTTTAGAAAATATGCTTATATGTACGACTCCGCTATCTAGATGAGTTCAATACTGGCACCCTTCTCAAATTTCTTATTGCTGTTCCAATCGTTAAGTTGCGAGACTGAAAGGAATGTCAGGCTTTTGTCCAGCTGTCTTAAATTATTAATCAAAACTAAATAATTTCATTATAGCAAAAAATTGCCCATCATACCAATGAACTTAAATAACTAAATATTAATCCGAACTCTACCTACATCTCCGGATAAAAGGCGTGATTGTATACTTTTTTCTTTCACACCTCTACGATGTTTCATATCTTCCCCTATGAAAGCCACGTCCTAAATATATAAAGTACACAAAGTTTATCCTAAGGCCAGCATTCCGGCCCTTATTTCACCTAAAAAATGATACCCCTCTGTCATGCCAAGGATTTTGCCGAATGGACTGTATATATACACAAGTTAATAACTTACAATATCATATGATACACGACCTACGAGTCCGGGCACTCACAACAGAATGATATTTTCTTTTATACGGTCATAAAACTTGCGAACAACGCCATCTATGTATATACATGTATACTAGAGTAATTTTTCAACAAGTATTTGTGAGAATGCGAGGGACTTACAGACGTTAATTTTAGACAAAGATAGACGTATATAAGAACACGAAAGATAAAATGAACACATTAAGTTAATTTATGTGTTTTGGGAATGTATTTCGGTACTTATAGATGTCGGTAGAAAAGTGGGGTCTAGTTTAGTACAATAAAATATAGCCAAGGGTTTCTTTATTAATGATTCTTAGTCTAAATCTTAAAAGTAATTAAGCACGCAATGCGGTTTTCATGTTAGTTAACAAATGTGGTGCAATTTGTATTCCGGCTTGTTTTTGAGGCGAGCCTCAATTTCAGATTATCAAATTATAACGTAACATTATCGTGTGAAATGACGCAAAGCATCGTCATAATTATGAGTCATGCTTCTATATTCTCGAAGGAGTATACAGGGGGTTCTTATACCAACATTTCGCAAACTATATCAGCTGACATAGCTAAATTTGATATAGTGTTGTGGATTCGATCAAAAAATAAAAACAAAATGTTATCGGGCGGGCCCTGAAAGCAGTGTCGCACAATAAAGCAACACCCCTGATGAAAAATTTGTGTGATTCATAAATATTTGTTCCAAGTCACCCAGACTTGGAACAAATATTTGTGAATCACACAAATTTTCTTCTTTGTGTCCATTGTTTGAATGTTTGTTAAGTCCTCCGGGTCACAGGAATTAGTTCTAGCGCGGCAGTTTTATAAACAAAAACAAAGCATAGTCGAAATGTCTTTGAAGGCGCGATTCCATTAGGCAAGTTACTTGCATGCAAGTTGCAAATTGCACACAACTTGTGCAAACCTGTTTAAGTTTGAACTTGTATACATATTTTTATTCAAGTAACCTGCAAATTGAACGCGCAAACGATAGTTGCAAGTTTTGAATTTCAAACGAGTGACGTGTACTCACATGATATCTATCGCTGTACAAATAATCGAAACATAATGTCTGTTAGGTGGACGCACGACAAAATAATATTTTTTATTGAGGAGCTACTACCTACTCAATTGTTGAACATCTCCACTTGTGTGCAAGTGAAACCTGCATGCAATTTGCACTTGCACAATGCAAGCAACTTGTATGCAAGAGTTGCCCAATGGCTTCGCGCCTTGAAGGAAGATTCCTTTAGGGACATTTCGTCTATTTAGCCTAAGTACTTACACACTTGTCTATAATTTTATCAATAACTCAATTTATATATATGCTAATCGCGTAAGAAAGTGTCTTGTCACTTTAGTATAGAAATATCTAGCCTAGCGAGAAATACCCTCATTATTCTTCTACCATTTCTAAATTAAAAAGCGTTATAATAATATTATGCAGACATAAACATGCACGCATTAGATTTATATATGATCCTCATAAGTTGTATTTATTAGAATACGAAAGATAAATACGCAGTGTGTGACACTTTAACATTATTTTATTTAAAACTGGGTTATACGTAGGATACTTTTATTGTGTAAGTAAGCGCACGCAAAGGAAATAAAACGAATGACCACCCTACTTCTAGTAAATGGGACCAGTGTCGTCAGAAAATGTCGACCCTTTGACTGTCATTTAATTTGCCCCAACAAGTCAACATTTCTATAATTACAGCATTCTTCCCATTTTCACTGTCTCTGTCTCGTTATGCTAACTTATAGGTGCAATGAAGTTATATATTCTACAATTAAGTAATCTTTGATGTTCGCCAAATTAAATTAATATCCATAGTAGAGACATGAAATGACACACTATTCATTGCGTAATAAACTCATAAGCAACCCCGCCTTAACGCACACATGCAAACTGAATAAATATTTTCATCAAGGTTGTTACTCCACCAACTTGATTATCAAATTACTCAAAAAAAAAAACAAAGTAATCGGTCTGTTTTCGTTATAAATCGGAAATACACAGAAGCCAATATGTGTAAATTTTTTGCCTTTGAATTAGTAATGTCAGGTCGAATTTACTGTAAATGACTAAGAGTTGGTATCAATGGTGGTTTGTAAAATCTTCACACATTTTTGTTTACTGACCATTTTGTGTAATTTTACATATTATTATGCCTAAGCAATCGAGTATAAAATATATAACAGCAGGCCATTTTGTATAGACGACAATATATAGTGTTGTGCTCTTGTTTGGTCATGTCTCCCTCCGCCAGACATGTTATGAACACAATGGCGAAGTTGCAACTGCATCAGAAACAAAAAATACAATCGCTTAATAATAAGCTTAAAAAGCGGTTGTAATAATAATGCATAATTACGTGAAAGCGTGCCGTATTATAATACAGTACTTACAGTTTAAGGGGGAAATGTCGACAGCTGCGTGTGAATAGTACATCTGCCAGCCTTAACGTATATACGCTGATAGTACACACACGCGCACCCCTGTACGGATACGGTCTGTCACGAGCACTAATATAAGAATCGTTCGATCGTACGCACACACGCGCACGCACCTTGCCGCGCGCCATCAGGGGTGTTGCTTTATTGTGCGACACTGCTTTCAGGGCCCGCCCGATAACATTTTGTTTTTACTTGTTGAATGTTTGATGGATGATGGGCGATGATTGATTGAGCCTTTTTAGTCTTGCTTCCAATTGTAATAGATTTCATAAATGTGATGGGCTTTCGCTGCTTTTCGTATGAGATTTTTGTTGGTAAGTATTTGAAATGTATCGAATCATTTATTATATTTTAAACTAGTCGTCGTTCCTTTGTTGTTTACGTACGAGGGATTGTATAAATTATATTACAGAACCGGCCTGGCTACGACGTTGCTTTTATCGAGAGAAAATTATCGGTAAAATGTGTTCCATTTCCAAATCCCTTTGGGGACTTGTGTAGACAATACAAATCCATACCCCTGTTCTCGGGGACAATTTACATAACTCGTCAGAGACAACCCCTGTTGCAATTTAATCAGTTAATGTATTTGCTCTCGGCGATTTCGGTTTTATGGACTGCAATGGTAATGTTTTAAATGTTGGTTGGTTGGCCAAATGTTGGCTTTGTTGTAAAGTAAATTGAGCAGTCGGCAAACATTTGTACAACATTTTTGTTTATAGCTGAAATCCACTTATTTATTAATGTAATCGACTCGAGTTTAAATTGTACAATTGGAGCAATTACGTGATAATATGCTGCTTATAATTTGTCACTTACTGAACTAATTTTATCAACGTATTTATACGTAAATAGATTAAAAGAATAACGTCAAACAATCACACACATAAACAAAAACAAGTAAGAAATGTAATAATTGAATCTGAATTTAATTGGGGAGAACCCGGACCCTTGGGGTGAATTCAGCCAAAGTTTGGGAAAAAATTTATATCTGACCAAGTTGAATGTAAAGTTGGATGTATCAAATGTCACTCAGATAGGAGAAGGCAATTCAGTGAGCGCCATTGTCCGTACCATCCGGCACCTTTATACAATTTTATTGGCTTTCTGTGCTATAAAACTTTAGACCAAAGGAATTCTTCTTAACAATCCCGAATGCTGGTTTCCTCGAATTTCTTGATCCGATATTGTACTGCGTAATTCTTTGTGTTATTTTTTTATTGCGGTGCCTTTTTGTTGGTTCTTCTACTTTTTATCTTGTAACTTGTTAGGTGGATTGGGCAATACGCATGTGGATTTATTCATTTGCGATAAATTTTGTTTAAAACTTCATAATTTAAAATTATTCTTTGGTTCTTAGTTCTATTTCAGATTCTGCTTGAGCTCTTCATTATCTAATAACCAAAACATATATTTAAAATATGATTGCAATTCACCTTCAGTTATCGATTGAGAGACACCAAGATGACATATTTTAAATTTATTTTTTACAATAGTATTATATACTTTATGAACTAAAACTCCCGCCATCACAGTGTTTAGAAACGTTATCCCATTTCACGTAAATACCATTTGCTGCCGTGCTCGTGAGTAGCATTCAAAAATAGCGTACCGCAGCTGCATTTGAGACCCGAGACAGTCAAATATAATAAAGACTATGATATATATGTACAATTTCGGTTCATATGAAGTCTGGGACAGAATGCTATATTTTTAGTACGTATGCTTTGCTTAACTGACCTAGGTGAAAGAAAGGGTGGTATCAAATGAAATGAACATTTCGTAAAGTTGTCGAGTAATTAAAAATTCCGTGGACTCGACGAAGAACAGTAGTAATTTGCAATGATATCTTTAAAACATATACAGTAAAGATAGAGCCGTTTCCAACAAGACTCGTGTTTGTCCAACTCAATTTATCTGTGAAAAAGAAAACAATAAATAGTGTTTAATATTGACCGACTCGCGGTCGACAGTAGTGCAAATTGAATCGACACGTGAAAAGCTGAATAATTTTTTGAGCCTCGTAATTACGGACTTCACTAAAGGCGAATCTCATTTTCCAGCTTTTTGCTCACAAAAGGTCTCATTCAGTCAAGCATGTTGGAACGGATAATTCATGAATGCCAAACGAAATTTCCTAAGTTTCGTCGAAGTTCAGGATGGGGCTGCGGTACAGGGGTTGAAGCCCATAATACTTGCTCCAATAGGGTGTACCGGCACCCCACTTGGCCGTCACGTACAATGCTACGTGCCCTGTGCTGGCTTAATTGACATTTGTTTGTACCTTTTGTACTTTAAGGCGTAGAGTATGGATACGGATTTCGCCACGCGTATAAGAGCCATGATTTACTGTGTCCGGACTAGTGTGAGTGAAATTCAAGTTTGTTTGTATGTTGTATCTATATAAGATAAATACAGCTTCTATATTAGTGTTAATTTATTGTGTACGAGATTTTGCCCGCGGCTTTGCTCGTTTTTATCTAGATCTTGTCAAGCGTAGCAATCAAACTTATATTCGCATTTATAATATTAGTTAAAATATATTTTCTCACTCTCCTTAAGATGCACAAAATCCATATGTTAAAGTTTTTGCCGATGTACTACATGCTAAATTATCAGGACGATATCATTTTTTGTTTAGTGCTTACATAATGTTTGTCGAAATGAAACAGAATTCTAGTTTATTATCTGCATAAGCAGAAAATAGCACCACATTGTCTCAAGTGTACGCAAATTAGTCACGTTGAAATAAAATAAATGTTAACAAAATAATACAATAGACTGCGCTAGACTATCTCTGCTAAATACAATATATAACATAGTATACAAAATGAATGGCGATAAATTTCGCAGCAAGAAGTTTACATTCAATGGACAATCAGTTCGTCTTGCAACCATGAATACTGAAAAGTAACTAAAACTGTTCTGAAATAATATTAATTTAACGAGTAACAGTCGCGTAAACGTGAAAATAAACTTGTTAGATTTAACTTCGTGATGATAACGGCTATATACAGCAGTTGCTTTTTTTAATACTGCTATATTGAAAAGCAACTGCTATCTAAATCAGTGCAGCACTTAAAGCTAACATTCGTACCCATTAAGCGCATAAACGTCGTTACGTTTGGCATTTGTGACTATGTTTCCGCCATGACGGCTTCAAATATGTGCAATCGTCACATTTGTGCACATCTGCGGGCACCCAGGAGGCGCATTACAGCCTAAATACGCCCCCACATCGATAATAGTATCTTATAGTCGAGATTTATAGTCCCAAGTCGATGTTATTATTTATAGCTCGGACGTGATTAGGGTAGGTTCACAGTGCGGGATTCGATGCAATGCTATCTCGGACACTGACCTGTTTAAAATATTTTGGTCACAGATTAATTTGAATATTATCAATTTGAAAGTGTTGTGAAAATTCTGGCCATTAATTTCCGAATATTATTATTACTTAAAAGCAGTGGATTGCTTTCTAAAATGTAGGTTGTTAATGGTAATGTTGTAGATAAGAGTGTGTATATTTACATTAAGAAACTATGCCTAATTGACTATGAGTAATAAATATACATATATATATATAATAGCTTATTGACAAACTTTACTGTAACTTTTTAACTAATATTATATATGAGGAATTGTGTATGTTTGTTAGTCAAGCTTTCACGTAGTAACGTAACGACGAATTAAAACAATTTGTGCATAGATATTGGTTATGATATATGAATAAAAAGGAGCAAAGCCGCGGGTAGCCTAGTATAGTTTATAAGCCAGTTGTCTGTATTCGTATTATCATTTTCGCATTTGGCATCTTACTAGTCACAACAATGAAAGAACACCTGATCCTAAAACGACTATCTGCCGATCGCACACAATTATACGAATTAATATTTTAAAGAAAATAGACTCTTTATTTCCATTAGTATATTCGTATGGGCTACACGATTATATATAGTTTTTTTAATGACTTGTAAGTCTTCACTTTTTTTTTTTTTTTTTTTTTTTTTTTTACGTGGGGGAATGCAATGACGCATATCCCTCCGCGGGGGCGGGCGGAGGGATTATGTCGGACTCGCCGGGGTAAAGAAAGATGTTGAAAATATAATGTACCTCCCGGGATACCGACTAAACCTACCACGGTGTTCCTCGACACAACCACTATCGACGGGGCTGCGCGAATCGCTTTCGCATGCGGTCGCGACCCCGCCGAGGTTTCGGCCCGCCGTATGAAACGGCAGGCCACTACACAAAATACCTACCCAAACTAGGCACTTCCGACATTATAAAAACCCTACTGTCTCCCCCCTAGAGGGGAGACGGACTCGACACAGAGGCGCGCGTGGGAACACGCACGCCGCCTCTCGGACCTGGTGCTGAACGGATAGCGGGCAGGCCCACAAAGCCCGCTACCCCCAGGTCAAACCTCAGGGTGGCTGGAGGTCATCGCGCGCCCTCCGGCGCCCGGCTCTGCGGTTGGGGAGAGGGTTTAAACGCTCCCTCTCCCGCTCCGCCGCCTCCTTGATGGAAATTACTTCCTCACAGAAGGAGGCGACGGCGTTCCACGTCCTCTCACTCCGGACCATAGACTGAACTACGGCCGGGAGCGAGAGGACAACCGATCCGACTGCCGCGATCAACTCACGGCGCTGCGATGCCCAGGCGGGGCAAATCGCCAAAGTGTGCAGCGCCGTGTCCTCTATAACGTCGCGGCAGTCGCCGCAGTGGTGACAACCGGGCGTCTCTTGCCGGCGTATACGACACAGGAACTGGCCAAAACAACCGTGGCCAGTCAGTACCTGTGTCAGCCGGAAGGTGAGGGCGCCATGCCGCCTCTCCAGCCACTCCTCAAAAACGGGACTTACCGCCACGATCGTGGCGTGCCCAAAGTCTTCACTTAACATATCTTAAAATCACTAACCTTAAAAAAGTTAATCGCCGGGTTTTAATAATAAGAATTGAAATAATGATAAGGGATAAAGTTTTTTTTACTCGCATGTTATAATCCTTATGGAGAGACTATACATATATGTATATTATACACGGATTCGGATTAACTATCCACAGAGCAAAAATTTTTAGCGATCTGTATCTTAAAAGGGAATACCGAACATTTATAGGAACACTTCGATACCCTTTTGTCCTGTTTTACCTGACAACCCTTAAACTCCAGAATATCAACCTGAAATTTATATCAAAAGACATATCCAAAAATTACCAAATTGTCTTCATAATTACACATTTTGTAGTTACACTCCTTTATTACAATTGACCTTAGAAATATATGGACCATCAAATCTCTACTTTAAAATTAACTATTTGCACGTAGGAGCTATGTAATATAAATTTTATTTTGAAAGTGAAGTTAAGCGGTATACGTGTCCGGAGTAGTTAGTCTCAGGTCACACAAGTTGTAATAGTTGCAGGGAGTTAAACTGTTGGCGCGATCGCGTTTTAAGTGGACGCCATTACACTACTACAAATGTTTGTAAAGTTCGCTTAAAACTATACATGTACGTGAAGTTTTGTGCTATGTAACCGTAAAGTGAAGTCGTGAGAGTCTTGTATGGATACCATGCATTATTGAGATCATAAAACATAATTATATAGATTTATCGTATAAAAATATAGATTTACCCTTAAACACATCATTCCTTTCGTTCACACTTTGTACGGGAATAATGAGAACACAATTTTAAGCTTACAATTATTCCCGTTTTATTCCACGGTATCTGTATGTCGTCTCGTCAACAATACAAAATAGGCTTACACGAACCCAATAATGTTTGCATTTAAATGTGAATGAATCACATTTACGTAATTCTACATGATTTCTTTAACAATATACAACCTCTTAACCGTTCAAACATAGCGCTTGGGAATTGAACGTTTGGTATTGAATCGATACTGTTAAATAATCGTTACTTGATTTGTATCTTTTTTATTACAATTGGAAAATATTTGTATTAATTAGTATTCTGCGCGTAGATATGAGATATTAAAAAACAAAAATTTGTCGAATGTAACTCTTGAATGAGGCGAATTCTTTCTTTCAATTTATTCGTAAAGTTTAAGAGTTAAAATGATCGTTTTATTGTTTAATTTGCCAGTATTACTTTATACCTACTAGGATGTATTGTACATTTATGTTTAAAAAATGTTCGCAAAAACGATAAGTGTGCGGTATATCGTGCTATACTTTATATTAAGACTTTACGACAATTATTGTGATCACGCAAGCTTGGAACAATTGTCTCTTGAGATCGACCCTAAAATACACAGAGTATTCACAGTGAAAAATGTTTACTTAGATAATGTAATCATATAAAGTTAACCTTATATTGAATGTCTCTGGTAACTACATAATGACGGGCCTTATGTATTTTTATTTTATTTATTTATTTAGTTTTACAGAAGGCTTACGGACTAATTAAAACTATGAAATATAACAATTATTAACATTTTCAGTTTGCCAATTAAAAGCCCTTAATTTTTAATAGTAGATAGTAGATACAAATATTGATTATAAAGAATAAGTAGGTATGTATATTGTAAGAAGATTTCCTATTGATATCTATTTACTAACAAATTTTTGATGCGACAATTAAGGTAAGCTAATTTGTCCCTAATACCTATATATGATCTTGTGGTACATATATCAAAGGAGGTACATATATATAAGTAATATCGTCGGAATTGTTATTAATGCGCGTGTAACAGTGTCGTATGATAGCAGCACTTAATGAGCTCATTTGCTTAATACACAAGTTATTCGTAAGCTGCCTTAATATTAATTATTATACCACAGCAAGCGATGGAGCCCTAGAAATAAAGTAGATTAGCAAAGTCACTCGCATGTTTGGTTAATAAATTTAACTTTAAGTCTAGAAAAAGCCATGAAGATTCTTTATTTCGTATAAAGAATCTTCATGGCTTTTCCCACTAGATTTTACTTACAGCTTCGCTCACGTAAATGTAGTTAAGGTTAGATAAGTAACAGTATTTTTTCCTGGACTAAAGATACGCTATGTCCTTTTCTGTTCCCCTGACAACGTGTATGCGCAATTTCATAATGTTTGGTTAAGCAGTTACGGCGTGAAAACATAACAAAGAAACTCACATTTATAATATTAGTCAGGTTTTCATCATCGGTGAAACGCATAAGGCGTAAATATGTAACTAATAATTAATCAATAAACACAGTCTCTCAGTCTCTTATTTATAATATTAGTATGAATAAAACAGATGAGTACTATTTCATAACAAAGACGCGAAGCACAGCAAAAACTTGTATGTTAAGGAAGCTCTGCTGTCTGATCTCTTGGGACTGACGTCTGTGCAAAACGCCAGCATTTTATTAAACTAAGGCCATACGTAACGTACGTTCATACGTAAACAAAATAGAAAACTAGAAGTGTGTGTATATTGCCCTGACTTCTATACCAAAATTATAAATGATATTTCTGAGATTTATGTAGAAATGTTAAGTATACGATACTTTCATTCGATATTTTTAATAATAAGAGCATATTATTATTTCACTGAGCTTATTTCATAAACACATTTTCATGTATGTTCCAATAAATGGAAATATTCGCATGTGTGTGTATAAAAACCATATCTACTATAAAGTTAAATTTACTTTACTTTCACTATAAGGTACTATAAAATAACCATAAAAACAAAGCATTTTCAATACAAAACACTTGTAAAATAATAATTACAGAATGTATGGTTGGCGTGTTTACCACCGCAATGCAGTTATCTGGGTAACCCGTACGTACCCATTGGGACATGGGGTACTAACGAACACTACGCTAATCGCATTCATTATTAAACCGTTTAAACTTACCCCAGTTAATAATTGTGAAATTATAGCATAATTAATTTAAGCTTTTAAACTGCACGTAGATAGCGCCATTGTTGCTTTTAATTTTAATTGTGTACAATCAGCCAAGAAAGTGGTCTATCAGATTTGACAAAAGTTTCTGTGAGATCTGATTACCGCTAAGGTTGACATTTCTAACGCAGGTAACACATGGCATGACGTAAATATAATACATGATAAAGAGTGCAATCGTCACTGTCGTAATATTATTGCAAGGAGAAATCGACCTTGTTGTTTCATGACGATCAAATGAACCTCATTCGTAGGGTGGTAGACCACATTTTTGGCCGACTGTACACAAATACACATTGAATATATGACCTGTTTCATAATACAACATTGCAAAGCCTACTCGACGTTAAATATTGGGGTGTGTTATATGGCTGCTCATTACTCATACAGTTCAAAGAATATACTTTCAAATTGATGTGAAGATTATTATCTACTATATATAATTAAAACCCAAATATAAGGTCTTATGAATAGATGTGCTATCAGCAGAAGAGTCAAGTTCTTTGACGCTTAAACTTTATTGATTGATACTACTGCTGTCACAAATATTTATGAGAACAATTTAAAATATGAAGGTCGTATGATAGAAAATATGCTGGAATAAAGTTATTATCTGTGTAATAATGATAAGAAACTATCGATCGACCACTTTTAAAACGAAAATGTCATTGTTATATTTTATATGTAAAGGAGTCTTTATTCGCTACTCGCGTTAGCATATGTAGTTTGTAGCTTCCTTGTAAAATTCAAGACGTGTTGAATTTTAAAATGTAGAGAGCACATTTTGTAAATGTTTCCTTACATCTTTGCATTTCATCTAAATTGTGCATAACTCATTTCATGTGAAAACTATAAAATATAGTCGACTATAAACTCTCGACACGACATTTTAAAATCTGCATTTCCCAAAACCAAGAAATCCTTTTAGCCAACCTTTGCAGCATGAATTTTCATAAGAGCGGGTGAAACACTCCGTGTTTTCCAACAACGTAATACCGTGTTACTTACTATATCAGTTTTCTATTCGGGGCTTAGCACTGAGGAACACTGTGGCGCCTGTGTTCGCCACCGGAATCCGGTACAATGGAGCAATACACGCGATGTATGGTGAAGTAAAATTTGTTGATATTTTCACCTTTAGTTGGTAGTAGTAAAGTTTAATTTAGCTAAATAGGAAAAAAGCAATATGCTTTCATGTCACTGTAATGGCATGTCAATTGAACTTTCGTTTATCTTATACAAAACTTAAAAAGCATACCTTTTTGCCGCTTCGTGTATTCTTGTTACGAAAACTACAATTGATTTTGGCTCACTTACATGTGATTAACGCTATTTTATTTAATTAATAATTACATATTCTGTATGTATTATCCTTTATGAAATTTGCTACACGATATAATTATTTATGAAGTACTATAAAACATGTGCAATATAATTTCATACTATTTTTATAGCAATAAATTTGGAGGTCCAATGTTTAAAGGTTTTCCTCAAAATAATAGACCTTCAGAATTCCGATGAGTTTATTTTTAAACGTTGATTATGATATCACATTTGACCGGTAGACCGGTAAGTTTATAAAAACTTGACTCCGGAAACTTGCCTGGTATCATAAATCATCAAACTGGACTACATTGTTCAATCGAAATTACCATTCACGATCAATTTGTCTAAAAATTAATATTCAAAACTTTTCGCTTAAAATGCTTCCCCATTTGGGTAATACTGGACCTTGTATATTATTTACCCCATTCTTACTACATAATTACCCGTTTTATTGCAATTTAGTTAGTTTTAATTATTGAAAAAAGGTATTTTATTTTTCGTGTTGGTGCTGGATTAATGAAAGCTTTAGTTTATGAAAATTTTTATATTACACTGGGTCAAAAATATCGTAACTTGACAAAGCAATGCATTCCTCGTGAGCTGCTTTTCACTAAGAAATTCTTCCCATAGTTCAAACATGAAAGCGGTCTCGACTTATAACTCGCAATACTGTTTAAACTGCAGTAAAGAATTTTCGTTTTTAATTTTAAAATCCGAACGCCGCATTCAAATCGCGTGTAAACGAAACGTAGTTGCAATACTTTTGTTTTGACTCAATCACGCGAAGACGGCGAAAATGGTTCGCTTTACGTGAACCTGATAGTATAATTTAGTTTTAGTTTGCAACTTTTTAATATTGAACACGGCATTAGTTGGTAAATTACTTCATTATGCCGTCCGGTTACCGCATGACATAGTTACGAGGTTATAACCTTATACGGCTAATGTACTGCATCAATCTCTGTAAACACATTAGTAATAAAAGTACTGTTAGCTACTGTATACAGGGAACGTATTGAATTCACTGGTTTTCGAAAAGAAATAAAGTGTATTCCTTTTTTAAAGCAGTCAGTTATATATGTATATTATCTTTTTTAAATGATTAGAATGTTATTAAAATTCTTTTTTTAACAGTAGGTACGTTACATTTGTGAAACCAATGCAGTCTGTTGCTGGTATAACGTATGTATGTGATCGACTTTTAACGTAATATTCATTCGATGCGTTCATCGCCTCATTAATGGAGAGTGAAAAATTAAATGCCACGAGTGAG
Organism: Catocala nupta; assembly: GCA_963675205.1. Taxonomy (NCBI): domain Eukaryota; kingdom Metazoa; phylum Arthropoda; class Insecta; order Lepidoptera; family Erebidae; genus Catocala; species Catocala nupta. The sequence goes on from OY776094.1 coordinate 11,597,198, forward strand.
TGACTGTATATAAAGTGGGAAAGAGAGGCAGACAGTCTCTCTAACAGCCAATATCCGGTCGATCAGCTGTGCTACGGAAACAGCTGGCAACTTGAGTGAGCTAGAGCGTCATTCATTCTCAACGATTTTTTTCGAATGACTAACGATTTTGCGTCTGTAACGAATTTGGTCCGACATTTTTTGTACACGTGTGTGTGCCAAAAAAATTGCTGTCAACTGATAGTGTTGTCGTTACGTAGATGTTTTTCGATTTGTTTCAGCGACACCCTTTTATTGGCCTATTTTCACCTGATATTTGATAGATATGAACGACAGTTGACTGGGTCGCATAGCTTTTCGAAATTAGATTAATATTTTTCTGTCGCCCTACTATTTTTATTGTCAGACGAATCGGGTCATCTAAAGATCAGTGGAGTCTGTAATGTAGCTTTCTCAGTGGTAGTAAGTTTAAGGTTCTAGATCTCAATGAGGCACGTTCTGAACCATCTGGCGCCGTCACTTCAGAATTCCCTCACCTTCATCCCCTTATAAATATTTCGCTTAGAACGATGCAGCAACGTGACAGCCAAACGAATGCTCTTATTAATTATTAAAATCCTTACTTCACACAATTTGAATCTTATCTTCTTTATAATAGAGGTTAATTTGTATCGTTCTGACTGTAATTAAAAGTTTGCAAACGACATTCCCGCGTTCTGTATGGAGTGTTTCTAGTTCCATCCAGCTTCTGATTAATATGTTAATCTGGTACGTCATACTGTCTTAATGCAGTCTCTTAGTTTTGGTATATACCGAGCGAATACGACGTTGTATAAATTGGCAGCTTTGTGTTGCTGATTCTGCGGTTTTCTTAAATACAGCAACACAATGCAGGTACATTACTATTAAAGCTTTCAAAATTCAATTAACATTCTGACGATTGTTTTGTAAACGTGCCCCGATTCCGATTGGGAAAATTAATAGATATTTGTAATAATTCAAAACTAAGTTCAATCGATTCGTCTCGACAACTGGTATCGCCGTCTATTCCGGACATCTGTTGTTTCAAACAAAAGTAATCATACGGACGCTCGTTATACACTGTTCTGCGTCTAAATGCCGCTTTGCAAATGACACGTTCCAACGTTAACGTTCGCGATTTGAATACCGTTCGCAATTCAAACGATACGACAGTTGGGAAATGTGTCTGCCATGTTTATTTTCCCCAATCGATATTTAAAACAAATAGTACTTAATAAAGTTGCTATTTTTATACATTCTATTACGTTTAATTGTTTTTGTTGCCATGAACAAACTTATCTCATTACAGCGTACGATCAACAAAATTTCCCATTCGATTAGAGCACTGCGGAAGATTTGGCGAAGATTAGGCGCGAGAAGCAATCAAGATAGGTGTTGTCGTTATATTTGATTGAGCCGTACCACATTTCTGTGTACTAATTACCGGCCTCGCCAGCTATTAAGTCCATTGTGGCATATTGCGCAACTTTAGATTATTACAAGTATTGCATACGATATCGAGTATCGATTGTGAAAACGATTAGGAATTTATCTAAATAGTGTTATGTTGGCTGTCCTGAGTTTGTTACTTACAAATTAAGTAAATATTTGATTTAATTAATATTTGGTTTGCAAACATCATATTGTTACTAGGCGTCTAATTAATATATTCACTCATAATTTTTCTACTTCGAAATATAGGGGAACCAGTAGTCCCCAAACATCCTGACTAATGGTGAGCACTTCGTAGCTTGCCACAAAAAGGACCGAAATTTTAGTTCAATTTTACCTCTGCCCACATTTTTGTCCAAGAACTAAAGGTGTTAAAGAAATTGTATTGCAACGCTAACAGACAGTAAACAAGCATTGTCTCAGACGAGCAATATTAAGTCTTATGTCTTTGTAGTAAAGTCTTTTTTTAAACTTACCTTTTTTGCTGTCACACATAACAAAGTTCGCCGGTCTCATCGAATTCCCTACGCGAGCTGACACGTTCGGAAACTGGTAACTCACATTAACGAGTATAGTCAAAGTTGTGTTCGGAACGCAACGTTGTCTTGGGAAAATATATATCGTTGTTTTTCACATCGCTAGTGTGTGATTATACAAGTTTGCTCGTAATAAGGACTCTAGACCGCCCTTCTATGCCATAAAAAAGTAAATTTCTTTATTTAACTTGCATTATAAGAGCGAAAGATGCCTGTGACAGAAATGAGAGTTAAAAATAAAATTCTTTAAACCTCTCTGTTTTTAAATTTACTCTATCGTACTGTATCGCGTAAGAAAAACAATGAAACGACAAATACAAAACTATCTCAGAATCAAACAATGATTTCTACCGCTTGGGATTCGAACCCAAAACACCATGCGGCCTAAAAGCAAGATGACCATTCAAACTAGCGCGCCAAACTGTAATAATTTATAAATATGCTTGGATATTTGTTCCTCAGTTACAAGTAAAACGTTGAAGGATTTCCATGAAAATATACGCTGTTTTTATTCCGATATATCTTCCCGTAGTATTTACGTAGGCGAGCAGAGTCACAGAACCTAGCTATATATATTTTTTGAGTTCAGCAAAAAGGAAACAGGAAAAACGAGGCTGTGTTTTTACTACCGTCGTCTGTAATACGACCATGGTAAAATGCCCGTATTTTTACAGCTAAACTAAATTATACAAAATCAAAATTTTATTCCATATTCCAAAGAAGAGACCAAAAATCCCCTAATTAGAGTATTTAGCTTAATTAGAAGGAAATTTATTCGGCATTCGCTTGGAATTTTAATTTAGCACTAAAATACCGCCAGCGCATTCCGTTTTTATTTTAAAAATAAAACTTCTTTACTGCTCTATGAAGTTATGACACATAACAATAATTATAAAGTGTCTTAATAGAGTTTTATGTTTTAATGGCAGCCAGATCTGTTTTCGTAAAGTTTGGTATGTCTTATGAACAAGTTTATTACTAATAAACGGCAATTCATGTTAACAGAGAATCTTGGTTTTGAATATCAATACTTATTTGTCCGGACTTCGTTTGTGAGTTATTTCAATAACAAGCTTTATTAGTACTTAAAAATAATATAAGGAAAATCATAATCATTGTTTTAAATACTACTTATAATTTATTTGTATGATGTAATTATCTGAAAATTTATTTAATGACTTTATTTATAAAAAGTTCTGCCTCGAACCATTTAAAGGTAGTGTGTTTGGTTTGTGTGAATTTGATTGCCATCCAATTCTGTTATTTAAAACTCATACCAAACTTATTAGTTAATCGTACATTAATTTTAAAACGCAATTATTATAATGGAAAACATAAAAAAATCTTTATAATATTCTACGTTTCAGCTATATAATTCTTAGTATCTAAAGAGCAGTAAAAATATTACTCTTATAATAAAACATTTTAGAGCCTTTGTGAAATATTCTTTTGATAGCGTATTAACGTATCATTTTATTTTTTTGCAGGTAAGTATCTTCTTCAAGATTGGAATTAATCAGACGGATGGAGAAGTCAAACGCAATGAAGTTATATGTATGTTTAATCTATTTGAAATTAATAAAACACCTACACATACACACTCACACACACACACACACACACACACACACAATCACACACACACAATCACACACGCATTCCCTGACGCAACCACACGCAAACAAAATTCGTTGCTAAGAAATAGGATTTCGGATAAATCTTAGTAATTACATAAATGCATTTATACCTGTTGCCCGAAAGGGTAGACAAAGAATAAGGATTTCCACCAAATGCATTCCCGGCATGGCTCCTGCTTCATTCAATCTTATATCATTATTTACTTACAACCTTGTCAAACTATTCTATTAACTTTATAACTATTTTTCAATATTTCTCCGATTTGGTCAGAATACGTTCTGGTAAGTCGAACCATTCGCCTCTACTATACTCAGTATCGCATATAGTGCCCGATTCCGTGATCGAGCTTTAGCTCACTTTAGTTCTTGGTTAGCATTTGGTTCTGTCTATGTGTGACGACTGTTTTCTCGGTGTATTGATTTGGACATCTGAGTCTTTGTAATCTAGGCTACGTTGCCAATTGTAATAGATCGTTCCGCGGCACAGTCGCGTAACTACATAAGTCAATATTTACAAAAACAATACAGCCATAATACCTCGCTTATAGTTTCAATCTGTTTACTCAGGAGACATTCATCATCAAAGACAAATAAAATAGAAATAGTTTAAATTCTCGACGCAAACATAATGTAAAATGTTTACAATTATCCAATTAGGAGTTGTTTACACTTGGCAAATAGACTTAAGAACGATATAGACCTTTGATTGAAGATGTTTATGTAAACTAAAAGCTTTTAGTTTGGTACATTTATTCATATTTATCAGAGGCGCCGATTTCGTTGTTGCGTACTAAATTTACTGAATTGACAGCCGAAATATTAACTAATATTGTGAACGTGTTTGATAATTTTGATCTTTTATGTAGAAAATACGGCAATACTAGATTTTTTTAATGGACCGGTGACGAAAGAGGCTCTTGTTTGTCAGTTACTGAACGTATCTCAAAATATATATTTTTATACTAATGAGACTGGTCATCTGTTACTTTAGTCACATTCTAGACAACACTAGATCATTCTATAATATTTACGCCCGACAAAAACAGTCGTTCCAATACCGGTACCGTTCCCATACCCATAGCAAGTATACTGAAAATAGAAGCAAGAATTAGTCATATACAATATAATCACGCCTCTTTCACTAGAGTTGCAGGCAGAGACTATCAATGTCTACTGGCTACAAATCTTGAATTCTTTCTTACTTTAGTCAAAACTCATTACATTCTTCTTGCACGCTCGTCCGCTTAAGGTTCCTTCAACCATTCTCCAGAACGTCTCTGATTTCCCAGATAATATTTGCCTTGGCCTTCTACACTGAGAAGAGGCCCGTGCCCAGCAATGGGACATTTTAATACAGGGCTGGTATTATTATATATTCGTCTTGATCTTCCTCTCTCGGCTGTGACTTTCACAAAAGCTTTATATACTGTTTTAGTAAATATTTTCGTCCTTTACCTTTAAGTATTAAACATATTCCGAATAATTTTAGTACGATGTACAACAGAATTGGAGCTTTGCTTGTTAGTTTAGACTGTTTAGTTTCTCACACTATCAATTTTGAATGAACACTAGTTTCCACTACAATTATATCTAAATACAGATTGTTTGTGTATAATTTATGTGTTTATTTAAGATTTAGGTTTCAGCTAGAGATTTTAATTACGATTTCATATCAAAGTTTAGATGTATAGCATTATTTTTGGGATACGCAGGGATGTGTTACACATACAAGAGTCTATTTTAGTCATCTATATAAATAAATAAAATTGAATTGTCTGTTTGTAATGTCAAAATAACAGCTTTTTACTAAATGTATACGCAAGTATATACGCTACTTATGTATATCAAAAAATCTATTTTTAATAATTTTGTCTGTCTGTTTGTTTTGGCTAATCTCTGAAACGGCTGGACCGATTTGTCGGGACTTTCACTGGCAGATAACTCATGTAATAAGGAGTAACTTCAGCCTACTTTTATTTTCGGAAAATATTAGGCCTCACGAGAAAAGGTATTAAAACATTTTTGGTAAATTTCACGCTGAAGAAGTCGCGGGTAACAGTAGTAGGAATTTATAATCCGTTTTGCTACTGATAATTTATTTACAGAAAAATCTAATAACACTGTCCGTAATATCTTTATCCACCGACCTTAACCAAATGTTCGGCTAGATTTCAGCTCACTACGCAATATTCTATTGATACGCAAATATAAATCAGATAATTTTGATAGCCAGCTTTAGAGCGAGAATTAACAGCGTATTTATTAACTGGTGCGAGAGAGACGGCGATACGTCATTACAATGTATTCCAAATTCAATTTGCAGGGAGCGTTTAGATTCATTACCTACAATTTCGTATTTTAGATCTCCGTTGAATTTTAATGGTGGCAATTTGCGATGGCGTGTGACGTTATCTTTGTGACGTAACCATCGCTCGCGAAAATGATTGTCTATAAGCCGTTAATTAATATTAGATGAGGTGGTAATATGCGTCGCCTATGTGCGTGACGTCATTGTACATGTTTATAAGTCAACTAGTATAATAAATTTGAAAATGTATGTTTCTTATTTCATGTCGAAAGCAATGAAGCAGCACGACTTCTTTATTGAAGTCGTACTTAATTATAGATGAGATGTGTATGCTTGTGACGTCATAGTATATAATAGATAGCCAATAAAAAAAAAGAGTGCTTATTTATCTTTTCTTTGTTCAAATAAATTATGTTCAGCAAAGGGATACACTACTGTTCTCTTCTTACTGGATTGATATTTCCGATATTTATACTACCCAAGCTAGCATAATATACAAGGTATACCTTCATAAATTATAGCTTATAATCTTCACGGATTAGGCAGAGGACTGGGCTATATTAGGTACCTTTTGTATCCACATTTCGTTGGTTATGTTTAAGTTCAAAATAATAGAGAGAGCGGCCAGTACCGTTGGCCGAGTACAATTCGAATTTCGTAATTTAACATATTCCAAATTTGAATATATAACAGACAATTGTATCTACTTCAGTGTTCTGTAATAACTGCATCAAAGCTAACATATAAAACAAAAAAGAAACATTCTAAACAAGAAAAGAGGCCTAATATCGGGAATTTGTATAAAAATATGGTGGCAGCGATATAAAAAGCCGTCAATAAACTCGGAATAATTCAAGCCGGAATTATTCAAATTTGGAATCTAATCGAAAATTTATTCGTAATAGCGAACATAGGGATGGGATACATTCATGTAGGGATACATTCGTCGAGTGGTTGAATCGGTGGGATTTGTATGTGTGACGTCACTCGGCGGCCGTTTGTATAACATGTATGTGACGGATTACAGGGTAACGTGAAATAACGTGACATCTGTACGGCTCGCGAGCTAAATCAAAATTATACGTTTTGTGAATGAGAGTACAGCACTGAATTATGTGGGTAAAAAGGAAAATAAGGTTACATTTTCATTGAGTGGTTTTCGTGGAAGTAAGTTTATTATTTTAACCTTTCGCCAATTTATTAATTTAGATATATGGATTTGACAGTATGTAACTGGATGTACTTTTTAAAAAGCTATTAATAACTAGTCTATACGAATCCTAAATAATATTATAAATACGATCGTGAGTCTGTTTGTTTTTTACGCTTTTATGCCTCAATTACTCGACTGATCATCATGAAATTTCGCATATACTTTGTCAGGGGTACAGAAAAGGACATAGAGTACCTGTCATCCAGAAAAAGTACTGATAACCTACGTTTACGCGAGCGGAGCCGCGGGCAAAATTTAGTAATATTATAATTTGTCAGTTTATATGTAGTGTGTCATATCGGAAACTACTAATCCGATTCTAAAATGTCTTTTACTTGTAGAAAGTTAAATTATACCTAATCAACGCAGGTTATGACCTAATGACATAAGTAGGTACCGTACAAGCGAGACTAATCCTACTTAATGTTTTAAATGTGAAAGTTTGTGATGTTAGGATATTTGTTTGTTACTTAATCACGGTTAAGCCTTAGAACGGATTTGAATAATACTTGACTCAAAGAAAAAACATGTCCTGGATTGAAATTAAACTACTATATACGGCTTTTATCGCGTTGTTTATTTATCACTGTATTACATAATTTTGAAACTGTTACACTACTACTACTATTGAATTTTACTAATTTATAAGCTAATAAAATTATTAAAACTATTTATATATTTAGGTTTACACTTTTCCCGACGTTTCGGTTGCTTTTCAGCAGCCACGGTCACGGGGAGTCCCGTGTTAAATAAACAACGCGATAAAATCCGTATATAGTAGTTTAATTTCAATTAATAACATTCACGTAAACAGAAGACAATATTCTGTCCTGGATTACCACTTAGTATCTTTTAACTCGGAACTAGCTTTTAAACGTAGGTAAGGTTATGTTTGAAACAGATGTTTATTTTTTAAATAAAATATAACCTATGGTACTCGGTGATAATATAGCTTTCTAATGACTAAATGATTTTTAAATCGGTTCATTAGATTTTGAGTTAAATCCTTACAAACGAATAAAAATTCAAATCTTTCCTTTTTATAGTATTAGTATAGATGCGTCTCCTATATCCCGAAGAGGAAGACAGACAAGTATTACACCAACATTTCGCCAGCTATCGTTCTACGTCTTACGCAAATGGCGTCTACCAGACACTGCTACCGAGTATTTCTTGACAAAATACCCTATAACGCTGCCCGAGCATCAAACCTAAGACCTTATGCACAGCATCCACTGCTATCACTGCCACTGATCCACCAAGGTAGCTTCCAAACTCAGAACAACCATTTGTGGACCACACAATTTTTTGTCCCGTGTGGGATTCGAACCTACAACTACGAGCAGTGTGACTATTTAAACCACTACGTGCAGTCAAAAATTATATAACACATGTATATAACGCTTTATATAACAATAAACAACTATCTTCCATTTACTAGTTAAAGCGGCATTTATAATTCAGGTTGAGGCCCGTCAGCGCTATGATCCCCCGTAACTGGGGATTAACTGGGCAACAGTCACCGGGGGCGAAGTGCTCATCAATCATCGGACTTGTCACGAAACCGCTAACGCATACACTACATTAACTGTTGATTATGTCACACTGATAATCATCTTATTATCTGTACGATATGTGTTATTGATGAATAGGTACTTCTGTGATTGTTGTATTCTGTGTAGCGATGTACGCTATCGACTGGTAATTGGATTTTGTGAGGGTAGTTCACTGCTACTTTAGTGGTTTAAGGCCCGGTTCATGTGTAATGGTTTATAGGAATTGGAACAAAGTGGGTGCCTCGCTATTGCCACTGGCAACTGTTGGTCGAGTATGAGATGATGATGAGATGAAATGAGATGAGTATGAGCAAAAAATTGTGCGTAGCACAAATATTGTTTTGTTCGTGGGTTGTAAAGTTCCGTCTCTATTCCAACAGCGGGAAAAGTCTTAACACATATAGTAAGTGCAGTCTGATTAGCGAAGTACCATCTTACGAAAGATTACAACCGAATATCGTTGCGTCTAGAGGTGTGTAGAGGATCCAAACCAGAGATAAAGGATGTGTTGTCTACAAGAAAGATTTTCTAGCGCTGGCAGCACAGCGTCTTCTTCTTTTTGTATTATTCGAGTACTAATGTCCTTGGTCTTTCTGTAGTTTATAGACTACAGAAATCGATTCCCACCATTTTAACAGTATAAAAATGACAACAGTGTAATATACCTGCACGACGAACTACATGTATCTCGAGACAAATAATTCTTAAGATATATATTTTATGTGCTTCTAGTTTTACCACGAAAAGCTTTACATTTGAGGATAACGCACCATTTTGATTGGTGCCACGTAAATAATAAACGCCAAGGGTGTCACTTTTATCTCGCGACGTATCGCGAAAATGTTCATGCATTATTTATTTACTAAGGACAAGGGATTTGCATTTCTCCGGGGTATATTGAACAACTTTTATGTTTTGTCATTCAATATTAAAGATTAAACTGTATATTGGGAACGTTTTTGGACTTTTCTTAGAAATTAAGCCAGCTTGGGAGAATATAATGAAAGTTTTCATCAAACACTGGTGTTATGAGATTCTGATATTAAGTAGCTCAGCTATCTACATAATTCATAACAGATGTTCAAGTTGATATTGGTAATCTTTTTGTTTCTTTTCAATCATTAAACTACTTTTCAATACCGGTAGAGTCGAAAATAACGGTATACGGTTAAAAAAGTTACCCTTAGGTATAGATGTTCGCAAATCTATTATGTAACAGATTTTATTCCTACCATATATTTGATAATCAATATAAAAATGCGTGGATGAACAAATATAAAACTGGCAAGCTTTTCATATTGCTGCTATTTGCTATTCACAAACGTTTCACTAGTTACCCAATTCACAGCTAGCGTTGTCTACAGTACCAATTTGCAATAATACTTGATACTTCAGGTAAACATAGCGACGACACTACGTAAAAAAATCAGATTTTTCATACATATTATGATCCAATTTGAGTAGAGGTCAAATATCATGTAATAATTTTACCAAAATAATCAAATCTTGTGACGTCACAAACCCCCGTCAAGAGCATCGGTATCCAATATCCAAAAGTCACGTCGCCACGTCGCAACAGTTATCTGTGTTTTTTTAACTGGCAACAACATCCCCCGGGAGGGACACACATTACATAATATCCCACGCCTGGTGCCAAAAATCCACACTTTTTATTTACATCAAAAACTTGGCCTCGTGCATTAACGTGTTACGTGACGTCATAAAACTAGGGATGTCACTGAAATATATTCTCGCTGTCCCTATACGCTCCTCATGAATTTTAACTTTTACAAGCGCTTGGGTGTTTTGAATAATGCGTGTGCGACAACCCTGGGAGCGACGGACTATTTTTAACGCCCGTTTGATCATATCGAGTGTATGATAATCGTTTTTCACTATTCATGTTGAAATGATAATGGTAAATTAGTTACTTATTTTCCATTTGATTTTTTTATTGAGGAAAAGTGACAAAAAAGGAATAATTTACTCTCATGTGGCGTTCTTTCTAGTGTCGTAATCGTTAACGCATGTTCTTCCGGACTTGATTCTAAAATCACGTAGTGTCATTCAAATTTTTTGTAAGAAAATTCTCTGTAGCAGCTGGACTTGCTATAAATCCAGCGCCGTGATATTGATTTAATACATCTCCGCGTATTCTTTTGAGAATACACAGAAGCTACGTACAGAAAACACCGGTGAGATACAACAAACACTTTCGCATTATTATTTCCCTTTGTATCCCAGTTTATCTACTTTCCAAGCAAGTTAAAACGTTAAAATTTAACCGCGTTACCACAACAAAAGGTAAGCAATAAAGAAAAATGGCAGTCGCCACAGCGCACCGAGGTCCATTTATATAATAAACCCACATAAGTCGACTAAAGATACTCGTATCTTTTTTCAACGTACCCACTTCGAGGAAAGGTAAAGATAAATTGTGCTATTTTAGGGACACAACACTAAATTTGTCTGCACGCACCGCCTATCCTTGAAATGAAGATCATTTTTAAACTGACGCACTGAAAGATTAATTACATATCCAGATTTATTAAGCATGCAAATACAAACAGGGGTAGGTATAAGCTATGGGATTTTACTTAACTTCTTTTGATCCCTTGACGTTCTTATGCATGTTAGTTTGTTTCAAACAGGCTTATCCTCGCATATGCTCTGAGCACTAATATTTTTAGATACTCTTCGTCAATCATCTGCAAATACTATTTTCGAATGCCTATTCTACCTTAGGATTTAGCATAGCTTTCTCTACATATTAAAGAATAAGGCAGGGATAAATTACAATCAAAATTCAAGTATTTTTGGAAGTCATTAAAAATATTGCGTTATTTGATTTGGCGTGAAGTACCTACTAAAAATAAAATATAAAACTTTGTTACTAACTAGATCAATTTCAAACTTGTTATGGGCTGCATATTCCACTTACTTATGAGGATATTTTTAAATACTTTCTGGAAGTTTCCACCCTCGGTAAGGCTACGCTATAATTAAGAAGGGGAACGAAATTAGCCCGCTGCACCCAAGCGTAATTTTAAACAAATATCATGGTAAGTTTGTAGTTTCAAACAAATTTAATGATAAAAATGTCTGTAAGGTTACAAATGAAAATAACATCCACAATTTGGGAAATTAATATAAAAATAAAATTGTACTATTTTCGTAAAAAAATTTAAATGACTTACTGTATTAGTAAAAAAGAACTATAGTGCTTTCTGTAATTTTTAAACAAACATGCATTCAATATTTGCTTATATTAATGAATTGTGTATTTTTAACGTTGCTATTTTCTATGAAGTAAGTTTAGATCCGTAAATACAAAATTCCGCAAGCCGAACTCAATTTGAAGTTAAGATTTGTATCGAAACATACGTATTTCGCACAATAGCAGAAAATTGTATAGCATTGTACCCACAGGCTGTGCTTGTTCCCTTTTCAATACAAACTAGAAAGGACTTTATTATATAACAACAATTCCTTTAAGCTTAGAAGGTAGAGAGTGTAGGTTCATTAATATATCCGAATCAGCCAAGTGCCAAATTCACTCTAGCAGCATACAGTTTGTCAGAAACGGACCTTTATCGGATAGATGGCGGTAGACTCGGAATTGGCTTCAAGGGACCCAAACAAACCTGACAGATCATTGGAGACAATTAAACAAGGGTTGGTGTGACCTTTAGTACTTATTCTTATATATGGGTGTGACACAATTGTAGTGAAATTTTTGAACACCGTTCATTTATGTTTAATGCGATTTGTAAAAGGTAGCTAAGAAGTTATATTTTAAATTCAAGTAAAGCAGATATTGGTGGCAAGCCACTCGGGAACACTTAACCAAAATCGGCAAAGAAAACAATTTTCGTTACTTTTTATAACTTTTAGTTGACTCAAACGTAACTATTGCTTCGACTACTTGACATATGTAAGCATGCGGTAATTTTCCAGGTCGATCGAAATGTCCTGGATTCTCGCCGGGCGAAGTGTTATTGATTATTATTAGGTATCGATACTTGTCTATTATACAACTCTTAGCAGCAGCGCATAGTATGAATATGGGCCTGATAATAAACGATAGGTTAAGGCCCTTATTACATAGGAGCTGAAAATCAAAGCTGGCGGAATATGGGTGCAGCCTTCGCCTTTGGTGATATAGGTATAGCCGAGAGATACTGTATATATATAAATAGGCTAGTTATTTACCAGTACACAGGTACTTGGTACCTATTAATAGAAGAACGTAACAAAAATAGCACTTAATCAAGTTACGGGTAACGAATAAGGCGCATCCAGTTAAATGCCATCCCGGAGACCATCGCCCGAGAACCATTAATTGCGATTGGGTCGAAGCAGATTACTGAACCCCGAGAGCCTTTACAAAGCGTCGTAAATCACAAATTGTTTCAAGTAAAAATAGACTTTAGGGTCAAGCTATTAGAGTTTATATTCTTTTGCTGGATATAATGACAATTGAAATGTTAGGGCGGTCCTAGAAAGTTCGGTTACCAATTGTGGTCGCTACACGTAAGGTGAAGTAAAGACTATTATTTTAGGGTAACATGTACTAATTTGGGACCATTGTTAAGAAAGACGGGCTGTGAAAGGTCTTTGGGTTGTATTAAGTGGTTCCTATTTATTATTAGCATTGTATATCCATATATACCTACATACGTAAATGCCTATTAATTTGGACAGAAATATGCTAAAACTCTTTCAGGGGGCTCTTTAAGAACTGCGAGCCTTTCGGTGATGCACATGATACGTCTGCTATGCTTCATGTTAAACTCAGTGTTGTTACTGACCATATCCCGATTAGACTAGACTAGACTTCGGAAATCGAATCTGAGATTTCACAAACAGCTATGAAAGTTTGCTAAAACTTTTCTATAAAGAGTTGGCGTCTGTCTGCTATCAGTAATTTTATTGCTATGAAAAAAGTATTTCAGTGTCTATAATTTATTAAGAATCTAGTCATATAAATAAAATAAGCTATCTAGAGCCCTTAAAGCTTCATAGTTATAAAACTTTACTTATACAAAGTTGGTGCAATTTTATTTTATCTTCAAAGATAAAACAATATTATGTTCGCACGAAACTCTAAATTAATATGCGAAACATGCGTAGAACATAAATTATGTTATAACTAATTAAACTTTTATTATTATCAAGATTATTTCGTTCAGATTGTACGAAGTAATTTCGTGAATTTGGTTAGGCAGTGTATTACCATAAGTATTATAAATAATGTTTGCATTAGTGGCGTAATGGTTGAAATGTTTACCGCTTATGTATGTGTCATAGGTTCTATCTTGACACGGGACAAAAAATAGTTGTGATTTGTAATCCTGTTAATTTATAAATCACCGTGGGTTCGAATCCCAACCAATGCACTACTGTCGAAAATCCACTTCTAACACAAAAATTCTAGCTTAACTGAATAGCATAACACGAATATAAAAAAATTGTAACTCAAATTGCGAGTAATCATAAAAAAAGTTCTTTCTATCCGTTGTTTCAATGTATGTAAAGTCCCTACATGACTTCTTTAAAAAAGTGCATTGTTATTTAATATACTTATGAGAAACGCGATTACAAAAAGAGGTCAATTATATTTTGCTATAAGCTACTAATACGCTTGTAACTACGGGCGGTGCAACCTAGTCGATACCTGTACGTACTTACATACCTGTTCCAAATTATTTGCTTAAAACTACTGACAGTCAGAAATATCTAATCTAACCAGCAGTACTCTGAAACTTTGATGTTCTAGCCAGGTTGTACTGCGAACATGATATCTACAGATTGCGGATTAGATTTATTATTAATTTCGGCCGCAAGTCGTATGATAACTCGCTACAAATGTGCTTAGCCAATCATATGTACAAAACCGCTGACAGACACAGGATATCGATGATGTAGTAATTATAGTGGATACAACCGCAACGTTTCTGCGCAACATTACGTAACGCTGACTAAGCGTACACGTACCCTAACTGTGAATAAAATAAAATAGTAACTATAATTATTGAAAAGGTGAATAGTAAACCGATATTGATCTTGGGTACTAAAGATTTGTATAGTAGGATCAAACTGCAATGACTTTGTTGGTATAACTGCTAGGCATGGTCTTTTTGAGATCGATACCCAAATCGGGCCATAATGCTTTTAAGTATTTCTATCCAAAAAATCTCAATACTAGTCTAAACTCGGGAAGTGGCCCGGACAAAAATGGGGACAAAATCATAACTGGCGCAATCTGGGTGTAATACACTTAGTTATTATACAAACATGTAGGTATAGTGTAAGCTTAAAACATAATTCAATATATTTCTATTTCAAACGAAATATACTAACTCTCTAAAATAAATTTGATACTCCTGATATTATTTACAAACATTACGGGCTAGTAACGTTGCGGGGCACTTTGCAAATATGACACCAAAAGACATATAAACTGATCACAAAATAGTTATTTCGCGGGGTTCAAACTCGGTACACTCAGCGTATAGCGGTACCGATTTAACAATTGCACCATCCGTGCAGTTGTTTCTATCCCAATGACAAATTAGTACGCGATAAAACTCTTTCTATAGTCGTAGCGTTGTACCCGTTGTAGGTCTTTAGTGTGTTTGAAGGGTAAAATATTGCCTCAGTCTAATGCCTTTTTATTGGTCAATATGGCCAACGGGAAGCTTTGTGGTTTATTCAGTTATTACAGTCATAAATACGGTAGTTTATTCAACGAAATAAAGTAATTTTACGAGTCATTTAATTTATTTTATCTATATAATAGCTTTAGTAAAATAGTTCTTATTCTGCAGACTTATGTATTTGTGTCAAATTCTATAATATCTAAAGAAAAGACGAATAGTTGTCCTAACTAATATTATAAATGCGGATGTGAGTTTGTTTGCTATGCGTTTACGCTTTACTTCCCTGTCCGATCATCGTGAAATTTCGCATATACGTTGTCAGCGGACCAGAAAAGGATATAGGGTACCTTTTATCCAGAAAAAAGTATTGTTACAAACCTAACCTAGTCTACATTTACGCGGGCGAGGCCACGAGCAAAACCTTGTATATCTAACATTACGGTTAGGTTTTTGTTTGTAAGGGTAATCAGAGATAATACACATGTGTGGTGCGACCTTTTCAATTTAGTTTTTTGACTCAATTTAATCAGTATGTTAGGCACGCTGGTTAGGATACTAAATTGCTGTCAATTATTCACACCAAGGCACCTTATGTATTTTTTACCAGACTCGAATCGTATTAAGAGTAACAAAAATATCTTAAAATATATATTTTATTACACTCCTAAATCAGTAAAATCCTTTATACATATCCAGAATAAAACAAATAATAAGTTATATCTCCCTTGCTACCCGTGGTTTAGAACTATGGTCAGAACTGATAGTCCTGTTCTTCCTTATAGGTCCCATGGGAAATGTACGCGTTGAAAATCTAATCCGTATAGTAAAAAATATTGATCCTATAGTTTATGAATAAATCATTTTTGTGAACGAGTGTTACTTGTGAATGTAGAGCTTGGTTGCCTGTAGATATGTGTGTCGTGGATTTTAAATAGACATCCGTTCTTACATTAACAGTTAAGTTTCCAGTTGTAGTAGTAATTTTTATTTTTTACCCTTTTTTATTTTAAAATGAAATTACATTGTAGTTAAACACACAGTCTTATTGCTTTACACGATGACAGTATACATTAACTACAATAATGGTGGGTGGAGTACTGTTCTCCTAGATAGGCTACTGAGCAGCCTGTGTTAAGGAGTTACAATGCATAGTAAAATCGGACTTATAGGTTTTTAGTGGATAGGCACTCATATTAGAGCATAATCGAATTGTGAGATAAATTATATCGTTTTTATCTTTATATATACATTATTATTATTATAATCCATATAATTAAACGTATAACATGGTCGGCGACTGCCTCTTGCGAGCATCGTTAAAATGAAAAAGAGTTATGAGGTATTTAAACCTCATAACTCTTTTTCATGTTTAGGCGATTTAAAAAACATACGTTTGTAATTCAAGCCCATCTAACAAAGATTGAATTCGGACTTACCTGTCGATGTTAAACCATTAACATTCACAAATGCAACTCTACAAGCTAAAGTAACAAATTATTTGCCACAGAACTCTCTGAACTAAATTCGGAGCGTCATTTAGCGATATGAAACTTCGAAATGCGTCCCAAAACGGTTATCGCTCGTACATCTAACTGCAGTACTAATTTGTCGCCTAAAACGTACAAATTCGAAGCGATGTCTTCATTAGTCCCGAACGGTCATTCCGCATGCACACAGCATCGGGTATGCAATGGAGCTTCGGGAGTAAACTGCGCTTCTCTAATGTATTGCGGTCGTTTCCATCCATCACGGAAACACCTACAGCCTAACCTATAGCCACGCTATTGTCTAGATATTGGAGCGACAACCTTCCAATTTGTGTAAAATTTTGCAGTGGGAATTTTGTTCGAAGCATTGCCTTTGGAAAATACAGAAACGGTTCCCGTTTTATAAATGGAAGAAAGGACAAAAGTTTCCAAGTCATCTGCAGTAGTCTTTTTGAACTATAATAAAGATTGGAACGGAGAATTGAATAGCAAATCGATGATTTTAAGTGGCTTACCTGCCACACAGATAGATAGTCGTTTTGCATTTAATTGTTTCGCTTATCTTAAACAACTTAGAAATGAAGTTGACTACTTACTATCACCTAGTAAATACTCCTTGCTAGTCTTCTTGTTAGTCCTTGTCGCATTTTGGTAATAAACGTAATTACTTTTTCTCTGTTGTATGTTTATCAATCACAAAGCCTCAACACAACCGCTACAGATATACAAAAACTTTTACGAGAGCAATATAAAATAAAAGCAAACCCTCGTGCGTCCAGAATTGCCTACCGTAACTGGTAACCCTATAGAGGATTCAGGCAAACTTACAACGACGTATCATGAATTAGACGGGCAGACACGGACCATCTCGTGATGTATTGTTACTGGGACGTACTACGTGGACTGAATTCTACCCGCAATCACAAATTAAGTAACTTTTACTAGTTCAAGACTATAGAAAATATCAGTGATGACATGACGCGCTGTTGTTAAAATGATTAGGAGAATACCAATAAAGATATTAGTGTACCTATAATTAAAGTGTCTTTTTGTAGCATTAATTTAAAGTTGACTTTATCTTTTCCAAGGCATAAACGATCGTATCTATTCAGCAATTTAATCCTGAAAATGTTTGAAATAGAGACTCGCTTTTATATTTATTAAAAAGTATCTAACTTTTTATATTGACAAAGTAATATGGATAAAAGTTTCAATACTTGAGCTATAACGAAAATTAAATAATTACTAGCTGTTTCTGTTACTGTTGGTTTTGTTACAAACAAGTTCAAATTTAATATATGCAGCTTAAAAATGCTTATCTAGTTTGAAAATGACTACTTAAAATCCCGGGGCGTGTTTGAACGCCCCATCGGCGAAGGTTTTTAATTAAAATCTATATAAATAGCCGAGCGGGTCATATTTCATAAAGTTGCGCACCAAGCGTGGGATTACCGTCATTACAATTCCAAATTTGCAGCCGAATTGCATCTCCAAAAATAGACATTAGAGCCGTTAAATCAACTGACTACTAAGGCCATTCACCTCAAATATATATCTCCCCTAAGGTAAAAGAGGGAGTCGAAATACTCCACCCTCTAATTCGAGAACGGATCCCCTTACGCGTTACCCCATGCGTTACCATAGCAACCCCGCCCTTGGGAAGTGCATCTGATGTAAACAGTCCTGGCTCCCTGCATTTTCGACACCGTTATTGATGTTTTCGCTAAACGCTCCGCTCCTTCCGGTGTAGCGCTCGGTTGCTCGTAAATTTCCCGAAAATATTGAGTAAAGCTTCTCTATTTATCAAGTTTATAGCACGGCTTCCCCCTGTATCTAAGGTCACGGCTGCGAGGGAAAATGCATTTACGTAATACCCACTATTCATATAAGAATTTTTCTAGATCGTATATTGTGCACACGTAAAAGGATGGCTGTATGAAAAGTATTTGAGTGATATTGGATAATATCCTCTTATATGAGTTATGATCTTGTGTAGAGCTATAAACTTCACGACTTGTGTTAGGACACATTTTCGTCCCGTTTTTAACTAATAGCTATTAAGGTTATATTTATACTAACAGTTCATTTTTGTTGTTTCAGGGATGCTGGTTTCCTGAAGATGGCCTCACGCACCCCGTCCCTTGAGTCGCTGCCCGGTGCCAACTCAATAGGTTCGCTGGAGCGTGGCTCCTTATCGCCCCTGACTCTCAGTGGATCCTCGCCCCCAGCGAGCGACTCCGCCGTATGTGACCTCCGTGAGTTCGACGGCCTCGACACCACCTGCGCAATCTGCCGAGAGACGTTCGTCGACCCTAAAGTACTCAACTGCTTCCACACCTTTTGCCGGGCTTGCCTGGAAAGGGAACAGACGCACCCAGACAAAGTCACCTGTGTAACTTGTCGTGTAGACAGTCAATTGCCCCCAGCCGGCGTAAACGGACTACTCACCAATCTTGTGATAGCCGCTGCCGTCGAACAAGACGCGGACCTTCTACCGTCCGCTCGCCAGACCAACTCGCCTTCGGCTCGTTGTACTGGTTGCAAATCCAAGGAATCCGACGCTGTCGCTCGCTGCGTCGATTGCGCTAACTTCCTCTGCCCAAACTGCGTAATGGCGCACCAATTCATGCATTGCTTTGAAGGCCACCGTGTGTTGGCATTCACGGACTTGAAAGATGACAAGGGTATGCTCGGCACTACTACCCTCACCACAAGCGGGGATAAGACTCCTTTCTGCCCGAAACACAAGAATGACATCCTTAAATATTTCTGCCGTACTTGCTCTGTGCCAGTATGCAAAGAATGTACAATAATTGAACACCCAGCTGCCCTGCATGACTGTGAGCATTTATCCGACGCAGGCCCTAAACAATTAGAGTTGATGCAACAAGCTGTAACGGAAGCCAAGACTCGTGCTACTGAAATAAGGCACGTCGTCAAAACTGTTGAACATGCTGCTGGAAAACTGCAAGTCCAGTACCACAAAGCTCAAAACGAAATAAACGACACTTTCCAGTTCTATCGCTCAATGCTTGAAGAACGTAAGCAAGAATTACTAAAGGAACTAGAAAGCGTATTTTCCACTAAACAAATTGCTCTTACAGTCGTCGGGCAGAAAGCTCAAGAGACTGTTGATAAGATATACCAGACATGCGACTTTGTGGAACGACTGACTAAATGCGCCAACATAGCTGAAATACTTATGTTCAGGAAACTGTTAGATACGAAATTGCAATCTTTAATGAGCTCTAACCCGGAGCAAAGCGTACAGACTGCATGCGAGCTTGAATTTGTATCAAACTATCAGGCTATACAAGTTGGAGTAAGAAACACTTTTGGATACGTGCGTTCTAGCTCAGAAGCGAATGTTGGCCCTACTAAGCAACCGCCTATTGCTCGCCCTACCAACGGCTCACTTTTGAATGGAGGCTCATCATCGAGCAGCAGCAGCGTCAACGGAAGCTCAGGCAGCTTAAATGGTGGAATTCATCTTCCATCAGGATTAAACGGCGTCCTTGAACGCCCTTACACAAATGGTCTTCTTGGGCCTACAAGCCAGTCGACCTCGCCTTTCGAATCGAACATTATCTCAAAACGATTCAATAGTGCCAACAGCCTCGGCCCATTCTCGACTGCCATAGGAGATATTAACTTGAATGGAATCAACCCCTACGAGAAGTGGTCTAACGGAGGCTGTGACTCCCTCTTCCCTCCGACGACGACTGATCCTTATTCGCTAACAAGTTCGGCTCACGCGGATCCTATTTTAGACTTGACGAACAAGCTCATCTCTACTGCCATATTCCCGCCGAAATCTCAAATAAAACGACAAAAGATGATTTACCACTGCAAATTTGGGGAATTTGGCGTAATGGAAGGTCAGTTCACTGAGCCAAGTGGAGTAGCTGTCAACGCTCAAAATGACATAATCGTTGCTGACACCAACAACCATCGCATCCAAATATTCGACAAGGAAGGTCGCTTCAAATTCCAGTTCGGCGAGTGCGGCAAACGCGATGGCCAACTTCTCTACCCAAATAGAGTAGCGGTCGTACGTACTTCTGGAGATATCATTGTGACTGAACGATCACCCACTCATCAAATCCAAATCTACAACCAATATGGCCAGTTTGTACGTAAATTCGGCGCTAATATCCTCCAGCATCCTCGTGGTGTCACAGTTGACAACAAAGGCCGTATCGTTGTCGTCGAATGCAAAGTTATGCGTGTTATCATCTTCGATCAGATCGGCAATGTACTGCAGAAATTCGGCTGCTCTAAACATCTAGAATTCCCCAATGGCGTCGTAGTGAACGACAAACAGGAGATTTTCATTAGCGACAACCGCGCACATTGCGTGAAAGTATTCAACTACGAGGGCATTTACTTACGCCAGATTGGTGGTGAGGGAGTAACCAATTACCCTATTGGCGTGGGAATCAACGCTGCTGGCGAGATCTTGATCGCTGATAATCACAACAACTTCAACTTAACGATATTCACACAGGACGGACAGCTGGTGTCCGCGCTGGAGAGTAAAGTAAAACACGCTCAATGCTTCGACGTGGCGCTGATGGACGACGGGTCCGTGGTGCTCGCGAGCAAGGACTACAGGCTGTACATCTATCGCTACGTGCAAGTGCCGCCGATAGGCATGTGAGCCGTACGCTCTGATCACAGGAGATCCGAATGACCGACGAACTATAAACCAAAAATCGACACTCTGAAGCGTAACTAACTTGACGAAAGGACTTAAGTTCTGGCGAAGCGTGTCAATTTTTGAAGTTCAAGTGACGATTTAGTGGACGTAACGTTGGTGACACGTGTGCAGTGGTGCAACCGTTGTGGCTGTCTCGATGTGATCATACCGGCTAACGATGGGTATTCTCAACATTATTCGGCATAAGATCTCTTTATGAATTATTTCTAAACGAAACTGTAATGAGATTAGTTATAGTATTGACATTGTTATTCGAGTACCTATTGATTGATGGTTAGAGATTAATTCCGTTGGAACGATCCGTACATTCGCGCGAACGGTGTTCTCGAACCCTTATCATTTTTTGATCTATTAAATAATATTTTTTCATATCCCACATCGTTAAATTAGGGATGAATATTAAGGGCATTTGTATTATTTAGCCCATTTGTTGGACCAATATTTTAACTATTATTACTTAACAAATTGTTAGGCGTTAAGCGTGTGATTTTATCGTAAATAAGAGATCATCGAGCGGTATTGTTGTTAGTTTTAAGATTATTTCTACGGCACAATAGCACTTCCTGTTTTTAATTAGCACTTATTCTGTGTCGATGGAAAATGGAATATAAAAATCTAAGTAAGGAGTTGTTACATTATTAATTAGGTAAGTGTTAAATTGATTGAGCTGAAATGGACAATCTTTAGTTACTACCCCACTTAATGTAGTTACTAAATTTTAGGGAAATAATGATGTTAGGGGTTTTATCAATGACAAAGTTGACTGCGGCGTTTGGACATAAGCAAACAATGACTATGAACCTCTATTAAATATACTATTTCTTTTATACGTAATAGTAACATCACAAAGTGGCGATCAAGAATGTTTTATACACCTCAATCAATTCGAATCGATGTATTCTGAGTAGACGCCCTCACTTGAGTATTATAAAGCATTTTTCGATTACTAAAAGATTGTAAGTTTTTCTCTTGTTCTACGTCGGAGGGCAGTACTGGAAGCAGTAAATTAATATTTATCGTCGATACCGCCTAGTCACTGAGAGCCCACGGACTTTCGTCTTCTGATGTTGTTTTAGTAACATTTGGTTGATTATATTGTTCGTTTTTATGCATTCAAGTATTTTTATAAGCATTGGACACGGTAGTAACTATTAGAGCACTTAGGAAATGGTCGTTTCGCTAGCATCATTTTTTTAATTTTTGAGATTTTAGCAGATTTAATACACGTCGCGTGCGCGTTTCTACTTACTGGGAGTATTATTAACAGCTCGGTATACAAAATAATTATACAATTTGTTATTCTGGTAAGATATTTTTTATACGGAACCAACTTTATTTTTGTAGTGTTTAGTATTACGGTGCATGTGTAACGTATACTTTCTTTTGTATTTTATGAATATTGCGCTATTATTATTATTATTTTTTTACTTCAGTACCGTGTGTTTGAGTGTGTTAGCAGAATTATTTTAGTTTGATTTTTCATTAGAACTTTTTCGTTTTCTTAGCAAATAATGGTTTTTTAGTATTTTTTCTCGCTGAATCTATGACAATAGATAGATCTGATGCGACCGTTGGGTCGATATCTTAATGATCTGTTAGTTTTAGGTTACGCGTTTCCATTTTGGTGATATTTCGTAAATAAATTAAAATGTTTGAAGTTGCGTCGGCAGCCGGGGCGAGGCACTGTAGCGACCTGCTTATCGTGTGCCATAAGATCATGTTGTGATTTAATAAGTGATATTTAGTATTGTTTGTAAATATGTACCATACTTTCATAAATCTAATCGTAAGGTTGTCTGATCGAATTACTTATGATTTTTCATCTTTAAACTTGTAGTGCGAGTCATTGTAATTTTGTATCCAATTTGTTATATTTATTTACCACCGAATAATGATAAGTTATGGCAATCGTTATAAAAATACGTATTCTTAAATAATGTTAATTGTTAACTAAAATCAAAATTGCCAAATCTCAATTGAATTTATAATAGTACTGAAGTTTGACTTCCATCTTGAAATAAAATGATTTTCCTTACTATACTTGCACTAAAAGTTGAATGTATTGAGAACAACTGATTTCTTCGCATTATTGTTTTCTGTATTGCCTGCCACCGTGCCTGTTGCCGTCGGCGCCTTGACGCATCTTCGATCAAATAGTTAATAAAGACACTGGATTAGATGAATCGCGCCGCCTCGCCTTAGTGTCCAAATTTCAGTGATTATTCACCAATGATTTTATTATAGACTGCTCTGTTCCTATATCGTAGGACGATGCGATAGTTGCCTTTCATCTAATCTACTGGAGATATTGATTGTAAGGAAGTTGAAACACTGTCTCTGACTGTCCTCAGTCCGTTTCGTCGAACTGTCGATGCATATTATTTTTATTTTATTCACCAATATTTGCACAGTTCGCCATAATGAACTGAGGTTTAGCCAGAATTCGGTAACCGTTATTTTAGACTTAAACATCAGGATTTCTTTGTGAAAATTACTTTAATTGTGAACATGATTTGTTGTAATTTTCACTAAAGAAATACAATATTTTTTGGTAACAACATACGCTTCTACTTAAATGAGATCATTTCATCGTATTATATTTATATTAAGTATAGTGTAGTGTATCGAAATTCTTTAAATAAGATTTGCAAATTATGACAACTTCACTTTT
Source organism: Catocala nupta (assembly GCA_963675205.1). Classification (NCBI taxonomy): domain Eukaryota; kingdom Metazoa; phylum Arthropoda; class Insecta; order Lepidoptera; family Erebidae; genus Catocala; species Catocala nupta. The sequence continues at coordinate 11,621,440 of OY776094.1, forward strand.
ACGCCTAGTAAAGCAGAGTAATCTGATTTTATTTTTTTTAGTTCTTTTGTCGTCCGGTAGTTATTTTATTTTTAACCTGAAAATGGTAATTTAAGTTTCAGTTATAATTATTATTATTACAAACTTAATTCCCGTTCATTTATTTGTGTTTTTGCATAATAATGTTAGTGAAAAAGAAATGATTTTTCTGTACGAGAAACATTTTCATTCTTAAAATTGCATTTCTAAAGCTCGAGGACTGAATTTGAAACATGTTTTGTCTTTAAATATATTTTGTCGATGTTTGTTGTTATAATTATTATATTTTTTTAATTATTTGTATAAACAATTGTTCTTTAAATTAATGTACATCGTTTTGTTTTGAATTATTTTTGTTGTAATTGCTTTTTATAATAATACCAGTTCATTGCAGTTTTGATGTGTGTTTTATTTTATTTTCTTTTTTTCGACGTAGAGCTTTGGTAGTTCACTGGCAGTTGCAACTGATTTAATACAATTAAATTTGTTGCAACTGAATGCATGTTTGTGCTAATGAATCCGCTTATAAAAACCTGCACCGTTTTGAGATAGCTAGCTTACAATAAACTGTAAATATTTGAACTCAAATTAAAGTTATAAAATTGTCTGACATTACACGAAATAAAAATATACCTGCACGTAGAAAAATTCAACCTAGACTTTCTTTCAATATAAAAATCTGTACTTTTATAAAAAATGAATATAAAATCTTGTTGAAATATAAATGCTTGTTGAATAAAATCTATGCAATCATACATCAAGTTCATACAAAAATAAATAGAATGACTTCATGATTCTTTAGCACAAACGTTTTGGTGTTAGGCCCCTGTGTGTCCCGTGTGTGTGTGCATTATACCTATACAGTTGGTGTTGGGGAACAATGGCATGTCGTAAGTATACGCTTTAGGTTTAAGTGCATCAGGAAAAGGTTACTCTAATGACGACACATTTGTAAAAAAAATAATGCATGAAAATATGTTCTTGCTAGGTTATTATTTATTTACAGAAGTCAGTTTATTAACTTCTTTTAGTAAGAGTATTAAAACCGAGTATGAGTTAGTTACATGTAAAGAAAAATAGTTTACTTAAAAAAAAATTCCTGGATATATACATGAAATGGAATTCTTACCATTTTAATCTATCTTTTCACTGTTGAGTTACAATAAGTCATAACATAACTTCAAAGATTAATTTTAAGCATTTTTTTTTTATTCTTTACACAAAATTGTTCTAAAGAAAGGTTGGATTAGAATCAAATTTTAATCAAAAAGCAAAATGGTAATCTTTTTACTAATGTAAATTTTAATAATTTGAATATACATATTTAATGTTTTTCAATTTAATGTAATACTCCTTTGACCAAATTCACCTTAGCCTTATAAAATTTCTTAAAGCGAGTAAGCTTACTTTTAAGAAACTAAATAATATTGTTGATGAAATTGCTCCTAATCCAAGCACTAGACACGACGATACAGAAATATTCTTAAAGTAACTTGAACAAAAAATTTACGTTAAAATATGAATCAAGCATATTATAAATAATAAAATAAAATAAAACATTACATAACTTAAATAATAAACTTACGTCAAGCTTAAAGCTTACAGACACAGCGACAGCGAACACAAAATTAAAAACGTTACAATTTTTGTTCAAAGTTACTGATATACCCAAGGTTACTTAGTTACGTACGAAGGCTTCCAGTGCTTCCACCGACCATCCAGTGCTTCTCAGTGAATTAGGCGGTACTTTTCCGAGCACACTAAACTCTACATTAAAAATACATATTCTTATGAATGTAGGCTATAACTCTTCGTGTGTAAGTACTATTTGTATTCTAATGTAAGAACCTAATATCCCCACTAAGCTTTACTTTTCTACGAGAACGTAGCTATTAATATCCGTTTTAGGACTCCTTGGATACAGTTCCCTGTCTCAGCAGCACTGCTTTTGAAGAGCGCTCCCAAACAACCAATATTTCCAAGTCAATTACTCTAGGGAACATTTTACTACTAACTTAGCACCTACTAGTGAAGTAAGCGCAAGCTAGGCTTACAAGATCGTTTATAATTTTATACTCAGCAGTTTTTCTTAAGATTAAAATTAAGATCGGATAAATTGTTTCATGTCCCTCTTTGTTTACATCGACGTTTTTAAAACTTAACTCTCATTCGATTCGCCATTAGACTTGAGACTAGAGTTTCGATCGCTGCTGTTCCCGAACTGTTTCATTCGAGCATGTCATTGTTAGTATCTATCGGGGAAGGAGAGACTTGATCATTGATGAAATTTCAAGCTTGCAGCCACTCATCGTTCCCTTGTTTACTTTTATTGCCGTTACGATACCATAAATTCACCAGGAAGTGTGTAGTGGTAAAAATGTAAATAGTTTTAGTATAATAATGATGTTGGTAGTATCACTAACTAGATGTAAGGAGAGTCGGGATCTGAGAAAGTTGAAGACGCGAGTGATTAGTGAGGGTACGTAGTGTGAAAGAGTATTTTTATAAACGAACATTAAGATTCAAAATATTTGTAGCGTGTTATTTAGGGGCGACGTGTTGTTAGGCGAGAACGGACGACTCGGGGCTGGTACTTTGTTGACAGATATAATGGAACGATATCCGAATTCGACAGGATAAAATAAGGGTTTTACATTAACCATATCGATAGTGTATTCTACTCTTAAAGATGATTGTTTGCAATCGATATTTGTGGAGGTTAAGATTCACCTGTTAATGTATTCATCAAGGTAGATTATAATGTATCGATGTTAGCTTATCATATTGTATGTGGTTAACGATTTGGTCACTTATTACTTACTTGATAGTTCGTCGTTGAATTTTATAAGTTGGTTGAGCCATGCGAACTTGTAAATACAATAGCCGCTTCCGCGTTCGGTTCTCAGGCTGACTCTACGTCATATACGCGATCAATTGCTCAGGAATTGTATTCATTTTCATATACATTCGACAAGTTATTTTCTATCGTCGCTTCTATATATGTACCAAGCGATGTTGTGTCATTGTTGAAAATTCGCTATTTGATGAATGAGAATAATTTTAGTGAATTGCACAGAACGTTGCTGTTTCACTTAATTTTTGATGTATTTTTTCTTAAAAGAGTGTGTATTCAATGATTTTACTGTATTCACGACTGACGTTGATTTTGAATGAAGAATGTAAAATTCGTTGATGTGTTGTGACGGACTGCAGCCTCCTGCCGGTGTCGTAGCGCTATTGCGGTCCGTCGGACAAGGCGCGCGGCGCACGCGCAGAGACGCGTCCGTCAGAACACTGTCTCAAAAATTGTGATTGTAAGTTAAGGTGAATTAACAAAGCACATATTAGCACAAACCATCCATCCTTGAAGAAGTACTACGCTGAATGTTTTTAAATTAACTCACGTTTGAATTTATGATACATTTTATTGTAAAAATTAAATGCAAAATATTTTACTATCGCTTAAATTAGACGTTTGCATATAATAGTGTTTATTTTCACAATGGTGTTGGTGAGGATTTTTTTAGTGACGAAGTTTTGGACTTCTTAAAATGTTTTATATGATATTGATTCTACTTAAATATTGAAACGTAGGTTAATGTGATTGTGTATCTATTGTCGTATATATTTCTTTGCTCCTTCGTGTACCATAGTAATCGGTGTTGCTACTACGATTAGAAAACGTACTGTATTTACAAAACTACCTTCATCTCGCTCTACTTTTTCGCATATTACTGACACGAAAAAGAGATGAAGCTAATACAGTGACGGTTTCATTTATTGCATCATGTGTAGGTAATTTTTAATGTAAGGTGTGTGATTTTTAGTTATAAATATTTTTACAAGATGGAAAGATTCCAAATGTTAGGATAAAGTTGGTAGCAAATGACATATCAAAAGTAATGTTTTTAATTATACGAATGTATGCGGCGGTTTGGTTAGTGACGCAAGTTGGCGATGTTGATATATTGAGCACTGTTTCTAAATTGACAATACTGACGGATTATTCGAATGTTGATCAGATGATATATTTAATAGAGAATTGTTTACGAAACGCGACATATCGTCCACATAGTGGTGACGTAGGAGAATTGATAGACCAATCATGATTAGCTTGGCATTGTCGCTCGCGATGGAACGTATCGGTGGAACGAAGACGAGTACAATTTGGAATCTTTCTTAAGGATGCTAGTCGCCAAAGAAATTGCTTTTAGATAATTAAATGTTATCATAATATGTGTATGCACGTAAGTTTATAAACCTACATATACTTATTAGTTGTACGAAGCTTGAATTGTCCACACACAATCGATTTTACACATTTAATGCCATCCTGCCAGTCGTAAGGAGAACACAATGCTTATGATGAACTAAATTAAAATTATATCCTATATAGCGTATGAGTAGTTGTGTATTTTTAGATATCGCATTGTCTATGTTAGTTTAGTGGGTAAGGCACATCGTGAGCTTTGAACCAGTGTAAGTCTGTCACCAATATTTTTTACGATACGAACGTAGTGATGTTAAATGTAAAGTTTCAAGCCGTGCTTTCCTCGGTTAGTATACAAGGTAGTTTGTAAGACTCGTGATGCTTCGTCACTCCTGCGCCGTGCCACGTGATGACGTCATGACGAGACGACACGACGCTTGCGCCTGCGCACACGCACACTCACATACACTTTCTTTTGTACTTCACGCTAACGCTTCACACGGAATCGTCAAGCTATACGGACAGCGTGCACGTGTGTAAATAAGGCCATTTAGATGTATAAACGTCATCCTTAAAATCATAAATATAATTCAGTAATCTAACTATAATCTACTGAAACACCATATTGCGCCGTGGCCTTAAATTTGAAGGAATGTGTTAAACCTTTGATAAAATTAAAGAAAAAAGTAATCGTTCATTTGGGACATTTTGTACAGATTTATGATCTTCTGTGTTTCACATGTTCTGTGTCATTTATCATTAACTGTTTTTTAAATGTAAGTGCTAATAATTATAACTCCTTGACGTGTATCGTAACCCTATAGGTTAGATATTAACTGTAGTGTACGTAGGATCGCTTTACTTCGACCTAATGTGAAACGATTGTTAATTTCGATATATTTCCATTCTTGCATATCCACATTTTAATAAACATTTGTGATTGTTACCTACGCATTAGTTACTTTGAGACTGTTCAAATTGTACTATCGAGAATTTTTCACTAAGGGAAAGGGATGTTCTAGCAGATATTTTTGATACTTTGAGGATAATCGAAGGGAAACGACGGTAGTGTAGGGACTGTTGGGCGGCGTGGGTCCGCGTCTGGGCGAGAGCCTCTCACGGCGGCGCTACGAGGGTCGACTCGCACGTCTTCGTGAGCGAATATTAAATGTTACTGTAAACGAAAAAAAAAACAATGTTGTTCTTATATGAAAACGCGATGGTTTTCGCTGATGACTTGTTGTTTTTCATATATTCAATAATATTTCCTTTATTTTTTGTACTCTTTAGTATTAAGAATTAATATTAAAATAAACTATTCAATGTTGATTACTCTAAAATACCAATAACGTATGTGTTAAGGATTGTGTGAAATAGTTTCCCCGAGAGCCTTACTAGTTGAGACACCTTTTCCTTAGACCTTGATGCCGATGTATACTGTTGGTAAACCGATGTGAACCGCACTTGTTAACATCTCTAAATGTTACTCGTCTGCTACTCTCGTGTACATCCGCAATTCTTACTTCCAATAAGCAGTTTAAAGAACACCATCGCAATATTCCAAAATAAGATCAGGCCTAGGAACTTAATATAAGAGTTCATCATTCTTAGTTAGATGGTATGACTCAATTTTAAGACTGATGACAGTAATAGAAAACTAAAAAAAAATGATTAAAAATCCTGGATAACTGTTTCTTATTTTAGGTAATCCTTATAAGTTTGCTTCGATACGGCGTCAGTTGACGAAACTGTAGGAAAGTTTAGTGAATATTGATAGCCAAATTTTAGTATGAATGGGAGCAACATGTTTCGTGAACTGGCGCTAGTGTTGTCACATTATCGATCGATATTAATCTTACGTCGATACTTTTCTATGTCTTCTATCTTTAAAGACGATGATGAAAGTCGATAAATGATCGGAATCGATGTAAACCATGGTAATGTTAACTTCAAAAATGTTGACGTTACATTTGAAAATGATGGAAAACTTAATGAAAAAAATTGAAAATACTATTTGTTGCCAAAGTGTTGTTAGAAATAAACATGTAGTTATAAAAATCGGTTGTCACATGCATAATTAAGTTGTTCTTGGGTGGTTTGAAATTAAGGAGAGAAGTTGAAAAATATTTCCAATGATATATTTTTTCATAATGAACTTGAATGCTAATCGATACTTAAGGTTTATATCTGTGTAGGAATTTAAACTTAACGTGTGGTAATAAAATGTATCGTTACCATGATTTGTACTGTGTTTTGTAGAATATATCAATTAAACTCAATTATTAACCATACTTTAAACTAATTGCGTGTGGTATCGATGTAATATCAAGTTATTTGTGTAACCAAGCGTTTCGGCATCAATTCATGAGTTTCTCGTCACACAGTAGAATCATGGAAAATGATTTAGTTGTTTAGTGTTCATGTTACATTAGATTGTATTCGACAGTTCTGATCTTTAAATCGGTACACCTGTTTCCGCCTTTTTAGCACATCCAATTTTATCGATATATCAACCCACTATTTATTTTCACAGCACTAATGGTTGATTTTTGCACTAAATGTTACATTTGAGAGACAATACCTATATGAGCTTAGTTGGTTTTCATATATTGTGGTCTCAGAGATGGCTTATTTAAGACACTTTTTTGTTTTCGACAATATTTATATTGATTTTCGAATGGCATGTTGCGTAAGACTGTTAATGGAATATATAATAAGGTTGTATTTAAATAACATAGAGACCAACCAAATCATATAGGTATTATACAAAATTGCCTACAGAAGTGAAGAGATGGCTATCTGGTGCATTATGTGTGATATTACTAATGAAGGTATATCACGTCAATACAATACAATATCTATTTACATTTATCAATACTGTAAGATTTTCGCCAAATAAATCCAGATATTATACTGGATAGAACTGTTATATTAAAAGCTCTTAAAACATAAAAGCTACTCACAGAATTTTTAAATTTATGTCCTTCTGACTGCACATGATTTTCCACCATAAAGTTATCTCCAAACTTCGGTAACACATTGTTTTGACATTGAATCTATCAAAGGCTAAATGATCATGACTCTGGATACGAACTTACCCAATCAAAGTTTAAAGGCAAGTTGATCCGCGAACTCTTGCGAGACAATAGATAAACAATAGACCCCGGATAACTTTGTATTGGGGATTACACGCAAAAGTTAATTATTTAAGCGTTCGAACGCCTGCTCGGATCCTCGTGGCAATGGCTCTTTGAATATTTGTCCATTAACGGGACGTTGGTATTTACTGAGGTATTTGAGAGTAAAAACTCAATATGAACGTCTAATATTGATTCAAGTATTAACAGCTTTATTAACAGAAATCTATTTTAAAAATTGATTGGAATGAGGAGCTCGCCGCACAACTTAATGGAAGATGTATATCAAAGTTGGCAAAATGGAAGTCCTCTGTAGGTGACTGGTAATATCATAGAGCTTTTTAATTTACAATATTTTGTGTTTGATACACATAATATCTTTTGACACGTGTCTCGCTTCTACACGAAGCGTCTTTCTTCAAGATAACGAATGAACGGCGTATCACTGACACGTGTCATTTTTATTAACTTTTTTAAATATGGCCTCTGATCGGTTCAGTGAAAAGTCTCGCTAAATTATTTGAATTTAATTGTTGAAAATATGTAATTTATTAATAATTTATTTGTAATTTATTAATGTGTGTCGCCGACGCTAGTCATCAAACTTTCGATTTAGGTTAGACCCTAAGTTTTGTCGCAGTAATCGCGTATTAAGTAACTTTTTATAACTTTCCTTACTTAATAAATAGTGTATAGTTTAATTTCTTCCCTTTACAGTTCAATGAACTACTTCTTTTTCTAGTCACATTGCTTGACACCTTATTGTGTGTCTGGGTATAATTATGAACATGAAAACTAAAATTTTTGACATGCAATGATATTCTAACTATTTTATATAATCTCAACACACGATAAAACTAAAATAAAGCAGGTTTTAAAAACATGATACATTTACCTCTATATATAATTTCATGTTCACAATTAAACGCTCTGTATTACCTTTAGCTTGTACCTTTCCTTCCCTGTGACTGTTTCAATGATCTTTCAATAAGTATAATAATATATGGAAAATTAGATTCTCTGTTAGCTAATCGTTGTCAAAATAATACTGACTGTGTAACTATTGTTTTATTTTGAAAATAAAAAGTATATTATATAGAACATATTTTGCAGTTGGAATTTAATGTTAACAGTCATTTTGTCTTTGAGATAAAAGGAGTTTGGGTTTTGTTTTGTAAGCGCCATTATGTGATGTCATTTGGCAGTTTATATTCGTTTTTTGCGTCTTCATGTCTGCGATCATAAAAACGAAAAAAATTGCTTATCTTAAAAATATAAATGTACACATTCTTTTTTATTAAAATAGCCTACGTGAGGTTTAAGCTTAATCACCGAAGCCGTCATAACTTTTGAATATTTAATAACTTGCTCATATCGTAGACGCTATCTTGGAACTATACTGCCACAACAATAACCGTCAAATGACGTCACAGAAATGGTGGATCATAAAAAGTTAAGAGATTCATCTTCCATGTTTCAGTTATTGTGTGAATTTGTGCGTTTTTGTGTTTTCTTTTGTATCAGCCATGCATTTTATACAGGCTTTTATTGGAATTGATACTTTTAATACTAAACATTCCATTTACGGTTTTTTTGAAAAAAGAAGTTTGTTAATTTGTTTATTTATCTGTGGATTAACTATGTGTGGGTTGAACATTTATATCCCGTACGATTATTCGATACAGTTTCGATGTATCGATATAAATACTCATACATACCTACTTGTTATTCAAGTCTTAGTTAAGGTAGAACTTAAGAAACGATAAAATAATATCTGAGGATAAATTTACTTGTATGTTGTATTAAAATGATGAACATGAAATAAAGAAACTGGTTTGAAACTATTTGAGTTTTATTTACAACAAATGAATATTACCTGAAAGCCCAGTTTCGTCACAAAACTTTTCTTCAGTTCTGAGATGATAAGAAGGCAAACAATAGTAATAGCTAACTGTATGGTAAAATACAATGAAAAATTATAATAATAATAATATTCTACCACATACACACAACACTATCTAGCCCAAACTAAGCAGAACTTGTACTATGGATACTAGACAATGGATAAACATACATATATACTTTTTTTTTTGTAAATACATACATATTATACATAGAAACACCCAGACCAAGACAAACATCCATATTTATGCACACAAATGTTTGACTTGTGCGGGAATCGAACCTGCGACCTCAGGCGTGGCAGTCGGTTACACTAACCACTACGCCATCGAGGCCGACAAATTAAAAACTTATTGTACCATGTACATCTAATTTGGGGTTCCTAAAGGGTCACAAGGGTCTAAATTATTAGTTGGCTTGACTCTCGCTGATCTTAGCACATTGAATGGCATTAGACAAGCGAAAATGTTTTCTACCTGGTCATTTATTATCGGCATGGCTTTCAACGTGTTAATATTTATATCATGCATTATCTTCCACTACTTCGGCTAAGCAATTGTCTATACACAAATCATACCTTATAAAAAAAAATAGTTATACAGAACTATTAACAATTTAACCATACGCATCAACCTGACTTTTATATGAGTGAAGCTGACTAGGATCACCTTCAAAGGTAGCTGCGGTCAACATAAGAACGACCTGGGAACAGACCAAAATCAGTATTAAGCTCAGTTTTATTAGAAAGGAAATTCAAAATTCAAAGGCATAGAAAAAGATATGATGAGAAGGGATAACATCTGAATCCCACCAGTTATGTTTTTAGCTCTCGCGCAATAGGAGGTAAGCCTAATGCCCACTACCCGTATTTATTAACATAGAAACTGTCGAAATCGGGCTTCAAAAATACCCTTACAATCGAACACATATAAGTGCAGTACGACCGGGGCAGCAATTTACAGCGTGAAAAAACATTATATAGTCTAAATAAAGTGAGCAATTGAGCACTGATATGTACTACGATCACAGACATATGTTCATACATAGTCTCACACCTCTATCTCCGAAGGAGTAAGCTGTAAATTTAAGTACCAAGTAAAAGACGGCCTATTACCGACTACCAGAAAGAGAACCAGACTCCGCAAAGCTATTTAGAATTTCTTGACAGAAAGACCAACTTATCATACTTAAGCTGCGATGCCTCTAGTCAGGTGGACCGACGATTTGAAGAAGATGGCTGATTTAGACTTAAAGACGAAGTCTCTGGAAACGACTAAGTACAGTAAAATTACACAGGTCAAGTGTGAGTCGGTCTAGTACACCGAGGATTTCATACTTCATGAAAATCTAAGTCTAAAATAAAAGATTTACCCTTTTAGTCTAATTATATTGAAATAAATCATAAAGGTCAACGTATTTCTTTATATCGGCGATGGGATAAGAATACCGCTATTTAACCTATCAGGCACACACAAACGTTTGTTTGCGTGTATGATGTATTTCTCTTTGGACATACCAAATGTGTTCTTAGATCACACGTAATAAGATCTGTAATATAGTCATCTACTTGTTACATTTAGATACTGTACTGCTATTGAGAATTATTAACATAAAGAACTAATAACACTGTTGTTGCTAAAATCGAACACAGCATCTTACAATCAGCTGTAAGCGTGACAGCTACCATGAATCCAAAAAGCCTAAGAAAAAAAAATTAACATCAAGCAATACAACGAAAATCATACAATAGAAATAAAATAATAGCAGGTCTTTTCTCAGTGTGAGAATGAACCATAGTCCACCACGCTGGCAGACTTCACATATCTTTGAAGAACATTATGTAGAACTCTCCGACATGTAGGTTTCCTTACAATGATTTCCATCACCGTTAAAGCAAGCGATAATTAACTAATTAATACGCACATAACTTTGAAAAGTTAGAGACGTGTGCCTTTGAATCGAACCCGAGACTTCTGCGTGACAGTCCAATGGTGTCATACTAGGCTATCGCTGCTACATACATATTATATACGTATATGCTAAGTAATATGCTAATATACAAAGTAATCAAAATAAACTTACCTTATTCTACTTAACATGCTGCCCTTTCTATAAAACCTCAGACGTGACGTATTTGCTGACAGCTCTATCGTCGAAGGTCCAAAATGGCGCATGCCGGTGCGTGCACGTGACCACGTGAGCGCGACACGTGCCCCGGGGCTCAATCACAATGTGTTGTGTCATAAAAATGACGCCTACTTGTCGTAAACAGCAGTACCTACCGTTTAAACTTTGCCGTCAATTTCGTTGTATGATTCAACGGATGCAACGTAGAGGTGAATTTCACCAACATTATAGTATCGAACAGCAGTTGTCAGGAGTCCGAAGATGTCAGAAATATTCGGCATTAGCCTAATGCGTTCTACTGGGTAACAAATTTATTTAGTAGGCAGATCAGTGGGCAGATCTTTAGATTTGTTTTGAAGTTCGGCGGAAAGCGCTCTGACTTTAAATTCAAATTCGGTGGTTCTATAAAATGTACAATCATTTCTTAGACACGTCAAGAGAAGAAGAAATGCTTGATATAAAAAAGAAATACCTCTTTCAATCCTTTGCGAGCCTAGTACGATATCAGAAGTTTTTTTTATTTTTTTATTCAACTAACGTGGCAAACTAGCATATGGCCCACCTGATGGTAAGTGGTCACCGTAGCCTAAGGACGCATGCAACACCAAAGGCATCACTTGCACGTTGCTGACCCTTTAGGAAAAGAAGCGGGTAGGAGGAAATATGGTGATTGGGCCTCCGGCGTTGAGATCTACCTGTTGAATTGTTGTTGAAGACACTTCAGCAAGTGATAAAGGCATGAATTTATGTGCGATGTGAGTAATACACAATAGAGTCTCTCTCCTAAATGGCTAAATGGCGACACTCCTAAGCTTACTATTGTCCGCAGTGTGGGCAGTATAAGACCCAGCAAAGTCGCCATGCAGCATGTGACTCTGCTACGCCTAATACTGCCCACACGGCGGCGATATTGGAATCAGTAGAGCCATGCTATATGTGGTCCTGGACTAGATTTAAGGAATGATTATAATGACTACGTATTTTGCTTTAGACTGATTGATAGCTATAAAGAAAAATTCCATTACGGATTTTCAACCCTACAAGAAGGCTTCGGACTGAGAGACTCAAAATCGTAAAACATACACGAAATATGAATATTCTGCTGATATTAGTTTTTCTTTTATAAATGTTAACGCCTGCACTACATTATTTCTGCATCATGGGGCAGTTTACAAACATTCAAACGACGGACACAAATAACATATCGACTTGGAACAACCATTTATACGCCATACAAATTTTTGTGCCGTTTGGGATTTGACCGCACAACACTCGGCGAGTGGCAATGGGTAGGTGACCACTTAAACCACTACACCATCCGTGCTGTCATGACTAATACATAAAGAAAGGACAAAAACCCTACATAATAAAATAATATTAGCTTATAGTCTGAAGCCTATGGCGAAAAATTCCGTTACGGATTTACAACCCCGCTACAAGAACCTCGCGTTTGGCTGATGGCGATGAAAACGACAAAGGGCTTTTCAGTTGGTAAAAAGAAAGTATATATTATCAGAATCTCTGTATCTTCTTTTTAAAGAATGCCTTTACTGTCTATGATGTAGATATATCATGTGGTTCTTGGCTGATACCCAAACCAATTAACAATTTATCACTGACTCTTTTAGCACTAGTGCCGGCCGCGAGAGTTACACAGCTAACTGAAATATCGTTGGGATGCACACAAAATAATGATTTGTTCAAAGAAAAATCTAATATAAGCAAGGGTCGTTTAGCATTCCTTTAGAAAGAAGCATAGGTACATACATACTTTCATTCGGGGGTGAAAGATGAGTTTTGAATCACAATTTCGCTGGCTTTATATTGAGGTTCTATGTTAAAGGGTGGAGAAGCCTATCGTTATCTGCCAGATATAGTGCCGAACTCAGTGCTGCTATTAAAAATATTGTGACAGAAAAACTTATTACACTTAGCTAACCGAAAACGATCCTATAGCCTCATGTACAGCAGTTGCATTTACTACCGCTGCGCCATCGCGATAATGAAAATGATGTGGCATTTTTTAGAAAGAGGTCGTTAAGCTTAAATCAAATCTTAGATTAACAACTAAATAAATAAGTGACACTAGAGTTTAAATATTTTAACAAAAATACAATAATAAAAATGAATATTTGTTCTTTTGTGTTTGATTACACTCACAACCTAGTTCAAACTTTTGATTTAATTTAGCAATCATTTACTTTATATACTGCATAACTTCTACTGAGCAATAACAACAAGATAAAAATTCATTATCTTTCGCTAATGTTTAGTAAATACCATGGGATCGTACTATTAATAACAATTTAATAATTTGAACTCCTGTAGTCAAAAGACAGTTCAAGCTATCCATACCAACGACGACATACAAGATAGTTTAAAGTTATTTAAACTATCTTGTATCTTATATATTAATATGTGAATCAAAAACTTTGTGCCCCATTTTACAAAAATTGCGCGGACGGAAGAGTATGAAATTTGGAACAGTTAAAGTTTATATGAAGAAGGAGGGGCGAGTCCTAATATTTTCATAAAATATGCGTGAGAAATACATTAAATTAATAAAAAACACTACACGTACACAACCAGGCATTTGACACACGCAGTCGAATCGCGTTCGTAGTATTTCGACATTGTTCGTCTGACGTCGTAAAATTCTTTGTAACTATGGTTACCTATATCTTATTTATATGTAATAGAGAAAAACAGAAAACAAAGTAGCAAGCTTAGGAATTTTAGTCGAATTTTGACTACTAGGCGACCGCTAGTTTTATTAAAAGCGGCAATCCAGACACATTGAGAAAAGCTTGTGGCTGGACTATGTTTTTAACCGTAAGTTTGGAACATAACCGACAAAATTAGAGTAAAATATTATCTCCTTACCACTTCAATGATAAGTGTTTACGTCGCTTCAGTTTACATAAACCTTAGTCTTTTAATAGTATAAATGATAATGTGAGATTGACCATTTTTAAAATTTCGCTTAAACGTTGACAACGTGTACAGACAAGGACATATAGTATCTTTCAATAAAAAAAATATTGTTGCCGAAGGATATAATTTTATGACAAAATCTAGTGTGCGTGCAAAATCTCATGTTAAAATATATTAATAATCTATATAATATATAAATAAAGGATTACCTTAGTCTAATATTAAAAAAATATATATTCTCAATTCCATTACTTTGCATATGTAAACGAATGCATCTTCTAATTTAACGAAAGAAGCGATATACAATAAATCTCTCCGTCCGTGGCAGTTCTTATGATATATTACTGTGTTGCTCTTCATTGGACTTTGAGTCTGGGAATATACTACAAATACTCTGTGAAAAATAAAAGTACGAGTCACTTTGGCAGCAAAGCAAAAATAATATGGATCTTAGATTTAATAAAACTTTACTTTCTGAATCGTATTTAAATAAAATATAGTACCAATTACACACAGCAGCTCATATAAGAAAAAGAAAATAAAATTTAATTATATTGTTAATAAACGTTTGGCGATTGAAAAGAGTGGCCATGAGTTTCTTGCCTGCTTTTTCTCATGTAAATGTACTCCTCAAACAGGTTTTTTCAATGCTAAATTTTTATTTCATTTTATTTATTTCTTTTATTATATCTATATATTAATACGTGAAGCAAAAAATTTGTACCCCCTTTTTACGAAAATTGCGCAGACGGAGGAGTATGAAATTTGGCACAGTTAAAGTTTATATGGAGAAGGAGTGGCGAATTCTTAGCATTAGAAATACCTACATTAAATTAATGAAAAAACATTACACGCACACAACCATGCATTTGACACACGCAGTTGAATGGCGTTCGTAATATTTCGGCATGGTTCGGTTAAGGTCGTACAATTCTTCGTAACTATGGTTACATACCTTAAGTACCTATTGCAATTTCGCGCTATATATAATAACGATTAAACTTAAAATTTAATTTAATAATAATTATGGTTGAATTTAGACCACTTGGCGACCGCTAGTTTTAATTAATATATCACTACATTGACGTGTCCAAGAATTGTTTATACATTTTTATGGAAATAAAGATTTTTGACTTTGACTCTGACTTCGCAAAATGGACAGCCTCCGTTAACTTGGCCGCCGTGACCGAAAGGGGCATGTCAAGACGCCATAGTAATTCGGGCCCACAGTGCACACCTATAAAAGCTAATAATAATAATGCAAGCAATGCCAATAACTAATCAGCATAAGAAGTGATTTACAAAAAACTTGACATTTTAAAGTTATCAAATCTTCTTATATCTCATCAATACAATTTATATTAAATATGTGCTATATTATTTTACACATTATTTTAATTTATTTATGAGTACAATCTATTAGAAATGAAATAAAACAGAATACATTGCAGTTTTATAGCTTATAGGTAAAAGTCGTCGATATTAACCGCAATAAATAAACACTAACCGTCACAATGGAGTTGCAAAACAAGCAATGATATTGACATTTACGTTTTCCGGCGTCATACAAGTTAGAGATGGTGTTGCCATAATAAACACAAAACCTTGATACATCGATAATAATAAATAAGTTAATCTTGCAAAGATAAAACTAATAATAATTATTAGTATTTGTATTACTATTGTATAAAAATGAAATAAACGATTAAAATAATAATGATATAATATGGTAAATTACTATTTCGATTAATTACCTGTCAACATGTTTTGTGTAATGGCAACATTTTCACGTTAATGTAGGTACTTACTTGCTTCCAAGTTCTATTACATAGTTTAGTCGTTTTCTTGTTTAATATTTTTAGAAATTATATTACCGAGATTTGTACAGAATAATCAATACAAGGCTTATAGCTTAAATATTAATATATTTTTAGTATAGCCAATTTCTTGTGCACCTCTGGGCCTAATACTGGCATGCCCCTTTTCTTTAGAGACCATTATTATTATTATAACGATGACAGTAATGGGAAAGTAAGATACTTTGTCCTAACTGTCAATCACTCAATCTATCGAGAGGAAACATCAATCAATCAGTACAATAATTGAATTACCGCCTTAGGGACAACGGGTCTTAGTCGCGTTGGCAAGTATTTAAAGGTATACTTATTTATTTTGCTCAAGATTTAGACCGATTTGGTCTCAGTGACCTTAAGGTACAATTAAAACACGTTGTTGGGTGTGTCCAGTTTTAGCGAATGCGCCACAAAAGCTGCATTCGTGCGGCACGCGTGCACAGTGGGCGTGCGTATGCAGTTCCGTTCGGTTTTATACTGTACTAGATGTTCCCGCGGTTTCACCCACGTTTATCGTTTCTGCGCCGCCCCCTTGGGTCGTGAAGATATATAGCCTATAGCCTTCCTCGATAAATAGGCTATCCAACACTAAAATAATTTTTCAATTCGAACCTGTAGTTCCTGAGATTAGCGCGTTCAAGCAAACAAACAAACAAACTCTTCAGCTTTATAATATTAGTATAGGTATGTCAATTGTTGCGGGAGGTAAATAATTTTAGATGTTTAGTTAAAGGACTAAAAATACAATTATATTCTTCTATGATACCATTTTTTATATTTAAAATATGTTACAACATTTTTAATATAAATTATAATAAAATAATTACAATAACATGACATTAAAATCTCAAAATCACACTTCTTTCTTACATTGCCACTCGAAATGCCAATCAATCAATCGCTCCTAATATGGCGTAATGTATACAAATCAGAAAGTCGTAAATGCATAATAACCAATTGGTGAAGACATTTAAAATTCAAAGTGAATTACGGTAATACTGACGTCTTTGAATCTAAATTAAGCAAAGTACCTTTTACAATTCAAGAAGTTTCATACAAGAAATAACTTTTAAATGGCGTCCGCCTCTTTAAACCAATAGCATTATGTATGCGCTATATTTCGATATTAAGGCTTGATAATGGATAAGGCAAATATTTTTTTATAAGACGTCGATTTGGGGTTTCTCTGTAAGGCAACATGAAATCTATAAGTGGTTACACAGAGTCCGTACCTTGGCTGCAACATACAGCAGCCAATTTAAAATATCATTAAAATTCTAAATTAAAGTAAACATAGTTTATTTCATTAAGTCGGTATTTATAGTTAAAATAATCAAAATAATTAATTTTACAATGTAAAATGTTTTCAGTTTAATTCTGTTGACATATTTAATGTGAACAATATTAAAGCATTATCACACTTTTACTTATGATTAAACATATATTTATAATTATATAACAGATATGTAGTTATTGTTTTTATTACATAGCATAGATGTATCGTACTAAGAAAACAGTGTTACCCATTAAAATTGTATAACTACCGAACTATTACACCTCTACGGATTACGTAGCGTCTACGGCGTAGTACTGTAGACTCGTAGCTGTACTACAGCGTCGAAAATTCATGACTATCCTTTGAAGTGTTAAGTCTGGCAGTATACTAAGGGGAATACGTTCTCAAAGTTTAAAATGGCGCAACATGAGGCCACTTTCAATTTGAATTCACACCGAAATGTGTTGGGCGGTTCCTTTAAATTTTAAGCGCAAGTTAACTGCACGGTAGTTGACTGCGGTGGATAGCGTAGGTGTTTTGGTCACTATACCACTGCCAGTGCAGTGTTATAGATTCGATTCTCGCATGGGCTAAGGCTTTTTACGCGCTACATAGGAGGCACGAATAGTGCTGGAGATAGCTTTTAAAAAAGTTTTTAGTTACTAGTTACAGTTAATAATAATAATAATATAATATTCTACCACATACACACAACACTATCTAGCCTAAACTAAGCAGAGCTTGTACTATGGATACTAGACGATGGATAAACATACATATATAATTCTTTTTAGTTTTGTAAATACATACATATTATACATAGAAACACCCAGACCAAGACAAACATCCATGTTCATGCACACAAATATTTGTCTTCTGCGGGAATCGAACCCGCGACCTCAGGCGTGGCCGTCGGCTACACTAACCATTACGCCATCGAGGCCGACATAATGGTTAAAAGAAAATTATGGTTTCATCCGCAGATGATTATTGCAAGTCTAGGTGCCTTCATTACACGATACTAAGACTCGTAAATAACGGAATATAGACTTGTAAGGAAAGGAATGAAAGAGGTAGATATGTATATAAAATTCTATATATTATTACTTACGTAGTAACAGTCACTCCGCCGTTTTCCTTTAAAAGGGCGATACTTGAATAGCCAGTTATTTACTTTCATAGTAATAACAATATTAGCCCTATATACAAACTGCCCAATTTCTGTGCCTCCTTTCAGTATGGTAAGGTAAGGTTAGGTCATAGTCCACCACGCTGGCCAGTGCAGGTGGACTTCACACATCTTTGAAAAATTGTGCCAAAGTCTTAGATATGCAGGTTGCCATACGATGTTTTCCTTCATCATTAAAGCGAGCTAAATGCGAGGGATACTTAACTATTTAATACATAGTATAACATTTTTGTGCCTTTCCTTTTTAATTAGTTGTTCATGTATATAAATATATTTTTAAATATAACACTGTATATATCTTAAAACATAATGTTTCAATTATATACTTTAAAAAGTCGTGGGTGCTGTGGGATCGAACTGGAGACCTCTGCTCAGTTCGACGGTTTTCCACTAGGTTAACGCTTACATTGTTCATGTATATTCTTGATTATCTCAGACGAAAGAAGTCCACTGCTGGACATAGGCCTTCGCCAAGGTTTTCTACACAGACAGGTCTTGGGCCACCCGCATCCAACCGTTTCCCGTGACCCTTGCCAGGTCGTCGATTCACGTAGTATTATTATTTGTATTATATTGGCAAGTGAACATATGTAGCTATTACACGAGAAATCGCAAATCAGGGTTAATTACAGAGCGCGCATGTGTAAGGCCATAATTAACGATGACCGTTTTACAGCTCAGTTTGATGTAGCACCGGCCTATTGACGCCATTTTGGTGCAGTGTACACATACCCTTATAATATTACGTTTCTTATCCTGAAGGGTATGCATTGGTATATTTTATCCATATTTCGATAGTGATTTGGATGCACGGATACCTTAGGAGTTTAATTGGTTGCCTCGCCAGTCGACAACGCTGGGTGTTGTGAGCTTGAATTTCACGGACCAATAAATTTTATGGTACACAAATGGTTGTTCGGAGTAGTGATGTTTTATTGTGTCGGTTGTTGGAATGTTAGTAAAGGCCCCCGCGATGCAGATATTGTTCTTTTAATGGGAATAGTACTTTCTAATCAAATAACAAACATAGGACAAGATAGCCGTCTACCGAACACAACTCCGGACTCCGTGCCACAACTAGCAATTTACTAATAGTATCACGTTGCCCAACTCGGAAAATGAACTTGGAAACTCACCATTACACGCAAATATAATTGCATATGCTATAAGACCCGCGAGTGTAAATATATTATACTAATTCATCTTACAAGCGGCTTATTACGTATTCATATTCATGTTTATAATTTTATATCTATGTATGTAGCGGGTTCAATTCCCGCACGGATCAAATATTTGTGCTGGGTCTGGGTAGACCCATAATTTCAATATTTATTCAGTCCCCGGGTAATAGGGATTAATGAGACACAGTTGTTTTAGAACAATCTTATTTCTTCTTCGTTGGTTCAGAGATCGTGTACATTGTGGAGCGGGTTTGATTTTTAAAAAATTCGAGTGATTTGATTTTTCTGGATAATCGCAAATGCTGGTACATATAAAATTAATTCGGCCTACCTCCGTGGCGCAGCTGTACTGAATGTAACTGTTGTACATAATGAGGTTTGATACCCAAATTAGAGAAAGTATTTTTGGATTTTTACTGTAATCTCAGTAGCAGTACGAAGTTTGGGCCTGGATGGTAACTGGCTGGCAAGCGTGCCTCCTATAGGGTCCACGTAACTCTAAAAACCATGGCTGGTAAAGCATGGGCGTAATACGCCTCGGCTTATCCTACAGGGATAAAAAGCAAGTATTTACTTGCTTTTTATCCCCGTAGAATAAGCCGAGGCGATTTTATTATAGATGCAAATTTTTGTATCTATAATAAAATCGTAACAAACATACACTTATGGCTGAGTGTCGATTCGCGCACATCGAAATAATTTGAGTGGAAAACGACCTCGTCTGTAAGAAGATACTGTACAAATCGACACTTAAAAATATATTATTTTAGGAAGTGTCGTTCCGCACAATTCGTTCCAAATGACCATTAAGCCACACTTATATGATATTAAAAAAAGTTATTGCTACGTGATCTAGGAGGTCACAGAGGTGCAATATTTACTATTTAAAAATGTCTGTATATTTGTTCACGCTTTACGTAAAAACAACTGACTATTAGGGCTATTACAAGCCTAAATTGTAATCATATGATGGCACCGCCTCTGATGCTATAGAATTTGTAATTTATAAATTGTGATAAGATACTTTTTTTATACAAAATGCAAGTCATAACTCAACTTTGTCTCGCAGTCAGGTAAAAAATCTGTGAAAGCCTCTCGGGAGATCCTAATTCTTATTTGAGAGGTGGCCTGCGTTTGTCAGCTGTTGGGTTTGACTTGTCTCTGCGGATATCGCGACTACTTCATGCGGAGTACGAGGTACATCACCGAAAAATATTAAAAATAAAAGTAAAATACAGATTAGGTAATAATCATTAATTATTTATTTTTAGTAATTTTTCTCAATTTTCTAATTACTTCTTAAAAATTACTTCAAGTGCACTTATAGATAGATGTATTGATGTTATAATATATATGGTTAGTGTAACCGACTGCCACGCTTGAGGTCGCGGGTTCGATTCCCGCACAAGTCAAACATTTGTGTACATGGATGTTTGTCTTGGTCTGGGTATTTCTATGTATTATATGTAGGTATTTACAAAGAAAAAGTATATATATGTTTATCCATTGTCTAGTACCCATAGCATAAGCTCTGCTTAGTTTGGGCTAGATGATGGTGTGTATGTGGTAGAATATTATTATTACTAATTATTATCAACGGACAGCTACCGAGGTCAGAAAAAGCGCTTTTCTGCCAAAGAAAGCTTTAGAATATGGCTGTAACAGAAACACATAAGTTACGGGAAGACTATCTTCCCGTAGTAGTAAAGTTTAATAGTTTTAAAAGCCAGTTACTATCTAAATGCGTAACTGGCTTCTTCAATCCTCAAATACAAATTGCCTGCCAACAAGTCACATCAAATTTTAACGACTTGAGCGATCAACATGCAATTTTGCAGACATGTAGTCAGGGGTACAGAAAAGGACATAAGAAATACAGAAAAAGTACTGTTTCCGTAGTAAAGAAATTTATTGACAACCATTGGCTTATTGTTGACAACATAATTATGTGCAAGCCATTTTAATATTATATCAATACGGTGTTATTTTGCACAATCGGCATAATTGGAATGTACTACGCTTTATGATAATATGTATGTAATTAGCAGTGCATTAAAGGCATTCGTTCCGTATTGATGTATTTTTACTAATCTCTCACATAGCTCTGCTCGTGACATTATACTATAGTTTCTGACATTTCTGACAACCTATTGCGAGTAATCATAACGACTCGTACAATATAGATGATGTCGATAAATTTCTATACGCGAGCGAAGCCGCGAGCAAAATCTAGCCTATACTAATATTATAAAGCTGAAGAGTTTGTTTGTTTGTTTGGTTGAACGTGCTAATCTCAGGAACTACTGGTTCGATTCGATTTTTTTTTGTGTTGGGTAGCCTATTTGTCAACGAAGGTTATAGGCTATATAACATCACGCTGCGACACACGGGAACGGCGCAGTAATCATAAATGCGGGTGACCGCGGGCACAGCTAGTATAAAATACATACATATATAGATACATACATAAATCGCATAAAACCTAAAACTTAACCCAAAACTGTCTTCTTCAATCTCCTAATACAAATTGCCGGCCATCAAACCACACCACAAATTATGTATGTATTCCTCAATAGTCTTCGCTTCCACTCTTTGTTGTCATACCTCTGTGGTAGGCGACACAACTGCTGTACGTCACATAGTTAACAAGTTACATAACTTCGATGCTATGTCGTACAACGACCAAACTAGGAAGTATTTACATGAGGTAACGCATGACTCTGGCAACTAATATTAGATAAATACATCCTCATCCCGTAGGGGTAGGTAAAATTATTGCTCCTACATGTCGCCAGCTACATATGTTTTTAGATTCTACGTTTTATGTTAGCTATGCTATGCCAATTACTGGGCACTTTTGCTTTTGAAGTTAGCTTTTATGTTTGCGACTGTGAGGTCCGTGGTTCCAATTCCAGGTCACGTAAATTTTGTATTATTAGGTCTTCCTGTAAAGTGTTTTTTGTGACAGTAAATCTGTAAATATGGCCTGTTGACGGCAATAATCTCGGCATTATTACGTAGGACTTATAAGCATAGCTAGCGAAATGTGAGTGCAATTCACCTCTTCCAGACTTGCCGATATTAGCGTGTTTCTAAAAATGTGAGTAATTTTCACAGAATGTTAGATAAATGTATTTTAATGTTTCAAATCATTCATATTTTATTTTTTATAGCTTTTGTAATGTATATAACGTAAGTAATGTAATTTACTTCAGAGAACGTCACACCGTTAAACAATTTTGTTTAGCGAGTATAGAGTGTAATGTATCTAAGTTAATATTGTTTAACTTTTACGCAAACGTAAAAAAACGTCGGGGCAAAGTGTAAACTGAAATATAAATCGTTTTAATTAATTTGAATTGTTGAAATTAAACTACTATATACGGATTTTATCGCGTTGTTTATTTATCACTGTATTATAAAATTTTGAAAATATTACACTACTACTACTATTGATTTTATTTTACTAATTTATAAGCTAATAAAATTATTTAAACTATTAAATCTATTTATTTTTGGTTTACACTTTCCCCGACGTTTCGGTTGCTTTTCAGCAGCCATGGTCACGGGGAGAATAAAATCAATAGTAGTAGTAGTGTAATATTTTCAAAATTTTATAATACAGTGATAAATAAACAACGCGATAAAATCCGTATATAGTAGTTTAATTTCAATGAATAACATTCGCGTAAACAGAAGACAATATTATGTAATTTGAATTGCTTAAATTGTAGTAAAGTTTAACAATAGTAGTGTTAGAGTTCAAAATTATGTAATAAAAGTGTTTTGAAATAAACAACGCGACAAAATCCGTACGAAGTAGTTTAATTTCAATATAGTTGTTCCAATTTACCATTTTAGTGGAAATTTCTTATTTCCCGCTTTTTACCCATATTTATGATTCCTGCTCCGTCCCCATAGCCTCTAGCCTAATGTTATGTAGCTTATGTTACTTCTAGAAAAAGCATTTTATTAATCGGTCCAGTAGATTTCAGTTTAATTAATACAAACAAAAATATAATTCTCTTTATAACATTAGTAAGTAAATCCTAACTTCTGCCTAGCCTTTATTATTCCCAAGTCACTTGAGGTCGGCTTTTTTAGTCTAACCGGATTTGACTGGATATCAGTTCTTACACTGAGCGGCTGCCATCTGACCTCCGCAACCCGAAGGCTAATAATACCCTAATGCTAGACTAGTGTCAGGATATTATAGGGCACTGACTTCTCAATAACGACTGCCATAGATGTTCATGGCAGCCGGGACCGACGGCTTAACGTGCTCTCCGAGGCACGGAGCAGGCGATAATTGTCAATCAATACGCACATAATTTCGAAAAGTCATATAACTTCCGAAAGTCAGAGGTGCGCGACGTGGGTTCGAACCCGAGACCCTCTGCATTGCAGTCTGTTGGTCTCCCCACTGAGCTATCGCTGCTTTTTAAGTAAGTTAATCCTAACTAATATTCTAAAATTGAATTTGAGTTTGTTTGTTTGTTTGTTACGCTTTCACGCCTGAACTACTCGATCGATGACAGATACAAAAAAGGACATAAGGGTACCTTATTCCATCCTGAAAAAGTACCTACTGTGCGAGAGAGATAGAATTTTATTGTCAAAATCTAGATTTACTTGAGCAACATCTAGCAAAATAAAAATAATAATAAAAAAGAAAACTGACTTTAACTAGACAACAACTAGCCAAGTAATAAAATGAGAATATCAGCAATGAACTCGAAGTCAACCAAACGCATTATGCAGGATAACTCAAAAACTACATTGAAATTAAAATTAAACAAACTTTATACGGATTTTATGGCGTTGTAAATTTTTTTATAAAACACTTATTTCAATTTTGAAACTTTAAACTAAAACAGTAATTAGTAAAAGCGTTTTACAAT
The DNA here is from genome assembly GCA_963675205.1 of Catocala nupta. Classification (NCBI taxonomy): domain Eukaryota; kingdom Metazoa; phylum Arthropoda; class Insecta; order Lepidoptera; family Erebidae; genus Catocala; species Catocala nupta. The sequence goes on from OY776094.1 coordinate 11,646,168, forward strand.
AGTAGTTTTGTAGTTTAATTTCAATGTATAACATTCGCGTAAACATAAGACAATATTATTATATATATACTTTGAAATTAAAACTATTTTAGTACACTTTTATTACATAATTTTGAACTATAACACTAATATTATTGAACTTTACTACAAATTAAGCTTTTTAAATTAATTAAAACTATTTATATTTAACTTTACACTTTTCCCATGGTCACAGGGAGACTAATATGGTAGTTGCCTCAATGTTCTGAAGTATAGTTATTACAGTGAGTATCGGTATTACACTTACTTGTCAGATCTTGATCAAATTTAAATGGGACCACATGAGAAGCACCAGCTTTCAAATAAAAAAAGAATCGTCCAATTCACCTAGGAAAAGTTCTGAGGTACCACACATAAAAAAATACGGTTGAATTGAGAAACTCATCCCTTTTTTGAAGACGGTCAAAAATATGCTGACCATGTCAATATAACAATTAAAAAATTAGGCGTCTGCATACTTTCAAGAAAAAAGAAAAGGTGAGGTAGCTAGCGGTCTGTGTAAAGTTGTGTAGTTACAGGTAAGGCCATTCGTCCTGATCATTTGTATCCCACGCCCCGAGCGACACTCTCCTTCAGTTACATATATATTTATATATAAAAATACGTCACCGCACTCTATTGAGCTCACGGCCACAGACATTCTAATGTAACAGCTGACCTAAATATCGACAAAGTTACATTTACCGTGTAACATTTAAATGTCTTCATACGTTCAGGTCGCCTTGATGGCGTAGTGGTTAGTGGAACCGACTGCCACGCCTGATGCATCGAGTTCGATTCTCATACAAGTCAAATACTTGTGTGACATGGATGTTTGTCTTGGTCTGGGTGTTTTTATGTTTAATATGTAAGTATTTACAAAAAAGAAAGTATAAGTATATGTATGTTTATCCATTGTCTAGTACCCATAGTACAAGCTCTGCTTAGTTTGGGTTAGATGGTGTTGTGTGTATGTCATAGAATATTATTAGTATGTAATATTGTCTTCTATTTACGCGAATGTTATTCATTGAAATTAAACTACTATATACGGATTATATCGCGTTGTTTATTTAGCACTGTATTACAAAATTTTGAAAATATTACACTACTACCGATTTTATTTTACTAATTTATAAGCTAATAAAATTATTTAAACTATTAAATCTATTTATTATTGGTTTACGCTTTCCCCGACGTTTCGATTGCTTTCCAGCAGCCATGGTCACGGGGAGACTAAGATGGTAGTTGTCTCAATCTTCCAGTGTAGTTATTTCAAAGTACCCGAACATAATTTAATTATTGGTGTTACTATTTACGCAGAATGAGCTCAAAGTATCATGAAGTCTAGCTGTGGTTTGTTTCTTTTTGGGTTTGACTATTTGAAGTACTGGATCCCAAGCTGGTGGTACTTTCCAACCATCTTCTCTATTGAAATTGGGATGTTTTTTGATTTCAATAGCCTCGCGAAGCATCCTTGGTAGGAATCGGTGTTCTTTAGCGAGAATCTGTGGTTTGTCAAATCTCAGGTAGTGGTTGGTGGGGACCAACCATTGTGTGTGAACATATACAACAGGGGTGTTGTATATGTTCACACACAGCAGACTTCAACGAGCGTTTGTGTTTTACGTCAGCTATGTGTTCTTATCCGTATATAGTAGTTTAATTTCAATATTATTAGTATGTTTCTCATATCACACATATTTTTCTAACGTATTAGAAAAATATCTAGCCCTTTAGGAGGCTTACACGGAGACATGGGTCCAACGTGGAGAAGCCCTTCGAGAGTTTTAATCTATAGTGGGTTGGTGCACTTACGGTGACATTAGCCTCAACAGGCGTAGAATTATTGCTACATATGAATTCTAATACGTCTGGGCAATAGAGATGTGTGTTTGATGGACCGGTATATTGGTAACTACGGATGAAAAACGGCGGCTGCCCTAAATTTAGAGTTTTTAATATTATAATTATTAGGAGTATTTTTATAATTACTTTCCTTGTATTTGTTAATACATTTGTAAATATAAATTAGATTAATTAGTGTTACAATGATTAATCTATAATATATTGTAAATTGCTGTTGGTAATAAAAATGAAAGGAATATATAAGACACGGGTATAAGATTACTAGATGTGCTAACGGTTTTACTCGTGTTTATGGTTACTACGCCGCCCCCGTGGGTCGTAGCGTGATGTTATATAGCCTATAGTCTTCCTCGATAAATAGGCTATCCAACACTAAAATCATTTTTCAATTCGAATTAGTAGTTCCTGATATTAGCGGGTTCAAGCAAACAAACAAACTCTTCAGCTTTATAATATTAGTATAAATTAGTATTATTCAATGAAACCAGTACCTGTATACAATATAAACATTTAATTTTGAATTAATAATATTAGTTCGGATGGCATGAGAGGCATCTCTTGTAGAAACCTAGCGTGTTCTTCGCTCTGTGAGCTACAGTCACGATCTAAAATCACGGGGTATTCTAGTTTGGCATCTTCTATATACTTGTGTACTTTACGTATTAAAGCCTAAATTTCTCCAACCACTTAACTTGTGTAAGGATTAAATCTGCAGTAAATTCCTAGATCATTACCAAGAGCCCTTACTCGAAGGGTGCTTTTGAAGTCCTCTATTATCCACGGTTAAGTCTGCAGCAGAATAGGATCTAATTATTTAAGTGTAAGGGATGTTGGCAACCAGAAATAAGGTGAAAAATGTTATGTACCGTATATCTGATAAACTATATGTAGTACTATTATCTATGCTGAATAAACTAACTTGCTATTCCCAATCATATGTAGAATAGAAACTTTACAAACACACGATTTAGAGACACAAAGTATACTTAAACTTAGAACAATAATTTTCATTTACGGATGATTTTTCTGAATAGTTAGAATTCTATACAAGACAATAATTTCTATGATTTCATAGAAATAATTGTCCCGGGTGGGATTTGAACCTAAAATACTTAACGTAAAGACCAGAAGGTAAGGCAACTTTTCGAGTTCGCCACCTAAATTCATCACGCGTCGACGGCGTGATTGAAAACACTAAATAATATTCATTTTTCGAAATAAATAATATATTTTGTAATAACTTTTAAAATGAAATGAAACTTTGTATGAATCACGAAATCACTTTAAGGGTAAAACGTTGTCTTCCTACAACTAAGTTCGTGATAATTACATAGTTTTAAACCTAATATTATAAATGCCAAAGTATGTTTATCAGTTTTTTGGGAAACCAACTTATATAAGAACCAGGTATTACTCGCGGCTTCGCCTGCGTAAAAATTGGTTTAGTTAGGTGTAACATTACCTTTTTTAAATAAAATATAGCTTATGTTACGCGATGATAAATGATAATACAGCTTTCTAAAATCGAGAAAAGAATTTTTAAAATCGGTTTTGTAATTTTTGAGTTAAATTATTACAAACAAACAAACAGTTAAATCTTTCCTCTATATAATGTTAGTAATAATAATAATATTCTACCACATACACACAACACCATCTAGCCCAAACTAAGCAGAGCTTGTACTATGGGTACTAGACAATGGATAAACATACATATATACTTTTTTTTTTGTAAATACATTCATATTATATATAGAAACACCCAGACCAAGACAAACATCCATGTTCGTGCACACAAATATTTGACTTGTGTGGGAATCGAACCCGCAATCTCAGGCGTGGCAGTCAGTTACACTGACCACTACGCCATCGAGGTCTTTAAAGTACTACACAGTACTACACAGTACACAGTATTGATAAACTACCCTCACGCAGCAGCGGATCGACGTGTTTTTTTACACAAATGTAGTTTATGGACCGAAGGGAGACAAAAGCTACTTATTTACGTAGCAAAAATGTACGGTGCCTGTGGAATCAATCTTTAGAATCAGGGAGCGAAGCCACAGGTAAAAGCTTGTTTATTCTAGTTGGAGCTGTTCCTTTATCGAAGCTTAAAAAGCAGTTCTATCTGTAATTCTAAACTAGTATTTCTCCTTTTATGTTTAACTCTACTCTCTTCAAAACTAAACATTTCAAAGGTTCTTGCATTAAACCAATTGTACTGTATGAGGCGTAGCAATATTCGCAGATAGAATTCTAGAAAGATCGTATCGGTGAATAATACACTACACAAAATACAAATCATTTCATCATATCAAGTGGGGTTTCGAAAAATCGATGGTATCACGCACGCATACACGCTCCCCTATATGTGAAACCATGGGTAATCCCGAAATGACAAATAATGAGCGGCCATATATCAAAGTGCATGCTATTACGGCCACTAGTCGTTGCACATAACATTGATTATTGCGTGCATACGTATGATATATAGCGTATTTTGACCGATTAGGGATCCCAGTTTAAAATATTGGTTCCTGAAACTAAAATTTATCGAATTGTTATACAACTCTTGTTGGAACGTTGTAGATATTCTTTCACATAAATCTATTTTAACAGCATTCTAGCATAATCTATTTATCTTAAAAACACTTTATTATATTTGGAAATATTATTAATGTCATTCAGAAAATACTAAAACAGCTTTTTCTATAGCTTTACTAAAAATACTCGATTGTCTCGTGCTAGATTCAAATAAAATTTGGAAAACATGTTTAAATCACAATTTTTAATGACCATAATGTTAAATAAAATTAATAATTATGTTAGATACATTAATAATTGAAATGCAACATGTATGTAACATGACGAACAAATAAAAATTGATATACAACACTCAAAGAGGTGAGCGCTTGCCCGCTACGCCATTTATGCAGTTTATTATTGACAATTATATAACAAATCAAATAGTCAATGCCATCACTAAACATAAATACTCATTAACCCAAACTCCACCGATACTTAAACAAACAAATACTTTTATTATATACGGGACCCTTGCATCAATTATTTAACCCGTAAGTCGCCTTTATCCATTATGGTAGGGAGCCCGATCGATACTTTTGCCCGCGGGAACCCCACGATCAATACCATGGAGTGCATGGTGAAATCTCGTCCGGAGGGTTGTTTTAAATCAAGGTTAAGGGTAGGGGAGGGAAATAAATAAAGTGAAAATTTTATATGTACATTGTGTAATAAAAAGGTATGGTCAAATGAGTGGTGATGTCGCTACTCGGCAATTAGTGTGGGACGCTTTTTGGTTTGATGGAGTGACAACGTATGTAGTAAATAGCAGTAGTTAAAAAGGAGAGTCGGAAATCGGGCTCAGTTGTGTAATTTAGGAGAGACCTTCAGCAGTTGACTGTCATAGGCAGACAAGAAGTCAGCTTATAACATAAATTGCCTCATATCCTAACTAATATTTGGGTTAACTAATAATTAATAATTAGTAATTGCACAGCAAACTATGCTTACCAAAAATACTAATTGCGCAGCAAAATATATTTAAAGAGATCAAACTAAGTTGACGGAGCCCCGATTCGCGGGGCTCCTATTTTTGGGTGGGTTTTAGAAGCAACCTAACTTAACCTAACCCTTCCGAGACGGAATGCAATGATTTGAGGCGTATAGGTGCTCATTATTCTGTGCAATATTTGCTGTGCAATTAGTATTTTTGATGGTCATTATATATAAATGCAAATGTGAGTTTGGTTGTTTGTTTGTTACGCTTTCGCACCTTAACTACTCGACCGATCATCATGAAATGCCGCATATTCGTTGTCAGCGAAACAGAAAAGGACATAGCGTACGTTTCATCTAGAAAAAAGCATAGTGAAGCCGTAAGCATATTCTTGTATTAGATAATTTGAAAATCATATTTTTAAGCCAAGACTTCTAAAAACATGTATTTTGACTATAACACTAAAATTGTTATAACAATTAGACTTGACTTTTAATTCAAATATCACAAAGTTTTGAGTTATGTTAGTCGTTGTAGTAGACTTTTGTAACTATGTTATATACAAACCAAACTATTTATGCCCAAGTTTATTTTTCACTGGAACTTTTCAAGTGCTGTACTTAAATATGTTTTCATTATATATTCATATATTTACGTGATCTATTATCGCTATTTATAGATGCCAAGCTGGAATAAAGTTAAACTTTTGATAAAATACAAAGAAACATTTGATTATTAAAAAAAAGGGTATCGCATCTCTGGTTTTATTATGCAATATATGTAAAAACCAAATAATTCAAAGATTGGCTCTCTGAAAAATAATTAGGGCCAATTGTGCGAGACCGGAGATATATATTTTTATTCTGACAGCTCCATACAAGTTTTTTAATAAAAGTTTCTCAGTGCCCCGTTTATAAATCTGTAATATAATGATACAATTTTGGAGTATGTATTTGGTCTTCCGAAACATATGCAGGCATAAAAGTCACCGCTTTCGAGATTACTGATTGGGGGTCTATAAAAGCCGAAATCCAGCCCACAGTGCGCCACTGGGTCTACAAATATTTTTTCTGATGGTGGTGTTCTTTGTGTCCGTTATTTAAATGTTTTTGAAGTCACTTGTGATTAAGGAATTGTTGACATAAGAGAGAGGAGCTTCCCACAAATATTCATAACATAACATATATGTATATATTTATTAATCCGACACTAAAGTTACTATACAATAAATATTATCAATTAAAGTTCCTTTCTAGTCTATCATAATGCACCATTTATATATTTAACTAGATTTTGCTCACGGTTTCGCTCGCGTTAATCTAGATCTTGTCAATCAATTTCTATTCCAATAGAACAATATTTTTTTGTCTGGATGAAATGTACCCTTTGTACTGTAATATTAGTTAGAATATAAAAATACATTTAAAATACTCGGTGACTAACAAATATATATCCAACCAGCTTATAAAAATATAAAACTCTTACTAAACATAATAGCTTTCATTGCCAACGTTAAATAGAAATCATATCATAGTCTCTTATCGTAATACATTTTCACTAGGAATGTTTACAAAGTTGACTATAAACAATAGTAAAACGGCGTGTACGATATCGTTAGATCAATGTTCAGGTGGGGTAAGCAGAGGCAGTAGGTCGTTAACTGGATGGGCCGTAGATAACACTCCCCTAGTAGTAACTTAGGAAGGTACTGGAAATATAGGGTAATCAAAACACGGACGATATGAACATTGTTTACGGATATACACACCATGACAGATAGGTGCGGCATTTTAATTTGTAATGATCTAAACCACTGTCGTCAGTTTTTTCCCTATTTTATTTTAATAGTCTCCATGTATAGACACAACATTAAGCAGAATATCTTACATTTTTGCACACAAGGTGGACTGACGATCTGGTAAGGGTCGCGGGGAGCGGTTAAGTGCGGGTGACCTAAGATTTGTCTGTGTGGAAAATCTTGAGGGAGGCATGTGTCCAGCAGTGGACGTCTTTAGTTGAGGTGATGTTAAATGAGAGAAAAAGCACGCACCATACCATATGACGTAACCGCTACTTGCGCGTAGGCGTGCGAGGGAGAAAGCGAGATTAGGATCACTCTTTTTTTCCATCCAAAATTATGATAAACTGCCTAGAATACAATTTTGATAAAAAGATTTCTTTTGAATGCTATTAGATTATTCTTATTATTATTTTTTATATTTATAGTCAAAAAATTCTCAGCAGTAGTATGGAGACTGTACCTGTGCGCAGTATATAGAATCAGGCTTGCCTACATTTTTCACTAATAATAATTTTTGGTCCCATTTTTTAGGAGGCATCCTATCAAATGAGACCAAACATTATTGTTAGGGGAAAATGTAGGTGTAATATGACTCTACCTATAGACGTATTTATGTACAGTCGCCTGTAATATTTCATGGATACCTTAAGGTCCAAAATCCTATGAACACTCGAATTAGAATGAATGTGAATGAACGCCATCTAGGCGTTGTTTTATAAATATTGCAACGTTTACTCATTTTAGGAAACAAGTAAAATTTGTACGAAATTATAATTTCAACCGAAAAGACACTTGAACACAGGGACAGAATAATGTTTGCGTACAAACAGAATAGCGAGTCATCAAAAGTAATCTATAAAATAAACTACCATATATATTATATATCTATAAATTTATAAATTCTTTTGTAAATCTTGGCTTCTTGTTTTACCCTTACCATTAATGTAAGAAATGTGATCTTTTTTAAATAAACTTTAGTGAATAGAGATAAAAGAAATCAAGTAAATTTAACAAAATTGGGTTATTAAGAAATCTTTTTTATTTAATAACATATAACTAAACTACTTAACAGTTCTTGTATTGTTTCCGTTAGATGGCATCAATTACCGGCATAAATCATTTTACTTTTGACATGGCATTTTTGCAGCTCACTGTACCTATTAAGCTTAAAGCTATTTCTATTGGTTAACTATATCATTATTCTGTGTGGATAGCCATATGCTAAATGCTATTGTTATGAGTATTACAGCTATCGACAATGACTATCTACTACTATCCTTTAGTTGACCACACATAGCAACATAATGTGTATACAACTATATCTACTGTTTATAGTCGTTCTATATACCGGCATAATGCGAAGGGTAAGGCAAGTGACCTCTATGCAATGGTGTTGTCAAACATGCACTGCATAGTCTGGAAGAGTACTGGTTTTAGAGGTTTTACTAGAAAAATAGATTTTATTATGTGTTGAAGCTATATTTTATTTACTTTGCTAAGCAATTGTTAGAATAAGAAATAGTGTGATTAGAGAGAGATGTGACATGAAAGTGGATATAGTGACAAGAATAGAAAAGGGTATGTTAAGCTGGTTTGGGCATGTAGAAAGAATGGACGAGAAAATACTGACTAAGAAAGCTTATAAGGCTAGTGTGAATGGAACAGTCCCAAGTGGAAGACCTAGGCTAACGTTTCTCGATCAGATCGGAGATGTTCTGGATAAAGGCCAGGTTAAGAGCACCTTAAACCGCAGAGCGTGTATGAGAAATGTGATGAAAGTGAATGAAGCCAGAGAAGTGTGTCAGGATCGTAGCAAATGAAAATCCGTAGTCTCTACCTACCCCTCTGGGAAACAGACGTGAATCTATATATGTATGTATGCTAAGCGAATGGTTCGACATAAGAAAGGGATGCTCTATGAAAATTTCTATGCTGAGCTTGCTACTAAACAAATTTCGACATTACGATAAAATGAATACTTTATAATATACTAGGTTTATGCCAGCGGCTTCGCTCGCGTTTATATTGATTTTGAATACCTCAGGAACAGTACTTTTTTTTAGACAAAGGATACTCTATACCTTTTTTATATTTCTGATAACGTGTATGCGAAATTTTATGATGATCGGTCAAGTAGTTAAGGCGTAAAAGCTTAACAAAGACACTAACATTAGCATTTATAATAATATTAAGGATATTGATTGATAGTTTTAAGTCGAATTATAACTAACAGAAACCTTTTGGAACTTACAGACATAATTTCAAGGTACACACAGCGACGCATCAACCTAGACTGTTTGGACTTTAAGCTATTAGAAGTTAAACGTTGCGAATCGTGCGAGAGAGTGCGTTATATTTTTGTTACGCTTTATCCTTACCATTATATCGACACCACACTATGCACTGTTCCTTTCCGACAATTCTCTATTTTGTATGTAGCGTAGTTATGCGTAAATAGTTATATCTAACTTGATGTGTAGCCGTGTGTACTATACATATATGTTATAAGGTATAATTCAGGTTTTTAATAAAATATTAGGTAACGGATCTCAATAGCGTTGGAAAATAATATATGTATACATTATTTTATATTTATAACAAAAAAGGCGTTTCATTGCTATAAATATATTATGGAAATCAATATTTGCGTGCGTTTATCGATACGTGCGTAAGCTCTCGATATCAATAAAATACAAGTTCTTTCGAATGATCGGAACAGTCGAATAATTCTAACGCTATTTGAACTGTTAACTCGTTTATCTTTAGTACTGCCAATTGTTGGAATGCCAAACATATGTAATTGAAAACCTATTGCGTCTGGCCGCCAGAGTGCCGCTACGAATCAATAGATAAATGCCTTATCAAACTATAAAATGTTGTTTTTAATATTCCCAAAATTTATATCAGAAATCAAACCTATTTTATATGAAAATAATATGGCTGAATAGAAAATGAAGAAAGACAATAATTAAATGAGAAAAGAGTAAAATGAAGACATAGAATTGAATTTCACCTCATCGTATTAACCCGAGGCTTAAGTAAAGAGCACTTTAATGAACAGATAGATTGAAACAATTAAATAACTGCAGGTCTTAGCACACTAATAGTATTATTGGAGAAGTGACAATTACGCACCTAATTAAGTATCAAGCACTTTTACCATTGAAAATAGATAGTTGTGGATTTTATAGTTAAACTATCTGTCCTCGCGGTTTCACCAGCATTATTGCTACTCTCTCGTGGCTCGTAGCGTGATAGCCTTTTCCTCAATAATTGTTTTACAAAATGCAAAAAGCAAATTATAATCCGACTGATAGCATTCAAACAAAAAATTATTAATATCTTCAGCTTTAATATTGTTACACCCAGTGCTATCTCTCGACATTGTGTGGAAGACTCGGCAGTTCCGTCTAATAATTTATTACAGCGCCATCTATTGAATACTTACGGAACTACGTAGATTCGTTGGTACGAGTAGAGTAGAGAGTACGCTGGCACATTCTCGAATCCTCGTACTGTTCCGTACCGGGTATGACGTTTCTAGAAAACTCCAGTAACGCTTTAACCGCGTATAAAAGGGGCAGGCCACCGCTCGTCGAGTCAGTTTACAATCGTAAGCGGTCAAGTATTCATCGAAGCGAACGGAAGCGAAAATACTACGGAGTTTGAAGCAGTTACATTAAAATGGAAAAGTGTACAGAATTTGTTGTGTTTTAAATTTAATTGTGTGCTAGAATAAAACGTTTTAGTCGGTAATATTATTTTATATTCTTATCCCTCGAACCCAGCACGTAACAATATATTATTATAGAGGTGCCTATAACCTTCCTCGATAAAGGGGCTATCCAACAATTAAAAAGAAATTCAATTCGAACCACTAGTTCCTGAGATAAGCGCGTTCAACCAAACAAACAAACTCTTCAGCTTTATAATATTTGTAAAGATGTCTTGTTTCATGGCTACCCAGTTGGACTTAAAATATAAATGTCATTTCCGTAATCAGCGTCCCAAAACACCTCAATACCGACACCCATATTAAATTACGAATTTTCATCATTTAACCCCCTAATGGGTTAAATTTTAAAGTAGCTGCTTTAAAATTTAACCCATTAAGAAATACAAGTACAAAGCTATTTTCTTGTAATATTATACGAATTTTTTTTTTGCAATGATGTCCATTTAATATATGTATTTTAAACAAATTTGAACCACTATTTAACCTCTTAGGGGCTGAGTTTAAAAAAATCCGTTCTAAACTGACGGCTCCTACCTTTAAATTACAAGTCAAGTCAGTTTGGGGATATCGTGTTTAATCATTGAGTGAGCGAGCTTCCGCTTTTATATAATAATAATGTACTCCAGACCGAATTTCAGTCTCGGCGGCCAGTCTTAGCGGAAACTGGTGTGAAGTGTGTGCGCAGGAGACATGGTGCACAAATGTGTGCGCAAACACAAGTGCACTCTCTGTTCCCTAACTCTCATGAGTCAATGGGACAGTAATCCGACGGTAACACGACCGGAGAGAGACCAACGGCTTTACCTGCTTTCCGAGGCACGGGGTGTCTAACAACGCCAACTTCCTAACTCTGGGCTGCTATTGACATTTCTTAACAGAAAAACCCAATAACTTTTTCTTGGCTCGACCCGGGATTCGAACCCGAGACCTCATGCACAGCAGTCGCATTCACTACCGCTGCGCCACGGAGGCAGTTAAACATTGACAGAAAGGTTTGGTTATATCTTAGCATCGTCGCATCATCTATATCCTCGAACAAAAACAAATTTTCAAAATTTTCTGTCAATTTCCTACGCGTTTGTATTTATTAATAGAGTTTGTTATTATATATAATAATTATTTTATCATAATCACTCACACTTGTATTCACAGATTATTCGCAATTTTAAGTTGTACGCACTCGATATCGTATTATTGACTATTACATTTTGCCTGCGACTTCGCTCGCCTAGTTAGGATATCATGTTTTATCAATGTCTATGAAATATCAATAAAATCTATTTACACGATGTTACTATTACCGAAGCACTCAGACAATTCTCATAATACGTGGTGTGTGTTGCTAAAATCAACATATATTCACTACAAAATTACAAATATTGTCTAAATGAAACCTTTTACCTATTTTTTTAATTTAAATGTCAACGCTGCCCTTAATAATTGTCGACTGCATTGTAGTAAAATGTTGCCAATTGTTATTTTTTTAACCCTTTTTAATAGGAAAGTAACTACAACTTAAAAATCCTACTTAGTATATGTTTTCGTAATACAAATCATAAATTGCCTTTTTTGTTAGTACTGTACTGTAAACATAACTTTTATACAAAATAACTTATATTAAAATCAAGTTGAAATAGGGTTAGGTACACACCTACTAATTTTAAAACAAATATTGGACGTGTTATCATTATAACCAAAAATCAGCAAAATTTTGATCATTATAAACAACATAATGCAATGTAATCTTCAAAGTCATCAGTAACAGATGCAATTTTACTGTATAAACTACAAATCCGAGCGAATGGTTATGAAAATAAACAACCAGTAACTGAAAATGACCATAAATTAATCATCGTCTACAAAACAATACTGATAATTATCAGTATTGATAATAATCAAAATTATTAAGGACTGTCAAATGAATCTTACTATTTTAGAATTGGCAACATTGTCGTCTTCATTACCACGTTCGAATTTTTCTTGATTGAACATTTTTTGACGTCTATTTATTTATTTATTTGGTTAACCAGCAACTGTTTCAAACGTCAAACTTATTTATTTGTGTGATTATACATGCAACATAAAATAAAATCAATGGCAACATTAGCTAGTATAACAATTTAGAGGTTAACACCACATGCACAGATTATTGAGAGACATAGACTAAAATAAATTGCATTATTAAATTACTTATGTTTATAGAATAATAGATAATTTTAAGATTCCAATTTAACATAAATTATTATTGATTGGCGTGTATCACATTAATAGAACATAACTATTTCTTTAATAATAGGTTAGTTAATATTATATAGATATTATAATAGCACTAATATTACATAAATTAAGAGCATTTACATTAAATAAAATTGAAATTAAACAATTAAAAATATGAGTAAAAATACAATCTACCCACATATGACAAATGATGTTTAAGTCCCACGCTTTAAGGCTACCAGGCAAAGTGCTAATTATTGTAATTATCTAATGCCGGTGAGGAAGGCCGAATAACACTTGGCTCAATTGTACACCGGTTTGCCAGTAATATACGCAACTACACATCACTGAACCGATTTAATCAAATCAAATTATCTATTACTACTAAATATACATCCCAATTAATATTATAAATGCAAGTTTAGTTGTTTGTTTGTGTACAAGTTGCACAATATATCACATACCACGCACGTCCCTATGACGTAGCATAAGTAGACCCGCACTATTACGTATACATTGCATTTTATAAGACACATTTGTAACAATTTCTTTAGTACAATTAAAACTCTCTATCAAATCACTTGTGTATTTTCCATACCAACCAGCATACTTGAACTCGTAGAATTTATCAATCAATGTTGGTGAACACACCAATAGTATGTTTGTTAAGGTGCGAAAACATTAACAGCTCGACCGATCATCATGAAATTTCGCATACACGATGTCAGGGGAACAGAATAGGACATAGGGGGTACCTTTAATTCAGAACAAAGTGCCGTTACTAACATAACTTAACCTACATTTAGGCAAGCGAAGCCGCGTGCAAAATCCAATCATAAAATAAGCGGTAAATTAAATTACAGTTGTTTTAACAAATTCCAGTACTAGATATTACCACCATTTAATTTAAATTACTTTGTAAAAGGGTTTATAATGTTATCCCTGATATCCAGAATTGTGTTCATTACACAACTAATTTGGTTTACTATGTCAAAGTAAGTTTAATTGTAGTATTTACCAACATTATGTGAGTTCGCTGACAATTTAGTGTTTTTAATTAAAGCTATCTACCACAAAATGTTTGAAATGCAGCAATAATATTTACACAGTTAGGTATTACGTTTTGAAACAGAAAGCAGTGGATGTTATATTATGAACTAAGCTTGACGTTGGCCGCGTGACTTTTTCACGACGGTGTCATTTAATTGAATCACACAAAAACCTCACCTTCTGGTTCTGCTGCGAGAAATTAAATCGAACTTAGCCTAGTTTTAAGTTGAACACCAAATTACCGAATTTTGTAATCGCATGAGTCTGCCTCATATTTTTTGTGTGACAAAAGAACAAATAAACGGACGTAAATTTTAAAGTGTTTATTGTACGGCTCAACGCACTAACAATAATTTTCAAAAATATTTTTCTGACAGACAAAGCTTCATAATATCTTTTTAAGTGTACCGTGTAGTGTACCGTGTAGTGCGCCGTGTGCCGTGTGCCGTGTGCCGTGTGCCGTGTGCCGTGTGCCGTGTGCCGTGTGCCGTGTGCCGTGTGCCGTGTGCCGTGTGCCGTGTGCCGTGTGCCGTGTGCCGTGTGCCGTGTGCCGTGTGCCGTGTGCCGTGTGCCGTGTGCCGTGTGCCGTGTGCCGTGTGCCGTGTGCCGTGTGCCGTGTGCCGTGTGCCGTGTGCCGTGTGCCGTGTGCCGTGTGCCGTGTGCCGTGTGCCGTGTGCCGTGTGCCGTGTGCCGTGTGCCGTGTGCCGTGTGCCGTGTGCCGTGTGCCGTGTGCCGTGTGCCGTGTGCCGTGTGCCGTGTGCCGTGTGCCGTGTGCCGTGTGCCGTGTGCCGTGTGCCGTGTGCCGTGTGCCGTGTGCCGTGTGCCGTGTGCCGTGTGCCGTGTGCCGTGTGCCGTGTGCCGTGTGCCGTGTGCCGTGTGCCGTGTGCCGTGTGCCGTGTGCCGTGTGCCGTGTGCCGTGTGCCGTGTGCCGTGTGCCGTGTGCCGTGTGCCGTGTGCCGTGTGCCGTGTGCCGTGTGCCGTGTGCCGTGTGCCGTGTGCCGTGTGCCGTGTGCCGTGTGCCGTGTGCCGTGTGCCGTGTGCCGTGTGCCGTGTGCCGTGTGCCGTGTGCCGTGTGCCGTGTGCCGTGTGCCGTGTGCCGTGTGCCGTGTGCCGTGTGCCGTGTGCCGTGTGCCGTGTGCCGTGTGCCGTGTGCCGTGTGCCGTGTGCCGTGTGCCGTGTGCCGTGTGCCGTGTGCCGTGTGCCGTGTGCCGTGTGCCGTGTGCCGTGTGCCGTGTGCCGTGTGCCGTGTGCCGTGTGCCGTGTGCCGTGTGCCGTGTGCCGTGTGCCGTGTGCCGTGTGCCGTGTGTACTATGTATTATGTATGATGTACTTCGTACTATGTAATTTGTACTTTGTATTATGTTTTATGAATTTAATGTCTAGTAGACTTTCCTACGCCACTTGTGTCCAAAAAGAAGGACTGTGTGCCAATCTGACAATCTATTTTATGTGAAATAAATATTTCATTTCAACATACAATTTAATAAAAATTACGGTGTTACTGTTTTGCTACGTACTGTTACTTACTATATTTGTTATAGTGATACAGATAAATGCTTAAATGCGTTTGTTGGTCTGTTCTTACTTTACACAGTCACAAGTCGATACAATGTTCATAGACAGTCTATGCCGACTGCCGAATTCCTGTGGCATATCTCTATCAAGACTAATTTTTGCCCGTTCAATCTCAGAAATGAAGGTACGGGTAAAAACTGGTATGAAATAAAGGCAGGATTTCTATACTGCATAGTTGGCAAAACTTCCTTCAAAAGTAAACGTACCAAAATAGTAATTAACTGAATACTTAGTTACCCATTTTCTAAGAATGTTTTCTCTCTCGAGACAAGTGTAATACATATAAGCAATATTGATATTAAATAAAAGTAAAACGTCAACAGATTGACGCAAAATATGAAACCTTCTAATGTTTGTTCAACAACAACATTCTCCAAAATACCACCTTCACCTTCGAAATGAGTTTACACAACAATCTATTTATACATTGAATATTTCTAAATATACTCCCGGGGCAAATCGTTACAATCCTGTTAGGCAACATTTTTTATGTAACAGGTAAGAACGGAACACATGAACGCACTGATCAGAACTGACAGGAATGAAATAACGACTTCGTTACGCAATGGAGGTGGATGAAAATATTTATATTATGTGCTGAAACATTGTAACATAAAGGACTGATCACATATAACGCTAATGACGCGTCTTTACTTCGTATATATCCTACATGATTCTAATTGTAAAAGTTTGTGTCGATGATTGTTACGTAATCACGTGTAAGTATACTATTTTAGGGATTTGGATGGCAAACTTGGCAGGCTGGTAGATTATGTCCTCGATTGATATGTTTCCGTGGGATTCAAATTCAGAAGATTATTAGGTACATAATTATAAAACGTAACGAGGCCTTATCTATACATCGGATATAATTTGCAGAGACATTAAATGGGATCGACCATTTCTTTAAAAAGTCCTACTTATATTAATAATTTTATTATTATTTTTGTACATGTACAGGACAATAGCTTTGATCCATTCTACTTAACGGTATTTAGACTTTAGGTTAAACAGCCAGCTACTTCTTAATTGTAGAAATGGAATCATAATACTTTCACTAGATGCGAAGGAAACATTTGATCTCAGAAACAATCAGAAACCCTTAATGATTTGATCTGAGTTACTGTTTTTATATTACATACAAAACAGACGTTTCAATAGATTTATGCTACTTTAAGCTGTACCCCGTTGCTTCATTAACTCCGCTCTTAAGGTTCGTTAAATAGGTAACAAAATAAAAAAGATAATTATTCAATCAGTTTGTTAGTTCCACAGATTTGCACGTTCATCTAAACCATCTTTTCAGCTATATATAGCTAAAACGATTGTTTAGATGAACGCGCAAATCATTAGCATATAAAGATGACTATAAACATGTAGATATGACTTTAAAAGAGATCATTTAAATATTAAAACGAAGGTTTAACAAGTAATAAAAAACATGTAAACCAGTATCGTAAAATGCGTGATTCAACAGTATATAAAACGTTATTAAAATCTGCATAGTTGTGAAACTAATTTCTAAGTATACTCTATGGCAGTAAAACTTAGTGTTCTCGCGGGAAATCAGCGCGACCGCGTGTGGAAACTCGCCAATCTGTCTTATGGCGAAACTGTGTGATCTTTTACTATCTATAACACTAGCTTATGCCCGCGGTTTCGCTCGCGTAAAGGTAGGTTAGATTAAACATAAAAATGCACTGTTACTAACAAGTAACAGTCCTTTTTTTAAATAAAATGTAGCCTATGTTACGGTGATAATATAACTTTCTAACGACAATAGAATTGTTTAAATCGGTTGAGTAGTTTTTATGTATATTCTTATGAACTAACAAACAATCAAATCTTTCCTCTTTATAGTATTAGTACAGATGAAACTATGTATGTAACTTATAGTGGTGGGATATTATTGAGATAAAGGCTGTCTAATTCCAGGTAACACATCTGAGTACGCACGTCAGAAGATGCTTTCGGTAATCGATATTTCGACCAGTAATCAACTTCTTCTCTCTAGGCTTTGTTATTCCCAAGTCACTTGGGGTCGGCTTTTCTAGTCTAACCGAATTTGACTGGATATCAGTTTTTACACGGAGCGGCTGCCACGTGACTTCCGCAACCTGAAGGCTAATGATACCTTAAGGCTAGACCAGTGTCAGGATATTATAGGGTACTGACTTCCTACTAACGACTGCCATAGATTTTCATGGCAGCCCGGCTCGATGGCTTAACGTACTCTCCGATGCACGGAGCAGGCGATAATTGTCAATCAATACGCACATAATTTCAAAAAGTCCTATAACTTCCAAGAATCAGAGGTGCGCGACGTGAGACGTGGCCTCGGTGACGCAATATTAGTGTATGAGGTCTCAGGTTTGAATCGCTAGTCATCTAAAAGTTTTTAAGATTTTTCTCTCTAGAAATTCTCAATAGAAATCCAGAGTAGGGACATTGGTGGAGTTACATACCCTCGTATCTCGTAAAGCATATAAAGCCGCAGTCTTCCTCCAAAATGCGTTAGACAGTCTTTACTAAACTTGAAAAAGAATTTAGTTTAATAGGGTATTTTACTCTATATGAGAAAATCTAAAATATATTATTAAGATAGCTTAGGCAAAAAGCAGTCGGAATACGTTAGTTTTAGTTAATAAAATAGAAAAAAAATTCATTTCGAAGTTTTCAGCTTTTTTAATCTGTTTCATAACACCATAAAGTAGTCGCCATGTTATTACGTCATACGGCTGTGTAAACTAAGAAGTGTCAACTATCAACAGTATCAACTGATCAGCGTACCTTTAATCTATATAGGCTTTTTATTATTTTTATTTTTGCATTCAGGAACAGCACACCAACGATAAGTAGAATAATAACTCATTTTTAAATATAAACAATTAACATGACATACAAAATGTCACTGTATTTGTTTACACAGCACTGACATCATGACCACAGAGCAATAAGGTGTTCACTGCATCCAGAGTTTTCGTCAAATTACGCGCGAAATTTGAAATGTTTAAATGCATTTTTATGGCACTTATCGATTGAATAAAAATGTTGTGAATTTTTAGAGCTTCATTAGCACTGTAGAATCTAATAGAGACACTTTTCAAAAATAATATAATAACTTCGATGATAAGGGGAGCGGAGAGGATAGAAATGTTCTTTTCTGCCATTTTTAAGACTATTGAGTCTCGTAACGAATATCATATCTTATATTCATGACAGCTAGCACCGATGGCTTTTCTTGCTCAACTAAGCGCGCCGTGCTTCATGCCACTGATAACTAAGGCCCGGTTAACTGGTCGTAGGTAAAACAACTGGTTTCTTGAATACAGAAATTGGGCCTAATAATTTATCTTTTTAAGCCCAGCAACCTTAATGTTGGCGTCGTGGGTTAACCTCGCGGGTCGTTCAATGTCCGTGGAAGCCACTGCGTGCCTCTTAAAAATAAATAATCTCTCTATTGCCTGTAGAAATCAAATGACCTTATACGGATTTTATAGAAGTTTATATTAACTTTCGACTTCCGATTGAGATGTCATGGTTTCGAACATTCACACACATTGCACTACTGACATGAACCCACTCCTAATACAAACGAAATACCTATTTCATCTCTAACTAAGCTAATTACTTGGTTTAAAAATGGATTAACAAAAATATTAAAAAATATCTACAAAATCCTTTAAACTATTTGAATTGGAGCTGCAACAAAATCCGTATAAAGTACTCTTTTTATTACTACTTAATAGTCTTCGTAAAATTAGCGTAAAAGTAAGAAAGACAATATTTCGCGACTTTATGTGCATTTGAATGTTCAGTAGGGTAGCTAATCTAATGGAAATCATAGTTCCTTTAAGTCTATATAAAACGAAATAAAATCAGACCGGACCGACTTCTAATAGGATTATGATCATTCATCTGGAGGGAGCAGACACGGCTGCTGTGATCCTAAATCTAGATTTACGACTAGGGAAGACTTGCCTTGTTGCTAAGAAATTGTGTTTATTTTTGGAGTATTTTCGTAAGTACCTACTACTATTTGTTTTATGTGATTTATAACCTCAATGGACGTACGTGACTTAGATTACCTAATCGCAAATCATAAAAAGCATCAATATATTTCAAAAGTATAATAAAATATGGTAACAATAAAACCTCTGATATCGGATTCTGTAATAGCATATTAGCTAGCCCGGCCTCCAATGAGGCTAAGCAATTGTATAAATTATTGATTTAATGTTTTGTTGATTATTACTATGTATTACTTCTAATAAGGCGGTGTGGTCGCTAAGCGACAAAGCCTTTCAAATAAATAAAAACAAAAAAATATGCCCGCTGTACAGTCAATTCAATTGACTGATATACAGGGTGTCCGTTAATTAATGGATAACCTGGTAATGTCTTATAGTGGAACTGATGGCCGTTTAGAAAAAAATATGAAATAAATCTATCCTCACTACTACCGGTGATATGTTATTTTTTTAATTATCATGTATAACTTTCTTGTATACTACGACAATAAATGAATGAAATCCATCGGTTTTTTGTTGTTTTATTATTAAACACTAATTATGCTAATCGATAGACAGTCAAAAGTATGCTATGCTAATATAGCTTGCACTTTCTAATATTATTTTTTATTTTTTCTGAACGGTCTTTAGTTCTACTATAAGACATTTCAAGGTTATCCATTAAGTACCGGACATGCTGTATATAGGCATATAACTGTGCCCGGCATCAAGTTGAACTGGGTAGGTACCTTCTTAATTTCAGTTTTATTATTGTTCAGCTTTCTTTGGCTAATTATGGACCTATATGTCTATGTTTTCTTTGTGTCTATGTTACTCCTTTGTGTAAATGGGGTGCGCCAAAGTTCACCTAAAATTTCAACTCCGATAATTGGAAATCCGAAAATTTTCTTCCTAACATTTTTTATCCTTTTTTTTTTTTTTGATACCCAGGAAAAATGCTTCATGCACTACCCGCCGGCTAGGGGACGGCACCGGCGGGGCGTGTGGGACTCCCAGCAAGAAGACGCGCTGGTATACCCACTAAAAACCTGGGGTGTTCCCTCTCTCACCCAATGGGGGGGGGGGCCAGTTGGGAACTTAAAAGATTCAACCATAGCAGGCCTCCCCGTGTGGGTGCCGGCCGGGTCATTTTTTTCGGATCCGACCACCTCTCGTCCCCAGGGGGAAAGGGGAGAGCCTGACTGCTCTCCCCTTTCGACATCAGAAAGGCGCGCGGGAACACCGCGCGCGCCCTCTCGGGGCTTTTAGTTTACGGGTGGCAGGGTCCCCTGAGGCCCGCCACCCGGAGCCCCTAGGTGGGGGGCAGGAGAGCGACATAAGCGCGTCTCCTGCGCCCCTTCCTCCGGCGGCGGACTTCCGGGGCGTAAGGATCGTCCTCACGCCCCCGCTCCGCCGCCTCCTTCTGCGAGATGACAGTCTCGCAGAAGGAACTCATTGCGCCCCAGCACCTGTCGTCGCCGACCATCTTGGATATGACGGTCGGCAACGAAAGGTCGGGGCCAATCACGGTGACCAGGGCACAGCGCTCCACGGCCCACGCCGGGCACTCCTCCAGCGTGTGCTGCGCTGTGTCCCGGTCACACACCTCACAATGGTGACATCTGGTTGTCGGCTCGGATACCGGCTATCTTGCAGAGGTACTCTCCGAAACACCCGTGTCCGGAGAGCACCTGAGTAAGCCGGTAGGTGAGCGGTCCGCGCCGTCTGTCCGCCCATTCTCTTAGTACTGGACGGACAGCCTCGACTGTCCTCACCCCGTAGCGGGGCTGGGCCAGTCGCTCATTCCACCTGGCCTCCAGGACCAGTCGAGCCTGGGACCTTCGCGTCTCCACCGCCCTGTGCGTGGGCTCCTCGCCATGGAGGCGGAGGTCAGCGCGCCAGTAATACACTGACGCTTGGACCTCCGCCTCCAAATCCCAGGGCGGCGATGCCGCCAAAACCCACGCCGCCTCATAGGAGACGGTGCGGTACGCCCGCGACACCCTGATCGCCATCGCCCTCTGAGGTCTCCTTAGGAGGGGGACGTTTCGGCGATTCAGGGCGCCAGCCCAAATGGGCGACCCATAAAGGGTCATCGACCGCACCACCACCAAATAGAGGCGGCGGCAGATGACACTCGGCCCCCCGATATTCGGCAGCAGAGAGCTAAGCGCTCCAGCCGCCGACATCAGCCGGGGGGCCAGGCGGCTAAAATGGACGCGAAAGTTCCAGCGGCCGTCGAGGTGGAGCCAAGTATTTCATACTCGGCTCCACCCCGATGCGGAACCCTCCAACAATGATGTGGGCATCTGGTGGCGGCGCCCTCCGAGGCCCGTGAAATAGAAGGGCCCCGGACTTTTCCAGCGCCACCTCCAGTCCCAACATCCTAATCCTGCCGACAACCAGAGCCACTCCAGCCGTGGCAAGACGGGCAGCTGCCCCGTAGTCCTCTCCCCGGGCCGTAACCAGCGTGTCGTCGGCGTAACAAGTTACGCCGACGCCCGGGGGCAGGGCGCCCCGCAGCACCCAGTCGTAATCGATTTTCCACAGGAGCGGACCCAGAACCGATCCCTGTGGAACACTGCACGACACCTCCCTCCGGAACGTCTCTCCGTTCCGCCCCACACAGAATACACTTCTCTGGTGCAGGTAGTCCCCGACTATTCGGCGCAGGTAGGGAGGCACCCCATGAAATCGGAGCGCCTCCCTAATAGTCGCCCACAGCAGGGTGTTGAACGCGTTGGCGATGTCCAAGGACACCGCCAACAGCACCCCGCGCGAGGCGACCGCCTCCTCCGAGAGGGCCTTGACGCGACTGATCGCGTCAATCGTCGATCGGCCCTCCCGGAATCCGAATTGGATTTCGGATAAGCCGGGGCCCACCCGCACCAGGTGCTTGGAGAGGCGGGCAGCCAACACGCGCTCAAAAAGCTTGCCCACCTCATCCAACAACACTATGGGGCGGTACGCGGAGGGAGAGTCCGCGGGGCGGCCCTCCTTTCTCAGGAGGACCAGCTTGCCCGTCTTCCACATGGAAGGGAACCGTCCCGACTCCAAGCAGGCGCTAAACAGCCTGAGGAGCCGGTCCCCTAGGGCGTCAAAGGCCAAAACCCAGGCGCGACCAGGAATCCCGTCCGGCCCCGGAGCGGTGTTTTTGCCCCGGAGCCGCACCATTGCCGCGCCGAGTTCCGCCATTGTTAGTACTGGCACCCCGGCATCGGCACCGCCCTCCTCAATTTCGGGCGGCGCCATTACGGGAGGCGTGTGCTCCGCTCTCGAAGGAAAGAGAGCGGAGACCACCTCCTCCAATTGCCGGGGCTGGAGACTCTCGGTGACCGGCGGGGCCCAGGGGCGCAACTTGCCCCTGACCGCCTTATACGGGCGGCCCCACGGATCTGCCTCGAGAGTCCCCAGGAACTCTTCCCATCTTTGGGCTTTGGCCTCGCTGATGGCGGACTGCAGGGCGTACTTCCGCTGTACGTAATCGCCCCGCAGCCGTGCCTCCACGGTCGCGTCACGGTACCGACTGCGTCGGCGGTACCTAGTGTACTGGCGACGCGCCGCAATGCACGCGGCGCGTTTTTGGCTGATGTCGTCAGACCACCAGTACACCTGACGCCTTGGAGGTCGAGCACTGGCCCGGGGCATCGACGCGTCGCAAATCCGCGTCATCGCGCCCCGGAACCACTCCGCCTCCGACTCAACCTCCACAGGCCTTTCACTCATCGGGGTCTAGGCCTGGACGATGGAGGCTTCCACCAGCACGTCTACGTCGACACGTTTCAACGCCCATCGTGGGGACGACGGGGTGTGAACTCTCCTCGGGCGATCGTCCGGGATCGCCGGCGAGGCGGAGATGTCGAACCGTATGTAACGATGGTCCGACAGCGACTCCGCCTCGACCAGCACTCGCCAGTCCCGGACGTAGCGCGCTACGGCAGGGCTTGCGAACGAAATGTCCACGATGGACTCGCCCTGCCAGCGCACGCACGTGGTGACCGACCCCCGGTTAAGAACCACGAGGCCGGTCGCAATCGCCCACTCCTCCAGCGCGTTGCCGCGAGCGTTGGTGACAGGGGATCCCCAAGCCGATGATTTGGCATTGAAGTCCCCCGCCACCACGACCGGACGCGATGGGTACCGATTAATCACGGTGCCCACCGCGCCCAAAAATCGCTCAAACTCGGCGAGGCGCCGGTTCGGAGAAAAGTACACCCCGATCAGGACGGTTCCCTCCCAATCCACACATATATATCCCTCGCCCCTGTCTGTCATCACCAGGAGCGAGGGTCTGGACGAAACAATGGCCGCCGAGCCTCCGAGGTCCCCAAACCAGTTGTGTCGGCTGGGGACGCAGTAAGGCTCGGCGACCACGGCGATGTCTATTGACCACTCCGCCATGTGCTGCAGCAAGATATCCTGCGCCCTGGCGGAGTGGTTAACATTCACCTGTAGGAGGCGATGGGCCATAATCAATTAGGTTTCCATCGCCTCCCTGCTGCTCCCTGTTTGGGATGGGGCCGGGGCGGCCGGAGTCCTGGCGACCGCCCCTCTGGCCTTACGTTTTTTGGGTGGGGAGCAGGATTTGCTCCCCATTCAGTGCTCCGCCGGTTTTCCTGCAGCCGAACAAATGCTGCAGGAAAGTTTTTCTGCGGAGCAGGCGGCGGCCATATGGCCGGGCTGGCCGCAGCGAAAACAAAAATCGCTGCGGTCAGTTTCGGCGGTGCATTGCTGCCTCACATGCCCCGGTTCGAGGCAGCGGTAGCACCACCTAGGCCTCGGCTCCAGGAGATTGACCTGAGCCGAGACCATCCCGACCAGCAAACGGCCGGCCGACACCTTCTTCGCCGCGGCGATGGGGCAGCGCACCACCACGGTGCACATACCACTCTTGCCGCGGCGCATCTCTCCCACCCTAACCTGAACATTTTTTATCCTAACAATCACAATTCCTAATTACTTTGTCTCTAATGTTAATAATTCCGGAGCATTCAACTTCATAATGTCAGTAGCAATAAACATCTACTATACTTTTATTTGTTTTCCTATATTTTCTCAACATAACCATGGTTCATACTATTATTCAGTCATATCTTTTTTGTTTAGATTTCTTTTTATTCATAATAATCAATATTATATACATTAATTTTGCGTAACTTTGTTTTCACATAACATGTAGGTATAACATATATATAGCATATAACATATAACATATATATATAGTTAAATACATGTTTTCATACATACATTTCAATTTAATAAGTTTAATATTAATCAAATCGGTCCTATTCGTAATTATTGGTTTAGGTTAGGTTAGAAGTGTGACCCCAACGCACGAGCCGAGCGAGCGTAGCGAGCGTGCCGCGGCAGCGGCCGGCGAAGTGCCAGAACCGAATTGGTCCTTTAGTTATTGGTTTAGTTACGGTTACGATAAACTCCCAGACCATAAGCATAACCATAAACGAGTCGTGTTTTATGAATTTCATTCATTTAAGACTATAAATAATAATCATTAAAACTATAAATATCATCTTCTACCCACATATATTTTTATTACACTTGGTAAATGTTTCTTTCTGAGTATGAGTGAAAATATTATGGTGAGTATGTTTAGGGATAAAAGCGTTATAGTAAAAAACAGTAGGAGTTTAAATATATTTACATTAATGATGTTATTAATTACAATTTTCGGAAACATCAGTGTTATGAGCATCGCCGGTAGCACTACAAATAGTATGAATGAAAACTTTAGGATGAAAATTTTTAGGAAGAATGATCACTCGGATTACAAATAGTTAGGAAGAACAATTTCGGGTAAAGAACTTTAGGTGAGCCAATTAGACATTTACAAGGGTCCATCCCTTGTAAATGTCTATATGGTTTATATGTAATGTTATCTCGAGTGTTGCACCAAAATAAGTATAAATTATTTTTTCTTTCTGTATTGTTTTCTTTTTTACAATTTGGTAACTAATAATTTCTTATCTTATACCATTCGTAATAATGATCCCCGTTATTAAAGATGCAGACAAACGCCAGAATAAATAGATAGTAAGATAAAAATTATAATACACTACATTTTGCCCCCTCCTTCGCTCGCGTAAATGTAGCTAAGATTACGTAGGTTAGGAACAGTACCTTTTTCTATATAAAAGTTTGTCCTATTCTGTACTCTGACAACGTGTATGCCAAAAGCGTAACAAACAAACAATCTCACTTTCGCATTTATAATATAAGTAAGAAATTAGGATTGCCATGTGTTTCTTAAGAAATAATTTTAGAATAATAATAATTTCAGAAATACGAGTATATATCCGACGTATAGATACAGATCCGAAGTATAATATCAGCCCTGTATTAAACTGTCCCTCTGCTGGGCACTTCTCACTGTGTGAAGGGTTATACTATAGTCTAACCCTTCACTATAGTCCACCACGCTGGCCCAGTGCGGGTTGGCAGACCTCACATATCTTTGAGAATATTATGGAAAATTCTGAGACATGCAGGTTTCCTCTAGATGTTTTCCTTCATCTTTAAAGCGAGCGATAATTAACTATTTAATACGCACATCTTCTAAAAGTCAGAGATTCGCGCCATGGGATTAAACTCGAGACCTCTGCGTGGCAGTTCAACGGTCTCCCAATAGACTATCGAGCGTTAAATCATGAAGATATTTAAAAAGTTTAATAAAAAAATACCAGTCAATTGAATTGCCTGCACGGATGGCGAACCTCGCAGACGGTCGGCCCAATCACCACACAGGACAATTATTTCTGTAATCAACAAAGTATTGTTTCGAGTTTGACTGCGTTCGTTAATTGTATGATTGTAAATTTCCCTGTGACATGCGGCCAGATATAGAGCGCGGGTGACTTCTTTAAAAAACAATGAAAGTTACATTATTAATAACAGGTAAATAAAAAAATTATAAAAAACGCCGTTATGTACGTAAAACACTGGGTTGGAATGTTAATTACATACGTCTTTATCTAGCGTATTTTAGAGCCAACGTATAAGTGGACGAATCTATTGCCGACTACCGAGCAAATTTTCACACTTCGTGATATTACAGAGAATTTCTTCACAGGAAAACCCTACAATAATGTGCCCGATTTAGGTGTCGTAACCAAGATTAAAAAATCGCACGCAAACATAAGCGGAATTTGCCTGGCATTCAGCATTTTGTCCATTACCTTCTATTACGTAGGACCTTTAACATGAGAAATATACAAGTAATACACTTATGACCTTCGAGATATATAGATGTTTATCGCTTTTGTAAGCATATATAGAAACAAAATCGTCTCATTACGTTAGTATAAGATGTCGTATTCTTTTCCTATAATTTAAGCCGGGCTCTTGGTCTTATACGAAGGAACCACTGTTGCCTTGAATCCATTAATAATCACCAATTCGCCTTCATTTTGACCTAAATATACAGCTTTTTGCAATGTAAAAGGAAAACCGAAAAAATCGGTCTTTGTAAGTGAAAAACTGTAATTAAAACCGGCTTGGTCTCGGTACAGATTAAAACTTGCACTTGTCATTGAAACCCGATGCAATTAGTTATCCGTGCCTCTGGGATTAAACTGTCTAGAAATATATCTCCTGGCCGTCGTTTTTGTAGGGTAGGTGGAAAACGTAGAAATAGTACCGATGAGAAAACTGTGTGTTACGTTAGATCTTTGATTGATGGCTTTATTTTCGACAACCTCTAAGGCTTGCTCAAGTTACTGTCGACGTAGGCGTAATTGCTGATGATACATCCTGGGTTCAATTTGTGCCTTGGGCAAATGTGTAGCAATTTGATATTATGTCTGGAAAAACCAATAGCAGCTCAGTCTCAAAAAAATTCCAGTAGTAGGTAATTTATTTTTTTATATACCTTGTTATAACTATACTTATTACCATATCTTTTGCGTTTCACTATTTTCATTATATCGTCATTCACCGGTGCTAATATACCATCACCTACAGACGTGTGATACACCACGCTTACTAAGCCTGTAGAAACATCACCATTCTTCTGAAAACTCCACACTATAGATTCTAGAGAAATCCATGCAGAGCAGCATTACGCAACCTCGTCCACAACATCCATAAAATAAAAGTCCTTTAAAACCAATTCATCATTTCGGTTCTAGACTCGACTCAGCCCTTATTATTAGAATTAAACAATATCTTTGCCCGATAATTACACATTCAACAAACAATGCAATGTATTCCCCTCGACGTTAATTAGAAAGTTTGCAATACATCAATAATTAACCATGAACAATGGCAATATTACATTCAATATAGACATCAGACTGCAGACAGGATACCTAGCTACCCTACGAATATAACGTTGGAGGGGTCCAATAACACAGGCCCTGTAGCAATATACGGGTGTCCTGCATCAAAGGGTTCCGTCAAAGTCAATTATAAACGCAACTATCTATTAGTACATGTATATAAAAAGACCCCTACACTGTTAGTACTTATATATGAGGTGACCACACGTCCAATTTGTGTATGAGATTTTCACTTTCGTTTTTTTTAGACAATTTGTGCTGACTGTGCTGAATCAGCTTCGAAATTCTTGCAAATGTGCAAAATGTGGGGAGGGTGTTTTGATTGGGCCTTGGACTTAAGGGATGAGACACTTAAGGTTCGATCCTCTTCTCATCAATGGTTTCATGAAGCCTAACATTAGATTCAGAAGGTTTTATATACTGGACAATGTTAGAAGAGGACTTCGTGGATTGTTTTTCATACATCCGTACATTGTGATTGCTAAGTGGTCTAGGTGTTAATGGAGAACAGTGTGGAGGCTCTATACGTTTTTCTTCAACATCCTCGTGAGATCTGTGAGTAATTTATTTGTTTGCCTTAATTAATAATATAGCAAGGATCTTGGCGAAATTTGATAAAAGGGATTGCAAAAAAGCATTGATATTTATCCGTCTATACAACGATATGGCTCCTGCGTATATATAATTATTAAATAATACCTGCCTGGAAGAAAGTTTTGGTTTAAAATTACATCAAGTTTACAGTTTACTCATATAGTTTGCTCTACAGTGAGTTTTTCACTTACAAGACTACGCCCGTATTAGGATTAATTTCTGTATCGTGGAAGACTTTACAAACATTCAAACAAGGACACACAGAACACCCACACTCGAAACCACCATTTGTTGATCACATCTATTTTTGTCCTATGTGGGCCTCAAACCTACAATACTCAGCAAAGGCAAAATTACTATTGTTGAGGCGACCACATACACCACTCTGTTATCCGGGCAGTTAAGCAAACATATATAACAGTTCAATTCTCGCACCAAATTTGTATTGTGAAGACAAAAACACTTATGACCGTGAAACTGAAACAAAATCTATTTAAGGCTCAGGACATAAGTTGCCAGATTCCAAGGCCAGCAACCTCAAGACCGCAATAAAAATATATAAGCTAACGGATCCAAGGGCAGACATTCTCAAGGACTATCCCTCCAGCATCAAGGCCAGTCAGCAGACAAATGAATACTTACTGTTATTACTATATTTAACACAAGCACAATAACAACAACAACATGTTTTACTACGCCGTAGGAATGTTATCCAGACTTGCCAAGTTCATGGTGACCCTACCAACATCGGGATATTCCATGGGGAGGCAGGTATCGATTTTTGGCACTGCACCATGAATGCGACGGACAGACGGACATCACGATACGTACACATAGATATGCAAAGCGTACAGTACTTTATTAGGTAGCCTACACATTTTGGGGATAATTTGAAGGGGATTTGTACTGGGGATTGGTCTCAGTCTTTGTGTTTGGAGATCAAAGGAAAGCGCTAATATTAGTGAGCTATTTGGTTTGGGTGTTCAATAGCGAGATCGTTTACGAAGCGACATTTAATATCATCCTTTGATTAAAACTTGTACGTACATAGTTATGTATACGTATACCTGAAAGGAGTGACCATGTAAAAGAATGGCGGAAGCAAATGCAACCGACAAAAATTTTATTTATTTCCCGGATTTTCTTTTTGTTTGTATGAAAATTTATGAATTCTTAATAACAATATTAGTCAGTGGGTCTTAATCACATTGGTATGAATTAAAAGGTATAAATACATATTTATTGTTCGATGCTTCGAACAACTTGTATCGGTTGCAGTCTTCTACCTTCGACTAATTGGACACAAATGAGATAGTCTAAAAGCTTTTATAAATTACTTACGCAATATAAAATTCTTTATTATTTTATTACATTGATAGTTCGGTCTGGTTTGTTTAGACTCCAAACCTACGCCAGCCACCGTCATTGATACAACTAACAATATCGATATTTTATTTTCATTACTTCTAGTTGAACATGTTATATGACATCGTGTGAAGCTCTTATTTATTTTTTATTTTTTTCATTAAAAAAGATTTTACGTTATAAGCATTTATTTTTGAGTATTATTTAGTTTAAAGTATTTTCTTGTTTTAATATTGCTTGCAATTTGGAATAAAATTACTAATATTTTTGTTTGAAACAAGGAGTGCATTCACGTCGGTAGTGAAAGGGGTGGGACTCGAACGATTTTCTTTTTCAAGCAATCAAATACCGTCTGAGCGTAATCAATGATTGTTATCTCAATATTAGATAGACAAGTAATTATTATTTATTAGGTTAGATTTAAACAACGAATCATGTAGTCAGTGGTCAATCCATAGTCACTGCCTAGACTTAAGAAAAAGACTAAGTCTTTGTGTGTATGCAAATAGATAACCAGACAAGAAAATATGTGAGCCTGTCATCTGCCTTGTATATACTTCGATAATATTTCGATTGTCGTAGGTCTAAGATATCTTAGACCTACGACAATATAAATATAAATTCTCGTATATTCTAAGTAAATGAAACCGTCGTTCATTCAAAGTCCTCATAACCACGTTTACCTGTTACTTGTAGTGGTAAGTACGTAAACACATTTGTGGAAGAATTATATAAATAAAAGCACCTGCTTATCTTCCCACGTGGCATGGGTTATTACCCCGGCGGAAGGGAGACGCGGCCTGATAATGGCTACAACAACGCTAGTCAACACTTATACTTACTTATGTATCAATATAAGGATGTGTTCTACTTATACAGGTGAATGGCCCTTTATATATATCTTCCGTATTTGAAACGCAATAAGCGCGATTTGTGCAGACGAAATCTAATGATTCGAAAATTCCACGATCCGTGATTCGAATGGTAATCGATCCGGTATCACTGATTTTATTCGAATCATAATCTAACATTTAAAAAAAATATTTTAGTTTGTCATGATTAGTCATAAAACTTGACGATCTCTGTACTTTATTTTATACGCTGAAGATAAAGAACCTGATTGAAAGCAGATTTAAAATTGATTGCAATATGAAGGCGCAATTAATATTTCTGATTAGGGTATGTGAAATGTGCGTGCAACATATTACGTTTTCCGGTATCACCCTCGTACAGCTGCACTTAAGAGTGGTTACGTCACAACGTTGTATCGTGCTTCCTTTTGACAATTGTTAATAATGGGATGGCAATTTTTGATGCGTATCCATAGTAAAGAGATTACAAATATAATTATATAGCATCTGCGATACAGTTTTTCCTGTTTGTAAAGAGTATTAAAATAATTTATAAAATAAAACCCAATTTTATTCATTACATTTAAAACCTTAAAATATCACATTCATTTGGTATATGCCACATAGCGAACGCTCTTAAGATAAAAAAAAATGTAATTTGTTGTCACTGATTATTTATTCGAATCATAATCAGATATTCGAAACACTATTTATGACAACGCTTCTAGTAATCCGGGTGATAGTGGTGACGATGTCTCACCTTGCGGTACACCTTGTGGAAAGCGGTAACCGGTTGATGAGAAGCAGTTGTTACCTGATAGTTAACCGTGGTAAGTGGGTCCAGTCTAACATCACACTGTATGTGGTACTATATTATTAATAAAAAATGCTTTGTATTTAGTGAGCTGCGTTTAATAAATTATTTCGTAAAGTAATTTCGTATTTATTTATTTAGGCATATTTAAAGGGTAAACATAGACATTTACATATAATTGACAATTATCAAAGTGCATGTTAGCATTAGTTTGTGGTAGATATGTTTAGTACTATTAATAAGTACCTATACCGTGAAATATGTAGCATACGTGACCAGCGCCCGCCAAAAGGTGACATTTATTTCAAAAATACGATGGAGTCAAACCACTGCATGTCTATTTATGTATTTATTTGTCTGAGTATGAAATTCTGTAAAAGGGCAATAATCAACATCATATAACTAATGTACTGTACCGCGAATGGATTTTATATTACAATTGGATTTTAGATTTCATTAACCATTAGCAATTTTCTATAACCTATTTAATCGATCTTTAAGCAAATCGATTTATTGGAAACTTTGAATATTGGCAACGTTCTTCCGTATAAGGAAGATCGTTAAAGAAAAATTTGGCCAATCGATATACCTACTATCAACTATCCCACTATCCAATCAAGTCTCAAATATTCGATTAAGATTCGTATTTTATAATATGTAGCAACTGTTAGAAGTTATTCAGAGATTATTCAATGTCATTATATCTCACTATTTACATTTTAGAATAAGTACTTACTAATACTACCAGCTAATTTATGATCAATAGACGATTAAGCAATGCATTCATTTAATTATAAATATTTGAATTCATTAGAAATATCTTGTAAAGAACATTGGCAAAATTTGGGCCACTATAAAATAGCAAACACAAATTAAATGTGTCCAGGAGAATAGCACATAATTCTGTTTTACTTTAAACAAAAAAGACTTAGGAAATCAAGTTAAATTTTAAGAAATCGACTGGATATTGTATTTGGATACCTACTATTGGCAGCCTATAAAAGCTAATAAATTGTTTATTGTTTTTAAATTTACGTCTACTCTCGATTATTGTTATCGAATAAAAAAATTGTTTTAAATAACGTAATTTATTTATAAGTTCCGTTCTGTTCACCGTTTTTTTCCGGTAGTTTAATTTATTTTGAACATACATAATTTTAATAAAAAGATAGCCGTTTACAAAATGGCGTCATATTACTGCCACCACCAGTATTATTATTTTAAGCTTACCTTATATATATGATTTAAGCAGTCAGTTAAATATATTCATATCATCTGACCCATATATCCGCCATTCTCCGTTATGTTCAAATTACAACTTCAACATATTAAAGATAGTTCACTCTAATGATTCTAAATACAAATAAATGATTACGGTATGAATGTATGTCCATACCGTAGTCGTCCAAATTTAATGAGCGTCATTGAAAATAATGAGTAATTTTTCAAATATAATCTCCTCCATTACGAAGTCGGTTAATAATAATAAAGCCGAACTTCCTTAAAGCCTTGAAACACGATATCTCGACTAACGAGCGAATACGCCTGTTACGGCCAAAGAACGTTCAATGTCGGACTTTTCCCCAAATTATTTAATTAGCCATGTGTACAATAGATATTTGATAGATCGGCAAATTAAAATGTAAAAGGATCAAGTTACTTAGTAAACTTGTTCCTATTGGCACTCTATTATAACTTATATAAAAATAAATTGGGTAGAATTATAGTATAAGACGTGGAAAACCGCAGTATCTGCCTACACTTCCTGGAAACACGCATGAGACAAGATTATGCTTCGTTAATTCCGTGGGTCGATTCACAAGTCAATGTCCCAGTTTTTCAGTTAGGTAATTTTTAATGGCAATGAGTCTGCAAATTTCTCAAAGATATGTGAAGTCCGCCAACCCGCACTGGGCCAGCGTGGTGGATGGCTTAACCTTTCTAACACTGAGAAGAGGCTCGGGTCCAGCAGTAGGACAGTTTAGTACAGACAAGACAGCCGCCTCCATTTCTGCATCTGTGATCGTAGCACTGAGATCCGCTTCCCGATGTCGGCCTCCCGATGGGGCCACAGTCGGGAGGCACGTGCTCTGCCCGGTCAGGAAATAACTCCTCGACCACCTCGGAGAGGAAGTTGGGCTGGAGGAGGAGAGGGGGCCGCGCACGGAGACTGTTCAGCGCCGCGCGATATGGGCGCCCCTAGGGGACATGGTCTAGACACTCTAGACCCTCCTACATTTCATTTTTCGCCCGTACCTTCGCGCGGCATATGACGGCGGTATGACGCTTTCGCTTTGCGATACGCGTCATACAGTCAGCCCTCCTCTTACCATCTGACCCGGACGTTCAATTCGGATTCCGGGAAGGACGTTTGACGGTCGGGGCCATTATACGCTTGAAGGCCGTGGCCGAGGAGGCGGTTGCCGGCGCTGGCTCTAGACATTGCCAACACGTTTAATAGTCTGCCATACAGCTGCGTCCAGGGGGCGCTCCG
Organism: Catocala nupta; assembly: GCA_963675205.1. Lineage (NCBI taxonomy): Eukaryota > Metazoa > Arthropoda > Insecta > Lepidoptera > Erebidae > Catocala > Catocala nupta. Next base: position 11,680,376 of record OY776094.1, read on the forward strand.
ATATCACGGAGTACCTTTTTACCTGGAGCGGCTGGTGGCGGACTATCTGAGAGGCAGGAGTGTCCTCCTCGAGGTTCGAGGCGAGGTTTGGCGGCGGCCCATGTCGTGCGGTGTCTGGGATCGGTTCTTGGTCTGCCTGTGGGACATGGGACAGGGCCCTACGTGCTGTCGTACCCCCGGACTGAGTGTCATCAGTTACGCTGAGCGCACCCTCGTCACAGCCCGTGGGGGTACCTTCGAGAAGGCGGCCCGTTTGGCCACCGTGGGGGCGCCACATCCCAGGTGGTCGGGCGTATCGAGACGCTGGGTTTACGGGCGGCTTTTAGCAAGACGGAGACCCTGGTCTTTCATGGGCCTCGTTGCAGCCCAGCCCGTGGCGCCTCAATAATGGTGGGTTTAACGCGCGTTCCCGTCCAGGCCCACATGAAATATCTGGGCTTGGTATTGGACGGATGGTGGTACTTCGACGAGCATTTCAGACAGCTCGCCTCGAAACTTGCTTGCTGGCGACTCTACACGAGGGTTATCCGGTTGATGGCGCTTTACAGTGCACCGGTGTGGGCGGACTCCCTGACCGCTTAGTGCAGGACTCTCTTGCGAAGACCGCAGAGATCCCCGTGTGATTTGGAGGCTGAAGTGCTCGCCAAAGTGTACACAGTGAGTGAGGAAGCGCGGGAGGAGACGGGTTGTCATCCCCTTCCGGCAATCATACAATGCGCGCGAAATCGAGTCCACCAGGGCATGATTTTAAATAGAAGGCGCAGCTGGAGGCTCCTTTGGCCGGTTTCAGAACCGTTGGGGCTCTCCAGCCGGTGTTGTAGCGATGGGCAGGGCGGCAGCATGGGACCTTTTCCTTCCGGCTGGTGCAGGTGTTGTCAGGGCACGGTTGCTTTGGCAAATACCTGCACACCGTCGCTAGGAGGGAACCGAGTCCCATCTGCCATCACTACGGGTGTGTGGAGGACACGGCGAGGCACACGCTCGAACAATGTTCTGCTTTGGCGATGCAACGCCGTGAACTCATTGAGGTTATGGGTGAAGACCTGTCGACCATGGTTTTAATCATGGCCGGCAGTGAGAGGCAGCGGTCGCATCCTTCTGCGAGGACGTCAGCTCGCAGAAGGAGGTGACGGAGCGGATCCGTGAGGAAAGTATCCTTGCGGATCCGAGCCGTCGCCGGCCCCTGCCGCCATAATGAAGGCCGCGGGAGGGAGAACGGGGATCTCCCACCCGCTAGCCATTGAGTTGGTCCGACGCCCTCTGTAGTGCCGGGGCGTCGCCCAGGAGTCGTAATCTGCTGAGTGGGTCACTGAGGTAGTTTCTTTTCAAGCGGCCCATCCACTATACAAGGCAGTGAGAAGGCACACCGTGGGGTTTTGATCCGTAGGCCCGAAGTACGGGAGAGCCGGACGTAACCCTCTCGCCCTCCCCTGTGGCGAGGGGGTTGCATCAGGCGCATTTCGCCAGGTAAAACAGTTAATAACACTACTTTTTTCTGGATGCAACGTATCCTATGTCCTTTTCCGTTCTCCTGATAATGTGATACGATGATCGGTCGAGTAGTTAATGCGTGAAAGCATAACAAACAAACAAACAAACTCACATTCGCATATATAATATTAGTTAGGATTAGGATACAAACACAAAGTTTTAACTTTTGATACGAATTATAAATTACTTCTGCCCACGGCTTTATCCGCATTTATCCCACGAATTAATTTACCAGAATAGAATGTATCCAAATTTAAAGTCAAAAATAATTTATTCATCACAAAATCACACTTACGAACGTCAAAGTTTTTAGGTAAGTAAATTTAGTGAAGTTAATGAATTTACAATTATGTTAGCTGCTGGGTTCGGTTCAAGAGTTGAGCCAATAAAGAAGAAGAAGAATCTCACTGCCAGTCTATGTTTTTTTAAAGGCATTCCCGCAGTAGGAATATTTCCTGTGTTGCGGGGGACTTTACAAACATTTAAACAACGGACACAAAGAACATCCAGACTCGGAACAACCATTTGTGGATCACACATCAGAGTTTGGTCCCTTTGGATTCGAACCCACAACACTCGGCGCAATGGCAATGGCGAGGCGACAACTAAAACCACTACACCATATCAGGCCGTCGAAGTAAGGACCTCAACATTGCTTCAGCTGCTCTGAAGATGGTGTGGAGACCACCGCTCTTGAACCACATGATCGCTTACCATAGGCGGAGTGTGGTCATTCTGAAGAAAAATAAGGAATATATATCTTTATATATATAAATCTTCTGTGCGTGTGTTTGTAATTAAACTCCTCTTAAACAGCTGAACCGATTTTGATGAAATTTTTGTGTGTGTTCAAGTGGATTCGAGAATGGTTTAAATTTGGTTTTTCTTTTAATTTTGTTTTTCGTTTGTACAGGACAACGTCTGTCGGGTCCGCTACGACGGAAAATTTCTATTTGTTTTTATCCAGTTGCATTACAAGCATCCAAACATCCTAATTTAGCATATCTGCAGGATGAAATGTTAATGATAGCTACAAGAGGAATAAAGCAGGAGAATATACAGAAATTTTAATTAGCAGATTATTTAGTTAATTAATAAGGTAATAACACTTAAAGCGGTGCCTTCTACAGCCTGCATGATGGCGTATTGATTGCCTTTGTGCTGAGTTCGGATTTCGTTACCATACGGAATGAAAAATTGTTTAATGGTAATTTTGTTTTTATATTGTGTTTGTTGTTATTTGATTAGTAACTATATACAATAGAAGGATTGCCTGTAACACATAACAAAAGATTATTAATCATATTTTTAATCACACGTGATAACGCTTAACTCTTTTTCATCATTGGTGTTACCGATAGCACTCTATGCAAAGGCTATATGGAAACCGAAGAAATAAAGGCTACATGAAAACAGACGCGTAAGGAATCAAGGGGAACAACTTCGAAATCTTCTTTATGACTCAGCTTACTTTACAAAAAGCCCAGTGTGGAACTAAATATGAGTACCATGGTTGAATCGAGGGTTTCAAAAATAAGCTATCATTAATATCACATTAACAGTTATCAGAAAATATTTTCTAGAAACTTCCAGTGTAGATTACCGCCATGTTTACGAGGGTAGTTCGCAATTAGCCGTGAAATACTGGCCATCTTCATTTTCAGACTAATTTACTAGAACGCTGAATCTCGACTTTCGATCAACTTTAATTTCGCGCTGAACTAATTTTAATCTCGGTTGCTGTGCTAGAATAAATCGTTTGTGCTCCATCCTGTAATGTAAAATCTCTTCTATACTTTACAGTTTATTCTGCGTGTTTACTTGCGTGAAATTTGTTTCGCTTGTCCGCGTATCCTAGTGGACAGAATTGGACTATCGTGTCAGAAAAGCATGTTCTGACCTCCTTATCACTATGCCCCTCTCCCTGGAGAGTAGATACACTATTATTAAATTTTATTAAGAAAACAAATGTAGCATACTGATATTTCGAGATCTCTATGTCTTACTTTTTGTCATCTCAATTTATTAGAGAGCAAATATAGTTTAAAGGTTTAATAAATGGTTTATAATAAGTTAGTTTGCCAAATATAAATAAATAAATAAATATTCTATCACATACACACAACACCATCTAGCCCAAACTAAGCAGAGCTTGTACTATGGGTACTAGACAATGGATAAACAGACATATATACTTCTTTTTTTTGTAAATACTTACATGTTATACATAGAAACACCCAGACCAAGACAAACATCCATGTTCATGCACACAAATGTTTGACTTGTGCGGGAATCGAACCCGCGACCTTAGGCGTAGCAGTCGGTTACACTAACCACTACGCCATCGAGGCCGACAAATACTTTAAATAAGACAATTAATCTGCAGTACTTGTAGTTTCTAGTATCACATACAGCATGGGATGCTTCAAGATTGTCATAATAAGATTTCATGATAATCCAGGTGTTATACATTTCGATAAGCTATGGAGTACCGTAGCTTGGGCTTATGCTGCTTATGTAAGTAAACGATTAAATTTACTTACTTGCTGGCATAAAAAACCTTTACAGATGGATTAACATGCAGGCTTTTCTATATCCTGCAAAATTCTCGATCAAAATCGTATGTTTTCAAACCAAATAAATATAATACGTAGGTATCTATTAGTAAAGAACCTCTTTTATTGTAAGCAAATAGACGTTTTCATTAGCAAAATATACGAACAAAGCAGTAGTAGTCTATAATATCCTCGATTATTCGTATTTGGTATATCCAACCGCAGTTTACCTCGCGTAATATCGTAGTGCAATATTCCACCCACAGCGCGGCCATGTCTGTTCCGATAACAATTGATGATAATAATTAAAGCACGTCGGCACACCCTAGTTTATCTACCTCATAGATATCTTACTACGACTATTGCACAAGTTTACGTAATGGCTGACCCACGTGCCAATAATTTCGCCGTTTAATTACGTATTAAATTGAAGATTTGGAATGTACGGAGCTTGTTATAATTAATACTAACTATTAATTTCTCGTAATAGACAAGTGTTTAAACTGAATGTTCTGTTTATTTCTATTTATGTATACTAGATTTTGCCCGCGGCTTTGCTCGTGTAAATTTTATGTTTAAGGTATGGTTATGTAAAATTTCAAAACTTTTTCTGGCTGAAAGGTACCCTATGTCCTTTTCTGTACCCCTGGCAACGTATAATATGCGAAATTTCATGATAATTCGTCGAGAAGTTAAGGCTTGAAAGCGAAACAAACAAACAAACTCACATTCGCATTTATAATATTATAATATAGTTAGGATAAGGATATCTCCGTCTACTACCTATTTATGTTTATTTCCCTATCTTTAACTGTGGTGTCAATCAATCAGTCATCTCGCGTATAATATAATAAACGAAAATTTTGTTGATTAACACGAAAAGTTACATTAAAATACTCGAAAGGATAGACTAAATAAGGGCATTAGGGTATTACACATACTTACATACAATACGAACAAAAGAAACATGTTATTCGATAGTTTTTTTATCTTATTGGTGTGCACAATGCCAGTCTCGTTGCTCCTGCATTGCCGACATGAATTTCCCAACAGTAAATGTTGAAAATCATATTAAAATGACGTTCCAACAAAAAAACTAGACTGAAACTGAGCGGAGGCATTTTATTTATATATTATGTAGTATTTAGTAATAAAAACCGAAATTTCATCTGTTTGGTAAAATTTAAGATGAACTGGATCCAAATCTAAAACTCACATTTTCTCCTATTTCTGACTTACTATTTAAAGTAAAATGCAAATTAAAATAACGCCCCGAATGCCAAGTCGGTTTAATAGGGTAAGTTTGCGAGATCAAAGGTTTGCTTTCCAGGTAATATGGGTCTTACTTAGTAGAACTATAGCTTCCACTCCGTGTTTTTGGTAGGACATCTTAACATGTTTCACAGCTGGTGAAATGGACCGAAAATTCCCGGTTACGCTCATGTTTAAATCACTAGGGCGTAGCAACGATTTATGTACATACTTATGATAATATTATAAAGAGAAAAATCGATTTTTACACACATATATACATCGATTCACGCCTGTTTCCCAGAGAGGTAGGCAGAGACCACGGATTTCCATTTGCTACGATTCTAACACACTTCTCTGGCTTCCTTCACATTCATCACATTCCTCATACACGCTCGCCGGTTTAAGGTGCTCTTAACCTGGCTTTTGTCCAGAACGTCTCCGATCTGATCAAGAAACAGTCGCTTAAGTCTGCCTCTTTGATTTTTAGTTTGTCTGTAAGGGTTTAATTTAAAAACTTCTTAACCGGTTTTAATAATTGTTACATCATTAGAAAGCTATATTTTATTTAAAAATTAAGAACCTACTTTTACACCTTACCTAACCAACTTTTACGAGAGAGCCTCGGGCAAAAGCCAGTGTGCATATAGATATACATACATAGTCATACGCACGGAACAGAAAGTCGTACGCCTATATACCCGAATATACAGGATGGTCACAGAATATGTGAATCAAATCAATATTTTTTTTATTTATCATATTTGATAGGTCCATACCTAAGGAATCGCCCGTTACAATTTGATTCACATATTCTGGGACAACCTGTATAGGCAGATATGTATTACAAACACATTTCGCCACCAATTTTTTAACTCCCACGTACAGTTGAGCGCGGGACGCGGTGACGAGCGCACGTAGTTTCGCACGAGTCCGCACGACACGTTCAATTGGCAAATTTTATTGCAACTATCCGCGCTACGTTATAATGGATGACATTGTAAGTGATGATGATAAAAGTGAATCGGAGATTATTGAAGAATGTGAAAAGGAACTTAACGACATGGAAATGAAAAGGAATGAGAAGCGAACACGAGAAAGTGAGGCAAGCAGTGAGGACGGCTTTATTACTGTGAGTAGGAGAAGACCAAAAAGATTAATAAGAAGTGAATCATTAAACGATAATAATTATAACAATGAGACTAATATTGATGTTCAGAACACAAACGTAACTGAAAAGTATGAAGTTTGTTTGTCTTCATTAAAGATTCTTCCAAAGCAAATGGCTTTAGCTCGGCTTTTGAGAGATGAAAATATAACACACATAAACAAAATCAAATATAAAAGTCCGTATAGAGTGTTTATTATATTTGAAAATAAAGCTCAAGCTGATAGCCTGCTTTCAAATAAAACGTTAATGAATATGGAAATTCGTGCACAATTTACCGATCGAAATATTATATCATATGGCATCATCAGGGGGGTAGATTTAGACATAGAAGAAAAGGAGTTATTAGAAAACCTCACAGCTTCTTTTGATATAATGTCTGCTAAAAGAATGAGAAGACTAAATGAGAACCACAAGTGGGTAAATAGTGAGACAGTCCGTTTAAGCTTTAGAAGTATGTCTTCTCCCCCCTTTATAATTGCCTATGGTTGCAAATTTGATGTAGAAAAATATGTGTTTCCTGTAAGCCAGTGTTCGAAATGTTGGAGATATGGGCACATTAAACGGTTTTGTACATTGAATAAATTAATTTGTCCAAAATGTGGTAATGACCATGATAATTGTGATACACAAGAATACAAATGTCCTAACTGTAAAGGCACCCATATGGCACTGAGTAAAAGCTGTCCGCAATTTATTAAGGAGAAGAATATCCGTCACATTATGAGTGAGCAGAGTGTTTCATATAAAAACGCCTTACAGATTTATTTGAATAATCACGAGACAAGAGATACAATTGCAGATGAAAATACTATTGTTAGTCTTGAAAGTCTGAACAATAACAATTTTTCTCAAGTAAATGCTAAGAGGACCTATAGCAATGTACTGCAGACGACAACTAAGATCGCTGATAATAAGGAGCAAAAGGAGAGCATTAGACCCCGACCGATACAAAAGCAAGATACTAGTAAGAAAAAGAAGAAGGTAACTGAGCATCAAAACCAGCAATATGTAGCACAAGAAATAGAGAGTGAGACAGAACATATGGATGATGAGCAAGTACAACTAAGGAGCGAAGAAACTGCAGATGATTTTGAGAAAAGAAAAGAAAGAAAGTTTGATATATGGAATTTAATTTTTAAACTTAAAAATATTGTTATATCCGAAAAAAGTTTTGAAGATAAATATAAATTAGTGTTTAAAATAGTTATTGAAGAATTTAAGTTATGTTTTAGAAAAATATTATCGAATGTTGGAATAGGCGAAAATCTTTTAAATATATTTAATGGATAAAGTATTTAATATTGTTCAGTGGAACTCACAAAGTTTAAAACCGAAACTAGCAGATTTTGATACATTATTGTTCAAAGAAAAAGTTCATATAGCCGTAGTAAGTGAAACATGGTTAAATGAAGACTCGGCTCTGCATATCAATGGGTACAATGTCTATCGTAAGGATAGATTCGACTCTTACGGAGGTGTGGCGGCAATAGTACATAGATCAATAAAATCGCAAGCGTTCATCGTTCAAATCATAAACACAGGTATAGAAGTAATACATATTAAAATATTGAATTGTCCTCATTTGGAGAATATTGTTTGCATATATTGTCCCTCTTCGGTACACACGTCACAATCTGACTGGGAACAAATTTTTAAAATAGCTTCCAAAAAGACAGTTATAGCTGGTGACTTTAATGGTCACCACACAAACTGGTCCTATAAAAATGATCAAAGAGGAACCCAATTATTTGATTCGGCCATAGAAAATGGATTCATTTCACTTAATGATGGAGGGCCAACAAGAATTAGATTAGTAAACACTGTGTTACAGAAATCTTCTCCAGACATAACTTTTGCTTCGTCGGATATTGCTATAGATTTTAAATGGCAAATACTTAATGAAAACTTAGGTAGCGATCATCTCTTCATCAGAATATCTAGAAATATAACAGAGCGTCTAAATTTCACTAAAAAGCGTAACTTTTCTAAAGCAAATTGGAAATTGTATAGGTCAGATCTCGAAGAATCGTTTTTTGACTTTGATAGCCTTACCTGCCTTAATACTGATATTCAAAATTATTATGATTATCTTTTAGACATGGTGAATATATCTGCAAATAAAAATATTCCTCTTATTAAAATTCCACCTGGGTTGACAAACAGTTTTAAGCCCAAAAGTTATTGGTCTCCATACTTATCTAAAATCATTGCAGAGCGTCGTTTAGCCTTAAGAGTTTTTAGAAACAATCCAACGCCAGACAATCTTAAACGGCTGGAAGAAAAAATAACAATAGCTAGAAAACAAATAAGACAAGCAAAGACGTCTAGTTGGCATAGATTTTGTAATAGCATTGATGATTGTACATCGGTATCAGATATGTGGCGTAACATGCGGTGGTTTAAAGGACACCGACAAACTGGCTTCATTCCATCTGAAGATAAACAAAAAGAGCTATTTAGATCTCTGACACCAGACGCCGCGTTAAATTGTAAACCTAATCTTGTCTCGCATAATACGCAACTTGAATCTGTCTTTACTATGCAAGAATTAGAAATGTGTATAAATAAAAAAGACACTTCCCCAGGTAAAGACGGCATTACCTACTCAATGATATATAACTTACCTTCATCAGGTAAACAATTCCTTTTGAATATATATAACGCGGTATTCAGATTAGGTGTAGTACCCAACCAGTGGCGTACTATCTTAGTAGTCCCTATACCTAAACCTGGGAGTGGAATAGACTCAGAAGCCAAACTTAGACCAATATCCCTTATATCTTGTATTTGCAAAATCTTTCATCTAATGTTAGGAAAAAGATTGGAGTGGTTTATAGAAAAACAGTTAATTTTGTCACCATATACTAGTGGCTTCAGGAGAGGTCAATCAGGCTTAGATTGCTTAACAAGACTTACTAGTTACATCCAATTAGGTTTTGCAAAAAAGTGTTCAACAGTTGCATGTTTTCTCGATATTGAAAATGCCTACAATAATATATTAATAGACAAAGTAATAAGTAACCTGGATGACTTAAATGTCGGTAGAAAAATATGTAATTATCTATGGTGCTTTTTAAGTGATAGGCGTCTTAGAATTAGAAACTGTATAGATGGTCAACTGTCTGATGTTAGATATTCTAATAGAGGGCTAGCACAAGGAGACCCAATATCACCATTACTATTTAATATAACCACATATAAAATATCTCGTAAAATATCTAATATTGTTCTGTCACAATACGCGGATGATTTCGTTTTATACGTAAGTCATAGGGACTTAAATCATTGTGAACATCTATTGCAAGAGTCTTTAAATGTGTTTGTTACCATGCTAGACGACATAGGCCTTCAATTATCGCCAGCAAAATCGAAAATATGTCATTTTGCTAGAGGACGTAAGAAATGGCAACCTAGAATAAGTTTTGCAGATAACATTATTCCAAACTGTAAAAATATTAAATATTTAGGTTTATGGCTAGATTCTTCTTTGCGATGGGGTAAACACTTAAATAAAGCTGTAGCTAAAATCTCTAAATTTCTAAATTTGTTGAAAGTATTAGCTGGACCTGGCTGGGGTGTACACCCCAGGCACCTGCGAACGTTGTATATATCTTTGATTAGAAGTAGAGTAGATTACGGATGTTTTCTTTATGATACAAGTGCAAAAACCAATTTGGTAAAACTTGACAGACTCCAAAACCAAGCTTTACGTATTATTGGAGGATACATAAAAACTACCCCTATCCATGTTATGGAGAGCGAGCTTTGTTTACCACCACTGTTTCTGAGGCGATTGTATCTCGCGTACAAGTATTTAATAAAAAATATGTCTTGGTCAGATAGCAGAACAATTGGAGTGATAGCAGATCTCAGCTCCAATTGTCATGAAAGATACTGGCAACGCGTTAAAACACCATTACTCAAAGCTGTTTACAATGAATGTAAAACATGTAATATACATACCTCAAACCCGCTTGAATTATATAAACTGGATGTCTGGGTCAGTTATATAGAAATAGGAAAGATTATTAAAACTAATCTAGAATGTCTTGATTTATCTAAAAAATGTCATGATATTAATGCGCTTAAATTTAAGGTTATTAAAGAACTAAATACTAAATATTTCGGCTGGTCAAAATTGTATACTGATGGATCAAAGAGCGATTCTGGGTCTGGAGCTGCATATTATGACAGGGCGAAAAACATATCTAGTATGTTCAGTGTAAAGGCAAACATTTCAATAATGCATTTGGAGCTCATTGCAATCCTAGAAGCTCTTAAATATGTTAAAAATAAGAAGTATAAATTTGTTGTTATATGTACTGACAGCAAAAGTGCATTACAACTTGTGACTCGATGCGCCTCTGGTTCTAGCAGAGGCACACCGTTAGTCTACAATATCTTAAAATTGATATACGAATTAGATGCAATAAACAATATAAATCTGCGGTTGCAATGGGTCCCATCACACATAGGGTTAAGAGGGAACGAGGAGGCTGACAGGTTAGCAAACTTAGCAGCAACAAATGGTTCAGATTTTTTGATTTTGCCACATTACACAGAAGTTTTATCTAAATTTAAATATGATTGTTACAGTAAATTTAAAGAATATTTTGATAAACGAAGTAAAGAAAAAGGAATATGGTTTAAAACAATTCAGTGTCAGCCTCCTCGAATACCTTGGTTTTATAATAGTAAATTAAGTAGAGGTTATATAGTTGCAATGAATAGATTACGTGCGGGCCACTATCCATCGCGAAAATTTGCCTTCTTGATGAAGAAGGCTAACTCACCTAATTGTGATATATGTGGCGCAATAGAAGATGTTCAACACATACTTGTCGAATGTGTTAAATATCAAAGGGTTAGAGAATCATTTGTGCAGAATTTTAATATTAATAAGTATGATCAAGGAGCATTTTTAAGCATATTAGCCGAACCAAGTTCTGAAGCTGCAAAATTTATTATAGAAAATATTATTTATAACAGATGATTCTTTAACCTTTAGGTATAACTTAATTAGAATAATATATTATTGTAGTATATGTACTGTTTAGGAAACGCTGGGGCTCACCTATCCTTGATGGACATATGCCCCTAAATAAATAAAGAAAAAAAAAAAAAAAAAAAAACTCCCACGTAATAGAGAGTGAGCATATTGCCGTCTACTGAGCACAGTTTCAGATTCCTTACTGCTACTCAGAATTTCTTGACGGAAAATCCCAATAATACTTTACCCGACATCGGAATCCAACCCGAGACCTCATGCAGAACAATCGCGTTTACTACTACTGCTGCGCGTCCAAAGCTGTATTTTAGCGGTTTATATGTCTTTATATTATTACGTGAAGCAAAATCTTTGTACCCCTTTTTACGAAAATTGCGCGGACGGAGAAGTATGAAATTTGGCAGAGTTAAAGTTTATACGGAGAAGGAGTGCAGAATCTTAATATTTATTTAAAATATGCATTAGAAATACATTATATTAATGACAAAATACAACACGCACACAACCATCCATTTAACACACGCAGTCGAATCGCGTTCGTAGTATTTCGGCATTGTTATTCTTCGTAACTATGGTTACATATATCAATCTGGGGGCACGGTAGTGCCCTCGCCAAGACGAGCCAAGCGAAGCGCAAGGGCACTACCTACCTTTTCTCGAAGCGTCTCGTCGTTTTTTTTAAACCCTTATAAATTGGTTTGGATTACTACAAGAACTATCGTATAACAGAAAAGTAATGAACAGTGGATAAATTTTCACCTTATGGGCGTAAGGTGAAAAATTCACATGGGTGAATGCAGCAAAATGGCCAAGACACATATTTTGACTAAGGTGTAGAGTTTGTGTAGTTAGGGCGTGTAGAGTTAGAAGCTTGGCTCTACATGAGATCTGATAACTTTTTGACAGTGCGAGTCATATGGTCTCGTCTTGGCAACATTTTACATGAAAGTGTTTTTGGTGGGATATATATATATACATATATACAATATCTTTCAGGCAACCTTTGGGTGGATTGCAATGATATATACTATTTATATTATAATATATTTACGTCTTTATATATAATAAGAAAAAAGAAAATTTAGAATTTGTTTGAAAAATATTGGTAAATTAACCTGTATAGCCTTTCCAGACAATAAAATCTTAATAACTATCAAATTTTAAATTTAAATCAATTATGGTCGAATTTCGATCATTAGGCGACCGCTAGTTTTTATATAACGCAGTTATTAATAAACGAAACTTGTTAATATAGTTTATTATAAATTGCTTTGTCAAAAGCTTCAGTCGTGTTCTCGTATATTTTAATGCAAATAGCTCTTCATACATATTCAAAGTGACGTTGCAATTAGATAGATGGACTTCCATGTATATTATGTTAATTTGGCTCCTTTTTACCCAAAATAATATTGTGGGTCCGCCTGCCGGCACTCACTGATGTTTATATAGTGTAGGTAAAAACGGGAATTGTTTTAGGTAATTTAATTAATTTCATGTCTACTGTGAAATTACTTTGTAGCTTCAAAAAATTGTATTAATTTGTTTCAGGCTATGCAGTATTCTTCCTTTTTGTAGTTCTTTCTTTTTGGAATGGTGAACTTTATTTATAAAATAGAATTGCCTGTAAACTGGCACTTTATAAATATGTTCCGATATATGGAGGGGTGTTGTTTGTGGAACACAAAGCTTGATCCAGTGTCGGATTACAGATGCCAGATTATTCAGGTTACTGGCAGTGGTGAGGTGACCAGCTACAATGCCTCCTTTAAGGAGTTTAGTAACCGTACTCAACAAAATAGACTATTATTTATCAGCTACCTTTTATCAGGCTTGGTAGTGTTACACCCTCTGCCTTAAAAAGCACGTACAACCGCTGGTATTGCACCTGATCTCGCTTCGATCGTGTTAGACGTGTGTACCGTCCGTCCCGTGGGACTGTAAAAGTCAAGAAACAGAGGCCCACTTGTGTTTGCGCCGCTTTAGTACACTGGAATATCTTCTGCGCAGATGCTTAGTCACCGTTAATATTGACCGTCGTAATAGAAATTAAGTCACATTATTATATGGAACTTAAAAAGATGTCTTTGCCTTCCATTTTAATGACAGAAATACAGAATATATTATGTATCTATAAAGAATATATTCATCAAAAGCTTTCAACTTGTAATTAAAACTATAGATTTGTGAGGAATCTGGAGAAATTAAAATTCGCGAGAATCGCATGTCTAATCAAAAATCGTGTGGTTGTTTGTCAGTCTCTACTCGCTTGAACCAAATGCATTTTCTGTGTGAGTTACACCTAAGAATAGAAACTAATTAGTGCATTCTACGAATCTCTTACGTAACATTATTACGTCTTATTTTGAAAGGTAGACAGAGGTATTTAATATTAAGGACTAAGCCCATCCTCCCACCACTGTAATAAATAAACCTGTGTAGCCAGGTTCAGCAGTGGTGACCATTGAAATCCCCGAGTTTTGATGCTTGTAAAGTTCCGGGAAAAACTGTCTTGAAACCCCAAAGAATTAAATTTGAAGAATATAGGAGGAGTTGAAAAAAGAAATTTCACTTTCCTCCATACCAAAGCGGTAAAAATAAAGAATATTTAGAAAGACCCGAAAAAGTTAAGCATCACTGACACGAATAGGGCACGAATTTAGGAAGGGTGCATATCATACTCATTTCGTTGGCTGTTCCATGTGAAATCTTACACATCGAATTAACAATCAAAACGTGGGTTTGCAAGCAAGTCTATGACTGTTGGCCGAATTTAGTCAATGTCAGATACAGAACCCTACTAGCTTCTTTTATTTTTATTTTTTTACGTGGTGGAATCCTTTGTCGCTGTCTCGCCGGGGTAAAAGAAAGATGGAATAAGAATAAGGTACCTCCCGGAATACCGGCTAAACCTACCACGGTATTCCTCGACAAAACCACTATCGACGGGGCCGCGCGAATCACTTTCGCATGCGGTCGCGACCCCGCCGAGGTTTCAGCCCGCCGTGTGAAACGGCAGGCCACTACACAATAAGACCTACCCAATATAGGCACTACTCATTTAAAAGCCCTACTGTCTACTGCTCTGCGGTTGGGGAGAGGGTTTGCGTTTAAGCGCTCCCTCTCCCGCTCCGCTGCCTCCTTGATGGAAATCACTTCCTCACAGAAGGAGGCGACGGCATTCCATGACTTCTAACTCCGGACCATAGAATGGACTACGGCCGAGAGCGAGAGGGCAACCGATCCAACTGCCGCGATCAACTCACGGCGCTGCGATGGCCAGGCGGGGCAAACCGCCAAAGTGTGCAGCGCCGTGTCCTCAACAACGTCGCGGCAGTCGCCGCAGTGGCACAACCGTGGCCAGTCATTACCTGTGTCAGCCGGAAGGTGAGGGCACCATGTCGCCTCTCCAGCCACTCCTTAAAACACCACGATCGTGGCGTGCCCGACCCTACTAGCTTCTAGTTTAAGTCTTTGAACCTGCTACACTACTTGATTTAAAAATTACCAGTGAATATTAACAGCCAGTGGATTTATTTCATCGATAGAGAGATTAAAGGCCCACGCATCTCAGTTACAATATCTTTTTTAGGTCTATTAGAAATAGTTTTTTTTATTTTTTTTTATTTAGTATCTCGAAAAATCCTCAATTTCGGCGCTTATGTTTTATTTATAAAAATAGGTTTAAACTTGATCTACACAAATAAAAATATCATAGCCCGAAGTCGTGGACTAACAGAGTTATGACGACTAATCTGCATATACGGATCAGATTGAGGTTAGGGTTGTCAAATTTCTTGAGGTTTGGTTAATTTTAAGTTTTATGTTATTTTGTTAAAATTATCTATTTATTGAAGAAGAAGAAGAAGAAGAAGAAAACAGTTTATTTTGGCCTCTACACTGGCATAAAACAAAAACCAAAAAAAAAGCAAAGAAATATTAGAAATACAAAAATAAAAGCAATGAAAACATAAGAATACGCAATTAAGTATCACCATACCGCCAGTACGAGACCAAAAATGGCACTTATCTCAGCATAATGCTGCAGCACCGTGGTAGGTAGTGCAGCGCTGATTTTCAGATAAGTCCAGTGAGGCCACGGACAGCTACGCTTGCCAAATAACATAATAAACAAATGTAATATAAAATAAGGTAAATATAGGAATATATACTATAAATGTGAAAATACTAAAATATATTTTAATGATAAAAAATAAAAATATGTGTAATTAAAAATGTGTCTGAATTATAAATAAGTTGCAATATTTTCCGATTAAAGGATATGTGTGGTCTGGATGGACACACCCTCGGCAGGAATTTGCTAAAATCCCATACTAATATATATAATTAACTAATAATGATTTATTTATGACATATTTATAACATAATTTTTAGTTTAAGTATATTTTTGTCAGTTTTTTACACGCACTAGAATGCGACGAAGTTTTCAATTCTTTTTCTTTAACACCGCACCCGTAGCTCGTATTAATAAGCTAGGCAATCGCACGATTTAGTCCATATCTTGAAAATACTAAACCGATTTTGATAAAAGTTGCACTGTTCTCTAAGTTGGAGTAAATATAAGCTTACAAAATAGAACAGTTGCGATTCAATCAATAGTTTCGCAGAAATACGTGGACAAACATACACACATCAAAAAATTCCGCGTTCACTTGGAAAAGTTGAGACATCGCGTCAAAATATAATTAATAAATGCATTATTTATTGCTTTAATATTTAAAACACACAATTTTATTATGAAAATATCTATATACTTTATGATTTTCTTAAAAAAATAGTATTTTCTATATCTGTCAAATTTGTAATTTAAAGAAATGCGAAAATTTGATTAAAGTAAATAATTTTATTCATTTTTATATGCTTTTATTTACAAATTTAATACAAAATGACTCCTCACCTGGATTGAACGCATGCGGAAATCCTCCTGGGCATGCTGTAGATCAAGTTGTCCAATAGTTTTTGTGGTAAACTGTCCCATTCTTGAATGGTGGCTTCCTTGATCTTTGACAAAGTTCTTGGAGGTGGCTGACGACTCCAAACAACTCGCTTGAGAGCGTGTGTGCTCGATTGGTTTATTTAAGTCCGGAGAGCCGACAGGCCAGACTAACCGCGTGATTTCGTACTCCCGGAGAGCAGTGCTCACACGTTGAGCTCGATGTGCCGGCGCACTATCGTCGACCGACAAGAATTGGTAACCATAATTTATCCTGAATGGTCTGATGATGCCATCAGTACCAGCTGTCTTGTACAAAATAGCCGTCATAGAGTACTTACAGGTTCAAAAGCTTTCAAGCGCCAATCATTATTCTGCCCCAAAAAGATACTGATTTGCCGTCTTGGTGAATGGTTCCAGTGATAGTTCTTTGCCTTTCGGAATTCCCAGGCCGTCTCCAATCTCGGACACGTCGGTTATCAAGGTGCGTACTAATATGTGTTTCGTCAACGTAAAGAACATTACGCCAGAAATCTTTTTCTTCGTCTTCATCGTTTTGACGCTGCCTGGCCCACTGTAATCTGCGTCGCTGTCGTTCCCGTGTGTTCAAAAGTGCTCGCCAGGATCTGCTTAATCGTAATCTAAAGTGATGTAAACAATTACGAATGATCTGTACATACATTACTACACAGTACTAGCATCTTAGAAATTGTTACAATATCGTTTGTTTCCATTTTATTTCTAACAAGCTCTCAATATAAAAGCTATAATAATAAAATCTTTACTGGCTTTGTGTCAGAGTTGCGTAACTTTGCTCATTGTTAATGTTGTTTCCAATAATAAATAAATAATAAGTTATCTCAAGATGAATCCAAATCTTAACGGCAACCAATTAGCAATTGGTATTGACTAATGGTCATCGTCGCACACCTACGCAAGACGTCGTTCATTGGTCGATGCCAGACAGTTACAAACGTTTTGCAGCTTAGTTTCATGAAAGAAAACAGCTTAAAGAAACCCTCAAGAAAATACTTGCGAAATAGCATAAAATTGTAAATATGTCTTCGTGTACCTCAGTCTTGTTATAGACACTTCATGTATATTTACAGTTCTAAGGACTATATTACACGCGAAACTAACCCTTAATGCTATAGTATTAGAGGTGCTAACTCCGTTTTGTTGGTTGCAAAATTCTTTGTACTATATTACGCGTCGTTCGGCATTACTACTGGCCACTCGTCGACCAATTACAGCGTCAAGTGGAATGAATATTCACTCGGTATCGTGAATACAGATTCGATTATAGAATAATTCAATGGATGGTGGAGGCGCGGTATGTAAACTAGGACGAGTTCTGTTGAGAATGCAATCGAGAAGAGTACTTAGTAGGGGTAACAACAAAGCTTCTAATAATGTATTATTCCCTCAGAATTAGAATAAAATCATATATAGTATATCTAATTGTAGAATATGGAACGGGGCCACTTCGATTAACTATGAATGCTTTAGCGTATGTCACTGCGTATTGTTTCTGCTTTCATACATTGATGACATACTTACGAATAAATACTGTTAGGCCCGTGACCTGAGAAAACCTGCATGTATGTGAAATCTCCATAATGTTCTCGAAGATATATAAAGTCTGTCAACCCGCTTTCGGCCAGCGTTTTGAACTATGGCCTAACCCTAATCACATTAAGAAGAGACCCGTACCAAGGAGTGAGACAGTTTATATACAGGACTCATAATCTATACATATACATATGTATATACAAAAATATCGTGTCACAGTGTTTGTAGTCGCACTCCGAAACGGGTCGGCCGATCTTTATGAAATTTTTATGGTTATTTGCTAGGAATGAGAATTGGTCGTAATGTATATTTCATACCGCTTAGAAATAATTTATATGGCAGAACAACGTTTGCTGGATAAGCTAGTATTATTTATATTAGGGTTTCAATTCTTTTTTTAGCAATGGATTTTTCATTTTATAGGTATCAAGACAGGCGAAGCCGTGGATAAAAGCTAATAGGTCATAAGACAATATCCTATGTCTTAAAAGTATCTTAAAATATGTTAGCTATTTTTGCGGATGTCTGGTGTGTTCTTCTTTTATCGCCAGTGTATTATTACATTTATTACGTTCAGAAACGGAAACGAAAACTAGACGAAAATAAAATGAAACACATCGAGGCGTACTGTCTTGAGCAACATCCACGTTGAATTCGCTGACTCTCCGAGGAAAAGGTCGCACCAGCTAAAACTAAAGCGGGAAAACACTCAAATATCTTTATATATGTTTCTTCTCTATTGCTACATATAAAAATAAACGAATATATTGCAAAAAGTGTAAGGTTATATTGTTGCAATCAGGTATTTACTTCTTTGACATTAAACACTTTATACGGATTTTATCGCGTTGTTTATTTTACTTTAAACACTGTTATTACATAATTTTGAAAACTCTAACACTACTTTATTGAACTTTACTACTATTTAAGCTATATATTTTCTAAATAAAACTATTTATATTTAAGTTTACACATTGCCCCGACGTTTCGGTTGCTTTACAGCAGCCATGTTCACGGGGAGACTAAGATGGTAGTACACAACTACCACACACAACAGTGTTTAAAGTAAAATAAACAACGCTATGAAATCCGTATAAAGTGTTTAATTTCAATGTATAACATTCGCGTAAACATAAGACAATATTATATTTACTTCTTACTACATTTTGACCGCGGCTTATCTAGATTTTAAAGTCAATAAATTCCTATTTTGCTGGATGAAAAGTATCCTCTGTCGATTTTTGTTCCCCTGACCACGCGTATGCGGAGTTTCACGATGATCGGTCGAGTAGTTAGCGTAAAAGCGTAAAATACAAACAAAACTCACATTCTCATTTATAATATTAGTTAGAATAACAGCGGCCGTTCGTTGATCAAAGGTTAATCATTCAAATTTGATAAAGGACTTCAGATGTATTAAGTTGAATGGTAGTTAAGTATAAGTTAGCGATATTTATATAAATAAAGCTTGATAGTTTGCATACAAAATAAATGAGAAGGTAATGCTTATCTCAAATGAAATTCAGGTTCACAGAGGACAGTGGCCCTAGAGTATTCCCAGTTTAGAGTGGATGTGGGTTATGTCTAAAACTAGAACTTTCTAAGTAATTAAATATACTTATAGAGTTAAATATGCACAAGCCAAAGGATTTTACGTTCGATAAAAATATACGAGCGCACACACACTTTATATGTCCCTTTGAATGATTTTATAGCTAATTAATACATAGAAAGTCTTAAACGATTTTATAATTAATATGGAAAACAGTTTACAAATAATTTAGGAATTAATAAAATTTGCCCGCGGCTTAGCTCGGGTCAATGTAGATTTTGTCATTAAATTCCTATCTCTCGGAAACAGTACTTTTCTGGATGAAAGGTCCTCTTTGTCCTTTTCTGTACTCCCGACAACGTGTATACAAAATTTCATGATGATCGGTCAAGTAGTTAAGGCGTGAAACAAACTCGCTTTCAAATTTATAATATTAGTTAGGATAAGTTGGATTCATGAACAAATCAACTACATTTTTTAAATTGAATAGTTTATTCTCATCTTTAAAAATAAAAATAAATTCTGGTTTTTGGTAAGCACATCAATTGAGATAGGCTAGACCGATACGATTCCTTTTAAATGTATATAAAAGTCAGAGCTATTACAGAAAAAAATTAGAAGACTAAAAACTGTGCTAAAAGTTTTATTTTATTGAATATTAGACAGGATAACGTCTATGAAGTTAACTATATATTTATTTATAAAATTTGATAGCTTGGATGCTTTCAGTTCGTACCTACTACATTCTGCAGACATTTATAAAATAAAAATATGCAGATTTAATTTGGAGTTCGTGGTTTATATACTGTACTTTTCTTAATTGTGTAGGTTTTAAGGCTCCTTAAGGTTTCGCTGACTTGTTTATTTAAGCATCGGCAGCGCGCGATTGGATCCTCTGTAAATGTAATCGTTCTTAGGCTACAGTAATCTTTTAGAACCGGTAACTCTGAAAGCTTGTTTGACACCTTGGTCATATAGAAATTCAGTCTCTAAGGTTCATCCACACTACTTAACATAAGACTGTGTTAGCAATACCACTGGCAGACTTTAACCAGAAGAAGAAAGGTGAATATTGAGAAAGACCTCCTTCAACGTTAAGCAAGCAATTTCCAGCTACAATCCCTTAACACCCACAGCTTTAAGTAAACTATGGTAACCCGAGACTATGTTAACAGAAACATTTACAAGAGCGGCCATACAGTTTACAACAGCAACTACGATACAAAACATAATAACATCCGCGTCAAACCCAGTTACATCACAACATTTCGACGCCATTTATATTTAATAATAACAGCCCTCAACTAGGGGGTGAGCAATGAACACAAAAATCAATACATCTGTCTGGGAGGGTTCGGCCCTCCTAAATCCCTATAGCCCGCCCGTGCATCCTCGTCAAACATCTGCATTTGAATCGACCGAATTGCATGGGGTAGGTGGGTACCTATGTCGCAGTCAGACAGTTCATTCTGCCATTAATATACATTGTCAAGCTTAGTATTTCTATGTAGTTAAACAGTAACATACAGCTTTTAAGGAGATCGGGTCTTTTTTGTTTTATGGATTTGTGGATATAATAAATTTGCTTTTAGTTTAGATTTTATGTCGCTGTCAAAAATCAGCTATTATGGTATTTTTTCAATTAACGACTACTTGATTGACAAAATCTCTGAGAACTAGTACCTTGGCCAATCGTTGAAAGATTTTTAGAACTGTGTTGTATGTATAAGTACAGGTTTATTTTGATATTTAAGTACTTTCAGATTATTTTATTTAACCATATTTGGTCACTCATTACAAAATTAATGTGCATGCGCCTTTTTACCATGTTACTATTTAAATTACAAATTATGACTAAAATTTGAATCGCCTTATACTCAATATATAATTATTGTTCTCTTAAATGAATGTAATCATTGAGGTGCAATGGATGCAACACCTTGCAGATTTAAGCTATACATTATTAAAATTGTAATTTAATAGTGATTTACAAGGGGCCGTATGCGTTTTGCAGGTATCATCTCATAATAAGCTTAACCACTTGCTTGAACGCAACCTAAATGTAACGTCGTTAAAGCTACTGACCAATAAACTTTATTTTTCATAAGTGTTACTTACCTAGACCTACATGTATAAATCATTTTGACTTTATAATGCAGCAAAACGATAAAATTTAAATTACCATGTTCAAAGAGAACTCCTCGCGTTTTCGCGCCCTCACAAAACAACCGACAACCGTATTAGTATGCGTAGCCAGAACATGAGGGTCACCAGAGAGCTAAATTATTTCGGCTATTCCATTTGATAGCGATAACTTATAAGACTGTACAATTTGTAAACCATTAGAAAACAATCCAATATTTTTCTGTTTGAGAGTTGAAGTAAGACTAGACGTTTGATTAAATATCTGATTTCTAAATCTGACTGCATCATATTATATACCCACTAGTAACTGTATGCGATGCTGCGTTTCGTATGTGTGGGTGAAATTGGGCATCATTGATATATGGTGTGTTATGTAGGTAGTCTGGTGCCCTTGGCTGTCCCTGCGTGTATGCGTAGGCCAAGGGTAGCCATTACCGAATCATTACAATCTATCTGCTGTGTATTTTGGATGATTAAAATCATGTTTCAAAATGTATCGTCGGTGAAATACAACTCTATTATGAATTTTATATGGCTGCGTTGTTGACGGTATAAAATTTTGGATAATTTTGCGATTGATCGTAAAGTCTTGAGTTCGATTAGAGTGTTATTATGATTTTTAGCTAGGAATTCCATCCTATCAGCAGTTTTGTGCGAGACTCCACACATGCAGCCCTCTACAATGACTTGAGGCAGAGTCATGAATTACTTGGGATTTACCATTTTATGATGGCTCCTATCGCCTTAGTGTTATAATTCTACCTATTTAAGTCGCCATGACGCTTTCCACAAGCTCTTACATTTAGCTATGTAACTTATGGTCTAACCTTTCTTACACTGAGATGAGAGAGAAGTGTGCCCAGCAGTGGGACATTTTTAATACGGGACTGGTATTATAATTACAACTTATTTTAATACTAAACTTGTGGAAAACGCGCATACGCCACATCTAAAGACATTAGACAAGACCTGACAAAACTTATACTTGTTTTCAATCTCTCAGCTAATCCTCTTCGCTTACCATTAACACCTACTACGTCTACGATAGCACTAAACTACTCATCGTCGGACATCAAATAAGACAAGGACACCGCTATACCTAAGCAACGTACAAGTACTTCTCATTCGCTTGCGATCAGTGACAAATGAATTACACCAGCACTGCAATACTGCTACGCGAGTGAGTGTCACTTCTTCTTAGTAATAGTTATTAGTCTTTGTCATGAATCTAATGGTAAGTGGTTACCACAATCGATAAGAAAAGAAAAATGAACATAAATTTCGAAACGCCTTTTTTTAAATTACATTTCTTCTAACAACATCAAACTATGCCATAGTATACTGCCACATGTACTGCTACGAGTAAGTTTAAATTTATTACATAGGTGTACCTATTATTCTTTGCCATAAGACTAATGGTAAGCAGCGATAGTCTAGTGGTACTTTCATGCAAAGTGTTCAAAGTCGAACCCAGAACGCGCATATCAGACTGTTCGAACTTATCTGCGTATTAAATAGCGAATTATCGTGCTTTTGTTAAAAATAACACACAAGTTCTGTCAAGTCTGAGTTTATTTATTTATTTAATTAATAAGGCACACATGACAAAACATAGTGTATACATTACAAAGCTTATAAACTAGTAAACAGTTTTGTTTAAACTGATTCTAACTAAGTGTAGGTACACATCATGATTAAAATTTATAACATAGCGATAAATCTGCTAAGCCCTAATTTAAAAGAAATACACAAATACTAACAATTGACTCAATCTTACTAAGTAAATTACAATACGAATAAATAATATATGAAGGTATGTTATGATGCTTATCTATACTATTAAAATAAAGACAAAATATGCCTGACAGTAAACAAACGTCTAGAGTATTATGATATTCAGGTAAAAGTTGGAAAGGTTAGTTCATATTCCACCCCACCCCCGCGGAGGGATATGCGTCATTGCATTCCACCAAGTAAAAAAAAAAAAACGCTGGTTCAGTGCGTGTTACCGGGTAAAAAAAACATCGTGTAAACCTGCAGATATGCAGTTTTACACGATGTTTTCCTTAATCTTTAAAGTTTACCATTAGGTAACGGAAAACATCGTGAAAACCTGCATAGGTATATGAAAGTTTTGCATAGTATACTCGAAAGATATGTAAAGTCTATCAACCCGCACTGGGCCAGCGTGGTGGAATATGGCCTAATATTCCAACATTGGGAAGAGACTTGTGCCCAGCATTGTAACAGTCAATACATAGGCCTGATATTATAATTACCACGATAAAAACTTGAAGTATAAACGTATAACCGATGTGAAAATATTCTGACGCCCTTTTTGAATATTACCTATCTCTGTTCTCTATATTAACAAACATCAAAGTACGTTATACGAGCAATATCCGTTCAAAACCGTATGATAACACCTGTACCTCAATTAACACAACACCAATTTACGATCAAAGGGGTACACACGTGGGTACACATAATACACATCCGTGTTTACCTGTTACACGTCAAAATCCCACATTACGGATGAAATCCTTAAAATTGAAAATTTAAAATTTCACTTTGGTAGATAAACTTTTCTGTGAGTTATCTTTGTGACGTAAATATTCGAAATTATGAGCTTACCTTAGTGGCACAACGGTGTTGAACGCGATTGTTGTGCATGAGGCCTGGGGTTCGACTACTGGGTCGTCCAAAGTATTATTGGGTTTACCATCTAGAAATTATCAGTAGAACTTGGAGTCTGCAAATGTTCTCGGTAGACTCAACTCAACTCTAATATCGCGCTCGAATGTCTTATAATAATATCAGCCCTATATTAAACTGTCCCACTGCTGGGCACGGGCCTCTTCTCAGTTTGAGAAGGGTTAGGTTATAGTCCACCACGCTGGCTCAGTGTGGGTTGGCGAACTTCACATATCTTCGACAACATTATTGAAAACTCTTAGACATGCAGGTTTTCTCACGATGTTTTCCTTCATCGTTAAAGCAAGTGATAATTAACTATTTTATTCGTGAAAAGCTTTGAAAAGTTGGAGATGCCTTGTGATCGAACTTGAGACCTCTGCGTGCCAGTCCAACGGTTTCCGACTAGGCTATCGCTTCTCTTCTTCTTCTGACTGTCTTACTAAATGCGAAATAAACCCAAAATCACGCAGTAAAAATCTACAGCTGTGGTTTTCCGAAATGGAAACTTATCAACACTGCTTGAACCGGTTATCAAACCGGAGAACTCTCTCTCATACAAGAGCGTTTACTATTGCCATGTTACTGAAGAGGCAAAGTGATATCTAAGGTTGATATCGAATATAGATATTGTTTTTGTTTGTTGTTAAAAAGACGACTCTCGCACTACGTTGGGATCGAACTCACATCACTGGGCGCAGTGGCAATGGCGAGGGAACCACTTAAAACATGCCAACAGATATTATAATAATGAATAAATTTCTAATACCTATGTTGTATAATAAACCTATTACCCGACATAGGTATTCGAGATTTCGCATATCGGGTTTGTGATGTGTGTAATCCCGTACATTACAGCATCGTGTACGAGTTAATTTAGCTCGAGTGACGTGTCAACACACTTTTAATCGTCGGCTGTCAGCGAGGCCGCTTTAAGTGCAAATTATCACGGATCTCGTATCCCATTGCGATATACCAACGAGATTTCGAAACGGTATTCTGTATTTTCGAAGTTTGTTCAATTTTATGTCCTCTTTTTCACCAATTTACATACATACGTAGTCTTGTGCCCGCTATTTTATCATATAGGACATATGGTAAAATCCAGCACTTCGTGCAACCTGTGAATCGAACGCGAAGTCTCACGCACAACAGACACATTTATTACCACTACGCTGCCAAGACAAATTTATACAAATAAATAAAATTGAACTGTCTGTTTGCTTGTTACGGTTCTGCACATATCATCATAAAATTTCGCATACACGTTTTTGTGAGTACCGAAAAGGACACATATATATGTCGATGGAAGCTATGAGTCCGGTTCATTGTTGTTTGCACGTATAATTCACAATATAAATAGTCTACATTTTAATTACTTTTAAAATTCTTAATTTAATTTTATTTGATTTGTTAAATTATTCTATAGCTCAAAACTTTATTAATCTAATAAAAGTTATGAATATTGTAATTCACGTAACGACCAATCAGAGCAGAGCGCGTGTTTGAGTGTGCTCGAGGCGCCATCTTTAGGAAGGCCGACAGTTATTTAGACACATTTGAGCGATAGCGACTGATCGAGTCTGAACGTTGAGTTGTGGTTGTGTAAAAAAAAAGTAAGATCGGTGCCCTGAACCCACTGCTCGGTCTTAACTGTTACTTTTCATTCGACATTAATGTGAAGTGAAAATATTATTTATTCTAAATAAAAAATAGTGTTAAACCGGCATCGTTGTGTTTTGTGCTCGCATATTACCCAGATGACGCCCACTAAACCCGTTGCCATAGAGAACAATACTTCTTCGATATATGTACATACCATTACGACTGTGTATCGAAATAATAAGCAGAGAAGTATTAGTAACGAAATGATAATGAACCCACAACAAGCCGCAGGTGAAAAGTGTCGAGTCAACCACTTCAACCACTACGCCATGAGCGAACTCTAATATTTAAACAATATTTTTTAAGTTAAATGTAAATTGCTTTAAAAAGTAAATCACCTTTACAGAATAGAGTCTCAAATTAAATCGAATCAGGCAGATCGGTCGTTTGCTGTGTAGAATTGGAACTTGTTGACACACAAGTATTAAACAGCCGCGGTACTACTTACACGATAAAATACGTGTGTTACGACGATACGAATTAAGGAAATTCGTTACACTCGTAGTATTTATATATACATAGACGCCTGTCTCTACCCTAGTGGTGTATTTCATACACATTTTGTCAGTTATGTTTTTGCCCCACGTAATGGAGGGCAAGCTAATTGCTGTCTATAATATTAGCTCAGTATACGAACTATATCACTGTTACGATCTTGCTTCTTCTCAATGTGAGAAGGTAGGGCTAGCCATTTTTTGTCTATAATATCAGCTCAGTATATGAATTATCCCACTATTAGGAACGGGTTTCATCTCAATGTCAGAAGGTAGGACTAGCCAATTGCTGTCTATAATATTAGCTCAGTATATGAATTATCCCACTCTTAGGAACGGGCTTCTTCACAATATGAGAGGTAAGTTAAGTTTTAGTCCATCAAGCTGGATTGCTGGGAGCCCGTCCACCCAGTGTGGGTTGGTAGATTTCACACATCTTCAAGAACATTGTAGAGAATTCAGATAAGCAGGTTTCCTCACGATGTTTTCCGTCACAGTTAAAGAGAGGGATAATGAACTATTTAAAACGCTTATTACTTCTAAAAATTAGAAGTTCGTGCCTAAGGAACTCGAGACCTCTGCGTGAAAGTCCAACAGACTCCCACTAGGCTGTCGCTGCTTCATTCTTTTTCATGTGAGCAATTATTTTCTAACAGAAAACTTAGTATCATAAGCTTCACTTGATTTTGTTAAATAAAATGGATTCGTGGGTAATTTATTATGGGATAGGAGACAAAAAGTAATACTCTTATACCAAATAACAATGTTCACAGCTAACATAAACAAGAATTTACTTTAAACAATATTAACGAATTTCGTTGTCGTCCGAGGGATTTTAACATCCCTTTCAATATCTAAAAACTATCAATTCACTTATAAAACTCAATCTTATCGTGATCCCTCAAATCCCTGTGGAAAAACTATTAAAGGTTCCGATTCGCTGGAGCCAACGTAAGCTACGTAGAGAACTTCGCATAGATTCTATCTAACGAAGAAGTTGGATACCTAACCTTGTCTCTATAAGCACCAATAAATCAGCAGGAGTGACTTTAGAACAAAATTAGCTAGACATATAGTAACCGTGGATACCTATTTTAGGTTTAAAATTTGCATATAAATAGGATCGTGAGGAGGTTTCGCGACATTTATATATGTGTATGATGAATGGGAATGAAAATGGCCTTACTTGAACTCGGAATATTATTTTGTATACGTTAAATTAATTTTGAAATGTAAATTTTTATATAATTAAGAAACTGTTAGTTGTAATTTATTTTATGTACCTTTGAGCTTCACAGCGGCATACCGGCGGCCAGACACAACAGGTTTTTAATTATACCTGGCATTCCAAGACTTGTCAGGTTTAAAGTGTTTTAACAAAATCTACACGACTTTATTATAAAAATCTATAGGTAAACTGCAGCTGTGTCTTAGTGATATTTAAAAATTATATATAGAAAGATTATAGTGTTTGAAGATCCTTTATAATTAATAATGCTTTTAATTTTTTTTGTTTTCTGTTTTGGTTCCGGCAAAGTGTTGTTGGATTTGGTAACAGAAAATTCTCGATAACAGCATGGCTTCTAGAAATATACTCGGTACTCGAAAATATGCTTGCTCTCTAATACATAAGTGGAATATGAGTGTAATATTTAGAGATCCGAGAACTGAAACCGAGACTTCACAGTCTGACGCAAAGTAGCGCACAAGTATACCTCAGTATAAATAGAAAAGACTTTACTAGGAATATTATTAACAAATTTGCATTACAGTCAAACATTTTAGCTCCCTCACAAA
This sequence comes from Catocala nupta, assembly GCA_963675205.1. Classification (NCBI taxonomy): domain Eukaryota; kingdom Metazoa; phylum Arthropoda; class Insecta; order Lepidoptera; family Erebidae; genus Catocala; species Catocala nupta. The sequence continues at coordinate 11,708,722 of OY776094.1, forward strand.
TGCGTAGTTTCCTTTAGTGAGATTTTCCGTTAGTGTCGGTTCGTGGGAAGATATACAGCTGTCTTCCTTTGATCCCGAAATCAAATAAAAAGCCTCACAGACCCTTCTGTGTATTTTTATAATAGAGAAATCAATAAAAACATTGGATAGACTACGGCTAAAAAGTCTATTTTATTTGTCCCAAATGCAGGGATTTAGCACAGGTAGTTTAGGCACTGGTTCATAATAGACCAATTTCAATTCGGTTGAGGTACTACATTATATTCATTTTATACTAGGTTTTGCCCGGGTCTTTGCTCGCGTAAATGTAGGTTAGGTTAGGTTTGTATCCCTGATAACGTGTATGCGAAATTTCATAATGATCGATCGAGTAGTTAAGACGTGACAGCATTACAAACAAGCAAAGACTCTCACTTTCGCATTGATAATATTAGATAGGATGGCAAATATGCATACTGACTTATAGTAAGCGCTGATTGTATGTAATACATGAGGTTATTACAGGCGCATTGTCGGCCTTAGAAATATGAATAAGATGAAGAAAGAAATATGAATAAGATGATGGAAAGGAAGAAGAAGTAGTTGTATGTTTTAGCTCTTACTTGTCGGGTGAAACTCAGTTACCAGGTTACTTTGTCGGGTGAATCGCAACTTTGGCATCGTCATCGAATAACAGGCAGTGGAAAAATTTTCCACTCAATAAAATATCGAATTGACACAATTCTGAATCGCACAAGTAACATTTACACAGCGATTAAGAATATATACAAGCTCCCGACATCAACCGTCAAGCCGCGGCCCACCAGGCACGATCCCCCAACCTGGTCGAAGGATTCTTCCTTTGTTTTGGAGGGACATCACACCCCTCCACAATATTATACCTTTATGTACCGATAACAGAGAAGCACCCAAGCGTAACCCAGAGCTTTACTAAATAAAAATATTATAAATTCCTTTAATACCCACAGACAAAGAAAAACTACTTTTAATTTACAGCGTACCAAGTGGAAAACAATTAGAATTTATTAAAAGCAAGACAATTTTATTTGCACCACTGATAATTCAGTTAAACAGGCCACAAGGAAAATAATTAGAGAAGGAACAAACGAAGCGTTCAGTTGTGCTGCCGACAAATAACTAAACTTTCTTATTAATGCGAAAGCCTTTATACTAGATAGTAAGTTTAGCGATAATTACTTTGTATAATATCTCTGTGATAATGGCAGCGAACGCATAAATGCGACTCGTATGAAGAACATACTGCTTACGAGAGAGATAATCGTCTTCGTATTAATAGCTTTTGTATTTCAAACAGCGACTGTTTAGCGTTGCACAGAAATATTATATCATCACTTTAAGGCTCTTAATAACTAAGATATTTAGCTCGTTTGCACAAATCAGTGCAAGGAAAGATTACTGTATAAATCTTATGCTACACCCAAATTAATTATAAAGTAAAATTATTTTTGCTTGTATATTTTATCATGTAGCAACGGCGTGACGTTACTTTTTGCCCATATATAGTTTCTGGTCAATTTTATCTAGACAAAATGCACTGTTGATTATTCTAATTAATTCCTTTCCGTTAGTCTAGTTCATACCCGAATACCCAGACCTCGAGACCTGAGACCTCATACACAGCAGAACATTGTTTTACGACTATATCCCCAATGGCCAAATGTGGGTGACACCCATATTTCGCCAGCTATGGTTAGCCCACGTTATACTGACAATTTCTAAACAGCAAAGTACGATAAAATCTTGCACGACTCGGGAATCAAATCTAAAACCTCAAGCACAGCCGCATTCACTACCTCTACGTCACCCAAATATTCTCTCCTTATTCCACGCAACAAGCCGACAAAAATAGTTCCGTATCTAGCAACATTGTTCACGATGTCAGGCGACAATTCATTGGAACATCGCTCAAAGTTATCTCGTCCTTTCCTCGGTACAGTTGGTTCCATAATGATGTGCCGACGACGTCGCGCGGCGTCGCTCGTCGCGCGATACCATCAACATTGTTAATTCGTTTAAGGATTTACCCGACGTATTTTATTCTATTCTCTTTTGTGCACTGAAATAAGTGGACGTTTATTTATGGTGGCCATTTTTTTGTCGTCACTAGTTAGTGTTAGATGGCGTCGTCTGAAGAAAGTTATATTTTAGAAAATCGAGGTTCTCCCCTCTTGGTATAATTCTTGTGTCGCAGGGGAATTTATAAACATTCAAACAACGGAATCAAACACCCTGGATTCGGAGTAACTATTTGTGGAGCACATAAATCTTTTTCTATGTTTGTAAAACGCTGACATGCAAGTATACGTCAGTCGATGCGCTTAACGCTTCCAAAACTCAGAAATACCAATAGCGTGTTGCCGAAGCCCTGTTGTTAACACAATAGTTTAAGGAACCTTAAAACTCTACCTACCAAGAATACAGGCCGTACTTCCCAAGCCGGCTGCTGCAGTCTGAGCGAAATCCTAGAATCGCGCTCAAATAATAGCAGCCGTACTGCACTTAAACCGAAGTAATAAGCTAATGCCACTTTGTCCTACCTATCACATATGTTATTTATATTGATACAATATTACATAAAATGTGTTTGTATTCGAAACCAGCATACATTTCCTTTTTGCTAAAATTAGACCCAACCTTTAATAACGATCTTCTGTGATGAAAATAAATAACGTTCTTCAAATAATTGTATATTGAAATTCAAAGCTATAAATGCGAATGACTGTTTGAAGAGCCATAACCACCAAATAAGGTAATTCTGCGTTAAAGGAGAAGCGATTTTAAGATATTACCACAAATATCGTGGGACTCCTCCTTAGTGTATGGGACACGGTAGTTAGCCTAATCGTTACTGTAACTATATATATAGTCGGTTCATACGCAATTTTTAACCATTGCCGAGTATTTCACAGTATAGGTGTTACGATTGACAACGTTGCCCTTCATTAAAATAATTTATTTTTATTTAATATTAATAATAATAATGATCATAATGTCCATATTATGCATACATCCAAGATCACACCTATGGCGTCTCAAATTGGACATTAATTTTCATCACACTTTATTGTCAAACTGTAGTTGGTGCAAATGCTGTTAGAACTTTGAATAACACTGACGTGCAAGCTCGGTGAATAATAGTAAACAGTAACATTTTTAAAATACTACCATGCAGTGGATCAGTTGTTGAAACGATAAGTCTAACATTTGGATTACAAATTAATAAATGGTCGGTAAATATAGATTGTGCGCTCCAATTCATTATTTATTGATATAAGGTTTAATGGCAATCAGTTGGCTCGGCTGAAGATTCATAAAGCGATTGCTAAGTCGCTCTCCGCTCCGTTTATTAATATGAAGTATACCTATCAAGCGATCGCGCGTTCCAATTAACGAGCGGATTTGTTAAACTAAACAGAGGCGTGAACCCGTCGAACTGTTCATTGGAACAATTTCCACAAACAATTAATCGTTGGGCATTCCGACAATTATTCCTTCTACCTCTAAGGGTCGCGAATTTAAACGAAAAGGAGCCACGAGTGATTAAAGATTGTTTCAATTGTTGCCTAAGGAATAGACTTTATACCAAGTATAGCTGCACGACCATATAACCCCAATAGGTAGTCAAAGATATCATAACTCATATTTCGAGAGCTATTTAAGTCACAAGTAAGACGCAGCGAATCTATTACCTGCTTGACTATATTACATATATAAGATTATCATCATCTCAGCCGAAATATGTCCATTGCTGGTCATAGGCCTCCTAAGGTTTTCCATACAGAACTGATTTTGGTCGCATTTGGATGTGGGTGACCAAATTCAGTTCTGCGGGAAGCGATTGGCCTTTTCCGCGATTCTTACCAGGTCGTTGGAGGATACCTCGTGGCGGGATTACCCTTGCTGCGTCTTCCATTGCGTAATCACCACTCCAGAACCTTTCTGCCCCAACGGCCATCAGTTCTGCAATCTATGTACTCTGTCCACTGCCACTTCAGCTTCGCATCCGAAAATCTATGTCGGCAACTTTAGTTTTCCTGGGGGTCGCCTGATTGCTGATTCAATCTCGCAGAAAAACTCAGAGCATAGCTCTCTCCAGCGCCCTCTGAGTGATCTTGAGGCTTCTGATAAGGCCATAGTATAAGATTATAGTTTAACAGCATACTTCGCTACTACTAGTGATATGCCTAAGGACATGCTATTCAAGTTGCTATAAAATAAACCTTAATTTAGACTACCATATTACGTTGTATCATCGAATCTTACAGGGGATTACATGTTGCATCTTTTAAAGATGATTGATAAATCAGGTGTATAAGTCTGTAAATCTAAGTCTGGGTGTACGTAAAGTCGTTATTGGTCACCACTATACAAAATACCTTACCAAAATAACCTGTTTTCAAAAATAAGTTTATTAACATCAACATATAATACACAACAAATCTATAATAACATAATAATAATAATAATAATAATATTCTACCACATACACACAACACTATCTAGCCCAAACTAAGCAGAGCTTGTACTATGGATACTAGACAATGGATAAACATACATATATACTTTTTTTTTTTGTAAATACATACATATTATACATAGAAACACCCATGAAATACATAGAACATGAAATTGAATTAACGTAGACACGCCGTAGCATGTTATCATGGTTCTACGCGCGTAGCTCTTTGCTACAGCGGCTCGTAGAGGCTCTATGAAATCATGTCTAATTAAAGGTATTCATTAGATATGTTTTCGTTAGCATTTCGCATGTTACGATTTAGAATGTATTAGTTGTAGCCGAGAATGAAAATGAAATGACGGCTTTTTTTTTGAGTTGCATCAGTCGACACTTAAGCATTGCACTAATCGAGAATTCTTTGTTAAATATTTTTGGAATAATATATTTTGGCGATTAAAAAGAGTGGCTTGTCGGCAGGACCTCATATGTTCTCGTAGATTTTACACGGTTCACCTGTGTTAAATTCACGACAACACATACCCGTATAAAAATTTGCCTAAGAGTATACGTATCCGGGATGTTAATGTAATGCTAAGTTTTATCCAAATCTGTCGCATGATTTTTTGCGTTAGTAACAAACAACTAAACATCCAAACTTCTTCATAAATTTTCACATTCATAATATTTTATATAATGGGATAATATAGTATCATTTTGCTTAATAAGGTTTAAACAAGTAGACTCGCCTTGTAAGCCAAATTCTCACTTAATCATTAGCGCTAAAATTCGGAAGCTTGCTGACTTGAAGTCTCAGCTTTAATTTTCAGGCAGAGCAAAATATATAATTTACCATAGGGCCGTTATGTTATTCAAGTTTCTATTTACGTCATCGTCCCAGGGTATCATTATGCGCACACGCGGTTAATCGTAAGCTCCAGTGTTCGATGGAAATTCTCAAAAACGGCGTCTGAAATGCAATAGACTTCCTCGAATAACACTGCAAAATGTGGGCGTGTAATACATTTCTACTTCACTTTGAAGTACACGCATGAGACTATGCATATCTAGGATATATGGTATTCATGGCACAAACATTTTCTACTTGCGATTACAATTATTCAAACAAAGTGACCGCCGCATAGCATCATGTACACAAACAAGGATTGTTTTAGATCAAAAGACTCTTCCAAGTTGCCAACTTAAAATATTCAGTACAAAATGAGACAAAACTGTCCCAAGCCGTTGTCATAGCAACATTAATGGGGCAGAGAGAATAAACGTAGATATTAAGAGGTCAAGGTTGGTTTAGGCTCGCCGTTAGTGTTGCCCGCCTTTTTGGGAAATAGGCGAGGTCGTTTGAACAAACTGAATTGCTTGTGATGCCTGTGGCCATACAGGCGGCGGGTTACATACAATAAAATTTAAAGATATATTAAAGCAGTGATACCCTAGTGGGAGACCATTATACAGCCACGCGGAGGTCTTCAGTGCGATGGCAGGCGTGCATCTTTGACTTTTCAGTTATGTGCATATTAATTAGTTTATTATCGCTCGTTTGAACGGTGATGGAAAACATCGTAAGGAAACCTACATGTTTTAGAGTTCTTTATAGTGTGGTCGAAGATATGTAAAGTCTGCAAATCCGAACTGGGCCAGCGTGGTGGACTACGGCCTAATCCTTCTCACACTGAGAAGAGGCCCGTGACCAGCTATGGGACAGTTTATATACAAAAGTCTGCGATCCCTTCCTACTGTGGATTGGTAAATCTTACATGGCTTTGAGAAGTAAATTAATTAAACTATTTATATTTAAGTTTACAGTTTCCCCGACGTTTCGATTACTTTTCAGCAGCTCCCCATGATATTCGCTAGAATAACATTCGCGTAAACGTAAAACAATATTATCAACTACTTATTTAGCATATATAACACTAAACACAAAAAAGCGATTTTAGAATTCTTAACAGACACTCTCTCTCTCTGTGTTTGTTTCTGCAAGATGCAAAATTACTTAACAGATTTAGATGCGTATATTTGCAGTTTAAAATCAGAGACGTGGTTCATCTAACGCCTTTCCTTTTTTTTGGAAATAAGAGGCATAGCATAATTCTCGCACGAGACGATGCTGGCGAACTTAACGCGGACAAAGGCGCGTGCAAATATTAGTAAATTGTAATGTTTACGTAATTGTGTTACTAGGTTGTTGGATTCAATTACTTAAGTCACGAGTTTGCTGTGATGATGATCAGACAAGATGACGATTCTCGTGGGACACGCGTACAGCTAATTGCGTAACATTGGTTTAATCGGATAGTAAACGTATACATATATATAATAATACCAGCCCTGTATTAAACTGTCGAAATACTGGGCCAGGCCCTCTTCTCAGTGTGAGAAGGGTTTGGCCATAGACCATCACGCTGGCACCGTGCAGTTGGCAGACTTCACATATCTTCGATAACATTATGGAGAACTCTCAGACATGCAGGTTCCTCACGATGTTTTTTTATACCGTTAAAGCAAGCGATAATAATAAAGTATTGAGATGCAGAGATGCGTGCCTTGGAATCGAACTTGAAACCTCTGCGTGGCAGTCTAACCGTCTCCCACTATCGCTACTATTTAATCAAAGAAGAAATAAAGCCGAGTAAACCTATGTATGTACGAACTCCAAAGCCTATACTCCCCAAGTGATAAGCAGAGGATTAGTAGTTCTGGCCAAGTTAAACCTAAACATTTCAGTGTGTATGAAGAATACAAAGAAAGTAAATAAGTAAATAAGAGAATTATGCCAAGTTCGTTGCAAATGTAAATTTTTTGTCTCTATGAATATGTTTTATTATTATTTAAATGGCCTTTGCACTGCCAGAGCAGCAATTCATTTCAGTCAGGCCATTTTTTACAGCACGATTGTCTACTTATAGCACTAATAAAAACACAAAAAAAATAGCTTTTTATTTAGAATTTACTTATTTGCCAAAAAGTTTTAATACAGTTTAGTTCTTAAATTTTTTATACATATCCAGAAACACTTGTCAAATAATGAAAATATATAATAAAATTGAGTTTCAAAAAATATTGTTGCCTCTGAAGTTGCTGCGCATAGCAAAGCAATAACAAAAAAAAAAACAAGAGTACGGGGTGAACTACGCAGACTATGCAGACTACAGAAACTTCAGAGCGAACTAGAAGTGACTTAAGGTATACCGAAGATATCGTACCGCTAGCTGCCTAGCTCCACACATCGACAATGTCCAATCGTTGCGGAGATGCCTCTCTCATTGTGCTTAATCACCAAGACCGCCATAACGTGTTTTTTATTCTCTCTTCCCCCTAATGTGGCATGGGACATCTCCCCATACCATCTGTATCCGATTCAATTATTGTTCTTTCTCCAGAATTTTTTACTTTTACTCAACTTTATGAATCAAAGATATGAATTTCGTTTCGAAACTTGTTTGAATAAAACATGTCTTAAGTGGGTACTCGGAAAGTTACGAGTTGTTTTTATAACAAAATATAGCTTCTAATTTTATGTTTGCCTTGTAATAGGTAAGTTTTCTAGTAATGTTTGTTTATATTTTTGTTGTGCGATGGTCCGATGATGTAAATGTGAACGAGAAGGCTACTAGGGTACCATTGCGGATGCGACTTGTGGGTTGCGAAATGCGTTAGTAGGTAGGCTTTCTTGAATTTCTATATTCTGATTAGTGGTTATTTGCCGGGACCCGCATTCAGTTACATAGGGCCTTTACCTATAGTTGGCATCTCCATTTAACTCTCCATTGGTGTATAGGCATTAAATATAATTAGTTATCGTTTCTAATTATATAATTTGTATATTTCTCATAATAACATCTAGCTCTAATAACAATTAAAATAAATTTATTTATTATTAATAGAATAGCGATATTATTTTTTGGAAGACATATTTATAGCAAGCAAGCAAGTTTTAGAATTACATAATTATTTATTACTATAGAAAACTACTACTTTTGCCTGTTATTAAAGTCAGCTTTCAGACCTCGAACTTAGGAATAACTCAAATAAAGAATTATGCCATCTAGTAACAGTCACCGGAACTACATGCAATAGGTTCTACATAAGTTGTTTGTGGTTACAAAAATGTATTATACAGTCTCGTAGACGCAGAGAGATGACTTTATGTAGACGATCACCCATCTAAGGCCTCGACCACAGTAAATGTGCTTAATCTAGCAGCTTTTCTTATTTGTATTGTTGTTTCTGAACTGAAGTATCTAATGGGGTTGTTTATTTCTTTTAATTATACTTACTTTTTCTTCCATACCTTCATCGACGATGAAGCAGGATTAGATTGTCTTTAAATTGCTTAATTACCAGGCTCCCATTAGTCTGGTTTTATCTTGCTCTTACGACCAGATGCATCTTAACTGGTCATACGAATACGGTGTTTTTTTTAATTTGTGTCTCATATAGCATTGGATTTTTATTATTATAACGCATAGGTAACTTGATACGAAGCTGGTCTCGATCACGAACCCAAACTTTTCAATCCCGCCTAGTATCATTTGGTATCGTTTCGTATTGGTATTAGTGTTTGTCGTTGTTTATTTGTTTGCAATACAGCAGAAATGAAAGTACTTGGAAAAGCTGTCGCTTAAATCCCAATTATAGAACCAAACCAAGTAAATACAGCTTACAAATATAGACTCACTGGGAAAAGGTGATGTATGAATTAAAAATATTGTAATGAAAAGAAAAATATCGTCAAAATTACATACGTACAAAAAAGCTTAATAAAGAAGATTTCATGCAGATTTTTATTTCACATTTTATCCAATGGTAATTGTAACCACGCCGGTTTGCCGTTACGAAATGATTAAGCTAGAGATCCGTACGGGTGATAAGTACTTCCATGCTTACAAAAGCACTGCACACTTGGTTTTCACAATATCTCATGCGAGATTTTGCTTCACTCGATCGACTAGATGTTGTCAACAGTACTTTTAAAAGGTGATAAATCTCAAAATCTGCTGCGACGTTTTTAAGTTTTTAATTACCACAATTTATAATATGTCATAGACGTAAGGTACCAGTCAAACAATAACAATGACAGATAATAGCGCTTCAAGAGAACTCCCATATCATTGCCCTATCTATATATACTAATATTATAAAGAGGAAAGATGTGTAGTTTAGTTAGTAATAAAAAAAAATCAAAAGCCACTGGAGCGATTTTCAAAATTTTTCCTTTAGAAAGCTTCTATATTCTGAAGTAACATAGACTACCCTACCCTTCTTACACTGAGAAGAGGCCCGTGTCTAGCAGTAGGATAGTTTAATACAGAGATCATATTATATAACATCGCGCTACCATCTTCAGGAGAGAAGCAGTAATAATCATAAATGTCGAAAAACCGCGGCGAACTTATAATATTCTACCAAAATACTTTTGGATCGGAAGACCTTGCCGGTGCCAATATAATCTGATGACGTTAAGAATGACCCGTGAATTTTTGAAAATTCGTGAATCCATGAATGGAGAATAAGAGATGTAGAGATTCACTTTTTACTTTTATACATTCGCCTTTCCAATTCCTTTGTCTCATTTCAACGTTAATACATTTTCATTGGGTTCGACAACATGCAAGACATACTCTGACATGATAAGCGTTCCTAGGCTGCTGCAACCACTAAATAACAGGCACGCTATACATATCTGCCAACTTGTACTTTCATAAAAAAAAAAAAAAATTTACTCTTCAGTCTCGTGAGATAGTCTTGAACGGTAGTCTATTCCTTTGTTCATATTTTAAATGCTGGACATCACTAAGACTTTACTAAAGAAACTATATGTTATACGTCTAGTGCCCTGAACATCACTGAGACTTTAATAAAGAAACTGTATCCGTTAAACGTTTGGTTCCAAAAATGGTTTACTTTTTGGCTATTTATTTGTATGGTTATGAGATTTCTGCCACATATGTAATAACCACAATTCTACATATCTGATCACATAAATCATCAAGTATCCCAGTCATACAACCAAACTAAACTATTACCCAAGTATGTCTCCATTTCAAACGTTATTAAAACCGCAGCTTCGTTTCCGAGCATGACGTATCATCCAAATAACCTCACCAAAACTCAATTGACTCTTCAACATGCGACCTCAAAGTCGCTACTTTATTTTTCATTAGCTTTTTGCCGTCGGTTCCTAAACCAATTAGTTTGCGAACGAAACACTCATTACTTGAGGGGAGAGGTGGAGGAGGAAGCGTATCCCGGTAGCGTTTACAGGAGCGACGCAGGGGAACAAATTTATACGTCTGAGGAATTCGCTCGCTCTCGAACATTTCGCCCGAAGGATCGGTAATGCAATAAAATGCAGACAGACGACGATAGAACGTAAATTTTACGTCATTTTTGTCACGTAGAATACGTATTTGTATGAAAATAATTAATCAAGATACAGAAGGCAGCGTTACACTTAACGCATATGCTATGAATAAAGAGCTGGTGGTTACACAACTATAGATGTCCGACGTGACTTCTAGACAGTAATTAATAAAAGATTTGCCTCAAGTCTCAAACGTCATATGGTCTGAGTTTTTATTAGACAGTACGTTGATAGCATAATTAGATCTACTAATGTCGGTCAGACACCCGATTTGAAGTCGTAACCAATAATAATTACCCTAACTCGGGGCTATAGCCAGATAGCTTCTTAATGTAAGGCTGAATTGGTACTTAGTTTATGTAATGTACCTAAACAGTGTTTTTGGTTGTTATAGTATGTATGTTTATATAATTAAATAAGTATGATTATATTATTGAATAATTTTTAAATTCCGCTGTCTCATTCGTGAGAGATGTTTTATTAAGAATCGTACTAATATCACAACATATTATAAAACAAAGTCTCTCACCGCATCTGTTGTCTGTTCACGATAAACTCAAAAACTACTGAACGGATTTTTATGCGGTTTTCACCAATAGACAGAGTAATTTATAAGGAAGGTTTAAGTGTATTATTTGTTAAGGTTTTATCAACCCGTGCGCAGCCAGGCGGGTCGCTAGTTAAGTATAAATGTGTAAGTTAACCCAATGGATAAGGCTTTGAACTTGCAAAGACCAGAATTCATAACCTCTCGTTATGAATTCTGGTCTTCGAATCCCACCCACTGTAATAACGACGTGAACCCACTTCTGACAAGAGCATTCAAGGTTTGCTGAAGGTGTTAACAAGAATACCAGTGATTTGTAATGCAATATGCTGGTATTGTTTAAAATACAAGTATTTGAAGATGTTTGGATGTCACACGTAAACTGTTTGGATAAAACTCATAGATAGATTATGTTCTGATTTAACTCATAGGATGCTAATTATCTAGGTTATGTATTTCCATGGCAAAAGAGTTCATCTTTTATACGATTTAGACAACACAGTAATTCTAAACTTATCAAAATACAGAGCTCCAAAAAATCGTCACAAAAATATATCACTCGTAAAGCAGTAGGTTAGTTTACAATAAATAAGTCCGAAATCTCCCTTGGACGTAATCATTGAGGGGAGCTGAATTCCAACGGAAGAAATCGTAATCATCAACACTGGCTTTTCCGTACCCTGAAGTAATAAAACCTAATGATAAATGAACTTGAGAATGGTGCATAAATTGTTAATGGTGATAAATCATATCTATGGCAGAAAATTTGGTCATTATCCTTTCAAGTAGCTTATCTGTCATTCCCCTCTCTGGTCCAAGGTAGGCAGATTACTTGATAAGTGGTGATAAATGGTGTAGCTCCCCTACGGAGAAATACTCTTATCTCTTACAGAGACTAACGTTTTATTCCAGCGTAGAGCTTTTAGTAATTACAGCACATCGATATGTACATAGTAGCGGAAATTAATTTAATAACCCAAAATAAATTAAATTCACAAAATGCAACTGATTAATTATTTTTAGAAATATATAAAATACACTTTAGCACAGCTAAAGAACTAAGACTAAAATTAACGACAGTAGTAGTAATACGTTTAAAATGCCATGGAGCTGGACTGGGTCCTGCAATATTATCGCTTATTATTAACCTATTGAGTTGCAGCGTCACACCAGATTTTAATTATGTTTCGTATGCTAAGAAACAAATTTAGAGTGCAAACGATTTTTTATAATTAACACATTAAACTAGAAACAGCTTATGACATTATTTAAAATATTTAAAATAAACTGTACAGTATTTATATTAATTTATCTAAACCTTTATCGCTGTGAATCAATTTTCATGTGATTTTTGCGATTTAACTAGCATTAAACATCTCCATTTTTCACTTGCAGTATAGAAGGTATCAACAACTGTATATATTATAAGCAAAACTCCCACTTATTTTGTTAAACTACCTACTAGTGACTATAAAAGGAAGTGTATTTTTATATCGAGCCCATTTGCTTGTGAGCAGTCATAACGGTTGGAGTTCTGTACGTTCGGCGGCGTGAGTCATTTTATGGTTATTTTCTTAAATTCAGTGCGGTATCAATCACTATTGTGTGTAATTAGAACTAATAAACCTATAGCTTAAGTTATTTGTTAATTGGTGAAAAATATAAAAGCATTGTGTTCTTGACTTATTTCTGTGTTACCTATTTCTGTGTTACCTTTTAGACCTATTTCTGTGTTACCTACGTTCAGCAAAATTTATGAAAAGATTATTTTAAATCAATTGCAGACTTTTTTTAATAATAATAAATTACTTCACAATAAACAATTTGGTTTTACAAAGGGTCGCTCCACCACTGACGCCGGTGTTGAGCTTGTAAAACATATTTTTGACGCCTGGGAGGAATCACGGGATGCGCTAGGTATTTTTTGTGATTTGTCTAAGGCTTTTGACTGTGTAATTCATGAAACATTAATCAGGAAATTACATCACTATGGAGTCAAAAATTCAGCACTGAATCTTCTTACATCCTACTTGAGTAACAGGATTCAGAAAGTTGATGTTAATGGTAAGCGATCTTCGGGGTCTGTGGTTAAAATGGGGGTTCCTCAGGGTTCAATCCTTGGCCCGTTTTTATTTTTAGTTTATATTAATGACTTACCCCACCTCGTGAGGGATAAACATGAGATAGTACTGTTTGCGGATGATACCTCACTATTATTTAAATTAAAACGCCAAGAAACGGTTCTCGACGATGTGAATATTGCTATCTCTAAAGTAGTTCACTGGTTTGATGTTAACAACCTACTTTTAAATGGGGGAAAGACCAAATGTATCCGATTTTTAACCCCAAATGTCAAACAAGTGAAGACATCTATAAAAATTAAGGACGACGTGTTGGACCTTGTTGATACCACCCAATTTCTAGGGATTACACTAGATTCAAAGTTGCAGTGGAGCCCTCAAATTAGTAAGTTGTCGAATAGGCTCAGCTCTGCAGCGTACGCAGTCAGAAAAATTCGCCAACTTACTGACATAGATACCGCTAGGCTAGTTTATCATAGCTACTTTCACAGTGTAATGTCGTATGGTATTCTATTGTGGGGGAATGCCGCCGACATTCAAACTATTTTCGTACTGCAGAAAAGGGCTATTCGAGCAATTTACAACATGAAAACAAGGGATACGTTGAGAAATAAATTTAAGGAAATAAATATATTAACAGTAGCCAGCCAATACATATATGAAAATTTAATTTATGTATTTAAGAACATTGACTTATATTATAAGATAAGCGATATACATAATATAAATACAAGAAACAAAAATAGATTACTAGTGCCGGCCTCCCGGCTTCAAAAAATTAATAAGTCTTTTATCGGTCAATGTGTGCGCTTTTACAATAAACTCCCAAGTGACATTCAAAATTTAAGTTTTAATAAATTTAAAACAGTTGTAAAACGTAAATTATATTCGAAAGGTTATTACTCAGTCACTGAATATATAGAAGATAAAAATGCTTGGGATTGAGTTGCTTCCACTCACAGGTTATTTCTAATCATATTATTAAGCTAACTGTAATATGAGTTGCTGTGACTATTATTTCATGTGTTATTAAAATATATCTTAGATTAACGAATTTTTACTTTTAAATCTTATTGAAATAAATAATTAACAACTACACACAGCAGCTCATTTAAGGAAAATAATTGTATTGATATCTAAACATTTGGCGATTGAAAAGAGTGGCCATGAGTTTCTTGCCTGCTTCTTCTCATGAAAGCTCTACTCATCGAACAGGCTTTTTTCAATGCTAAATTTTTATTTCCTTCTATTTATTTTATTATTATTTTTTATTAATATAATAGTGAATTGACGTGTCCAAGAATTGTTTGCACATTTTTATGGAAATAAAGATTTTTGACTTTGACTTTGACTTGACTTTGACTTGTATTTTTTTTAAAGTTATTTTCACTTCTAACCTAAAATCAGAAGTGGGATAAAGGACTTCTTCCACCCACATGCAGTGAAAACAGTCTAGAATTTTGTTGTTAATCAAATGGTGATTGATCTACCCACTTGATTGTTTTCTTTATTGTGTTCAAGTGCTGTATAAGTGTAAGTGTTTAAATAAAAATAAAAATGGGACGATCCAGATCACGTAGCCGTGTACGAGAGTTATCTAGACGTAGATCGCGTGATAGGCAACAACATAGACATCGCGGTAGGCACGCCTCGCGTGGTAAGTCTCGTAGACGTAGTCCTAGCAGCCAGGAACGGCGTCGTGATCTGTGTAATGGCTCACGTTGCTTGACGCGGTCCGACTCAAGTGATGATGATAGGCACGGTTCTCGCGATAAGACTAGGCGTCGTCCGCGTAACAAAAATAGACATAGGTCGCGTAGTGATTCCAACGTTTCATCGCGGGGTCGTTCTCGGAGTCACACTCGTGTAAGGTCATGTTCTCGCTCTCGTAACGCGAAGCATTATGTGCATAAGGCCCGGTCGCCTGTCACAAGAACGCCAAGCCCTGTTCGGTCAGGCACGTTACAGGTAGACTGTTCGGCGACCTCTGAGGCATCTACCCTCGCACATGCTTTAATGCAAGCTATTAAAACCATACAACCTGTGAGATCACAGCACTACTTCGTTTCTCATTTCGACCCATCTTTAAACAACATCGAAGTATGGTGCGAGGAAGTAGATCGCGCCAAAGACGCCAACGGGTGGGGCGATCAGGAGTGTCTGTCACGTGTAGGTTCCTGTCTAAAGGGTGATGCCAAGGTATGGCTAAGTGAGTGGGTTACCAATGACCGGACGTGGTCTAACTTTAAACGAGAATTTAAATCTTTATGCCCTACTAAGTTGGACTATGCAAACATTTTGTTTGACGCTATGAATGCGACGTCAGATAAATATCCCACATACGCAGAATATGCACGTCGCACCTTGTTACGTTTGAGGATAGTTCAGGGACTAAGTGACGACTTGAGAACACTCATTGTCATTCGTGGTATAGATAACCCTCAAATTCGTGCGACCGCAGCCAATGCAGATTTATCGCCTGAAAGCATTGTCTCGTTTCTATCGATTTATAAGAAACCTAATAAAGGAAAGAGAATAAAACCTCTGTTGTTTCTAAGAACTCAACGTCACACAAACCTACCATTCGTATAGGTCCTAAATGTTTTAATTGTAACCAACGCGGACATATAAGTCGTAACTGCAAACGGTCAAAGGCAGATGCGACTCCCAACAAGCAAACAGTAGCTAGCGACTCGTGCACGTTCTGTAGAAAGCGAGGAAACACCGAGGATACCTGTTTCGCGAAGGCGCGTTCAGAAACTCGTAACCCGCGTAATGTTAACCTTTGCTCTAGTCAAGTGAAGCCCACTCAAGGTAACGACGTAGTCAGCGCTGTCGTAGATGGTGTACCAGTAGATGTACTCATTGATAGCGGGGCCCTCGATGTATCTCTCATTTCTTCGGATGTCTTAAAATATATTCCATGCCAACCAAAACCTAAACGTTGCATATTAAAAGGCATAAGTGATAAAGAGTTAGTCTGTACATCTTATGTGACCACTACAGTAGAGTTTAGCGATATATCGGTTGAAGTCGATTTAGTAGTGGTTCCTTCATCTTATATGAACACTCCAATAATTATAGGTACGGACGTTCTTAACCGTGACGGTATAACTTTTGTGCGAACAAAAGATAGGCAAAACCTTACGCACTCCAATAACGCTCGAATTGTTAATACCCTGCAATCAATTGACCAACTTAAGATAAATACCCCTCTTCAGGGTGAAGAGTTAGAAGCTCTTAGGTCAGTTATAAAAGACTTCACTGATTTTTTGATTTCTGGCACTGCCAATACTACTGTTAAGACGGGCGAGATGGAAATCAAGCTCACTAGTTCGATACCAGTAGTATACAGACCTTACAAGCTTTCTCATCAGGAAAAACTCAAGGTAAGGGAAATAACTAGAGATCTTCTGGACAAGGGTATAATAAGGCGCTCTAAATCAGCTTATGCGAGCCCTATAATTCTAGTCAAGAAACGAGACGGCTCTGATAGGCTCTGCGTTGATTTTAGAGCCCTCAATCGTATCACTTTAAAGGATCGCTATCCCCTTCCCCTGATTGACGATCATATTGACCGGCTAGGCAGTTATACATACTTCTCTAGTCTAGATATGGCCACAGGGTTCCATCAGATTCGCCTTAAAGAGGAGAGCATATCTCTTACTGGATTCGTTACGCCAGAAGAGCATTTTGAGTATGTCAAAATGCCATATGGTTTGGCAAACTCTCCTATTGTGTACCAGCGTATCATAAACGATACTTTGCATGAGCTTATTAACGAGGGTAACGTGCTAGTTTACATCGATGATGTTCTTCTCATGAGTAGTAGAGTTACAGAAGGTATCCAACTATTACGCAAAACACTAAATACGCTCACCCGGGCCGGTTTCTCTGTTAACCTTCGGAAATTCTCTTTTTTAGTTACCGAGGTGGAATACTTGGGTAGGCTTATTAGTCGGGGTCAGGTTAGGCCGAGCCCACGAAAAGTTGAGGCTCTAGTTAATACGACACCGCCAGAGAATGTAAAGCAAGTACGTCAGTTACTTGGCCTTGCTGGATATTTTCGCCGGTATATAAAGAACTATGCCACTTTGACTACCCCACTCACTTATTTGACTCGTAAAGGCGTTAAATTTAGTTGGACTGCTGAGTGTGAAACCATTCGCCAAAATTTGGTTACGCGACTAACAAACGAACCTGTCCTCGCCATCTTCGACCCACTCCTTCCTACGGAAGTTCATACAGATGCAAGTAGTGTAGGCTACGGGGCTGTACTTTAAAAATACACCCTGATGGCAAGAAACACGTCGTTTCTTATTTTAGTAAAGTAACTCAGGGGGCTGAGAGTAAATATCACTCCTACGAGCTCGAAACCTTGGCGGTAGTCAAAGCCCTTCAGACCTTTCGGCATTATCTTGTTGGGCTGAAGTTCACTGTGGTGACTGACTGTAATGCGCTCAAGTCAACAGCACGAAAGAAAGACTTACTGCCCCGTGTAGCTCGTTGGTGGACTTACTTGCAAGATTTCGAGTTCTCGGTTGAATACAGAAAAGGTGCATTAATGCCACACGCGGATTACTTGAGCCGCAACCCCGTTATCAGCGTAAACCAAATTTCTAAACCTCGTAATTGGGCTCAAATAGCTCAGGGAGCTGATAATGAGACCCAAGAGCTCGTTCAGAAACTTCTTAATGGTGACCTTGATTCTAGCCGTTATTTCGTACAAAATGATCTTTTGTATTACAAGTACTCTCCAGTGGGTGAACAACAACGCCTTCTTTGTTACATCCCCAAAGGGCATCGACTTAGTCTTCTCAGAGTGTTCCATGACGAACACGAACACATAGGAGCTGAAAAGACTTACGATCTTATTTTAAGATATTTCTGGTTCCCAGGGCTAAAACAATTCGTGATCAAATATATAGCGCACTGCATCACATGTATTTCTAAGAAAAGGGTTCCGCGTGCACCCTTGCAGAATATTACTTCGTGGAAAAAACCTGACACTCCATTTCACACTATTCATGTCGATGCTTTAGGTCCTCTGCCACAGTCGGAAGGATACAAATTTGTGTTCCTCATAGTAGATGCTTTTAGTAAATTCACCTTTTTATACCCCATTCAACGCCAAGACGTTTCAGAGCTTAGACGAGTTATTACGCAAGCTATATCACTGTTCGGTGTGCCCAAGCTAATAATTGCTGACAAGGGTCGCATGTTCGAGTCAAAAGAATTCACGACGTGGATTAACGAGCTAGGTTGTGACCTGCACACCATAACTCCGGAAATGCATCATGCAAACGGACAAGTGGAGAGGTATGTTAGAACAGTTCTCAACATGTTACGCATTCAAGTTAACCACAAGAACACATTATGGTCTGACACCGTATGGAAGCTTCAACTAGTGCTGAACGTGACGAAACAGAAAACTACACAGGCTTCACCATTGAACCTTTTAATCGGTACCGAAGCCACCACCCCTGTCATTCGAGGGCTAGTACGTGATGTGGCTATCGAATCGTCATCACCCAATCGAGAGGCCCTACGAGAAATCACCAGAAATAGAACTCGTCAGCTGCTGAGGGACAACCAGGCTAAACAAGATGAGCGCGTCAATAAACAAAGGCGTCTACCACATCAATTTAATGTAAATGATTGTGTTTTTGTTATAAAGTTTTCTCAGGTCACTGGAAAACTTGATCCCGGCATGCGCGGTCCATACAAAGTGGTCGAGGTGCTGCCAGGTGGGCGTTATGCTCTCCGCCTTTTGAGTGGTGGCTATGGCAAGACAACACAGGCAGCGGCACAGTATATGGTGCCGTGGCGGGGTGAGTGGTGCCCTGAGACGTGTGCTGCCTTTTTCGAAAGTAAGTGGCGAAACGTCGCCTTTGCGTTCGTCATATTTATTTGAGTGAAGTAAGTTTCACTTACTAACCACTCTGGCGAAACGTCGCCTGGTGTTCGTCACCATGTTGGCACTTGGAGGGCCCCAAGTTGCAACAAATAGACCGATCAATGATGATTAGTCTATAGCCTGTTCGTCGGGCAAGACCTGTTCGTCGGGTCAGACCTGTCCGTCGGGTCGTGTTTCAGATGCAGTATCGATTGCAGTTAGCTCAGCCACCCCTCCAGCCAAGAGAGGACACTGAGTATCGATACTTAAGGCCTAGGTATGGTGTGATTTTAAAAAAGAGAGACGTCTCTATTATCTTAAGAATGATGAATGTAAGGGTTTATATGTGCTGGTTGTAAGACGATGTTTGAGTGTGGAAGTCTGAATTAAGTGAATAAAACAGTAATGAAAGGCTAACTACAGTTAATCCTATTTCTCACAAACATGTTATTTTTAGATGAAAGCCCAGATAATGTCGAGACTGCAGCGGTGTCAGATGGCGTCGCCGGACCATCCATGGTCCCATCTCACACGGCGGCAGAAGCCGGACCCTTAACAGCAGACGACTCAAGTCACAGTGGAGTCCCTGTAAACATCGGCATCGAGGACGAAGCCCTGTCAGGAGAAGCCGTATAAGCAAAACTCCCACTTATTTTGTTAAACTACCTACTAGTGACTATAAAAGGAAGTGTATTTTTATATCGAGCCCATTTGCTTGTGAGCAGTCATAACGGTTGGAGTTCTGTACGTTCGGCGGCGTGAGTCATTTTATGGTTATTTTCTTAAATTCAGTGCGGTATCAATCACTATTGTGTGTAATTAGAACTAATAAACCTATAGCTTAAGTTATTTGTTAATTGGTGAAAAATATAAAAGCATTGTGTTCTTGACTTGTATTTTTTTTAAAGTTATTTTCACTTCTAACCTAAAAATATTATAAACAAGGAAATTACAACTACTAAAATCCAAACTTATACTATAAATGCGAATTTGAGTTTGTTTGTCACGCTTTTACACCTTCACTAAATCATGAATTTTGCATACACGTTGTCAGGAGTACAAATAGGGATACTTACCGTACCTTTCATTTAGAAAAAGTTCTGTTCTTGAGAGATGAAAAATTGGCATAACCTAAATTTACGCGAGCGGAGTCGCGGGAAAAATCTAGTGAATCATAAATCTGCAGCTAACGTATCAATTGAAATAATATTAATTGAAATACAAAATAATTTCTCAATTGTTCGCTATTGACTTTATCTCAACGGGCGCACAGTTACGTTGTATAGCACACAGGGAAGTTTGCCGCCACAAAGGCCGCCACAGGTGTCGATCGATGCGACGCGACGGTCCGGCCGACGAACCAATGCAACACCCGGTCGTTTCGCGCTTTACCAACGCTACGTGGAAATTATTCAATATTTATGGTTCAAAAGAATACCTGTACAGACATTTTCTGTTACTGGGAAAGCAAAATCGATAGCGTGCATTTTGGATCGAAGGTATATGTATGAAAAATGCTTGCACTGAGCCGCTCGGTGGTGTCTATATATTAAGCCGTAATACAGTATTTTATTAAAATTGTAATTTGATAGCTATTTCCTTACAAATTACGAACATGTTTGGTTTAATAAACTGTTATCATCTATTTACATCCATTATTTACGTTTGACCATTATTCGTTAGTTTCCATTAGTTTGATAGCTGTCTTGTGACGGAATATTTTGACTTAGACCTTAGTTAAACACTAGTATATAGTTATCTGTAGCAATAAATGTAATACTTGCTTGTACAAACGTTTTAAAACACGAAATAGGGCCATATATTTTACAAGCAATTAGGGCTTGAATGGTAATTATAATAGATTTACATTGGTTTATTTTTAAAATTGAATTTTAAAAGCCATATAGGTACATATATATTTACGTGTAGAATTTATCCGAAAAAGATAGTCTGGCCAACTCATATCGAAACTTTTCTCTAAAAACTGACGACGAAGCATCAACATAGTAAAACCGGAAAATATCTAGTGTATCCGAAGAAGTTCTTTTTCTTCGCAACACTTTTAAATTATATATTTGCCGCCCAGAAAGCAGCTACGGTAGCTGAGTTGTAAGATGCAGCCATCAGATCCTCCTGCGTGTAGGAGACATCGTTTGTCTTGCACCGTACGTGCAAGCCAGATCGGCACCGTCTGAGAGTTTCTTCCTAAACTTATTTTCTTTGCACCGACCGATCTGGGTTCACAGTCTATTTAGCGACTTCCAGACCGACCATGGCAATTGATGTCCAGGTGGAAGGCTCTTAGCAGGTGAGAGAAAAAGTGTAGGTAGAGATATTTTTCACACACGCCACATACACTCGATCCTAATAATATGCAGTCTTTTGATCTAATAACCTTAAACGATTTTATATATTATTATAAAGAATAAATTTTTTGTTAGAGATTGTCAACATGACTATGTACCCTTAAAGATTACTACACCTTTTTGCTACACGCTAAATACTGATGGCAATTACTCAACATAGTAAAACATATGTTAGAATCAAAGATTTATTTATTTATTATTTATATATATATATATATATATATATATATATATATATATATATATATATATATATATATATATATATATTATTTATTTTGATTTAATGCAATATATCTAAATGTAAAGTGAGTAAGCTCAACAACGGCAGCATATATTATATCGATGTCTCTTTTCTTGTTGTGAAGGGGAACACCCCTTAACAGAGAAACATCTCTGGATGTTGTCAACTCACCTTTGTTGGTCTCACGCAAAAGGTAGGAATTAGAAAACAAACTAGCATATGGCCTACCTGATGGCAAACGGTAATATGTCGACACCACGGTTTTGGCGTCTCTAAGAATCCCGGTAACATTCCTTATAGGACCACAACACAAAATGGTTGCTCTTTTATAAGAATTCGCAAGACGAGCTTCTAAAATGTAAAAAATAGGTATTCATTGCATGCGATGTTGGCTTATAATTTAAAGTATTTTTCCATAAAACCTGTTATGCTATGAATTTATTATGAGGTTGTATTATTGTTCCATTTGTTATCAGACCATAAATAAATATGTGTACGTAAGGAATTAATTTATTAAATTTAGTTTATGATCCCTATATTCTCTTTAGAAGATACGCTTACAAGCCACGAACCAAAAATTAGATCAAAAGCAAACATTGAAAATTGCTCAATCAAACTTAAAAATATAATACAATTAGCCCATATTACATAAATAAATATACATAGGAAATTACAAAGAGGTACATCCAACATTTCTACCGTAAAATCTGTAAACGCTATTAACTCTAAACTTCTCTTAACACACCACTTCCTGACAATGCCATGACACATTTTGCACTAATAATCAACTTTATATTCAAAAATATAAAGGTGTTTTTACTTCGAATGAAACGCTTGTTAAGTTTGTTTGACCACCCTTTGTTGTCTAGTGACTAGACTAAAGGGGGATGGGGGTTGCATTTTGTTTTATTTGTTCAGTCGCGACGCAGGTTTGAGTGTGTGTCTGTGTGTGTGCGATCGATGCGTGACCGGGATGCACTTATAAGATTGTTAGCTTTAAGATTAGGCGGGTAGGCAGGGCGATATATTAAATCATTTATAATGTTGTTGAATACAATATAAATGTATAATATATTTATAAGTAGATTATGTCTGTATATTCCCGAAGATGAGATGTAGACAGACGTGAGTGATAATTTGGGATATGCGTTATTTGTACATATTTCATTCGATTTATAAAATCGTAATCCAACGAACCGATCTGAGAGTTAGATTGTATATAGTCGATTTTATTTGCTAAATATCGATCCATAAACAACATGGATGACAAGTACAGACAATATTGTATTCTTTTGTGATTGTAAAGAGTACAATATTGTCTATACTTACCTAATGGTGTTTATTTATAATTTATTATTATGGTTTATCAACAGCAAATGTTTACAAATTGACATCAAATAGATAACAAAGAAAGTATGGTGGATGAAACATATGGCAATTATAGATTAACCAGCATTCATCGATAGTTGTAACAATATTTATGTAACGAACTTAAATTATTATAACAAAATAAGAAATAAAAATAAGAATAAAAGAGAACATAATGCAACTTATATTATATACAATTTTATGTGACAACGATATTGCTTTTGTTGGAGACAAACGTTTGGTACGGACTAAGACGGTCACGGGTTAGAATCCACGTCTCGCACTTTTCGAAATTATGTGCGTATTGATTGACAATTATCGCTTGCTCCGTGCCTCGGAGAGCACGTTAAGCCGTCGGTCCCGGCTGCCATGAACATCTATGGCAGTCGTTATTGGGAAGTCAGTGCCCTATAATATCCTGACACTGGTGTAGCCTTAGGGTATCGTGGCAGCCGCTCTGTGTAAAATCTGATATCCAGTCAAATCCGGTTGGACTAGAAAAGCCGATCCCAAGTGACTTGGGAATAATAAAGGCTAGGGAGAAAAAGACTCTTGATAAAGTCTATATAGCGTAGAGTATTACGGCATAATCGATGATCTTCGATATTTAAACTTTTCAGCGTCAGTTATTGTCATGTGCTTCGGCCGATACATAACTTATAATTGCACATAAGAATTAAAGATTAATAAAAAAATACTCTTTATTTAGGTACATCATATTAGGCGTCTGATATTAATCAATGATTATTCGTCTGATTTTGTTAATGATCTTACTCGGATCTGTCCGCAGCTTTACTTGCGAGAGTGTGAGTGTCAATCCAAGCCATAGTCTATCTGTATGTAAAATTTTATGCAAATGTATGTATTTGACGGAAAACAAACAAACAAACATCCTAACGAAGAGTGATTTAATACTAATTGCATCACAATTTCTTTGGATGTTTGTACAATTCAAAATTATTATTTAACTAGCTGACCCGCGCAACTTTGTCTGTTTTACATAATTTTGGCAAAATTTGTCATTTATGCTCTGCTCCTATTGGTTGTAGCGTGATGTTTGCCTATAGCCTTCCTCAATAAACGGGCTATCCAACACTGAAATAATTTTTCAATTCGAACCAGTAGTTCCTGAGATTAGTGCGTTCAACCAAACAAACAAACAAACTCTTCAGCTTTATAATATTAGTATAGAAGTATAGATATGAATGGTACATTATGTGTTATTCAATCTCCCTTCGGGATAATAATGTAATTCACAAATAATAGTTTCAAGTCAGGCTATTCTTTATGTTCGCTGTTTGAATGTTCGTACATTACACTTTTCGTTTCCTTCTTTAGTGCAATGTGTATGTATGTGATGTGTCAGCGTATGTATGTATGTAAAGTGTCTGCGTGTGTGCGTATGTGTTTATGAGCATGTGTGTGTATATATTTATGTGAGCGCGTTAGCGTGTATGTGTAATGTGAATGTTGCGTGTTTGATATTTTAGGCATTAACCAAGTAGCCTCTCTGTTTCCTGGTAAGATAGATTTTGTAACCAACCAATATGTGAAGTCTGCCAACCGCACTGGGCCAGCGTGGTAGACTATGGCCTAACCCTTCTCACAATGAGAAGAGGCCCAGCAGTACAGTTTAATACAGAGCTGATATTGTTATTAAGATCCCCCGCCCCGCTCGGCGCGCTACCGAACAGACGTGTTTCGTGCGGTCTCCGTATTTAAAATTCGTATTCAGTGTAAATATCGTGTATTATGCATAATTTTGCCGTTATACCTCATAACAATAACATAACAGAGACGATTAAACTGTGATCAATATTTAAAATCAGTGAAACTAACCAATATATACAATAAACATTTCAAAAGTTCGTTACTTGGATCAGTGACTAGTGAACATTTGTACGGCGTAAACAGTGTTTGACCCTCACAGCGAGCGAGCGGTTAACTGAGCTACCCGCCGAGTGTATATCTCTACAAGCACCAACTGGTCACCAATTTCGCCACTTCGTGTAGCGACAATCGTAGCCTCGTGGCGTAAGCGTGTGCTCGAACGACTGCTACGCTATTAAGTCGTGAGTTCAAACCCACAACGCTCCGCCTGGTCTTTTTGTGATATATTTCAACTGTTTCTAAAACAAGTAAGCTATTTCATAAGCAAAATGTCGAAATTAGCGAGAACTCCTCCGAAACAAAATGTTCCTACGCGATCCGAGTCCGACATTCATACATTACTAGCAGCTGAAGATGTAAACACAATGAATATAGGCACAAATATCACTCAGAGATCAAAGCGACGCTGTCCGTCTAGTGACGATATTACATATGACTACTTAACCGACTTTAAAAATGAAATGAGGGACTTGCTTCTCGACATGATAAGCCAGCAAAACGCCCGTATGGACAAACTAGAAAACCACGTCATAGAAATAAAAACAATAAACACCAAGATTGATGAAACAAACTCTGAGATCGAAAAATCTATGTCCTACTTATCTGATCAATTAATGACACTCGATTCAAAAATTTCGGGGCTCGAGAAAGAAAGGAATGCTATCGCTTCTAAGCTAACCACTCTCGAAGAAAAAATCGAGTTATTTGATCGCACCATCGTTAAAACCTGTATTGAATTGCGCAATGTACCAAAACGGCCAAATGAAACAAAGGAGATGCTCTATAATTCTATGCTGGAACTATCTAAACACCTGAGTTACAACTTACAATATACAGACATCCGGGACATCCTACGTCAGCCCTCAAAAAAGGAAAACCCTAATGCGACAATAACAGTGGAATTTAATAATACACTCACTAAAAGTACTTTTATGACAGCTGTAAAAGTCTACAATAAGCAAAACCCTAGTAACAAGTTGAGCTCGGCCACCCTGGGTATATCACCAAACACTCCCGTCTACATTACTGAACAGCTGACAGCATACTCCAAGCGACTTTTCTATTTAGCCCGAAACTTCGCTAAAGAAAACGAGTACAAATACTGCTGGACGTCTAACGGACGTATTTTGATGAAAAAGGGCCCAGAAAGCCAGTCCATCGTCATAAAAACTGAAAACCAACTCAAAGAATTACCTGCACGAGACAATGTATGACTAGTTATTTATAAGTTTACTATTCCTAACATTATTTTAATTTTGTTATTTACTATTTCTACAATGCAGTTTTATAAATCCATCTTGTACTATAACACTTTACATGAACTACTATACACCATTTATCACACAAACAAATTTTGCAAACATAACTTACGTTCACTCACTATACACAACACTCAAAAACACTTACGTATGGCAACTATCATAAAATGTAAACATTACCATTTTTCATACTTACTACTAAGATATTTAAATTATTACTTTTTACGCTCAAACATAAATCTTACAATTCTGTGTCCCTTTAAACAAACCTATTATATACACAGGTGGTTCGTAGATTACGTGTTTATATGCGTCTATTACTACACCCAAAACAGTCAACTACAATATGCATGTACATCGTCAACTTTTAAATTAATCCTAGCGCTTCGAAGTCCCCACTATTTGAGCATAACAAAATTAAATAAAAATGAATAATATCGTTACCAGTCTAATGGACAATATAGATCATCATTCTATATCTACTACACATACATGCATCCCGGAAAATACTCATAATATCCTAATAAAACCTACCAATTACCTAAAAATTTTATCTCAAAACATCCGGTCAATCAACTGTAACTTCCTTCACCTACAAACCTTATTACACCGTTTTTCGTTTGATTGTGATCTAGTAGTATTGACTGAGTGTTGGTTGTCGTGTTCTAGTAACTCTTTTATCCCGGTGCTTCCAAATTATAACACATTTCACACCACTAAACACATAAATCAAAGTGATGGGGTTGTGGTATACATGAAATCAAACTTACTTGCCACATGTGAAGAACCTGACTTACGTCAAACTGCATCAGGTCTTATACTTAAGATTAACTCAGATTTGGCCATAATTAGCATTTACCGATCCCCATCTAATGACAATATTAGTAACTTCTTATCGGCCATGAGCAACATACTTCCAACTCTATCGCACTTTAAGACTGTCGTTATAACAGGTGACCTAAATATAGACATTAAGCCTTCTACTCTTGACACCCGTGCTCACGATTACTTAAATTTTTTAGCGTTTTATGGCTATCTGCCAGCACATAGTCTTCCTACTAGAGACAACAACTGTCTGGACCACATAATCCTAAGAACAAAATCCCCTAACCATTGCTTTGTTTATGACACTTCAATAACCGACCACTACTCATCTTTATTTTGTCTTAGTCATGAATGTGAACGAGTTTCTGCTATTCTTACTATTACTAAGATTGACTACAAAGGGCTAGACGAAACTATGAGAGAATTGAATTTTACCCCTATATATACCAATACAGATCCAAATATTGCTATCGATCAACTGGGATATCTACTCACATCATCTATTAAGAAAAACACAGTAGTCAAGAAAATATCCTCCAAAAAGAGAATTATTAAGCCCTGGATAACGCCTGGTCTGTTACGGTGTATTAGGAACAGAGACGCGCTTCATAGGAAACTTAAACAATCACCGGATAACGAAATACTTAAAACCACATATAAACGCTATAGAAATTTCTGTACCACTATATTGAAAAAACAAAAAAGGACATTTGACAGACAACAATTAGCACAAGCTAGTAATAATCCAAAAACTCTATGGGACACTATCAAAAGACTCACACACACTAACCAGCCTAAGAATATATCTACTCAATTACTCCATTCCTCTCTATCTCCCATCGAATCTTGCAATAATGTAAATTCTTTTTTCGCCAATATCGGCAAAAACCTTGCCGACAATATCTTGCGTAACCGGCAATCTTCATCATCGCAAATGCTACAAAATTCGAAAACCGCATCATCTTTTGTTCTGGACTATACAGACCCTGACGAAACTACCCTTATAATTAAATCTCTCAGATCGAATGCTGCTACTGGCTGGGATGGTATCTCGCCTATAATTCTAAAACGATACGTCGCTCTACTAGCCCCTATACTTTCCTTCATTTTTAATCTCTGTTTTGACACTGCTGTATTTCCCACTTCGCTAAAAAAAGCTATTATTCACCCTATCCATAAAGGTGAAAATGGCGATATGCCTAACAATTACCGACCTATCGCTGTTCTTAGTGTATTTTCTAAGGTACTCGAAAGGCTGATATACAAAAGACTTGTCCACTATCTTGAGCACCACAAGTTACTGTCACCACAACAGTTTGGTTTTCGTAAGAACAGATCCACCTGTGATGCTGTACAAGATTTGACTAATCACGTCGTACAAGGCCTAAACTCTAATAAGAAAATACTTACCATATTCCTGGACCTCACTAAGGCCTTCGACACCGTTCCTATCTCTATCCTCTTAAACAAACTTGAAGGCATGGGAATCAGGGGAAAACAACTCGATCTTTTTAGGAGCTACCTAACGAATCGAACCCAAACTGTAAAAATCGATAATTATATTAGTGACCAGCTTCCCATCTATTATGGCGTGCCACAAGGCAGTATTTTGGGCCCTACTCTGTTCCTGGTGTTCATAAATGATCTCTGTGATCTTAACATCCCGAATGCCAAAATAGTGTCATTCGCAGATGATACAGCTATTACATTCCAAGCTGATACTTGGTCAAAGCTTGAGCACTACGCTCAGAGTGGACTTAATACAGCCTTAAATTGGCTATACTCACATACTCTTACAGTTAATACCTCAAAAACTAAATTACTTACATATACTATTCGTTCTGTATCTCAACCTCAAATCCCAATTTCCATAAAAGCACATAATTGCTGTCCTTCAGCAAAAACTTTATGCAACTGTCCCAACCTAGACCATGTGGATCATATTAAATATCTCGGCATAATACTAGATAAAAATCTGAATTTCAAAACCCACATCAATTTCGTAACAGGTAGAGTACGTAAATTGATATATATTTTTAAAACTCTAAGATCAATAGCTAACCCTACAATAATCCGCAATGTATACTTTGCTTTGTGTGTTTCCATTCTTACATACTGTATTTCATGTTGGGGGGGTGCGGCCAAAACCTTAATGAAACCTCTTGAAATTGCTCACAGAGCCATCTTAAAGGTAGCAACATTCCGTCCAATTATGTTCCCCACTGACAAATTATACACCCAATGCAGAGTACTAAACGTTCGGCAACATTTTATTAAACAAACAGTTCTTCTCCAGCACTATAATATGCCGCATACGGAGATCAGCAAACGCCGGAAGGACAAAGTTTGTACTATTCCACATCCATGGGTTTCATTTACTAAAAGATTTTTTTTATTTCTTGGGTCCAGCTTTGTACAACAAAATTAGCCAAAAATGTACAATTTATAACTTATCATATTACAACTGCAAAAAGACACTAAATACATTTCTGCAAGATAAAACCTACGAGGAAACCGAAAACTATCTTCATACGTAAGAAACGCAAACACAAATTCACACACACACACACACGCACACACACGCACGCACACGCACGCACACACGCGCACACACACACACGCACACACACACACACACACAACCACACACACGCACGCACACACGCACACATACACACACACACACACTAACATACACACACACACACACTAACACACACACACACACACACACACACACACTCACATATTGTTTTATTAATTACTGTAAAATCGCTTTATGTTAAAATTGTTATAAGTTTGTATCAAGCATATAGTACTCTAAGATAGTATAATACCTACCATCGAATTGGGGTTTGGGTCTGTTACTCCTTATTACAGGTTATTCCATAACCTAGCTAGGAGAACAGTGCTTTAACCACAGATTGTATGCACTATAATACTGTACTTGAATTCTGTGAAAACTTATTATGTACTACAATTGCTTTATGAAATAAAAAATATTTAAATTAAATATTTAAAATTAAATTAATATTGTCTTATGTTTACGCGAATGTTATACATTAAAATTAAAAGCCTGCATATTACTAAGATTATTATTAACTCTGTCGGATAAATTAAATGCTTGTATTTAATTCGATTACAGTCGATAGTGTAATAGATGATTCTAGCCCTTGATCGAAAATCAAATGTTTTATCTACATGGCTAACGCGTCACAAATTGTTCTCATGAAGATTCACAATTTATAAGATAGTACAAAAAATATTTATGTTCTTTCATACAGTTTCTGCCTTGTCAAACTTCAAGGTTCTAGAGGTTTATTACTGTTACGTGCTGGGTTCGACGGATAAGAATACAAAACAATATTACCGACTAAAACACGTTTTATTCTAGTACACAATTAACTTTAATACACAACAAACACTATACTACACTTTTCCACTGTAACTGCTTCAAACTCCGTAGTATTGTCACTTTCGTTCGCTTCGATGAACACTTGACCGCTTACGATAGTAAAACTAACTCGGCGGTGCGCGTGCGCTCTATTTATACGCGGGTAAAGTGCTTCTGGTGTTTTCCAGAAAACGTCACAGATGGCTCGCAACAGCGCGATGGTTCGAGAATGTGCCAGCGCTTTCTCCACTGAATTCGTACCGATAAATACGTAGTTCCGTAAGATGTCAATAGATGGTGCTGTAATAAATTATTATTAGAAACCGCCGACTCTTCCCCACAGTGCCGACAGAGGGCATTAGCCGTAACACTGCCCCCCTCTTAGACATGTTCATCCCGAACATTGTTGGATCCGTAGTAGCGTGCCAATCGATCCACATGAACGATCTTTGGTGTACCTCGTGGTCCTTTCTGGATCCGGTAGGTGACGTCATTCATCTTAGTGACTATGCGATAGGGTCCATCCCATTTTGCCTGCAACTTAGGAGATTTTCCTTTGCTGCGTACCGGATTATGTAACCACACCAGCGATCCTTCCTCGAAGCCTTTATTGTTCGCCTTCCGATCGTAACGGGTCTTCATCCTCTCAGACATCTGCTGACCGGTCTGTCTGATGTGCTCGTATACATCATTCATCCTGTTGCGCAAATCATTCGCATAATCTGTTATGCTGCGTGGAGATTCAGGTGGGATGCCGGTGATCAAGTCTGCAGGTAATCGTAGTTCTCTTCCGAAGTTAGCGAAAGCAGGTGTTATTGATGTGCTTTCGTGAACGGCACTACGGTATGACAGGAGAAACGGTTGAATGTGTTTGTCCCAATCCCTTTGTTTGCTTTCTACGACTTTCGCCAGATATCTTTCCAGAGACTGGTCAAATCGTTCAAC
The DNA here is from genome assembly GCA_963675205.1 of Catocala nupta. Lineage (NCBI taxonomy): Eukaryota > Metazoa > Arthropoda > Insecta > Lepidoptera > Erebidae > Catocala > Catocala nupta. Next base: position 11,740,399 of record OY776094.1, read on the forward strand.
CATGCCGTCTGATTGCGGATGATAAGCAGTTGTCCTCATTTTGTGGGTACCCATCACACGACATGTTTCCTTAAATACTTCAGACTCGAAGTTCCGACCTTGGTCACTGTGGATCTCTAAGGGCACCCCGAAACGACAAAAGACTTCATGGACTAGCTTGTCGGCCACCGTAGATGCCTCTTGATTGGGAATTGCGACCATCGCCGTTCGCATAGCAAGGAAGTAGACGTGTTATTGGTTTACTAAATTATAACTGCAAAAATTAAATACCTTGCCATTCTAAACAAGTGCTTAAGATTAGTGTATTGAGCTCTCAATTTGATTATATATCACTGTCGCGTTGTGTTACCTTTCTAAGTGAAACAACCTGCAAGTTACGTTGTGTGACTAACATCTGCTAGCGGGGGAACCTTTCCCCTTCACCGCTGCGATAAGAGAAGTCCTTCCATAATTGCCGTCACTGTCGCACACTCGCCGGAGTAGGTACATCGAAACACACTAACAATGAATCACTGTGCGGCTTGTCAAGAAGCTATACATAATGAACAATACATAAATTGTCAACGCTGTATGCAGAAATATCACAATTTATGCCTCAACTTCGATGAAAACAACATCGAACTATCATCTCCGGAATTCAGGAAGACCTGGATCTGCCCTAATTGCCTCTGTAAACAGAAAAAAGGAGATAACTCAAACGATCTAGTGCGCCCTTCTACACCGACTAATCAAAGTGAATTTGCGTTTAATGTGACACGCCGTAAAACAAATAAAGCCGAATCCACCGCATCGGGTCGTTCTTCACCGGTAGTGTTCTCTGACAATAACTTGAGTAATATACGTGATATTGTACGTGTAGAAATGCGTGAAGTGTTGCGAGAATACATGTCTGATTTTAAAACCTCCATGAGTACCCGCTTTAGAGAATTATCGGAACAAATAAATGAATTTAAAGATTCCTTAAATTTCCTTAGTACACAGTTTGATAAATTGAATTCAGACATGTCTTTTAATAACAGCGAGATTAAACATTTGCGTAAGGAAAACGAAAGTCTTCGCCAAGATGTCAACAATTTGTCAACACGTTTTTATCAACTCGATCAGATGTCCCGTGCTACTAACCTCGAAATTCAATGTGTGCCCGAATATAAGACCGAAAATGTTGTAAGCATTGTCAAACAGATTGCTACTGTAACCAATATAAAAATTGATGATCGTGATATTTCCTATTGTTCGAGGGTTGCAAAACAAAATGTAGCAAGCGGTCGCCCACGCAACATTTTGGTAAAATTCAATACCCCACGTACTCGAGACTCGTACCTAGTCGGTAATAAAATATAATAAGGATCACCCGACCGATAAGTTAAATACTAGTCACTTGGGTATCGCGCTCGATCCCAAGCTGCCAGTGTATGTGACGGATAACCTATCGCCAGAGAATAAGTCGTTGCATGCTGCTGCTAGAATTCGTGCGAGGGAACTAAATTATAAGTTCGTTTGGATTCGCGGTGGACGTATTTATTTGCGTAAAACAGAGTCGTCAGAAACAATATTCGTCAAGAATTTAGAGGTCTTGAATAAACTGTCTTGAATTAGGTTACTTTTTATTACAATACACTTGATACATTAATCAATATAATTCAATTATGCATAAAGAAATCAGTTTTTATTTACAAAATGTAAGAGGCCTACGCACTAAAACTGTCACTTTATATAAAAACACAATGTCTAGCGATTACGACGTGATTATATTGTGTGAAACATGGCTAAATGACAATATATACAACTCGGAATTATTTTGCGATGACTACATTGTTTACAGACGAGACAGGGAATCATCTTATTTTCATAAAAACAAAGGCGGTGGCGGTGTGCTTATAGCGGTGTCCCGTAGGTTTCCATCGGTGAGGCTGTCCAACTGTGAAAGTAAATGTGAGGATATCTGGGTGAAAATAACAGTCAATGAATCCAAATCAGTAGTTGTGTGTGCCGCCTATCTACCACCACCCATACATTTAGATATTTTACAACATTTTTTGGAAAACGCTAGTAACGTCATCAATTCTTACGAGAACGTCTTGATATGTGGAGACTTTAACCTTAGTGGTCTCTGTTGGTCAGGGAGTCCAGGCCTTCCATTAGCTGCCTCTTATGCCACAAATAGTGTTGTCAATTCTTCTTTTTTAGATTTTATTAATGAAAATGCACTCAGTCAGTATAATTACATACACAACCACCTTAATAAAATCTTGGACTTGATACTTGCAAATACATATATCATGGACATAAGATCATCAGAAAACCCTATTACAAATATCGATAGCTATCACCCTCCCTTAGAATTTTCTCTCCCGAGTTCTCAAAGTGCTAGCAAAGGCTTAGGCGTCAATAGTAGTTCACAAAAAATAAATTTTTATAAAGGCGACTATAATAAAATTTGTGAGTATCTTGACAGCCTATGCTGGGACAACGTACTGGGATGCTGTGACACGGTTGACGACATGGTAAATTGTTTTTATCAATTAATCAACGTGGCTATAAAAAAATTTATACCTTCTAGGAAACTCCGATCTGCGAAACCCATTTGGTTCACTCGAGAGTTAAAATTACTACTTAAAGAAAAAGATAAATATAGAATTAGATATGCAAAATATAAAAATCCTTTAGATAAAATTATATATTCGACTTTAAAGAAAAGGAGTAACAATCTTATTAATAAATGTTATAATAGCTACATCACACAAATTGAGTCTTCTATAAAAGAAAACCCGAAGGTGTTTTGGTCCTTTATAAAGCAGAAAAAAGCTAATAAAAGTTCATACCCATCGAAAATGTATCATAAAGACACTTTATGTACAACTGGTCCGGCCATCTGCGAATTACTTGCATCTTACTTTTCATCTGTATTCGAACCTCCCACCCCTTCTAGGTTGAGTACCAGCGCCAACGTTCAAGGACTGTCATCTAATACATTGTGTCAAATTACTCTGACTGAGGATCTGATTCTCACGGGTCTTAAAAGATTGGACAAGAACAAAGGTCCAGGCTCGGATGGGATACCATCAATTTTTGTTTGTAATTGTGCCAAATTTTTAGCTCATCCTTTGACTATTATATATAACAAGTCATTATCCACCGGCACCTTTCCCTCCGTTTGGAAAAATGCACTAATAACTCCCATCTACAAGTCGGGGGATGTCGAACTTGTAACAAGCTACAGACCTATATCTATTCTTCCAGTTTTTGCCAAGCTATTTGAATCACTGTTACTTCCATTCATTACTTGGCACATTAAACCTTTGATTACACCTAATCAGCATGGCTTCTGTAGCAGTCGTTCTACCACAACGAATCTCATCTCTTTTACCAATGACTTAATTGCATCTGTAGACAACGGCACTCCTGTAGACGTTGTCTATACTGATTTTTCAAAAGCATTTGATAGGGTTAACCATAATATCCTTGTTAATAAGCTCTTGCAGTCTGGTATTGATGGCTCTCTTCTGGATTGGTGTTCATCGTATCTAAGGGAACGCACCTGTCGAGTTGTAATAAACGGATTTATTTCTGAGCCTTTTATGGCATCCTCGGGCGTACCTCAGGGATCCCACCTCGGTCCTACGTTCTTCAATGTATTCATCAACGATATTACCTCATGCTTTCACAATTCTCTTAGCTACTTGTACGCTGATGACCTAAAAATCGCTAAAACATTCAATTCAGTCACTGACTTCAATCTTCTTCAAGATGACATAAATCGCCTCGTTAAATGGTGTTCCGACAATAAAATGACCCTAAATAACGATAAATGCTATCACATGCACTTCTCTAGAAGAAAACATTCTTACAATAATACTTATTCTATATTAGATAATAAAATTAAATCAATTGATACATACAAAGATTTAGGCGTTACGTTTGATAAAAAATTAAGATTTGATATACATATTAAGAATATAACTTCAAAAGGGTATAAACTTCTAGGATTTATAGTAAGAAATTGCAAGGATTTTAAAAATGCATCAACAAAAATAAATATCTTTAATAGCATAGTAAGGTCAGGTCTCGAGTATTGCAGTTCCGTATGGTCACCACATTATGAAGTTCATAGTAATACAATCGAGCGTGTACAAAAGCGATTCGTTTACCACCTTGCGTACCAAAGTCAAAAGGCAAAACAACTCTCATCTTACAATGACCGCCTAAAATTTTATCAAATGAACAGTCTTAAAAATAGAAGAAAATTTTTTGATCAAATATTGCTGTATAAAATAGCTAATAATGTAGTTGACTGCCCACAATTAGTATCAAAATTACGTTTTAATACTCCTCTTAAATTGCCCCGAAAAAATCGTTTTCATCTCTTCTCCTCTCAACGGGCACATAGCAACCTGGGCCTTAATTCTCCTATAAACCGACTACAAAAAGCTTACAACACCATCTCGATTAACACAGACTGTGACTTATTTACGCACAATCTTGTAAAATATAAAACAGTACTAAAAACAATTCTCTAAATTAATCATAAAACATAATATTACTAGCGGTCCCCCCCGGCTTCGCCCGTGGCGCATACATGGCACTCAGGGACACCTCAGCCATCAAGTTGTGAAGGCATTTTTGAAATCGGTCCAGTGGATCCTGAGATTGGCGCGTTCTAACAAACAAGCAAACTCTTCAGCTTTATAATACTAGTATAGTTAACATTGATATAGATTATAATTTTTTTACTAAATATACCTACTACATAATACAAAATTTATCTACTGTTATGTTGTTTCCGCGATACATCGTATAATTATAAGTATGCACTATTATCGTATACAACCGGCACAAAATGTTTGACAATGTACGGACGCTTTTTTTTTTTCTTTTTATTTCTCAGCCTTAGTCTTAAGTACTTGAAATTTAAAATTAAATTAGTTAAAGTTTGTCATATAAAAACTTCCAATAACCTTGTTTGCTCTAATGCCTTCTGAATTGTAATGCATGCCGTGGCAACTTGTAATTGAAACAGCACTATTGCTTGAGCCACTCAACAAAACTTGTTAAAATACTTTCCTAAGTGTATGTTTTGTAAGTTGTCCAATTATTAAATAAATAAATAAATAAATTGGGAACACTTCCGGCCACTTTGTGAAGTAGTCCATGACCCCCAAGAAGTACTTGTTCCCACTTTGGATTTCAGGAAACGGTCCGGCAACATCTAATGCTATACGTTCCCACGGGGCTCCAACATTGTACACCTTTAATGCACCCCTGCTGCGAGTGTGTGGTCCCTTCACGGCAGCACAACTCGTGCATTTGCGGCACCAGTCCTCAACGTCTTCTCGACAGTGGATCCAATAAAATCGTTCCCGGATCTTAATCAGAGTTCTCTTAACTCCCATGTGACCTCCCGAACTCCTATTATGATAGAGTTGTAGAACTTCCGGCACCTTGAGCTTTGGCACGACCATTTGCAGGTGCCACTTGTCACCTCGAGCATTCTCCCATTTACGGCACAGAACTCCATCCTGGCTAACCAAGCTTTCCCACTGTGCCCAGTAACTCTTGGTGATAGAGCTCATTGCCGCAACTTTACTCCAGTGAGGTCTCGAAGTACCTGGTTTCTTCCATTCGAGAATGGGTCTTATGTCTTTGTCCTCTTGTTGCGTTCTCTGCAGAGTTTCCTTCCAGTCTTCGCTAAGATCCGTCCTCAACATCCTCACTAGTCCTTCCTGCTTGGCCTCTTGCCTGGCGCAGTGCTTACACTGGTCGGGACACGGTCTACGTGACAGGGCATCTGCATTACCATGTGACTTGCCACTGCGATGCTGTATTACGAAGTCGAATTCCTGTAGTTGTTCAATCCATCTTGCTACCTATCCTTCTGGGTCTTTAAACTGTAGTAGCCATTTCAATGCAGCGTGGTCGGTTCGCAGGTGAAATTTCCGCCCCAACAAATATTTGCTGAAATGCTGCAATGTCTTTACAACAGCTAGAAGTTCCCTTCGCGTGACACAGTAGTTCCTTTCAGGTTTGAATAGGGCTTTGCTGAAATACGCTATTACAACCTCATGCTCTCCTTTACGTTGAGAAAACACGCCACCAATGCCGGTGTTACTGGCATCTGTATCAACTACAAATTCATGTTCATTGTCAGGATAGCCTAGAATCGGTGAATTACATAGATGTTCCTTCAGCTTCTGAAATGCGACTACACAGCTCTCATTCCAGCAGAATTTTATCTTGTCCTCGGTGAGCTTATGCAGAGGCCGGGCGATGTCAGCAAAGTTCCTTACAAACCTTCGATAGTAGGAGCACAAACCAAGAAATGCCCTGACTTGTGTCTTGTTCTCCGGAACTGGCCAGTCCTTGACAGCAATGATCTTATCCGGGTCCGTTTGGATGCCTTTTTCGGAGACCACGTGTCCTAAGAAGTTCACTTGCCACCTGAACAATGCGCATTTCTTTGGACTTAACTTCAGGTTGGCTCCTCGAATCTTCGAGAGCACACGTTCCAGGTTGCGAAGGTGATCCTCAAAGGTGCGTCCTACTTTGATAATATCGTCCAAGTAGATCAGGCAGGCATCTCCAATTAATCCAGTAAGTACCCGTTCCATCAACCTCTCAAAAGTGGCAGGGACATTACATAATCCAAAGGGCATGACATTGAATTGCCACAATCCTTTGCCTGTGGAGAATGCTGTCTTCTCCTTGTCTCGAGGGTGTATTTCGACCTGCCAGTAGCCACTTTTCAGGTCTAGAGTAGAAAACCACTTCATCCCCGTTAGCGTATCCAGAGTGTCGTCAATCCTTGGCAACGGGTAGCTGTCTTTCTTTGTGATGTCGTTTAGCCGACGATAGTCCACACAAAAGCGCATGCTGCCGTCCTTCTTTTTCACCAAAACTACTGGTGAAGACCATGGACTGGACGAAGGCTCAATCACACCTTCTTTTACCATACCCTCGATCATAGCGTTAACTTCATGTTCTCGTGCCACTGGTACACGTCTTGGTCGCTGGCGGATCGGTACCTCATTGCCTGTGTTTATATTGTGTTGAACTAGGGCAGTCTTGCCTATGTCAGCATCACTAGTCGAGAAGATGTCGGCAAACTGGTTTAACATCGTCTCAGCCTTGCTCTTTTTTACTCTCGACAGGTTATTCCGGCAGTCCTTTAAGAGACAAAACACGTCGTACCTTGCCTCTTGAACTTTAGCGTTGGTAGGCTGTTCATGGCATCTACGCATCCAAACTGCTCCTTCACAGGTGCCCAATATCGTGCCCTTCTTGAGTACCAGCTCCTTGTCGCTTGGGTTCAGTGCGCGTACCGATGTAACATTGGTATCTTTCGCCAAAGTGCGTGCAATCTTCCATGGAGCATCGTTGTCCAACCCTTCTATAATTACACATCGATTTGCCTGATCAGAATTCCTTGGTAGGCAAACCGGTATAATTGTTTCCGACCTCGGACGACGTACTACTTTCTTTAGGCAGTACACTTTTCCCGATGATGCGCCCTCCATGAATACTTCTTCTGAGCCATACTTCAATACTCCTTCACTAACGTCGATCTCACAGTGATGCTTCCGCAAGAAGTCTAAACCTAGGATGCAGTCGTCCACTATATCAGCCACGATGACGTTGTGGCGATAAATTTTATTGCCTAGTTTCATGTCCACCTCCTTTTCACCTCGGACGGTTATGCGCTGACCGGTAGCTGTTCTAAGATGTACACATTCATGGTTCCCGTAGTAGTCCCCAAGAAACCGTCTTGCTAGTCGGAAACTGACGACTGTTCGAGAAGCTCCAGTGTCCAATGTCAACTTGCAGGATGTTCTGTTAATTTCGCCTTCGATAGTCAGGCTGTTCCCGTCACACGATTGTGAGATCGAGATCCTTGGGGCTCTCCTATCACCAGCCAGCACCCGCCCCGTAGTCCTGGCGTCTACTCGTTTCCCTGCTGTTGTTGCCCGGCAGGTACATCAGGTGTTCCTTCTACCGGCGACTGGTTTTTGCTGCGTGGACTTCTTCGCTTCGGGCAGCTCAACCTAATATGGCCTCTTTCGCCGCAGTTATAGCACCGGGGTGAAGTCGACACTTCCCTGATACGGTGAGCGCGATCGTCTCGTCGCACGGCTTCCACCTCCAGAGCGTGGGCTAGGGCATCCTTCAGGGTTTTGAACTGTCCGAGTCTCACTGCAGCCCTAACCTCCAGGTCTCGGATCCCGTCGGTGAAGGCTTGAACGAGGTTACCGTCGATGAGTGCAGGTGAGGACTGGTACGCCTTACGAACCAGCTTCTCGACCTCCAGGGCCCACTGCTGTAAGGTTTCGCCAACACGTTGAGATCGGTCTTTCAGCTGGGCGCGAAACACGTGTTCTAGGTGTGCGTTGCCATATCTTGCTTCCAATGCCTCTAACAACTTCTCGTAAGTGACGTCTTGACCAAGCGCCTCTAACACGGTCAAGGCCTGGTCGCGAAGCCCCAAGGTGAGAGCAGTCAGAGCCTGTTCTTGCGTCCACCCGTTCGATTTCATGACGGCCTCGAACTGGATCTTATAGGCTGCCTATGACGATGAGCCGTCGAATGGTGGAACTTTAAAGCCTCGTGGTGAAGGCGCCACAACTGCAGGTGTCACGATGCCATCTCCAGCCTTGATCCCGCGTATCGTTTTCTCCACCTCGGCGATGCGACTTTCGTGGCGTTGGACTTGCTTTTTCACCTCTTTCATCTCCTTGCCAACCGTTGCGCAGAGGTCTTTTAACATCATCAGCTGCTCCTCCTGGCGGCGTGCCTGCTCCTCCTGGCGGCGCATACCCTCCTCCTTATCGCGTTGCAGCTGTTCCTCGAGGCGGCGTGCGTGCTCCTCCTGGCGGCGTGCCTGCTCGTGCATGAACGCCATCAAGGTCGCGAGGTCGGGGTTTACCGGCGAGTGAGCTGCACTAGATGGTTCCGCTGCAGCCGCGGAGTAACGTAGTCCACCTGACGTCGGCGAGGGGGCGTCTCCCAAGCGCCTCTGGTCTACATCTTGCTGGCGCTGGTTCCTGGTACGCACCCCTTCCACTTCCTCCTTCGGTAGTACTGGCATATTCTTATCTCACTTCTGACACCAATTTGTTACGTGCTGGGTTCGACGGATAAGAATACAAAACAATATTACCGACTAAAACACGTTTTATTCTAGTACACAATTAACTTTAATACACAACAAACACCATACCACACTTTTCCACTGTAACTGCTTCAAACTCCGTAGTATTGTCACTTTCGTTCGCTTCGATGAACACTTGACCGCTTACGATAGTAAAACTGACTCGGCGGTGCGCGTGCGCTCTATTTATACGCGGGTAAAGTGCTTATGGAGTTTACCAGAAAACGTCACAGACGGCTCGCAACAGCGCGATGGTTCGAGAATGTGCCAGCGCTTTCTCCACTGAACTCGTACCGATAAATACGTAGTTCCGTAAGATGTCAATAGATGGTGCTGTAATAAATTATTATTAGAAACCGCCGACTCTTCCCCACAGTGCCGACAGAGGGCATTAGCCGTAACATTACTTATGAATAATTCATATCAATTGTTCTATCTAAAAGATGATTAACTTGACTAGAAATTCATTTAGTATGCATATAAGATTTTTATGTAAAATCCTCCAATTTAAATGTAATGTGCTGGGTTTTAACTAAGTTTAAAAATCAAAATCAAAATGTATTAATTTGGGTCACAAAGTAACATGTATAAACATCAAGGTTACACTAAATAAACAATAATAAGAATTTACACGTTCAGCAAAGCAAGGGCGTAGAAGTTAAAATAGAGAAAGTACCTACTGGTTCTTTTTCTTTTATTTAAAAAGAGACCTTCCTCACCGGAAATAAATAATGTGTCGCGGAGGACGTTACAAACATCTAAATAACGGACACAAAGATCATCAGACTCGGAACAACTATTTGTGGAGCACACCAATCTTTCGGCGGGAATCGTGCCTACAAGACTCGGCATAGTGACGGGACGACCACCTAAATCATTACGCTATCCGTGCAGTCAAAATAGATTAGCACGTATCTGTACGTGTTTTAGTCTTAATTACTAATTGTTTCCTTAATTAAATGTACTAGCGGTTGCCTAGTGGTCAAAATTCGACTAAAATTCCTAAGCTTGCTACTTTGTTTTCTGTTTTTCTCTATTAGATATAAATAAGGTATAGGTAACCAAAGTTACAAAGAATTGTACGACGTCAGACGAACGATGTCGAAATATTACGAACGCGATTCGACTGCGTGTGTCAAATGCATGGTTGTGTGTGTGTAGTGTTTTTCCATTAATTTAATGTATTTCTAATGCATATTTTATAAAAATGTTAAGATTCGCCTCTCCTTCTCCATATAAACTTTAACTGTGCCAAATTTCATACTTCTCCGTCCGCGCAATTTTTGTAAAAAAGGGTACAAAGTTTTTGCTTCACGTATTAATATATAGATTTAAATTTAAATACTACCTTTATGTTTGAAAAGGCATGTAGCGGAGTATTACTCTTACATTACGTCAGCCGTGCTGCCGTCCACTAACCAAAAGGGCGTTAAGTTATATGGATAGCATATGGCTTAACGTCTTTTTAGTTTCCAGACGGCGGTATGGTTTAGGTAAGTACTATTGCCCTTTATTATTTACACGGTTCCGTACTTCGTGATGACTCTGAGAATTTCTTGACAGGAAAACCTAATACTACTTTGTTTGACCCGGCTATCGAACTTGAGACTTTATGTACAACAGTCCCTTTCAATACCGCTGCGCCACCGACGTTTTACATATTAAGTTTTTCTGTTGATTGGCATAAAATAATAATTTGTAGGCACTTAATAATTTTGTCAAACTCAAGAATAATTTATTCATTTAGGAATGACTTTATATATTAGATACATTTTGTATTATAAACTGACAATTAAACTACTATATACGGATTTTATCGCGTTGTTTATTTATCACTGTATTACAAAATTTTGAAAATAGTAGTGTTATATTTTCTAAATTTTGTAATACAGTGATAAATAAACAACGCGATAAAATCCGTATATAGTAGTTTAATTTCAATGAATAACATTCGCGTAAACAGAAGACAATATTATATAAACTGACAACTTAAAATATTGTCTTCCAAAGGTGCTTATTAGATTATATTAGAAATTCGCTTTTTTGTCGACAAAAATATATATATTATGCATTATTAAAACTTCGAAGCTAAGCTATACTTTAAATGCACGTATACAAGGTTACACGAGTTTTAATAAATTCTACATAGCACTGTTCCTTTACTTCCTGCACAATTGTTTACTTCTATAGCAGGCAAATAATAACACACTATTGAGCACACTTTGCAGAGCTCTGGAATTCTCACTTTTAAACAGAATAAAGAATTCGTTCGATTTGGTTAGTATACTATTCGAGGATGGCATGTAATAGTGTCTTCCAGACCGAATTTCGGTCACGGCGGCCAATCTTTACGGTGACTGGCCATCTGCGCAGTAGATATTATAGTGCACAATTGTGTGCGTAAATACAGGTGCACTCTCTGTTCCCGAACTTTCATGATCCTATGGGACGGTAATCCGACACGACCGAAAAGGAAGCTAAAATACTACTGTCCAGGAGAATCTAAAAACAAAACACTCTGATTTACCTTTCGCTTTATTTTTACCCGACTGCGTCACAAGGAGGGTAATGTTCTTCGAGCGTATGTATGTATGTATGTGGTTATGTATGTCCATTTCTTTGGCACGCCTGCAGCACCATAAAGTATTTAGTTTAACTAATTTGAATATACATATGTAGTTATTTCATTATTTGATAAAGTAAGCTTACAAAACAATGCATTAGTCAGTCGAATTTTATATAGATATTGTGAAACTTGTTTTTCTCTTTTCAGTTCATTACTTTTAAGCAGTCGGGTTTTTTGTTTTTATAATAATAATTGCTTTTTGGTTTTGATGAACATTGTTGTTTTTGCTCTTTATGTTCTATAGTTATGAAATTACATATTTTACAGCATTTGTGGCGAGTTAAAGTATTATTCACACCATTATTTTTAAATAAAAGTTGAATACTGCGGTATTTTCTGGATAGTAATCATATATTTCTGGATAGAATTCATAATTTTAAACACTCAGGTCGATGCAGCTCGACAAACTGTATAAGGTTACGTGAATAACTAAATTTCGCCAAAATAGCTTTTACAACATTTCATCCTCGATAATAATTCAAACATTTCACTATACAGTTACACAAAATCATTAAAAACTGCATTTGAGCGAAGAACAATGCACTAATTAAACTAGATAAATAGAAGAAAACTTTGTTCGTTAAAAACTGGTCGACCGGGGCGGAATGAAATATTAACTTTTCTTTAGGAATTGTAAAATCTTTCATTACAAATGGCTGCCGGCACAGGGCCGTATCTTGATGATAAAGATATGGGTTGTGTATGCAACTAAGGATTTGAATGAGGATGCATGTTATTTGATCTGTAGAGTGCAGTGACGATCTGTACTAATGGGGATGATTAAAACAAACATTACTATTACAAATTTATACGAATTTTGTAAATGTGTAAATATCTGTATATTCGTGTAAATTTGTAATCGCTTGAATGACGTAGCAGCTATTTCTAACATAGGTCAACTTCTTTCTAAATCTTAACTAATATTATAAATGCGAATGTGAGTTTGTTTAAGGCGTGAAAGCGTAACGCTTTCATGCCTTAACTAATCGACCGATCATCATGAAAGTAACAAAAAAGGACATAGGTACCTTTAATCCAAAAAAGCACAAGATCTAGTAAAAATAATATAGGTTAAAAAAATGTTTATATGATAGCCGGATAAAAAAAATCGGATAACAAATACCATTTCTAAACAATATTGTGTAGGAACTTTGTAGACTCGTCAGAGTCAATATACCTAATTATCCGAATCCAATCCAAACAATGATTAATACCACAAATATTTAATACTTAGTTTGTATTCTGTGCCACAAACTAGGTATTAGATTCATGCCAGCAAAATTTAATGTCAAATTTATATAACTCTCTTATAATTTCTTTGTACCTACCTAAGTACTAAAATTTTATAGAAAATTTATTTATTAAATTGTATCTAAATTTCTATAATTTTGCGTATGTACTACATTCATGTGGTTAATAATAAGTAGCTTTATAGTTGTGTTGCAAGCTAAGATAAGTGCCATCTGTCTCTTTTCATATGCACTACACGCATGCTTAGCACGCGAGTTGTAATTCGTACATGGAATCGCGTGGTTGAAAAGCGTATATACCTGTTTATAGCATTTGGAGTTTAGTAAATAAATATTTATTGTATGTGTATTTATTGTATGAATATCTATTTACTTAGTAATCTCCTAATTCTAAAAGTAATTATAGATTGAATGCCGAAAACCGACTGTCAGTAATCGTTTTCCTTCAAGAGACAGACATGCCATGTCAGCCCATTCGTAGCTTATGATAAGTAGGAGACGAACATAATAATCGCAAAATGTAAATTATATCGCAAACATACATAAAAAGAAAAGTCGTGAATATTTATAATAATCCGTACCTATTTAGATAGGTAAGTAGAAACTTTAAGGTGATCGCAGCTTTCACCCGATCTTCTGTAAAGCGCGACGCGTCGTTATAAAAAGCTTTACAGAAGATATTGTTTACAAAACACTCGATAACATCTAACATGATATTTTTTATTATAAATTCTAGTTTCGTTAATTATTTGGTAAAAATAAACCTTACAATATACTTACTCAAATCATGCAGTATTCTCCGTTAAAACCTTTTCTACATGAAAATACCTAACTAAACCCAAAGAAAATGGCTCGTCTTACATAACATTACTAAGGATTAAATAAATGGCATGAAAATATCGATATCGTAACATGGCGGTCGGACGCCGTCCTAAATACGTCCTCGCCCACCTACAGAGTTCTCTGGTGTATCTTTTCTCGACTTTGTAATTAAAAATCTTGAAAGTCAATTAAACTTGGACAGCACTCGAAACCCCCCGGTTTGACTTCGTAATGAATCGTAGAAATTCACACTTCGATATTATAAGACATTGTCTGGGGGTTAAATACTTATCGATCCGTTTGCTTTCAATAGTGTTTGATATTTAACAGCCGTAATAGCTATTAGACTAGATTAGTGAGCTTTAATATCAACTCAAGTTGTCGTTACAATGACTAAACATTAATGAGAAATAAGCTTATTAAAATATATCAGTGGGCTTAATTTTCTTACACTAACAGATGTATTTAGTACCTACCTAAAATACTCTTGAGGCTTTACATTTAGACTACAAACTATCTAAAACTATCTAAAGCATGTTGTATTTGCCTATAATATATAGCATAATTACACTGGGGAACAGTAATTTTGCGGCATGGTAAGTTGAAGTCAATTTTGTGTAAGTTCACTAGGTATTCTGTATACGAGAAAATATCAGATTTATTAAATTGACTCTAGTTTATGAGATAAGACTGACTGAAAGAAGGTCGAAATAAAAATATAATTACATATTAAATATATATTTTAGAAGCGGCTATACATATAATAACGACAAGAAAACTTAATACATAACAAAAAATTATAAAAAAAATATTAGACAATCTTTATCTGTAAGCTTTTGTTGTGTTTGTGTGTTATGTTTACGACAATCCATTATTAAACTCAAGCAATAGTCTGCCATCATAATATGGCTCTCCCATCGGCTTTGGTATCTTTCTTTTATTGTTCTAATGTCCTGATGGAACTGTTCTTGTTGTTGAATATCTCTATATCTCAAGAACCAGAGTCAATCCATACAAAGTAAATACATTTCGGGTATGACTGATGAAGGTGTTTATTAAAACCAGTAAGAAAATTAATGCCACAGAAAATATATATATTTTTGTTCCCTATTGTTATTATTTGTTACACTTAGGGTGATGCCTCATTAGTGCGTTGCGTTGCGTTGCGTCGTCGCAGCGTCGACATTACGTCGTTTTATATTTCTTGTGGCATGCCACAATAATGCGTTGCGTCGTCGCACGCGACGTTTTAACGGATCGACGAACGAGAAACGTAGCGGGGGGTAGGGTGCCGTAGGATCGCCGCGCCGTCGGAGCTCCAGTGTGATGACGGACTGACGGGACAGTGTTCCGATCCATTGTAGAATGAAGACTGAAACCAATACGTATTCTTTTGCGCTGTGACGTCGTGCCCGTGCGTCGTCGCAGCGCAGATGTGGCATACAATGCATTGATCTGTTGTAAACAAATGTTACCATTTCTTTTTAAATAAATGGGTATAGATAAGTATTGAATAAGTTCATAGTTTGTACCTAGAAGGCCACTTCTATGTACATATTTGATGGCCACACGCAGTGATTACTCCAGGACGCACTTGCTCCATCTGCTATCATAGTAAACAGGTTCGGCGAATGATTTCAGCATTGCGACTGCTACTCAGTATCCGAGATCAAGCACTACCGACCAAATCGGTTTTGCTCCCGACGCGATGGCCGTGTTTTGGATTCTCTCTCATACGCCCATACCAAAGATAATATAATACTATACTAGTACGTATACCAAGAATTGATTACTTCATTTCGGTTCTAGATTTCTTTTGCAGATACAGAACTCGTGGTCTTTGGCAATGGACGCCTTACCCACGTTCTTACCCTTAGAGAAGAGGCAGAGCCAAAAGCCACCATTTTCGATATCGAAATGATATCCATGCTTAAATAATATAATAATCTGTTATTTACCGAACAGTCACCTACTTCTTAAATCTGAAATACAGTGTTGTGCAAATATATATTTTTAGGTATTTCATAATTTTGAACAACAGCATGACTCATATATTTTAAAAAGTAAGCCTTTAAATTACTTAAATGTCCCCAAAGGGTTGTACAGAAATGCAGTACGCCCACATATCACCAGCTATGGTATTAATTCACCTGTAATAATGTACGAAAAATATATTATTTTAATTTTACATTTTGGCAATTTCACATTTTGGGATACTTACATTTTGGTAAATTTAACATTATAATAATACGACATTATGTGAATTCAATGTCCTAGGCCTGAATTCCTATTACCGTATACCTGACACGGTTCCAGACTGCTGGTGCTGCTGAGAATTTCTTGACAGAAAAATCCAATAGGTAACACTTTAATTATCGTAAGAAAATAAAGAAAACGCGCCATAACTCAGTATACAAAACGAAATATTTTAATTGTCATACGAGTACAATGTTTAAAAAGAAACTGTAACATGATTTTTGGCGGGTTTTGTTATACCTGCCTCCACTCTTAAATTGCCTGTGATCAAACGTTTAAAAATTTTTGCATGCACACACACTGGTGGCGGAGTCTCACATATCACTTTACGAACGGGGTAACTTGTAATTCTAAATGGAATATCAATACCAACAGGGGTAGTTTTGAAAACAACTTTACAAGATTTATGTAAATGTCCACCCCAAGCAAGATGATTTATAGACATTATTGAAGCGAATATATTTGTAATAAAATACGGAATGCAAAATTATTTGACAGCGTGTGACGACGTGTGACAGCTATATTCTATCATTTATTTTGTTTAATTGAAAGTAGGTTTGGACCACGGAGTATCTTCTTGGTTTTAACCATCATATTATTAGGTAACATGGTTTTAACATAGCCTTCTACGCTTAAAACTACTGAACGTACATTATTTTAATGCTATTCTCTTTTAAAAGACAACTGCCGCACTACTAATGATGCCTGTGTCGCTGGGGACATTACAAACATTCAAACAACAGAGATATAGATTACCCAGACACGGAACTGCTTACTATTTGTGGAACACACATATTTTTGTTCCTAGTGAGGATTGAATCAAAAATACTCGGCGCAGTGGCGATAGCGAGGTCTAAGTTAGTACTTAAGTCACATGTGCAGTCAATCGTGTTGTGTGAGTTAATCAGAAAATCCAGAAATAAAGTAAGTAAGTATAATAAAGTATTTAAATTTTTTTTACTAGCCCTCGTAGTCGCGAGCTATGACCCACTGGTAATGGTAAGTGGTTACCGCTTTTTATAAACATCAATAATTTCTGCAACACAGGCTTTATGCTTTGCTACGGTGCGTTTATGTATAAAGTGTAAATTACGTAATTAACGCAATACATGCAAGTAAACGCAGTTGGTGTAGGTATATACATCGAATAAAGTTTTTCTTTTATTGGTTGTTGTGATACTACCGTCAATGTTTGATATGTATTTGATTTGGTTTGCGATTTCTATAAATAACGCGGTAGGTATGTACTTACCTAATCTATACTAATATTATAAGTATAAAGCTGAAGAGTTTGTTTGTTTGGTTGAACGCGCCAATCTCAGAAACTACTGGTTCGAATTGAAAAAAACTTTTAGTGTTGGATAGCCTATTTATTGAAGAAGGCTATACGCTATAAAACATCACGCTACGACCAATAGGAGGAGAGCATAAATGAAAAATGTTGCAAAAATGAGAAAAATTTATTCAATTAGCAGGCGCAGTAACTATAAACGCGAGGGAAACCGCGGGCACATCTAGTTAGTTATGCCTCAGTATCATTGAAAATATGGACCATTGGATAGAGGAATACCACCGAAGCCGTGGCGAGCATTTAGCCGATATTTTGTTTCAAACATAATTGTCAGAGATCTTTATATCATAATAAAAAAAATTAAGATAATTCTCTAAAAATTTTTGTTTTATTTACAATTAACATTGTGCGTTATGGTTGGACCACCCTTTATAAAATCACCAACTGTCGTTACTGTGATGTAGAAGGCTTCATAAAATCTAAAAAAGTAGTTTGACTACTCAAAGACTCTTTCTTCTGCAATATTCCCTCATTGCCTGAACAATAGTGTAGGGACAGTAAGTCTAAAATCGATATTAGAGAGTTGTGCGATAATCACAAAATACGAATCGAGGAGATTTGAAAATCGCGTAGCTCCGAGTTCGCGTACGTCGGTGTAGCGAAAGTCGAGGTATTACTGTACGTAACACATTTAGTCTAATATCGTTATTTCAAGCCCTTATTTTAATAAAGTCTATACGTATTAAATGTCCAAATTACGCTATTCTATCGTGCTATATATAAGATATCAAAATTTCAATAGTACAAGACTATTAATATAGGTTCTTCATTTCACGTAAATAATGAAACAAAACATGTACCTCAAAAACATATTTAATCTGTGAAATCTACGTTGTTAAACTTGTAAAACGTCTCCGTCTCTGTCTGTTTCCGAACGAGATCGAAATGGCCGTTCCTCTATAACTGTCGAGTTAAAAACTTAATTTTCCATACTCTTACCTTTTTGAAATAGTGAAAGTGGTACAACTACGAAAATGTCGTTTTCTTTTGGTACTCCATCGAGTGCCCCTGCGACTACAGGCCTTACCGGAGGCTTTAATTTTGGCGCTAACAAGTAAGTAAATCTTTGACAATAAACTCTACAAAAGTAAACCTCCTTGATTACAACTAGTATTTATGAAAGTATTTTTAAATTGCCTATGTCGTAAAAAGGTTTTATTTTATTGCAAATTAAGAGTAATAAATAAAAAGTATTCTAAAACATAACCTCATTTTCTATACTATCTGTCAAAATCTTGCCATAGTTTTCAAGATTTTGTAACGCATTTTTATTGTTTTAGACCGGCGACGCCTGGATTTGGTTTAGCGGCGCCTTCGCAGCCTTCTACAGGATTGTTCGGCAGTACCCAACCGGAACAACAAGCCGGTTCATTGCCTGGTTTTGGTGCTACAGCTACTCCTGCTTTTGGTGCGACGACGCCAGCTTTTGGTGCCGCTACACCTGGGTTTGGCACAGGCACTCCAGCATTTGGTGCCACATCAGCGGCACCAGCATTTGGGACTACTACACCTGCATTTGGGACTACTACACCTGCATTCGGGGCTACCGCTGCTCCCTCTTTTGGTGAGTTACATGCGTATACGTTCATATGTTTGTGAAAGATCTGTTAAAGGCCAGTTTTATAATGTGTTATTAAAGACATACCTAATGAGTCAATAATAATATCAGCCCCGTATTAAACTGTCCCACTGCTGGGCTCGGGCCTCTTCTCAGTGTGAGAAGGGTTAGGTAGCCTGACATATTAACTTTGTCTTTGTTTTTTGGGTTGTGTCTGGACACTTCCAGATGATGAAAAAAGCATTGTGTCCGGAACATTGGTCTGCCCGAATAATTAATGAAACTGGCTAATCACAAGTATCATATGAGGATCACAAATGCCTCTTAAGCTAAGGTGGCACTAGCTAAAGACTATACACTTGGATGGGAAGCAGCTTTTTCAATACATATTAAAAAAATAATTAGTTTTGTGCTTAGTGACCAGTCTGTTATAAATGAAAAGAGTTGTCATTTAAATTGAAAATCTGTACTCATTGTATTTATTCCTTAAAAAAATAGTAACTTTCTGCAAGTAGGCCAGAGACTTCATACTGGGACATTGTGATCCACAATTAAGTATTTGATTGAATTTATTTTATTTAGCTAAGTAGCAATGAAACCACAGACTGTAATGCAGAGTAGTCTCGGGTTCAAATCCACTTCGTGCACCTCTGACTTTCGGAAGTTATGTGACTTTACGAAATTATGTGCGTAATTATCAATTATCGCCTGCTCCGTGCCTCGGAGAGCACGTTAAGCCGTTGGTCCCAGCTGCCATGAACATCTATGGCAGTCCTTATTGGGGAAGTCAATACAAAAGATCCCACTGGGTCGAAGTGCTGCCGGTCTGTACTGACTGGCCCCCACACAAGATAAGATAAGCAATGTAACTAAATTTAAATAGGCAGCAGTTATCAATTCTTATATAAATAATCATGCACAAGCATGATTAATAAATTGCTTAATTAATTGGTACCACAGGGGCTACAACAACACCTGCATTAGGAGCTAGTGCTGCGCCTACATTTGGTGTCACTAGCACTCCAGCATTTGGTACTGGAGGACTTAATTTTGGCGCGGGCACCAACACATCTACACCCAGCACAGGTAAAAATTTTCATATAACCACCAACTCAAATTTTCATACACTTACTAAGAAAACTAACTCTCTTACTTGAAATATTCTGTGCACACATATAGTTAGAGCTACAATCTGGCTTTATACTGTATACTTTATACTCTGGTTTGTATTTGATTGTAACTTGTTTTGTGTGGCAAATAAGTCAGTTTTTATGTGTCTAATTAGAAGCTTCTAGAAAGCCTTTTAGGTAAAATGTAAAATTTTGCTGAATTTATAGAGTTTGCCTACATAACTAATAATTATTGCTAATTATGTTCAGAATAGTGTCTAATTTGAAATTTAATTAGTTCTTTGTGCAAATAAAACATTGGACACATTTGATTGCTTTTTCAAAAGGAAACTTACTTAAACCTTTATTTAAATTTTAAAGACACAAAATATATAGTACTAGATGTGACCCTGGTTTCACTCGCGTTTATGATTACTGCGCCGCCACCGTGAGTCATAGCGTGATATTATATAGCCTACAGCCTTCCTCGATAAATGAGCTATCCAACACTAAAATAATTTTTCAATTTGGACCAGTAGTTCCTGAGCAAGGGCGTGCACAAAGATTTCTGGTAGGGTATGCACGCCCTAACCGAAACCTCTGCGAGGGCACTACATTTCATTTATAAATGTTTTTGTGTGTATATATATCTGTATATTATATTGTAGAATTTAATAAATAGATTTCGATTATATAGATTTACATAAGCCAGCGGTCTAGGCTTATTTGCTTGTATGAAGCACACGCGCCTGTTCCTGAGATTAGCTCATTCAACCAAACAAACAAACAAACTCTTCAGCTTTATAATATTAGTATAGATTAAGTTTTGTGATTAAAGTAAAGTAAATATCACATTCACCAGTTACATTTAAGATTTTAAGAGACGCTTTGAGGACATCATTATAATGAACATTAACTTTCGTTTTTAGCTTTCTTGTAATGTATTATATGTAGTAGGGGGTGGTTTGTTATTAGACTACAAATTACAATACCACTACCAAACCAAGTAAGTAGTTATGTTTGGTTGATGATGAGATTACCATTCAATTCCTATATATACTCGCAATCGCTGTTTGTACTTGGCAGTAATTTTTACACCTTGTGGCCAGTATCACAATAATTAAGTAAAAGTTATCCACAAATATAAATTACACACTGTATCTTGTTAGGTTATATAAAAGTTTAGGCGACATTCATGGATATTTACCACTTTGAAATTGTAAAACGACCTTAATATGTATTGTATTCTAACAAGATATTAATCACTAAATATTAAATACAAATTTTTAAAACTAAGGGCTGCTTATATCCCTGGTTTCATTAATAAACTCACCTTCATAAGAAGAAAATGTTGACTTTTTGTACATATTTATATTCCAGGTTTAACATTTGGAACTCCAGCAACTGCAACATCAGCAGCGCCAGGTCTTGGCGGAGGATTTGGTTTTGGTGCTGCAACTACACAGAACACTGGGTTCGGTCTTTTCGGCGCTACGAGTACTGCTACCACTTCTTCCAGTCTCTTTGGTGAGCTGATCATTCAGATGGTTTTAAATTATTACTTAAATATTGCACATATATATATGCATGTGCAGTGTTGAATGTATGAAAGTATGAGTAATTGTTTTGTTTTCTGTGGGCATGGTATTTTATATAGATTATTCTTATTCTATTTTTGTTATTTGTGGTTCTGCTATCAGAGAGAACGAGTTTTCACTCAGATCTTATTAAAAAAATCCTACCCTTGTTACTCATAGAGAGAAGTCTGTAAATGAGTCACACTAAATAAATAAAATATGCAATGTAAATTGTTTCTGCATGTTGAACTATTGACTTGAAGCTAAGGATTAAATTGACTTAAAAATCCATCATGGAAGTTAAGAAACCATGTATGCTATGCATGTATGTGATTTTTGCACAAGACCAGTATATACGTATACACTTATTTGTAGCTTACATTACACATGTCCATGTGTCCTGTAAACCAATCTTTCGATTTTTTCCAGTTCAGAATGATTCCTTGTCCAAGTTCACCATTCCGAAGTCCCTATATACCTCTTACTCAGACATTTCAAATGTTGACACCAACAACAGTGGTCACTCCAAATTTTGACCTGAGCCCTATTCTCTGTGAGCCTAATACTGGGTATAAGCTATTGAGCAGCAAAAGGGACTGCTATCCAACTATCACACCCACCTGCGGTGAGATATATTTTATTTTTGTAGTTAGAAACCTCATAGTATAATGAAAGTGTCCACCAGAGATGATCACAGCCATAAGTGATGAAGTTAATCAATCGAAAGAAGAAGAAAATGATCTGAAGTGAAATTGAGCATGTCAGCTGCCCTTTCTTGATATTTTTATTGGTCGTAGAATTCTGAGCACTACTTACTAGAAAAGCTAACTTAAATTTTTAATACTTTGATTCAGATTTCAAACCTGTGCCCACAATCAAGGTGTTAATTTAATATTAGACAATGGGTCTTACTCGCGATTAAGTATTTAAACGTCATATTAGTTGCCCAACGTTTCGACCGACTTGCATAGAATGTGGTTGTGGAAGTATGTGTACTATTTGGGAAAGTCTAAAAACGTTTCTGATGGTTTTAGCTTTAGTAAGTTGTTCAACCATAAAGCTCTCTGGGCAATGGGCATATGCTGCAAATAAAATGTTAATTTAGTAAATGTTTTTATATAATCATGGTATATGTATTCTGTGCCTGTGTTGCCAGGTATATATAAAAATATGTTTAAGTTTAGGGTAACCGCAATTTTAATTTTATAACATTTGCTTAAATGTAAACAATATACTTGTTTAGTATTTGGTACAATTTTTCAATCATCAGGTAGCAGTATGTTTGACCTAGGAGTATGTTTCTTAGATTTCCATTACATAAACTGTCAAATTAGTCTAAACTGGTGATTGGAAAATTAACTCTTTATGTTTGAAAACATTTTTGCCATATTCCAGGTGGTAAATTGGGTACAACATCTGTCACTGGCTCTCTACCGTCCACTTCAGGTAATATTCATTTGTCTTATAACACTCCCTGCAAACGAATTAGAAGCATTGCAGGCACTGCTGCCTGTGATCAATGTTAATTTGCCTCCGAGTGTCAGTAACATAAAATTCGGTATTGGTACAGGTCATTACATCCTTACTAATATTATAAATGTGAAAGTTTGTGAGGATGTATGGATGTTTGATACCCTTTCACGCAAAAACTACTGGACCGATTGCGATGAAACTTGGTATGTAGATAGCTGGAGACCTGGATTCACACATAGGCTACTTTTTATCCTGATGTTACCAAGGTAACGCGACTTAAGCGGGTAAAACCGCGGAAAAAAACTAGTTATCTATAAATATGACTTACTGGCCAACTTAAAAGTGTCTATTTTGAGTCTATTCTATTAGAAATCAGACGCTAGACTTATTTATGCCTCTAAATTAAACAAAGAAATAGAGGTGGGAATAGGCAATGTATATAGTTAGGCACAACATTTTTAATTGCCAAAATGCGCTTTTGTCTTATGTGGACAATCAGCCCTGAAGCTGATGACTGTCAACAGCTTATACAAGCAATAAATTAGACTTGATTGCTACACAAATTCTGAGCAAACACTAGATTTATTGCTTAAGGCCATTGGGCAGAGAATAAAAAACCTAGATGTAGCTTTATCAAATTCTTACATACAGGATCAGCTGTGGCCATGATTTATGCATTTTAAAATCAAATTATATACCTACTTAGTATGGGTTGGCAATAACTAACCCTTTTGTGAAAGTGACATTACTATTGTGTGAAGTACTAATCCGTAACCATTTTATGTAATCCATTGCCTATATTTTTGGGATGCTTCTTGAACCCTTATTTCCTAACAGCAGTGGTGGTAGTATCAAATATACTCAAAAGCTCACCTTGTTTAACCTAAGTAACTAATTATTCAATACTGCATTATTCATTGAAATACTGTAATAAAAAGAAGCCAGAAATAAATGTGTATTTCATTAGCATCAGAATGCTTTCAGTGTAGTGTACCAATGAAATGCAAGTGAAACTTAAGAATAAAGAGGGTGAGACGCCTTGAAATTTACTTAATTAGTATTTTAAATGATTGGTTCTGGTACCCTAGTATATGGTTATAAACTTATCAACTAAGCCGGAATTCAGCATCTTTCATTTTAATTAGTCTACAAAAAATATCAAAAAACCCTTAAGTCGCCAATGGCATTGTTAGGATTATCTAGGATAATTCAAGAGCGGAGAAGTTGTGACAACTTCTACTAAAGGTATTGTAAAATGTGTAGATTTTAAAGCATGCGCATGTTAATTTTAGGTGTATGTTATAATAGAATTTATATCACATTCTGCAATGTAATCTCAATGTACCTGCAAGATTATTGGCTCTGAAACTATGGACAACAAAGATCACCCAAATCTGGGTATTACAAATTTTTGTACTATTAATCAAAATATCTTTATTATTTAGGTAATAAAGTAACGCTTGCACTTGAATCTAATCGCCCTCCCACACCACATTGGTATTATTGTGATGTCAAACAGTTAAAATCACATAATTAACTAATAAATGATCCAGATACCGGACAATGAAAAAGTCAGTGTCCAGGGATAACATGGCCAAGATATTAATAAAAATCTTCATGACCAAATACTAACCTCATAAATTAGACCGAATTCTTTTTCAGTACAGACCATATACGATTCTAACAATTCTATTATCATTTCTGTTATAGCAACACCGAGCTTCGGATTAGGCGGTGTTGCCCCAACTACTAGCGGCATTGGTGCTACTAATACTACAGCAGACGCAAAAAGTACCTAAGATTTTTATCCATTAAATATTTTTTAATCGACCGCATGTATATATTTATTGTTGTGTCAACAATCTATTTGGTATTTCTTTTCTAGGTGAGCCGCCGAAACAGAATAAATTGCCGAATGAAATATCAACAACTGTGGATTCCTTTAAGGAGTTTGTCAAGAAACAGAAGTCATTGAGCTCTGAGGTGATGCGCGTGTCTATAAAACCTCTACATAAGGTAAGAGCCATGTCTAAATTTTACAAAATTAACTGTTTACTTTTCTTGGTGTTAGGTTGTATTGATTTCCTTAAAAATGCTTTAATATTTTGACAAAATGAATAGACACAGTTCGAGTATTTGACGAAATGTATATGTATAGCAAAATTAAATATACAAGATAATTGAGGGTGAATTTTAGCCCTCCGGACACCAGAATCCTACGACGCCGCTCCCATGGGATCCACAGACAGTTTTTTCGCCCCTTAACTCCTATATGGGATCCTCAGATAATTTTGTATTCCTCTTTGTTCCCATGGGATCCAGCAAAGATTTTTTAATCCTCTTTGCTTCCATAGGCCGCAATGATAACATGTCCAAAGAATGAACCAAAGAGTCCTACAGTTTAGTTTTTCAATTAATCAAAAACCGTGTTCCATCTTTCCAACCAAATAAGTTTAACTTTGGACCTTGTGATATCAATAATAAAAGGTATACGTGACCAGTTGCCCGAGTCTGAAATAAGAGGTTGTTATTACCATTACCCACACAGTGTTTGGAAGACTGGATGCCACCTGGGTCTCACAAAGCCAAAACGCAAAAAAAGAATTGTAGCTATATGTGGCGTTTAGCGTTTGTGGCAGGAAGGCCAAGGAAAAGATGGATGGACTGTGTGAGGATGGATATGAAAGAGAAAGGGGTAAATGATCAGATGACGGGTGACAGAGAAGTATGGAAGCGAAGGACATACTGCGCCGATCCCAAATAAATTAAGACCAGGGCAAGAGGATGATGATGTGCCGTTTTACTACTAGTCCCAGAAGATATGTTAAGTTTGTTTGTTTGGTTGAATGCGCTAATCTCAGAAACTACTGGTTCGAATTGGAAAATTCTATTAGTGTTGGATAGCCCATTTAGCGAGGAAGGCCATAGGTTATATACCATCACGCTAGGACTATAGGAGCGGATGATCAATGAAAAATGTTGCAAAAATAGAGTAAATTCCCTTATGTGAAGCAGACGAAGTTGCGCGTGTCTGTTAGTTTACAAGATATTATTATTATTTATTATTTAATTTTGCCGAAAAGTGCCGCCTGGGACAGACCGTCCTTACCGCCCCCACTACGCTACACCACTGATCTGTAGCTGTGTCAGGTAGATGGCAATAGGCTCTATTATTGCGTGGGACGTAAATCTGTATCTGACAATAAGTGGGTGTAATACACCTCTGCTTACCAAGAGATAGGCAGAGGTAAATACTAGATACCAAAATAAAGCGATTTCTCGGATAACCGAGCGATCCTTTTATTTCTTTTTTATTTTTACATCTTAGGACGTTTTATTGGTTTTATCTTATCGTTGACACTTATGATAGAAATGTACTATCATTTTCAATACTGGCAACATTTGCTCATCCATCTAGAAGCTTCCTATTTCACTCAACATAAATTCCACTGTCTTTTTCATTCTGTGTACCCTTAACATAATCACGTTTTAATTTTGAGAATTATTACTACTTTTTTAACGCTAACGGTAGGTAGTTTAGCGTCATGTCATTTAAATGTCGATCTTTTTCAAATTAAATTTAACTACCGTCGCGATAACCTATTATCTAGTTATTGTCTATTTCTTCAGTTTTGGAACGCATATCATGTAATTTGAAGTCATTTTGGGCTTTAAGAATATTACACACAAAAATGTTAATTGATAAAAATGTGGTGAATACAGACTAAGGCGTATCCGTACATGTCCGTTTATCAACTTCTCACCTGTGTCTGCAGGTGTCCCGCGATGCGGAATCGACACTTCGCGCTGTGGTGTCTCTGGGCGGCGAGGTGTCGCGCGCGCGCGCACATTCGCGGCGCCTGCGCACCGCCGCCGCCGCCGCGCTCGCCGCCGCCGAGGCTGCCAACAGGGACTACACCACGCCTGGTATGTATATCTGTCCCGCGGGGTACAATGTCGCTGGGCGGCGAGGTGTCGCGCGCGCGCGCACATTCGCGGCGCCTGCGCACCGCCGCCGCCGCCGCGCTCGCCGCCGCCGAGGCTGCCAACAGGGACTACACCACGCCTGGTATGTATATCTGTCCCGCGGGGTACAATGTCGCTGGGCGGCGAGGAGTCGCGCGCGCGCGCACATTCGCGGCGCCTGCGCACCGCCGCCGCCGCCGCGCTCGCCGCCGCCGAGGCTGCCAACAGGGACTACACCACGCCTGGTATGTATATCTGTCCCGCGGGGTACAATGTCGCTGGGCGGCGAGGTGTCGCGCGCGCGCGCACATTCGCGGCGCCTGCGCACCGCCGCCGCCGCCGCGCTCGCCGCCGCCGAGGCTGCCAACAGGGACTACACCACGCCTGGTATGTATATCTGTCCCGCGGGGTACAATGTCGCTGGGCGGCGAGGAGTCGCGCGCGCGCGCACATTCGCGGCGCCTGCGCACCGCCGCCGCCGCCGCGCTCGCCGCCGCCGAGGCTGCCAACAGGGACTACACCACGCCTGGTATGTATATCTGTCCCGCGGGGTACAATGTCGCTGGGCGGCGAGGAGTCGCGCGCGCGCGCACATTCGCGGCGCCTGCGCACCGCCGCCGCCGCCGCGCTCGCCGCCGCCGAGGCTGCCAACAGGGACTACACCACGCCTGGTATGTATATCTGTCCCGCGGGGTACAATGTCGCTGGGCGGCGAGGTGTCGCGCGCGCGCGCACATTCGCGGCGCCTGCGCACCGCCGCCGCCGCCGCGCTCGCCGCCGCCGAGGCTGCCAACAGGGACTACACCACGCCTGGTATGTATATCTGTCCCGCGGGGTACAATGTCGCTGGGCGGCGAGGAGTCGCGCGCGCGCGCACATTCGCGGCGCCTGCGCACCGCCGCCGCCGCCGCGCTCGCCGCCGCCGAGGCTGCCAACAGGGACTACACCACGCCTGGTATGTATATCTGTCCCGCGGGGTACAATGTCGCTGGGCGGCGAGGAGTCGCGCGCGCGCGCACATTCGCGGCGCCTGCGCACCGCCGCCGCCGCCGCGCTCGCCGCCGCCGAGGCTGCCAACAGGGACTACACCACGCCTGGTATGTATATCTGTCCCGCGGGGTACAATGTCGCTGGGCGGCGAGGTGTCGCGCGCGCGCGCAAACTCGCGGCGCCTTGCGAGGATGTTTGATATCCCGATGAAAGGGATACCTATAACACTTCCATGATGGGAGGGGTTTGTTAACGTGATTCCTTCCGATTGCAATGGATGATCAGTTGGAATCTACTCGATATGTCTGTCATTTCGGGCCCCTATATTATCACTTTTTATTATTATTTGATTAAGGTTTACTGTTCAAAAAATGTTAATTGCCTCTTCTTTCATCAGGTTTAGAACTAGAAGGCACGGCGCCGCCGCACTACGTAAAGGATTTGATAGCAGAATTGGAGCACCAACTTATCACATTCCGTAGACAGATGGACGTCGCAGACAAACAGATGCAGTCCTCTCCCAAACTACTCACTGAACAAGGTAAAGTAATCATACACACACACACAACCCCACACATACGCACTCGCTGCACTCACAAACGCCACACACGCACATACACACACATACGCCACACACGCACATACACACACATGCGCCACACACGCACACGCTGCACGCTACACGCTGTACACATACACGCTGTACACATACACGCTGTACACGCACACGCCGCATACACACACACGCGCACACACACACACACACACACACACACACACACACACACACACACACACACACACACACGCTGTACATGTATGAGCTGCACACTGCACACGCACTTATATCTTATATAAAGGCACGCCTGTTACCGGAGGGTAGGCATTGACTACAGATCGCGCAATCAATGATGGCTGGACTGAACATAACGTCTCTGAATTGTTGCGCATGAACAGTCGCTAAGGAAGTAGTTACAAAAAAAAAACAGGTACCTCACGTAGATTGAATGTGGTCAGTTACTCTTGAATTTTAAAAGTAAAATAGATACGTATTAAGATTTTTAAATATATTTGTATATTAATCGCTGTCAGAATATTGAATTATTGATATGCCTTCCATTATATGACCTTGTCCTCCTAAGTTACCAGAAGTGCTCGGTATGTTTTCTTGTGCAATATCCATCTCACTCACACTATCGGTTGCGCTTTCCGAATCCTGATTATGAAGCGTTCCGTCAGTTCGTCGATAACAGATTCACTCTTCCTGTAGAAGTCTTCCACTTCCTTCACTTTTCGACACAAAGCTTTTATAAGTTTCATGACGTGGTTTATGTTAAAATCAACATTTTTGGCCGCCACGTAACCCTTAACGGCAGCCCATGCCATCTCAATGGGATTCAAATCCGGATGGTAAGAGGTACCCTCTTATGAGTGTGATTATTTTATAAAATAATTTGTCAATGGCCTATTTTTTATGTGCATCTTTATTCTGCTTTATTAAATTGTAAAGCCTAGGCTTGAGCATTGATGCATCAAAATGTACGCCCTTCTGTTCCAACCACAACATCATATCAGCTTTCGTGGCATTTGATGTGGGTGCCGGTTTTAATAATTTGTTATGATACGGCGCATTATCTAAAACTACCACGGAATTCGGTTGCAAATTAGGTATTAACTGCGTACGAACCCATTTTTATTATTGATAAAATTCATGTCGTCGTGGTAGTCCTCCGTTTTTGCACCTGATTTGAACATAAGAAGGGCGTTCGGTATAAACCCATCTTCCGGACTAGCATTAACAATGATGATTCGCTGTCCCCTTGCTACCGGTCGCTTTAAGCCCAGGTTAGATCCATCTGACCATGCTTTAGGGTTGACATGGGTGGAATGGACATGTGACTCGTCCATATAGACAATAGGTCGGCTTTCGTCTCTAATCTGTTGGATTTTCTCCAAATATGTCATTCTCTTTAGGCGAATGTTCGTGTATTCAATTAATTTTTTTCTATTTGTTTCGGTTTTGCGCCATTTAAAACCTAATTGCTTAATTATTGTTCTTAAGCTTGTGGCACCACCTTGAAAATATAGGTCTGTTTTTATTTTAGCTAACAGTTTGGTTAATGTAGACATTTCCTTTGTTGTTGCATGGAAGTTATGGATACATCTTTTAATGACCCTTGGGTCAAAATTATCAAGCCCAGTTATGGGCTTTCCTTTATTTCTTATCTTTCCAGGCGTACGGAACACAGTTAACATATCATCGTACTTATTGCCCTCAGTCAAAATTCGACGCACTATCCTTTCTGATACGCCAGTTGCATTAGCCACTCTAAGGTGAACTGCGTTAAGGCTTTGAACACCTCACTGTCCTTTTTCATAAACTGAGCAAACTTATAAATAATATCTCTCGCCTGCCGGTTTAAAACTTGACGCAGATGTTTATAAAAAACTTAACAAGAAAACAGTAACCTAACGAACTTAACCTAACAATAATAACAAGAAAATAACAGTCAACAACACAAACTATAACAAATAACACGAACTGTAACAAGTAACACAAAATTTAACTATGACAAACAACTTTTCTTATCAAATGTACGCACGACAGAGATAGAAACTCCAAAAACATACGAGTGACAGAGATAACAAAATACCCATCTACATTACATCTAAAAATTATATACGTATCAACATTTTTGGCCGCCACGTAACCCTTAACGGCAACCCATGCCATCTCGCAGAGAAATTTCAACCAGTCCAGCTTGGTTTTGGTTCGAAGGGGAGCTGTGAGGCTACCATCCACGCTCTCTCCACGTACCTTGGCTGTGGCGAAGATGAGGTTATCTTAAAGGTTGACTTGAAGAACGCCTTCAATTCTGTGAATAGGGACACCTTGCTGACGCAAGCTAAATTGGAAACAACCAAAATTTTAAATTTTTTGTGGCAATGTTATAGACACCCATCAAAATTAATTTATAAAGACAACCATTTAGAATCTGCAGTTGGGTGTTAACAAGGTGACCCTCTTGGACCAGTCATTTTTAGTTTAGCCATTCACCCAATTATTGAAAAATTAAATTCAAAATTTAACATCTGGTACCTGGATGATAGGACCCTAGGAGGCGACATAGAAACGGTTTTACAAGACTTGAAACTTTTAAAAAATAAATTTAATTCAATTGGTTTAGAACTAAATTCCAATAAATGTGAAATTTTTATTAACGATAAAGTTGATAAATCTTTGGCTTTATCAAAATTCAATTCTTTGGCTCCAAACATAAAAATTATTGAAAAGTTTCTTTTCGCCTTCTCGGGTCTCCCGTATTGGAGGAGGCATTCGAGTCGTTCATAGATGAGAAGATCCAAAATTTTTGTGAAATTTCAGACCGACTACTCAAAATTAATATTCATTCGGCTTATACAATCATTCGTTATTGCCTCTTCGTTCCTAAATTCACACATGCCCTCCGATCCTCTCAATTTTGGAAGCATTTAATACTTTTGGATAAAATTGACAATACTATTCGGCATACACTTAGCAAAATTATAAATTTGGCCATGAACGACCGAGTGTGGCTCCAGGCAACCCTACCAGTTCGCTTGGGTGGCCTCGGCGTTCGCAAAATTAGTGATGTCAGTTTACCGGCGTTCCTGTCTTCGGTCCACTGCACTGAAGAATTGACCAGGAAAATTTTTGTTCCCACACTGGTTAATTCTGAAGTGTCGTGCTAGTCCGACGCAGTGAACGCTTGGAAAATGATCTGTCCAAGCTCTGATTTGCCATCCGATCTATTCTCTCAGAGTCGGTGGGACGGGCCGCTCTGCAACATGGTGAGAGAACATCTCATGAACACATCTCTTAATGTTGCTGAGCGTGCCCGTTTATTGGCTGTGGGGGAATGGGAATCGGGTCTTTGGCTCCAAGCACTCCCATATAGTGCCTATGTTGGACGACACAACGTTTCGCATCGCTTCTTGTCTTCGTTTAGGTGCTCCATGTGTTTCTCCGCATCGATGTCACTGTGGTGAAGCCGTCGATGGCCTTGGCCACCATGGCCTATCATGTAGCAGGAGTGCTGGTCGTTTTTCGCGGCACGCCAACCTTAATGACATTATCCGTCGTGCTCTTGTCACCGCCGGCGTGCCAGCTCATCTTGAACCTAATGGTTTGGCACGTGACGATGGAAAGAGACCGGACGGTATGTCATTGATGCCTTGGAAGATGGGTAGGCCCTTGGTGTGGGACGCAACGTGTGTAGACACCCTTGCGCCATCACATCTTCCCAGTACGGCGGGTTGTGCTGGTGCTGCTGCTGCATCCGCGGAGACTCTCAAACGGCGCAAATACAAAAACCTGGCAGGGGATTATGTTCTTGAGCCGTTTGGGGTCGAAACGCTAGGGTCATGGGGTCCCAGTGCTCGTGCTATTTATAGAGAGATAGCGAAAAGGTTAATCGACGCTTCCCGTGACCAGAGGGCTGGCCTTTATTTCGCGGAAAGGATAAGCATTGCCATTCAACGTGGCAATGCTGCCAGTCTTCTGGGCACACTACCAGTCGACTGTGATGCGGAGGAATTCTATGACGCCTATTAGAGGGTTTTAGTTTTCTTTTTTATTTCTCCGTTTTATAATATTTTAAAGAATTGTTCATATTATGTATATAATTAATAATTTGTATTGTTATTAGTTAATAACATCTGAATAAAATTGGAAATTAAATCGATCGATTCAATCTTATAAAAAAAATGTCTTTTTTATCAATTATGAAAATATCGTCGTAATGAAATGTTTGGCTGCTATAATGGAAAATTATTGATTTAAAGTTTCACTTTATAAAATAGCTTTCATTTAATGTGATTTAAAATTGATTTAGTAGTTTATTTATTTTGTGGATCATTGTGTAGATTTAAATAATTCTTATACATACATTACACCAATGAATTTAATATCACATTGGTATTAATATATATACATTCAAATCACTATCATATATTTGCTTATACTGTAGTACGATGATCAACTAAATCTTTCATAAACATCTTGCTTCTGTGTTAAGGAGATATAATTATTTACTCGGTGTACTTATTTCTTTTAAATTAAAAAATTAAAATCGATATTTTTATAGACTGAAAGTGAGCGTAATCATAGCCGCATCACTAGCAACACTGATTGCGTCCTGCCCCCGCCCCCTGTCACCAAAGAGACCTACTTTCTTCACATATCCCTATTATGTGCTAGTTTGCTCCCCCACACAGGACAAAATTTATGTGAACCACAAATAGTTGTTCCGAGTATGGGTGTACTTTGTGTCTGTTGTATAAATTATTCTAAAGCCTCCGCAACACAGGCATTGATTCTAATGCGAGAGTAGTCGTATTAAATACAAGTCAAAAGAAATAGAAATTTGATGTTACAGGCAATTTCACTTTTAGATATTTTATTTTGATGCTTATAATATTTGATACTTTTCCAGAGTTGACGCTGGGTATCAGACGGATGCACGAGTCGCTGGTGGCGCTGGCC
This sequence comes from Catocala nupta, assembly GCA_963675205.1. NCBI lineage: Eukaryota > Metazoa > Arthropoda > Insecta > Lepidoptera > Erebidae > Catocala > Catocala nupta. The sequence goes on from OY776094.1 coordinate 11,774,040, forward strand.
GGGCGGCTACAAGCCGTGCACACGCAGGTCGAGGGTCAGAAGGAACAATACCTCAATCTTCGCAAGTACATCCTCAAAGACCCTACTAATGTGTTCGATGCGCCTTACCGTAAGATATTTTTTCTATCTTCCATTTCAGTTTCAGCTTCAATTGCCCTAATATTCCTAGATTCTGCTTGCATACTGAATAATTATGATTTTGTCTTGAGGTAATATATAAAAATTTTTTGCAAGTCTGATTGCTCTACTTGATATACAGATTGTCCCAGAATATGTGAATCAAATTGTAACGGGAGATTCCTTAGGTAAGGACTTTTCAAAGGCGCTAAATAAAAAAATGAGGTCGGACAAAAAAAAGACCCTAAGTTTTTAAAAAAGTACGACTTTACCCGGTGGTACTTCGTTTATGGCTAATTTTCATTCTTTCGCTATTATTATTTGTGAAGGATTGATTCGTCAAACTATTAATAAATATTTTTAAAAACTGGTTTATTTTTGAAATCGCAGCAATATTTTGGAGCGATTCGTACTTTGTTTAAATCTTTGATTTTTACACAAATGTCATCATTTTTAATTTTTTTATTTAGCTGCTTTGAAAGGTCCTTACATAAGGAATCTCCCGTTACAATTTGATTCACATATTCTGGGACAACCTGTATATACACCTGGTTTCTGAAAGGCAGATCAACATAAAAGTTTATTAATATGTCTGTTAGACACCTGACACCTGCTGGACTGGTTGACTGAATTAAAAACATCCAATCAAATCACTTAACATCATATTGTTTTACGTGTACACAAATCTTATACATTGAAATTAAATTACTTTGTAAGGGTTTTATCGGGATGTTTCTTTTAAAACATTATTAAATAATAATTTTGAAACTATTAAACTACTACTGTTAAACTTTACTACTATTTAATTTACTAAAGCTATTCAGTTTTAAGTCTACACTTTTCTCAAAGTTTCGCTTAGTTTTCAGTAGCCATATATATGAGTTTGATTCAAAGACGCCTTTCAGAAATTGGTAGAGATTTATTTACTTGTATATTTTCGACATTTAATGTATCCTATGTTGCATCTATTTCTTTAGCTGTCTTAATTTCGCAATTTTATACATGCTAATATAAATTGTCATAAATTGTAGTAGGTATCTACATACGCATTACGCTTTTAAAAATGTTATTATGTTAACATATTTAAATGTAACAAATTAAATGTTATGTCAATCTTATATAAAGAGATTATTGAAGAAATCACAACGAATTGTGTCAGCCATTTTGGATATTAGCGTTTTATAGATATTATTGTGAATGTGCTGCAAACACATCGACAAACGCACAAAGGGTCAGTTTCAAATTTGATTATACATATAAGTATTTTGCTTATCACGTGGGATGTTTACACTCATAAAGTCATAAATAGTCATAATATATTGTAAAAAGAAAAGTTTTGTATTTTTATTTGCAATGAATTAAATCTAAAGCTGCTTAACCGAATTTAATAATTCCTTCACTATTAGAAGGCTACTTCATCTAGAATAACATAGGGTATATAACATCACGCTATGAGCTACAGGAGATGAGCAGTAATTATAAACGTGGTTCAAAGCGTAGGGGACAGATAGTAATTAATTTATTTTACCTAGTATTAGGCTGCACGGATGGCGTAGTAGCCACCGCGCCGAGTGTTGTGGGTTCAATTCCCACACGGGACGAAAATTTGTGTGACCCACAAATAGTCGTTTCGAGTCGTTCTTTGTTTAAATGTTTGTAAATAGACAAATTAATTATTCCTAGTGCGAGAGATGTCTCTAAAAAAACACTGATATATATAAATGTGATGATATGTTTGCAGCAAGTACAAGTTTGGACCAGATACTGAGGGATGCGGAGACCAACAGGAAAAAGATGAAGTCTGGAAGCGTGGCCGACGTCAGCCTTGGCAGCGCGGTGCTTGCCGACCCCAGGGCGGCTTTAGGTAACGTCGTTAGCGTTTTATCGTTCGTGATATCTACGTGTCGGCGCCGGCGTGGCGAGACTCATGGTAGGGGCCAGCCCGGCCCACCGCGAGCGCGACGCGACTCAGCTCGCGGGCTTGTGCACGAGCGCGGTGCACACTTTGCAGAGCGGACCTGGAACGATTAAAGTCAATAATTCCCGAAATGTTTAGAAATATTATTATGTATATTCTATAAATAATTATACAAAATCAAACATTTCCACAAAGTAGCCAAAAGAAATTCGGCATTAAAATGATGAATAATTTACCATGAAACGTATATGCTGAAACTTCGGGCCGACTGTTCGTACCGTGAAACACGTTTCTTCCAAAATACGCCCGAATTTCGGTACGTAACCACTTGATTGTACTTCTGTCCGAACTCTAACTAAGTAACACCTATATTGTTTTGATCCGTAAAATATATTTGTAAAGTCGGTAGAAAGTGCAATTATTAAGTATATTTTTTCCTTAAGATACTATTTAAACTATAGTAAGTGTAATTAAAGTGTGAAACAGTGCAAAAACTCTTAAAATAACAACAAAATCATCATTTTATAACAATTCGTTACGAATAGTGTTGAGAAGTGGATTCAAATTGTGCTGTTGCAGTAAACGCGTAAGTGACGCGTATTGCACGGCGCTTAAGACCTTCTCGCCGCCACGTTTCAAGTAAGCAACACACATAGATCGCACAGCGCTAACCGTGCCGCCATCGCTTGATATTCTTTAGTTTCACTAAACGCTCTACTGCTTAGAAAGCTGATTTATTCATTTGCAGCTCGCAGTTTGTTTAAAGCTTGCCTCCATAATGTCAACAAAAAACTGTGCGGGTTGCATGAATGCTTTTAAAAGTAGAGAATGCTTACAATGTTGCATTTGCCATCAGTGGTACGATTTATTATGCGCAAATGTTACCGAAAAGCGCTTCAAGCTAATGAATGGCGAGCAAAGAGGCTCATGGAAATGTCCTGGCTGCAGAATTAAGCAACCCAAAGGTGACAACACCAACACACCTGTTCGCGCCTCTCGGCTGGAAAGTCCACCTAATCTAAAACAAAGGTCGCCATCACCTACTAACATGAACGTCACCCTTCGTACTAAGCAAACGTCTATGTCTTCGTCAGATGTTATTAACAGCGATGATACCATGGTTCATTTTTCAAAAGATATCCTGAGGGAAATAATAAAGCAAGAAATAAACAATGCTTTAAAAGATGCAGTTTCAGCGCAGTTCCGGCAGATTAATGAACTGGTTGCTGATTTTAAGAAATCCTTATCATTTTTCAACGAAAAATACGACGAAATGAAACTTATGCTAGAAGAGAAAGCGAACAAAATAGAGAAGATCGAAAAAGAAAACAGCAGTCTACAGGATAGTCTTCAAAAGCTGAGCAAGCGGTTAAACCTGATTGAACAGGCCTCTAGATCTAACAACATTGAACTACAGTGCGTCCCAGAAAGTAAGTCCGAAAATATTGTTACTATAGTACAACAGCTCGGCAAAGTTATCAGCTGTGACATTAAGGACCATGATATTCTACACTGTACAAGATTAGCAAAAATGGATTCTAATAGCAAAAGACCACGAACGATTCTCATCAAGTTCAGCAGCCCTCGTCTGCGCGACACTTTTCTTGCTTCATGCATGAAATACAACAGAGCACACGCCCAAGAAAAATTGAATACCAGCCATCTAGGAATCGCTACCGAACCACCTCAACCGATATACGTCACGGAGCACCTTTCGACCGAAAACAAAGCGATCCATGCAGCGGCGCGGATTCGTGGCAAGGAGCTGGCTTATAAATTTATATGGGTTCGTTACGGGAAAGTTTTTGTAAAAAAAAACGAAACCTCGCCAGTTATTGTTATAAATAGTCTAGATAAACTATCATCTTTGGTATAAGTTTATTTATATTGAAAGTATCTATGGATAACTCATATTGCATTCAATCGTTCAATAGATGTATACTATCAAAATGTACGGGGCTTAAAAACAAAAACTCTTGATTTATCTCACAATATATCCATTCATAGCTATGATGTAATAGTGCTTACAGAGACTTGGTTACATAGTGGCGTCTATGACTCTGAGATCTTCGATGACAGGTACATTGTCTACAGACGTGACCGGGAGACTACTAGATATAGGAGCCGAAAAGACGGTGGAGGGGTGTTAATATCGGTGTTAAAGCACCTTAAGTCTCAGAGATTTAATTGCTTTGAATCCGAACTCGAGGATTTATGGGTAAGTCTTGATTTAAAAAATAACGGTAAGGATATTATATATATTGGCGCAGTATACTTACCACCACCAGTACATCACGAAACATTATCACTGTATACCAAGAATGTTGACCATGTTACAGCAAAAAATAAAAATATGATAATATTAGGCGACTTTAATCTCAGCGATGTTACCTGGACATCAAAAGATAATTATTTATACCCGGAATTTAACCAATCAAAACGTAACGCAGTACTCGCGGAGTTTTTATCTCTGAGTGCATTGTACCAGTATAATAATATTTTGAACAATAAATCTAAAACTCTAGATCTCATATTAAGTAATGCTCCTGTAGAAAAATTACGCCGCTGTATGTTCAATTTATCGAGAGAAGATCCATTACACCCGCCCTTACAGTTTAATATACCTTTACTACCGGATTGTCAACTTGAAGCTAAACCTTTGCTTAAACCTGATTTTTATCGAGCGGACTACGAAAACGTCATAAATAATCTACTATCAATAGAATGGGAGAATAAACTAGATACATGCTATTCAGTTGATGACATGGTTGACATCTTTTATGATATATTACATCGCGTTATACTTCTTACTATTCCGTTAAAACAGTCAAATGTTAAAAAATACCCGCCATGGTACAACCGAGACCTCATTCGTTTTTTTAAAGAAAAGTATAAATACCATGTTCGCTATAAAAAATATAAAAACCCACTGGATTTAATATCCTTTGAAAGGTTAAGGGACGACTGCAACATGCTTCGAACTTCATGTTATAAAACCTATATTTCAAAAATGGATAGATAATAGAGAGTGGCATTACAAAAAATCCCAAGATTTTTTGGTCTTTCATAAAGGGTAAAAGAAAAACTAGCAGTACATATCCAGCTCAAATGTATCTTAGAAATAAAGTAGCTACGAACGGTATAGATATATGTAACTTATTTAAAGAAAACTTCGCTGCGAATTTTAATGCACCATCGGGTAGTCCAAGTCTCTCAAACCGTAACAGAGAGAACACAATAGGAACATCAGCGATTCATAACGAAGAAATATATTGTAGTCTTAAGTCACTAGATGAAACGAAGGGGTCAGGTTGTGACGGCATCCCGCCCGTTTTTATAAAACGCTGTGCAAAGGCACTAGTTACTCCACTTAAAATCATTTTTAATAAATCTGTGCTAGAAGGAACATTCCCTACGAAGTGGAAAGAAGCTCTAGTTATCCCTATATTTAAATCTGGAGAAAAGCATCTAATTACGAACTATAGACCAATATCTATTCTGGTCTCATTTGGCAAGATATTCGAGAAACTTATAAGCGAACGTTTGGAATGGGACTTAAAAAAACATATAACGGATTATCAACACGGCTTTGTAAAATCGAGGTCCACAAATACAAATCTTCTTTGTTTTACATCCATGATATCAAAATACCTCGACAAACGTATACCTGTAGACGCAATTTACACAGACTTCAGTAAGGCATTTGATAAAATGGACCACAGTCGCCTTATTGCAAAATTGAGTAATCTTGGTATAGACGGTGCTTTGCTCAAGTTGCTGGAGTCATACTTGGAAAATAGGACATCGAAAGTGGTTGTCAATGGTTACTGTTCTTCCAACTATGTAGCAACGTCTGGTATTCCGCAGGGCTCGCATCTTGGGCCAATTTTGTTCAATGCCTTTATTAATGACATTGTCAAGTGTTTCAAAAACTCAAGTTTTTTCTTATTTGCCGACGACCTTAAGATTGTGATGCCTGTTCAAAGCGATGACGACCCAAGAAAATTACAGGATGATATACATAACTTAACGAATTGGTGCAAAGAAAATAAAATGATATTAAATGTAAATAAATGTTTCTATGTCCAATTTACACGAAATAAACGTGCAGCTAATAATGCTTACTACATTGACGGCACTCAAGTACGAAACGTAACCGTGATTCGTGATTTAGGCGTCCAAATAGACTGTACACTAAAGTTCGATGTGCATATACTAGACATTGTTGCTCGAGGTTTCAGAGTGCTGGGTTTTATTATTCGCAACTGTAGAGACTTTAAGAACTCCTCCACAAAGATAAGAATTTTTAATACCTTGGTTCGTCCGATACTGCAGTACGGTTCCATTATATGGAATCCACACTACGAGGTTTACAGAAAACGTCTAGAAAATGTTCAAAAGCGGTTCTTATATCACCTATGTTACGGAGACCATATAGCCAAAAAATGCATTAGCTACGCCGAAAGACTGAAACACTATAAAATTCAATCGCTTGCGAGCCGTAGGGAGAAACTAGACTGTCTTTTCCTCCACAAAATGTTTAACGGGTCTATAGACTGCAGTCAGCTATTGAGCACATTGCACATAAGAATCCCCGCTCGACTGCCTAGGAAGAATACATATAGTTTATTCGATGTACCAACTTCCCATACAAATCTAGGTCATTATGCTGCGGTACCAAGGCTCTGTAGGCAATATAACAATCTGTCAAAGGCAACAGAAATTGACATCTGTGATCCCTTAACCAAATTTAAGAAGTGTCTGGACAGAATATTTAATTATTAAATGTTAAGTTATCTGTAATTATTATATGTACTTTTGGGTTTTGTCATTGTTTCACATTGTTTATATTATTATATAACTTATATTTTATTGTATAGGTTTATAGTCCACAATTTATCTAAGATAAAATATCCAAATTGTCTTGTGTTTAAGTAACTATCCAATATGTTTTAATTAGGTAACTTAGTTTAAAAAATATAATATTTGCATGCTGTGGTTTCCTATAACTGAAGGATTACACTTGTCTTATAGTTAAGTGATTTTATCCGTGTAATCTGTAGTGTATATTCTTTGTTGGAAATCCCCAATAAATAAATAAATAAAAATAAAATAAAAACCCTATGATGATGCAGATCGAACAATGGACTAACGTCATTTAAAAAAACTAAATCGTTTTAAACCTAATTGCATGTTTTTTGTTCCGACCGAAGTTTCGAATAGATATGTTGATAATAAACCTATTTGTTTGTGTAGGCAATCATGTGGGCTTACTAGAAGTATTGAAGTAAAGTTACAAATTTATACATTACTAGGTTATGTTTGTGATTCAGTCCGTATGGGCTTTACTTGTTAAGTGATTTTTATTATTTTTGTCAACTAAATTGCGAACTATTTTGTGTTAGAAAAACTAAAACGTTAATATCTTCAACATTAACATTTTTGAATTTGGGAGTTCTTTTTAAATGTTTTCATTTGTATAAACTTGATAGGTATGATATTTATATGTAATTAGTTAGCTCAGTCAGAAACATAAGTAGCTGAACATTTAACAAAAACATAAAAGTGATTTTCGACTTAAAATTGAATAATTCTATATTACACTGTGATTTATAGCAACTTTTACATTTTGGTTTAATCTCTCATTTGCAGGTAACTTGCAACACTTAGCTGGGCCGACGCCATTTACGTATGTCGGCAGTGCATTGTCACCATTCCCGACAGCCGATACTACTGGTAAATATATTGTTTAGTAATATTATCATTCCTGTATACATTTATTAATTTTATTAACGTTTTATTGTCAAGCTTACACTTGACTAATATTCTAGAGTATAGTTACAATGTTTAATGAATGTTGCTTAACAAGCTTCCACAAATATTTTTTTATTTATGTAGTTAATAATTTAATAGATACAAATAAATAAAAAAAATAGAAAGTAATATAAAGAGACAAAAACCAAAAGTACAAATTATAACATTGAGAATTGCATTCAATTTATACTATATCTACAATAATTACAATAACATTTTATTAATTATGGAAAAGATTTGCGTTAATAAATAAATAAATAATACATAAATAAATAAATAGCAGTATCAGGCAAACACAAATATAATATAGGTATACATAATATAGATTCCCCTTAGTTTAAGAAAGTTTGGGCCATAGCCCACCATTACTGGTGCAGTGCGGGTTGGCAGGTTCCACATAACTTCGAGAAAATTATGGAGACAGTCTCAAAACTGCAGGTTTCAGCAAGATGTTTTACTTTATAGTATCTTATATAGAAAATCGTATATTGAGCAATACTTCAATATTTAATACGCACATAACTTTGCAAAGTCAGCGGAACTAGGCTATATAGTAATATTATATACGAGCCCCAATGCAAAAATGTTCGTCTACTAAGAAAATTGAATGTAACCATGTATTGTAAGTGTAATATAGATAAGTAATGTCGGTTTAATGAGTCTAACAAATAAAAATGAGATTAGTAAATTAAATTAAGTTTATTTACTGTGAAGTACTCAAATAAAATATTTTGTCGTTACAAAAAAAATATGAATTCTTCCATCAATTATAACTCATAACAGTTCGGCTATCGCAGTTGAACACGCAAAACAGTTCGTCTACCACTTGGTTGTATCTCCTTTACTATCAATAACGGATTTAATCCTAAGTGGCATCGTCGCTACTAACTGTTCACATTCTTCTGGAGTTGTTGAATCCCAAACAGTCTTAATTTTCTCCTTTAAATCTTTTTTTGACCTTGATGGATTTTTTCGTAACATCTTCATTTTCCACCACATTGTCTCAATAGGAGACAAATCTGGACTGTTTGACGGCCACTCCATTGTAGGTATTTGTTTAGAGGTGAACCAAGCCTTTGTTGTCCTTGCAGTATGACAGGAAGCACCATCTTGTTGAAAAACATAGGCATTTTGATGTTTCAAAATCGGAATGGACGGCAATAAACTCGTTTCTAAAATGTTTTGGTATTTTACTGCATTAACAGTCTCGTCTACAAATTGCAGGCGACCCACACCTTGTGCTGACATGCAGCCCCATATCATTACAGACGCAGAGAACTTCACTTTTCTCTTGATACAGTCTTGGTGAAATGCTTCATCTTTATTTCGGATAACTTTTTTTCGTACATCACCGACAGTCACCTCGAACTTGGACTCGTCACTCCATTTAAGTGATCACGAGCGAATTTTAACCTTTTCTTTTTCTGAAGTAATGTGAGTAAGGGTTTCTCTTTAGCCGTGTAAAAGCCGTAACCCATTCTCTTCAGGACTCTTTTACAAGTATCGACCGAGACATCTTTTTTAATCATATCACGCCTTTGTACGGTAAGCTCTCCTGCACGAGCACGACGGTTTTTCTTTATAATTTTCTTTAAAACACGGTTTTCAGCTTCACTCGTAATACGAGGGCGGCCTGATCTCTTCAAACACGAAACTGTGCCGTTATTTTTGCTATGCTGGATTATTGACTGGACAGTTGATCTTGGCAATAATAAGTCTTTGGCGATTTGGTATGCAGATTTCCCATTATCACTGCTTGAAATAATAATTTTTCGAACTTCTACCGCGATAGGTTTTCCACGACCCATATTGCTCAAAATTATTAGCGAAAATAATGAAAAAATACTTGGAACACGCCTTTTTATAGCCTTTGACATCTTAAAAACAATTGAATTCTATTTTTAAGATAATATATTTTTAAATTTTGGTGTAACAATTAAAAAAGTATATTAACATTAGGCATAGACGAACTATTTTGCATCAATTAAGCACTTGACGAATTATTTTGCGTGACCATTTAAACAGTAATTTAACTAAGATACATAATTTTAAAAAAGGATTTTATTTTCAATAGTACCAAAATAACGTTATTTATATGGAGTATTTTATTAAATAAATTGTTTACTGCTAGTGTCTTTCTAGGAACGAAGAAAGTTAAAAAGAAAAATGTGTTCTTCATAATGTGTTACTAGATGAACATTTTTGCATTGGTGCTCGTAGCATGTAATTAGTTTAATAGATAAATACAAAATATATCTCGCCTATTTTTGTCGAATTTATTTGTGAGTGATTAATTATTATATTTGACCGATTGCTTGAAAATGGTATATATTGATACGTTTATCGCACAAAAGTGATAAACGTATCGAAATATACTATTATGTAACGATGGTGATAGCATAGAGTGTTACTGCCGATTAACTGTTACGCAGTTTGGTGGGTTTTAAATGTTTGTATTCATATGTTTTGGTCGCAATAAATATGTTTTGTTATTAATATTCTCATAATTACTTAATTTTTCAATAAAAGTTATAGATTTAAGTATATAATTATTAAAAAAAACACATTTAAAAGTATGAAACTATGAAGACACCCACCAGCAGACTTATTATCTCAAACGGTGACCATTTCGTTAAAGCGTTCGCATTCGACTTGTAGTCTGATAATGACAGTGATTCACAGATAGATAGGGCTCATACTTACCATGAGATTTTATATTTTGTAAATTCAAGATCCATGCACCTGTTATAAAAAGATATCAGTCGCTAAAGTCATCGGCGCATAGGTAATAATCAGTGTGAATGAATTCTGTAGGTCCGACATGGCAGCCGCAGCCACAGGCGAGTTTGAACGCGTCGTTCAACTCGTCGGGCTTCGGCGCCGCGCCGCCCGACGCCGCCTTCCAGCTGCAGAAGCCGCCCGGCAAGCGCGGCAAGCAGTGATACTGGCCCTAGGGCTCCTCGCCCGCCCGACTACTGCCACCTGCCACCTGCCTGTCTGTAGAGGTACTTCGACCTCTCTCTGTACAGTCCTAACAAATCATTAGCTGTCCCCCACGGTTTCACTCACGTTTATAATAACTGCTGCGCTCCCGTGACTTGTCGAAGCCCACGATACTTCTGGATAACGTAGGTAGCTTTTTAACGATGAAAGAATGATTAAAAACGGTTTTTAAGTTTATACATGAAAATAAAAATCTTTTCTTTTTATAATATTAATGTAGATATTTACAAAATCAATAAATGTAATTTTGCTGTTATACCTACATTTCATTTTACCATAAGTGTTTATACTCATTTTTTAAGCGCCCCGACACATTTGATTGTTGGACTGTCTATACGTTTTGATCAGTTCATTGATATTTCTATTACTGAGTGTTTCTTAGTATAAGGAAAACCTCTCAGGGGGTGATTATACTTCTTATTATGAACAACTTTTGTTATGGGATATTGCCGAAATCGCGAAAAAAAATCAGCTGTTCCATACATTTTGTCGAGGTCAAAGTCCAATTTTGTATGAAACAGCTGTTTCTTTTTTCGCAATTTCGGCAATTTCCCAGGCCAAAAGTTGTTCATAATAACAAGTATAATCACCCCGTGAGTGGTTTTCACTATACTAAAACACATCTAATATATACATGACCACGACGATACGTATCCAGATGCGTTTAAGGCTTTGAACACTCTTTGTAGACTCTCTGAATAGGATACGTTATGCAAGATACGGAGAAATCGAAACTATCTTTTTCACACATCTTCAGCCACTGCGCCGAGTATTGTAGGTTCGATCTACACCGAACAAAAAATTGTGTTATCCACAAACAGTTGTTCCGAGCCTAGATGTTCTTTGTTTAATTTTTGTAAAATCCTCCGCGACTCATGACTATTCAAGTCCGGGATTTGTCTTCTTAATATAATTATAATCATCAATATTAGCTATTTATCTCTACTTTCCTACCTCTACAGACAAGAGTACCTAAATAAAGTTATCAAAGACTTAGCGATAACATCGCAAATTACTTTGTTGTAATATGAACTCTATGCAGTGAGTGTAAAGTTTAGTTTTAATAGTTAGCTAGTGAATATTATACCGAGTATAGGCTCATTAAATAAGCGAACATGCCATTTGGAAATGTGCATCCCTTATATAATTTGAATAGATATGGCTTTTCGAAATTGTATGTATATTTAAATATATAGTAACTGCTCGGATGACGAAACTATTTGGTTTACACGGACGCCTGATCAGTGCGATGCGCTGAGTGTTGTGGGCTCAACCCATGCGGCACAAAAGATGGTGTGCTCCAAAATAACTACTTTGAGTCTTGAGTATTCATTGTTTCAATGTTTGTAAAATCCCTCGTTACACAGGGATTGTTGTCATTTAAAAGTAATGTAACATAGTTATAAATTATACTTAAGACATGTCAACAATTTTACAGTAATCTCCAAAAGTGTTTAAAATTTTATATAATTGGTTTACAGATTTCATAGTATGTATATTACGACGAATAACCGAAATAAAATCAACATTCAGATGTAATAAGCTGAAAGCCTGACCGATATTAAGTGAGCCTAGTTTTAGCCGGCTAAACCTATGAAATGTATCATGCTATTTATATAATTGTTCCATAAATTAAAATTATCAACTGCAGCAGTAAAAAAGAAGAAATGTTTATTTATTTACGAAAGTATGTATTATCTGCTGAACATTCTGTGTGAGCTTTTACAAGAGACTAAAGTAATATTGATATTTGTGTGGGAAAGCAAGCCAGTGTCAACAACATCTCTTTTTTATTAAGACTGCGCCGAGCGTAAGACAGTTGGACTGAATGACAGAGCTCGATAATTAAAATCGGCGCGCGGCCGCCATTGTAAATTTGTATGGAGGATTTGAAGTGCCTTTTTGATAAATATGTATGTTTATGGTCAACCAAAAACTTAAATATTTAGGGCGGACAAATTGTAATATAACTATTTATGTTTCGCTTAAGCTGTAAAATAGGATAGATTTCTACTGTTATAATCTAAAAATCACATAACATGAGCTCACGTTTTTGCAGTTGTCGTGCAAATTTACGTAATTTTGTAGGCGAAAATATTAATTATTTTAAGTTTTTTACACCGAGTAATTGAGGAGCTGGCGAACAGAACCGGATTAGTCCACGAAAATAAATTTTACACGGTAGCTAAAAATCTTTTTAAATGTTTGTGTTGGATATTGGACTAGTCCGGTTTTGTATGAAAATTTACTTTTTAAAGCCGTTTTTTGCCTACTTCTAGCCGGTTTTGATTGAAAATATTAACAGGGATCGACGAAACTAGGTCAAGACATCACGATTCGAAAAAAAAACATTTTTTGAATAGTAGTGGACAAGTCCGGTTCTGTTCGCCAGCTCCTCAATTGTAAACACATTCATTGTTATGGTAAATGTATATATTATTTTTGTATTAAACAAAAAATGTTGATTTTATCAACTTAACTGGGACCGCTTGTTTTGGCACATTTCGTTCATTGCTTCGGCGCAGTCAAGTACAATCAACGCCATAAGTAGCTATGTATTTTATAATTTTCTACTAGTATCTTACGAATGAAAAATGTCTTAATTATAATTCTACTAGATTTTACCCGCGGCTTCGCTCGCGTTAACACAGGTTTTGTCAATAAATTTCTATACTTTCTGTGTGTATCCCTATGTCCTTTTCTGTACCACTGACGTGTATGCGAAATTTCATGATGATCGATCGAGTACTTAAAGCGTGAAAGCATAACAAACAAACTCACATTATAATAATATCAGCCCAGTATTAGGCTGCCTGTCCATTGAAGCGGAGCGAGGCTGCGGAGCAAAGAAACGGAGAAATATTAAACCAATAGGATTGCATACTGGAGCGGAGCGAAGATTTTATGCAATCCTATTGGTTAATATTTCTCCGTTTCTTCGCTCCGCAGCCTCGCTCCGCTTCAATGGACAGGCAGCCTTAAACTGTCCCACTGTTGGGCACGGGCCTCACCTCAGTGTTAGATAGGATTATAATAAATTGTGATTAAAATAACAATCCTTTAAGTATATATTACTGCTGTAGAATATTAGTAATTATCATTGTTGCGAATGAAGTAATTCAAAATCACATAACGATATATCGCCTTATGTCGCTGTCTGTATCATATTTACATATCGAGTTCTGTTATTACTGAAACGTTTTCTATTGTATTAAATGTAACCAGCAGGTTGTCATAATGGTAAGCTAGCGCGCTCAATGCTCTATAGGACTGCCATTCAACTGAGAATATGTTGAAATGCGTTTAGCTGCGCATTACGCGTCAACTTCAAGATTTAAATACAGGGTCAACAGAAACGTATTAATATGCAACATTTATTTTTATAAGTTATTTAGCAGACCCGGCAAACATTGTTCTGTCATATAAATAAAATCTAGAAAACAACACACATAGCGGCATGACTTGATGACCTAATGTAGGTACATAAAAAGTTTAATAAAAATAGGTGGAGCCGTTTGGGGGAACTGCGCCCACAAACACCGTGACAAGAGGTTTTTATTTATGTGTATAGATATATTTGTCGACATATTAATACGTTATCGCCGTCTATGAAAAAAGCCTCGTTTCAGGTAAGGTGGGTTCGATTCCCACATGGAACATAGGTTTGTGTGGTCCACAAATATTTGTCCCGACTCTGGGTGTTCTGTGTCCGTTGTTTGAATGTACAATCAACATTTTATGATTTTGCCAAGCAAGTTGACCTCGTAATTAGTAGTGGGATAAGCTATTATATGTAGATCAATAAAAATAATATAGTAATATTTATACACTAATAAAATTAATGGAAAATGCAATTTAGCATTCTTTTCAATTTTTCTGCACGGTGTGTGAAGTTGATTTTGAATGCGATTCATCTGTATAATTACATTGAACGAATACAATCGAATACACAACATTTATGGATCATACAATGTAAGTACCTACTTATTTGGTATGGTCAAGGACGCAGCGCAAAATCTTATTACATATTCGAATGCGATTGTGCACATCACTAGTGTGACACTATTCTTAGTTGACATGCCTATGGCGAACGCTTATACTCAATATTTCATTATGATTTTCACTATATTTATTGTGTAATACGGTGAAATCGAACACAGTAATGCCCCATTATTGACCCCACCATACGAATTAATGAAACAATAACAAGTCGTGATCAATCGACTGATTAATCGTACTGTTGGCATAGTGCTGTATGTAGTAAACTCACGCCATTGCCAGTACCATTACGTCGAGCGTTGTAGATTTGTGGTGATGTCACACAGGCTAAAAAGTTTTGTGATATACAGGTAGTTGTTTCGAATGTGTATGTTATTTGTGTCTGTTGCTACAAGGTTACAAAAGTCTTTCGCGTACCACAAATGTTTCATTATTGTCTTTAAAAAGCAATATATTTAAATGTATAATGATAAATATTGACCGTGTAGCTATCGTCATTGTCAGAGTGTAATAACACCATTATATGTAGGTACCTACTGTAATTATTATTTAACTTGTCGTTATAATTTTATAGCTACAGGTAATTATTGTTCGTTGACTGTTGATAATTTTCATATAAACTGTTTTCCTACATAAAGTTGTTAATTAGTAATAGGGTAAACTATACAATGATTGGCACCTTAAGGATTTTTCGCTATGATTTCTAGTTCTGAAATTAAACTATAGGTCAAAAATAATTAAATCTCACATAAAATGTTTCTATAGTATGAGTATTATTAAATAAAAATGCATTTAATTACATAGAACACATAGTTTTTATTAAAAAAATAAAAACTTCGACTTACTCCTAAAAGTACAGTTATTGGCACTATGGGTACAGTGATTAACATTTAAAATCAGTCATTGGCACTTAATATTTATAGACGTTATCGTTTATTAATTCTTAAATAAAATTAAAAAAGAACATTACATAAACGTTAATTAAAATTTGAGAATCATCAGTCTTATATAAAATAGTAAACATCACTATAAAATCTTACTTTTTTGGTATAAAATTAACATCGCTTAAAACCTAACATGAGGTAGGTAACTCGTATTGCTTAAGGACTAAGTATCAGAATTATCAGATGAATTAGGATCATCAATTGTGTGTAAGAAATCTGATAATTCTTTTTCATTGCTAAAAGTTTCCCTACGTTGCAGAACTTTCTTCATAGGCAAAGGAAGTTTAAAGTCTTCTATTTTAGTCACAGTATGAGGAAATATGATATCATTATCTAAATTACTGTGTTGTGCTGCATTACCATGATCCTTTGAGTTCTTAATCTGTATTTGTGACTCAATTATTATCTTCTTTGGACCCTGTGTAAAGCTCTTACAAACTTTATCAAAAGAATCATTTTGCTTAGGCTTAGTGTTCCGCTTGATAGATTCCTTTTTATTTTTAGTTTTTGCTTCTCTAATTCGTTTTCTTTCTTGTTTTTCGTTTTCTTTTTTTTCTTTTTCGTCTATTTTGTTTTTTTCTATTTCAAGCCATTTATTACTGGTCAATACAAATACGGGTTTATTTTCAGTTACCTTGTTACCCTTTCTGACAGGAGTCTTTGGCCATATTAAACTGCTCTTCAAATTTTCTTTTTCGGGAGTGAGATCTATTTTATTAGTCGTCATAAGAACAGATGTAGCATTATGGCCAGATATAATATTAGTTTCATTGGAGCTTTGGGGCAAATCTAATTGTCTGTCATCATACTCGTACGTATTTTCGTTTGTGTATGATACGTTACCATTGTCTTCAGTAAGGTTGAATTTGCCTAAATTGTCTTGAGAGTCGGATAGAGTAACATTTAAATTGGTCAGTTGCAATGAAATAGATTCGCTTTCTTTAATATTTTCAATGCTAGTTAAGTTATTTTGCAAATTTTGCATAAGCATGGGGTCTTTACTGCAATCTTCAGTAGAGTTTGATACAACATCAACATTTCCAATGTGTTCTAAATCTTCCAAAGTATCCTCTAATATGACCGGAATATCATCAATAGGAACCCAGGAATCGTTAATCAGAAAATATTTTTTTTGGATGTGTTCTACACCATGACCAACTGTATCTACTGATTCTGTTCTCAAATAATTGTAAACATTTACTAGGGCATTGTGAAATGGGTTCTTTATCACAGTACCCGGCTGAAGATTTTTTAAAATTGATGGTCCTACAATTTCTTGAAACTTTTTCATAGTCATGGCTTGTGTTTGATGTTCAGAATTTAATTGAAGATTCGTTGTACTGCTAGAATTTTTCCCGAGACATTTGGAAAAGTCAATAGCATTTGGATTCCATGGACAGAGTCCACAAGATTTAAAACCATTGTTCAGAACGAATAATCTAAACCATAGCGCATTCAAAAGTTCAATAATAAAGTTCTATATAGATCATAACTTGTTTATAGGCCGATAGATGGCGTTACTCTCAAAAACCACGAAATCCTGAATCGCGCTATGGTTTCGTTCACACGGAACGTATATATACCCGAGCCGTAGGCTCAATTTAGTGTGTGCTTTTGTGTGATCCTTTGTGGCACTTAATAAACACTGATGTCTACTGTCCATTAGTTCGTTTTATTTAATACATCAATTCACCAGCTTAGTTCATCCGTTAAGACGCCGAGTCAGGTACTTAACATATTGGTCCTTCGAGCCGGATAAGACAGACATCCTTTTTGTAAAAGCGTGCCTTCGCTGGTCCGCTACCCCCCGTGATACTCGCAGTGGATCGCTGCAGAAGAGTACACGGACCCCGCACAAGGCTGCTTGCTGCGCCCTACGTTGGTGAGCGAGCTCGGCCAAGGCGGATAGTTCACGGTGTCGCCACAGAGGGCGCCAAATACAGTTCAACGTCCAGCTGAGACGTATGCGGTACAAGGAGAGGCCAAAGAGGACATCAATTTTAGTACAACAAGCAGCCACTGGAGGCGCTGTTAGCAGTTCAACGGGGTGTCATAGAGGGCGCCACTGGCAGGTCAACAAACACTGGTTTGAGTGAAGTGCAACTGTGAGTACAATATTTTCCAACCATTATAAGTGCAAATAATCAACAAACAATCTTTCAAGTAGTCAAGCAATTTTGAACTCTATTTACAGCAAGATTTTAACTTAGCAAATTTGCAAGATATTTGGGACTTCTATTATTTTGTGCTATATTTTTAGACTTGGAAAATTTTAATAATTAGAACTTGTTAAATTTTAAGGTGTGCATGTTAGTATTAAGGACTTAGTATAATTTATGAAAAACGGGGGAACGAGGAATCTATGCCCGATTTCTACTAGAAGTTTTATGTTTCCAAAACACTTGTAAAACTTTTTGGTATTTTTATGGACTTGTAATATTTTAGATAAGTGTTTGGAACATAGAAAAATTTAATGATTTTAACCTTTTGTTCCTTTTGTCATTTTAACTTTTTATTCTGTGTACATTTTTGGGTCTTATCTCTTTTGAGTGTTACGTTTGACTGTTTAGTTTATTTATATTGTTTTTGTTTACATATTTTAGGTCAAGTGTTTTAAAACTATTCTGAAGTAGTGCATATTTTATATTGCTACATTTATAAACATAAATATTTAAAATGGAAGGCATAATTAATGTTTTGAGAGATCAACAAAATGTTATAACAAAGGGATTAACTAACTTTAAAAAATGCGGAAAGGATAGATTAACTATAGAATACATAGAAACTAAACAAGAATTATTAGAAAAAGACTGGTCATTATTTAAAGAAACTAATACTAAATTATACGAGCGTTTTAAAACCGAAGATATAGATAAAGAAGTTGTTGATATTTACGACACAACTGAGGAAACTTATATTATTTATAAAAGTTTGATGAAAACAACACTTAATAAAATTCGACCAACAAAAGGTGTGGTACAATCAAGTGAAAATTATGGTTCTAGTTCACCAAAATCAGGTAATTCTTTTGTAAAATTACCTAAGATCTCCATTCCAACCTTTTCGGGTAAATATAGCGAATGGACGACATTTTATGACCTTTTCACTTCTCTGGTTCATAAAAATAGTGCTTTAGATAATGTGCAAAAGCTTCATTATTTAAAAGGTCACCTTTCGGGCGAAGCTGAGCAATTAATACGGCATATCCCAATAACCGATGCCAACTATGTACAATGCTGGGCTCAGTTAGAAAAACGTTACAGTAACAAGAAGTATTTAACCAATTGTATTTTGAAGAGGTTGTTTGGGCAAAAGCGTATGCTTGTGGAATCAGCTACAGCTTTGAAAGATTTAATTGATACTACATGTGATTGTCTGAACGCATTAAAGAATCTAGACATTAATGTGAGCACATGGGATGTCATCATCATACATATCGTAACATTTAAATTAGATAATGAAACCCGTAAACAATGGGAGTTAAGTCTTGGCACCAGCGATGCCAATAATGACTTACCAACTTTTAACCAGTTTAAACAATTTATAGAAAATCGTTTCCGCGCATTGGAATGTTTAGAGCCAACAAAGACTATGGCTCACCAGGTCAATAAGCATAATAATAGTTCACCAGGTCATAGTTCAAAGGCAATGTTAGCCACTAGCTCATCACATATAAGATGTGAATATTGTTCCGAAGGTCACAAACTTTGCTTTTGCAAAAAGTTTACCAAACAGCCCGTCGAGCAAAGACGAGCGTTTGTTCTAAAAAATAATATTTGTTTTAATTGTATGGGCAGTAATCACACTGTATATGATTGTAAGAAGCCCACCACTTGTCGAGTATGTCATAAACGACATCACTCACTGCTACATCTTTATCCTACCTCTAATGTAGGGCAAACCGATCTGTCCAAGCCGGCTATTGATAGTACTAGTTCTGACACTAGTGCTACTCCAATAGTTACGTGCTTGGCCACGGGAAAGGTCCCTAAGCCCAGACAGGTCTTATTAGCCACTGCGCTAATAAGAGCCGAGTCAAGAACTGGTCAGTATCAAACAGTTAGAGCCTTACTTGACCAGGGTTCGCAGGGTTGTTTCATCACTGAAGCAACAGTTCAATTCCTTAGACTGAAAAAGTTCCCAGTCAAGGGACTTATTTCGGGTTTAGGAAACAATAGTTCAACCATAGCAAAGTATATGGTACATTTAAAAATTCAATCACGATTAGAGCCTGATTTCAAAGTTCAATTAAATGCCTATGTATTGAGCAAAATTACGTCTTCCTTACCTGAACACAAAATAGCAACAACATTAGATTGGGTTGGCGTTACAGACCTGCAGCTTGCCGATCCATCATTTGGTATGCCAAACAAAATTGATGTGTTGTTAGGCGCTGAGGTCTACAGTAACATCCTTAAGGAAGGTTTAATGAAGAACAGTTCTGGTACACTGGTTGCACAGAACACAAGTTTAGGGTGGATTCTGTCAGGCGCAGTCTACGCAGAAGACAATCAGAGAACAACTACGATTTCTGTAATGCACGCTCATATAAGTGAAGATGAAATGTTGAGAAAATTCTGGGAAATAGAAGAACATAAGAATACAAAGAAAATATTTACACCTGAAGAGAAGAAATGTGAAGACCTTTATACTGCCACAACTAGAAGAGATGCTGATGGAAGATATATTGTGAGGTTACCATTTAAAGAAGAACACCCGTCTTGTCACTTTGCCAATTCACGTTCTATTGCTGAAAAAAGATTTAGGACATTAGAGAAGAAACTACAGAACAACACAGATCTAAAGGAAAAATACGCACAAGTAATAGAAGAATACTTACATCTAGGACACATGCAGCTAGTAAAAACAGACGAGGACAACAAAGAAAGCGGTATCTACTTACCTCACCACGCAGTTATTCGCGACGATAAAACCACCACAAAGGTGCGGGTCGTCTTCAACGCCTCTGAGAAGTATGGCAACGGACTATCGTTGAATGATAAGTTGATGATCGGTCCAACACTACAGTCTGACTTAAGACACACAGTGCTGCGTTGGCGAGTTCATTGTATCGCGCTTGTTGCTGATATTATAAAAATGTATCGACAAGTCAGAGTAGCTGAGCAGGATGTTAAGTTTCAACGTATATTATGGCGAGACAGTCCTGAGAAACAGATCAAGGATTACGAGCTTGTCACTGTTACCTTTGGCACTGCCTCTGCACCTTACCAAGCCGTAAGAACCTTACACCAACTTGCCCACGACGAAGGGGAGAGCTTCCCACAAGCTAGAGACAAAGTACTCAACAGTTTCTACATGGACGATCTCATGACAGGATGCTCTAGCGTAGAGGCAGGCATAGAAACATATAAGCAAATGACAGAATTATTAGGTAAGGGCGGATTTAAGTTACAAAAATGGAACAGCAATAATCTAGAGTTAATTGGAAAAATAAATAAATTAGAAACAAATACTGAAGAACAAATAGAACAAACTAGGACAAATAAGGACAATCCGGATATGAATCAATTAATGCAGGATACAGGAAATAGGTCACAATATAACGAACAAAACAATTTAGAAAATAGAGAACAAAAGGAAGTAGAAATAAAATTAGACAGTACTATTAAAATCTTAGGACTTACCTGGAATCGCTACGATGACACTTTTCAGTACTCGGTAAATATTTCACCTCTAACAATCACCTCTGTAACTAAAAGGTCCATACTATCGGATATAGCTCGTCTGTTCGACCCACTGGGTTGGTTAGCACCTAGTGTGGTTATGGCGAAGGTATTCATCCAAAAGTTATGGCTCGTAGGTGTAGGTTGGGATGATGTGCCACCAACTGAACTAGTACAAGAGTGGATAGCTTACCGTAACGAACTGTCACATCTTACCAAAGTGCGGATACCTCGTTGGCTTAGAACTAATTCAACCGATAAGATTGAACTGCATGGTTTTAGTGACGCCTCCAAATCAGCCTATTCAGCAGTCATTTATTTACGACGCGTTGACTCGAAAGGCGAAGTTCATGTGTCATTGGTAGTTGCGAAAACCAGAGTTGCTCCTATTAAGCAAATCAGTATTCCCCGCCTGGAGTTATGCGGCGCAGTTCTTCTGTCACAACTTTTAGTTGAAACAGCTGAAGTCTTAAATATAACCAAGGACAAGATAAGAGCCTGGACTGACTCCACAGTAGTGTTGGCTTGGATAAACAGCCACCCAAGTAAATGGAAGACGTTTGTAGCAAATAGGACGTCCGAGATATTGACTGCCACGAATTCGTCTCAGTGGTGCCATGTCTCGACCAAAGACAACCCAGCAGACTGTGCCTCCAGAGGAATACTCCCAAGCGCTCTTTTAAATAATGATATGTGGTTTTCGGGACCATCATTTCTCAAAAACAGAACAATTATATACAACAGGTCAAATCAGTACAACATAGATCTAGAGGCGTCTGTGAAAACTCATTTAGCAGTAGTTCCAGACCCTCCCTTTTTTGAAAAATATTCGAATTTATTAAAATTAGTTAGAATCGTTGCTTATTGCCGGAGATTTTTAAAAGAAAATGAAAAATATAAATCAAACTATTTACAAAAGGTAGAATTAGATGCAGCTCTCAAATGTTGCATAAAAGTAGTTCAAAAGGAAACATTTTCTCAAGAATATGAACAATTACAATCTAAAGGCTATTTACAATTAAAATCAAGTACAATAAAATCATTATGTCCCTACATTGATAATAAGGGTGTAATGAGAGTAAGAGGCAGACTTGAGAAATCTCTGTTCAGCGAACAGGCAAAACATCCGATTATTCTACCTCGCTCTTGTCATTTAACTAAGCTCATCATAGCGGATGCCCACTGTAAAACACTACATGGTGGCCCGCAAGTCATGATGAACTATTTAAGGTCAGCCTATTGGATAATAGGTGTTAGAACACTTGTCAAGCATCACGTGCATAGATGCGTCATATGTGCTAGGTATAGAGCCAACATTAAAAACCAGTTCATGGGCTCTCTGCCTGCTGTACGTTGCACACCTGCTAGACCATTTTTACACAGCGGTGTTGATTACGCGGGTCCAATTAATATTAGGACAACAAAAGGTCGAGGGCATCGTTCATATAAAGGCTACATATGTCTTTTTGTATGTATGGCCACTCGCGCTATACATTTAGAAGTAGTCAGTGATATGACCTCACAGGCATTCTTGGCTGCTTTCAGACGTTTTGTCGCTCGTCGAGGTCACTGTTCCAAGTTGTGGAGTGACAACGGTACCACTTTTGTGGGTAGTTCAAAAGAGTTGCAGCAGTTGACGGCAACTCAACAAGAAATAGTACAGCACTTACAGATCGATGGTACTGAGTGGCACTTTCTACCACCTCATAGTCCCAACTTTGGCGGACTTTGGGAGGCAGGGGTAAAGTCCACCAAGGCCCATTTAAAACGTACCATAGGCGACGCTACACTCACATACGAGGAGCTTACCACACTTCTCAATCAAGTGGAGGCTTGTTTAAACTCGCGACCAATGAGCGTTATTAATGTTACTGATCCTGGTGAACCATTACCTTTAACCCCGGGACATTTTCTTATTGGCGAACCTTTGATTGGCGTGCCAGACGATTCCCAAGTAAGTTCGAATGTGAGCTGTTTAACTCGTTGGCAGTTCATACAAAAGATGGTACAGTCGTTTTGGAGTCGCTGGTCACAGGAATATCTCTCAAATTTAATGAACCGATACAAATGGGCTTCTCAAATTCCAGAACCAAAAATAGGAGATATAGTTCTCATTAAAGAGGATAATTTACCCCCAAGCCGGTGGCTGTTAGGTCGAATTCTTCATAAACATCCTGGTAATGATGGCATAACCCGTGTGGTCACCGTGCGCACACAATCGTCGACAGTGAAAAGGCCAACCTCAAAAATATGTATTTTGCCTGTAGTAGATTGAGGACTTATTGTTAAAAGTATATTGTATGTTTGTAATCAATTTATATATTTTTAGGTCAACGGATCAAACGCATTTAGTTTTAAAATCTAGTCAATATTTACGTTTTATCTTGTTTATTTTCAAGGAACTAAAGGTCGTTTTTGGCAGATGTTTATTGTTAAGTTTGTATTATCGATATCTTTTAATCTAAGATTCTAGTGCAATTGTATAGTAGTATGTGTTGTCTATACAGTAATCTTATTAAGCAGTACAAATAATTATACATGATTATGTAAATCTATTCAGTTCAATTAGAGAAGGACGTTCCTGCAGTATCGTCCTTGGTGGGCGGCATGTTCAGAACGAATAATCTAAACCATAGCGCATTCAAAAGTTCAATAATAAAGTTCTATATAGATCATAACTTGTTTATAGGCCGATAGATGGCGTTACTCTCAAAAACCACGAAATCCTGAATCGCGCTATGGTTTCGTTCACACGGAACGTATATATACCCGAGCCGTAGGCTCAATTTAGTGTGTGCTTTTGTGTGATCCTTTGTGGCACTTAATAAACACTGATGTCTACTGTCCATTAGTTCGTTTTATTTAATACATCAATTCACCAGCTTAGTTCATCCGTTAAGACGCCGAGTCAGGTACTTAACAACCATTGACAATGGAAGATGGTTTTATATAATTTTCTAAAGCTGCAGATAAAATGGGCCCAAAATCTATTTTGGTCAATGTTTTCGCCAAATTGTTGCGTCGCCAGTTCAAGACGCTTTTTTTCCAAGCATTTTTCATTGGTTTAAATGCGGAAACGTCTGCAGGCTGAAGTATTCTGGTAGCATTAGGATAAAGAGCTATCAAAATGATTCCCTTTTCTTTACAGGACTCACTCAAATCATAATTCATATGGCTTTTATGCCCATCCACAAATAAAATAATAGGAAACTGAATTTTGTTTTCGACGAGGTATGGATATAATACGTTGTGAATGTACTGATAAAACAAGTTTTTATTCATCCACCCGTTATCTGATAAGCCTAAGCCCCAGTGCGATGGAACTGACTGCCTGATATCGGCGCGCATTCGTTTAAGCGGGTATATTACCATGGGGGGAGTAGTTTTACCACTGGCAGAAAACGTAAACATTACAGTTAGACAAGATTTCGACTGCGCGTGATCCACTTCGTAAACATTTTTACAACCTTTCTCTGCCAATACCTTGGTGTTTTTTGGGCATAGCTGAAAATTTGTTTCGTCTCCATTATAAACACGTGAGGGGTCGCTTAATATGGCAAAATACTCATTCTCCTTTAAATACTGTTCAATTTGTTGAAACCACTGTCTAATATTAGTTTCCGAGACATTAGCGCTAGCAGATGTGACTGCTTCAGCCGTCCTATGGGTTATTTCAGGATGTCGTTTTAAAAACAGGCGATGCCAGCCTTCACCTGGTTTATTATTGACAAAGTTATTTGGTCTAGGTTTTCTCGACAAAAATTGCTCCACACTTAACAAAATATCCTCTTTACGTTTAGGAAACCCCTTTCTACTGGATGAAATAAGCCATTCCACTAACGTTTTCTCTTCTTCTGCTGTCAGAATTGTAGTAGGCCCTGGCCTAGACTTAACAAATTTTGAGCAAAGTCTAAATTGTAACGTAGGACGTGGCACACCAAACTTTAATGCCGCAGTTTTTTTAGGCATTCCATTGTTGACTGCCTCAATAGCTTTTAATACATCTTCCTCCGTGTATTTTTTTGAATAATTACAGCCTTCCTTTACTTTTGGCATGGTGCATTAGTCTGAAACCGTAAACCAGCAGTGAATCATTCATTGGCATTAACCAAATGTACAAATGTTGGCATACTATAAGCAATTGTAGTGATTGGCATTAGAGATTTTTTAGTAATTGGCTCCTGCCTAGTACAGTGATTGGCAGTGCCAAAAATTGAAATGCATGTGAGTTTCCAAAAAATTTAAACGATTTTGCGTACATTAACTGAATTTGAAGACTTTGGCTACTTTACTTTAACTCAAAAATACCATAACTGCAATTTAATTATTGGCATAGGTGCCAATGAATTATACATTAGTGCAAATGAATATACCAGTTATTGGCACCTATTTATTTGAGGTTATAATCGAGAAAATGTTATTTAAAACACATAAAACTTAAGTTTAACTAATGTCTCATCGTATTTCATCAAAATATAACACAATCTCATAGTAAATTAGCAAGTAAGAAGCGTTTAAAATTACCTTGTCTCATGTTATCTCGATCAAAATCGCACTGTCCGCCAGCACCAACACGCGTGGACGAGAAAAGACAGTATTGCTAGTGTTGCCATATAACGTTTTCTAAAACCTACCTTTGAATTCAAATAATGTTGCCTTAAGAGAACATAAAAATCAAATGGTAATAAGTGTTTTACTAGTCTAATTCTTAATATTCATCTTTAAAGTCCAAAGTGCCAATGACTGATGCAGTGCCAACAATAGTACAGCTTACCCTAAATATGATATTTTTAAGTAACTTTGAGAAATATACATTTTTATGAATACCTATATATAGTTTTTATATTGTTACGTGCTCGGTTCGAGGGACAAGAATTTAAACTATATTACCGATTAAAACACGTTTTATTCTAGCTAAATTTAAAACACCACACACTATTAAACACTTTTCCATTCTTAACTGCTTCAAACTCTGGTATTTTTGCTTCCGGTCGCTCTGATGAATTTGACCGCTTACAATTATTGTAAACTGCCTTGGCGGTGCACTGGCTCCGCTTTATATTTGGTTAAAAGTTTTACTGGAAATTTCTAGAAGCGGCTTCTACGGGATGGAGCATCCGAACATTATTCAAAATATTACGAGAAAGTGGTAGAACACTTTGCTTACTGTCAAGCTACATAGTTCAGTGAGACGTAAATAGATGGCGCTGTAATAAATTATTAATATTATTATACCATTATTATTAGAAGGCCAGCCGCTTCCTCACAATGCCGAGAGACGGCACTGGATGTAACAATACATTAAGTTCAACGTCGTAGTGATAAATTAATGAATAAAATGTTCTTTACATTTACAATGTGTCGCAGCGGTACACCGGCGGCCAGCAACAGTCATTCTGTATTTATGTTTTACCACTGTAATCAATAAATAAATTATTATTATTCCGCATTTATTAATTCTTAACCAAAAAAAAATACATTTTAAATATATAATTATAAAAAAAACATTTAAAATATAAAAATTATGGAGGCCCATCGGCCCTTACCTCATCATTGTACTGGATGCTTACATTATTAGTCATGTCATCCTCATCCTCATCCTCGCTGGTAATGTTGTGGGGCAACGATGTAACACTATTTGTTGTTACACCAGGTTGGTCGTGAATGGCACGACTCGTACGTAAACACTCTGAGCGAAGCCTATCAAGTACGTTATCATCCAGCATCCAATTGCGCTGGATAACTCGCACTTGATCCTATTTATTATTATTTCACATTTATTTACTTTTAACCAATAAAAATTACATTTTAAAATATATAATTATAAAAAAACACATTTAAGAATATAAAAATTATGGAGGCCCACCGACATCGAGACAAGGTCCAAGCTGTCGGTGGTAAGGGGTCCAGAGAGAGGAACCTCCTCACTATGCGTGCCGTATCGAGGAGGACTGCCTTCTGCATTATTATAATTATTATTATTTTTTTGTTTTATCCTCGCTCATTTCTGGGGAAATTCGCCAGAATTGCGGGCTTTTGGCCAAAACAACTCTGGTGGTGTGGTAATTAATCTAAAGATAAAAACTTTCTGACGATTCTGCATGTATTTAAGATAACTGCTTTCTGTAATAGTGTGTATGTGAGAGAATGGATGTTTAGTGTTTTTAGGCTTGTATGGAGTGTTTTAGGTATGGCGCCTGTGCTGGATATGATTATGGGGATGGTCTTGACCATATGAACTCGCCATTGGGTTTTGAGTTCAATAGTCAAATCTGTGTACTTGGAAAGTTTGTTAGTATGAGTAGAACTTAAGTAGCCATACCCAACACACACAGTGTTGGGTATGGCTACATCAATGAGATATACAACTTTATTTTCCTTGTCGTGTAGTGTGATGTCCGGTCTATTATGATGTATTGTTGTGTCTGTGAATATTGTCCCAGTACATTTTTAAGTTTGGTGAGTCTAATATAATTTGAGGTGTGTATTTGTAATATGGTGTTTTTTCGGATAGTAGTTTGTGTTTGTAGGCAAGTGTTTGGTGTATGATAGCTGCTACCTGGTCGTGTCTGTGCTTATAGTCTGTTTGTGTGATTGATGAGTATGCGCCTGTGATGTGTTGAATTGTTTCAGGTAGTTTGTGACAATGCCGACAATGATCGCTAGTTAAACTGCTGTCTCGAATGATGTACTTTCTGTAATTTTTTGTGTCTATTACCTGGTCTTGGATCGCTAGCATAAAGCCTTCTGTTTCAGGAAATAGCTCGCCTCGCTTTAGCCATGCGTTTGACGTTATCTTGTCAACATTAGTGCTATTTAAGTCGAGCCGATAACGACCATGTAGAGATTTTTGAGTCCACATATCTATTTTTTGTTGTTTAGTTATTGTGTTCATTTGTTTAGTCTGATCAGTGAGAAAGAGTGGTGTGAATGTATCTGCCTGACATATAGCGTTGTGTAGTTGTGAATGGGGTGAACGGTTGTGGAAGAATGTCCTGAGTAGTGTGATCTGTTTGTTGTGAAGGTTTGTGATGTCGATGAGGCCTCGACTCACTCTTAGGTAAAGTTAATCTTTGTATACAAGCTCTGGGGTGATGTTTCCTATGTTTAGGTGAAAAACAGCGCCAGCACTCTAGGCAAATGTACCCCCGCACACCTGAGGTGCTCAATGCTGAGACCGTCGTGACCCGGAGACTTTCCCTTGGCCATTTTTTGAATTACTTCAGCTACATTCTTGGCAGAGAAACGGATCGGCTCATAATCACGACTAGCCTCATCATCTATCACCCCCTGGGCCGGCCCAAGTGGAGATGATACCATAAATCGATCTTTAAACATGCGGGCTATTTCCTCCGGCGAACCACATTCCCCCACACTCACAGGGCGGCCCGGTCCAACCTTCAGCTTATTGGTTGACTTCCAGAACTCAGAAAAATTTTTAGGCGCTTGGTGCGTCGCTAATATGTCCATCTTAATCTGATCCTGGTGATTTTGGCATCATTTGAGCCTACCCCTAAATATTTTCTGACTCCGTCGCATGTCTTCCCAAATTCTACCAGATTTTGGTTTATTATAAAACAGCCACGTCTGATACTTAGACCGAGTCTCCCCATAAGCACCCCGAACGTGTTTGTGCCAACCTGCCACTTGTCTCACCTTTTGGGGTTGCTTGTCGTCCCAGGCCTGCACAGCAGCCCCTGACAAGGTATTTACAATATTGCCATACATACGATCTAGAGCACGTCTATGTTCTACAATATGACACATACTATCACCACACTTCTCAAACAACTCGGGATAGTGGATATTCCTCAGCTCCTTGTTACATAGATCCCGATACCTATCTATTTCCACCTTATCACGCTCCCGCCACAAAACTTTATTCCGTGCTTTAGTTTCCTGCGCCAATTTTGGCACTATGATATTTAAATCGCACTCAACTATTAAGGGTAGATGATCCGACCAATAGGTATCGAGATCCACGATGACATTTGTTACAGTGTGCCACGCTGACTTCGTAACGATACAGTGATCCAGCCATCGCTGACTGCCATTTATGTCACTGACATAAGTAAAAACATCCGAGTCAATACTTAATTTTTCTACATCAGCGCATATCCACTGATGATCACGACAGTGGTTACATAGCTCAGACCAAAACGGCTGATGTGGGTGAGAATTAGTCTCCTAACATGAATATTGTTTCAATGTCATTGTTATCCACGATGGCACTGATTTCACCTAAACAATTTGTGTATTCTAGGAGATTTTCTGAGTTATCCGTCGGCATGTAGACACTAAATATTATTACCGAGCGATTGTCACTTAACGTTGCTCTTATGGCCGCTAGCCTGTCACTATTACAGTTAATAACACTCACCGTTTTAAACAAACCTTTGCGCCACAAAATAGCCACCCTCCCATAAGGACGCCCTTTAAGAATACCTGCGGATGTATCTACCGCAGACTTCCCCGTGTATTCAAAGTCTTTATGTATGGTATTGAGAATGTGCAGATCATGGGGGAGGAGCCACGTCTCTTGAAGCGCTAGAACATCCGCAAGCTTACATAAATCTCGAACACTGTCTATTGACCTCTTTATCGACTTACAATTAAATGTAACAAACCTGTTTAAACACACTTGTTTCACGTCACTATCCATTACGGTTGTTGCTGAACGACACTCGAATCAGAGCTTACTTTAACTTTAAAACTTAAAAATTGTCGGAGCCTGCAGCTTTCCAATTGTGTGTTTGAGCAATTACTTTCTTTAGAAGGTCTAACTGAATATGTTCGAATTTCATTTCTGATATATCTCGCAATGTTTCTTTATCTTCTTCTATCCAGTGATTTTGTTGATGTTGTATTGGGTTTGACCAAATGTTTGACCAAAATGTATGTAATGCTTCAGAGGTAGGTAAATTAGGCTCATTTTCATGTAGGTTGTTGTGTTGTTGTGTAATCTGTCTATAAAATAATTTTTCATTATTGCAGAACTGTTTGTTTTGTATTTTCCTAATCGTAGTCTGCTTATACCTTCTTAGTCGGCTAGCTAGGGTGTTGAGTTTTTGTTTTAAGGTTTCTAGAAAGTGTGATATGTCAGTGTTTTGAGTTTCGTGTTGTGAGTGTATTTCATATAGCTGTTTTATTTTACATACGTGTTTTTCTAATGCTAGTGACCTAACACCCCTAGTATATTCAGTAAGTCTCCCAATATTTGCTCTGAGATGGCTAATCCTACCTTCTAGCCGTTTCTGCCACCAAGGTGCTCCTTGCAGTTTATTAATGACTGCATTATCTTCTAAAATTCTAGGACCGTTAAATTTGGCTGAAGTGTAAGCCACACAGTAAATAGATGTATGTAATGTTTTAAAGTCTGTATCGGTTGTTAATGTTTTTGGGAGTATGTTAGTGTTGATATGGCTAATAATAGATGACAGTTTTTTAGAATATTTTAGTTTAGGTATGTATGGTCGTGTTGTTGGATTTATTCCGATAAATATATTAAAATTTTCTAGGTACATTTCCTCTAATTGTTGACATAGCTCTATGGAAAGGCTTGGAGTATCGTGTGTTGTTTCTGTAAGATCTGGATGTTGCTCATTGGGTGTTGTTTGGTGTAGTTTGTGTAGTGTGATAATCATTGATGGCTATTAGTCCTGGTGGTGTTATAAAAGATGTAATGTTGACTTCTGTAGGTTGTGTTGTGTCTTCAAGAGTGTTAGTAGTATTTAACTTGTTTCTGACTTCCTCTTTAATTCTGTTTAATTGATCAGTGGATAAAAGTCGATTATTGACAATAGATCGACGTTGATCTGCTATTCTTTGTGCGGAAAGATGGGCCATTGAAGGACATTTAGAAATAATATCCTGATGTAGTAGTGGTCTATATGTAGTTAAATCGGTTTCAAGTTTTGTGAGTCGGTAATAACTTCTCATTATGATTTCGTTAAGGGCCTCTGTCCATCTGATTCTACGGGATTGGGTGTACTCTATGGTTGTATTTTGTTCTGATGAAATTGGTTGGTTTTGTAGTAGCACACTAATTTCTTTCTTAATTTCTAAAATTTCTTCCATTGTTAGAAAGCTACGTTGGGTAATAGCACGGCGTTGGACCCCTATTCTTTGCTTTCCTACTTCCATTTCAGGAAATTCAGCTATGAAACGTGCATGTAACGGTGTAAGGTATGTTTTCGTGTTTAGCTCAAGTTGTGTGAGGATGAAATAATGGCGCATGATGAAAATATTCATATCTCTTGTCCACGTTTTACGTATGCGCCGTCCATTACGGGCGGGTGCAGTTGCTTTGGCTAAAGCAGCCACCTGCACAACATCCATGATGGATTGAAGTGATGATGGTGATGAACTTGGCTCTTGAATATTAAGGTATGACGGTGGTGATGAAGGAATGGATGAAAATAATGATGACGTTGGTGAAACACAAGGTGAGGGTTGAATGTGTTGAACTGCAGCAGTATGAGACTGAGCAGTTTGTTGCGATACGGTGCCCACCACAGAATACGAAGGGCAGCCCGGGTTGGAAGTCCCGGAGCGGGATTCTCCATCACGATTAGCTCCGGTACCCGCCTGGGGGGGTATTATTCTATTTCTTAGACGCATCGCATTAAAATTAAGAGAGATGAGTGATGGGCAAGAGTAGAGAAGGTGCAAAAAAAATACGATTTAAATGAGAACAGGTTGAGTAAAGCAAAAAGATAAGCAAAAGATGGGAGAAAATGAAGAAGGAAAGGAAATAACTCTTAGCCTGTGACTGGACCAAAAGTTTTGGTTGTATCCCGCTTTGTCTGACCTCTCACCCTAGACCTGTCCGGTATGAGAAACTCTACCCGGCATAGCCCTAGCGCTCATTAAGGCGCGCAAGCCCCACCACGACGGCAACGTAGGGATACATCGGGGGGTTATTATTATTATTATTCTCATCGGACGGATTAGTGCCAGGGTTGACGGTGCTTTTAAATAAGGCATATATGTATGTGACAGTGACAGACAAAGTTGGAACGGTACTGAAAGTATCGAAACTCGAGTCACAATTTTTGTATTTTAAAATGCCTGCTTCTCTTTCCTACATAGTCGCCTGGAATTCTGAAAATAGTCTATTAATGTATTTCATTTTATGAAGAGTTTATGTAGTTTTGGGCTACGTTGTTTTTAATGTCAGCTCGAACAACTAATTACTTTGCACACGATTCACAAAACTAATTATGTTGCACTATGAATAATAATTGCACGCTCGCGGTTACAAATGTCTAAGACAATTTATAGAGTATTATTCTCAACGGCTGTGCAGAATGAAATTCCTTTTGAAATATAAATTTTGTTTACTTTCCCTTAAACCTTTTAAAACAATATAAATGGACTCTTTTAGCGGTGTTTGCAACAAACTGCTACTTTTGTGAGCTGATTTAATAGACTTTTAGTGGGTTTTGTTGAAAACTATCAGTCCAATGCGATAGAAGCAACGAAGGAGCTTCATATTCAATCGGAACATTATTTTTGTTCTGATATCGTTTTGGCGGTTTTTGAAACTATACTCCTCATTTATCATTATACATTTAAATATATTGCTTTTTAAAGACAAATATCAAATATTTGTGGATCGCGAAAGACTTTTGTAACATTGTAGCAACAAACACAAATAACATACACATTCGAAACAACTACCTGTATATCACAAAACTTTTTAGCTTGTGTGACATCACCACAAATCTACAACGCTCGACGTAATGGTACTGGCAATGGCGTGAGTTACTGAGTTTACTACATACACCACTATGCCAACAGTACGATTAACCAGTCGATTGATCACGACTTGTCATTGTTTCATTAATTCGTAAGGTGGGGTCAGTAATGCCCCTGTGTTTGATTTCACCGTATTATACAATAAATATAGTGAAAATCATGATGAATTATTGAGTATCAGCATTCGCCATAGGCATGTCAACTAAGAATAGGGTCACACTAGTGATATGCACAATCGCATTCGAATATGTAATATGATTTTGCGCTGCGTCCTTGACCATACAAAATAAGTACCTACTTACTATGTATGACGACACAAAAGATCCCAATGGGTCGAAGTGTCGCCGGTCTGTGCTGACTGGCCCTCATACATAAGATAAGATACTATGTATGAACTCAATGCATACTCCCATGTAAAAAAAATATTGATGAAATTAAATAATATTTTTAATAAATTTAATCGATGGATGTCGCTATCGGCACACAGATAACATTGAGTCTGAATAAAATTTTCATTAATATATTTCTAACGTAAAAACAAAGTAACCTGTGATGTAATTGAAAGTATGTATTAAGTGCTTCTCAAGACTATACAACGTTATCTCTTAAAAACTCGGGTGCAGTGACGAAATAAACAACGTACAGTGCATAAAAACGTCAACAAATCAGTGATAACAGTATTATACTGAACTTGGACTAATTCATAAAGCCCTCGATACTGAGCTACAACAGGTACATGCTTTTATATCATTGATATCGACTCCAAGCGAAATAAGTGCAAAATAAAATTCTTTAATTTTCAATGATTCAAATACAAACAAAACTTTAGTCATCACACCTGTATACTGTAAGAAGCCGCGTTTAGTACATCTAATACTACAACGTAGTTTGTAAGTGAATACCTAGATGACGCTCTGCGTGTGACGTCAGTTTTTAGATCGCGGTGTTAAGATTCTCCAGCTGCCATATATAAACTTTTTATTTTGTTTGCATAACTGTATTATTGTATAACTAATTTTTCGGTTATTAAGTTTGAAGTACAATATACCAGTCGTCAGTCGTGTTCAGAAGTGTGGTTTTATTGAAATCCGAGGACGAACACATCTCTGTTTTTTTGGGATAGGAACTTTTACATGGTCCTTCAGAGCCGAACTATCTTGTAGGCCATCCCCTCTCACTACGACTACCCCAGTTTATGATATAGCGTTCCCCTACACCAACCGTATAGGTTATATTTGGGGAGCCGCTGTACCTTCCAGTGCCCGAGAGCACCTTTCGGGACCAGTTATAGACAGGTCTTGTCCCCAAATCTCGACTCTCCACCCTAACTTCAGAGATCCGGTTCTCGTAAGCCAGCTACCTCGTGCCCAAGTGACACTACCTATTCTCCAGATAGGTTCCGGAGCAATAAAGCCGCTCACCACTCGCAACTCAGGGATTTGCTAACGAAAACCTCGCTGAAGCCGACGGAGAAGCCGCCTCCCATATCTCCAGTATGGTACCGGAGCTGTGTAAGGCACGCTCACTTCCCGACGTACATACGTACGCCTACCCAAATAGGCCTACAAGCCGGGTGTGGCCCGAGTCACTTCAGCTATGACTCTTACTTGCTGAGCAGGCAAGCGCCCGAGATGCGTTGCGGCAGTGAAACCACACTGCCACTTCGCTATCTTATCTTGTGTGGGGGCCAGTCAGTACAGACCGGCGACACTTCGACCCAGTGGGATCTTTTGTGTCGACTTCCCCAATAACGACTGCCATAGATGTTCATGGCAGTCGGGACCGACGGCTTAACGTGCTCTCCGAGGCACGGAGCAGGCGATAATTGTCTATCAATACGCACATAATTTCGAAAAGTCATATAAATTCCGAAAGTCAGAGGTGCGCGACGTGGGTTCGAACCCGAGACCCTCTGCATTGCAGTCTGTTGGTCTCTCCACTGAGCTATCGCTGCTCTGCCACTTCGTTAAAGATTTTGATTTTGCCCAGAATCATTAAATTATTAAAACACTTAGAAAATTTACGATTAAAAATACAGGACACGTAATATTTTGTTCATAAGTTAAATTATATTTGTCTTGTAAGCTTTGTTTGCTAGTATTGTAATAGCATAAACATGGAGTCACTATTGAATTTCCAGTGATTTGAGTTCAAGAATAGTAAAGGTAAATATAAATTATAGAAAGGGTCCAAAAGAAAGGCTAACGTTTAAATCTTATACAGAGACACGGTTAGAGACATTGGAACAGTTATGGTTAGAGTTTTTGTCGGGGCATAAAGAGATAATTCGCAATTACAGTGCGCGAGATTTAAAAGACTCCATATATATTATATAAAAAATGAGATATACGATACCACTGAAGAAATTTATATGGATTACAATTAAAATTCAGTTATGGCGACATAACGGTGGCTGTTAAGTCTTTTCAGGTTAAATTACCCAAAATTAATATCCCAATATTTTCCGGTAAATACTCTGAATGGTCGACGTTTCGAGACTTATTCCATTCTCTGGTACATACTAATGATAGTCTGGACGATGTTCAAAAGTTGCATTACCTAAAGGGATATTTAACGGGAGAGGCTGAACAATTACTTAGGCATATACCTATTGTAGACACTAATTATGTTAGATGTTGGAACATATTGGATGAACGTTATAATTATAAAAGATATGTATGTAATCATATTTTGCAAAGATTGTTATTATTTTATAGTCAAAAGAACATTGTAAATGAGTCTGCTAGTAACTTAAAAGATTTAATAGATACGACAAATGATTGTTTATATGCATTGAGAAATCTCGATGTAGATATAAAGGGCTGGGATGTTATCATTATATACATTCTGACTTTGAAGCTGGATCCAGAGACTAGGAGGCAATGGGAATTCAATATTAATCAGGATAGTTCATTAGATGAGCTCCCTATGTACAAACAATTCGAAGACTTTGTAACGAAACGTTATCGAGCTATTGAGTTCCTGGAACCTGGCTCCACCGTCAAACGAAGTCAGACTCATAGGGAGCCTGTAAAAAGGGCTTTATACGTAACAAATAGACAATGTGAGTTCTGCTCGGAGGAGCACAGGCTTGGATTTTGTAAGGAATTTGCTAAAGAAACCGTTGATGCTCGTCGCAAATTTGTAGAAACTAATAGATTATGTTTTATTTGTATGGGAAAAGGTCACTCTTCTAAATATTGCCAATATAAAGGACGGTACCGGGTTTGGGAAACATCATACTCTTTTACACCCGCAAGGTAATTCAGTAAATTTGGTAATGGATAATAACGATGTATCAGAAGAAGTAGAGGAATCTTCTTCAGAAGGCACAGACGAAAACATTGAACATACAGTAACTTCTTTTTTTTCAGCAGGTAAGGTATGTAGCCATGATTTGATAGCTACGGCTTTAGTCATTGCTAAGTCGAAAAGGGGAAACTACGCAGTACGTACTTTGTTGGATCAAGGATCCTAATCTTGTTTTGTAACGGAGGAGATTGTTCAGCTGCTAGGTTTAAGAAAAATACATGTGAAAGGACAGATATCAGGATTAGGAGAACAGGCGTCGACGTGTAAGGCTATGGTTGTGATAGATATAGAATCACGTTTAGACCCAAAATTTAGCATTAAGATTGAAGCATATGTATTAAAGACAATCACTGCACTATTGCCTGCTAGTAAGATCGAGTGTGTGGAATGGCCCGAGCTCCATACGTTGACACTAGCCGACCCTGGGTATCACACGCCGGGTAAAATAGATTTGCTGTTGGGAACCGGAGTGTATGGTAAAATAATACAGCCGGGTGTGAAAAAAGGTCCAGTTGGCGCACCAGTTGCGCAGGCTTCAAGTCTAGGTTGGATCCTTTCGGGAGAGATCAAGGCTGAAAGGAAATTTGGTATAATCAAAACGATGCATTGTCGCACACAGGATAATGATCTCCTGAAAAAATTTTGGGAGCTCGAATCAGAAGCAGAGTTACCTATAGACAAAATCCTGAAAGAAGATGAAAAATATTGTGTGGACCTATTTGCTAGAATGACTTACTGGGATGAAGAACCACGATATGTGGTGAAACTACCACTTAGAACCGACGAGCCAAAGGTAGCTAATTCACAAGCAATCCCTGAGAAGCGGCTATATTCACTGGAAAACAGTTTGAATAAAAATAAAATCCTGAAGGAAACGTATAGTGAAGTCATGAATGAGTACCTGTTTCTTAACCATACGGAGTTAGTACCTGAAAGGGAAAGACATAATCTAATAATTTACTTACCTCATCATGCTGTCCTTCATGAGGACAAGGATACAACCAAGTTAAGGGTAGTCTTCGACGCTTCCTGTAGGAGTTCGAATGATATGTCCTTAAATGATAATTTGCTCGTAGGACCTACATTACAATCGGACCTAAGACATCTTGTAATGAGATAGAGAATGTCTCCCATTTACTTGACAGCGGATATTGCTAAGATGTATCGACAAGTGAAGGTAAATAAATGTGATGTTGATTATCAAAGGATTCTTTGGAGAGAAAATCCATGTGCGGAAATAAAACATTATAGAATATATATAGAATTGCGTCCGCTCCTTACTTAGCAGTAAAGTTACTGCAGCAGTTGGCAAAAGATGAAGGTATCAATTATCCCTTAGCTTCGGAAAATGTAAAAACTGATTATTACATGGATGATTTATTAACAGGATGTCAGACTATAGAAGAAGGATTATAATTATACCAGGAAATGAATGGGTTACTAGCTAAAGGAAAATTTGAATTATTGAAATGGTCAAGCAATAGTAAAGAACTTATGTCAAAAATGGAACGAGGGCATCAAGTTATTAATCAAGGGTACTCAGACCAAATGGCAAAAAGCACATGCGCTGAAAATAAAAACAGAAGAAATAATTAAAATCGTCGGACTTATTTGGAACCGGAACGATGACTCCTTTCGATACGTCGTCAAGATTCCCACGTTGCAGTCACCTATAACAAAAAGAAAAATTATTTCGGATATATCACGTCTTTATGACCCAATGGGTTGGGTAGGTCTAAGCATCATACTAGCTAAAATCATAATTCAAAGGCTCTGGTTAGCAGGAACCGATTGGGATACTGAGGTACCCAATGATATATTAAATAAATGGCTTACGTATAGACAGGAGTTTAAAAATCTCTCTGAAGTAAACATACCGAGATGGGTTGGCACGAAGTTTGATGATTCGCAGGTTGAGTTGCACGGATTCTACGATGCATCTAAGATGGCATATGCAGCTGTTGTGTATATTCGCGTTGTCGACTCTGCTGGATCAGTACTCGTGCGGTTAGTATCTGCGAAAACTAAGGTAGCACCCGTGAAGCAAGTATCTATACCAAGGCTGGAACTGTGTGGTGCAGTCTTGCTGACTAAACTGATGTTAGAGATTGCAACGGTAATGAAAATTCATAAGACAAACTTATATGCATGGACTGATTCGACAGTGGTACTCGCGTGGCTTAATAGTCACCCGAGTAGATGGAAGGTGTTCGTGGCAAATCGTGTTTCAGAAATTATAACAAACCTTGACTCTCATAACTGGGCCCATGTTCCATCGAATCAGAATCTAGCGGACTGTGCGTCACGCGGGTTACGTCCGTCAGAATTAGTGAACGAAGGTTTATGGTTTAACGGTCCAGAGTTTCTGGGTCGCAGAACGTTAAAATACAAAAGGTTGAGGAATACAACAGATTTAGAGGAAATCAAGGTGCATTGTGCTATTGTGGCAGATTTTATCTGGAACCGATTTTCTTCTCTCACACGGATGATCAAGGTGATTGCATATTGTCGGCGTTTTGTAAATAACCTGAAGAAAAGGCCATCTAATGAATGAAACAGCTAGCTAGTCATAAGGCAAGATCAAGCTTATTTCTTTGAAGCAGAAATAAAAATTATAAAAAAGGGGCGAAACCTAACAAGGAGTAGTAGGCTTTGTGCATTGAATCCATTTTTTGATAAGGATGGAATATTAAGAGTTGGTGGAAGGTTGAAGGAAGCATTCGCGCTTAGACAAAAATCGAAAGCACCCCATTTTACTTCCCAAAGGGTCTAAATTGACATGCTTAATCATTGCAGAGGCTTATAAACAAACCCTTCATGGTGGTCCACAGCTGATGCTGTGTTATGTCCAAATGAAGTATTGGATATTGGGAGCTAAAGAGCTCATCAAGTCTTATTTCCGAAAATGCGTTATATGTATAAAGAATACCTCATGTACTCAAACGCAGTTAGTGGAACAATTACCCTCTGCGAGAGTGACTCCTACTCGGCCTTTTAAATGTAGCGGAATAGACTATGCCGGTCCTATACAGATACGGAAGTGCAAAGGTAGAGGTTATCAATCTCGCAAAGGGTACATATGTTTGTTCGTTTGTATGGTAACACGGGCAATTCATTTAGAAGTCATTTCTGACTATACCACTGAAGGGTTTCTACAAGCTTATCGTAGATTTGTCGCTAGACGCGGCATGTGTTCGGACCTTTGGAGTGATAACGCAACCAATTTTATCGGAGCTTCCAGTGAACTGAAACGACATGTTCAGTCCGAAAAGAAATCGATGCTAAAGGAAGTAGCTGAGATATTAGCAACCAATGGCTGCAACTGGCATTTTATTCTCGCTCGGTCGCCTAACTTTGGTGGATTATGGGAAGCTGGAATAAAATTAATTAAATATCACCTGAAGCGGGTAATTGGGCAGTCCACATTGACCTTCGAGGAGATCTCAACAGTTTTGGCACAAGTGGAAGCATGTCTAAATTCCAGGCCTTAGTCTGTTATCCCTAGTGATACGGAGGATATGATGGTGATAACCCCAGGTCATTTCCTTATTGGCGAATCGTTGGTAACGTCTCCAGATCGCAATTATGAGTTGGTTAATGTCGGGTCTTTGAGAAGATGGCAATACACGCAAAGAATGTTACAGGATTTTTGGCGACGCTGGTCACAGCAATATTTGACCAAATTTTATCATCGATTTAGATGAACATCGTAAAATTCACAACCTAAACTGGGCGATATTGTGGTGGTGAGAGCGGATGGTCTTCCTCCTTGCAGATGGCTACTTGGCAAAGTAGTAGATTGCATCCTGGCCTGGATAACATAATTAGAGTAGTAACATTAAAATTAAAAAACGGCCTGCTTAAAAGACCTACATCCAAGTTATGTATTCTCCCAGTAGAAGCAAATTAAATTAATTTTAACTTGCCATATACATAGATTTAAGTGTTTCACAATATTTTAGGTGAAGTTAGCTTTATGTTGCTATATTCTTACTGATATGTATGTAACCTCACGGTGGGCGATTTATTGTGAAGGACAAAGTTGTCCTTGGTGCGTTTAGTACACCTAATACTACATCGTAGTTTGTAAGTGAATACCTAGATGACGCTGTGCGTGTGACGTCAGATTTTAGATCGCGGTGTTAAGATTCTCCAGCTGCCATATATAAACTTTTTATTTTGTTTGCATAATTGTATTATTGTATAACTAATTGTTACGGTTATTAAGGTTGAAGTACAATATACCAGTCGTGTTCGGAAGTGTGGTTTTATTGAAATCCGAGGACGAACACATCCCTGTGCTTTTTAGGGATAGGAACTTTTCAACACCAAAAATTTGGGAATAGTGCTATCTGCAGCGATGGACCAAACAGAAAATATAACGATACGACGAGCGCATTCCGATACGAACCTAGATGGAAGTAAACTACTATATACGAATTTTATCGCGTTGTTTATTTGACAACTTTCCCCGACGTTTAGGTTGCTTTTCGGCAGCCCTGGTCTAGTTTAATTTTAATGAATAACATTCGCGTAAAAAGAAGACAATACTAGATGAAAATTTCAATAATCACACACTAGATGACACCATGCATAGCGTACCTGGTATATCAGAGGATGAGGGTATCGACATCATGCCATGTTTAATAAAAGTAATTGTTGGTGTGTTCACCAACTTTGCTACGAGTACAAATTTCTGGCTGGTATGGAAAAGTACACAACTGATTTGATAGAAAGATTTAATTGTACTAAAGAAATTGTTACAAATGTGTGTCTTATAAAATGCAATGTATACGTAATACCGCGAGTCAACTTATGCCACGTCATAGGGACGCACATGGTATGTGATATATTGTGCAACTTGCTTGTTCATATGTAACGTAGTGCTGGTCGGTCACGTTCTTAGAAACATGCTTGACCAGGGAAGTTTAATAATATAATAATAATAATTTTATTTCAGACCAATTATCCATATAGTGTTAGTATCACCTTAGCCTATTGTTAGTAATAGATAATAAATAAAATTAACTAATTAATTAATTAAAGACATGTACATCTGCACGCACATGTCTACGCGCCCAGTGCTGTATAAACGGCCCATCAATTTTTTCCGCGAGCGTTGCCAGGATATTGTTGGAACTATCCCTGACTCGCCGAAGCATTGAGGCACATCGTTTGCGCATGATGGCATAAAAGTCATCTAGCCTTTCATCCGCAAACATGCCCGAAGCGCTACAAAATCGAGGTAGTCCCAACAACATCCTTAGCGCGTTATTATACTGGACGCGCAGAGCGCTGTAAGCCTTCTGCACGTGTAAAACGACTGGCAATAAGCCCGAAAAAGAGTCAGTTTAACCTGTTTAGAGCATTTTGCAAACCTACGAGCAAGCATATTACATCGAGCAGCCAACGCTCTGCGCTCCCTATCGATATCCTGACCATCTGTAAGAGAATCCGTAACCACATGACCAAGGTATTTAAATTCAGTGACGACCTGCAGTGGAATTCCTAGTAACTTTACAGGCGGAACATTTACGGGTGTATTGTTGCGGACTTTGAACACGATTATTTTACTTTTGGTGGCGTTATACCTCAAGCCATGAGCCTCCGCATATTTCCCACAGATGGCCAGTAATTTTCTTAGACCACAAACCGATGGGCTAAGCAGCACCATATCATCGGCGTAACTGATATTATTGATCATAGTTCCATCTATAGAACAACCAACCATAGTGCTGCTCAGCTCACCAATCAGCCCGTCTATATATAAATTAAATAAACTGGGTGACGTCAAACCCCCTTGCCTTACTCCACACTCTAAACCATATGGTACAGACTGGACATCTGACCACCTAACATAATTTTTCTGGTTTTTATACCAATACTTAAATATATATATAAATTCAGTGGGTAAGTCTGTTTCATCAGACATTTTTTGCCATAATATGTCATAATTTACCAGATCAAAGGCTTTTGACAGATCTAGAAAACA
Organism: Catocala nupta; assembly: GCA_963675205.1. Taxonomy (NCBI): domain Eukaryota; kingdom Metazoa; phylum Arthropoda; class Insecta; order Lepidoptera; family Erebidae; genus Catocala; species Catocala nupta. The sequence continues at coordinate 11,816,583 of OY776094.1, forward strand.
GCCATAAACCGGTGTCTTCCTGTCTGTGTAGTACCTAACAGTCTGCTTGAGACACAGGATTACACTTTCAGTAGATAAACCGGGTCTGAAACCAAACTGCGCGTCATGTAATTTAATGTGCCTCTTCAACTGCCTCTCAAGCAGACTGTCTAGCACCTTGCCGATGACCGTAGCCAGTGAAATAGGTCTATAATTATTTTTGTCCGATGAGTCACCTGTCTTATTTTTCATAATGGGAACTACGACAGTATTTACAAGTCCATCAGGCAGGTAAGAGTGACCTAGACAATAATTAAATAAAACAGTCAGTATTCTGATCATATGCTCACCGGCGCATCTTAAATGCTTGACACTCAGACCATCGTGCCCGGGTGACTTACCTCTCTTCATATTATTCAACACGAATTTAATATCCTCGATGGAGAATCTTATATGGGAATCACCCTCACGCAGAGTCCGAATGTCGCGCACAGACGTGTTTGTAACTAGCGGTGTGGCCTTAAAGTTGTTCACGAACATGTTGGCTATATCACTATTATGTAATAGGCCATCCACGTTCGCTGGAAGACTCGTCTGGGGATTCAAAGCGTTGGTTTGTTTCCAAAATGAACTAAATTTTTTTTCATCATGCAGTGTTGCAATCATGTCCATTTTAATCTGGTTTTCATTGTTTTGACACCACTTCAACTTGTTTTTAAATTGCTGCCTCAACGCGTTCATTTCACAATAAATATCCCCCGACTTTGGTTTACCATGTAAAACCCACTTTTGAAACCCCAGCCGTGCCATAGTGTGAGCCTCATTCACATGTTTGTTCCACCCAGTTACATATCGATTCTTTTTCTTAAAACACATGCTATGACTCGAACTAGCAGCCGCTTGTAACACATAAACAATCTGCTTGTATATGCTGTCAATCAGCAGCCTATGATGGTCATTGTTACACATTTTACCATTACATTCCATTAACTCTGTAGGAAAATCAATGTCACAGAGAGCTTTATTACAATATTCAGAGTAGCTTTGTATCTGGTTAGAGTGTCTAGTTCCCCAAATGACTTTATTTGGTACTACATTTTTATTGTTATATTTGGGCACGAAAACTTTAAAGTTACAAATAATCTCTAAGGGAAAATGATCAGACCACGACACGTCATTAATTACATTTATTTTTACAATAGAACATTTAGTTACACTAGTCACGAAATAGTGATCCAACCATCTAACGCACCCGTGTGACTCACTCATGTACGTGTAGGTATCTGAATGTATACCGAGCAATTCAATGTCTGCACATATAAACTGACAATCGGAACAAAACTGTAATAATTCATTACAAAATAACTCACCAGGGTGCGCGTTGAGGTCTCCCAACACAAACACATTTTCAATACAAAACATTCCGTATATTCACTTAAGTTATTAATGTGACACACGGGCATATACACAGAAAAAATAAGAATATTTCTATTTTTAACAGTGACTCTAATCGCCGCGAGCCTTACATTATTACACTTTATCACTGAAACACTATCAAACGCACTATATCTCCATAGCAGAGCAACGCCCCCGTGGAGTCTGCCCTTCAATCCCTCCGACAACTCCGTAGCTGACACACCCGTTGCATAATGTATAACGATGTTGTTAAGTAGCGGACATAATTTAAACAATATACTTCGCAATTAGAAGATCTTTAATGCGGTTTTAGACAATTGGCAAGGTAAACACTATAGTTAGCAATTCTAGATAAGGCTTCGGTAGGTACGTGGTCCGGCGGAAGAGCACAGTGGACCACTTAACTTTGAAACGGCGGCCGGCAGAAGAGTCTCGATCTAGGCGTGCCTGAGCTTTTATTTGCCGCAGCTGAGGGGAAAGAGGCGTTCCCACTCACGTTCCCACACGCTCGCAGCCAGGGTCGGTCAACTCTTTTCTACAAAATGTTGATTGGAGGGTTGTTAGGCTCGACAGAGATAACGATAGTGGAAAACAAGGATACCTATATCATTTCTGCTGTAATGATACCACTGAAAAATATACTTAAGTTTATAAATGTTTTTATTTTAATTTATTACATACATACATTTATCACATACAATGTAAAAAACTTGGAAATAATTATGAATTATATTTTTGATAATTAAACAATAGAGCAAAGTATCTTAATCGCAGTATAAAAAAGATAATTCACCACCAATTTTGAATTTCCCGCGCTAATACAAACATGATATTTACGATAGTTTTGTGCGGGCTGCAAATAGATGGCGCAAGACGCTAAGGAAAAAATTCCTCAAAAATTTTATATGAAGTTGCTCTGTGCTCGCAGCCGCTGAGGCGCGACCGGTCCGCGTGACACCCCTCTCGTTAGGGGAGAACTTTTCCTCGGGAAAATTCAGCCTACCGAGGACTCCCTGCTCCTCCGGCAGACAGGTTCCGACCGGTACCCTGGAACAGTAGTGGAAGTGGTGTCAGTTTCAGTATTTAAAACAATTTTAATTAGATGTAAATAATCATAGAATAAAGTTTCGCAAAGAAGCTCGCCTGATGAAGGTAAACAAATCGATTAAGTAATTAGCTATATTAATAATTGCATGCGACGTAAACAAGGTGAGTCATCGACTTAGTATGTCGCTCGGTTGCGCACCGCTCGATAAAGAACACGTGTTATAATGATAATTTAATATTACACCTTAAAGATCACCGAGTAGATTCATATGGAGTTATAGGAACGACAACCACAACTATTATTGTTAGACTGCAAAAGAAAACGACAATAGCCAAGAATCAAACCTGTAGACCGACTTGGCAGTGACCTTCTAACCACTGAACCATAGGGTAAAACAAATGATATATATAGATTTCAATTAGAAATTTAGAAAGCAATAATTGTCATATTTGTGTAGCTATTTAAGTCACAATGTGTAATCTAAGAATTTTTTGAAAAATCTATAAATCTGTTATGCAACATTGCGATGAACGCCATTTAGAAGTGGTACAACTAGGAAGTATTATTCTTTGTAGTTTATGACTTGATAGTCGACAAACGACGTCGGGGAACTATCACACCTGTTATAGATATTTAGACACCAAGAATCATTAGTAGAAACTGACGGTTTTAGAGAACAATTAGAATGTTGATTACATTTATGTTGATTCTAATATTAGACTGAGACCAAGAATCAGTAGTAGTAACTGGCGGATTTAGACAACAATTCATATTTTCATTAATGTCGTTTGCAAGTAATAGTAGAAAGACATCAAGAATCATTAGCAGAAAATGGCGGACTCGGACAACTGTTAATATTTCCATCAATGTCGTTTGTAATAATAGAAATAGGTATCGAGCGAGAAAGAAAATCTAGTACCGCATCTTCTGCGAGCATTTCATCAAGATGTTTAATTAAATTCGTTGTTTATCAGGCGACATGATGCGATAAAATCTTTGAAAAATTGGAGGACAATCACCTGTATCAATAGAATGTGTAATAAGTTTTGTGCAATCGAGACCCCGCTTCTGAGAAGAAATATCGGTGAATTTAGAGATAATGTTCTCAGCGGTAGCTCTCTGATCGACTTTTAGAAGACCATATGAAACAAGGTTAGCAGACGCCCTAGGAGGTTCACGGAAGTCCTTGCTACAGCTATCGAATCTTTCGAAATTTCTGCACACAGTAATCAAGCTATGAATATCCACTACATTTGCGGTCAAAAGAGAATTAGTACAACACTGTCTAATTTTATTTAAGAGTATTTCAAGTTTATCAGATTCACTAATGGGCGTATCGAGACGAGCAAATAATCCTTGCATTTTGCAACATATAATGTTATGTTCTCGTATTCGTCTTGCGAGCGGTGTCTTATTTCTGACATCAAATTATAATTATGAGGGCTGGAATCTCGTTTCAATAACTGATATAATTGACTCCAAGAAGAAACACTATCCTTAATGCTACGAAACCAAGTCAAAGCATCATCCGAAAAGATCTCAAACGCAAAAGAAAATATTTTGCTGTCATGAATGCTCCTACTCGACATAAATTCGTTTATTCTTTGAATAATAGCACGTACACATGACTTGTTGTTGTGTTTGAATTTAGATAATTCAGAAATCAAAAAAGTTAACGCTCGTAAATAAGTTAATTAATGGAAGCGTTATGACTACTATCCATCAAGCAGCTCGTTTGCAATTCATGCTCAGCCGGCTGAGAGTTTAAGGGCCTAAGTTGCGAGTATAAAGTATGGAATTCGTCCCAGGTGACCTCAATGTCACCTCTAATCGATAATTTGTCCGGACTTACACAATTTAATCTATGGTAAATATGGTGTAAAAGTGACTCCGTTCTAGTTAAAAGGCCTTTGTCTAACCTCGATTTTTACATTTTAATGCTGTTATAGCCTTAAATAGCGAGATTTTGAGAGCCGCGATGTCCTCTTCGGGGAGCAGATACGATTCGTACTTCGCAAAATATAACAAACATAATGTATGTAATGTAAATCATACATTTTTTAACAGGTTTGTCAAACATTTCATTATAATTTCGTAAAACGGGACTTGTTGATCTATTCCGGAATCTTGAAGTGCGCGCACTGAGTGCTGGAGCCGGTGAAGTGTTGTCGTTTGTCTGCCGCTCGTGTTGCGCTCCCTCCGCCGCCGCAGCTGCTGCCATCGCCTCTGTCATAACTACTGCCGCCTGTCCTGACATCGTCGGACTTGCTTCTGTATTACGATTTTGTCGTCTCTGTTTGCACCAATCATGTGGGATGCGCCGTAATAATATGACTGTACCGATTATCAGTAACATACCAAATATGATATAAATCATCGTGTAATGGTGTATATCGTGAAATGTTACAGTCTCTGGCTGAAAAAATTCACTATTTTCCATGGCCTCTATCTTGCTTCGAATTTCTTCGGCTGTTTCTTTAAACATCAAATGCGACTTGTTAGATATTTTAAATGTGGACCTAGTTATGCAGAAAGCAGCCATATGGTAGTTTTCCCAAAACACAGCTTTACTAATTTCGAAATTGCGGATTTTTTGCAAAGATAGCCATGTCGATATTTTTTTTTAACAAGGAGATATGAGCCGTCAAATACAGCCATTCAACTAATATTATTTTGTAAAATACAGTCATCGTGGTGTAAAATGCAGCCTATATTGACACAAACTGAAATACCTATATTGCAGAAGTCATCCTCTATGGCTGTTTTTTACAAATTTAAAAATGTTAGGTGGTTTCGAAGTTCGACTTACGTAAAAGGCAGCCAGTCTATGATGGGTGTTTTCTGTAAATTATTTATTTGTTATGAGTGGTAGTTGGCTTTTTTCAACACCAGCTTGGCTGCTTTTTCATAAATATTTATTAAGTAAAATACAAACCAATGAATTAATGGTAGGGGATCAAGAACAATCTTCTTATTCAGAGAGACCATAAATTAAGATGTAAACCACCAAGAGACTTTATGGATTTTACCTGCGAATGTAAAAATAATTGTGAAAGTCGACTGTTCCCTTGCAAACACGCATAAATTCTCATGAAAAGTTTTGCAGTCTTGGTTCATACAATTCACAGACAACTTTTCTGGGTGTTTTTGTGAAGGAGATCAGAAGCAAAAATCACACGAAAGGAAAAAAGTTTTTACGAAAATATAAAATAGAAACTCATGATGTTTGTCAAGACATGTTCTGTAAAACTCTTAATATTTGCTTAACTAGAATTTCAACAGCCATAGACAAAATTCATTCGCGGGAACCATTGCTGGACCAGAGAGGCTCAAAAAAGGGAAGAGAAAATAGGGTGCCTGATGTGCGTAAACAAGAAATAAAAGAATTCATTGATTTATTTTCACTATACACGTCTCATTATAGCAGGTCATAAACATCAACAATTTTTTTAAGCCTGGGTAACCCTGTCTGCATTGTATGATGAATATAGAGCCAAACTGACTCAGCACGCCGTGGGTAACAGTTTTAAAAAAAAATCTTTTACAGGAACTATGACATCAAAGTTAAAATACTAAGCAAAGATACATGCAATGTCTGCGATAGATTCCGCATCGCATCTTCCTACACTTAGCAACTGCTAAGAAGCGGTAGGTATATGTATTCCATCATCAGCCGCGGATAGATCACAACTTATATTCAATGTTAATGCGCAGAAATTACTTATTTAGGGTAAGAAAAACCAATCCAAAAAACATGAATAAGCGTTTAGAATATACGAAATTTAGAAATAAAGTAAATAAAAGAATAAATGAAGCAAAAAATAAACATAGGCAGACTGAAATAATAAAATGTAATGGGGAATTTAGAAAAATATGGGCTAATATAAACTCGTGGCTAGGTCGGCATAAGGCTAGTTTAGATAGTGTTATAACGAAAAATTTAGGTAAAGTGTAGTACAGTATCGATAGCATATGTAACAATTTTACACAAACATTTACTAAAGAAATACAAGATATATGTAACATTAAATTTCTAGAGAGAAAGACATACGTGCGTCCATGTGATGTGAGTTTTAGATTTAATAAAGTATACCCTTTATGCGTAGAAAAAGTAATAAACATGTTATCGAGTGAGACATCAGCAGGCTTGGATGGCATACGAGTAAGAGACATAAAATATTTTATTTACAAAAACGAATCAGTCCTATATTAGCAAACTTTATTAATGTGTTTAAAGAAAAGTGTTTATCCTGACCAACTTAAAAATGCTATAATACACCCAATTTACAAATCCGGAAGCCACTAATACGTAAACGTAAACTACAGGCCGATAGCAATATCATCAGTAATTGACAAAATCGTTGAAAAATTGTTGTCGTACAAATTAGCAAATTCCTGGGATCATATAGCATACTCTCTGATACACAGCATGGTTTTAGAAAAGGTAGGAGCACTGTCTCTGCCCTGACAAGCTTCGCGGATTATGTTAATGAAGCCCTAGCCTCTGGCAAAAAGCTGATAGCACTTTTTATCGATTACAAAAAAGCATTCAGTACCCTAGATCATAATATATTATTGCTGGCGATGGATGAATGCGGGATACGCGGCCCCACAAATAACTGGTTTAGAAACTATTTAACTAATAGAAAAATACGCACTATTATCGGCGGAGTGGCCGGAGAGGACGCGGTAGTTAATCTAGGTTTGCCGACCGGGTCAGTGTTCGGGCCAGTAGTATATGTAATGCATGTCAACAGTGTGTCAAACGTAGTAAGCAGATGTCAGGTATTTATATATGCAGACCATATGTGTGTCATATATGCCTCGAAAGATATCTCGCAAGTACAAAGAAATGTGCAGTTTGATTTCGAAAATATCACGAAATGGGCACACAACAACGGCATCATACTAAACTTGAATAAAACAAAATGCATGCATATCCATTCACCGTACAACCTAAGGGCGAAAAATACAAACTTACAAGATAATGCCATAATAGGACACACATACGAGTGTTTACATGTAAACAAATCCGTCTGTAAAGACCTGCGTTAGACTCCAGTATGTCGAGAATTTTAAATATTTAGGCTTAAGGATAGATAAAAATTTTAACTGCATTGCCGCATTTACTGATGTCTGTAATGGGTGCGTCTCATAACGTATAAACTCATTTGGTCTAATTTCATTTTATTATCGTTTATAAGATATACCAACTGTTGATATAATTTCTTTACATATAACATTTATTTATTCTAAAACTTAATTAGTATAACGTTGGTTGATATAACGTTTATGTAATCAAAAATCATTTGGTCTAACGTTTAATATGTATATTGTTTATTTAATCGAAAATCATTAGGTCTAACGTTTAATATACTGTACATGGATCGAGAGTCAGGCTGGACGTGGCGCACAGGAAGTGGGATCTTCGTGCTTGAGATGAAACCAAATCTAGAATCTATTACTTTTAAATATTTGATGCCAGGCCGTAGTTACTTACCCAGTGATAAAGACTTCGGTGATATTGAGAGAGCCTTGAAGTGCAATCAAAGGATTTATACGCCTGACGACTATGTTCAAATTGGATGCACCAGTTCGTAAAATCCCTAAGTCACACTTAGGAATTTTTTCAATTAGCGAGCTCGAATACTATTGAAAAGAGCTGATAGCTCGAAGTTTAAAATAAGTATTTTGGTTCAATTTCAGTTCGTAAAAGAAAAATACTGAAAAAATAATTTAGTTCGGCCATGTTTTTGAATTTACGTCAAATAAAATTCAACGGTTACATTAATTTTGTGTTGTTTCTTCGTTTTTGTTTTGTTTATGTGAATTTAAGTTTCAACTACCTTCCTTTCGTTTATTTTCTAATCTATCAAAATGGACATGGAAGATAAATTAAGAAAGTAAGTTTAGTATCTGGGTATTTTTCGTACAAAATATGTATTACAAACTATTTAGAAGTAAGTAAAAGTTCACAAACGAATTGTATTTAAATTTTTTAGGCTTATCGAGGAGTCCGGAATATTCAATGAATCGTCTGACTCGGAAGAGAAACGTATAAAAGACAAACAATGTAATACATCAGATGCTAACCGACCATTTCTGGTATGTTTCGGCTGAAGTACATACAATTCCAGATAATATATCCAACGTGCTTTCTTGTTCCTACACAAACCAATCTCGGAGTGCGCTTTCGATAATTGATTCAGTGCAAACAAGTGGGTCACCACTAAACAATGAAGCATCGGTACCACTCAAACGAAAACTGAACCCGGTAACTGGACTTTTTGAGATTGATTCGGAAAACGAAGATACTCGTATAACTACTGACTCTGCTAGTACTAATACAAAAAAACTAAACTAAATCATGAGACCGGAAATTTTGATACAGATTCAGATGCTTCAAGTAGCCATGCTAAAGAACAAAACATAAAAAAGGGAAGAAGCGAATTCGAAGACCAGAAAATTGGAAAAAACATGTCAAAGTGAAGGACAAATTAAAGGACCATTCTGTTCGCAAAATTAACGATTGTTGGTGTCACTGCAAATAAAACTTTCTGAAAGAGAAATAAATACAATATTTCAGAAGTTTATAAACCTAGGTAGCCATACGGAGCAAAATATTTTTTGCAAGGTTGCCTTATTGAGGAAATGCCAAAACGTTATCGACCACGAAAAAAAGATAAAGTCAGGAGCAGGCGCTTATTCAGATATAACTTGACTGTGAAAAACACAACTATAGAGGTGTGTCAGCAAGCTTTTCTGGCAGTCCACGGCATTAAAACAGACGAATTGCAATGTAAAGTTCACATCCAGAAAAAGATGTAATAAGACGATTCATAATTTTATAGAAAAAGTGCCAGCACGAACTTCACACAATTATAGATCGTCGAGCAGCAACAGGAAATACCTTGATTCCCACCTTTCGATCACAGCACTTCATCGCAAAATTTAAATGAGAATGCTGATTTAAACTGCATCGTCACCTACGAAAAGTTCCGATATATATTCAATACCGACTACAATATTTCATTTGCAGTACCTCGCAAGGACATATGCAGCACATGCGAAAAATTTACAATGGACATACAATCTGCAAAAATAAAAAAAGACAGATAAGAAGCGAAAAAACTGAAATTACAACAAGAGATGCATTTGAGAAGGGGTGAAGTGTTTTTAATGAGTTGTAGTAGCGCTGAAAAAAATGATGATGGTACAAAATTATCAATATGCTTTGACTATCAGAAAAATCTTCCTCTGCCAGTAACAAACGTAGCTGATGAATATTATCTCAGGCAGTTGTGGTTGCACAATTTTGGCATACATAATTTGAAAGATAAAACCGCCACCATGTACATGTATACATATACAGAAAATTTTGTTCAGTTTGGAAAGTTGGCGCGTCTTTGGAAACCACTTTTTATATTTTTCCAGTTATCTTGGGTTAGTGCTACAAAACAAATATCTTTCATATACTTCCAAATATTTTCGCACACGTCTTTCACTATTTCCCCTACTGTAGATGTCGAAATTCTATAGTTGTATTCTAATTCAGCGAAAGTGCACCCTGTTGCCAAGTATCTGTAAAAAACAATTTTTATTTCCAGCAAAAGCTTTTAAAAATACTTGAAAGTGTTGAGAGAGCTATAGACGTTATGTCAATAAAACAAAAAAATTTAAGGGTGGCTCGGGAGCTAGTAAACTACGACAGTATGATAGTAATCATCAGTTGTCATTCTTGTTGCCATTGACGGAGGAGAAAGCTGGTACTGCAGATAGTTTGAAAAATGAATCGACTGAAGATGCAGTTACTGAAGATAAAACACCACAGCGTGGTCGTAAGAGTACTAGTACGGCCAAAGCAGAAATAAAAATTATAATATATATAATAAATTTGAATAAAAAATACAATGAAACTACATTTGATGATAAAACCGATGACGACAAATTATTCCTTTTGGCATTACACGGTGATTTTAAAAAACATTCTGACTACTACAAATTAGATGCTAAGACAGACATACTGAAAGTTATAAAAAAATACAAAGTGTTATCCTCTGACGTCAATTTATATTCTAATCAGACTATCTCATCAGGCTCGCAGTTTAACTATCACCAGCCCTCATACTCGCAGTTCAGCCATCAGTCATCGTCACCCTACTCGCAGCCAAGCTATGATGATTTCAGTAGTGGCTACAGTACTGGACCTCCTCAAGCATCTACCAGTCGACCACTACACTTGACACACTACGAGACTTGAAGAAACAGATGTTTTGTCTCCTCCTGATACTGAAGCATCGCAGTCGTCGGTACATAGCATTTTCTGATAATTTGAAATAATACACTGTAATGTTGCGTATAATGAAACTTTTTGTAAAAAACATTGTTTCTTACCTTAATGTTACTGCAATCCTTTCTTCAGGTGCAATGCTTTTCCCTTATTTTGGAATCTGTCCGTTGTATTTTATGGCTTAAAATACTAACTAATTCATCAAATGAAACCACGGACATTCTAAAGTAGTTGAAAAACTTTTTAGTGTCTTCTCTCAGCTGGGGATACAAAGTATGAAATATTCCATGCTGTTCTCTTAATTGTAGTATTGGACGCACCCACATACTACGGTGTCTTCTACGCCTACGCTTGCGTAATAGTAGTACAAGAAGCAGTGTAACATTCTCAAGATTTTCAACTCCTCAAATGTCTGCTACTATGAGTGGAGATAATTTTAAGCCTATTCGCTTGTATCACCAGGGAATACAGAGAAGTATTAGAGAAACACCTGATGATTGTTATTCATCAATGGTGAGTGTAAAAGAGGCAAAAATAAACGACATTAAAAAGTTGATGCAGTACATTCCAGAGAGCGAAAGGGCTCTTAACGAAGAAATTTTCTAAGAAATGGCTCTGCTGAATAATTTTAATAACCCGGATGATTCCTGCGATGATATTGAATAAAGAAGCAAGCAAGAAGCAGAGCAGTCACATTAAATTAAGTTTTATAATACTTTCATAATTTTCTCTATTCGTCAAAATATTTTATTTATGTTGTCAAAAATATAATTTTCTCATTGTGATTGTATGATCTCACCTAGGTTAGTTTATAAGCATAACAATAAGTTGATTTTTTAGAGTCTTTTTATATTAGTATTTACTAATTATTTAGTAGCTTATTAAAGTCATATTTTTTTTTTATTTTATATTCTCAGCGTCGGCACATTTTAAATCTCAACAATAATGTTCATTTACAAACAAAATAAATACTTAAGAAACATGTTTTATTATTCAATATTAATGATAATTTTTTCATAGTCACAGTACAAACTATTTCTAAAAACTAACTAAGTCCATAGAAAACTGCCAAAAAGCAAAGTTTACAGTTCTGTCAATTTGGTCTAATAAATGCTTGTATTTTTTTAATTTATGACAGTTGTTTTTTATTTCTGAAACTCAAAGGTAAAGTTTCAGGCTTTATTTTTAACCTTTATGCGCCTGTATCTCAAAACGCAAAAAACGGACTTAGGGATTTTACGATCTGGTGCGTCCAATTATGGCTATGTGCAACAAAAACCTCTGATAACATGCCAAATGGAAGTTGATGATTTCTACTCGACTGAGACTCTAGACAAGTTAATAGTGAATCGGAAGAAAACAACAACTAATAAAAGTGAATTGGCTGAAAACAAGAGAATAAAAATAACAAAGGCAGACCAATATCACATTGATATGAAGTCTGACTTTGATCAAGAAGATTACGATTGCTTAGATGTTTCTCGCAAAATATCTAAGAGACGTCACGACTGTAATACTCCAAAAAGAGAAGTATTTTTAAGAGTCAGTTGCAAGTTATGGCCAAATGGAAAACCTACGCAGAGCCCAAGCTACGAGATATGGCATTTAATACCAGAAGATGCTAGACATTTTTATGGCAATTTGACAAATAGGGCTAAAATTATTGAAGATGACGGACGATGATTGACGGATTTAACATTGAGTTAGATTTTGATTTGTAGTAAGAGGAATGAGTGCGAAAATTTTGTGCACAAATCAAATGGTTATAGTTTGTTAATTTTTTTTATATTCTTTGAATAAAAATTACTTTTAATGCAATTTCCAAGTTTTTTTCAAATCACAAATATTAATTATTATTAACCCAAAAAAAGTGTAGTTAATTAATAAAACATTATGAATACATTATACAATATTTTGATTATTTTGTAAACGTAGTTACATTATGTTACTGGCAATAATACTTTCTTGTCTGTTTTTTACAAATCTTTTTGGGCATTTTGAAATAACGCAGAAAACACCGAACTCATGTGGCCGCTTAATGCTTTATTATCATTTCTAAGAAAAGTGCTATTTTGTATAAAACAGCCGCATCCAAAAACACCATTATTGACATTAATATCAGCGGTCCAAAGTAGTGGATAGGATATAAAAAATTACAATACTCATGCCAATATTTCTCAAAAATAAAAATATAACAGAATATTAATATAAATAATTGAAGTACAACCATCGACAGAAAAATGCTTATTTCTCTCCGTTTGTATTTTCCCCACATGGCTGTCTTCTGCATAACACGGTCCATGTGGGAATGCTGATGTTGATTATGTGTTTAATTGGCGCAATAGCAGGTGTGTATAAGTTGGGTAAAATTCGTAGCTCGGTTGTATGAGGTTTGTGAGGATATATCGTAAATTCTTCCGTCTTTATTAAACAACCGTGACCTACACTCAGTAGTCCGGTACCTGTCAGCTGGTGCGTGGTAATCTGATCGTCGCACATTGTTCGTACATTGCACCGTTCGCAACACGTATATATTTGTATATGTATGTGTTGATTATATAACTGTCTTACATAATATTTCCTTCAAAAAATTTGTGTTACTCTTCATCTGGTATTCAGGCTTCTGACTATGACAAAAGTATGCTTCTTGTACGAAACAGTCCTTGATATCTGCTTCACTCATGGCTATAAAAGTGCCCTTTCTTATACAGTGTGAGTTTTCATAAAGTGCACATATGAAAATGAGTGAAACTAGACATCATTTTATCGCTAGGAAAATAATTAAAAAAGAAAAACTTCGATTTATACCTATTTATATTTTTCTTTAGTAGTTATGGACCTTGTACCAAGAAAACCTTGTAACTTTTGAACCAGGTGGTTAATCGTGTTGAAATAAAAACAGTAATAATACGCAATGTGTAGACAATAACAACGGTATACTATTCACAGCCAAAAAAATACCGGTGGCATAAAAATAAGGAACATTTTAGACCAAGACTGAGTTTCGTACAATGTTTTTTTAAACATTGTTAAAAAACTCAAGAAAACATCCTCATTGCCCCTAGTTTTTATTAATTGACGTTAATCTGTATCTAATATGCTTTAAAACAACATAAAAACCACACTTGTATCCCAAACAAAACAGTTTTTATGAAGGGCTAAATCTTGAAAAAGACCTTGCCGCCACCACGTGCATCTTTTTTCGAAAATTGCATTATCTATCTCAGGTAAAAAATTAGGTCTTGTCTAATCCTTTGCCATAAATTACTAAACATACACTTGGGCTGCAAGTGCCACTTATTTTTCTGTAAAGGTACGAAAGGTATAAGTAATAAATTAAAAAATATCAAGTAGAAATCAGCACGTTTATTTAGTTTCATCAACCTACAATAAAACTTTTAATGTAGCAAGTTTTCAAAATGATTACCACGTTGTTGTAAACACATACTACCTCGCAGCAAAATCTGTTGCGTTGCTCGTCTTATCATTGTTGGATCTTCCTTTATGGCACTGGCGCAGTTTAAAATCTTCTCCTGCAGTTCTGCTTCACTGTTGATGGGAGAGTTATAAATTTTCTGCTTTATTGTCCCCCACAGAAAATAATCAAGGGTGTCAGATCGGGTGAACGCGCAGGCCACCCGACAGGCGATTGCCTACCAATCCATCGATTAGGATAATGTGCAGGGCATCCGTCCATTTGCAAAAACATTCTACGTCGTGTTCGTAGGGGTACATCTTCCAAAAGTAATGGGAGATCATCCCTTAAAAGTTGGAGAAATCTGTCTGCAGTTAATGTTCTTGGGAGTATTAATGACCAATCAACATATCATCAATAAAAGCTGCCCAAACATTGATCGAAAACTTCACTTGAAAAGTGGAAGCTCTTTTTAGCTTCGGGTTCTCTCCTTTAGGACTCCGAAAATGTAAATTTATGCAGTTTGTAATACCGTCTCTTGTAAATTGGGCTTCATCCATCCAAATAATAGTTTTTGCAAACACCGGGTTATCTCTTGTTTGTCTCTGAATCCATGCGGACATAACACACCTTGGGATTGCGTCAGTTTCTTCATGCAAATGTTGCACTCGCTGATAGTGTTAGGGATGTAGACCTTCTTTCTTTAAAATGCACCACACAGAAGTTTGCGATATGCCATGTGCCATTGCTAATCGTCTTGTAGTGATATTTGGATCAGCAAACAAATCACGCAGTACAGCTTCTTCAATAGAGTCGTCGATTATGGCACTTGCCTCGCGAAGATCTCTACTTGGTCCAAGTCCAGTAGTAGCCAATCTTCTATGAACATCTTGAAGTTACGAGCAGATGGTACTGGTCGTCTCGTTGGAAACGTAGCTAAATAAGTTGTACGCGCACCTCTTGCACTTCCATTACACAGTCCACAATAAAAATGCATATCGGCGATATGCGCCGGAGGAAAATCACTCAAACGGCGCATCACAAAACAAGAACACACAAGTAGCAGCGGCGACTGATTCTTTCTCATCAGGGGTTCTTCTCGTAGACCCGTACGGGGTCTCGGGGTAACCAGACCAGGCCGTGGGCCTGTCTTGGTGGTGGTCGTCGCCGCCTGCTAATACAGGCGGGTCACTGGGGTGGGCCTGTGCGGGCCCGTTGGTCAGATATGGTCGTCAGAGCCGGTAGGTAGTGCAGCTAGCGAGGTCCAGCCCGCAAGGGTGAGTCCCCGCGGGCGACCAGCGTGCCAGCAGCGCTTGGGTCGTGTCCGATGAGTCCCTCCTGAGCTTGGCGAGGTCGAGCTCCTCGGGAAGAGTTTCCCGGGGAGCGCCCGTCAGCCAGCGTCAGGGGGAGGGTTGATGTAGGTCTGATGAGGGTTTCCACGGAGATGAGGTCTCGTAGCAAGGTCATCCTGTCCGGCGGTCGCCGATGGTAAGGCGCAAGCTCCCGCAGATGGCGGGCGTGCGATCCGTCGGCGCGCACGAACAGATTGGTGCTCAGGCCTCTCACGAAGTCGTCCAAGCTCTCCATGCTCAGGTCCCTGGAGATCGTCCTGTTCCGCACGAAGCGACCCCACGTCGGCGACGGTGCGGAGCGCGAATGACTGCTGCGCACGCAACCGGCGGCGGTTCGTCTCAGAGATGAGCGCGAACCAGGCCGGGGCAGCGTAAGTGAGTCGGCTGCGGATGTACGCCTTGTACACGCCGAGCTTTTCGCGGAGCGGCAGTCGGGACGATAGCACGGGTCGCAGGAGGGCGCGCACGGTGCGCGTTTGGACGACTACGTTGTTCTGTATCCTGGGTAGATATTATGTTGTTTTGGCGTGTAGGTATGGTGTGATGTATGTGTGTGTGGTTTAGAATAGTTACATGTGAAAAATGGTAATATTAATAAAAATATAGTGTATGTTTTGACATAGAGTATTGTATTAGGATTTACCTTATTAACATAAAAATAGAGAAATACCAGATAAAAATAATTAACAAGCATAAAAGTACAACGTAAAATAGTCGCTTAGTTAGGAGCTTCTTCAGATCTTGTTTACTGTCTACTAAGCGCAGGTGAATCCTCGGGCACGCCACGATCGTGGCGGTAAGTTCCGTTTTTGAGGAGTGGCATGGCGCCCTCACCTTCCGGCTGACACAGGTTCTAACTGGCCACGGTTGTTTTGGCCAGTTCCTGTGTCGTATACGCCGGCAAGAGACGCCCGGTTGTCACCACTGCGGCGACTGCCGCGACGTTGTTGAGGACACGGCGCTGCACACTTTGGCGGTTTGCCCCGCCTGGGCATCGCAGCGCCGTGATTTGATCGCGGCAGTCGGATCCGTTGCCCTCTCGCTCCCGGCCGTAGTTCAGTCTATGGTCCGGAGTGAGAGGTCGTGGAACGCCGTCGCCTCCTTCTGTGAGGAAGTAATTTCCATCAAGGAGGCGGCGGAGCGGGAGAGGGAGCGTTTAAACCCTCTCCCCAACCGCAGAGCCGGGCGCCGGAGGGCGCGAGACGACCTCCAGCCACCCTGAGGTTTGACCTGGGGGTGGCGGGCTTTGTGGGCCTGCCCGCCATCCGTTCAGCACCAGGTCCGAGAGGCGGCGTGCGTGTTCCCACGCGCGCCTCTGTGTCGAGTCCGTCTCCCCTCTAGGGGAGACAGTAGGGTTTTATGCGACGTAGTGCCTATTTTGGGTAGGTCTTTCGTGTAGTGGCCTGCCGTTTCATACGGCGGGCCGTAACCGCGGCGGGGTCGGGACCGCATGCGAAAGCGATTCGCGCGGCCCCGTCGATAGTGGTTTTGTCGAGGAACACCGTGGTAGGTTTAGTCGGTATTCCGGGAGGTACTTTACTATTATTTCCATCTTTCTTTTACCCCGGCGAGTCCGACATAATCCCTCCGCCCGCCCCCGCGGAGGGATATGCGTCATAGCATTCCCCAACGAAAAAAAAAAAAAAAAAAAAAAAAGAAAAGAAGCGCAGGTGATCCTGGGTTTGATATATGAATATTTTACCGTAAGGTCCACCTACTATGGTATTTGTGCTCAACAA
This sequence comes from Catocala nupta, assembly GCA_963675205.1. Classification (NCBI taxonomy): domain Eukaryota; kingdom Metazoa; phylum Arthropoda; class Insecta; order Lepidoptera; family Erebidae; genus Catocala; species Catocala nupta. The sequence goes on from OY776094.1 coordinate 11,833,822, forward strand.
CAAACTGTCTAGCCAGGTACGCTAATCTTCTCCCTAGACTCGTGAGCGTCTCATCTATGAAAATCGGTTTAGAAGGGCCTGGTAGCTGAAAGTGTGAGGTATTTAGTTTATTGTCTTTAATTAATTAATTGTGTCACCGCACGCTCATGCATAGTAATGTTAGGTTAAAATAAAACTATGTTATATATAATATATATTGTTTATTTCATATGCTTTATTTACATTAACTATGTTTACTAATGGCACAAAATTTAGAGATCAACAAACCCATATCACACTTAATTACATTGCTTCCTTTGAATTTTCGTAATTTTATTACACAGGAATACCAATACCAAACGTAATAAACCTATACTTTTTCAAAAAGTAATCATAGAAGTATTTAAAATAATAGGAACAATTAAAGTATAATAATAAATAATGATAAAAGGGTAATGTTAAATGCTATCGGTGCTTACGAAAATCATTTACTATGGTAAGCTAAGAAACAATTTTGGTTTCTTAAGATACACAAATATACATCGCACTTAGAACAGCGTAGATCTTTGTGGTGGAGGAGCAGCTTTCGAGCCTACAATTCCTGCCTCTTGACAAATCGTCAAAAATTGGTAAGTGACCGACTTGATCAAAGCGTTTATCGAAGGACGGCGGTGCAGCTGGTCTGTATTTCTTATTTATCTATCAGCAGATGAAGAAGGCTGTTTGTCCTGAGGGTTTCATGTGTGACTACTTTAGTGCTATTCATTACAGCGTCTGCTATATCTACTTAAAACCATAGTAAGTCTTTAGCCTTGATTTTTTTTGACTAACAATTAATTTTATACTTTCTTCAAGCATTGACAATTGCAAGATCTAAAAAATTAATAAGTACTTTTACAGTCCATTACTTTGTTTTCTGATATGTCCTGTAATATTCGATGAGATAGCATATTCTTATTATAGTTTAAAACTATACGAGGAGCGGTTACTTCAACGTAGCATTTTTGCTTCTTATTCCATCTGGGAACACACGCCACATAGCTTGCGAATCTCTTGGCTACACGTGTTTAATATTGATCCAGTTTTCCCTTGATAATACAAATTAGTGCATGTAGCTAAATTTTCAAAGAAAGTGTCATCGAAATACTGCAACGGTGTCTTCACTTCTTCAGCTACGGGACGAGGAGGATAATCATGAGGCTTATCAGTCAAATCCGTAGATCTCCAAATTTTGGTCTTTTCTGTGATTTACGGCGGCTGTTGCTGTTGTCCCCACTGGTTGCGTTGGGACCGGCTGGCGCTATGTTCTCCTGATTACCACAACGCAGCTCAGCTAATGGGACGTCCATGGCGGAGTCATCGTCACAGTCATAGTCGTTTGGTGGATTTTCTGCAGGCAAGTCCTCGTCTAGTAGTCAAGGTACGTGTACAGCTGGTTGTATTTCCTCGTCCGATAGCTCCAGGTCTGAGTGGCAGCCATTTCTAAGGAAATCTTCTAAAATTCGTGATTAAAAAGGTTTCCCTGACGACAAAAGTACAACTGTTACTTGTATGAAATGTTATACTCAATAGTACAATTAAAAACGATAACGCAACTTCGTGCGTTCAAAGTTTGTGGACAAGGGACGTCGTCTAATATTTTTGTAATTAAAAAAATACTATTTAATTTACATAGCTACATATTTAAATAAATCATTTGAAAACAATATATTATCAAAATTAAAATATTTACGAAAAAGTAATCAACTTACGTCGACCGTTGTCGTTTACAAACAACATCCACCTTGACCGTAAGACGAACCACCACTGACACCTCCCTTGCCCGCGTTGCTGTATTCATTGCATACCTACTTTAGCGCACGGACGATCGAGATCGGTTTGACGCGGTAAAACGAAATAGCATGGGAGCAATATTTTTTTTGCACCAGCGCACGTTTGTTACCTGTCGTGCTGAAAGGGCTATACCACTCAGCGCTGAATCTGCTTTATCGCTGCATGCTTATTAGACGGAGGAATAATTTTTTGCAATATATTTCTTCCATTTTTAAATTAGATAACTGCATTAGACTGCATTATGGTTACTGCGTTTGGTATATGTGCTGGATGTCGCAATAAAATCCCTAACAGAGATTACTTAAGCTGCGCTTTCTGCAAACTTAAATATGACATACAGTGCGCAAATTTGAGTGGACAACGCTTTTCTGCTATGAGTGTTGATCAGAAAAATAAATGGAAGTGTCAAGGCTGTCGTGCAAAGCAGCCTAAAACCGATAACAGTAATACTCCTTTACGGCCTGATGACTCACCTGTTAAGTCAGTGTATAGGAATGATTCACCATCTTTCTGCGATAATATTACTCAACGCAAAAGACCTTTGAGTACTCAATCCTCTAGTGCAGAGGGTTTGAACATGGATTTGCGCGCAGCTATACTCACTAAAGATGATGTTCGTGATACTATTCGAGAGGAATTTAACGTAATGAGACTGGCTGCATCAAGAACTTCACCAAACATTTAAGGAAATGATACGAACTGAACTTCAACCTATTAAACAGGATATATCTACTTTGGAGAATACCATGCAATTTTTAAACGAAAATTACGAAAACACCAAACTTACTGTCAACACATATCAAGATACATTGGGAAAACTACAGAAAGAGAATGCTCAGCTTAGAAATATGGTACAGGATTTGCAAATTAGACTTCAAGTAATGGAACAACATAACCGTTCTAATAATCTTGAGATACAATGTCTGCCCGAGAATAGACAGGAAAACTTACTATCAACTGTTATGCAACTCGCCAAGGTGGTATCTTGTGTTTTAAAAGAAACCGATGTACATAATTATACTCGTGTAGCCAAAAGTAATAAGGACGACAAAAGACCCCGTGCGGTCGTGGTCAAACTTGCTACACCACGACTGCGAGATACATTTTTGGCTAAAACTATTAAGTTTAATAAAGCAAATCCTACAGACAAAATTAACACTAGCCATCTGGGTATTGAAGGAAATAAATTGCCAATCTACGTTCTTGAGCACCTATCACCAATGAACAAAAAACTGCACGCGGCTGCCCGACAAACCGCCAAGGATAAAGGCTTCAAATTCGTGTGCATTAAGCAAGGCCGAGTCTTTAAGTATGCTTACGGAAAACGATGAATACATATACATATTAACTTATGATGAGACTGAGCAACTATTTGCAAAAATAATTTATTAACATAAGTGTATAATACTAAAAAAATTACTACATAATGAAGTATTTCTAGTTTAATATTAAATTTTGAGCATACATTTATACCTACACCTAACACACAAACCTACACTTCACACACACACACATACATACACACACACACACACACACACACACACACACACACACACCTATATTATACGTATACTCACAAATCTTAACAACTATACTGACGTTTAGCATGTCATACATTTATTTTGTTACATACCTCCATTTTAAATATTTATTCAGTTACTTAGTATGTTAGAATAAGATAAATGATAACTGAATGTAAAAGCGCAACCTTTGGAAAAACAATAATCATTATGGAACAACTATGGTCTTATAAACTATTAGAGGAAGGCGCCAGTGTCTGTAACACAGTTTATACTAGCACAGACACTGACGTTCACTCTATCTCTAAAACATGACATTGTTCAAATTGTACTTATATATAAATGTGATTGAGATGGAACATTGTATTTAGCTTTTTGATCAATAAAAATATTTATTATACAGGGTGTAAGGGGAACGCTTCCGAAGCCGAAAGGCTAATATTATACTATCTAAATACTATTGAATACCGATAATAATTTACCTAATATTTATTTATTTTGGAATTTGGAAATTTGCAACGCCGCAATGTACATCTAACATAATTTGGGTTCAATGCCACGCGTATCAGCGCGCACGATAATAAATATTATTAATCTCGGCCGCCCAAGCCCGCTTGCCGCTGCGCTCGCCGATACAAGTTCGTAGCTAAATAGGGTGAAGGTTTTGGTGTAATCCCACTTAGCTAGTTAAATCCGCTGTGCTCTTATGAGATGCGGCTCAAACTGCGCCCCATTCACCTCCAGACAAATTCGGGCTCGTCGCAGCGTCTCCTTGTGAAGGCGAGGCATTAATGTGGGGTCTTCAGTACAGTCCGCACGAAGTTTTTCAAAGACGCTCACTATTCGTCGACGCATCTCGTCAGCACTGTCACACTCCCGATCAAACACTCTTTATTTTACGTAACCCCACAAAAAATAGTCTAAAGGGGTGAGATCGGGGGAACGAGGTGGCCATGCGTGCGGTCCTAGCCTCCCAATCCATCGGTCACTGAATAATTCAGTGAGACGCTCACGGACGGACCTTACAACGTGTGGTGGCGCACCGTCGTGCTGGAACCACGTTAGCCGATACTGAGCCAGCGGTAAGTCATCTAGTACGCCATTTAGATGCTCGTTAATAAAATCAAGATAACGTGGTCCGTCGAGTCGCGGCGGAAGAAATACTGGTCCGAGTATTCTATCATTATAAACACCAGCCCACACGTTAACTGACCATCGTGTTTGGTACCCGGTCTCTTGGAAGGTATGTGGTTTAGTCTCTGACCACACGTGAGTATTCCTTCTATTCCACAATCCGTTCCTTGTGAATGTGGCCTCGTCCGTCCAGATAACGTGCTCGACGGAATTTGGTGCTTGATGTTGCTGGTCTATAAGCCAACGGCAATAAGCACGACGGCGCTCATGGTCACCGGGTACCAAAGCTTGCACTTTATGTACCTTGTATGGGCGCATCCTATTTTTCCGCAATACCTTATGGATATACCAGTGCGACACAGTTATTCCGTCCCGCCGTCGCATTAATTTCGCAGCACTTCGCGTGCCGAGGCGTGGGTTTCGACGAATGACATTAATTACGCGTTGTTCCGTGTGCATATCTACTTGTCTGCCACCACGTGCCGCCCCTGGAGCTATCGGTCATTTCTCTAACACACGTTGAAACGCTGCCGTTATCATACGCGGATCAGAAGGATGCCGGGCGGTCGGATGTCTTTGGCGGTAAATCCTCAGAGCATGAGAAGCATTTCCTCAAGCTTCTCTCAAACACATCAACATATTCCCGTACTCACGATCACTATACACATACGCCTCAGGCATTATTGTTAGCCAACGCCCACAAAACTAAAACGATTAGCAGTAATAAACTAACAACTAAGTAAATAACAAAAAACGTAACGAACTATAAAAAAACTTAACAAGAAACCAAACAATAACAATTTTACAAGCAAAAATGTAATCTAATAAATGTTTCACTCCCGCGCGGCCAAATTGCAACGAAGAACTGAAAACAGTTCGGGAATTAAGTTACCATAGATCAACAAAATACATGTAGCATTGTACCTACGTTAGGTTAGTCGCTAGGTAGGCACCTACATTGTAAAATATTTTGTACTCAGTTTAATAATTTAAAATAATAATTAGCAGTGTACGATAAATTTAAGACAGGTAGACAGTATGTTATGTATTATAATCTTTATGTAGGCATTAATATGAATTACGCCGTAAAGGCTACTCGAAAGTAATAGTACCTAATAAATAGTTTTTAAGATTGCATTTTTAAATGATTTACAGTTAAGAACCGATATTCTTCGAACTCTCTAAAATTTCGGCCTTTGTGAAAGAAGACTTCAGTCAGAATACAATAAATGTATTATTTAGAAGTCTGAATAAAAAGACGATGTGTCCTTATTAATAAGAGGTATCGAAAAGTTACATTATAAATGTGGACATACAGAACATTATTTTACGTACCTACTTATAAAACGGATTGTAGGTAAAATACTGCTTTTTTACCGACACGTCGGTTTATCTAATCACTGCAGGGCGCAAACGCAATCCGTTTCGCGCATGCGCGAATTTCGCGATGTGACCGCGAGTCACGCGTCACCATGGCAACGCGGCGCGGGTCGGTTGCGAGTAGCGAGTAGAAAAACATTCGATAGGCATTGTAACTTCGTTTATTAACACTATTTTAATAATCGCGTAGTGTTTAAAATCAGAGATGGTTTAATTAAATTACAATGTGTCATCAATGTCATCATAAACAGTCCACAATTCTGGTAAAACTTGCAAAGTACCTAAACATAAACGTGTGAAGTTATTTGTGTGATTTTAGGCATCAAGTAAGAATTATTTGGAATTAATTAATAGAAGTACAAAATAATAAGCGCGATAATAAGTTTTTAATGTCTCCGTGTCAGGGTTAGTTACGCTTATAATCAAATTAAAAATTGATTCTCAGGACTTATCTAAATGTATGCCGCGGCAGGGTCGACTCCTATCTAGGGATCTAACTAGAATAACTTTTACTGAATATTGCATCAAGTCGGCCGACGAATTAAAATTTATTATCTAGAATAACTAAAATTATCGGTTGATCCTTTATGGGTCACAGGGATTATTTCAAGGTATCTAAATTTGAGCTAGCTTTTAATTAATCTTCCAACAAATTAAATAAGAAAGTGAGAAAGAGAGATAGAATTTAATAACAACAATGCAGTCAGCGCGGCGCAAGCGACGGCTGTGCATAGTGTGCATGTCGGTAGCGGCAGGCATTAATGCCTACTGGTGACGTAGCGCGCAAGTCATTGACCCCTAGCGTCAGCTGTGCAATTTAATTATGTACATTGCAGTTCCTTCTAAAATGGGAATTAAATTTATTTTCTTTTTGATATCCGTTTTATTTGGCTGTCCGAACATAATACAAAAATAAAAAAGCAAGAAAGATTCATAATAAAGGAATTTATTTTCGATTTTTTTTTGTGGTATCCTATCAGCCATCACTAGCACTACCACCAGTCTTCGTTTTCGGGAGCGTTTCTCTGACACCCTGTATATTAGAAACCAGGACACTTTAGATAAACTCAAATCATTTTATATTTAGGTCTACTTCGTTTACTTTTTATATTAATTATAATGCTACATCTGTGTACTTATTTGTTAAAATTCAATAGTATAAAAATATATTACCAGAATGTTAGAGGTCTACGGACCAAAACACATGAATTTTTATTAAATGTTGCATGTGCTAACTGCGACATAATCGTCTTATCGGAAACGTGGTTGAACAACAAAATATTTGACAATGAATTATTTGATAGCCGATACACAATTCATAGAAGAGATCGCGAAAGCACAGGATTTCACGCTAACAAAGACGGTGGTGGTGTAATTATAGCAGTATCTAATACATTATATTCTACTCGGTATAGGCAAGCGGAAAGTCAATGCGAAGATCTTTATGTAAAAGTCGAAATTAATCGGGAAAAGTATATGTATTTGTGTGCTGTGTACCTCCCCCCTCCACTAAACAAAAATATTTTAGAGCATTTTTTAGATAACTTCAACCGTGTTTCCGATGAAATGAAAAATGTATGCCTTATAGGTGACTTCAATATGAGTTGCATCTCATGGCCAGATAACAGTAATGATAATTGTAACGATCAAGTTGCTTATCAGGGTTCATCACTGGCACAGTTACTTCTAGATTTCGTCTCACTTAACAATCTCATACAACATAACAAAGTAACAAACAGTGGAAATAAAATATTGGATTTGGTTCTGAATAACATTGCAGACACTACAGTTAGGGAGTCTACAAGCGCATTAGCTAACATTGGCCCTCATCACCCTCTTTTGGACATAACTATAGAATTTATTGCTTGTGCGTCATTAAAGACTAATACCACCTGGCGCTATAATTTTTACATAGCTGATTATGACACAATTAAGGCAGAACTAGACAAAATAAATTGGGAAAGTAAATTTGGTCAATATCTAAACGTTAATGATATGGTATCACTATTTTACTCAGTTTTAAATGAATTGATAGATAAATATGTACCCAAAACATACCCCACCAGAAGAAGATACCCACCTTGGTTTACTAAGCAATTAATAAATTTGACAAAAGAGAAAAACAAGCTTCTTCACAAATACCGAGTTTTTAAAAATCCGCTAGACGAAATATCATTACAAATTTTAAATAAAAGATGTTAAAAATTGGCTACATCTTGTTACAACAGTTATGTAAGCCAAATAGAAGACAATATTAAAACAAATCCGAAATATTTTTATACTTACCTAAAAGACAAACGTAGTAAAGCAATCCTAACTCCACAAACTATAATCTTAAACCACGTGAGTGTATCAAATGGTCCAGATATTTGCAACTTATTTGCTAATTACTTTTCTTCCACTTTTGCTAAGTCCGCTAACCAAGATACTCCAACAATACATACTAGTTTAAATACTGATACTATAGGACGTATACGTATCATGCACAAAGATGTCGTAAAACATCTAGAAAAACTAGACATCAAAAAGGAAGCTGGGCCAGATAGTATTGCTCCGTTCTTTATTTTAAAATGCGCTTCATCCTTAACCCGCCATTTGTGACCTGTATGTCTGTGAGACCGGGTGGATCGAAAAAGTCGAATAACTTTTTTACTCGCTAACCAATTGAGTTGCATATTCGAGTACTCTCCTGATGTCGCGTACCCCACCGCCAGTACACCCCGCATCGGCGAGGCAGGCGCACGTTGTTGAGTTTTGGCGCCAACCCGGTGCGTGAGACCGGGGTCACAGATTACGTAAGTAAAATAGTCATAATTAAATATTTTAATATTCAATTATTTATAAGTATGTGCATATTTTTGATTTAGTTTTATAGTGTAGTTATTGTGATTGTTATTATTCTGTTACCTATGACCTTTTTGTATATCTTTATACATATTTCACTAAGTTCATATGTATTTGTTGCCTAATTTCTAAATCTTGTTTTAGCATGTCTTACGAACGTGAGAGTCGTCGTTTAGAAGCCCTTCTGCAAGAGGAGTTATTATCTGATGAGGAAATATCGCAAACACCAACGGATAGTGAAGCTGGAAGTGACGGCGAACCAGAAAATCCATCGCCAGATCACATACAAAACACAGACAGCGAGGAAGATTTGAGCGATCAGGAAACATCAGAAAACAACAATTCCTCCTTTTATTTGGGTAAGGATAAAACTACAAAATGGAATAAAGAACCTTATCGTCAATCAGGCCGAACTAGAACTTGCAATATTGTAACTCAGTTACCGGGACCTAAACGAGCTATCTCAGCTGAACGCGATATTTTTCGAATTTGGAAGTATTTTTTTGATGACACCATAATAGATATTATTGTAAAGTACACTAACCAATACATTGACACCATCAAACATAAATATACCAGAGAAACATATTGCCGACAAACTACTGTCAACGAGATACAATGCTTTATAGGTTTGATTCTGTTAGCCGGAGTAAAAAAATCAAATCATCTAAACGTCGACGAGTTGTTTCGAACTGATGGTGGTTCTATAGAAATCTTTCGACTATCAATGTCTGCTCAAAGATTTACCTTCCTGCTGAGAGTTTTGAGATTCGATGATAGTACTACAAGGCATCAAAGAAAAATTTTAGATAAAATTTGTCATATCCGAGAAATATTTGAGAGATTTGTCCAAAACTGCAAGGATAATTACACCTTATCTGCTTTTGTGACTATTGATGAAAAATTAGAATCCTTTCGTGGAAGATGTTCGTTTCGGCAATACATTCCGAACAAACCAAATCCTTATGGAATCAAAATTCAGGCTCTCTGTGATGCTAAAATGTTCTATACATTTTCTATGGAAATTTATCCCGGCAAACAGCCAAATGAAGGTCCATACAATCTTGACAATTCGGGCCTAGCTGTTGTCCAAAGATTATGCGAACCTATTTACAACACTGGTCGCAATGTCACAACTGATAATTGGTACACCAGTGTACCATTGGCGGAAGCATTGCTACAGAAAGGCTTAACAACAATTGGAACAATCAGGAAGAACAAAAAAGAAATACCTCCTGACTTCAATACAGTGCGTGGTCGAAATGTGAAGTCAAGTATGTTTGGTTTTCGCGACAACATGGTATTGGTTTCACACGTCCCAAAGGCAGGAAAGAATGTTCTTCTGATAAGTACTATGCATAATGATGCCAGGATTGATGCTGAAACTCAAAAACCAGATATTATTTTGAACTACAATGAGACTAAAGGTGGGGTTGATGTCGTCGATCGTTTATGCGCGAATTACAATTGTGCTCGAGCAACAAGTCGCTGGCCTATGGTTGTATTTTACGCCATGCTAAATGTCAGTACTATAAATAGTCAGGTGATACATACGTATAATAATTCCAACTCAAAACTTCCACGCCGCAATTTCATCGAGAGTTTAGCTATGAAACTAATAGAACCTCATATCAGAGAACGACAAGCTGAGTTGAACTTGCCTCGACTGATTAGACAAAGACTTGCAGAAATTTTGAAGATAAATGATGTCTCTGGAACAGCAGGTCCTTCAAGAAATGGTCGGTGCTTTGAGTGTGGATGGCAAAGGAACAGAAAAACCAGATATATGTGCCATCATTGCAAGAAATATTTGTGCCTAGAACATGTAGTGCCAACATGCTCAAGCTGCTTGGCTCGTGAAGAAGAATAATATTTGAGTTATTTTTAATACTTTTTTGTTTAGTACGGGTAACTTTTTTGTTTGTATTTTTATATTTCCTATTGTGATGAAACTGTAAGAGGCTGATTTAGTTAGAAAAAGAATATTTTTGTTAAAAATTTTGATATTTTAGAAAAGCACTCAAAATAACTTGGTTATTTTTAATGTTTTAACTATGTAAGCTTTAAGATAAATAAATGATAATTGATTTAAGATATAACATTGTATTATTATAAAAAAAACATAGCTTTTTAATATTTTAATAAGTAAAAATTCCATGCAGTAAAACTATTTAGGAAATCGCAATTTGAAAAACCCGGTCCGTAAGACCGGCGTCACAAACGACGTAAGTCAAATTGACGTCACAAATGGCGGGTTAAGTGTCCCACTTTATCTTATCATCAATTAATCTTTGTCCACGGGTACATTCCCTACTGTATGGAAATCTGCCAAAGTTGTACCTATTTATAAAAGTGGTAGTAAAGATAATATATCCAACTACAGACCTATTTCAATCTTATCTGTTTTTGCAAAATCGTTTGAAGCTTTAGTATATCCCTTTCTTAAAAGTCACACAACTCAGATTTTTGTAAACGAACAGCATGGCTTTACTCGATCTCGATCTACAAATACAAATTTAGTCACTTACCATAATGACTTAGTACGTGCAGTTGATTCAGGCGCCCAAGTAAGTGCAGTTTATATGGACTTCGCTAAAGCCTTCGACAGAGTTTGTCATAAAGTACTAATAAAGAAGTTAGAGTCATACGGCATTTGTGGTTCTGTCTTGAATTGGTTCCAGTCTTATTTAACTGACAGGTCTCAATATGTAGTGGTTAAGGGCTATAAATCCGAAACATATGAAACAATATCTGGAGTTCCACAAGGATCCCACTTGGGTCCCTGGTTATTTAATTTATTTATAAACAATATAGTCTCTTATATTAAATATAGAAGCGTGTACCTCTTCGCGGACGATTTGAAGCTGTGCAAAGTAGTATCCGATCCGCTGGACTGTGATTTACTATGGAAGGATCTCGATGCAGTTGCTTATTGGTGTCATGTCAACAATATGTCTTTAAATACCACTAAATGTCACACCATCACATTTACACGTAATCATAAGATAATTAAGGCTCACTATAATCTAAGCGGAATAATATTGCAGGAGAGGTCCGAGGTAAAGGATTTGGGAGTTCTTTTTGATTCTAAATTAACTTTTCTACCGCATATAGACAACATGATAAACAGATCATCTAGAATGCTCGCCTTCATCATCAGAAATAGTAAATTATTTCGCAATCCAGCAACAAAAATAGCTATTTACTATGCATACGTACGGAGCCATCTCGAATATTGCTGTGTAGTTTGGGCACCTAAATACAATGTGCAGCAACTAAGAATTGAATGAATAGAGACACGATTTTTGAGACATCTTGCTTTCTCTTGTAAACTGCACAAACGACTGCCTTCGTATAGGGACAAATTGGAAAAGTTTAGGTTAGATGCTCTGTCTGTTCGCAGGCAGCTACATGATCTGACATTTTTATACAAAATATTAAGAAGTGAAATTGACTGTCCACAGCTCTTAAGTTCGTTCAAGTTACGTGTTCCTCGTCATATACCTAGGCGTGCGAGTGTCAATGCAGGCCTTTTACATCACCCAAATGCTAGAACCAACCTATTACGATTTTCTACCATATCCCGATTGTCGAAAGCATACAACGTTATTTGTGGAGAGGTGGATGTGTTTGTCGACAAATTGCCAACGTTTAAAAAAGTTGTTTTGAGGTTGTTAAGGAAACAATAAACTTATGTTATGTACCTACTTTATTTTTGTATTGTTATTGCATATACTGTTTGCAATTACTTTACTCTTAAAACTTTTACTTTTAATACCTTACTTTTAATTATGCAATAACAATACTAAATCTACTAAATTCAATACATTTTATACTTTTTTACTTGAATATGCCATCATTTTTGAACATGTTTGTATAACTTTAAAGTTACCGTAATATCAGTGTTATCTCACTAAGTCTTTATGCATGTTGTGACACCTAAAAATGTTGTGCATTTACAATTTGATTTTGACATAATATTTTTATATACGTGCATGTATTAATGTAACAACTACTGGTTGTACTAATAAATAAAAAAAATACAGATTCCATGAGCTTCTCGAATTTGGAGTTCTGCTGGGCCTCAAAGGATGCAAATATATCCTTCATTTCATCTGTGGTTACAGTGCATGCTGCCGAGCCGTGATCTAAGTGTTTACGCTTGATTCTACGAGTAATATGGTCAATTTGGCCAGCAAGTGAAGACACGTATAATTGAGAGTCGAATCCATAAGATAGTAGAGGCGTATTTGCCAAGGTAGAAGTATTGGTCGACTTCGGCGGAGTGCGTTGAATCGACATTATAAATGTAAACAATAATTAGTACCTGTTGTGTTGAAGAACTAGCAATGGTAAACACTATTCCAGTTGCTTGCGTGCGCGCCGTTCTGATTGGGTGACTGGGCGGAGTTATTTCAGTTATTTGCGTTGATCTAGAAGGCGAAGGCGGCGTCTGCGCTGCCGCAGCTGCGACTGGGCGATGGGCGGGGCTATAGGCGGTCGCAGAAGGTGGGGGCGACTGACGTGATGGGGCATCGGATGTAGTTGTCTCGCTCCGCTTAACTTGCCGAGTAGTCTATCGCTGACCTCCTCGCTGCGTCTGCGCACCTAGTACTTCAACTAATTTATCGGTGTGCAATTTATTTACGATTTTATTAAATAAAATGCGAAAAATAGTAGCGCGGCTTCATTTAAACACAACCGTACTCCACGGTATCCGGAGGGGAGAGGGACAAAAAATGTTTAAAAAAAATTAAATGTTTCAATACTACTACTTTCAATACTTCTTAGCTTCGAGTGAGATACCTCCCCAGAACATACACGAACCACCGCCGTAAGCCACACGTTCCATAATGCAACACTGGAAAAATCTCTCTATATGCCTTCCGTAGACCCTTCCTCGCCCATCACTGGCATGAAGACACATTCTGCACACGTCTGAGAAAAAAACTGCTCTCCATTGGTCGACTGTCCTGTGTACATGTTCTTGTGCAAATCGAAGACGGGCCCGGCGATGAGCTGGCGTCAGTTTAGGGCCATTTGCTGGTCTATGCGCATTCAGACCTCCTTCGGCAAGTCTTCTTCTGACTGTCCACCGGCTGACGTCCACTTTACGCACCTCTTGAAGATGATGTGCAAGATCAACGGCAGTCAGACGACGATTTCGCAAAGCCGTCGTTACGAGAAATCGGTTGTCGCGCTGTGTTGTAGCTCTGGTTCGACCAGATCCTCGTCGTCGTTCATAGCCACTAGTCTCCCGATAGCGCTGGTATACACGACGAACTGAATATTGGCTGATATTCAGCTGTCGAACAACAGCACTGGTTCTGGCCCGCTTCAATTATTAAAAATAAATAAACAATAATTTTCTATAAATATTCACATGTGCGTTTTCATTGCACCCAAGTGTATACAGGATGTCCGGTAATTAATGGATAATCTGGAAATGTCTTATAGTGGAACTGATGGTCGTTCAGAAAAAAATATGGAAATAAATCTATCCTAACTACTACCTGAGATATGTGTTTTTTTTTCAATTACCATGTATAACTTTCTTATATATTACGACCATAAATGAATGAAATCCATCGATTTTTTGTTGTTTTATTATTAAACACAAATTATGCTAATAGATAGACAGTCAAAAGTATGCTATGCTTATATAGCTTGCACTTTTTAATATATATATCAGTCTTCTGTCGCTCGCGGCAAAGTACGGACGCGTATCACTTACTGTGACTCGTAGTTCGGGACAATGACCTCTACGGTCAAGTGTTTGAATTGCAATGTTGTGATTAATGAACTGTTGGCGTTTCTACAAAATGTTTTGGATTTTATGGACAAAGAAAGTATTCACCAGCTATGTACAACGTCTTTCACAAACGAAGATATAGTGAGGGCAAAATGTTTACTTTTCAAGTCGCTGTCGAATACTAAAGAAATGCCGGTTCGTCGAAAAAGTGGGAAGAAGAAAATATCTCGGGATCTGGACGACATTATCGGACTCATGAAAAACACAAACTGTGAGTTGTTCCCAATTTTCGTAGCAAAAGAGTTGCATAGGCTTCCACCAGTTACAATGGATCATATTGACTCAACACGTCTAGTACGAGACATTTTAAAGCTGCAGACCCAATTCAATGCTTTCCAGGAGAATGTGGTAACTGTTGAAAGTTTTGAACTACTTAAACAAGAGGTGGAAAGTATTAAAATGCGCCTTTAATGGATAGCTATTCAATGTCAAAAGTAAATGTAAACAGAAGAAGAGGAGCATGTTTACGAGATAGCTTAGACAGTGGTCCCATAGGCCTCCCGTATGTACCGGTACAGACATCTGTAGCTCCAGCCCGTTTAAATAATATCGGCTCAAATAGTTTGAATCATAACAGTTCAATATCGGCATCGTCTATACATCGTTCGCCTCGACCGGTTATAACAGCGGATCAGTCTATCTCTTTTACGTGCCATGATAAAAGTGCGACAAAACATCGTGACCACGTGGAGGCTACAGCGGTTTCGAACTTAAGCTGCGTGAGCAGGAGCGCACATGCTAAAGAATACGACTCAACCGTATGCAGGAACGAGACAACACACCAAATGGGGGCGGGGTTAGAACCAAGCGTAATGGCGGCAGGTGACTGCGTGGAGGCACCGGTAGCGGACACTGTGGTTTCGACCCGCTCGGTTGGTGTGACCGGTTCTTCGAAGGAGTCGGCGGCGCGTGAGTCATATGGTCGGCGGGATCAGCTGGGTGCGCGCGCTGAGAGTTCAGTCACGGTTGACCCGATGTATGATTTACAGAATATACCGAATAATGGTGGTGCAAACGAGGATTCAGAGTGGACGATAATGAGGTCTCGGAGCAATCGGCAATTGGCCAAAAGGGTCGTGCTAGTGTTCAAGCAGGTAGCAAGTTTAAAGCGGCGGATATTAAAGTGCCCCTGTTTATATCGAATGTGAGTGTTGAGACCAGTGAGGACGACATAGTTAGTTATATTAGAGATAAGACGCAGAGATAGTTGCGCTTATAAAGATCAACATGAAAAATGTAAACAGCTACAGTGCGTTTAAACTTTTTGTATCGAAGCGTAAATTATACTTATTTTTAGATGACAATTTGTGGCCGGACGGAATAACATTTAGGCGTTTCGTTCCTTTTAAATATAGTGCGAATGGAATTTCGTCCAAGTCAAATAAGAATTTAATTAATTAATTATAATGGATAGTGACATTCTAAATAAATGTAATAATAATACAGCGATGAGTAATTATGACATGAATAGATTATGTAAATTTACTAGTTTTAATTGTAAATCCTTAAAGAGATCCATAGATAGTGTTAGGGCTATTTGTAGTAATTCAGAAGTAATTTCCCTTCAGGAGACATGGATTTATCCCCATGAGGTCTCCCTCTTAAGCACTATAAGTAACAATTTTGAGTACACGGGAAAGAGTGCAGTAAATACCGAAAGTGGTGTACTGGTAGGGAGACCGTATGGGGGCGTAGCCTTGTTGTGGAGGAAGGGAATATTTGATTCCGTTAATATAGTGGAATGCAGCAGCGTCCGACTGGTAGCTATTAAGGCATCCGTGGGGGGGCGTTCAATTCTGGTTTTCTCGGTATATATTCCAACAAATAGTCTTGAGAACTTACCTGAATTCACAGAGGTACTGAGTGAGATCAGCGCAATAGAGGAGAGCAGTGGGGTTGAATGCACCTATATTTTAGGAGATTTCAATGCGCACCCGGGGGAATTATTTTACAATGAATTAAACTCTTTCTGTGCTGACCAATCCTGGCTATGTGCTGACATTGAATATTTAGTGGTGGATTCAAACAGCTACACTTTTATTAGTGAAACCCACGGTTGCCAGCGTTGGCTGGATCACTGTATTGTAACAAGGTCGGCTTGGAAAACGGTATCTAAGATAAGTATTTGTGAAGATGTTTTTATACCCATTACTGTACATTGCAACCTAAACGCAGTTGGGCCTACATGTAGGGTGCATAGCGGAACCCGGAGCGCTGTTATTTGGTGAGTAAGAGATGTTGACCAAACTGAACAATATCATCAGTTATGTAACAGCGCATTAAGAGACTTACACCTCCCCACTGAGTTTGAGAGTTGTAGTTACGGATCATGCAATTTAGCGGAACATCGGTCTATTTTAGGATTAATGTATGGCAACATTGTGCAAGTCCTGTCTGACGCTGCTGCACAAACTAATAAGAGTCCGGGTGGCAGTATTAAGAAAGGTAGGATATTGTGCGGCTGGAACAAGCATGTACGCGAGGCTCATCGGGAGGCTAGACTCAACTTTGCTACTTGGGTTGCTCATAATCGGCCCACTTCAGGAATAATTTATAAGCAGATGTGTGACTCACGTAAAATCTTTAAAAGTCGCTTGAAGTGGTGCCAAAACCACCAAGAGCAATTAAAAATGGATGAAATAGCCAACTTCAGGGCAAATAAAAGTTTCAGCCAGTTCTGGAAGGCCACCGGTAAACTTGATGTGAGGCCTGGTCTCCCGGTGAGTGTCGGAGGTAGCAATGTACCAGGGGAGATTGCTAATATGTTCATGCAACACTTTAAAGTGCAGTCCCCTCTTGGACCCCCGGCCGCTGAAGTGGATGCTGAGACCGGAGTGTCGGGAGAGGCGTCATTAACTAGATTCTCGGCGAAACAAATTCAACATGCCTTGAGGAAGATGAGCAGAGGCAAATCTCCCGGACACGATGGTCTCAGTATCGAACATTTGAAACATGTTGGAATCCACCTACCGAGGGTTCTGTCTATGTTCTTCTCGATGTGCATCAGTCATTCTTACTTACCACCGGATTTAATGAAGACAGTTGTGGTGCCCATCGTGAAGAACAGGACAGGAGATGTCTCGGATGAGGGGAACTACCGACCAATATCTCTTGCGACCGTCATTGCCAAGGTGCTGGACAGTGTGCTTGACTCATACTTAGAAGGATACCTAGACCTCCATGACGCTCAGTTCGGGTTTCGGCCTGGGCTATCTACTGAAAGCGCGATCTTAAGTCTAAAGCATACTGTCCAGTACTTCACGGATCGCAAAACTCCGGTGTACGCCTGCTTCCTCGACCTCTCCAAGGCGTTTGACCTGGTTTCGTATGACGTCCTCTGGGGAAAGTTGGGAGGCAGAGGTGTACCGAAGGAGATAGTGGGTATTTTTCGGTACTGGTATGCTAACCAGTCAAATCAGGTCAAATGGGCGAACGCACTCTCCGAGTCATATAGGTTGGAGTGTGGTGTGAGGCAGGGGGGTTTGACGTCTCCTAAACTTTTCAACCTGTATGTTAACGATCTCATAGTTGAGCTGAGCAGTATGCGTGTCGGCTGCCGGGTGGATGGTATTACTATCAACAACATTAGCTACGCGGACGACATGGTGCTGCTCGGACCGACTGTGAGATCCATCAGAGAGATGCTGGGCGTCTGTGAAAGCTATGCTGCCACTCACGGACTAATTTATAATATTAAAAAAACAGAATACATGGTCTTTAAGGCCGCCGGTAAGCACCCTGACCCTGTCGGTCAGACTATAAACCTTTGCGGTCAAAATATAAAAAGGGTGTCCACTTTTAAATACCTGGGACATTTTCTTACCGACGACCTTAATAAGGACAATGTTAACATTGAAAGGGAGCGCAGAGCGCTGGCGGTTCGAGAAAACATGCTGGCCCGGAGATTTGCTCGGTGTAGTGATGAAGTTAAAATTACACTGTTTAAAGCTTACTGTCAGGTTTTCTACACGAGCAGTCTCTGGGCTAGACATACCAAAAAGGCGCTGGATGTCTTGCGCATCCAATACAATAATATCTTCAGAATGCTGTTGAGACTTCCCCGCTTCTGCAGTGCGTCAGAAATGTTTGCGAAAGCTCATACTGACGACTTTCACGCCATTATGCGCAAGAAACTCTGTTCTTTAGTTAGCAGAGTGCGGGTGCGTAACAATAGCATTCTGTCGACTGTCGCAGAGAGAATAAACTCTTCTTTCATGACTCACTTTGTGGGCTTGATGATCAATCAAGGGACGTATCCTATAAATTGATTGTCATTCCCACAAGGTCAATTGTATGGAATTTTTGGCATCTATTTTATTTTGTTTTATTAACCCTAGCCTAAGCCTTTACTGACACAATATGGATTCTATGTTATCTGAAATAAAGAAATTTAATTTAAAAAAAATTAATATATACAGGGTGATTTTGAAATCGTGTAATTCCTTTTAACCACGCATTCTACTGGTGATATAGAATAACCCTGACCATATTTTTTCTTAATTAGAATAATGGTTTCGGCAAAATTAGAGTACAGATTTTTTTCATGAAATGATTTCAAAAAGTCATATTTTAACCACCTGACACAATCTTAATATTTTACTAATTTAAAAATAATAACATAACAATAACTGATGTCGTAAATAATTAGGAGCAATAAAAAGGACCGCCCGTTATTATTTACGACATTAATTATTAATATGTTTTTTTATTTTAATTAGTGAAAAATTAAAATTGCCTCGGTTGGTTAACATATGGCTATCTGACACCATTTCACGAAAAAAAAGGGAATAAAATTTTTCAAAAAAAATAAATCTAATTAAATAAAAATATGGTCAGGGTTATTCTATATCACCAGTAGAATGCGTGGTTAAAAGGAATTACACGATTTCAAAATCACCCTGTATATATTTGTATTATTATTTATTTTCATTTTTTCTGAACGGCCTTCAGTTCTACTATTAGACATTTTAAGGTTATCCATTAATTATCGGACACCCTGCTTAATAAAAAAAGATTTTGCCTTTACTATTTTACTTACAAATAATATTTTACAATTATAATGACAATTGAGGTTATAGCTAATTATTCTTTTTCACACAGAAAAAAGGATTGAAACTTAACCTCAATTCTAACATCGTTGGTCGACGTTGCACGCCCCCTATTTGAAATATCTTTGTTTAATATTTAGTGTGACCTCCATTGTACTTAACACAGCTCAAGTCTCACAGTCTATGCAATATGGAGGTTACAATATTAGCACACATACATAGTTCGCAACGGTCTCGTTGATATGATACCCTTTGATTCATAAGCATTCACCATTCATCTTCGCTGAGTTTGGTTATTGTTTACTATCCTGCTTTTTGTCCTTATTAAATCTATGCTCAAGTCCATTTTTGTCTGCCAAATCGTAAGCAATTCTTCCTAACTCTTTTTTTGTGAGACTGTAGAAACATGCATCTAATTTTCTGCAATGATCTGCCAAGCTTTTAAATCAGTGCTGAACACATTTTTAAATCTACCGAGGGACTGAGGTCTGTACCTGTCTGCTTTTTGTCGTTTTCTTAATGTCGCTTCTGGAATGTTCAAAGATACCAGAATTGATCTCTTACTTTGCCCCCTTGCAATTTTTTCTTGTACAGACTAGGATTTCGTCCGTTAAAACAATTTATATCGTATTTTCCTATATATTTTCCCATGCTATATACTGTAACGTACCTGTAAAATAAGCAAGCAAAATAAACATAATTACAAAATAAGCAATAAATAAATTTTTATTTCATACAAGCTACGTACGCATGCGTATTTCTTTTGTTCTTATTTATAGGAAAACTAGATTTTGCCCGTAGCTTAACTTTCGTTAGTGTAGGTTATGTCAATAAACTATGCCTTGGAAACAGTACTTTTTTTCTGGATGAAAGGTACCTTGTCCTTTTCTGTTTCGGTTTATTTTATGGTTAGGATGAGCACAAGCTAACCATCAAAAGAAGTTTTATAATATATTGTTCGATTTTAAAATTCCTTACTATGATAATATTGACAACATATATGCAAAATTTCACGACCCTCTGCCGAGTAGTTAAGGCATGAAAGGGTAACAAACAAACTCGCATTTGCATTAGTAATATTAGTTGGCAAATAAATTAGCAAAACTTGTGACATTATTTTATTACGATACTGGTAAAAATTCAAACATCAAAATTAGTGGATCGCATGCTTCTTGTGTTGCCACATGTACGATGCTAGCGCCCTCAATTAATGTCTATTCTTTTATGTCGCACTGTACTAACACATTATATCTAATCATTGAATACATCAAAGTTAATAAAATCCTATAAAATAACAATATATGTATAATATACTCTATCTCAAACAGTCAAATAAATTACACAAGCCTGCAAAATGAAGGTCATAACTTCCTCTCTGCGCTGATTACGAATATGTACTTAGTTTTCCTCCATCATCATTTTTCAAATAAGCTACAGATAAAAAATTGAGAAAACGACAAGTTTTCACATAAAAAAAATATATATTTAGAAAAGCACATTATTTTTAACTTAAAAATCTATTAAAATATAATTACAACTTATTACTAGGCTAAACTACATGTAAATTTTATTTGTAATTTCTGGTCCTTTTTACCAGGAAGCTAAAATTAAACAAGTGATCCCAGCAAATGAATGATGATTGATGTAACACAAAACTAAGTGCAGTGCAGCTGACTGTGCAAAGCGTGAATTAAGCCCACAGAAACTTATAGAGTTGTTGAGTTTGGTGGAAAGGTCCGGAAGTACTGAAAACGTTTCACACCCAACTAATAAACGAGGAATCACACCTGCAATGTTTATTTACAACTGATGTCGAAATGTCGTGTGTGACAGCCCTGCAATAATCAGAACCTAATGTAATAATAACATTGATAAACAAACACAGTTTGTTGACACGCATCGTTCGTTTCGTTCGTTGGGTGTGTAGTGTGTAAATTGTATTTATTGTGTTGAATTTATTGTTGTTATGTTAATTTAATTCAACCAAAAACATTGCATAAATAATTAATTAAAAATATTGTACATGTTGACAAACCAACATTTAATATTAGTAGTGAATCCACCGGCCGGCGCCTGCGATGCAAGATGCTCCGTCTTACTCACACGCGCTTAATGAGTGCCACACCCTACCGCATACCAGAGCACGGCCGCCGGCCAGTCGGTTCTAGAGTTGAGTCGTACGCGTTTAAACGTGTACTAAGTCTTACGAATACGAGTATGAGTAAATACTGGTTCCAAAGACTAGCTCCATGAGTATTTAGAAGTACGAGTTGAAGTGTTACCAAAAACGACATTGATAAAATACACGATATTTAAAATTTTCATGAGTAGGACTGAACATTTGTGTATAGGTTTAATCAAAAATGTTTAAATTAAAGTAATAGCAGTATTAACTATCGAAAACTTCCCTTCATACTTTTACAGGCTTAGGACTGACGGCTTTTTAATGAGTGATTTTTTAAGGGATGTTAATTAAATTTATGAAATGCCAAATTTTAAAACATGTGTGGTCCGAATTTCCTTCACTGGAGCATATTGGCTACATTAAAAACTATCACTGCCCAATATAAAGCGATCATTATTATTGTAAGGTTATAATAGTGACTGATAAGTGGTAAATAATTGTTAAGGAGACACAGATATTTCTAACATTTACAGTAATATAACAATGCATTTTAAATATGTCTTTAAAATGTAAAATACGATAAATGTACATATTATTTTGGACTGTGACGAACCATGTTAACTGTTAAATGTTTCTCTAATTCAGTTAATAAGAAATATCCACTACACGAAAGCTGTCGTATTTAGAAGTCTTCAATTCATATTATGTACATGTACATGATGATAATTTATACTTGAGCATATTTACAAAGCTTTTCAATATTTACACAGTTGTTATATAATGTAGGTAAGCACAATTTTTTTTTTTGCGATTCCTTTCATTTTCAGGACCTATTTTTTTTAATTTTGCTTTAGAAATAGTAACTGTTGCACCTTCCTGACGCCAAATCGTGTTCTTCGGTCGCATAAAATGTTGCCAGCTACGGAAAATAGTCTTTCACATGGCACACTTGTTGCCAAAGAATTTATTTTTTTACGAGCGAGTGTTGCCAGATGTGGGTACGAATTTTTGTTTGTTTCCCACCATTCTAATGGCGAATGACTTTTTGCGATGACTGTGTCGTCGATGTAGCGCTGTACTTCAACCACGGCTCTAGAATATGCGGTACCCGTAGGTCTAATATTTTGCATTTTATTATAATAATGACTCCAAATAGAATTTTTAGATGCTGGTTTCTGAGTCAAGGTTTCTGCGGTAGCTGGTTCTTCATTTAATTCCGCAATTAACGAAGTAACTAAACTAATTACATATTTTTTTGTAGAATCTGCGGTATTTTCATTTTCAAAATAGAGCTTGTATCTAGAATCCAGAAACATACACGTTGTAAAAGTGCGGCTGTTTTCTAGTGAGGAGAATCGTGATTGTAGTCCGCTTAAAATATCTTGCCTGACCATTTCTACTTCATCTGGTAAAGGTTCACTCTCATCTGAACCAGACGCTATTAACGCCGACTTGAGACCGATTATTATTGGGATGACCGTACTACCAGTCACGTATTTATCGCCGCTAATTTCTTTAGTAACTTCTTCACACGGCTTTAAAACACGAACAAGTTGACCGATAATATGCCAATTGTTCGCCAAATATACTGGGATATTTGCGTTTACATTGGAAATGGCACTGTTTATTTCCTCTTTTAGTGTTAATAAACGCTCCAACATATAAAATGTCAAATTACATATTGTAGGGACTTCTTGAAGAGGCCTCAAAACAGGTTTTCCTGCTTTTTCTAAGTACCGTTTAAGTTTATCCCAGGCGACTGTACTTTTTTTAAAATGAGAAACAATTGCTTTGGCTTTTAATATTATACTGGTAATAATGGTACTATTTTCTAAAGCCTTGCTAACCACCAAATTCAAACAATGTGCGTAGCAATTAAAATGTTTCCAACCCAGGCATTTTTCTATAGCACACTTAATATTAGAACCATTATCCGATACAGCGAGAAGTATTTTATTTTCAATGTTCCAATCACAAACGATGCGTAATAATTCTTCGGCTAAAGCTGTGGCCGTGTGTGACGTTCCATTCAATGCACAGCATTCTAAAAGAACAGATTCTAGGCCCGTATTGTTATTAATAAAATGTCCTGTAACACCTAAAAACCAATCTCCATTTCGAGATGTCCACATATCCGTCCTCATTCCCGTGTGGGCAGTTGTTCAAGTAACACGTATTTACACCATTTAGTCGAAAGTTCATAGATAGTCAACCTTTGATCAACTGTCAATCTAATTAAAAATATAATTATTTTTGAAAATTATGAAGTGCGTAATATGTAATAGTACTTTAGCAGACGGCGCGGGGGTTCAGTGTACCTCCTGTGGAAAGCACCTTGATTTCAGTTGTGCCAATATTACCGAAGCAGGATGGAAAAAATTGGGTGCTGACCGCAGGTCTGCCTGGAAATGCGCATCGTGTAAATCAGCATCTCCAGCACCTACTCCTGTCAAAGAACTCGTTACGCTCGAAGCAGTTATGAAGGAGATACGAGAGATGAAGCTCCAACTAACAGGATTGTCATCAGTTATAGATGAAATCAAAAGCATGCGGGGCGAACTTGCTGAATTAAAGTCATCGTGTCAATTCGCCAGTGACAAACTCGAGGAATTTTCTACCAGATTATCTAGCACTGAGAAAAGAGTGGACGACCTTGAACACAGTTACACTGCATTGGAGTCGAGCATGAGAGATATTAAGTTGCAAATGTCTAACAACGAATATAGGTCACGACTCAATAATGTGGAAATCAAAGGTATACCCGTTAAAAAGGATGAAAATCTTTTCAACTTAATGGAGAAAATTGGTGTAATAGTCGGATGTCAGGTACCAAAACAGCAAATTAATTATATATCAAGGATCCCGTCGTATAATTCTAAGGAGAAATCCATCTTAGTCAGCTTTATAAACCGCTACGCGAAAGAAGACTTTATAGCAGCAGCGCGAGCCTTAAAATCATTAAAAGCTGGAGATATAGGGTTTCAAGATTTATCTCAACGAATTTACGTAAATGACCATTTAAGTGCAGAATGTAAATTATTGTTAAACAAAACTAAAACAAATGCTAAAACGAATAATTACAAATATGTTTGGGTTAAATTTGGCAAAATTCATGTTCGTAAAAATGACACATCGCGCACATTCATTGTTAATAAGTTAGAAGATTTAAACAAGATTGTCTAGTAATTTGCTATATTGTTTTAATTTACAATAATATTTATGGATTCTCTGAATTGTTTAAATTTACTTTTAGTTCATACTTAATACAAACTAAATTGAGTAAAAGGTTGAGTACCCCTCTCGTACGGTTGCCCAAGCGCTCACTGCCGGCGATCTGTTCAATCCATAATAAAAAATGTAAAACATATGACTGTCTCGTATGATGTAGGGATCGAGTTTAAATAAAACACGAGCTTAGACGATACAATACTGATCTATTTCATGATCTACAGTCAATATATATTCGGTTTGGTTACATAGTTATACATAGGTACATAATACATAGGCGATAGGCATATTACACATCACACCTCCCTCCTTAAAGAAAAATAAAATGAAGTACATAGTTTATTTTATTTTTAAAATTACAAAATCAAAACGATTAAATACAGTAAGTGATTATAACACTCGTTAATAATGTCATAGGATACATGTGACATTCAGCGCCGTGCGATAACAAGGTGTAAAGTTTCATAGCAAGCATTCATTTAAACATAAACAAAATTAAACACAGACAATTAATTAAGTGGGTTACATGTAATCATTCATTAGGTATAAACAATTTTGTACGGTTCTTATGAACAATGTCAGGTTTACCGTCCTTTAATATTTCTACATTTGGTGAAACATCTTTCATAACAATATAAGGACCTAAATATATATCAGACAATTTATTACCTGCTTCATTGCGAATCAAGATCCAATCACCCTTTTTATACATAATTGGCTTAGAATTTTTATCGTATCTTTCTTTGCGTGTTAATTTCGTTTGAATTAAATTTTCTCTGGCTACTTTTAAAGCTACTTGTAGGCGATATTTTAATTCCAAAGGATAGCTGTCGTAATTATAAAGAGATTCAAGTGTTTTAGTTAAGTTGCTGGGTAAATTACACTTTTTGCCAAAAACTAATTCGAAATTATATAATATATATTTGGTGTGCGTGTGAACTGTAGTGTTGTAACTAAAAGACCAATAAGGCAGCCAACTACTCCAAGGTGACTATTTGTGTGTATACGTAAAAAGGCACCCAGATTTTTATGTGAATTTTCAAGTGCGCCTATGGTCTCGTGGTGGTAGGCAGTAGAATTTAATTTGTTTATGTGAAGAAGTTTACATACCTCCAGTATTGTCGCGGACATGAACTCGGCTCCTCTGTCGGTGGCTATTTCTCTGGGCACTCCATAACGTAGTATGAAGTTGTTTACAAAACTGCTGGCTATTTCTTTGCTGGTTTTGGTAACTAATGGATAACATTCTACATATTTGGTTAATTCACATTGGAGCGTTAAAATATACGAAAAATTATTATTGTCTTTATCTAAAGGTCCTACAATATCTAAATATAGCTTTTCGAAGGCAGAGTGAGCTGTGGTTGTAATTGACATAGGTTCTTTAACGGGGACTGAGTATTTTTGTTTTTGGCATTGTTCACATCTACTAACAAATTTAATGACATCGCGCTCGAGACCTGCCCAAAAATAATATTTTTTAATATTGTTGACCATTCTTCCGATGCCCGCGTGGCCACTCGTAGGCAACAGATGAAAGTCATTGAGAATAACTCGTCTTTAGTCTTTGTCATCTATTCTTTCGATATCTTTCAAGATACACAATCGGGGACCAGTCCAACAACTCATATTCTTTATAGTTCGTGCTAATTCATCAATAAACGTACCGTTCATCTTACTCTTTATAAAATACACTTCATTTATACATAATTCCTTACAAAACTTTGTCAACTCCCTCGCAAATGCGTCTGGGGCAATATGCGATCGGGTAGCGAGCTTGATATATATTATCATATCATTCGGTACATAATACAATAATCCACTACTATTCTCAACCTTACATTCTTTCTTTAATCTATTTAATTCTGTATTGTTTATAAATCTTAGTTCAACAGACTTCTTCGGTTTGCTATGAGTTTCCACAACGTTCGGCTGATCAGACCTCTCGTCAGTAGAAACTATAGTATGCGAAGCGTCTTGTTCACGACTTAACATTCTTCTTTGTGCACGCGTCATAACGTTCATCGTACTTTATGCATATCCCGTAGATCCCTAGATGTTAAGATAACGCGTCTGCAGCTGCGTTGGCCGAGCCTCTAATAAATTCCACGCTAAAATCGTACTCCTCTAACAACATTCTAAATTTTAATAACCTGCTCGAAGGTTCCTTTATATTAAACAAGTATACTAGTGGTTTATGATCAGTCAAAATTTTAAATTTACGACCATAAAGGTAAGGCCTAAAATGCTTTACAGCCCAGAAAATGGCAAGAAGTTCCTTTTCTATCGTCGGGTAATGTTTTTCCGCTTTATTTAAAACCCTGCTAGCATAAGCCACTGGTTTTCCATTTTGGTTAGCTAAAATAGCTCCTATTGCCAATCCTGATGCATCTGTTTGAAGAACAAACACATTATCATCCGAAAAATTTGGATACTCTAGTACAGGAGGGGAAACTAATTTTTCTTTTAACAAATCAAATGATTTTTGGCGATTTTCAGACCATATAAATTGACTATTCTTTTTAGATAAATTATTCAACGGTTGCGCAATGGCAGCAAAGTTCTTAATAAATTTACGGTAATAATTGGCGAAAGCTACAAAGCGTTTTACCTCGTCTGAATTACGTGGAGTGGGGTAGTTTTTCACAATGTCTAATTTTTGTGGGTCGGGTAAAACAACCTGTGAGGATATGACGTGGCCTAAATATAAAATCTCTTTCCTCAGGAAATCACACTTAACTGGATTTAGTTTAAGTTTAGTTTTACGCAACCTTTCGAAAACATCTACTAAATTTTTCACTGCTGAATTTAAGCTTTTCCCGAAAACGATTAAATCGTCCAAATAAATAAGGCATTTGTCATAAGTTAACCCAACCATAGCCATGTTCATCATTCTTGAGAATGAATTAGGACTAGTATTTAGCCCCATAGGCATTCGGGTCATCTGGTATTGTCCCGAACAGAATGCAGTATATTTTCTACTATTTTTATCGAGGTTGACGTTATAAAATCCCTGATGTAAATCCAAATGTGTAAAGTAAACGCATCCTGAAAGAGAATCAAGAATGTCTGTAATGTTTGGCAAAGGGAATTTATCATATTTAATACAGTTATTAAGTGCCCTATAATCTATAACTAACCGCCATTTCTTTTCGCCGGTAGGGTCATGTTTTTTAGGTACTAAAAGTACAGGGCTGGACCACTCGCTTTGACATGGCTCAATTATTTTTTGTGATAGCATGTCGTCGATTTGTTTTTTAATTTCTGTCTTTTGAGAGAAAGGCAATCGGTAAGGCTTAACATATACTGTATCTACATTGTCTTTTAATTTTATTTCATGATTTATATACAATCAGGTGTGGTAGATAAAGTGTCACCCGGTAAATAAAATATATCTGAATATTTAGCGCAAATGTTTCGAATAGCACTTTGCTCTTCGACGTTTAAATGTTTTAAATTAAGCTGAGGTAATAAAGCCTTCACACGGTCGGCGTTACGTAAACAACTCTCAAATGCACAGATATTATAATCGCTTAACTTTTGTATAGTGGGTTTAATTTCATCTATGGTAAGCGAATTTTCAGTTGTGTTCAGAATTCTAACTGGAATTTTGCCATTTACGGGTAATCCTAAACTACTAGCCATAAAGATGCCTTTACGCAACTCAGTCGCACAAACTACGCACTCTTCTGTCAAGCTGGTTTCTACATAGTGTATAGACTCTGATCTCGCCGGTATATTAAAAGATTGCAACTCTTGTCTATTTCAACGTAAATATATTTTATTATTCGAAGAGGTGTATAAAGACAATTGTTTACATTCTAAATCAATACATGATTTAAATTTGTTTAGAAAATCATATCCAATTATGCCATCCGCCTTACATGGCAGGGATTTAAAAACATAAAACTTATGACTGAAATAATATCCCTGTGTCTCTAACGTTAGATAAACAAATCCAATTGCATCAACTTTGCCTCCGATACCGTTTATAGTTGTACTCCATTTATGTATTGGAATATTTTGTTCTAGAATCTTACTATAGGGAACGGCTGAAATTGAAGCTCCAGTGTCAATTAACCATAAATATTTTGTGCTATTTATAGACAACGTCGTAACTAGCGAGTTATCATAAGAGAAAACAAATTTACTTTCAGGGACGAAAAAACTGCTGAACATTTTCGTCTGCTGAATTATCGCTATTATTACTGGTAATCACTCGTACATTTTGACTTTTTGGGACGCCTCTCTTATTATTGGAATTATTAGAAAAATTACGATGGTACTGACCTTGAAATCCTCGCCCCGAACGGTTCCCTCGTAAAGGCTGGTTCCAATTCCGCATACCTCCGCGCTGGTGATGGTGACCTCCCGTGCCGCGTTGGTAGCTGGTAGAATAATAATTACCTCTTGGGGCCGAATGGAATCCTCTCTGGTTACCTCTGAAATGTCTTATATGTTGTCCATTAGACCTCCGCATTGACAGAATATCTGACGAAGTGTTTGCGAATGATTCAGTCTCCTCATCCACCGCTGCCTGTATGGCATCATTTAATGAGTTAAAATTCCTTGCAGCTATAATTGTGCTAAGCCTACGATTTCGCAGCCCTTCAGAGAAACGCTTGATGGCGAGCTTTTCATTGACGCATTTTAAAGCATCGTAAGAGTCGGCGTGTCCTTCGGCCTGCGAAATCGTAAGGTCGACGAACAAACTCGATAATTCCTGACCAAAATCCGAAATTGACTTTTCATTTTGTTTTATAGAATGTAATTTACTCTGTAAGGCAGTGGACGACTTTTTTGGCAACAAGTGTAATTTCATATCCTTCAACAATTCAGAAACCTTTGTATATTTGACAGCCAACTGCAGTTTAGCACGCTGTGATAGTCTGCTTTTTAAAACAAATTCTATCAAGTTTCTTTTCTGATCATCGTCTAGAACGGAATTATAATACTCTATACCATCTATTTATTGTCTCGTTACTGTTTCTTGATCATTCATGATAGGCAATAAGCCAAGGGCTACCTTCAAATCAAATTTCGCCATTTTTGAACGGTCGGTTAACTGACAGCTTTTACACAAATTAGAAATTTCAGAGTACAATTTCTTAAACTTATCGCAATAACTATCAAACCTCTCTATCTCTGCTAAATCCTTAAACTTCTTAACTCTCGAAATTTCATTTAGATAATTATTAAATTGATCATACAAAATAACAGCTTCATTTAATTTCTTGCTACAAACACTCTCTTGTCTCCTACTTGGGCCGATTTTAATTAAATATTTCCTTATTTTTATTAATTCATCGCACAATTCGTTAATAAAATCTGCCATTAAATGTAATACTTATTATATCATTATCAGACCCATTACAATACATAATCAAAATACATAACCGCTAAGAACTTTCTGTAAATAACATGGAGCTTTTACATCACTAAATTGATACACTGATTACATTTAAACAACGCATACATACCAAACATTTCGGTTCCTGACACTGTCACTATAGCATATTACCTACTTAGGGTCTCGAGTTGCAGTTCGATACCGCGGTACTGACCGATTTTTACGATTTAGCACTTATTTCATATTTATTATACGCACTTTATACGCAACTACACGCACTATTATAACCGTTATTATACGCAGTGACAGCACTCATAGATATATACGCACTGACCGCACTGATGGGTACGCACTTTTCCGACGCTTTGTGTCACCTAAATATCTCATACGCTATTACACGATATCATCGTGTACCTGCCTACGCTGCTGGCCGCGAAGAATACTCGCATATCTCCTTAGCACCAAGTCGTTGACGTGGCTCTCTACAATCTTTTTGTGGCACCTTCTGTAGAGCCTGTATGCGATAAAGAGGCCTCCTAGCCCCAACAACAGGGCAATTACCAGTAGGATAACGTTACTGGTACTTGCGTGGTATAAAAGCTGATCTGTCTGCGACGAATTTTGACCACTACCAGTCGCAGCCTGAGATATAACCACCTGCTCCTTCAAGTTACTCTGTGGGTTGCCCATTGTTGCAAATTTTCGTCACCCCGTGAACAATTGGTACGTATCAAAACGATAGTCCAGAACAATCTCTTTTCAAATGCATAATTATTGTTCAATGTTCATGCTACACGTGGGGACAAAGTTCACTTTCCTATTTCGGCACGATATCGAATTGCGCGCGCGAGGCTGGCCCCTGTGGCAGGGTCGCCATATGATGTAGGGATCGAGTTTAAATAAAACACGAGCTTAGACGATACAATACTGATCTATTTCATGATCTACAGTCAATATATATTCGGTTTGGTTACATAGTTATACATAGGTACATAATACATAGGCGATAGGCATATTACACATCACACTCGCTCGCTCAACCGCATTTAACATTTATGTCGTTTTGTGTGACTCTTACCGTCGCGCTTGCACACGGTTGTTCATTTTGTTCAATCCTGTATAGTCATTCTTATAATCGGTCTGCTAACATAACAATTTACTCACCTAATTTTATTTTCATATCCGCTAATTATGTTTATTTCTTTATTCTAACCATTGAAATGTGTTTAATGTTTTTTAGTGACTTATCCGCAAAATGTCTGTAACTGGATCGAGTGTATACGCTAGTGTCGGTTTGAATATCTATTATCAAAACGTCCGGGGCCTTCGCTCAAAAACAACTATATTTTGCCGTAATCTGTGTCTTAGCACATATGACGTAATTGTTCTGACGGAAACTTGGTTAACTGAAGGGGTTTGTGACTCCGAATTGTTTGATAATCGATACATAGTGTGGCGACGAGATAGGGACTATAATCTTATAAATCAAACCCGAGGTGGCGGTGTTCTCATCGCGGTGCGAAAAGAAATAACCGCTAACCTACAATTGAACTTTATGTCAACTGCGGAAGATTTGTGGCTTGAGTTACCTTTAATACAACCCAATAATCGTAAGATATATAATATATATATGTGTGTACTTTACTTGTGTAAGCAAAACCTAGGCTTAACATTTTCTACCCAACTTAAGAACTTTTTAAATAAGTTGGATGACATTATAATTAGTAACCCAGATGATAGATATTTAATAATTGGCGACTTTAACCTTAGTGGAATATCATGGCAGCGCATTGATTCTAATCGTGTATTATTACCTAGTAATGCAAATTCAATTGACGAGTACTCGCTAATAGATTCGTTGAATACCCACAACTTAAAGCAATATAATCATGTAAGTAACGTGTATAACAAAATATTAGATCTCGTTTTGTGTAATGTTTTTCCTTTTGTCTCCGAATGTGAGGATCCGTTAGTGCCCATCGACCCTCACCATAAAGCGCTGATTATAAAGTTAAAATGTGATGAATTGCCATGCTTAAAATATGCTCCGCGTACAACATATAAGTTCGAATTGGGTGATTTTGATGCCATTAATCAAGAAATTGTGAACATCGATTGGCATGCCGAGCTTAAGTCTAAATGTATCGATGAGGCGGTCGAGTGTTTTTGTGTACTCGTTAAGCAAATTATTCGTAAACATGTACCGTCAGTTAACTCAACTTACGTAAATAAATTCCCTATATGGTACACATCAGCGTTAAAAAAATCCATAAAAGAAAAATTTAAATTCTTTCGTAAATATAAAAAGTACGGTAATAGGTCAGATTTCGAAACATATAAGTTATTAAGAGAAAGAGTAAAACGTCTTGAGATTGACTGCTACACAAACTATATATCTTCTGTTGAAAATTCCATCAAAACCAACCCTAAATACTTTTGGACCTTTATCAAATCAAGGCGGAAGTCGTCCAGTATACCAAGTTCGGTGAAATATGGTAATCTAATAGCGACAAACGGTGAAGGTATATGTAATGTTTTCTCGAACTATTTTTATTCAACATTTTTGCAACCTTCATCTTCACCTACAATAAGACCTCGCCCATGTTATAATAATTCAATTTCGAACATTTGTAACATACATACAAATGTTACGGAACTAGTTAAAATTCTAAAAACCCTAGATCTTAACAAGTCTGCGGGGCCTGATGAAATACCTCCCATTTTATTAGTTAGGTGTGCCGATAGTATTTCAGTACCTGTAGCCATACTCTATGACAAGTCACTCTCTGAGTGCTCTGTGCCAGCCATTTGGAAGTCTGCCTATGTCACCCCAATTCATAAGAAAGGTAGTAAAACAGAAATTACCAACTATAGACCAATTTCTAAACTGTGTACATTAGCAAAGGTATTTGAAAAATTGTATATAACCAATTATATGCAGCGTTGAAAAACAGTTTTAGTACTTTCCTACATGGATTCTTAAAGGGACGCTCAACAACATCTAATCTTGTAATTCTGAATGAATACATATCCGAATCCATGAGTAGGGGGAGCCGGGTCGATGTCGTTTACACTGACTATTCCAAATGCCTTGATAGAATTGATCACAATATGCTAATTTACAAGTTAGAGCACATTGGCATACAAGGAGACTTACTAAGATGGTTCTCTTCTTACATATCTAACCGCTCTCAAGCAGTTGTAGTTAATAATTACATCTCTAGTTGGGTTCTGGTGCCTAGTGGGGTTCCTCAGGGATCATTGCTAGGACCTTTGTTATTCCTAATATTTGTGAATGACATAGATCAATGCTTCCGTTATTCACAATTATTGTGCTTTGCGGATGACATGAAGATTTTCTCGGCCATCACAAACATTGCTGATGTTCATGCACTCCAAAGTAACTTGAATCGGCTATCTGATTACTGTAGCTTAAATAAACTAGATCTCAACCCATCTAAATGCTCAGTTGTTACTTTCAGCAGAAAAAATAATATAACTCCATCTGAATATTTTTAAATGGAATTCAACTTCAAAGATGTTCTTCATTACGTAACCTTGGAGTTATTCACGACTCCAAATTGCTTTTTCAGGACCATATAGAACAAATTACAAGTAAAGCCTTTCAAGCATTGGGATTTGTCATGCGGACGTCATATAGCTTCACTCAGGTTAAAACCTTCAAGATCTTATACTGCACTTTTGTACGCAGCATATTAGAATATGCTAGTCAAGTATGGAATCCTAGGTATGTCACCTACATATCCCGCATTGAAAATGTTCAAAAGAAATTTATAAAATATTTGTGTTACCGATTAAAACTCGATTACAGTACGGACAACTATCTAAAACTATGTGCTAAGTTTCACATGCTTCCTCTAGTTACACGTAGAGAGATAGCCGATATCATTTATATTTTAAACATACTGAATGGCAGGGTTGACTGCCCGGATCTTTTGTCCAAAATTGCTTTTAATGTGCCTGGTAAAGTTACAAGACACTACAATCCCATTCATCAACCTCTAGTGTCAACCAATTACCGGCAAAATGCGTTTATGTGGCGAGCGAGCAGTTCACTTAATAAAAAATGTAAAGAATGTAACGTTGACATATTCAATTGTAAACTCGAACCACTGAGACAGGTGCTTAGTCTCAATTTTTTCTTAAAGCATAGGTTTTAATTGATGTTTAGTTTTAATATTATGTATTGTTATAATATGTAACCTTTATGTTCACATGTCTTCTTGTGTATTTTGTTATTTATTCGTGAAGACCTGTAATTGGCCTTATGTGTCTTATTGTGTTTGTTTTCGAAAGTTGTATGTGCTGTTGGTCTTCCAAAGATAAATAAATAAAAAATAAAATAAATA
The DNA here is from genome assembly GCA_963675205.1 of Catocala nupta. Lineage (NCBI taxonomy): Eukaryota > Metazoa > Arthropoda > Insecta > Lepidoptera > Erebidae > Catocala > Catocala nupta. The sequence goes on from OY776094.1 coordinate 11,868,448, forward strand.
TCGGTAGATATACATATTGAAACCATTTCTGTCCTCAGCATCTCCTTGACTTCACCCTTCGTTTCTTCATAGAGTGCAGGTAGCATATTATTTGCAAAAAAATTTCTGGTGGGTAATGTATAATTTGGAAATGCAAACGTTATTAGTTCACGAAAACCTCTGTCTTCTACAATGGAAAATGGTTGCAAGTCGTGTATAAAAAGATTCATAATGTGTCGATCTATATCGTTTTTTATTTTGAAGCAGTCTCTACGTAAGTAGGATGTCATGGTGTTCCTAAATGTCGGTACTAATGTTTGATGCTGCGTAGATGTGGTGGGAGGATTCATTTGCAACTGTGTTACTGTACCAATAACAGAAACTTCAGCCTGTATAATTGCTGCCACCCCCTGTCCACTAGTGGCAGAAGAACTTTGCCTGGGCACTAATTGTATCGTACCATGTTTTCTACTCATATGTTTTGATAAGTTAGATACTGAAGACTTGTACGATATGTCTATTTTACAATATTTACATTGAGCTTTGTCATTGCCATTATCTTCAAAATGGTCCCAAACCATACTTCTTTTAGGCGCCATAATAAATAAAATACTTTATCTGAATCTTAAATGAAAATAACAATATTTACACGACCTTACTTCGTTTATTTAATGCCTACGAAGTTCGACTATTTATAAATCCATAAAATAAAATTTTATGTTTGTAAACAAAAGTTCAATAATATTTACAATGTCTAATTGTTTATTTACACACCACCACCATTCGTGCAATATTAATATATTACAACTAAACTTAAGTTCCCTAATATTTACACTATTTATCTAAACCACCACCATTCGTGTAAAGTTACACCTAAATCTTTTTAATTTAACACACAACTATTTCAATAATAGAAACAATTCGCGCGCAGATAACCGATTCGCAGAACTGTCATATAATTTCAATTTTAAACCACAAAGAAATAAGTACAACTTAAATGTTCAAACCGTAAATAATAAATTTTTGGCATGAAAGTAATCTATCTATCGCGTTTTAATCAATAAAATCTATGACTCTATCCCGTTCTAATCAATGATTAACATCTTAAATATTTATGTTATAATTTATATGGTCTATTGTCATTGAATATCTAATTATCTACTATCTGTGATTCGATTCATTTGACTTACTCAAACAAGTGTCAGTCGAATGCGTCTTGCAAGATTACGAGTATTAGGAATTCAGTGAATTCAAAAAGTGTCTTAACTCTCACAATATTAGGCTGACTTTCATTTGGCATCTGCAAGCACCTCACTCACACACGTGTACGTCGAACGCGTACGCGTTCGCGTCTTGGCTTAGCGGTCTTTTATTACGAGTTCGGAAACGGGTGCTTATTTGTGTTGGTGATTTTGCACTAGATTTTGTTGGTACTTCTAAATACTCGATACTCGTTTGTACGCAGACGAGAGACTCGGTCCTTATACGTCTTTGACGAAACCTAGTATTAAAACCTGTTGAAGTAAATACGCCTCATCTCTAGTCGGTTCCTTACTTACTTACCGAGCCTACGCGTATTTAGCTCTGCATTATAGCTAAAAGTATCGTAATTATAGTGAATCTCGAACTTGTAATCTATCCGCTATCGCTTGTTTATTCTTCTGCTCGTCTTACTATATAGACTGTGAACTGTGTACTCCTTCTCAATCTCATTCTCTGCTTCTCCTACGTGTGTACCCGAATGTGAACTATTGTATGGTGTAATAAACTATAAACTCTGAACTATCTTTCCTTTCTATCTTCCGCTAAATACAACATTCCTACAGGTGTACCGTTTCATAACAAATGCTAGGAAAGCAAAAATGGGATTCTGCGCGGTGGAGGACGTTTGAACAAAAGCTACTTACTATCGGAAATGAAAAATCCCTCCATTTTGAATAATAAAAGTAAACTTACACAACTCGTAATCGACTAAGCTCACACTATGACTATTCATGGAAGCGCCAGACTGACCCTTGCCTTCATACGTCAGAGATACTGGATTATCGGAGGAAATAGGACAGTGAAAACATCTTCGTAACTGCGTGCGCTGCCATCGATACAAAGCTAACACCAATGATCACATCATGGCTGATCTACCCGGCCTTTGAACAAACCCGTCAAGATCGTTCACTCATACTGGTGTCGATTTTACGTGTCACATAGAATTGAAAATTAGCAAAGATAGAGGGACTAGAACTACGAAAGGCTAGATAGCCATATTTATGTGCATGGTAACGAAGGCTGTAAATATTGAACTTGTCTCTAACATGACTACGGACGCATTTATATCACAGATTTTCAACGAATGTGTTCCCGACGAGGGGTACCGAAACACGTGTATTCCGACTGCGGAACAAACTTCATTTGAGCTGCCAAAGTTCTACGCAACGAACAAGAAGCATTTAAACAGGAACTTTCGTCACTAATCTTCGAAGAGATTTCAAAACTAGAAGTGGAATGGCACTTTAACGTCCCCTCGTGGCCTAGCACCGGTGGCCTCTGGGAAGCTGAGGTAGTCCATGAAATACCACCTGCTTTGGGTACTAGGAGATCAAAAGCCTACTTATGAGGTATTTTTGACATTAAATAAGATCGAGACGTGCATGAACTCAAGGCCACTGGGTCCTGTTATAATAATTACCTATATTTGTTGCGACACTTCATAATGTGCTGATCACTTAAAACGTGTTTACACGATTGCCACATATTCGATTGACGTCATGTACAAATTGTTGCTTGGACATTTGGAGGCTTTCGAAATTGTTCGGATTTAAATTTCGATGTGGACACATGTTTCGATAAAACTGTAAAATTACAATTTTCTGTAATAAATATTTCAGTTTCCTTAAAAAGTTTTTTTAAGTCTCTGTTATCCCACCCCATAACAGTCCTCTTAATGAAAACCCAGAAGATTGTAATAGTTATCCAACGCCGGGATATTTTTTAACTGGAAGCCCAACTCTTACTTTACTAATATCTAACTACGAAAATATAAGATTTGTTGACCTGAAACAATGATGGCAATTAACTCAGCATATATTAAATCAATTTTCGAATACCTGGTCTACATTTGACACAACTGCAGACGCACAGTAACGGCCACAGCAGAGGCCCAAGTGTGGATTTTTCATAAAGCTAACTCAATCTACAAAGTTGTCGTATCGAATAACAAATGTATGGTAACTTACAAAGCGCCCCTGGCGGAGACTATTGTAAGAAAAACGAGCGAGTGTGAAATCGTTTGCACTACTACAATAGCGGTGTCACTAGAAGTGACGTAAAAATTATCGTGTCGGACGCGGTATTGATAGTTTCGGCAAACGTTTTTCAAGATTATGCGAGTGTGAACTAAAATTTGACATTTACAATCGTCTCGAAACGGTAACGCGGTCGTGCAGTAAACTCACTTGTTGTTGGGTTGGTGAGACGTAGTTGACATTGAATACGATATTAATAACTGTGTAATTTTGTGTTTATTTTTGGGTGAAAATGACGGCTCGTAGCTTTTTCTGGTGAAAACTGATGATGGCCACTCATTACCAAGATAAAATAAATTACTTGAGAAAAAGAGAGCTGATTTTCGTGCCTCATTTAATCCGGTAGAAGACCTCAGTAACATCGAATTTAGAAATAGATATTGCTTATCAAAGGAAGCCTTCTTGTTTCTATGTATAGGAAATATGCAATTAGAAGAACTAACAAATTACAACCAACCAATCGTAGGCGTTGCCTTTGCAAAGATAGAGTATTGCATTACAAGCCTCTAAAATACGAACAAATTATTCAGGCCACAATTATTCAGGCACAATAGTGTGCTCTATAATATTGCATTAGGTTATAGAGTACCTGAACCAGATGATTTAGGTAAGAATGGTTCATAATATTAAGATGAATCTATATTTCAAATGGACAGTATAAACATTAAGGATTTACTAAAACAAATCTCCTTTAATTTTAGATCTAAGTGAACATCATAAAGCTACAATAGGTCATGTCCAGCATATGGAAGAGCAACAAGCAACCACCGAGTTGATTCGAGGAAGAGCACTGCATGATCAAATAGCTAGACGTAGTCACTGGTTCTTTTTTATATTTTGATCTCAATTGGTATAATAATCATTACATTCGCTTTTCTCACTGTTATATTCATAAGTCATATTCTCATTTTCTTATAATGTTTTTGGCAATATGAATTACTTACATGAATATGATTTAATATGTTTGTTTTTATTAAGAATCTATATAAAAACTGTGCCAATGTGGCTTTGTAAATAACACTACTGACACCATATTCAAATATATTTATTTAATTAAAGAAGACAGGCGCATTAACATAAAAATAATGTTTCTCTTTTAATCAATTAACAACATCTGCAACATCTGTTACATAGACATCATTCTCATTTTCTTTATCTAAAATTAAAGTCAAAAACCATGTACTCATTTAGGTCACAAAGTAACACTTATGAACGTCAACATATATAGGTTAGTGAGTTTACTAATATAGTTTACTAAGTTACTGAAGCTACATTTACGTAGTTTCAGGCAAACGATCGATATAAGAATATAAATGTGTGAAAGCCACACATTTATATTCTTATATGTCTGTGACACTTTATTGAGGTTGCTCTTCCTCGTCGACGACGTTGGGATCCTGTTGATGTATCGGCTTCCGGTTGTGGTACGTGCGTATTGTTTGAATGTAGAGTATGGAGACTCTGATGTGATGGTCCAGGCATATTCCATATATCGCATTCAGCTAAAAAAAAAAAGCAATTAAAATTCACACCTGAATATTATGAAGATGAAGCTCACACATTTATATTCTTATATGTCTGTCACGTATCAAAGTGATTAACCTATTACAGCAATTTATCATTCACAATTCGAAACACTTGTCGGTTCCTTAATTGGGCTTACAATGTTATAAATTATAATATTAATATTTTTATAATCAGTATATGTACCTACTTAACTTAATAACAGGAATGCTTTCTGCTTCAAGAACCTGAGGACTTCTAGCAAGCATAGGCGATGTTGGTGACAAAGTAATAGTATTATCGTCATTTTGGCTCTGAAAATAATTAACTCTCATCAGTTAAATGCATTATTTAAGTAGGTATTTATCGTAATCGATGAGGTAGATAACTTTTTTCACTTTTCCGTATTTTTCAATGCCCCGGTGGGATCATTATTTAATAAATTTGACAAGTTTTCCAATCTTGTATTGCTTGATTTCTGCCTTTTACATTATTCGACGGCTTATGTATGTCACCGTGTCTGTAAAATTAAAATGTATGACATTCGCGTAAACAAAGTATAATATTATGTAAAATAACTATAATTTATGATAAAAATTTATATATAATTTACAATTAATCTGCTTTAAACACGATAAATTCCGTATAAAGCAGTTTAATTTTTATATCGTTACTTCGTTATAAAGTGATTATTTTTATATGTAAACATGCATAACTGTATATGTATTTATTTACTTACTGCTCCATAAACTTTACCAGAATTTCAAATTGGAATGGCGTGGTCTAAATTGCGCACATTATAATATTATAACTTCAATAAATTCAAAAAATCACAAGAAACCGCTAAGCTTTTGAAGGCGAACGTCAAAATTTAAAGTAATTCAGAAATGTCGGTAGGTTTCTAACCCAAATCGGTATATGATAAAAGAAAATATTCAATCTTTGTTTAATATAAATAGAAATGGAAAAACTGTATGATACATAATGAATATTATAATATAACTTCCATACATTATAATATAATATTCATGAAAAATTATGTAATTTGGTATTTCGATACAGCAGATATTGGTGGAAATACAGAAAAATAATTTGGGTTGAGATCACCGTTTAAAGGACTTTTTGTATTGAAACATGACGCGACGCATAGAGCATTTAGCATCTCTTTTACTCGCTGCTCCATAAAACGAAATAGAGATACTCGTAATGCAATGTAGGCAACTTAAAAAAAATTACCTAACTTTCGGCTGACTTTCGGCAAAGTGAGATTACGCGATGCGAATAGATTGGTTTGCATTATTTCACACTCTGACTATTTCGAAGTACTTTCGATCGATAGTTAGCACGATTGACTTGATCGTTACGTACTACGTCAAATGACACGAAATTTACACTCGGGCTTCAGATGTCTGCTACTTTTAGCATCGGCGATCGGCGATTTTGCGACTTTATCGATGCTGCACCGCGTCATGGCGACTCTCTGCTTTCGATCGCAGTATCAGAATTACGCGTTTTAGAGATTTTATCGATGCTGCATCGCAATTTCGCGATTTCCTGCGTTCGGATGCGGTATCGGGTTCGCGCATTTTGGCGACTGCTCCGATACTCGATCGGGTCGACTGTAGTGTAGCCGGTCGATAGTTACAAATGATAAATTTCAAAATAATTTCTTTCTTTATTCTTTTAAACACAAATCGGCAGCAATATAAAAAAATATACTGGTATAACTGAATGGAACTTCGTTTAAGTAGATGAAATTCCAAATCAACCATTGCCACCCTAAACCACTTCAACGTCCCCCAATTTTTCTGAGCCAATTTTTTCAACGCCCAGAAGTGGGCGTTATCGCCCACTTTAAGAAAAACTGATTTACATCGGTAACAGTGTCAAAAGTCCTTTTACAACACTCGCGCTTGCTCTAGGCGTTTCTTTGTGTTGGTAGATCGTTCGCTTTTGACGCATGTGTCCTGTTCACGCCATGAGTTTTGACACGGAGCGGTTTATTATAGAAATACAAAAGCGTCCTGTAATATGTGATCACGTTTAACATATTCGCTGCGTTACGGCAAGTATTTTGCCGTAATTGACGGTCAATCAGTACGGCAGCTCGTTGTCCTTGTTTTGCGCGCGGTGCGGGGGTGCTCTATGTTCCCGTAAGTGTAGGAAAAATACAGTGATCTTTTCAATATGGTTACTTTTAATATAATAATATTGTACACTATTAATATACGGCAAAATAGCTGCCGTAACGCACAGTAAATTGACTACGCTTGATACAAAGGACTAAGCATAGTCCATGACTATGCTTGACACACACAACTAAGCATAGTCAATGACTATGCTTGACACAAAAGACTAAGCATAGTCAATGATTATGCTTGACACAAACGACTAAGCATAGTCAATGACTATGCTTGACACACACAACAAAGCATAGTCAATGACTATGCTTGACAAAAAGGACTAAGCATAGTCAAAGACTATGCTTGACACAAAGGATTAAGCAAAGTCATTTACTATGCGTGACACAAAGGACTAGGCATAAACAATAACTATGCTTGATACAAAGGACTAAGCAAAGTCAATGACTATGCTTGACACAAAAGATTAAGTATAGTCAATGACTATGCTTGACACAAACGACTAAGCATAGTCAATGACTATGCTTGACACACACAACAAAGCATAGTCAATGACTATGCTTGACACAAAGGACTAAGCATAGTCAATAACTATGCTTAGAGCTATAAATCAAGCAAAGTCAATGACTATGCTTGATACAAAGGACTAAACATAGTCAATGACTATGCTTGACACGCACAACAAAGCATAGTCAATAACTATGCTTGATACAAAGGACTAAGCATAGTCAATGACTATGCTTGACACACACATCTAAGCATAGTAGTCAATGACTATGCTTGGCACGAAGGACTAAGCATAGTCATTGACTATGCTCTATTTAAAGGACTTGGCATAGTTATTGACTATGCTTGATACAAAGGACTAAGCATAGTTATTGACTATGCTTGATACAAAGGACTAAGCATAGTCAATAACTATGCTTAGAGCTATAAATCAAGCAAAGTCAATGACTATGCTTGATACAAAGGACTAAACATAGTCAATGACTATGCTTGACACACACAACAAAAACTAAAATTCTTTAGGAAATATCGCACATACGGCAACACAAGTGATTACCTGACATTCAGCTTACTTCGCAAACGAGCGAAGCATGTTGAAGAAGAATGCTATCGGGCATTCATAGGAAACATGGAAAAGTCGATAGCTGAAAATCCCAAGTTGTTCTGGCGATTTGTTAAGTCGAATAAGAAAGGCTCTAACAACCTCCCAGCCACTCTGACATATGAAGGCACGACAGCTGACTCTAGTGAGGGAATATGTAATAACTTTGCCTCTTACTTTCAATCCACGTTTCTCTCTCCACTCTCTCATCAACACGATTCTTCTATGCCAGACAGTAATTACGTTTACCCTGATTGTGCTAACACTATAGGAGACATAGAAATACATCCGGACACTGTATGCAAATTACTTAAATCTGTTGATCTAACTAAAGGAGCAGGGCCCGACAACATAGCACCACTATTTATTGTTAACTGTGCCGAACAGTTGACCAAACCGCTTACTATTTTATATCAACGCTCAATTAAAGAAAGCATTGTACCTGACATCTGGAAGCGTGCGTTTATTACACCGATACACAAAAGCGGAGATCGGGTTGATGTAAAAAACTATAGGCCCATTTCTAAGTTGTGTATATTCGCCAAATTATTAGAACGAATTGTGTATAACCAGGTGTACAGCACCTTAAGGAACTTTTTTATTTCCGAACAACACGGATTTATTAGAAACAAATCAACTACGACTAATTTATTAACGTTCATCGATTATACAACGTCTAAGATGGTGGCAGGTGGTCAAGTGGATGCTATATTTACGGATTATAGTAAAGCATTCGATAAAATAGACCATAAAATACTGTTTCAGAAGCTTTTAAGTGCTGGCATTCATGGTAACCTGTTCAGGTGGTTCTGCTCATACATAGAAAACAGGTCTCAAGCAGTCGCAATGAACGGATCTATATCTAGATGGCATACAGTCCCCTCAGGCCTCCCCCAAGGTTCATTAATCGGACCTTTTCTTTTCAATTTATTTGTAAACGACATTAATTCCTGTTTTCACCATTCACACTTTTTAATGTATGCTGATGATATGAAAATCTTCAAGCAAATTGAAAAGCATGGCGATTGTATCTTGTTGCAACAAGATCTCTTGAGATTTGAAGCTTACTGTAGACTAAACAACTTGGAATTAAATGTCTCTAAGTGTTATACCTTGACGTTTTCTCGTAAAATTAAAATAACTGACTACAATTATACCTTAAAGGGGGTACCACTCAAACGGGTAGATGAAATCCGTGATCTAGGTGTGATACATGTGTCTACGCCGCGTTCATCGCATCTTCAACCTTACGCGCGACGTATTATAGTTTATATTTTTATTGTATCGAGTCTTACACTAGACAAGAGCGCGCTCCAACCAATCACCTTTCATTCATTACACACGTCATGCTTCGCCTCATATCAACACAACCACTCCACACAGCGACACTCTTTGGAACATTCTAGATACAATTACGGGCCGTTAAACACTGCACACGGTGTCCAAATTTATTATACATTTTTTATACGCATTAAATGCAGTTTTTTGTCAAAATTCAAGTTAGTTTCTTTTGTTCCCATCGTGAACAAAAAGTGGCGACCGTGACAGGACCGCGCAAGACTATCGCATTTGGATTACGAAGTTCATCGATTCCTTTGTTCGTCGTGTGAAGGACATTTAACGGTCATCGCCACATCCGCACCTATCTGCAGCACCTAGTGGATCCTGAAGGAAGATCAGTGAACAGGAGCTGTGCCTAAGCGGTCTATTGAGTGGCTCAACGACGTTTCTCCATCAACCCAATATAAAAATCGACGTTCCCACGGAATTTCACGCCTAATTAGCAGCAAGCAGTCAACGATCGGGACTACGCAAGCTTGTGGTGCAGTCACCGAGGATCCTGTCTGCCTGTCTAAATGTGAGCTCGTTCCTTTCTTATATCCTACTTCTATCCCCTTTGTTCCGTGCTACCAGTGGATATAGCCCCTTAGTTTTCATTAATTTGATTAGTCTAGCTTAGCTTAAATTGCACCTTTTCATGCTAGATGTTTGTTTTTTAACGGTTTACCTATCGATAGCTAAATATTAAATTTCAAGTCTAACCTATATCATTAGGTACCTACTCAATTCATTTCCGTGCCTATTCACTTAATAAAATTCTAAGCGCCCGCACTAGCTTATTCATACGTCTTTTACCTACTCATATTTCTTTAAATAATTAAGCTTTATAATTACTATATTTATATTAATTGCACTGTGCTTCTTTGGCGTATAAATAAGCTTAGTGCATTTAATTGCTGCAAATATCACCCACTTCCATAAAGTTTCTATTATAGTTTATTTAGCGCGTAAACATATCAATTCCAGTTATCGATCGCCCCGCAAGACGCACCGAACGAGCGCCCAGTCGCCTGACCTTGAAAAGGCCTGCGTCATCCATTGCCCCGCGCACTCCCGAGCGCTGCTACTTGCCTACGCGCATTAGCTGTTGGCCCGTTATCGACTCCGCGCGCGCATCGGCTGGAAACGAAGCGAGGAGCGTATCGTATGCAATTAATTAATTACTATTTCGATATTTTGTAAACTTTTCTATTATACTGGATTATTTTATCATGCTTGACAACAATGATTCTAAATCTGCTGAAAAGCTTATTCAAAAACGCGCAAATATTAAAGGACGTTTAACTAAATTTAAAAACTATATACAGCCTTTCTCCGAAACGGAAAATATTTCACCATTGGAAATAAGCAAGCTTATGATGAAATTATCCAGAGTAGAAGCTTTATTTCTCGAGTTTGATGAGGTGCAGAATCAATTAGAGTTGCTTGTGACAAATGAAAAAGATCAAGCTTCCGAATTAACGACTCGCGATGAGTTTGAACAAGATTATGACCACTATGTTTCAATAGCTAATCAAATAATTAAAAACCACTCAACCTCCAAGTCTGATGATATTATTTCTAACACTTCTACTCATAATAATCATCACTGCCACCATGATAACAGTCACAACGACGACTGTAACATTTTAGGTTTTAAATTACCTGTTATTAAAATCCCTAATTTTGATGGCACCTACTATAAATGGTTGGAGTTTAAAGAAGTTTTCTGTTCATTAGTGCATGATAGTCAGAAAATAAAAAATATTCACAAATTTCATTACTTGAATTCTTACTTGGAGGGCGAGGCGGCCCGTGTTGTATCTAATTTAGAAGTTTCTGACCAAAATTATTCCCAAGCATGACAACTCTTGTGCGAACGTTTCGATAATAAACGGCAGCTTATAAACAATCACCTAAATTCTTTATGTAATTTTGAATCAGTGCGAGAAACAAACAAATCATTGCGGTTCATTATCGATCATGTAACAAAAAACTTGCGTGCTCTCCGCACCTTAGGACTACCTACTGATAAGTGGGATGTCCTAATCATTCACATGGTCACGGCAAAATTAGATAACGTAACGTATGTTAAATGGGAGGAGCACAGAAATAATATCTCGGAAATACCTACTCTTGATGAATTCTTTTCATTTTTAAAGAATCGCGCCGATGTTCTTGAGTCTGTTCATCGCAACAAATTAGACAAACAAGATAAAATTAAACATACTCCTTCTAACTCTCAAACTAAAATACAAACGAAATCTTTTATTGTTACCTCTAAGGGATCTTCTAATAATTTATCTAAGATTGTCGAGTGCGTAGTATGTAAATCTCAGCATCGTCTTCACGAATGCCCTAAATTCAAGGGAATGCCGTCTGAAGAAAGAATTTCCCTAATATCGTCACTGAAATTATGTGAAAATTGTTTAAGGGCTGGTCACAGTGCTGAAAATTGCACACTTCAGGGTTCTTGCCGCACTTGCAAGAAACGTCACAATTCCCTAGTACATCCGTTCAAACCTCAAATGAAGCTTACTGATAACGCTAATTGTAACAATTCTTCTAATTCGGTTGTTATGTCTGCCATCTCATCCCAAGAAGTTTTGCTGTGCACCCCCAAGGTACAATTATGTAATCCTATAACTAACGAATCTGTTACCGTACGGGCTCTACTTGACAGTGGTAGTCAGTCGTCCTTTATAACCGAGTCGGTCAAACAAAAATTGAATTTGTCTCCTCAACCATCTAATGTCAGTCTCGTAGGTATCGGTAACACTCCAGTCAATCTTAATACGGAGAGATGTGCTCTCCACCTAAAATCTACTAATAACAACTTTAATGTTATTATGTATTGCCTTGTTTTGCCTAAGATTTCGGATGATTTGCCTAAAGTGGTATTTGATTCTAGATCCTTAAATCTTCCCGAAGTCGAGTTGGCGGATCCCAGCTTTTGCACACCATCCTCTATAGACATGCTAATTGGGGCAGATTTGTTTTGGGACCTCATAGGTTCAGAGCAGCGCCCTCTAGGGGAAAATAAACCTTGTCCTATTTTACGTAACTCCAAGTTAGGATGGCTTGTAGCAGGTCCGCTGCCTTCTCTACCAACTCCAACTCAATCTCCAAAACCTATTGTATGTAATTTTATTTTAAAGGAAAATGACTTTCCTAAACTCTCCTATTTAAATGAAGATGCAACTCCTCCTACTTTTTCTTCCCAGGAAAATTATTTTCCTAATCTAGAGAAAGGGATGACTAGATTTTGGGACCTGGAAGACGTTCCTCAAAGTAAACCCTATTCAAAGGAGGAGAAGCAATCTGAACATCATTTTCTCGCGACTACTGTCCGCTTAGACGATGGTCGCTTTTGTGTAGGTTTGCCTCTTCGTCAGGAACGAGACTCTTTAGGAGACTCGTACCATCTCGCAAAGAAGAGGTTTTTAAACCTGGAAACACGCTTCAGGAGAAATCCTGAGCTTAAACAGGCCTACTCTGATTTTATTCATGAATATGAAAAACTCGGCCACTTATCCAAGGTCCCTACACAAAGGCCTATAAATGCTTATTTTCTCCCACACCATCCCGTAATAAGGAAAAAAAGCGAGTCGACTAAATTACGTGTCGTCTTCGATGCGTCGGCTCGCACTACTTCAGGGCTATCTGTAAATGACATACAGATGGTAGGACCAACTATACAGGATTCCTTGTTTAATATACTAATTAGATTCCGTCAATACAAATACATTATCTCTGGCGACATTGAGAAAATGTTTCGTCAGGTGAACTTGAGAGAGTCAGATCGTGATCTTCAGCTCATTTTATGGAGAGACAATGAAAACGAGCCTCTTCAAACTTTACAGTTAAATACCGTAACTTACGGCTTTTCTAGCGCGAACTATCTCACTACTAGGTGCATTTGGCAACTAGGCGAAGAATGCACTGACCCTAAAATTAAAACTATCATCCAAAATGACTTTTACTGTGACGACTTATTGACGGGATGTAACGAGGTATCCGAACTGTGTCATATTCAACAAACAGTAGCTTCAGAATTATCTAAGGGCGGTTTTAATCTTAGAAAATATCGCTCCAACTTACCCGAACTTTTCTTGTGCGATGCCTTCAATCGCGAAGAAGGAAACCTTATTATTAGCAACTCTACCAGTACCCTAGGCATCGGCTGGGCACCTTCCTCAGATGATCTCCATTTTCCAGTAGAGTGTTCATCTACTGATGCTCTTACTAAACGAACCATCTTATCCACAACATTTAAAATTTTTGATCCTCTCGGATTATTGTCGCTATGTACTATTAAGCCCAAGATTTTGCTTCAAAAATTATGGGCTCTTAAATTAGATTGGGACGAGCCAGTTCCTCTGGATATCCAATCTACATGGAAAAAATTTACACAACAACTACATTGCATTTCTTTCTTACGTATTCCCAGGCTTGTATTAAACAATGATGTGAACGTAGAGATGCATTGTTTCTGTGACGCCTCCCAGCAAGCTTACGGGGCTTGCATTTATTTGAAGTCAACTGGTAGAGAAAACAAAATTAAAGTAGCTCTACTTTGTGCAAAGGCGCGCGTTGCTCCCCTGAAAGCCACTACAATACCGAGGCTAGAATTATGCGCTGCTCTTTTAGGTGCACAATTGGCTTCTGCGGCCACTCAAGCTCTACGTTGCAAAATAACTCGCCACATTTACTGGTCTGACTCCAATGTAATTTTAGGTTGGTTAAGATCGCCTAATAAAACCAAAACTTTCGTTGCTAATAGGATTGCAGCTATAGGAGACCTTACCGACCTAGCAGATTGGCGTCACGTACCGACAGGTGACAATCCTGCAGACTTAGCATCGCGTGGGATTGTTCCACAAAATTTAAAGGATTGCAATCTTTGGTGGAATGGTCCATCTTTTCTTCTTCAACCAGAAACTTCATGGCCGTGCACCGCATCTAATGATGTCAACTTGCCGGAGGTGAAAGCGATGCCCGCTGTGGTAGCGGAGGCTGCTCTTTCGGAACACACAATCGATTTTAATAGATTTTCAAAACTATCAACTCTGCAACGTGTCTATGTTAGAGTACTTAGATTCTTAAGCAATTGTAAAAACTCTAATAAAAAGATTACAGGGAGCCTACAGGCTGACGAGCTTGATAAGGCTCTCCAAGTTCTTATTATCGCCGCTCAAGGCGAATCATTTCCTAACGAGATTAGTCGTTTGAAATCTAATGGCTCATTTTCAGCAAAGGGAGTTCTCTCTTCCTTGAATCCATTTATTGATCCCTCAGGTTTACTTCGAGTAGGAGGGCGAATCGATAATTCATCCCACCCCTATGAAAAACGGCATCCTATTGTCTTAAAGGCTACTCATCCTTTAACCAAACTTATATTTGAAGTAGAGCACGCTCGCTTATTACATGCGGGACCTCAACAAATTCTTGCGTCTATTAGAGACCGCTACTGGCCTATAGGTGGTCGTAGCATAGCTAGAAGCGTCACTCGTAACTGTCTCATTTGCCGACGCTTCAAAGGTAAAACCATTACTAATATAATGGGTAATTTACCGAATGAAAGGGTAGAGCCTGATTTTCCATTTAGTGCTGTTGGTACTGATTTTGCTGGACCTTTTTTAATTACAGATCGTAAGGGCAGGGGGTGCAAAATAACTAAAAGCTACTTATGTATATTTATTTGTGTTCGTTATAAATGCATCCACCTAGAGGCCGTTAGTGACCTTACCAAAGACGCGTTCATCTTAACTCTAAAGAGATTTATTGCTCGTAGAGGCATACCAAAAATAATTTTCTGTGATAATGGCACAAACTTTGTTGCCGCAGCCAAAGAAATTTCATTTTTTTTAAAGTCAAACGCTGACTCTATTTCTGATTTTGCAGCTCATCAAGGTATTGAATTTAAATTCTCTCCAGCATACGCTCCTCACTTCAATGGTTTCGCCGAGGCCGGAGTAAAATCAGCAAAACACCACATTTATAGGGTTTTAGGGAATACTCACTTAACATTCGAGGAGTTATCTTCACTGTTTGCACAGATCGAAGCTATCCTTAATAGCCGACCCCTATGTCCCCTCAGCCCGTCACCTAATGATTTCCAACCCCTCACCCCCGCTCACTTTTTGATAGGCAGACCTCTGACGTCGCTACCTTCGCCAATTTACCTTGATTGCAACATTAATCGACTCGACCGATTTCAGCGCCTAGAACACATCAAGCAACACTTCTGGAAGCGGTGGGCCAGCGAATACATTGCCGAACTACAGCAACGCACTAAATGGCGCGTGAAATGTAGAGATCTCAAGCTGGACGATTTAGTACTGATAAAAGAAGACAGTTTTCCACCTCTATGCTGGCGCCTTGGCCGAATTAACAAACTATACCCAGGCTCGGATGGTATTTCTCGTGTCGCCGACGTCTCTACCGCCCATGGAATAGTCAAGAGAGCCATCAATCGCCTGTGTCTACTACCCACATCAGAAGAGGAGCTTTGAAAACTCTACCTAGAGCTTTCAAGGGCCGGGAGGATGTCTACGCCGCGTTCATCGCATCTTCAACCTTACGCGCGACGTATTATAGTTTATATTTTTATTGTATCGAGTCTTACACTAGACAAGAGCGCGCTCCAACCAATCACCTTTCATTCATTACACACGTCATGCTTCGCCTCATATCAACACAACCACTCCACACAGCGACACTCTTTGGAACATTCTAGATACAATTACGGGCCGTTAAACACTGCACACGGTGTCCAAATTTATTATACATTTTTTATACGCATTAAATGCAGTTTTTTGTCAAAATTCAAGTTAGTTTCTTTTGTTCCCATCGTGAACAACATGACTCTAAGTTAACTTATGAAAAGCACATAGAACACATTGCGAATAGAGCCAATAAAATGCTGGGCTTCGTTATGAGATCATGCTCTCAGTTCTCAAATATAAAGACGTTTAAAATATTATATTGTTCGTACGTTCGCAGCATTCTTGAATATTGTTCACAGATATGGAATCCTCAGTACGATGTATATATAAATAGGTTAGAAACAATACAGCGTAGATTCGTAAGATATCTGCAATATAAGTGCAAGAAGTATGATGATAGCTACAAGGCCAGATGTAAAAGACAACACTTATTACCACTATCGGAAAGGAGGAAAATCGCAGATATTGTATTTTTAACTAAAATTGCGCAATCCAAGATAGATTCCCCTTATCTGCTAGATAAGTTGCAACTAAGAGTTCCTACCAGGTCTGTTAGATTGCCTCACCCACTGCACGTTAATCGTAGCACTACCAATTACAGAAATGGTTCATATTTTATAAGATCCGCAATCTATGTAAATGGGTTAATAGACTTTCCAGATTTAGACCTATTTAATACAAGTCCTTCTAAATATAAGCGTGTTATCGCCAATAATTGGTTTGAATCGGACCTCTAAGTGTACATCCATTTTTCCATTTTTCTTTTCGATTCTGGAGTAAGTTTGATATTATCTCAATCATAGCTATTTAAAAACTGATCAAGCATTATATACTCAACTGTGAAAACGTCTTAATGGTTTATAGTTGTATAAATAGCTTATAATTTTAGTCATAGCATACTGTTTGTTTTCCTATTAAAATAAAATAAAATAAAATAAAATAAAGCATAGTCAATGACTATGCTTGATACAAAGGACTAAGCATAGTCAATGACTATGTTTGATACAAAGGACTAAGTATAGTCAATGACTATGCTTAGTCCTTTGTATCAAGCATAGTTATTGACTTTGCTTGATTTATAGCTCTAAGCATAGTCATTGACTATGCTTAGTCGTTTGTGTCAAGCATAGTTATTGACTATGCGTAGTTGTGTGTGTAAAGCATAGTCATTGACTATGCTTAGTCCTTTGTGTCATGCATAGTCATTGACTATGCTTAGTCCTTTGTGTCATGCATAGTCATTGACTTTGCGTAGTTGTGTGTGTAAAGCATAGTCATTGAATATGCTTCGTTCTATTAATCAAGAATAGTCATTGACTATGCGTAGTCGTGTATGTAAAACATACTCATTGACTATGCTTATTCTTTTATGTCAAGAATAGTCATTGACTATGCTTAGTCGGTTGTGTGAGGCATAGTTATTGACTATGCGTAGTTGTGCGTGTAAAACATAGTCATTGACTATGCTTCGTTCTATTAATCAAGAATAGTCATTGACAATGCGTGGTTGTGTATGTAAAGCATACTCATTGTCTATGCTTATTCTTTTATGTCAAGAATAGTCATTGACTATGTTTAGTCCTTTGTGTCGAGCATAGTCATTGACTATGCTTTGTTGTGTGTGTCAAGCATAGTCATTGATTATGCTTAGTCCTTTGTATCAAGCATAGTCATTGACTATGCTTAGTCGTTTGTGTCAAGCATAGTTATTGACTATGCTTTGTTGTGTGTGTCAAGCAAAGTCATTGACTATGCGTAGTCAATTGTATCAAGCATAGTCAATGACTATGCTTAGTTGTGTGTGTCAAGCATAGTCATTGACTATGCTTAGTCGTTTGTGTCAAGCTTAGTTATTGACTATGCTTTGTTGTGTGTGTCAAGCATAGTCATTGACTATGCTTAGTCCTTTGTATCAAGCATTGTCAATGACTTTGCTTGGCACAAAAGACTAAGCATAGTCATTGACTATTCTCTATTTAAAGGACTTGTGTCAAGTCCTTTGTGTCAAGCATAGTAATTGTATATGCCTAGTCTTTTGTGTCACGCATAGTAAATGACTTTGCTTGATTTTTAGCTCTAAGCTTAGTCATTGACTATGCTTAGTTCGTTTGTGTCAAGCATAGTCATTGACTTTGCTTTGTTGTGTGTCAAGCATAGTCATTGACTTTGCTTAGTCGTTTGTGTCAAGCATAGTCATTGACTATGCTTAGTCTTTCGTGTCAAGCATAGTCATTGACTATGCTTGAATAATAGAACTAAGCATAGTCATTGACAATGCTTAGTCCTTTGTGTCAAGCATAGTCATTGACTATTTGTAGTTATGTATGTAAAGCATACTCATTGACTATTCTTATTCTTTTATGTTAAGAATAGTCATTGACTATGTTTAGTCCTTTGTGTCAAGCATAGTCATTGATTATGCTTAGTCCTTTGTGTCATACATAGTCATAGACTATGCGTAGTTGTGTATGTTAAGCATAGTCATTGCCTTTGCTTGATTTATAGCTCTGTAACCGACTGCCACGCCTGAGGTCGCGGGTTCGATTCCCGCATAAGTCAAACATTTGTGTGCATGAACATTGATGTTTGTCTTGGTCTGGGTGTTTCTATGTATTATATGTATTTACAAAAAAGTATATATGTATTTTTAGGAACCAGGAAAGAAGTATAATAAAAAAATAAACAAATGAAATAACCTCTAACACAATTTATTCAGAAATATCACTTTTAAATAGCTTAAACACAACTCATAATTTTAATACCAAAATAGAATAACATTAAAAACATAGAAACAATCAACCATCAGCTAGACAGAAAAACCGTTAAACAATTTAAATTAAATTAGCTCACGTGCGCACCAACAACCTTACTGCTCGAACGTCAACTGGCAAATGGGCGCCACGCCTTCGTTCGACCGCTTTTATAGAGATCGCCGGTGACGTAAAAAACAAAAAGCATTGGCTCTAATACGGCCTCTCCTGACTGTGGTCGTCCTCAGACACCTCTTCAGTGGCAGCTGCTTCGGCCATACTTGCTGCTGGATTCACTGAAGGCTGGGTTGAGGGTAATCTATAATCACAATTATTAATATTAGTCTAATGCTATTATTATATTATATGCCTATTCTCTCATTCGTCTCGCATCCAAGGCCCTCTTTCATAGACAGTTAACAGTCTAAATTTCTGCATCCATGATCATTATTACAACATTCATCTCTCACGAACATCACACATTTATTCTACCGTACGGTTGTACTAAAACCCCCAACACATTTAGCGACATACTCGCTTAATGTGCTTGTTAAGGAGATGACACCGCAGCGCATCTTTGTGTGAGGACAGTGGTACCGCAGCACGTGTCTCTCACATCCAATCTGACAACACCGCAGCGTGTCCAACTATTAGATCGGATACCGCAGCACCGATCTGACCTTGACTCAATCTATGAGGTATGTCACCGCAGTGCATACCGCATCACACTCCTCTGACAAGTACCGCAGCATATGTCAGGCTGCTAAGCAGGTAGCTAGCCTTGCCCACGGAGCATCCTTCACATCTGCAGCCATAGTTATCATCACTCATATACAGCCGTAGTCAGTTACACATATTGCTATCTTCTGTAACATAAAAGCAAACCATTACTCACATTCAAAGAAAGATGCACATGTATCTGGGCACCATTCTCCTTTCCACGGCACCATATACTGTGCCGCCGCTTGGGTCGCTTTCCCGCGAGCACCAGGGAGCAACTTAAGCTCATATCGGTCACTTGGTAGGATCTTCTTGACCTGATAGGGACCCCTCATACCGGAATCCAGCTTTCTAGTGCTTTGCGAATATTTGATCACAAACACCAAGTCGTTTAGTTTAAATGTCCTTGGAGGCCGTCGGTGCCGGTTGACATAAGAATCCTGTTCAATTTGATCCTTACTCAGCATCTCACTTGCCCGGCTTCTACATAATTCTCGCCAAGCTTGATGATGATTAGGGTGGGAGTTTTCTACGGCTACATCTCGAACTAGACCACGAATGACTGAAGTGGTCGTATCAGAACCAATTAACAAGTTTAGAGCCGAGTGTTTAGTGGTTTTCTGTTTCGTGATATTTAATACTAATTGAAGTTTGCACAAGTAATTAGACCAACAAGCATTCTTATTACTAACTTCAATACGAATCATGTTCAAAACGGTGCGTATATAACGCTCCGCCTGACCGTTTGCATGATGCATTTCAGGCGTAATGTAATGTATGTCAGAACCCATATCCGCAACCTGTTTTACAAAACTGGAAGCTTCGAACATACTTCCGCGATTACACACTATTAGTTTAGGTACTCCAAATAAAGAGACAGCACCGGTAAACATTCGTTTTAAATCGTCTGCGTCTTGTCTATACATAGGGTATAGGAGACAATATTTCGTGAAAGAGTCGACAATGATGAGCACAAACTTGTGTCCATTGGATTCCGGCAGGGGACCCAGGGAGTCAATGTGTACAGTATTGAAAGGTACTGACGGTTTTTGCCAAGATGTTATTGGTTGCTGTGGGGCTCTACGGACTCGTTTCTCTGACATGCAAGCGAGACAATGGGACACATATTTATTTACAAATGATCAAAGCCCAGGGAACCAAAAATGTTTAAGAACCAAGTCTAACGTCTTGTCGGCCCCGATATGTTCGTGTTCGTCATGGAATATTCTTAACAAGCTGAGTCTGTGTCCCTTTGGATTAGCAAAGAAGACGAGGCTCCTCGCCTATAGAAGTATAGCGATAGTAAAGCAAATCATTTTGACAGATATATCTCCGCGAATCTAAGTTACCTTCTCCAAGTTTCTGAATCAAATCTTGGGTTTTACTATCTGCACTTTGTGCGATTTGTGCCCAATTTCGAGGTCGGTCAATATGATTCACTCGCGTCGCTGGTGGATTCCTGCTAAGATAGTCGGCATGGGGCATTAATATCCCCTTTCTATATTCAATGGTGAAGTTATAATCCTGCAGGTAAATCCACCAGCGCGCCACTCTTGGAAGTAAGTGCTTTTTATGTTCAGTGGCTTTCAGAGCGTTACAGTCAGTGATAATTTTAAATTCAACCCCAATGAGATAGTGTCTAAAATGCTGTAACGCCCTGACGACCGCCAACGTCTCCAGTTCGTATGAGTGGTACCTACACTCAGCCCCTGAGTCGTTTTGCTGAAGTAGGCAACCACTCGCTTCTTACTGTCATTATGAGTGTGTAATAAAACAGCCCCATACCCCATACCACTCGCATCCGTGTGGAGCTCAGTGAGCAATGTTGGGTCAAAGATTGCGAGTATAGGCTCACTAGTCAGCTTTTCTAACAAATACTGGCGTGCGGATTCCTGTTCAGGCTCCCATTCAAATGGCACGTCTTTTTTCGTTAAACGTGATATACTTGCAGTCTTTGACGCGTAACCCTCGATATACCGGCGAAAGTAACCCGCCAGTCTCAAAAATTGGCGGACCTGTTTCACCGTATTTGGAACCGGAGTATCTACTAAAGCTGCCACCTTACACGAACTCGGCCTAACCTGACCATGAGATATAACACGGCCAAGATACTCTACCTGATTAGTAAGAAATGAGCACTTTCAAAGGTTAATCGAAAAACCAGCGTCTGTAAGAGTTTTCAGAACTTCGTGAAGGAGACTTATTCCTTCATTAATAGTCTCACTTATTAGAAGGACATCATCGACGTAGACTAAGACTTTGCCGGTTTCTATGAATCTCCGAAGAATGCCATTAATTATTCTCTGGTAGACAGTCGGCGAATTACTTAATCCGAAAGGCATCTTCATATACTCGTAGTGACCTTCGGGGGTCACAAAGCCAGTTTTGTGAATAGACCCTTCATTAATGGGGATCTGGTGAAAGCCAGAGGCCATATCTAAGCACGAAAAGAATTTTGAAGATCCTAAACGATCAATGTGATCTTCTATGAGGGGCAATGGATACCTGTCTTTGACGGTAATTCGATTTAGGGCTCGGAAGTCTATGCACAGCCTATTCGAACCATCCTTCTTCTTGACCAGTAGTACTGGGCTGGCGTACTCGGACTCGGACTCCCTGACTATACCCTTCTCTAACAAATATTTAACAATTTCCCTTACTATTAATTTTTCTTGCTATGATAGGCGGTATGGGTGATATACTATCGGTGTGTCACTAGTAAGGTTTATGTGCATCTGGCCGGTTTTAACTGTGGTAGTAGCTGTACTGACATACGAGCAATTAGATCATCGCCCTGAAAGGGCGTGTTTACATCACTAGATTTATCTCTATGGCCTGCGTTAATATTAGCAACCTTGTTAGAGGAATATGTCAAATGCTGTCGGTCTTTAGTTCTGAAGTGTCAAATGCCATCTCTATTTAATACGTCAGTGCCTATTATAATCGGAGTGTTCATACAAGAGGCAGGTACAATGACTAAATCAACTTCAAGGGAAATATTCTCAAACTCGATGGTTAGCGTAACGTATTCTCTAGAAATAATTTCTGTGTCACTGACACCATTTATAACGCACCGTGTGAATTTACGAGGACAAGAAAATAACTTGACTACATCTGAAGAAATCAATGAGATATTTGTCGCACCACTGTCTATCAAGACATCCACTGGGATGCCCTGAACTACAGCTTCGGCCACATCACCATTACGGGAACCATTCGAAATTTCTTTACATAGGTTAACTTTTCTATTTGGGTTTTTATTGTGGGCTACCACTTTTCGTTTTGTGAAACACTCATTCTCGCTATGGCCTATCTTTTTCCAAAAGCTACAAGATGGTTTCGTAGTATTTTCTGAGGTTCTGGGGAAGCCTTCGGAAGCCTTAGGTTCCTTTTGGCATTCATAGTTTTTATGTCCAGCCCGACCGCACACGTAGCATTTTAAAATAGATCAACATTGCGCTTTTTTGTAGAATACGAGGGTAAGCGAGTATTAGGCTTTACCCGAGCAGGCTTGACATAAATGGCCAGAAACGACACTAAATTCTCTATAGTCAGATCAGCGTTAGCGGCCGCGGCACGCACTTGCGGGTCGGATATGCCACGTATAACAATTTGGGCCATGAGTTCATTACTTAAACCTTTAACGACACGCAAGCGTAGCAGCGATCGTCGAGCCTACTCCGCGTACGTTGAATATTTGTCCGACTTGGCGTTCATCACGTTGAACAAAATGTTCGCAAAATCTAACTTTCGCGGACACAACGGCGTAAACTCTGATCTAAAATTTGTCCAAGACCGGTCATTAGTGACCCACTCATTAAGCCAGGTCTTGGCGTCACCTTTTAAACAGTTTGAAACTCGCGAAAGACATTCGGAATCCCCCCAACCGTTCGTCACTTTAGCACGTTCCACGTCTTCACACCACACCTCAATATTGTGATTCGCCGGATCAAAGTTTGACACAAAATAATTACGAGATTTCCAACCGAGGTATGTCGTTATTTTCTTGAGGTATTTTGTAAGAAACTGGACGCGGCGGAGTTTGCGAAGCATCTACTGAGCTTTCCTCTATAACGTTAAGACGTGCGATTATCGTGTTCAAGGTTTGTTTTACTGAGCATGAATTGGAACGGGATCGTCTTCGATTATGATACCGGGTACGAGTACTGTCCCGATCATTACGACGAGAGAGAATACGAGAACGAGAATGAGTACGGGAATGAGGACGCCCGGGAGTGGTATGTCGAGGTCGAGTACGAGTCCGCTCTAACGAACCTCGTCGCCCATGCGAACGCTCCGACGAATGCTTATCTTGACGTCGGCGGCATTTGTTAGATAATCTACTCCGAGACCTCAAGGAACGGGGCATCGTTACTGACGGCTGATTGTTTCCTCAAAAGCTCAATGATATGTGGACACAGTTATATCCCACTTCTGATTTTAGGAACCAGGAAAGAAGTATATTAAAAAATAAACAAATGAAATAACCTGTAACACAATTTATTCAGAAAAATCACTTTTAAATAGCTTAAACACAACTCATAATTTTAATACCAAAATAGATTAACATTAAAAACAAAGAAACAATCTACCATCAGCTAGACAGAAAAACCGTTAAACAATTTAAATTAAAATAGCTCACGTGCGCACCAACAACCTCACTGCTCGAACGTCAACTGGCAAATGGGCGCCACGCCTTCGTTCGACCACTTTTATAGAGATCGCCGGTGACGTAAAAAAACAAAAAGAATTGGCTCTAATAGTATGTTTATCCATTGTCTAGTACCCATAGTACAAGCTTTGCTTAGTTTGGGCTAGATGATGTTGTGTGTATGTGGTAGAATATTATTATTATTATTATATTTCAAAACGTTCCTGTGAAAGGTAGGGTGAAGGCTAACAGCATACCTCTTTCTAAACCTTTAAAGAATACGGGTGCTGTTGTTTTATGTTTATAGGGTCATATGTTGATAATAAAATTAATATTAATTCCATTTTAATCATGTTTTCAGGGCTCAGTCGATGAATAATCCTTTTTGGGTTAACGAAGAGGACACCACACCTTCAACATCTTGAGCACTAAAGGAAAGAGGAGAGACAAAAAAGTATCTCAAAAGAAGAAGCCTTTGCTTTCTAAAAGCCCTTTCGCTTCAGAATCAGAGTCTGATAGCGATGGGCGGTCAGTTATTGCAGCACCAGCTCCAAAAAGAAAACGAAGTACCTTCGTTTCAGACTCAGACGTAAGCATTGTTTTTTCAAATATGTTTAATTACCATTTCATTTATAGCATTTGTAAAGTATCAGTGTTTTTACAGTGTGTGATTCTGTTTACTAAATTATACTTAAAAGAATTTAAACATACTTTTCTATTAGGTAGTACCACCATAATTAATCTTTATCGATGGAAACTATATGGAAGTTTCGAAATTTACCTTTGTATTCTTTGATTAAATTTTTTTTAAATAAACAATCTCTCTTTTTAATTAGTCGCCATGCGGTTTATATTTGTTTATTAGAACTAGTTGTCATATATTTCAGGATGAATCATCTCGACCGCTGATCCATGCCGGCGAAAAGCTGTTACACTCAGCGAGTGGCTGATGGTTATACCTTTCAATCAGACTCCGGCAGAGTTGGAAAGTATTACTTTGACCTAAAAGTATACAACACGGATGAAGTGGAAAAACTTGCTCAAAACGAGCGTTGGTAAAATCTCTGGTAACATTAAAATTATCGACTGATAAAAATAATGTTGTGTAACACACCTTGTGAATACTGGAAAGGCTGAATTTAAAGATATTCAGCCTGTTCTGTACAAAAAAGCTCCTTAAATTAAATTTATTCAGTTCTTTTTTACTTACCTATATTAAGCGCTCTTTATGTACAAGTTTTTTCTAATAGTGCGAATAACTTTATTATAAATCTATATAAGCTCTTTAGAAATAAATCTATTTTAATCTTATTATACATATTTTTTTACAAACTGATAGTTATTAGAATATACAGTCTTTATAAAGAAACGTGAGAATAAATATTCTAAATAAATATTTTTAATTTTTTTATACTTCTACTTTTCAGTTTCGATGTAAAAATCGAAATTGAAATATTTCAAACTCGAACCATGATATTCTGAAATGTAAAATTGAAATTAAAAAGTTTTAAACTCGAATTATGATATACTGAAATTAAAACTGAGAAATTTATAAACCAGAATCAAGAAATTATATGATCTAATTTTAAGCTTTTTATACATGTACTTTTTAAGAGCTTCGATGTAAAAATCAAAAAATTGAAAATTTGAAACTCGAAACATGATATTCTGAAATGAAGACTGAGAAATTTATAAACCTGAAACAAGAAATTATATGACCTAATTTTTGATTTTTTTATACATGTACTTTTTTTCATACTTAAGATGTTTTTTTGTAAAGACTTATACTTATGTTTCAAAATTATCAGCACATAGTAGAACAAATATTCATAAATCTAATCGATTGCTCTGCTCCGAATTCGAAAATATTCAAATTATTGCTACTGCATTTAAAAATAGAATTATAAGTTACAAAGTGAATCCCCGAAATCTAGTGAAGCAATAATAACTCCAGAAAAGTTTCTAAATGAAATTTCAAAATCTGTATTTGATATCATCAATCTTATGATTCAAAGACATAAAGCAATTAAAGTAAATTTTGAATTGTTTGTATCATACATATTGCCAAAAATTATGAAAGCTCTATAAAGTCTTTCAATACCAAATTTATGATAGCAGTGCCTAATACAGATATTTATAGTATGTATTTTAAATGTTCTGAAAAATTAATATCTAAATGTTTAGAGTTTGAACTTGCCGAATCTAGTTGGACTAATAATTGTATAAGCCATTTGGAAATAAACATAAACAAATACAACCCTTTAAGAGCTGGAACATACTTAGAATTGCCTACAGTTTTAAAAAACACAAAGTTATGTTTGAATATACGCAATAGTGACAATCATTGTTTTTTGTGGTGTATTGTCGCCCATATGTTTCCAAAAAGACTGAATGCTAATAGAATGCAATTTTACCCGCACTATACACTGATTTTAAACATAAACGATATGTACTTTCCACCAAGTTTCGATGATATTAAAATCTTTGAGAAAAATAATCTCTTTATAAGTGTTAATGTTTATGGTCTTGAAGCTAATAATCATGTAACAGGTCCTCTTTATTTGACTAGTGAACGAAAGATTACACATCTCAATTTGTTGTACATAACTAAAGATGATAAAGCTCATTTTTGTTTGATAAAAAACTTTAGTCGCCTTGTGCACAGACAATTAACCAAACATAAATCTTAAGTATTTTTATGTGATGAATGTTTTTTGTATTATGACAATGAAGATAAATTATTGAATCACAATTGTGGTAGAATAACAGTTTTGCCTGATGAACATAGCAAATTACAATTTTCAAACTTTGAGAGAACCCAAAGAATTCCTGTTGTAATATATGGAGATTTTGAAAGTTTGCTTTGCAGATACTCAGATAATAATAAATCGCTTTTTACTGAATCTGTACAATCACATCAAGCTTCATCGTTTGCTTATTATATTTGTTGTAAATCTAAACCAGAATTAAATGATTTTGTTAGTTATAGAGGACCAAACTGTGCACAAACATTTGTTGATACCATTACGAATGACTAAGAAAGGTTGTATAAAATTTTACAAATTAAGCAGCCAATTTTACCTCTCACTTATGATGAGTTTAAATCATTCAAAACAGCCAGCTTAAGTCACATATGTAAAACAAAGTTTGCACAAAACGATAAAAAAGTTAAAGATCATGATCATTTTACAGGTAAATACAGAGGGCACACAATGCTTGTAATTTAAAATTAAAACAATGTCAGTACATACCTATAATTTTTCATAATCTGTCTGGATATGATTGTCATTTATTTATAAAAGAGCTCTCGCATATAATTGGAAAATTACTTTAATTCCTAAATCAAAAGAAAAATACATCTCGTTTACAAAATTCATACCTATTGATAATAAAAATGTATTTCAGTTGAAATTTATTGATTCATTTAACTTTTTAAGTACTAGTTTAGATAAATTGGTAAAAACCTTACACTCAGATGATTTTCAACATATGCGCTTGTATATCAATGATGAACGTTTATTAAGTTTAGCTTGTAGAAAAGGTGTATACTGTTATGACTATGTAGACAAATGGAAAAAATATGATTAAACACAGCTGCCAGGACAGTCAACATTTTTCAGTAAACTAACGGAAGAAAATATTTCAAATGAAGATTATCAGCATGCTTTAAATGTAAGGCAAACTTTTAAAATAATAATTTACGTGAGTATACAGACCTTTATTGAAAATGTGATGTATTCTTATTATGTGACATATTCGGAAAATTTCGAGAAATGAGTTTAATTATTATAATTTGGATCCATGCTATTATGTTTCATCACCATCGTTAAGTTGGGATGCTATGTTATTGTACACTAAAGTAGAGCTTGATTTAATATCTGATGTAGAAATGTACCAAATGAAAATGGAATTCGAGGAGGACTTGCCCAATGCTCATTAAGATATGTGAAAGCTTATAACAAATAAAAAAAAAATATATTAAAGTTAATTTTTGCAAGAAAGCAATTTTACAAAGTAGGATGTAATGA
This sequence comes from Catocala nupta, assembly GCA_963675205.1. Taxonomy (NCBI): domain Eukaryota; kingdom Metazoa; phylum Arthropoda; class Insecta; order Lepidoptera; family Erebidae; genus Catocala; species Catocala nupta. The sequence goes on from OY776094.1 coordinate 11,896,675, forward strand.
CGTGATTTTAGCTCTATAAAATCAGCTCACACGTTAGTCTCCGGCACAAATCATCTCTGGAACGAATCACCAACGAATCGTCAATCTCGAGTTGAAATTCACCAAGCTACTATCTATTCATCAACAATGTAAGTACTCATAATTAAATTCTAGTATTAGATCGTTATATAATATAATATATTAATTTGAATAATATGTATTCCAGTATTAAAGAGTTCATTAATATTGATTAGACTACCTCGATAGTTCAGCGGTAGTGTATACGACTGCTATGTATGAGGCCCCGTGTTCGATTCTCGGATTAGGCAAAGTGTCACGGAGTCTCGAATAGGCTCGCCCGGTAGACGGCAATAGGCACGCCGCCTATTACGTCGGACTGTAAAAACATAGTTGGCGAGATGTGGGTGTACACGTATATATGTACAGATGTGTAATACACCTCTGCCTGCCCATTCGGGGATACAGGCGTGAGTGTATGTATGTTTATGTAATACCTATTGATTAGTTAACACGCTCAGCTCAGATACAATGATGGGCCCTCTGCAGGTACTGCGTGCGGCTTAAATATTTGTTAATGATTGTTGTTTCTAACTTGACGCAAAACGAGGGAATTGTAATTTATTATAAAAGTCATATGAATATATCTATTCTTGATCACAATCTTCAAGATGCTAATTTCTTGACACTAAAAATTAATCATAATACCTTCCTCATTGCGGTTTATAGACCCCCTAGCTACAAAAATATCCATCCTTTTATAACATCACTGGCAGAGTTACTGAATTGCGTAAAATATCCCAATATTATCTTAACAGGCGACATTAACATTGATGTCCTGGCAAATACGAAAGACCCCAACTGTTCAGTTTACTTAAATTTACTCGCCACACATGGCATTTTACCGGCACATCAGTTACCTACGCATGGTAAAACATGCCTTGACCACGTTATGCTAAAAAGTAATCACCCGGCCTTTTGCTATGTTGCGGCAACATCAATCACTGACCATGACACCGTAATTCTTATCTTGGAACGCCACTATGTATCTAATATAGTCCTTACATTAAAGAAAATTAATTATACATCCCTCGACAATGACATGCTAAACATGAATTACGATTTCATTTATCATAGTACAGACGTGAATTTTTTGGTCTCTCAATTAATTACTACTTTAAACTCCAAAATACTGGCCAATACACATTTTTTCACAGTATCAAATCGGAAAAGAATAAAGAAACCATGGATAACTTTAGGCTTACTAAAATGTATGGAAAACAGAGACAAATTGCATATGAAATCTAAAAAACATCCAACTAACGGTATACTTAGTACTACGTATACAAGATACAGGAACTTCTGTAACTCGTTACTGAAAAAGCTAAAAAAGGACTACGAGTGTAGTTTAATAAATAAAGCAGTTCAAAGTAACAACAATAAAATGTTATGGGATACTATAAAGAAAGTCACTTACTCTAATAAAGCCAATAACCCCGCTACTGAACTTCTTTCCAAAACGACCCCCCTGGACTCTTTAAATAATATTAATAGGTTTTTTGTATCGGTTGGAGAAAACCTTGCTCTAGGTATATTAAATTCAGGCCCCCTCTGCAAACTGGCTTCCTCTGGTTCCTGTTCGTCTTCTTTTGCTCTGCTTCCCACTGATGAAATAGAAGTCCGTAACATCATCTTGAACTTAAAGAAAGACAAAAGTGCTGGTCACGATAACATCTCTGGTGCCTTCTTGAAGCGTTATCACCACAGTTTAATTTCCCCGTTAGTACACATTTTCAATCTTATTTTCTCTACAGGTGTTTTCCCAGACCAATTTAAAGTTGCTGAGGTCATACCGGTATATAAAAGTTGCGACGCGGACCGCGCGACCTTGACGGCTGCGCGCGAGTCGGAGTGGTGGCTGTCGCCCCCCCTTCCCCTCCTGCCCGGCGGTAGCGATATATAAGCCCGATCGCGTCCTGGACGAGTCTCCTTGCGGCCCGGCTCCACATCTTCAGTTAAGTGTTCCTGACTACAAGGACACGCAGCAAGCCTTTAAGTGACCCACGCCCTGTCTATTTTATATTGTTAAAGTTGTACATGTGAACTAAACGCATTAAAAGTGTAATTGCCATACCTTCTCTTATTTGTATCTTTTAATTAAATTCACTTAGGGACACCACGCCCCTACGGCGTGGCCTGTTCCTCTAAAATCTACATTTCTCATAAAGAAAACCCTAAAGGTTACAATGGCGCCCGGCAATTAAGTTAAAAGGCTTGCTACGTGGTATTGCTTATATTTTTGCTATATACTGTGTACTGTGCGTGTGTATTCTGCTCAAAGGGTATGTAAGTTTTATTTTTTTAAGTGCCTAATCAACCACGTGCGTGATCGCGTAGTGAAATTACATACATTATCATTATCCACGCCGTGTTATTCGACTTAATTCCATTACACGTGCTACATATTATACGCTAATTAGCTATCGCGCTTCTTTTCCTTGCTCCTTTGGCCAGAATCATACGCTTATATTTTACTGTGTTTTATAAATAGTGCTTTTATTTCGCTGCTTATATTGTTATATTGCGTGATTAGTAATATTTCTCGGCCGTTCGGTACCTCGTGACCGTCGAGAACATTCTAAACAAGATGGCGTACGAGATTAAGTTTCCGTTATTGAATAAATCGGAATTACTTTACGAAGTTACTTTGCGTGGTGGTGAAGCTAGCACGGTCGATGAACTTCGAAAATCAATCGCCAAGCTCGCACCAGGTTCTCCTTCTGAGAGCATTTTGGAGTCTCATTTGTCTCCGGAAGACGATATCGCGGCTCTAAAGACCTCATTATTCAGAGCATCAAATAATGTCAGAGTATTGCGTAATAGATTAGACAGTAATTTATCAGCTAGAACTGAGTCACTATTACATCATATTTTTCATAGACTAAACCGCGTTTGTCTCGACGAACCGTCGATTCAAAATAATTTAAAATCTATTTGGGATGAGTTCCACGGCTTATATGCTTCATTTAGATCGTTAGTTTCTCAGCCGGAGGAATCAACTTCTCAAAATTATAGCACTAGAGCTTGCGAGCAGATCGAGCCTGTAAATGTATTATTCTATGAGCGAAAACTTTTCTCAGAACTTTCTAAATTTAAATATAATGGCAAGTCTTGTGTGCGTGCTTTTATTCAGAGGGTTAATGGATTTATGTCAGCTAGGAACATACCTGAGGATAAGTTAATCTCTTTTGCATTTGAGATCTTTTCCGATGACGCGTTGACTTGGTTTCGTAGTATACGGGATAGCGTTACTTCTTGGGGTCAATTATGTCAGTTGTTGAAAAGAGACTTTTGTCCTCATAATTTTGATTACAAACTGATGTCTGAAATAAGACAACATTCTCAGGGCGAATCTGAGAACATAACCTTATATATAGCAAAAATGCAAGGTTTATTTTCTCGTCTCGATGTGCCAATTAGTGAATCTGATAAATTAGAAATTTTATTAAATAACATTAGGCCGTGCTACACTAATTGCCTTTTAACTACCAATGTAATAGATATTCCTTCTCTGATTAACGTGTGTAGAAACTTTGAAAGGTTTGATAGCCGTTCTAAGGACTTTAAGGAACCACCTAAAGTGTCCCCTAGTACCCTGGCTCCTGATTTTGCGTACAATTATCCTTCTTATAATTCTTCTAGTCCTTATAAGGGCAGTTTCAATAATAAAAACTTTTATAATAAGTCTCCTAATTATAAAAGTAAAAACTTTAATAATCAGCCTAGTACATATTTTAATTCAAAGGCACACGTGAATGTTATTCGATCTGCACCTAATTGTAATAATCGATATTGTCCTCGCTGTAGGAGTACGTCACACTCACTCGACGCTTGTCGCCAGCCGAGATATTTAATCTGTTTTAAGTGCGGTTTGAAGGGTTTCCGTTTTTCTGATTGTCCTAATTGTAAGTCTAAACTTACTACTCCGCCAAAGAAACTAATTGGCAAAGATTGGGGAAATAATAACCACTCTAAATTCAATAAAACTGAGTGGTCTGATTGGTTAACTTATATTTCTGAATTCTTTAACCATTGTCGCTCGTCCTCGATTTTAATATCGAAGATACCCCTTATATTTCTCTTACCGTAAATGGCAAAAGCGCCGTTGGCCTTCTAGACACGGGTTCTTCTGTGACAATTCTTGGAAACAATTCTCATAAATACTTTCTAAATAGCTATCAACTCGATAATTCTAAGCAATTAAAACTGATAACCGCGAGCGGACACAAACTAAGTACATTAGGCTCGGTTTCTATACCGATTGAATTTCAAAATAAAGTAATTAACTTGGTCGTTCATATTGTTCCTGATATGCAAAATTCTTTAATTCTTGGTATGAATTTTTGGAGAAACTTTGGTCTGTTTCCTAAACACTTGGAATCAGTCTTGCTCTTAAACAAGTCTGACGCGCACGTCGCTGAGATACAGACGAATGTCGGTACTCATCTCGTCTCTTATGGTCTTCTAAAAGCCAATCAGAGAGCTACCGCTGACAACCTAATCCCTAAATTCATCGATAATTCTTCTCAGAAGCGGGGTCTCGGTTGCACAAAACTTATTTCACGTACTATTGATGCAGGTGATCTTGGTGGTCTTTCTTGCTCAATACCTATTTCTGCTATTACAAACGATATTAATGAACATACTAATTGTTCTCTCAATACACCAGTTTCCAGTAACGATTCTTGGTATTTAAATATCTATAACGGGTGTACTAATTCCCCGAGTTCGTTTGTCGACTATCAAGTCATAAACAATAAATTATATCGTTTTAAAAAATGTCTTAACCCTCTCACTAGAGATTTTCAATGGAAAGAGGTTGTGCCGTCTGAGCAACGGTCTAACATCCTAACTGAAATCCATTCTTCGCCCACAGCTGGCCATCTTGGCATTTTTAAAACTTATAAGCGTCTAGCACTTAATTATTATTGGCCGGGCATGGGCTCTGACGTCATAAAATGCGTAAACTCGTGCGATTCTTGCATCGCACGCCAACCTAATTGTAAACAATATAATTTACGTAGTAAACCGGTTGAATTCAACGCGGGTGACTTTGTTTGGCGAAGAACATCTTACCGCAACGATAAGAATAAATATTTTAATAACAAAATTGCTTCTAAATGCATTAAATGTAAAATTGTTTCCAAGAAGTCTCCGTTAGTATATATACTGTCTGATATGTCTGGTAAACCTCTCGGTGAGTTGCACGTTAAAGACTTGAAACTAATTAACTATAAGGAATAGTTTGGTGATTCTAGCTAGTGGACTTTTGTTGTACCAAACCCAAGACTTCGTCGTAGGGCTAGCTAGATCACGACATTGTCTTGTTTTTTTTTTTTCTTTTCTGATTTGTTTATATTTAACCTAATTACTTAACTACAAAAGTAATACTTCCTAGCGTAACACTAGAAAATATATACTTCTAAACTGCGTACTTCAATGCGTGTATCTGTCTATAATTTCTTTTTTATGTATTATAAAAATTTTTTAGACAATACTTTGTGTCTTAATTACGCATTCTATCTTCATATCAATTATTGCTTTCGAAAATACTAATCGAAATCTAAACATTTCATTTTTTTCACCCAGTGGTTCAGTGGTTAAATTGTCACTGTCAAGTCGGTCTACAGGTTCAGTCTTTTTTGGTCCCGTCATATTTTTTTGCATTCATAGTGGTTCTTCTTATCTGCTTGCTAGCGTACTAATCGCTATATTTTTGTATTGTACAATTTCACCGTAGTTATGGTTTATTGATCTTCATAACAAACTCATTAGCTAATTACTTTGTTGACATTCTTAACGTGTTATTATCTAACGGCCAGCTGTCGAGTCCGCATTCCTAATGAATGAATCACCTTGCCTTTAACGTGTTTTTTTATTGTTATCTGCTGCTTTTATTATGATCTGTTCGCAGCTACGGTGTTATCTATTATAGATTCTCGTCCATTAAATACTATTGATCATTTAAAGGACTGACACCACTTCTACTACCTGTTTCAGGATGCCGATCGGAAGCTGCTGCCGGAGGAGAGGGGAGTCCTCGGGAGACCGAATTTTCCCGAGGAAAAATTCTCCCCTAACGAGGGGGGTGTGCGACGCGGACCGCGCGACCTTGACGGCTGCGCGCGAGTCGGAGTGGTGGCTGTCGCCCCCCCTTCCCCTCCTGCCCGGCGGTAGCGATATATAAGCCCGATCGCGTCCTGGACGAGTCTCCTTGCGGCCCGGCTCCACATCTTCAGTTAAGTGTTCCTGACTACAAGGACACGCAGCAAGCCTTTAAGTGACCCACGCCCTGTCTATTTTATATTGTTAAAGTTGTACATGTGAACTAAACGCATTAAAAGTGTAATTGCCATACCTTCTCTTATTTGTATCTTTTAATTAAATTCACTTAGGGACACCACGCCCCTACGGCGTGGCCTGTTCCTCTAAAATCTACATTTCTCATAAAGAAAACCCTAAAGGTTACAAAGTGGCAGCAGAAATGAGGTCAATAATTATACACCGGTATCTATACTATCGACTTTGTCAAAAATAACCGAGAAGCTACTAAACAAACGTCTTATAAACTACCTAGAGTCAAAACATCTTTTGTCGAGTTCTCAATTTGGTTTTAGAGCAAATATGTCAACCAGTGATGCAGTCCACGCACTTATTGATCATATTGTTTATAAACTTGACTCTAGAAGCAAAGTAATAGCAATATTTTTAGACATAAAAAAGGCATTTGACACCGTCAGTGTCCCGCTACTGCTGGACAAGCTGGAAAGCCTAGGAATTCGTGACAACCAACTAAAGTTGTTCGGAGACTATCTCTCTAATAGAATCCAAAGAGTGAAGGTTGATAACATCTTGAGTGACGATTTACCTATATCCTACGGCGTACCACAAGGTAGTGTGCTCGGTCCTACACTTTTCCTCGCCTTTATAAATGACCTTTGTAATTTAAAGTTATTAAATGGTAAAATCGTTATCTTTGCTGATGACACAGCTTTAATCTTTCATGGCAATACCTGGGATTCTGTCTTCAGCATGGCCCAAAAAGGCTTCAACACAGTTGCTTCTTGGCTAAGAGGAAATGGTCTTACACTCAATGTAGACAAAAGTAAATATATACCCTTCTCTGTCAAATTGAACTCGCAGCCTATAACTGAAAGTTTATGTATCGTGGCCCACTCCTGTACTACCGGTCAATCCTGTTCCTGTGACCACCTCATAAGAGTCTCCAATATTAAATATCTAGGTGTAATTATAGACAATACACTTAGCTTTAATCAACATCTCGACCTATTATCTGCTAGAACTCGTAAGTTATCAGCTGTGTTTAAAAATCTTCGCAATGTAGCTGACAAATCAATAATTAGGACAGTATACATGGCGTTATGCCAGTCTATTCTGTCATATTGTATCACAGTATGGGGTGGCGCGTGTAAGACAAACCTGATAAAATTAGAAAGAGCTCAAAGAGCTGTTCTAAAAGTCAGCCTCTCATTGCCCTTCCTGTACCCTACTAAAGACCTATACGAACTCTCGAATGTACTAACAGTCAGACAACTATATATTTTACACATCGTCTTGAAACAGCACGCTGCATCCAAATTTGATCCATTGCTGAACCAACACAAACGCCTTAAACATAAAGTATGTTTTTAGATAAACATTGGTCTACAAATTTCTCCAACAAATTTTTTGGGTTTATGGGAGGATATCTTTATAATAAAATTAATAAAGAAATTAAAATATACCCTCTAAGAAAAATTAAATGCAAAGAAGTGTTAACTAATTGGCTAAAGTCATTGAACTACGAAGATACTGAAATATTGATTCTAGTAGGTCCGTAGTACACACATACGCACACACACACACGCACGCACATGCGCGCTCGCGCTCTCACACACACACACACACACACGAACACACACACACACACACACGAACACACACACACACACACACGAACACACACGCACATACATACGCACGCATACATACACACGCATACATACATACACTCACACACACAAACACGCACGCATAAACACACACACTCATACGCGTCAACTGTAAGCGCGCTCACACATGAGTTAAGTAATACCTAAGTACACTCTGATAAAATGATACCATTTCCATGTCCAGAGAATGGAGAGGCTGGTAATTTGTCATACAGGTTCTCCTAGTGCAGATACCAGTCTCTCACATAGATAAACTGATGCACTATATTATTTTATTATTATGTATGTACATTCAACCTGTAATTTCTGTGTGAGAGAACAAAATAAAGAAATTTATTATTATTATTATTATATATTAATTATCATTCTGTTTAGTGCAATAGATGAACAAACGACTTTTTGTACTGAATACATATAATATGATAGATAGATGAGATGTAGGTGTTTGCGCATGTGATATTTGTGTAGGCAAATGCATTTATGATATAATTATATAATTTATTCTAGTGTGTGGTAACGTGTGTAAAATAAATAATAGAAAAAACATATAAAAATATTTTACCTTATTATTTATTATTTTCTAGCTTTTTATCTTTAAATAAATTAATCGTTTCAATAGTAAATCAATAAATCAATTCATCTTACAATTATTTTGAAATTGATTGATTGTTTGCTAGCTCTAATAATTTTATTATTTTGTTCCCAGGTCAAAGCTACTCGCCAATAACCTCTCCCTCTCTAGTGACGACTCCGAAGTAGAGGTGAAAGCGAGAGGAAAGTTAATGGGGAAAACTCGAAGCGGGAAAGATCTGGCAAGTCGAATGAAGGGTCTAGTGCAAAGAAGTCGAAATCCACAATCCCTTCGGTCACACCACCTCACTGTGTTTCGTCTAGAACATGCTAGCTGGACGAAAGTCATTGTCTAATTACCTGAAATTTATTACCTGAGCCTTTTACCAGATACCCAGGTGCCCCAATTCTGAGAGTTGTTTTGGACACGTGTCAACTACTGATAAGGTAATAAGGTTAGTATATAAGGAAAGGGTAAGAAAACCACTTATTAATTGCATTTTTGCGTGTACGGAAGTAACATCCTATGTCAGTGAGTTTAAGTTTTTTCAAAAGTGTTAGTGATGGATCTTCAAATTAAAGGTATGTACTTTTTATTTCTAATAAGAAAATAGGTTTACATTTCCCCATTTTTTTTAAATAGCTCGAGTTTAAAGAAGTTTGTCAAATTTTGATGATTTTCTGAATTCATTGGACTAGAAACTACTTGTACCCTCTTGTACCCGGGCTAGATTTTATATATAGCATAGCCATATCTGTTAGCTTTTAAATTATAGTCATCTTAGCCTGCACACTTGAGTACAACTTTGTCATTTTGTCTGTTTTCTAGAATACGAATTCTCAGTCTCGAAAATGGAGTTTTTTGATGAATGGCAGAAACATGCTAAAGAGAACCGCAACAGTAGACTGTATGAGTTTATAGTGATGAAACATGATCTTGTTAATATCACGGAAGCATCTCAGCGGGAAATTAAAATGACAATTGGAAGATTGTCATCCAAATACACAGAAAAATGGGAAAAATGTGGGAAATGCCGTAATCGCTTCCTGACTAAGAATTCCGAGTGGTTGTCTGGGGATTTTACATTCAAAGCATCTGTCCACCTCTCAATACCATCATCATCAAGTAAGAGTTCGATTCGTGGTCGTCCATCAATAGATTTTCCTGAAGCAAGTGAAAAAACGAAAAGGAGACGCGTGGAGGACCTACTACACACGCGAGATGTAAACCAGCTAGTAGCCGCTGCTGAAATATCGGCACGATTATCCGGACATCGGAATTTGGCTACTGTGATTAAAGAAGCAAGCCATAGTCCGGAAAAGTGCCAAGAAATGAAAAGATATGTGGGTGAAAAGGTACGCGAACAACCAAGATGTTTGTCCAAAGAGGAGGCTTTGGCATATTATGTGGATGCCAAATCCACGAGCCACTCTTATAAACAAACGAGGAAATGGAGCATCAAGGCAGGACACCAGGTATTCCCATCATTTTATAGTGTTAGGCAGGCAAAAATTGAATGCTACCCTCCCGAGGAACAGATTTTTATAAGCGAAACGCGTGCAGAAATTAAACTTCAGGCGGTTTTAAATAAAACAGCTGAACGTCTAATTTGTGCACAGCGTGAAGTTTTAAAATCTGTAGATTCTGGCTCATCACTCTCCCTTGTTAGCAAGTGGGGGTGTGATGGAAGTTCCGGTCATAGCACTTACAAACAAAAATTCTCAATCAGTGAAGACACAGATGAGTTTTTGTTTATTCTCATTCGTGCCACTTCAGTTACGTGACAATAGTGGTAGAGTTGCTTGGCAGAATCCTCGACCATCTTCTACCATGTATTGTCGACCGATTAAGTTTATTTTCTCCAAAGAAACAACAGATTTTACTGTAATAGAAACCAATAAGATTTTGGAGGAAATAAACCAATTGGTGCCAACAATAGGTAATATAGATGGTAAAGAGATATCGGTCAAACACGAATTACTGTTCACGATGATTGATGGTAAAGTGTGCAACGCTATGACTGAAACTTCGTCAGCACTTAAATGTTACATTTGTGGAGCTACTCCTAAATTTATGAATGATGAGTCTAGGGAATTTGTTGTAAATAAGGAAACTCTTAGTTTTGGTATATCTCCCCTTCACGCTTGGATCCGGTCTTTTGAATGTTTGCTTCACATAAGCTATCGTCTTGAAGTTAAGAAATGGCAACTTCGAGGTCAAAGTGACAAAGAAAATGTGAAGCAACGTTCGGCTCGTATCCAAGAAAGGTTTAAGGTTGAAATGGGTTTAATTGTAGATAAACCAAAACCAGGATTTGGTAATACGAATGATGGGAATACTGCTCGTCGGTTTTTTGAGAATCCTGAACAGGCTTCAGATATTACAGGTGTAGATGTGACACTAATTAAGAACTTTGGCACTATCCTTAGAACTTTAGCTTCGGGTTACGATATTGATGTTGTTAAATTTAATTCTTTTACACAGGACACAAAAAAATTGTATCTTAGTCTCTATTCGTGGTATAAAATGCCTGTTACTGTGCACAAAATTCTTGTGCACAGTGTAGAAATTGTGAGATCGGCTCTTTTACCTATTGGGCAGCTTTCTGAAGAAGCTCAGGAAGCGCGTAATAAGGATTATAGGAGGTTCCGGGAGCACAATACTCGAAAATATTCACGTATTGCCACGAATAGGGATTTACTTAATATGTTGCTAATTACATCTGATCCTGTAATAAATGACCTTAGGTAAGTGCCGAAAAAACCGACGAGTAAACTTCCTTCTGAGGTTTTAGAATTAATTATACCCCCTCCTGTAAATGTAAGGTCTAGTGTAAGTCATTGTAGTTCTCATCAAAATATGTCAGATTATATGGTAGATGATTCTTCAGAAGAAGAATTTAGTGATGCAGAATAAATAGAAGTTGTAAATAATATTTTACTAATGTTTTTTTAAGCTGTGTACCTTATCTAACTTTATTATTAGTTGTCAACATATTGTTTTTTAACTGCATATTTTTTAAGTAAAAAGTATTGTTATTGAGTAGGTAGTAATAATGCCCTATTGTGATGTGTAATATGCCTATCGCCTATGTATTATGTACCTATGTATAACTATGTAACCAAACCGAATATATATTGACTGTAGATCATGCAATAGATCAGTATTGTATCGTCTAAGCTCGTGTTTTATTTAAACTCGATCCCTACATCATATGGCGACCCTGCCACAGGGGCCAGCCTCGCGCGCGCAATTCGATATCGTGCCGAAATAGGAAAGTGAACTTTGTCCCCACGTGTAGCATGAACATTGAACAATAATTATGCATTTGAAAAGAGATTGTTCTGGACTATCGTTTCGATACGTACGAATTGTTCACGGGGTGACGAAAATTTGCAACAATGGGCAACCCACAGAGTAACTTGAAGGAGCAGGTGGTTATATCTCAGGCTGCGACTGGTAGTGGTCAAAATTCGTCGCAGACAGATCAGCTTTTATACCACGCAAGTACCAGTAACGTTATCCTACTGGTAATTGCCCTGTTGTTGGGGCTAGGAGGCCTCTTTATCGCATACAGGCTCTACAGAAGGTGCCACAAAAAGATTGTAGAGAGCCACGTCAACGACTTGGTGCTAAGGAGATATGCGAGTATTCTTCGCGGCCAGCAGCGTAAGCAGGTACACGATGATATCGTGTAATAGCGTATGAGATATTTAGGTGACACAAAGCGTCGGAAAAGTGCGTACCCATCAGTGCGGTCAGTGCGTATATATCTATGAGTGCTGTCAGTGCGTATAATAACGGTTATAATAGTGCGTGTAGTTGCGTATAAAGTGCGTATAATAAATATGAAATAAGTGCTAAATCGTAAAAATCGGTCAGTACCGCGGTATCGAACTGCAACTCGAGACCCTAAGTAGGTAATATGCTATAGTGACAGTGTCAGGAACCGAAATGTTTGGTATGTATGCGTTGTTTAAATGTAATCAGTGTATCAATTTAGTGATATAAAAGCTCCATGTTATTTACAGAAAGTTCTTAGCGGTTATATATTTTGATTATGTATTGTAATGGGTCTGATAATGATATAATAAGTATTACATTTAATGGCAGATTTTATTAACGAATTGTGCGATGAATTAATAAAAATAAGAAAATATTTAATTAAAATCGGCCCAAGTAGGAGACAAGAGAGTGTTTGTAGCAAGAAATTAAATGAAGCTGTTATTTTGTATGATCAATTTAATAATTATCTAAATGAAATTTCGAGAGTTAAGAAGTTTAAGGATTTAGCAGAGATAGAGAGGTTTGATAGTTATTGCGATAAGTTTAAGAAATTGTACTCTGAAATTTCTAATTTGTGTAAAAGCTGTCAGTTAACCGACCGTTCAAAAATGGCGAAATTTGATTTGAAGGTAGCCCTTGGCTTATTGCCTATCATGAATGATCAAGAAACAGTAACGAGACAATTAATAGATGGTATAGAGTATTATAATTCCGTTCTAGACGATGATCAGAAAAGAAACTTGATAGAATTTGTTTTAAAAAGCAGACTATCACAGCGTGCTAAACTGCAGTTGGCTGTCAAATATACAAAGGTTTCTGAATTGTTGAAGGATATGAAATTACACTTGTTGCCAAAAAAGTCGTCCACTGCCTTACAGAGTAAATTACATTCTATAAAACAAAATGAAAAGTCAATTTCGGATTTTGGTCAGGAATTATCGAGTTTGTTCGTCGACCTTACGATTTCGCAGGCCGAAAGACACGCCGACTCTTACGATGCTTTAAAACGCGTCAATGAAAAACTCGCCATCAAGCGTTTCTCTGAAGGGCTGCGAAATCGTAGGCTGAGCACAATTATAGCTGCAAGGCATTTTAACTCATTAAATGATGCCATACAGGCAGCGGTGGATGAGGAGACTGAATCATTCGCAAACACTTCGTCAGATATTCTGTCAATGCGGAGGTCTAATGGACAACATATAAGACATTTCAGAGGTAACCAGAGAGGATTCCATTCGGCCCCAAGAGGTAATTATTATTCTACCAGCTACCAACGCGGCACGGGAGGTCACCATCACCAGCGCGGAGGTATGCGGAATTGGAACCAGCCTTTACGAGGGAACCGTTCGGGGCGAGGATTTCAAGGTCAGTACCATCGTAATTTTTCTAATAATTCCAATAATAAGAGAGGCGTCCCGAAAAGCCAAAATGTACGAGTGATTACCAGTAATAATAGCGATAATTCAGCAGACGAAAATGTTCAGCAGTTTTTTCGTCCCTGAAAGTAAATTTGTTTTCTCTTATGATAACTCGCTAGTTACGACGTTGTCTATAAATAGCACAAAATATTTATGGTTAATTGACACTGGAGCTTCAATTTCAGCCGTTCCCTATAGTAAGATTCTAGAACAAAATATTCCAATACATAAATGGAGTACAACTATAAACGGTATCGGAGGCAAAGTTGATGCAATTGGATTTGTTTATCTAACGTTAGAGACACAGGGATATTATTTCAGTCATAAGTTTTATGTTTTTAAATCCCTGCCATGTAAGGCGGATGGCATAATTGGATATGATTTTCTAAACAAATTTAAATCATGTATTGATTTAGAATGTAAACAATTGTCTTTATACACCCCTTCGAATAATAAAATATATTTACGTTTAAATAGACAAGAGTTGCAATCTTTTAATATACCGGCGAGATCAGAGTCTATACACTATGTAGAAACCAGCTTGACAGAAGAGTGCGTAGTTTGTGCGACTGAGTTGCGTAAAGGCATCTTTATGGCTAGTAGTTTAGGATTACCCGTAAATGGCAAAATTCCAGTTAGAATTCTGAACACAACTGAAAATTCGCTTACCATAGATGAAATTAAACCCACTATACAAAAGTTAAGGGATTATAATATCTGTGCATTTGAGAGTTGTTTACGTAACGCCGACCGTGTGAAGGCTTTATTACCTCAGCTTAATTTAAAACATTTAAACGTCGAAGAGCAAAGTGCTATTCGAAACATTTGCGCTAAATATTCAGATATATTTTATTTACCGGGTGACACTTTATCTACCACACCTATATACAATCATGAAATAAAATTAAAAGACAATGTAGATACAGTATATGTTAAGCCTTACCGATTGCCTTTCTCTCAAAAGACAGAAATTAAAAAACAAATCGACGACATGCTATCACAAAAAATAATTGAGCCATGTCAAAGCGAGTGGTCCAGCCCTGTACTTTTAGTACCTAAAAAACATGACCCTACCGGCGAAAAGAAATGGCGGTTAGTTATAGATTATAGGAAACTTAATAACTGTATTAAAGATGATAAATTCCCTTTGCCAAACATTACAGACATTCTTGATTCTCTTTCAGGATGCGTTTACTTTACACATTTGGATTTACATCAGGGATTTTATAACGTCAACCTCGATAAAAATAGTAGAAAATATACTGCATTCTGTTCGGGACAATACCAGATGACCCGAATGCCTATGGGGCTAAAAACTAGTCCTAATTCATTCTCAAGAATGATGAACATGGCTATGGTTGGGTTAACTTATGACAAATGCCTTATTTATTTGGACGATTTAATCGTTTTCGGGAAAAGCTTAAATTCAGCAGTGAAAAATTTAGTAGATGTTTTCGAAAGGTTGCGTAAAACTAAACTTAAACTAAATCCAGTTAAGTGTGATTTCCTGAGGAAAGAGATTTTATATTTAGGCCACGTCATATCCTCACAGGGTGTTTTACCCGACCCACAAAAATTAGACATTGTGAAAAACTACCCCACTCCACGTAATTCAGACGAGGTAAAACGCTTTGTAGCTTTCGCCAATTATTACCGTAAATTTATTAAGAACTTTGCTGCCATTGCGCAACCGTTGAATAATTTATCTAAAAAGAATAGTCAATTTATATGGTCTGAAAATTGCCAAAAATCATTTGATTTGTTAAAAGAAAAATTAGTTTCCCCTCCTGTACTAGAGTATCCAAATTTTTCGGATGATAATGTGTTTGTTCTTCAAACAGATGCATCAGGATTGGCAATAGGAGCTATTTTAGCTAACCAAAATGGAAAACCAGTGGCTTATGCTAGCAGGGTTTTAAATAAAGCGGAAAAACATTACCCGACGATAGAAAAGGAACTTCTTGCCATTTTCTGGGCTGTAAAGCATTTTAGGCCTTACCTTTATGGTCGTAAATTTAAAATTTTGACTGATCATAAACCACTAGTATACTTGTTTAATATAAAGGAACCTTCGAGCAGGTTATTAAAATTTAGAATGCTGTTAGAGGAGTACGATTTTAGCGTGGAATTTATTAGAGGCTCGGCCAACGCAGCTGCAGACGCGTTGTCTCGGGTTATCTTAACATCTAGGGATCTACGGGATATGCATGAAAGTACGATGAACGTTATGACGCGTGCACAAAGAAGAATGTTAAGTCGTGAACAAGACGCTTCGGATACTATAGTTTCTACTGACGAGAGGTCTGATCAGCCGAACGTTGTGGAAACTCATAGCAAACCGAAGAAGTCTGTTGAACTAAGATCTATAAACAATACAGAATTAAATAGATTAAAGAAAGAATGTAAGGTTGAGAATAGTAGTGGATTATTGTGTTATGTACCGAATGATATGATAATATATATCAAGCTCGCTACCCGATCGCATATTGCCCCAGACGCATTTGCGAGGGAGTTGACAAAGTTTTGTAAGGAATTATGTATAAATGAAGTGTATTTTATAAAGAGTAAGATGAACGGTACGTTTATTGATGAATTAGCACGAACTATAAAGAATATGAGTTGTTGGACCGGTCCCCGATTGTGTATCTTGAAAGATATCGAAAGAATAGATGACAAAGACGAAAGACGAGTTATTCTCAATGACTTTCATCTGTTGCCTACGAGTGGCCACGCGGGCATCAGAAGAATGGTCAACAATATTAAAAAATATTATTTTTGGGCAGGTCTCGAGCGCGATGTCATTAAATTTGTTAGTAGATGTGAACAATGCCAAAAACAAAAATACTCAGTCCCCGTTAAAGAACCTATGTCAATTACAACCACAGCTCACTCTGCCTTCGAAAAGCTATATTTAGATATTGTAGGACCTTTAGATAAAGACAATAATAATTTTTCGTATATTTTAACGCTCCAATGTGAATTAACCAAATATGTAGAATGTTATCCATTAGTTACCAAAACCAGCAAAGAAATAGCCAGCAGTTTTGTAAACAACTTCATACTACGTTAATAGCCACCGACAGAGGAGCCGAGTTCATGTCCGCGACAATACTGGAGGTATGTAAACTTCTTCACATAAACAAATTAAATTCTACTGCCTACCACCACGAGACCATAGGCGCACTTGAAAATTCACATAAAAATCTGGGTGCCTTTTTACGTATACACACAAATAGTCACCCCGAAACTTGGAGTAGTTGGCTGCCTTATTGGTCTTTTAGTTACAACACTACAGTTCACACGCACACCAAATATACACCTTTCGAATTAGTTTTTGGCAAAAAGTGTAATTTACCCAGCAACTTAACTAAAACAGTTGAACCTCTTTATAATTACGACAGCTATCCTTTGGAATTAAAATATCGCCTACAAGTAGCTTTAAAAGAAGCCAGAGAAAATTTAATTCAAACGAAATTAACACGCAAAGAAAGATACGATAAAAATTCTAAGCCAATTATGTATAAAAAGGGTGATTGGGTCTTGATTCGCAATGAAGCAGGTAATAAATTGTCTGATATATATTTAGGTCCTTATATTGTTATGAAAGATGTTTCACCAAATGTAGAAATATTAAAGGACGGTAAACCTGACATTGTTCATAAGAACCGTACAAAATTCTTTATACCTAATGAATGATTACATGTAACCCACTTAATTAATTGTCTGTGTTTAATTTTGTTTATGTTTAAATGAATGCTTGCTATGAAACTTTACACCTTGTTATCGCACGGCGCTGAATGTCACATGTATCCTATGACATTATTAACGAGTGTTATAATCACTTACTGTATTTAATCGTTTTGATTTTGTAATTTTAAAAATAAAATAAACTATATACTTCATTTTATTTTTCTTTAAGGAGGGAGGTGTGATGTGTAATATGCCTATCGCCTATGTATTATGTACCTATGTATAACTATGTAACCAAACCGAATATATATTGACTGTAGATCATGCAATAGATCAGTATTGTATCGTCTAAGCTCGTGTTTTATTTAAACTCGATCCCTACATCATACTATTATGTAATTAGAAGCCAAGTCCTTAGTAGCACAATATTTTATGACTATTGTAATTTTTTTTCATTGTTATTTTTTACCTGTCTGACAATAAAAGATTAATCGCTATTATATTTTTTTATGTTGGCACACGTGACCCTACCTCCTGTTTTTTGGTGTTATATGCGCTAATACCCCATTAGAATATCATAATAAAGCCGTACGAACTAAAAAACCTCAATAAATAATTTTGTCCAGCTAGCATGTTCTAGACGAACCACAGTGCACCTGCTCGAATTACAGCTGCTGAATTATTTGGCGAAGGCAGCGATAGCGAAGGAAATGTCACCCAAATACAAAGCGCCAGCAAAACCGGTAATATACCGACTCTTTATTCTTATTTTACGAGAAGATTGGCTAAGGGCTATTCTCGACAGATAAGCGAGACCAAAGAAGGAAAGTACTACGTGGATGTAAAAATATACAAAACAGATGAAATTAAAAATATAACACCCATAAATAGATGGCGCTCTGCTATAACTACCATAAAAACTAAATTGGATGAAAATAAGGAGTCTTGGCAAATTATAAAAGAATTCGTAAAGTCAACTCATAAAGATTTTAAAAATTGCTCAGTCACTCACTTGGGAACTTATGATTGATAATTGTTTTACTTTTGACTAATTATAATAATTAATTATTAATAATTGTATCTCTATCTATAATAAGAATAATAATTGTACCCACTTATGATAATATTTTGTACTTGTGTAACCTATTTATGATTAATAAATAATATCGTCATATTTGTTTATTTTTTTCACAGTTACACACCTCAGCAACAATTTATCAAGATCTAGAAAGCCAATAAACTGTCAGAAATGTAAAATATTAATACCAAGAAATAAATATTCCTATCATATGAGAACTAATATACACAAAGCAAATTGTTTATTAGATACCAAATATCGTATACGGTTGCACGTGGTACAAATAGATGGCCATTGGTATGGTATTTTATAGCCTGATGAATGTGACGGGTATAAATACGTTTATAATATATCTACACAACAACCCTACCAAGAAAATTAGCCGTAGGATCTTTCTTGAAGCCTTAGTATACGATCTGATCAATCCGCAACTTAGACGTCGGGCTCTCACTACATACCTGCCGAGAACCATAAGGCTCAGGCTCGCAGAAATATGTAAATTAGATGGACTCGAGTCTTCAGCATCATCTAACAACAATAAAATTGGTCGTTGTGGAAAAACCGCAACTGCGCCATCTGCAAAAATACTTTTGTTTGGAACACTCTGTAACCGTATGTGATTGTTATGGTGACGGTCAAAACTAAGCCAAACATAGATAAATATGTCCTTGATATATTGTTTATTACTATTTAGAAGTTTATTTTGTTTTTAAAAAGAAGTGCAGGTTTTATTTTTGTTTTCCTAGTACTTAACAAAAATATCTCAAATTCGAAGACTGATTTGTGATAGACTGAAAGTCAGTAACATAATTAATAAATAAAGTATTATTCATACTATTTTGTTTCATTTTATCCTAAACTTTGAAATATTAATAATATTTTTTGGGCTTCATAGTAAAATAAAATGTTGTAGGTTTACAAACTATCGGTCTGTGACACCATGCGCGAGTATAGGTGTTACAAAAATTGGCACGAATATAGGAAGGTTAATAAACAATGTATCACTCTTAAAACAAGAGAGATCTTCAGTTGTTATGGTGTAAAAATCCATACCAATAAATACCATCGAAGGGTGGCACAAAAGGATCAATTCCAAAATTTCTAAAAAAAACAACTTTGTTTTGTTTTATCACGCTTTTGAAAAAAGTAGCAAAGTGGCCAATATAAAGATAGTCCACTGTGCCTACTATTGTTGGCAAAAAAAGAAGGAGAAGTGATATTTTAATTGATAGTCAAATTGAACACATCCTGACTGTTTAGAACATAAAATATCGCTCATAAAATAATTGCAACCCCTCGCAGTATTGAGGCGCGCAAAAGTGACACTTCAGTCGTTGACTAATTATGTTTATCAAATACACCATTAGCCGAGTTATATTAAAAATAGTTAATATTAAAAAAAGGGATTTACATAAAGGAGTCTGCCCACTACCCCGTCTCATACCATGACCGTGCAAGGAACTTGTCAGGCAAAAAAATATTCTTTGTAAGGAAATGTATAAGACTATGCTCACTAGACCGTTCCGTCAACGACCAGTTCCTATAGCAGGGCGTATCGTGTTGCTTTTCATGTCTGATACGTTCCTAGTTCCTCTGTCATGGTATGAGACTGTGTAGTGGGCAGACTCCTTTATGTTAATCCCTTTTTTTAATATTAAAAGAAAATATTTTTTGAATTTTGGTTTTTTTCTGTTTACATATACTTTATCTTTAAGGGTCCTTAACTAGGGCGACCGGACGGTCCCGGCAGTTTTGCTCCCTAATCGCCCTTACGATCGAGTAGTGTAATAACACTTAAGGCAGTTAGGGAGCTCAGTCGTCGCGCGGCTAGCGTGGAGAGCGCTTGCGTAGGTAGTGTTCGTTAGGGAACCGAGTCCCATCTGCCACCACTGCGACTGTGAGGAGGACACGGCGCAGCACACGCTCGAGCAATGTCCTGCTTGGGCGGTGCAGCGCCGTGAACTCATTGAGGTTGTTGGTGAAAATCTCTCGCTGCCGGCCGTGATCAAAGCCATGGTCGACAGCGAGAGGAAGTGGGCAGCGGTCGCGTCCTTCTGCGAGGACGTCATCTCGCAGAAGGAGGCGGCGGAGCGGATCCGTGAAGAAAGTATCCTTGCGGATCCGAGCCGTCGCCGGCGAACCGGGCGGCGCAGGCGCGCTTACGCGCGCCTTATGCCGCCATAATGAAGGCTGCGGGCGGGAGAACGGGGATCTCCCGTCCGCCAGCCATTGAGTCGGTCCGACGCCCTATGTAGTGCCGGGGCGTCGCCGAGGAGCTGTAGACTGCTGGATGGGTCGCTGAGGTAGTAATTGTTGCCAGCGGCCCATCCACTATACAAGGCAGCGAGCGTGCACACCATGGGGTTTTGGTCCGTAGGCCCGAAGTACGGGAGAGCCGGACATAACCCTCTCGCCTCCCCTTGTGGCGAGAGGGTACGCATCAGGCGCATTTCTACACGTAAAAAAAAAAAAAAAAAAAGGTAGTTTTCGTTAATTCGACTCGAGCGACTCGACTGCCATTTTGATTAGACGACAAGTGTTCAAATAGAGAAAAGGCAGTTTTGTTAACCGTCATAGACATGTATAATAAAGACATGCCGTACCTCTGGAAAAAGACAACAATGATTACATGAACAAAGACGTTAGAGCAGAGGGATTTAGAGTATTATTGAAAATTTATAAAAAATCTATGAAAAAGCCACAGTAAAAACCTTAAAGAAAAATTTAAAATTTGCGCCACGCCACGAAGTATGCCAAAGTATTGAAAAAGGTTTGTATTTATTAATTGGCGTATTTACTTTTGAATATTATTAGTATTTGATCACCTGCCACTATTAATCTCATCTGTGTGGCTTTGATTTATTTTGTGACTTTAATTTTTTTTTTTTTATTTACCTATACCTATATAATATGTATATCTTATCATCTTTTTTAAATGATATTTTTTTGTACTTATAGTTCTAATATTTCTAATAACATCGCTTTGGTTTTTACTGTAAAGAGGTTATAATTGTGTGTGTGTTAATAAATAAATAATTAGGTACCCTAATAAAATTAATCACTATCAAAATAGGTACTTTATTTCTAAATAATTTGGATTTTAGGTCTTGGCATCAAAACATACAGGCGCTGGAGCAGATGAAGTTCATGTACCATTTCTGTGGTATTTCAATGTACTAAGTTTTTTGGAAAACAGAACGGAATCATGTTGTACTGTCACAGACTCCTTAGAATATGAGGCAAGTAAAACAATTAAACTACTTTAGCATTTAATTTATTTTTCTTCGACATCATGAACTTGGTACTACATTTATCATTATATCTTGAAAATCGACTCTGCCTTCCGAAACGAAGTAGCTCGTGAATTTGCTTCGTAGGATAGTTGTCTAATCGTTCCCTTGGTTATTGTATCTGTGTTAAACATCAAAATCAAAAAACGATCTAATGTCCTCCAACCCCCTTGTTCAAATGTACCAGTTGCAGTGTTTTCTCGGTCAACATTGCTTTGAGATATAAAATTTGTTCCCTGTTACCTTAAGTAGTTGTGCAAAGCACAACACGCCATTACTATAGCGTCGGTGGTATCTAGGTCTGTGTTAAGAGATCTACGCAACACTCGGAATCTTGGTAATAAAATTCCAAATGCATTCTCTACAACTCGCTCGGCTCTAGATAATCGATAATTAAAGATGTGTTGATCATAAGTCACGTTATGAAAGGGAAACGGCTTCATTAAGTTTTTATTTAATGCAAAAGCGCTATCACCTAAGAATACATATAATACAACAACATCTTCAGTGCTTGGCAGTGCTGAAGGTAATGGCGGTTTTAAATCATTATTAATCATCTTCTGATAAAATCGAGGCACCTGCGACGGACCCGACCCGTACTAAAATTCCACTCCGGCGCAAACTATTCTGCTGTTTCTTTACATTCTGTTTCAGTCGTAAGCATCTGGAAATTAATAATGTTGTAATATAAATTCGCGCCTCCTATAATCTGTGCTCAAATAAAGTATAGTCTATTTTTTGTTCTATTTCTACTCTATGGCCATTACTAGTACAAAAGTATTGTATTCTTGTTTAAATAAATTTTTGCCGTATTTTTTAGAAATCACTGTTATTTTTATTTAAAAACATCAAATAAAATTAATTAATATTTGTTTTTATTTATAGAATCGCTAATGGAAAAACAAGGAAGTATAATTGAAACAACAGAAAAACTCGTCGCAAACTTGTCGCAAAAAGATGAACAGTGGGAAGTGTTTGGAGGATCTATAGGATATCAAATGAAAGATTTAAATGAAAATCAGTTGGTAATTTGCCAAAAATTTATATCAGATGCCGTATTTTGTGCTAAGCTATGTAAGCTAAATGAAAATTCATACATTGTAAACTCATCAATCGAATGGCAAAGTCAGCAACATAATTTTTATTCACCTTCGCCACCATTCACACGTTCATCGCCGTCACCGCATACTTCTTTTGCCCTACACAATTAGTTCGCCAACAATTGCAAGCTACAATACAACCATCTAATAAAGTACTGATACATCAATCATCACCAAACCCACATTATTCACTACAGCGACCATCAGCCTATCGTCAACCGATACCATCACCATCCCACCAACAATCACCGTACCATAATCATCCTTCACCACCTACATCAGATGTACAAGATCAGTCGCACTGTACACATTATCATCAGTTACAACCCTCACAATAAGTGCAATTAGAGGTTGACAGTGTTGACCACGCTGATGAATTTTTACAAATCCTTTCAGAAGAAAATTCATCAGAAACGAATTTATTATTACTCAATATAATAGAAGGCTCTACAGGAATATTTAAAAAAAAATTGATGTTCGTACGTAAGAAATAAATGATTAATTAATATAAAAGAAATATATTTTATTATTTTTCAATCACGCTTTTTAATTTGTCCTTGCCAGTAACCCTGCTAATCTCTAGTAAGCAAAAACAATTAATTGTAAGCATTTTATTTCAGCGCAGATGACAGACTATCCGTGACGCACTTTTTAGTCTGTAAAAATAGAACCTATGCAATTATAAGCATTAACGCATACGACGTGAAAAAAAAGCATTAAAAATCCGTGTAATTCTGGCAGACCGCGCCGCACAAAAAGTGCGAAAAAAATAAAACGTTTACTTCAACGCGCGCTAACGCAGACGGCGTACACTTTAGTCTGCAATCAACAATCGTTAATGGTAGACGTAACGTATGCGGTATAATACCATGGCGCTAGAGATCGATGTATCGATGTTAATACAAGAAAAACAAAACAGACCAGCAATTTATGATACATCTTTGTCAGAATATCATGATAGACATTTAAAAAGAAAAATGTGGGATGAAGTGTGCTGTAATATTTATACCGCTCCTGTTTGGACATCTTTGACGTCTAAAGAAAAAACAAAATACGGTAGGTATATTTTTATTAGACTTTATTATACTGCAGGGAACACTTCCCAGAGAAGTGGTGAAGTAGGTAATTAGTAAAATACTTTCTCGTTTCTATTCCATTATCTATCCCTCTCACACCAATATTAGATATATCTTCGAAAGGGCAGCTATACAACGTATCATCAAAACAAATACCGTCTATTTTTCTTTCAAAATTGTGAAGAGTGCACTCTGCTTTTATTATTTTAATGGCTAATGGCATATTCACGTCTAAACTTCTTTGAAATATTCTCCATTTACTACACAAAATTCCAAAGGCACATTCTACCATTCTTTGCGCTCTAGGCAACCGGTAATTAAAAATGCGCTGTTTGACACTTAAATGGCGGTCAGGAAAAAGTTTCATTACGTGTGATGAAACTGCAAAGGCTTCATCTCCTACAAAAACAAACGGCATTGGTTGTCCATCCAAATCACCAGGAAGTTTTTGTTTATTCGGTAGAGGTATTTTACCAACCAGAATTCCTTTCTCAAGTGTGGAGTTTTAAAAATGTTTGGGTCACTGAATTTTCCGTAGGCACCAACGTGCCTACGGAAAATTTAGTGGCTCAAATGTAAATGTAACACAGTAATCAGCATTAACAACTGCCATCGATACTGTAGAAAAATATGACTTGTAGTTATAGTAATTAGAGCCCGAGTTTGGCGGCATCTTAAGGCGTATGTGTTTCCCATCTACCGTCCCTAAACAATTAGGAAATTGAGTTTGATCATAAATTTTTTTCGCAATCTCTAGCCATTTCTCCACCGTAAAAACAGGAAAGCACAATGTGGCAAGAAACACATTTTGGGTTTGTTGACATATTTTAAGTGTTATCAGATTAAAAAGTAACGGGAATAACGGATCCCCTTGAGCGAGGCCTTTATTGGTCCATCTAGAAAATATATCTTGTTCGTTATTGAATTTAATATTTAAATACCGTTCACTTAAAAAGGACCAAAGATAAGTGCATACTTTTGCACCTATTTGAAGATTATCTAAGCATTTTATTGCAACATCAATGGATACATTGTTGTAGGCGTTATCGATATCCAAAAAAACAAGCTAGAGTTGGACTATTGTTTGAGAATCCTATCTGAATATATGTGACTAACCGAGATAACGAATCTAAGCAAGATTGTGACTTACCGTATGAGGTGAAAGGATTTTATTTTTTTCAATGTACCACTCAATACGTTTAAGTATCATTAAATGGAATATTTTACATAAACAGGATAGCAAAGATATAGGTCTTAACTTGGGTTCGATATGTGAGCCAGAGACAGCTTTAGGTATGGCAATTATTTGTATATTCCGCCACTGCTGAGGGACTACATTAAAGCAAAAAATTGTATTATATAACCGGAGCAGAAACTGCTTTGCCATATGTGGTAAATAATATAACATTGAATAAATTATACTATCCTGCCCTGGCGCTGTATCTTTCTTTTTTAAGCAGCTTTTAAGTCTTGCATTGTGAATTCTGACTCTAAAAATTGATTTCTCGTTAAAAAGATTGGCATAACATTTGCAGCGTAATGTGGTGTAAGAGAACATAAAAGTTGGCTCTGTTTTTCAAAAGAGAAACAGGATTTTGACTGTCTTGTACCCTTCATCCACTTGGAACTATGGGGTTGGGACTAGAATCCTTATTACAAGTTGTCTATGACAACTTAGCTAGGATGCTGGTTGCGACATTATATTGTACATATTAATATTACAAAACAAAGAATGTGTGTCAAACAGTGTACCTATTTTATGCAATAAACTATTATTATTATTATTATTATTATTATTACTTCATACGAAGCCATAATTCAGAAGCCGATGTAGTTTCATCAATTGAATTACAAAATTGTTGCCAGCTACGGTATTTTGTATCACGTATATATATAAGTCGCAAGTTAAAGCTTCTAATATCGACAGATTATCAGGTGTTGGGTTACGGCGGAAATTACGCAAAGCCAGTCTACGTTTAGCTACTATTTTTGATAACTGAGGTTTCCAATAGTCTTTGGGAGAGAATTTTGCTTCAGGTTTATTACAGTATCTATTATATGGTATATGTAATGCTATATAACTTAAAATTAAAAAGAAGATTTAAATTTAACTAATTTAAATTCAAATCTTTTGTTAATTTTAAATGCTCTAATTTAGCATTTTCTAATTCTAACTTAAGTTTAGCTATACTTATTTCCTTTTCTTCATTTTCTAAGTAAATTTTTTCTTTTTGACTATTAAATAATTGGTCATTGCATTTTCTCTCTGAATGCCTTGCTGTTGTCTTCCTCCATGTTGTGTTTCCGTTTGGCTGTAAGTGTGATCAAATGTTTATATAAATATGCCAGCCTATACTAGCTGCTGATTTTATTTTCTTTTATTACACATGGTCTTGTTTTAAGGGCCACACAATGAAGGAGATGCAGCCCACTCAGTAATTGAGAAATCTGTCAGTAGGGCCAAAAAGTCTGGTGCTATTTATGTATCAGACCAGTACATAGTTTAATCAGAAACGCAAAGAAGACAGGAAAACCTAACCTCTTATAAGAGAACGAAACTACAACATCAACAATCAAGCAGGCCTGCATACTCAACAAACAACATCACAAACAACAATCAACATGTCTCAATCAAGCAAACAAACTTCAAAAACAAACCCAAAGGACAATAACAAACTCACAGAGTCCCAAACAGGATCGTTAATAAGAACACGATCGCTGAGAGAAAAGGTGCTCACAAAAGCATCCAGCACCTCCAAACAAACTGGCGCATCTACAACCACCAATCAAACAGCTGAACCAACCAACTCTAAGCAAACAGCCTCACCCGCCACAACATCCCAAACATCAGAACCACCACCACCAATCTCTCAACAATCACTTCAAAAAGTACTTGACTGGACACAGGAAGCTCAACAACCAGGTCCTACCTACTCAGAAGACGACGCCGCTTCAGTCATGTCCGCGCAGGAATCTGTGTGCTCGGACATCTCGCGACTGCGCGTCGGAAGGCCCAGCCTCCTCTTCACCACCAGCAGAGGAAAAGGCGTGGAAATGGACCTGGCTACAAAGGCAGCAAACACCTTACTGCTCAAGGGCAAAGAGGCACTAGAAGCAGCGGGAAACATGAAAAAAGAGTGCAAACTAACGGCACTCGACTGCCTCCAGTCAATGTACGAGACTGTGCTTTCCCTCTCAGACTCCAGGTCCCGCCACAAACAAAACCTGGAGAAGGAGAGATCCCGCCACGCCCAAGAGCTTGTCAGAACAGAGAGGGCACATAACAAACAGGTGACGGCACTCACGGAGGAGCTCATCAAGACCCGCGAGCAAGTCTCGGCCTTCCTTCAGGAGATCCGAGACATTAGAAAGTGGCTCGAATTTGAAACCCAGGAGCCACACCGCCTAATTAAAGAAATCTCCAGGGACAGTAAAAAGTTACACCCCACAATAACCAACATCAAAGAGGAGATAGGCAAAAGAGGTGATGATGCGAACTCACAACAACTAAAAATTATAGATGGAAAAATGACCACAATAACTAAGGAAACAAGGACTATACAAACAAGACTGGATGAACTTAGACAGGGACTAAACAAGATCGAGTCCTAAACATAAAATATAAAAACAGACATAAACACCAAACACCAAGAGACCACACAAGCCCTGTCCCAACACGAGGGCCCCTCGACAAAGGTCGAAAAAGAACTGACGGGGCTCAACACAAAAATAGAAAACAAAAAACAAAAATTAACAACCTTCTTAAAGTCGGCTCAATCTGCACCCCAAGAAACATTAAAATTCAAAATCGGAGAGCACCTCCAGCCCATCACGGAGAGGCTCAAAGCGGTGTCCTCAGAACTGAGAACCATGCGGGAACAACAGAAGGAGACACCGCAACCGACGACGATGAGCATAGGGACGGAGATAGCCTTGGTCGACATGATAAAAGCGCAAACCGGCGGCACTACTACTTACGCCCAGGCAGCAGCGAAAAAGCCTCCACCACAACCAATAAGGAGGCCAAACCATACACTCAGCATATCCTCGGGCGACAAGACCAAAACCGGGGACAACATAATCAAAATATTGCGCGAGGCAATCGACCCCAAAAACTCAGGAGCCAGAGTCGACCGACTAAAGAAAGTCAAAAACCAAAAAGTCATCCTTTCTTATAACACCAAAGAAGACATAACACTAATCGCCAACAAATTAAAAAACAACAAAAATCTAAGAGCTGAGGCAGCACGCAGCAATAATCCTTTAGTCATCATAAAGGACGTGCTGGCGTACCACACCGACGCAGAGATAGTGGAGCACATCTTGGCACAAAACCAGCAGGTGCTCACCGGCGTCGAGGCAAAGGAGCGGACTATAAGAGTCCGCTACAGAAAGCGGGCCAGGAACAACCTCGAGTGCCACCCGGTACTAGAAGTATCCCCACAAATACATAAAAACATGTTGGAGGCTGGAAAGCTATACATAGACCTAGAGAGAAGACCAGTAGCGGACCACTCCCCCCTAGTGCAGTGCACAAAGTGTCTGGGCTTCGGTCACACAAAGGCTCTCTGCCAAGAAAAGGAAGGCAGATGCAGCCACTGCGGGAAGCCCCACACTTGGGAAAAATGTCCACTAAGACTAGAAGGAAAGCCCCCAGCATGCATCAACTGTCTAAAAATCAACCAATCAAATGACCACAACGCCTTCAGCGGTGTCTGTGCGGAAAGACAAAAGTGGGATGCCATAGCCCGCTCAAAGATCAGCTACCTTTGCTAAAGTCCTCCCAACGAATAACAGCTCAATACCCCCTCCAACTCCAACAAGAAGGTTGAAAATCGTCCAAGCAAACCTCCAGAGGTCCAAGTTGGCAACGGCGGAATTACTCCAGGCGGCAGCGCACCAGGGCATCCACATCGCCTTGGTGCAAGAACCATACACTGGGAAGAGCGGAGTAATCAAGCAACACCAGGGCACAATTGTCATCCAATGCACCCTAAACCGCCAAAAACCCAACAAAGCAGCCATCATCATCTTTGGCAACCTGCTGGAAACAATCCAGGATCCGCAACTGGTAACGGAAACGGAAGCAGCGGTCGTGGTACAAGCAGGAGGACTAAAGCTTGGACTGATATCGGTCTACTTCGAGGGGGATCAAGACATTGAGCAAAATTTGAGTCGAGTTAAACACCAAATAATAGGGATGTCAACAACAAACACCATAGTGACAGGTGACGTAAATGCCTGGAGTCACTGGTGGGGAAGCTCCAAAGAAGACCAAAGGGGCGCAACCTACAGTGCCTTCATTGACGAGATGGACCTACAAATCCTCAACACCGCAGACACACCAACCTTCGAAACCTACAGGAGAGGCAGGCTGTATTCTAGCATCGTCGACGTAACGGCCTGCAGTTCAACGCTGTTAGGAAGGATAGAAGAGTGGTCAGTCAACAAACACCTGACGACTTCGGACCACAACGCCATCACCTTTACACTACGTGTTGAAGGAGCTCTCCAACCCTTAAAGCCCTAAACAACACGGGTGTACAACACCAGGAAGGCAAAATGGATGGACTTCAAACCACTCTTCACATCAACCCTGGCGGCAAATAACATCACTCCTGCTAGAATCAAGGAACTAACAACACCAACAGAATTAGAGTCCATAGTAGGATCCTACATTAACACCATTACGGAAACATGCGAACACACAATCCCAAGGATAGGATCCTACAAAGGCAAACCAACGCCCCCGTGGTGGACGCCGTCTCTAGGACAACTCAAACGAGAAGTTCTCAGGAAGAAGAGACGCATCCACAACGCGGCACTCGTCAGAAGGCAAAGTGTCATCAACGATTACCTAGAGGCAAAGCTAGCTTACACCCAGCAAGCAGTAGAGGCCCAAACACGAAGCTGGAAGGAGTTCTGCACGACCCAGGAAAAAGAGAGCATGTGGGACGGCATCTATAGGGTACTCAGGAAAACCGCCAGGAGACAAGAAGACACCCTCCTCCGGGACAACAGCGGGAATACTCTAAGCCCGCAAAACTCGGCGGACCTCCTGGCAACAACCTTTTACCCAGAAGACACCTCAGACACCGACACCCCATATCACACTCAGATCTGAAAAATGGCGGAAGGGAGTCAACCGAGAAAACTGAAAGACGACGACCCTCCCTTCACACAAGGGGAGCTGGATTTAGTGCTTCAAACACTAAATCCAAAGAAAGCACCAGGCCTAGATGGCATAACTTCGGACATCGCCACCCAAGCCATCACCTGCGACAGGGAAGTATTCATGGCACTCGCAAACGCCTGCCTTAAGTTAGCATACTTCCCCAGAGCATGGAAAGCAGCCTATGTCGTCATCCTAAGAAAACCCGGTAAAGAAGACTATACTCACCCCAAATCGTACAAGCCCATTGGCCTCCTGTCAGTCATCGGAAAGATAGTGGAGAAACTGATGATAGGGAGAATCCAATGGCACATATTCCCAACTCTGAACTCCAAGCAGTACGGCTTTATGCCCCAACGCGGCACAGAGGACGCCCTTTATAATCTGGTGAACCAAATGAGAGAGGAAATTCGCGCCAAGAAAATAGTACTCCTAGTCTCACTGGATATTGAGGGGATCTGGATATGAGACCTCCAGCATCGGAAGCGTCACCAGGAAGTTCCTCCCCCAGGTCAACACCGCATACCGCATTGTGAGAGGGACTAAATTGACACCACTGCAGGTGCAAGCGCTAACAGGACATGGAGGAATAGCCGAATACCTACATCGGTTCAAACTCATATCTAGCCCAGGCTGCGAGTGTGATGACAACATACCAGAGACGTCTCTACACAACACCTTAGACTGTCCTCGTTTTCCAACCCACCGCTACGATCTTGAAAACGAGCTAAACATCAAGCTGTCAGAGACCAACTTGCCAGCGCTGTTAGAAAACGTAGAAACAAGAGCGAAGACCCTCACTTATCTGGAAAAAATCTTTAAGACCGCAACCAACAGACACAGCACAGGAAACACCATCATCCCCCCGATTCAGGACCAATTTTCCACAGCAGCCATCCCACCCACCATCGGCCAAGGACCACTCAAACCCACCATCCACCACTCTTCAGAACTTGAACTCCTGGAGAGTGGAGAGCGTGGAGCTCCGGGTTTAAGAACCTGAAACGTGGTCCTGTTTATGAACACCAACTACAAACGGCTAGGGATAGGCTTCTGCAATGCAACTGGACACAAAAGAGTGGCAATATCACCAGGAGTAGCCCTGATAATGAAAGGAAGCACCACCCGCACCACCATCAAACGAAAAAGGTATGAGGAGCTCAGTGAACTGGAAGTAGCGGGACAAAAGAGTCGTCTCGGACGTAACAAAAACAAGACGATTCTTCTTCTAGACTGGAACGCCAAGGAGTCCCCGTTCACTCAAGTAAGCTCCCTACTCCTGAAATTATCAGAGGCAAGTAAGGAAAATAACACCATACCGCGAATCATCAGCGTGGACGCAATGTCGGCCGACTTCGAAAAAGGTGAGATCATAGACTTCGTCGGATGCATCAAGGCATCCGAGCAGCATGAGATAGTGGTCTACGAAGGAAGAAACCAAGAACTCAGCTTCCTCAGACCACTCAAACCACCTACATCACCGACTCACCTCTCGTCGACACTACAACAAACCACAAATGCCAAATGCCCCCTAGCGGTTCAGAAAAAATGCAGAAAAAATTGGCAGAAGAAAGGACCCTTGATTGATGTTTGGGTGTTCCACCCAAACATCAATCAAATCAACAATTATGGCGTCATTAGTCAACACCATCAGCTCGTTGTTACATAGGAAGAAGACGCCACAACACCTGGCACTCAGCCCTACACCAACAACCTCGAGAGCCGGAAATGACGCCATAATGACAAGAAACACGACCACAGCGACCACTCGAAGAACCAAAGCAGACATGGGACAAGTCGCAGCGCCAAGCCTCAGACAGGTAGTCACATCACGAAACCACGTGGCTAACGCATTTCTCGAATACACTGCCATCTTGCGAGCTACCAAAGACACCAACATCACAAAGTGTAGCAACATCTTGAAGGCCTTCAAATACCAACCAGAAGGCCTGCTTAAAGTAAGACTCGACGAAGCGGACGCCACCATATATAATAATGACTCCTCTAAGGTCATAAAAGGGAAGAAGATGACGGAACACATGGCAGCATACAGCGCCAAAGCAGGAATCGTCCCCCTGGACAAAGAAGAGACTAGGCGCTCAGGACACATAGTCTACCAAACCTCAGAGAACGACCCCATAGTTGTCACAACCCAGGACATTTAAAATATGGCTCGAGGACGCCATACTCGAAACAGCACAAAGGCTGTCCGAAAGCGATCCTCCGGAGAAATGGGAAGTGCCCAAGATCACATGGGTAAACGGAGTTCCAGGGTGCGGTAAGACCACATGGATCATAAATAACTTTAATATCACCAAAGACATAGTTATCACAACAACCACGGAAGCGAAGAAAGACCTGGTAGAGCGAAACACCAGCCGTGCAGGAGCAGACGCAGCAGCGAAAATACGCACGATGGCATCGACCCTAGTGAACGGGGTCAAAGATCAAGACCGAGAGCAGTGCAGTCGATTACTTATCGACGAGACACTCATGAACCACTTCGGTGCAATTTTGATGCTATCGCGTATCGTAGGAGCCAGCGAAATTCTACTTATCGGCGACGTGAACCAGCTCCCTTACATCGATCGGGACAATCTCTTCAAAATTACTTACTACCATCCAAACTTCCTCACAAACATCACCCAAGAACTGTTCTGCACACACAGATGCCCAATGGACGTAGCCTACGCTCTCAACAACATCTACGAGGGCATATACTCGTCCAGCACGGTGATAGATTCCCTGAAACTAGCATCATTCAGCGGTGCTTCGATTCCCAATTCCACACCAAACACTCTCTACCTAACCTTCACCCAGGTAGAGAAGGAAACCCTTATCAAAAATGGTTACGGTAATGGAGAAGGATCGAAAACCCTCACCATCCACGAGTCCCAGGGATTGACGTACGACACCGTGCTTCTCATCAAGTGTGCAAATAAAAGACAACAGATCCATGACAGTGTCTCCCATGCAGTGGTCGCAATGTCGCGTCACAGGAACACCCTCATCTACTACACCGATGATAGCGATGACGCGACAGGTAGATTCATAAAAAGGGCAAAAACATCTTCCACCAAAGCTATCCTGGATTACAACCTAAAAATGGCAATGCGCAGCAGAGATGACAAGATCATAGACCAGCTAGCCGCATTGCTCCAACAGAGTGCGAGTCCAGGATACATGCGAGCGACAAGCCCTCCAATGAAAGCTACTAAACAGAAAACACGGGTCAACCCTGAATCCACAACGTTGCGGCAAAACTAATACAAGAACCAAACCAAGAACACAACACAAGGACATGACGACTTCAAACACCCACAAAGGCACGAGGCCCAGCGTGACGGCGAAATCCACAACGGCACGACGCCCAACGTAAAGGCCCTCAGCCCAACAATAAACGGCCTTAAGCCAGACTAGACAACATTCTTAAAACCAAAAATGGCCTTCAACCAATTCTAACAATAACAACAATCAGATAAATAGCCTTCTGCCAAATAACACCTTAAAGCAAACAAATGGCCTTCAGCCAACTTTTACTAAAAATAAAAATTAGATAAATGGCCTTCAGCCAACCAAAAACAGGCCTTCAGCCGAATTAATAATAGTTGATTTAATAATAATAATATATTAATTGTTGATAGAGATGTAGCCTGCCAAATACAACTAAGTGCAGGCAATTCAACGATGTAAAGTAAACTTAAACAAAAACATTGATCTAACAATTAAACAACCACTCAAACAAAGGCACGGACACAATGTCCGTGGAGCGAAAACATACAAAAAAAAAAAAAAAGGGAATCAAACTATACCGATTTCGTGAATTTGAAGAAACTAGCAGATGACTTAAATATAAATACAACAAAAACCTTTGCGGAGAGCTATTAAAATGACGGATATTAAAGTTATAACATTTCTTAAGGATTGTATAAAACTACCTACAAGACTGATAATTGGAATAAAGCAAACATCATCGAGCAAACCAGGTCATTGCAGAAAAATACGACCCAGCCAAGAAACGATATAAATATAGAAGAAATATCTTCAAAGCCTGCTTATACGTCTAATATACCTATAAGAGATTAAAAAAAACAAGATCTGATAGAAATGGTTCAAAACATATTGCCCACGCTATTATAAAAAAAATTATAACCAACTTTAGTTTGTTTAATCAGTTTTATAGAATTTTTGAATGAAAGCTGTGCTTATTAAATCTAAGAATAATAAAGTACAACAAAAAAAAAAACATTAGGACTGCTAGAATTGTTATAAATTAAAATAGTTTGGTATTGTTTGTAATGTTAAAAATAACCATTGATTATTTTCTAGAAATTTTGTATCTAGCCTGTTAGTTCCTCATAAAAGTCTGATTACGGGTGCTTAAATATAAGAAGTTATTCATAATTTTGTTAGATTTTATATGACATTTATTTTGATAATAATTTTGAATATTATTACCCACTGAAAAAGTTAAGTATTGTACGAAATGTGGTATCTTATTATAAAATAAGAGTGTTGACTTTTTGTTAAGTTCAGCCATTATGATGTTATTGCACAGTAAAGTTCTGCTTTTAATTTAACTTTCTGTGCAATATCGTCATAAATGTAGATATTGTGATTAAAAACAATAAAAATATGCCACTTACTTTACCATTTTCTTTCCAAAACAACTTAATTTGTAAAATATAGAGTATTAACGATATTTTGATCATTGATTTATAATAATATAATAGGTACATTTGAATGGAACGCCAGCTTTTAATTCGATCTACTGAAAAAAACTTATTTTGTTACTTATGACGTTATTGCACCCAGTGTGCGATATTGTTTCCATACCTTAATATACTTGTTTTTAGGATATGAAACTAAATTTCTTGTACATAAGTAAATATTTATTTTAGTAATATCTCTAGACCGGCTACGCCGGTTTATACGCCTGCTATGCGAAGGCCAGCTCGACGGCTGAGTTACAATAGTAGCATCGCCATGACTCGTGCACAGCCAGGAGCAAATGAGCGAAAACAATCCCTTTTAGACATTGCGCTGAAAATGGAAATACAACCCAATTTGTTACCTCCACCACCGAAGAAAAGGTATGTGTGTATTTGCCAATATAATATGTGATATTATTACTAGGAAATAGCACGATAAAATTATTTTTTGCTGTAGGAACTTATTATAAGGCTACAAGGTGGAGATATCTCCGGGTGGAAGAATGCTCAAGACCGGTAGGCTATTTTTGGAACAGTCTCTACATAGCAGCCTGCGGAAGGCAACGTCACCGCCTCTATCAATTTTGTAAGATATTGTTATACAAAATAACTACATGCCTGCTTTGAAATATTAAAATTAGGAAGTAAGTCTACATATTTATTTTTATGCATTGCAGCGTAGGAGCCGTGGAGAAAGTGGCTGCTGCTGATGTCGACGAAGATGATATGGAGGAAATTATGAGTCGAGGCGACCATCTACAACGGTGGTTGCAATGGCCCGCTACTCCCTCAACTTCCCGACCAAATTTACCTCCACAGTCTTCTGCAGCACCGCTTGACCAACGACTAGGTTCATCGACTACAAACGATGAGCGCGACGAGGTGGTAAATCAAAAGGCTATAGCGCCTGGTAGTGACATGGATAGCGATTTTAATGACGATTTCGATATCGATGACACTATCAGGCGCAAGGAAAAGGATATAGCCAATAATATGGAGCTTGATGAACCACTTCGTCGAGCAATCGAACAACTGGAGTCGGTGATGGACAAGTCGCAAGAGCACATGCTAGGGGAAAATAGGACTTTTACATGGACCGAAGATTTCGCAACTTTTGGTGGGACTCGAGAAACATTTCGAGGATTACCTGGATCCATTACCGAATTTCATATCACTCAAAACTCTTTCCTGGCGATATGGGACAGGCTAATAATAGAGCACATTGTGAGGGAGACTAACAGATATGCTGAACAAGTAATTCAACCTGGAGAATTACCTCCTACATAGAGGCACGCTTTGGCTTGCAAATGTAGACGAAATGTACAGGTTATTCGCTATATTTATATATCTGAGTCTATATCCACAAAGTGAATATTGGATGATATCAACTCCATTAGAAATGCTCGGTAAGTAAGTAGTGTAGTGTGTAAGTTATGGATAAATATAATCCTTATATAAATGTGTCTTTAGTCAATAAACAGTCAGTTATAATCCAGCAGTCAGAGCGTTTCATTGCATCTCCAATCCCAACCTTACATGGCGACCCTGCCATGTTTGGTAATGGGGCGTCGGGTTGCGCGCTAGTGTCACTTACTTACTTTGGACTTTGACTTGTGCGCAATTGAATAGTGGTTTTCGGACATTTTTCTAGACTTTCTTTTTTTCTTTCACAATGTGTAATTCCAATACGCCAAAAAGAGAAGACGTAATAATTAACCAGAATGGTATCGGCACTTCGAATTCGGCCAATACTGAGCAAATACAGTTTCATTTATCAGCTATCAGTATTGTGATGATGGTCATCTTGGGATTATTGCTGCTATTGGCACTATATTTTGTTTACAAGAGCTATAAGAATTGCCACCGTACGTGCATAAATGACCAGATGGTACGCCAAACGTTGAGAAGGTCGTTTGCCTGGCGAGGTCATAGAGAACGAGAGACTACTGCTACATGTACAACGTGCGGCATGCGCTGTGCTTCCTGTGGTACCAGCTGTTCCACGTGTAGGTAGGCCTGTACTGCCTACAACCAACTTACCGTCGAAACAAAGTGCGTCCTAATTTTTGCGGAAAAGTGTGTGTAAACGGTGATGCAGCGTAAATAAATATGCGTTATAATAAAAAGTGTTGTGTGCGTATGCATATCGGAAGAAGAAATAGGTAAAAATCGTGGCGTGTGCGTAAACATAAAGATCTGTGTTGGACATTGGTAATTGGTTCAAGGTTATATTTTATTTTTATTTAGATCGTAAGAATGTTTACAATAATTTTAGCTAACATTTTCGAATTATGGCTCATGAGCTCAATGATGCATATGAAAAATTGAAAGCAATTAAAGAAAAATTATTCAAATTGAGCTACGAAAAACGAACGTCAGGTCATTTGAAAAATAAGTTCAAGGAAGCATCTGTTATTTACGATAGTTGTTCTAGAATCCATCGTTCAGGCCTGGATGCCAGCACCGGCCAGGCCTGACAATGTCGAGATGGAGGCTGAGTGGTTCCGGGAGGCCATAACGCAAGCTTGCGATGCGGCGATGCCAAGAGTGCCTACAAATTTTCCAGCTAGGCGCCGGGTGTATTGGTGGTCGGCACATATTGCCGACCTTCGCCACTCCTGCGTGGTGGCCAGACGCCAGTACATCCGGCTTCGTAGGAGGCGTCGCCGCCCTCCCGATTTTGACGCCAGGGAGGCGGAATTGTACGAGGCCTACAGAGCGGCCAAAACTACATTGAAGGTAGCCATCAAGCGGGCCAAAGATCTGGCCCGCCAAGAGCTGCTGGGGACTCTGGACCATAATCCCTGGGGGCGTCCATACCTATTGGTAAGGGGCAAGCTTCGCCCCTGGGCGCCCCCATTGTCCCAGAGTCTCCGGCCACAGCTGGTGGAGGAGGTGGTGGCCGCTCTGTTCCCTTCACGGGCGGAGCACACTCCTCCGTCGATGGTTCCGCCTTCCATGGTGTCCAGCGCGGACTTTGACGACGACGTGGTTCCCGAAGTGACCCAGGTAGATTTGCGAGCGGCGGTGTCGAGACTTCGCTCGAAAAACACCGCCCCAGGGCCCGACGGCATTCCAGGTCGTGCATTGGCCCTGGTCCTCGAGGAGCTCGCGCCCCGACTGAGGGGGCTCCTCAGCGAGTGTCTGGTGCAGGGCCAGTTTCCGCGCCAGTGGAAGGTGGGGAGACTGGTCCTGATCAGGAAGGGGGGGCGCCCGGCGGACTCTCCGTCCGCCTACCGGCCCATTGTGTTGCTGGACGAGGTGGCTAAACTCTTCGAGTTTATTATCGCGGAGCGCCTCGTCCAGCGTCTGTCCACGGTGGGCCCGGATTTGGCGGAAAACCAATATGGTTTCCGCCGCGGGCGCTCCACCATTGACGCTGTCCAGCGTGTGAGGAGCCTGGTGGAGGATGCGGTGTCCCGGGGCGAGGTCGTCTTCGCGGTGTCTTTGGACATCGCGAATGCCTTTAATACCTTGCCCTGGAGTTGCATTAGGGAGGCACTCGTTTTCCATCGAGTGCCGACCTACCTCCGCCGCATAGTCGGGGCATATTTATCGGAGAGGGTAGTCGTCTACCCGGGTCACGACGGTTGGAGTCGGCGAGAGATGTCGTGCGGTGTTCCACAGGGATCGGTTCTGGGTCCGCTCCTGTGGAACATCGGCTACGACTGGGTGCTGCGAGGTGCGCTCCTCCGTGGCGTCGGCGTCATTTGTTACGCCGACGACACGCTTGTCACGGCGAGGGGTAAGTCGCACCGGGCGGCGGCCATACTGGCGACCGCTGGGGTCGCACAAGTCGTTGGTCGTATCCGGCGGTTGGGCCTCGAGGTGGCCCTGTCGAAATCCGAGGCTGTATGTTTTCACGGCCCTCGGAAGCGGCCACCTCCAGGGGCCCATATCATGGTGGGAGGGGTCCGCATCGGCGTCGAGCCAACCCTTAAGTATTTGGGTCTCCTGCTCGACAGCCGATGGGACTTTACAGCCCATTTCCATCGTTTGGCCCCCATTCTTCGGGGCGCTGCAGGTGCGCTCGCGCGCCTGCTGCCCAACCTTGGGGGGCCAAACACCTCCTGCCGGAGGCTCTACGAAGGGGTCGTGCGGTCCATGGCCCTATATGGGGCCCCAGTTTGGGGCGACAACCTGGCGGCCCGAAACATTTTGGCGCTACGTGCACCACAGCGCGCCATGGCCGTCAGGTTGATTAGAGGATACCGCACGATCTCGTTCGAGGCTGCGAGCCTCCTCGCCGGATCGATGCCATGGGACCTGGAAGCGGCGCTCCTGGCGTCGCTTTACCGTTGGCGCCAGGAGGCGCTAGCTCGGGGCGAAGGACCGGGTCTTGCCGCAATCAAGGCGGCGAGGTCCGAGCTCCGCCAGGTCCTAGTGGCCAATTGGAAGGAACGACTTGTGCACCCCAGTGTCGGGCACGCCACGATCGTGGCGGTAAGTCCCGTTTTTGAGGAGTGGCTGGAGAGGCGGCATGGCGCCCTCACCTTCCGGCTGACACAGGTTCTAACTGGCCACGGTTGTTTTGGCCAGTTCCTGTATCGTATACGCCGGCAAGAGACGCCCGGTTGTCACCACTGCGGCGACTGCCGCGACGTTGTTGAGGACACGGCGCTGCACACTTTGGCGGTTTGCCCTGCCTGGGCATCGCAGCGCCGTGATTTGATCGCGGCAGTCGGATCGGTTGCCCTCTCGCTCCCGGCCGTAGTTCAGTCTATGGTCCGGAGTGAGAGGTCGTGGAACGCCGTCGCCTCCTTCTGTGAGGAAGTAATTTCCATCAAGGAGGCGGCGGAGCGGGAGAGGGAGCGTTTAAACCCTCTCCCCAACCGCAGAGCCGGGCGCCGGAGGGCGCGAGACGACCTCCAGCCACCCTGAGGTTTGACCTGGGGATGGCGGGCTTTGTGGGCCTGCCCGCCATCCGTTCAGCACCAGGTCCGAGAGGCGGCGTGCGTGTTCCCACGCGCGCCTCTGTGTCGAGTCCGTCTCCCCTCTAGGGTAGACAGTAGGGTTTTATGCGACGTAGTGCCTATTTTGGGTAGGTCTTTCGTGTAGTGGCCTGCCGTTTCATACGGCGGGCCGTAACCGCGGCGGGGTCGCGACCGTATGCGAAAGCGATTCGCGCGGCCCCGTCGATAGTGGTTTTGTCGAGGAACACCGTGGTAGGTTTAGTCGGTATTCCGGGAGGTACTTTACTATTATTTCCATCTTTCTTTTACCCCGGCGAGTCCGACATAATCCCTCCGCCCGCCCCCGCGGAGGGATATGCGTCATAGCATTCCCACACGTAAAAAAAAAAAAAAAAAAAAAAAAAAAAAAAAAAAAAAGTTGTTCTAGAATAGACGAAACACTATATAGTGGCGAGAGTTTATTACTAATTAAGTCTTATAGTGATAAGATTAACGAATTATATTTCCAAATTAAAGAATTTTGTCATAAGTTACACGTGCGTGTAAACCCTAGTAGTGATTGTGAAATATTTGGCTCAACATCTAGTAACGAAATGGAGTCCAAAATGGTGTTTAATCTAAAAACTGCTTTGAGTTTATTACCACTCATGAATAAGGAAGAAGAGTCTGTACGCCTATTAATTGATGGTATCGAATACTACAGTTCTACATTGAAAAATGAATCATGTAAATTAGAATTGATTAATTTTGTTCTGAAAAATCGTCTTTCATATACGGCTAAATTAAAACTTAAACCTAGTTATGAAACTGTAGACGCGTTATTGTCTGATATGCGTACCATTCTTCTACCCAAAAAGAGTTCTGTTGCTTTGCAGAATAAGCTTCGTACTTTGCGACAAGACCAAAGGTCCATCGATGATTACGGTAGAGAGATAAACGAAATATTTATGGACTTATCTATAGCGCAAGCTGGCGGCAAATCAGAAAATTTAAAGATTTTGCAGCCGTTAAACGAAAAAGAAGCTATTAAGCGCTTTGCCGACGGATTGCGTAATAGAAGGGTCAGTACCATAATAGCTGCTCAGAAATTTGACAGTTTAACTGATGCTATACAGGCGGCAATCGATGAGGAGACGATCTCTATGCCATCTACGTCTGGAGATATTTTAAGTTTTTCTAAAAATCGCAATGATTATTTTCAAGGTCCATATAAGCGAGATAATTTTAATACAGGATTCAAAAGCCAGTTCCGAGGTGCATCTTGGCATAGCAGAGCCTCAACCCACCGTGGTAATTCTTTCCACCGTGGACGTGGGCGTGGTTTCCAAAATTATAGTCGAGGTCAGCCAATGAGAGGTACGTACTCTACTCGTACTTTTAATAATAGGTACCGTAGGGCTCAGGATCAGCAAGGACCACGACGTAATGCAACTATGCATGTGCTAAATGATGAGTCTGACAAAACTGAGGAAAGTTCAAAATTTTTTCGTGAATAATAATATTATATGCGCAAGTAACAGTACGTGTTGTATTAATTTTTACATAGATAGATATAATTATTCATTTTTAATCGACACAGGCGCTACCATTTGTGCTATAAAATATAAACATGTAATTGAGCTAAACATTCCAATCCATAAAGAGAGTATGAAGATAAGCGGAATCGGTGGTACGACAGAAGCAATGGGATATGTTTATTTAACGCTTAGCAACTGCTATAATACACTGGGGCACGTGTTTAAACATAAGTTTTATGTTTTTAATTCCTTACCTTGTAAGGCACACGCTATTTTAGGTCAGGATTTTCTTACGAAATACAATGCTGTGGTGGATCTTAACTGTTTAACTTTAACACTAAATAATAACTTAAATGAAATAATTATATTACCTTTAAAAAATAATTGTTATGGCTTTACTTTGCCACCAAGATGCGAATCAATACATTATATTTCAACAAATATTAAAGAGGAATGTATTGTTTGTCCGAATTGCAGGATGGAATATTTATTGCAAGCGTATTAGTTAAGCCTTTAGACGGCATGATACCTATTTTGATTCTAAACACGAGTGAAAACGAAGTTTCTCCTTGATAATATTCAACCGATCATACAGAATATTAATGACTATAACGTATGTAATTTCGAGAAATGTCAAAACTTGGATGCAGTGCGTGTAAAAAAATTATTTAGCTTATTAAATTTAAAACATTTAAATAATGAGGAACAAATAGCAATCGAAAATATTTGTGCAAAATTTTCGGATATATTTTTATTGCCTGGTGACAAATTAACTACAACAAATATTTTTAAACATCATATTAGTTTGAAACCGAATGTTCAACCAGTATTTAGTAAACCCTATAGAATTCCATACTCGCAAAAACGCGAAGTAAATGAGCAAATTAGCAAAATGTTACGAAATGGTATAATTGAACCATGTCAATCGGAATGGTCAAGTCCTTTGCTATTGGTTCCAAAAAAACTAGATAGTTCCGGAAATAAAAATTGGCGTTTGGTAATAGATTATAGAAAACTGAACAACTGCATACAAGATGACAAATTTCTACTTCCAAATATTAACGAAATTTTGGATTCTCTTTCGGGTTCCATATATTTTTCTACCCTAGACTTATCTAACGGATATTATCAATGTGACCTTGACCCTGAAAGCCGAAAATATACGGCATTTTGTTCTGGTCAGTATAAAGTTTCGGATAATAGCGATTCAGGTAATAAATGTACTGCTTCCGTGTCAGGACAGTACCAAATGACTCGGATGCCCATGGGGTTAAAAACAAGCCCTAACGCTTTTTCAAAGCTAATGACTGTTGCTATGTCTGGTTGGACATATGAGAAGTGTCTTATATATCTAGATGACCTTGTGGTTTTTGGGAAAAATTTAGACCATGCTACTAAAAATCTTATAGATGTTTTTACTAGGTTACGTCAAGTAAATTTAAAGTTGAACCCTAATAAATGTGACTTTTTAAAGAAGGAGATTTTGTACCTAGGACATGTCATATCGGGTGATGGTGTACTCCCCGATCCAAAAAAGATTCAGGCATTAGGTAATTGGCCAGTTCCAAAAAGTATAGAAGAGGTAACCAGATTTGTAGCTTTCGCAAACTATTATCGTAAATTCATTAGAAATTTTGCAAATATAGCTAATCCTTTGACTCAGCTAACAAAGAAAAATACACCTTTTGTATGGGATCATAAATGTCAAACTGCATTTTCTATGTTAAAAACTAAAATCTCATCCCCGCCTGTACTCGAGTATCCTAATTTTTCTACAGGTCATAAATTTATTTTACAAACTGACGCTTCACAATACTCATTGGGTGCTGTTTTATGTAACTTTAATAGAAAACCGATAGCGTTTGCAAGCCGAAATTTAAATAAGGCGGAACGTAACTATCCTACAGTCGAAAAAGAACTGTTGGCGATAGTATGGGGTGTTAAACATTTTCGACCATATTTATATGGTAGAACTTTTGTTATTGAAACCGATCATAAACCTCTTATATATCTTTTTGGAATGCGAGACCCATCTAGTCGTTTAATGAAATTTAGACTATTAGTCGAGGAATATGATTTTGAAGTGGCATATATAAAAGGATCAACCAATATTCCAGCTGATACAATGTCACGATTACCTGTTACATCCAATGATCTAAAATCTATGCATGATAGTATTATCAATGTAATGACGCGTTCGCGATACAAAGAAGTACTCAAGTCTCAGAGTTCTCGGAATGATATGTCTTCTACTGACGACTGGCCTGCGCAACCAAGAGTTGTAGAAATTCATAGTAAACCGAAAATGTCTGTAGAACTTAAATTTATTGACTATGATAAACTAAATACCCTACGTAGTTTGAAAGAAATTGAATTAGAGAATAAAGTGTTTTGTTATTCGTCATCAAGAATGACTTTATTTATAAATCCAGTTTGCCAATCACAGCTGACGCCAAGCGCTTTTGTGAGGGAACTGAGAAGTTTTTGTAACCAAATAAACGTGCACGAATTAATTTTTGTAAGAAATAAATATTATGATGATTTTATTAAAAAGTTGTTAACAGAAATAAAGTGGTATTCGCATTGGAGCGGTCCGCGCTTATGTATCTTAAATGATATAAAAATAATTCATGATAAAGACGAACGAAAAGTAATATTAAATGATTTTCATCTTTTACCAACAAGTGGCCACGCTGGTATAAGAAGAATGTATAATAACATCAAACAATATTACTTTTGGCCAGGTCTTGAAAGAGATGTAACCGCGTTTATTAGAAAGTGCGATAAGTGCCAAAAACAGAAACATAATTCTCATTATATTCGGGAGCCTTTAGTCGTTACAACCACTGCCAATTCGGCGATGGAAAAGGTTTTCTTGGACGTAGTAGGCCCATTAGATAGAGACGATTACAACCACTCATATATCTTAACTATTCAATGTGAGCTGAGTAAATACGTAGAAGCGTATCCCATGATGTCTAAAAGTTCAGAAGAGATATCTAAAAACTTTGTGAATAACTTTATACTTCGGTTTGGGATTCCAGACCGTATAGCTACTGATAGGGGTACCGAATTTTTGTCATCTGTTTTCAGAGATACATGTAAATTACTGAATATAACTACTTTGAACTCCACTGCTTACCACCATGAGACAATAGGTTCTCTTGAAAATGCACATAAACAATTAGGTAACTATCTGAGAATTCAAACAAATAATTATTCGGGGTCATGGAGTACATGGCTACCCTTTTGGTGTTTCGCGTATAACACATCTGTTCATACAGCTACAAAATTTACGCCGTTCGAACTAGTTTTTGGTAAAAA
This sequence comes from Catocala nupta, assembly GCA_963675205.1. NCBI lineage: Eukaryota > Metazoa > Arthropoda > Insecta > Lepidoptera > Erebidae > Catocala > Catocala nupta. The sequence continues at coordinate 11,941,331 of OY776094.1, forward strand.
ATGCAATATACCATCCAATTTGATTCAGAACAAAATAGATCCTCTCTATAACTATGACAATTACCCGTTAGAATTAATATTTAGGCTACAAACTTCGCATAAAGAAGCTTATCAAAATTTATTACAAAGTAAATTACTCAGAAAACAAAAGCATGACTTAAGTACTCATCCCATTAAATATAAGCCGAACGACTTGATATTAGTGAAAAATGAGACAGGTAATAAATTCCAAGAAATTTATAAAGGTCCGTACTTAGTAATCAAAGATGTTACGCCAAATGTTGAGATAATGAGAGACAATGGTAAAATTGATTTAGTTCATAAGAATAGAACTAAGCTATATTATACATAGTTATTTATATACAATTTAGTTATATACAACATATTGTGGAATGCATTGTACAATGAATATTTTATACACATATACAAGATATATTTATACGGTATATTTTATACGGTTTTATATTGCTTTGTTTACTCTTTTATACTTATTTTTTTTGTATGCGTTTATATGCTATTATTGTTACTGATTAGTTAAGATTAATAAATGTTGTGTACCTTTCAACATGTTTAATATATACTCAATGTAATCAAATAATAATTTTGCTTAAATAAAATAATGTAAACAATTATTTTATTTTTCCTTTCGGGGAAGGTGTAGTGTGTAAGTTATGGATAAATATAATCCTTATATAAATGTGTCTTTAGTCAATAAACAGTCAGTTATAATCCAGCAGTCAGAGCGTTTCATTGCATCTCCAATCCCAACCTTACAGTAGTTAGGCAGTTAAGCTAAGTTCCGGCAGTTGATGTCATACAATAGGTACGTTTTGTTGAACAAGTTCCTTCATTTTGTAGACAATTCTAATACCAGCACGGATTGCTTACAAAATGAAGAAACATACCTGTCACCAAAATTAAAAAAGCTGACACCAATTATTCACTATCTCAATATAAAAGTTGAATCTTTGTACATCCCCGAAGAAAATATATCCATAGATCGTGTCTCTGACTTTATTTAAAGGCGGTTTGTCGTGGATCCAGGCCATAAGATCTAAAGCTGCTCGATTTGGCATTGCAGCGGAGCCATCGCAACCGATAGTGTACGTAAACTTTTATTATGAATTTTCATCACAATTTCAAAGCAATTTTAAAAGTTGTTTCAATTTGTCTCTTTTAGGTCAATGGCTGAGGAAATCAAAATGACAAGGGCCTTAGACAAGAAAAATATGGTCCGGCTTTCAGATGAGCAGAGGGCACGTCTGAAAGAATTACGGGCCATGAAAGAAGTCGGGCAATTTTTAGTCAGTTGCCGCGATCGAGCGCCGTCGAGCGGACGTATCCTGCGCGTACGCCTATCCGTGTTTTTGCAATGTCGTCAACATTGAAGTGTTCGTCTTGTAATATTGTTATATGTGAACTTCTTGCTTTCATACAAAATAAGCAAGATGTCATGCATGAAAAATCACTAGTGACTTTGTGCATATCGAGTTTTTCAAGGGAAGAAATTGATAAGGCTAAGACTTTGTTATTCGCTGCCGTCTCACTTCGTAAAATATTGCGGAGGAAGGCATCGAAATCTTTTAAAGACCTTTACGACATCATTGCCATCTTTAAGGAGACAAACCCAGACGATTTACCAGTGTTTGTGGCCAAGGAACTGCAAAAACTTCCGCCATTAACCTTCGACCATATAGATGCGTCTAGGCTGTTGAAAGATTTAATAGTGTTAAAAAGTGAATTACAAACAATTAAAGACAATTATGTTACACATCAACAACTGCAGGATTTGAAAGTTGAAATGCTAAACCTAAAACAGGCATCAAAAATCACCGAGTCTGACTTTTTTGTAAATACGAAAAGAGGCGGTGGTTGTCTAAAAAGTTTTTGTATGGACAGCGGGCCACTTGGGCTACCGCATATATCGCAACCAGAACAGCTGAGTTAGTCGGTAAAATTCATCATGACGCAACATAGTCCGTCTCTCTCGCACTCGTGCATGGAGCAGCAATCGTCGCCTTCAAGTGATAATAAAAATAACGAGGCGCCAGTTGGCGATATTAACGTTGAATTCTCGGCCGTGAGAAATAAGGTTGAAATTCCTACGTCGAAAACCTTTGCAAACATTGTGGCTACTGACAGAAAACGGCAATTCACAGATAAATCACCGACCGAGGATTGGATTATGGTTCAACGTAAACGCATAAGAAACCGGTTTGTTAGTATTCACGGCAAAGCTGAGCATGACCCGTCGGAAAAGTTTAAGGCAGCTGATATAAAAATTCCTCTGTTTATAAACAATGTTGATAAGAATACAACAGAAAAGGATATCAGTGAATATATCTGTAATAAAACTCAGGTCCGTGTGAGTTTGCGAAAATTAAACTCGAAAGAGTCAAAATCATTTAGTGCTTTCATAGTATATGTTCCTAAAAATAAACTATCATTATTTTTAAATGACAGCCTATGGCCTGAAGGAGTGACATTTCGTCGTTTTATCAACTTTAAAAAGAACCTCACTCAGAATAGTGATGGTATTGGCACTAATAAAACGTCTTAATGGATTCAAGCTATAACAAATTTATTACTTTTAATTGTAGATCTCTTATAAGATCTATGGAATGTATTAGATCATTGTGTAAGACAGCAGACATAGTGGCATTACAGGAGACGTGCCTGTTATCGCATGATATTCCTCTCCTGGGAACGGTGGACAGTCACTTCGATTATACTGGTAAATCAGCTGTTGACGCGTCGGCGGGTGTATTGCGTGGGCGTCCGTATGGAGGTGTGGCTATTCTGTGGCGGAAAAACGTCTTTGACTCCGTGACGTCAGTGCAGTGCTCTAGTGATCGTATTACTGCCGTTAAAGTTACTCTGGCTCAGTGCTCTTTTCTTGTGTTTTCGGTTTACATGCCTACTGATGAACCAACGCATTTAGTGGAATTTACACATTGCTTGGGTGAGTTAAATGCCATTATTGACAGTTGCGATGTTGAATATGCGTACTTACTAGGTGATTTCAATGCTCACCCGGGTAGGAGGTTTGGTAATGAACTGCGCGATTTCTGTACACTCCAGGATTGGTTTTGTGCTGACATTGAACTACTTGGTTTGTCTTCGGGTTCATACACTTATGTGAGTGATAGCCATGGAACCAATAGCTGGCTTGATCATTGTATAGTAACTCATGGTACTAAAAAAACAATTGTTAAAATGTCAATTAATTATAATGTGTTTTGGTCTGATCACTTGCCGCTGGAATTGCAATGTGACCTGAATATAATAAGACCTAAAATTGTACCTTCTGATAACTGTTACGAGAATAATATTAATTTAATTCTATGGGGTGAAAGAGATGTATCTCAAATATCGTTGTACACAGAATATTGTAATGATAAATTAAAACATATTGACTTCCCAGAGGTTTGTAAAAATTGTGCCGAGGTGTTGTGTGATAATCCTAGTCATAGGAAGATATTGTTAGATATGTATAATAAAATTGTTAATGTTCTTACTGAAGCTTCTATTTATAATGCTAAAAAGAAATTATCTGTCAATAAAAAGAAATACATATGTGGCTGGAATAAACATGTTAAGGAAGCACATAGTGAGGCCCGGTTTTGGTTTCAGTACTGGGTTTTATATAATAAACCTCGAGCTGGATATGTATATGATAAAATGTGTGAATCAAAAAAGAATTTTAAAGCTAAACTTAAAAGGTGTCAAACAAATAAACAACAGATCAAAATGGACATTTTGGCTATGCATCACTCAAATAAAGACATTTCCAATTTTTGGAAACAAACTAGAAGGCTAAACCCTAAACCTAGTATTCCTGCAAACCTGGATGGGCTAAGTGATCCCTCGCTCATAGCTGAAATGTTCAAGGAGCACTTTAACCGTCACCATTGGGAGTAAATGAAAGTAAAAACACTGGCTTTTCTGGCATACACCGTATTAGTGGAAAACCAGTTGTGGTTACAGCAAAGGACATAAGATCTGTGTTGAGAAAAATGACAAGGGGAAATCTCCTGGTCATGATCACTTAAGTATACGAGTAGAACATCTCCAACATGCTGGCGTACACTTGCCACGAGTCCTAGCCTTGCTTTTTTCCCTTTGCTTGAATCACGGCTACCTGCCAGATAGTATATTAAAAATATTAGTTGTTCCTATAGTCAAAAATAAGACTGGTGATATTAGTGACAAATCCAATTAGGGGAGCTTGGCCCAAATCGGGTAGCCCGCCTAAAGCGGGTAAGCGTTTAAATTTGCGCGCCATTAACGCGATTGAGAATCTGTATATGTAACACTCTAGCAGCACATCCCGCCAATCACAGGCAGTCACCCCGCTCGTCGCGTGCACGCGGTTTCAAGGTAAGAAATAAACAAAGATTTTGGTCGATTTTACTAAAAAAATATCAATTACAGTACTTACGAATACTCAAAATTGTCTGACAATATGCTATAAGTAGTTTTACTTATATTATTTTGTATTAATAAGGATGTTAGTTTGTGTTATCGTGTGTCGACTATTTGTTTCATTTTAGGTTTTATGTGCATTATAAATAAAAACATGCTCTCGGGCAAATCGGGTAAGGGCAAAGCGGGTAACCACGAGTCACATAAATATCTCGCTGCCCTAGAATATGCATCGGAAAATCACGTGATTTTTGTATCCCTTGATCCACACACGACCCATCGAATGCAACCACTCGATACATGTGTCTACGGGCTATTAAAAACATATTTTCAACAGGCAATATCTGTATTCCAAAGAGCACACGTGGGCCGCATAGTTACCCAATATGAAGTAGCAAGATTATTCGGTGAGGCTAATATGAAAGCAGCAAGTACGCAGAACGCTGTTAAAGGGTTTTCGTGCACGGGCATATGGCCCACAAATAGACATGTATTTGACGATTCAGATTATATGCCAGCGACATTGACTGATAGACCAGAACTTGCCAATAGCCAAATCGCACTCAACGATGATCTGATAATTGAAGAAACTCAGACAAATTTCGCCGTGATTACAATGCCTGAAGAGGTACTAAATTCTGATTCAGACCGCACAGTATCACCATCTATTCTGGAAGCACTAAACACCTGTAATACCTGTGTAACCGCAACACCGAGTACGTCAGCAGATGATCAAACTACCCCACCTGCTCGATACTCTACAGCTACTATTAACGTCTCACCTTTAACTCGAGTGACAGTGACTCCAACGGATATCCGGCCATCACCTAAAATGCTACCAAATAAAATCACTCACAAACGCAAAACACAGAAAGCTGAAATTCTGACTAGCACACCTATAAAGGATCAACAAAAAGAAAAGGAAGAGAAAAAAATAGATTTAAGAAAAAACTTAATACAGAAACACCAAGCACAAGCAAACAACGGAAAGCATTAGAACGTATTAAGACTAAACGAGGACCAAAATGCAATCGGAAAGAAAAAACGGAGTATCGGTGTCTAGTTTGTGGTGAGCTTTACATAGAACCACCTGCAGAAGACTGGATCCGGTGTGACGATTGTGAGCAATGGTCACATGAGGCTTGCACAGCTTACTCTGGACGAGGATCATATTATTGTGATTTCTGTCACCAATAAATTGTTTAACTTTAATTATATTCGACTGCTAAAGCACTAAGACTGATTATTTATATTTGACTGGTAAAGCACTAAGACTGATTATTATTATGCTTGTGAACTAGTAGGTAATTAATAATAAATAGAACCTATAATGCTCCTTATTTTCTCTTACTCGTTTTGCCCAGAAGCCTTACCTGATTTAGGCCACCCCTACGGGCAAATCGGGTCAATGGAAAGGTTTTGTTATTCGTATTTTATTCTTTGTTAAATAAAAATAACTTGAGAATTGTCATATAATTTATAAAGCTTATGAACATGCAAATTGTAAGCATATTTAATAAAAGTTTAATATGATTATTTAACGTGTTTTATGAGGACCTTTGCCTTAGCTTACCCGTTCTGGGCCAACCTCCCCTACCGACCAATATCATTGGCAACCATAGTGGCTAAGGTGCTGGACAGACTGCTCGACCTGCAGCTTAGCGTTCATGTTAGGCTTCATGATGCACAGTTTGGTTTCAGGCCGGGATTGTCTACTGAAACTGCTGTCTTGTGTCTCAAGCAGACTGTCCAGTACTATACAGCTAGGAATACACCTGTTTATGCTGTATTTCTGGATCTATCAAAAGCCTTTGACCTAGTTCAGTACAATCTTCTTTGGGAAAAACTCTATGAGGACACAAACACGCCACATGAGTTTATATCTTTATTGAGATACTGGTATGCACATCAGAAAAATTATGTGAAATGGTCTGGGGGGATTTCATGCTCGTACAGCCTAGAATGTGGAGTAAGGCAGGTAGGAATTACCTCGCCTACCCTTTTTAATCTATATGTAAATAGGTTGATTGATGAGCTCAGTAGCGCTGGAGTGGGTTGTTCTGTTGACGGTACCTTTGTCAACAACATAAGCTACGCCGACGATATGGTGCTGCTGTGCCCATCAATTAGTGCTCTTAATAAACTGATAGGCATCTGTGAGAGATTCGCTGTGGCTCATGGTCTTAAGTATAACACAACTAAAAGTTTACTTCTTGTATTCAAGGCTGGTAATAAGTCTTACAAAGTACCTCCTGTGCCGCTCAATGGGACCCCGTTAGCTCAAGTAAACAGCTTTAAGTACCTGGGGCACTGGGTCACGGAATATCTGAAGGATGATATGGACTTGGAACGGGAGCGCAGGGCCCTGTGCATTCGAGCTAATATGCTTTCCCGCAGGTTTGCACGTTGTTCTAAACAATGTAAAATCACGATTTTCAAAGCATATTGTCACTCTTTGTACACGTGCGGCCTGTGGATGAATTACACTCAAGGAGCATATAGGACCCTGCGTACCCAATATAATAATGCCTTCAGGGCGCTGTTGGGGTTGCGACGCCATTGTAGTGCCTCGGGGATGTTAGCCACAGCTGGGGTTGATAGCTTTTCGGCTATCATCAGAAAACAAATAGCCTCCTTGTTACAGCGGGTCCGTGGCAGTTCCAACAGCCTCCTGAAGATGGTGGCCAACAGGCTTGATGTTGACAGTGCTATTATGCAGCACTGGACACGCGTTCACATAACCAAGGACGCCGCAGTTACATATAACCAGTATGTATAATAGTGGTATCCTGTTATGTACCTAGTATGAATAAATATGTTTAAATTGTTATTTACTAAGATAGTTTTTAAGATTATTGTTACTAACACTATGGATTCCGGTCCGAAATAAACGAATTTTATATTTATTTAATGCCCGATGCTCCTCCATTGAAAAATCAAGGCAAGAAAAATATTTTTACAAGATTTCTATGAAAATGCTTTTTATGGTTACATATGTTTTATTTATTTTTATGTTTCCCAGAAAAGTGTCACCAGTGCAAGTGACGTGCCCTCTGACGCTGAGAACGCCGGACACTCCCCCGCCGCATATCCCCCAATCTTGGGAGTTAAATAGAAAAGGTGTGAAAATTGAACCTTAAATAATTTTTATTTTCAGGACCTGACACAAGTAGGCCCTCAAGATTTGACGCTGACGCCGAAGATACTGCCACACCTCCCCGGAAGTAAGTTTGAGTCTCTGACTTGAATATAACTTAGTATCTTATCTACGCATTCAAAAGAAGTTAGCGTCTATGTACATCTCGCTCTAAGGCATTGTCGTTTGTCTCATTTCAACATTGTTAAGTATTGCTTTTCACAATTATTAACCACGGTGAAATTTATTTGGAGCGGGACTCTTACCTATTGTTATGAGCCGGACCCGAATACAGTGTCCCCACTTACCAGTATGCTTAATTGGTTGAAACATTTCTTCTTTGTGTTTATTATCCTAGATTGTTTACGATTATGCAACTTTATCATATATCGATTATGTAACGTGATCTTGCATCTGTCATTTTATGTAGCGTAAGTGTCATGTCATTAGTGTCAATGTCAGAAAGAAGGTGCGTTCATGAATGTAGCTTTGATATAAAAAGAAAAAATATATCTTTGGATATTCGGTTACTGTAATGTCTGTGTGTGAATGTTCAATGTTATAATGGTATAAGTATTGCTCTCAGGGTCTTGACGTCCGTGTCTATTAAGGAGCCAGTTGAAAACCAGCGTCGGGCACATATGCCCGGCAATATTGCTGAACTGGCCTCCTATTTTTGTACGGACGACGGGCGTGTACATTTATTATTAAGTAGTATAGTTTAATTTTTTTTCTTTTTACCTACATTGTTTATATCATGTCCTTCGTCTGTTATGAAATAAACGTCTTTATTATTATTATTACTTAAATATGTTATTTCACAGGACAAGTCACCTGGTATTTACCCCGTCCACGGGGGTAATTACCATGTCCCAAGATGTGGCCTTAAACTTTAACGTCGTAGTCGAGGCCAACATTGAAATGGTTGGGTTCTCGCCGAGCACCTCACGCAACGCGAAGCGTCCCGCACTTCAGACTTTCTCTCCAGTGCAATCAATTTCGTCCACCAGACCGGGTATTTTTTTAAATGTTAATATCTTGTCTGTGATGATAATGTGGTTGCATCACGGAGCAGTGGTTAAGAGCATTGACAGCTGTTTATAGATATACACTGTCGCCAATGGGCATGTGACCAGCCGTAATTTTTTAAATTTTTATAGGATATAACGTATATTATAATCTTTGAAAGGAGGGTCTATCTATAATGTTTTTCATGTTATTGAATTTTTTAAGTTGAGTTTGTAGACTTGCTTGCCATTTTTTGACACATCTCCGAAGTTTATGGGTCGATTTGGATTCTGTTTATTATTTCTAAAAGCTTATGAGTTAATTTAACAGATCAATTAACATATTTACTAAAAATAATCGATTATGAAAAAAAAAACGGAATCGAAGTCATTCTTTTGGTAAAAATTGTGTATTTATTTAAAAAAATCTAGTCTATGTCCATAAATTATCCCCATAGGATGACATTTTTAATCATAATTTGTATTCTACTACATAATAGCTACAAATTCTCAAAACATTACTAATACCTATCTCTTAAAAAAACCAGCAACATTTGCTACTATTCAAATAAAAAGGGTCGCTCAGGTAGAAACCGGTTCCTAGAAACAGTTTTTTAACAATTGGGTCCCTACCACGTGCGCACCTTTGTCGGCTAGCGTTACTTCATTCACTCGCTTGATTACTGACCCCGTGACGCTAAGTGTTTTGTGATTTGTGCACTATTTAATTTTGTGAGGACAGTTTAGTTAAGTAAACTTAACTTACATTATAATGGTATGATTGCGTGATCTACCGTCGTCTCATGTGGCTGACATGCATTTTATTTACGGTGTTTGTAATGGAAATCCACGCGCTACTGTCGAAGAGTACAGACGTAGATATCCAAGTAGTTTGTGATTTGGAGTCAGTCAACAGTAGTACCATCTCCTCCTCTGATCATGAAGTATATAAAATATATTCAAGTTTTCAGATGAAATAGGTGTAGGTTTTAGTAGATTAATTCATTTTCATGCAGAGTCACCTTGCATAAATGTTTGTTCCCCTGGGGCTAAGTTAAGACTGCGCCGAGCGTAAGACAGATAATGACAGAGCTCATGCGGCGCATATTCAAATCGGCGCGCGGCCGCCATAGTAAAATTGTATGGAGGATAAATATGTATCTTTATTGTCAACCAATAAATTAAATATTTGGGACGGACAAATTGTAATATAATGTAATATATGTTTCGTTTAAGCTGTAAAATAGGATAGATTTCTATTGTTATAATCTAAAAATCACGTAACACGAGCTTACGATTTTGCATTTTTCGTGCAAATTTACGTAATTTTGAAGGCGAAAATATTAATTATTTTAAGTTTTTACACGGAGTAATTCTAAACACATTCCACACAGCCTTTTTCCGGAAATTGAAAACCTTTTGAAATACCATGAGCCATTAAAAGAACATTTTTTTAGTTTAGATAAACCTCCACAGTACATTATGTAGTTTTTCAACAATGAGTATGCTGTAGCGTGTTATTATATTATGTGTTCTCGTAAATATTATTATGTACAAAATTAACATTGTTATTTTTTATAGCCGAACAAACTGTACGGTTTTATATATATATAAATGTTCGTAGCGAGCGACTGCTCAGCTGACGGCGACGTCACACGACCTTGCGCGACCGAAGGACGAGCTACTTAACCACGATACCGGGCCGCGCCGGCTCAGTGAGAATTCGCCTTCCATCATAAAACGTTTGTCCGTCGCTCGCGCATAGGCCACGTTCGATCTCTGTTCTATATCTTTCGCAATACTATTTTCTGTAACTTTCGCCTTCTTTCTTCTACTAGTGTGTGTGCTAAACTATAGCGAACTCTTGTGCTTTTTCTACGCTCTTGACTGTCCGTGTGTACGTGAATAAACGCTCATTACGTTGCCTCTAGTAAATTTTATTTTTTCTACCTAAAGCTTCGATAACTTCACACACTATAATTGGTGACCCCGAACTGGACACGAAGGAAGATCGTTCTGGAAGCGTCGCGATGGAACAATCTAGACAAGATGGCGCGCAACATTTTGGCGAGTCATGCCGTGTTGGTGTACGTGCGCCACCCTTCTATCCCGAGAAACCGGCATTGTGGTTCGCTCAGCTGGAAGGACAGTTCGTGTTGGCGAATATCACGAGCGATACCACAAAATACTTCCACACTATCGCTCAGTTGGGACCACAATACGCCGCCGAGGTCGAAGATGTCATCACTTCCCCACCGTCGAGCAACAAGTACGACAAGCTCAAGGAAGAGCTAATAAAACGCTTGTCGGCTTCCCGAGAGCGGAAGGTGAAGCAGCTGCTCGACCACGAGCAACTCGGGGACAGGAAGCCATCGCAATTCGTTCGCCATCTTCAAAACCTGGCGGGCCCCGGCGTTCCGGAGGATTTCGTGCGGACCATTTGGACGAGCCGTCTACCACAAGGGACGCAGACCATCATCGCGTCCCAGCCGAAGGCCTCGCTGGCGGAACTAGCAGAGCTGGCAGACCGCGTGCACGACGTCGTCAGTGTCAACCCGCAGGTGGCGTCGGCATCCAGTACACCTACCCCCAACATCGTGGCAGCGATGGAACGGCAGATCGCAGCGCTTACCGAACAGGTAAAGGCGTTGTCGTCGGAGGTGAGGCGGTCTCGGGGCCGCGACCGCTCAGCTAGTCGCAGCCGCGAACGTCGACGGATCAGCAGAACACGTTCGCCAGCCAACTGTAGCAAGTACCCTCTATGTTGGTACCACGGCAAATTCGGCGACAGGGCGAAGCACTGTGTAAAGCCGTGCAACTACGCGGGAAACGAGCCGGGCGATCGATAATGGCGACGAACGATTGCCCGGGCGCCGGTCGCCTGTTCGTCACTGACTGGATCTCCAAAGTGCAGTTTTTAGTGGACACAGGTAGTGATTTGTGTGTATTTCCAGTGAGCAAAATTAAAAATAAACCTGTAAGAAATAATTTTGATCTGTGTGCTGCTAACGGCACAAAAATAAAAACGTATGGTTATATAAACTTTAGAATAAACCTAGGGCTGCGCCGTGACTTTGCTTGGCGATTTATTATCGCAGACGTCACACGGGCAATAATAGGTGTAGATTTTTTATGCCATTTTAACCTTGTGGTCGATTGCAGGAACCAGCGGCTGATCGACAACAATACTAGCCTTACTACCGCGGCTTCGCCTGCATGTTCTTCCGACATCGTTTCCTCGGTAAAGGTAATCACTGGTGAGTCTGTGTATCACAACATACTCAGGGAGTTTCCTGATATCACCCGCCCTTCTGGCACTTATCACATACCTAAACACAATACCGTACACTATATACGTACCACACCGGGTCCGCCCGTATCATGCACACCTCGTAGGTTGGCTCCGGACAAATTGAAGATAGCGTAGGAAGAGTTTGCTACTATGCTGCAAATGGGTATAGCCAGACCTTCTGACTCTTCTTGGTCTTCTCCACTACATCTAGCTCCTAAGAAAGGGTGCGGTTGGCGCCCCTGTGGTGACTATAGAATGCTGAACGCCAGGACTATCCCAGACAAGTACCCGATCCGGCACATCCATGACCTAGCTCATAGTCTGTCAGGGTGCAGGGTCTTCTCTACAATAGACCTGGTCAAAGCCTATAATCAGGTACCGGTGAGCCCCGAGGACATACCGAAGACCGCAATATCAACGCCCTTCGGCCTTTTCGAATTCCCGTACATGATGTTCGGACTTCGAAACGCCGGACAGACGTTTCAACGGTTTGTGGACGAGATGCTGCGCGGGCTCGATTTCTGCTATGCATATCTAGACGATTTTCTAGTTTTTTCAGTAGATGAGGATACACATAAACGTCACCTGAAAGAACTCTTCACCAGGCTGAACGAATACGGCATGATTATCAACACCTCGAAGTGCGTATTTGGAGCCTCAGAGGTCACTTTCGTAGGCTATCGTATTTCAGCCGATGGTACCAGCCCCCTACCCGCCAAGGTCCAGGCTATCCAGGAGTTCCCAGTGCCCAGGACCGTCAGGGAGCTCAGGCGATTCTTGGGTATGCTCAATTTTTATAGGAGGTTCATTCCCGACGCTGCACAACACCAAGGTCCCCTGAACTCACTCCTCGAGGGTTCGGTTAAGGGTTCCCACCCCGTCACATTCAATAAAGCTGAGCACGATGCATTCAACGCCTGCAAAGAGGGTCTCTGCAAGGCCACCTTGTTGGCGCATCCAAACAGCCAGGCTAAATTAGCCATTGTAGCTGATGCATCCGACACAGCGATAGGAGCCGCATTACAACAGCTGGGAGACGATCGTACTTGGCAACCGCTTGCATTTTTCTCACGGAAGCTCAGTCCTTCCCAACGTAAATACTCACCGTATGACCGGGAACTGCTGGCAATATACGAAGCAATCAAGCACTTTCGGCATATGGTCGAGGCAAGGGATTTTGTGGTTTACACGGACCATAAACCGCTATGTTACGCTTTCCACTCTCGCAAAGAGAACTGTTCACCTCGACAGTTCAGACATCTCGATTTCATATCCCAGTTCACCACGGATATCAGGCACATCTCCGGTAAGGACAACGTCGTTGCTGACACACTGTCGAGAATTGACGAGATTGCTAGACCTGTAGATATTAAGTTGTTGGCAAGACTGCAAAACTCTGACAGTGAGTTGAGCAAACTATTGAATAGCAACACATCCTTGTGCTTTAAGAAGGTGGTGATTCCGGGTACGGATGCTGAACTGTTCTGTGACATAAGCGGTAACACCAGCCGACCATATGTTCCGAAAGATCTTCGGTATTCAGTGTTTGAGGGCCTGCATTCCCTAAGCCATCCCGGTGCCAACGCAACTGCCAAACTTGTAGCAGAACGGTACGTGTGGCCAGGTGTAAGGAAGGACTGCAGAACGTGGACACAATCGTGTCTAGCATGTCAGCGGTCGAAGGTTAGTCGTCATGCTTCTCCTCCCGTCGGCACATTCAAAATGCCACGATCAAGGTTCGCGCATATCCATATAGACTTAGTTGGCCCGTTGCCACTGACTCATGGATATAAGTATTGTCTCACTGCCGTCGATCGGTTTACTCGTTGGCCTGAGGCAATACCTATTCGCGACATTACAGCTGAGACGGTGGCTAACGCACTTCTATATGGATGGATCGCACGTTTTGGATGTCCATCCGACATTGTGACTGATCGCGGCGCGCAATTTGAATGTGCCTTATTTAAGCGCTTGTCGGACGTTATCGGGTTCAAACATAAAAGGACTACAGCATATCACCCAGCTTGTAATGGCATGGTGGAACGATTTCACCGGCAGTTGAAAGCTGCAATCACCTGCCATGGCAATGACAACTGGGTGGAAACGCTGCCATTAGTCCTCCTAGGTATACGCAGTGCCTACAAGGAAGACATTCGCGCATCTTCAGCTGAACTCGTATACGGCGAGACACTGAGATTGCCCGGTGAGTTCTTCCACCCACAGGCTGACGACTTTAGTGATGTGACGGATTATTTAGCACGTTTGAGAAATTTCGCCAGTCGAATCCAGCCGTCACCAGCATCCCGTCACGGAAGTCGGACTGTCTTCATTTTTAAAGACCTTGCCACAGCATCGCACGTCTTTATTAGAGAGGAGATAAACCGTGGTTGCTTGAAACCAGCGTACACAGGTCCCCACGAAGTACTCAAGAAGAGTGAAAAGGTACTAACCATTCTGTTAAATGGAAAAGCAGTCACAGTATCCGTAGACCGAGTTAAGCCAGCCTACATACTACATGACTCACAAAACACGAACACACACTCAAACACTTATAACTTTAAGCAAACACCATACACGTTACAAAATACACCACTATCACTACCACAGACTTCCAGTGGCCCTAATGCCGAGGAACACGATGTTCGAAGAACGCGATCAGGGCGCAAGGTTCATTTCCCAGATTATTATCGCCCGTAGGACGGTCTCATGGGGGGGGTGATGTAGCGTGTTATTATATTATGTGTTCTCGTAAATATTATTATGTACAAAATTAACATTGTTATTTTTTATAGCCGAACAAACTGTACGGTTTTATATATATATAAATGTTCGTAGCGAGCGACCGCTCAGCTGACGGCGACGTCACACGACCTTGCGCGACCGAAGGACGAGCTACTTAACCACGATACCGGGCCGCGCCGGCTCAGTGAGAATTCGCCTTCCATCATAAAACGTTTGTCCGTCGCTCGCGCATAGGCCACGTTCGATCTCTGTTCTATATCTTTCGCAATACTATTTTCTGTAACTTTCGCCTTCTTTCTTCTACTAGTGTGTGTGCTAAACTATAGCGAACTCTTGTGCTTTTTCTACGCTCTTGACTGTCCGTGTGTACGTGAATAAACGCTCATTACGTTGCCTCTAGTAAATTTTATTTTTTCTACCTAAAGCTTCGATAACTTCACACACTATATATGCCAAGGGTTACCTGTACCTCGTTTATTCAATAATGGCAATAATTCATACAAATATTGAAAGAGTGGAAAGATAAGAAACAGTGTTGTCGAAATCAGGAAAATTTTGGGCATTTCTAGAGGAAAGAATTAGTGTCCTCTAAAAGTAAGAACAATTTTAAAGAAGTTGCATGACGAAGAAAAGACTACGGAAGAATTTTTAACTACAATTAAAGATTTTTATAATGAAATCAATGACTATTTGAAAATGTGGATTGAACCATTTGAGGATCTAAAAGTTTTCAATTGGATTGATCTTTTTTTTTTTTTTTTTTTTTTTTTAGATTTTTATTCACTTGTAATACAAAAGTACACATTCAAATTTCCTCGCCAAGCTATACAGCTTGTTGGCGAGATACGCTCGTTAACAATATTAAGTATTAATAACTATTATTAGATAAAGCGAAAGCGAAATTCAAGTGTCATCTGCACCGCGAGAATGAACCTCACTCATCCTAATATCACCGTCGCCGAGCAGTAGACACTTGAGTTTCGATTTTAACATATTTTTACTTATTTTAGGTTCTGTTCTTAACATATCTATATTATTAAATATTTTAGGGACTAGATATTCAGTCATTCTTTCTCCGTAGTAATTAGTAACTTTTGGTATGAGTAGCTTTCTTTGTGTTACCTGTCTTGTATTGTATTTGTTATCTACATTAATTTTGTACTGATCTGTATAATATTGTTCCATGGCTATTAGAAAGTTAACTTTTAGATCTACAGGCAATATTTTACTTACAGAGTAAAGTTTTTCATAGTCGCTATTGCATTGTTTTTTTAATTTTCTACTAACTAAATATTTAATGAGCCTCGTCTGTATACATTTTATTTCTTTTATGTATGTAACAAATGTACGTCCATAGACGCTAAGACCGTAGCTAAGTACTGAGTCTGCAAGAGAATAATAAACCATTGACATTGTACGCTTGTTGATAACTTGTTTAAGTTGATAGAATTTACCCAGGACTGACCTAAGCCTGTCGCTGACGTTATTTACATGCGTTTTCCAATTGAAATTACTATCTACGGTTAATCCTAAATATGTGTATGTCTCAACTGACTCTATGTTAACACAGTTACAGTTTATTTTATTCTTATATAAACATTCATATGTGTGGTCTTTTATTGTTAAATTATTTTTGTCAATGTACTTAGCACGTTGATTGTAAGGCGAGTGTATATGCATGTATTTGGTTTTATCTAAATTTAAAATAATGCCGTTGTCATGTGCCCACTGTGTTATATATTCGAAATCAGTTTGTATATTCTCTTGAGCCTCAGACGGTTCTTTAGATGCGGATATCAAGCACATGTCATCAGCATACATATACACCCGGCACCTTCGTATAACATTTATAACACTGTTCACATGCATTATATAGCCCACGGGCCCAAACACTGATCCGGTCGGCACACCCAGGTCGACAAGAGCCTCTTCCCCCGCGACACCATTTACCACCGTACGTATCTTTCTATTGGCAAGATAGTTCTTAAACCAAGCGTTCGTGGGGCCGCGGATGCCACACTCATCCATGGCCTGTAGTAGCACATTGTGGTCTAGCGTGTCGAATGCTTTTTTATAATCTATAAAGAGCGCTATGATCTGCTGAAGCCGTGCTGTGCGTCCGACAAGATGTTATGCGACTCTAAGAAATTATTTATCTGACCGACAATTACTTTTTCGACTATTTTATCTATCACTGGGAGTATTGCAATGGGTCGATAATTGGTATAATCCAGGTGATTCCCTGACTTATAAATAGGTCTTATAATTGCGTATTTCAACTTATCCGGGTATACAGACTGACATATACACATATTGACAAAATTGGCTAATATTGGGCTTAGGGTTTTACATAAATATTTTATATCTCGCACTCTTATATTGTCTATTCCAGGCGCTTTCTCAAATGATAATGTATTTATTATTTTTTCTATATCTAATGCGCTCGCCTTTTTATACCTAAAACTGACTAAACTTGGATTAATATATTCTTTTCTATCTAAAAATCTTTTATTACAATTATGTTTAAGGTTTTTTATCTCACTTGTAAATGTCTTAGAAAATTTAGTCTAACAGGGTCTGATCTGCTAGATTGGAACAACATTGAAAAATCTTTGGTATTTTTAAAAGATTACAGCATTGAAATCAACGACGAAAAATTATTTGACGAGTGGGTCAATTTGAAAATTTTTTGCACAAAGGACAATGGGCGTCCTGGCCCATTAGCGGCCATTAATAAAACTAGTGTCATTTGAAAGGTGAATGCTTGTAGAACAAATATTGTTCAAGCAGTATGATTAAATATCATTTGAGAAAAAAGATATGGGTTAAATACTATTTTAATGAATTGTCATATTTTTATCATTCAGCATTTTTTGTTTTTCATCACAAAACATACGAAAAACCTTTGCGCTTTGCTTATTTACAAACGTATGCATTAATAAATAAAGTAATGAAACTATTGAGCTTCCATGTAAATGTAAAATATTTGTCACAATATTCAATACCTTTGTTACCATGCCTTTTATCTGCTAATATGCACTGGGCCGATCGTAAACCATACCAGGATTGCACCGCTTTCAAAGAAAAATGGCGGCAATAATGTGCGGGGCGACCCGAGCACTCAACATCTGCTTTTGTTAACGTATTCGTTGAATGAGCCCCTTCATGTTGGTTTTTGTTTTCAATTCTAGGAACCATTGTTAAAATCAGACTAACCAATTCTACCTGATTCGTGTGACCAATCAGCGACGAGTGCGGCTCCCACAGAACACCCGAGGATTTACGTCAGGTCCGCGAGCACAGTGCAGTCCATCGTTGACATTTGTTTCGTTGAGTACTGTGCGATTATTTTTGTTTGACCATCTCTTTCGACTCTGGCTTGTATCTCGGACTTGTTGATATCTAACTTGGTGACTTGTGCTTGTTTTACTGCACTTTGTGAATTGTATTCCTATAACTATGGCTGATCAAATGTGTGTTTTGTGTAATCGATCTGTGATAAACAGAAGAAGATACGAGATAACACACGCTCGGTTTGAAGACAATCCCGCTGTAGCCCAATATATTATTGAAGCTGTTACTCCTGAACGTCAGGTAAGTCAAACTAAATCATTATGTCTTATTTGTCATGTCAGGAACTGGTAGTTTCTCACTTTAAAAAGTATCGTTATGAAGCGTTTTTACTGGTATTATATTATATAAGTATTTAGAAAAAGGATACTGTTTATCTTTATCGGTTTTTTATTTAGAAGAGTAACTAAGTATTTCATATTGACAGTTTTGTGAAACCATTTAAGCTATGCAGTTTAACTAATTGTAATATTCTCATCTTCAGCTAGAATACAACGGCCAGGAGTATATTTGTCGACCATGCTGGCAACGGGCAGAAAGAGCTGCGCAACTAAATGAAAATACGCAACCACATGAATGTGCATTACAAATCGAAGAATATTCAAGACTCCCTAATACAGCGACGCGTTGTATGTTTGAAAACTGCAGACGAACGTTACTCCGAAGAATTCCGGATAATCTGAAAGTAACATTTTTAATTCATTTTAACTTTTATATTCCCAATAGCGCAAGAGTTTGCGTTCAACATTTGGAATCCAACAATTGGGATCAAATAATTGACAGCCCTAACTTGCTCCACGATTTCAATGCCACACATTTTTTGCATATCATGAGCCTCATGAAAATAGCAGTGCTTCGAGGATCTATATTGGATTTTGATCATATAGATGACATGGACATAAATGAAATATACATTCGATTGGGTGTCAGTCGAGAACAATTTATGAATATTTTGGAACAAACCCCATCATTGTCGAACGTATCAACTCGGCCGAACACAACATTAGCCTGTTACCTAATGAAGCTGCGAAGTGGTGAAGCAAACGAAAGGCTGGCATCACTTTTCAACATGAGCCGGCGAACCCTTGAAAGACATCTTAAGTTAGCCAGGGATTCCCTTTTTTTGGCCAAATGCAGAACCCTCAAACAGAAAGGCAATTGTGATAGCAGACGCCACTTATATCTACATTCAAAAGTCCACAAATCATTTATTCCAAAGGCGATCATATAGTCTACACAAATTCACGAATTTGTTGAAACCATTTTTAATGGTATGCTGCGATGGTTATATAATAGATGCATTTGGGCCATATGCAGCTACAGAGTTGGATGCACAAATCCTAAAAAATATGATCGAAGACGAAGAAGGCAGTTTTCATTGGTTTTTTAGACAAGGGGATGTGTTCATCTTAGACCGTGGATTTCGCGACGTAATCGACGATTTACATGCCTATGGATATGAAGCGCACTTGCCAAAAACAAAAAATCGCAACGAAGATCAATTAACGACAGAGCAAGCTAATAAGTCTAGGTTGGTTACCATATGCCGCTGGGTTATCGAAGTTATAAATGGTTGGTTTAAACGCGACTTCAAGTTATTTCGGCAAGATTTTTTTAATCGTGCCTTGCCCCATATGATGAAGGATTTTAAAATAGCCGCTGCGTTATTGAACGCATGCAGAGAACCATTACGTGATAGTGTACACGCAGAAACATTTATAACACTAATAAACCAACGATTAAACCAACCAAATCACCTAGCAGAGTATGTCCTAGGCAACAACTTAAATCGTCGACGGGCTAGCTTTGATAGTATTACTGGTAACCAACCTAACTTAAGTGATTTTCCGTCGCTGACCGAGGACGATTTAATTATTTTTGCACTTGGCACATATCAAGTGAAGTTAGCTCGCAGCTATTATGCGGAGCATGTGCGACAAGGCCTATATAATATAGAAGTGTATAGAGATACCCAATGTACAGGTCTAGTCGAGTACGGCATTACAGCTACAAATGTTTGGCTTCTCCGTTGCCGAATACAATCACGACATGCGCGGTCTAGAATTTATTATTCTTATAGACAGGCAGAAAAATGGTAGGGAAGCTATAGAAAACTATTATTGCAGTTGCCTTAGCGGTAAACGCACTCTGGGTTGCTGCGCCCACATAATGTGTATAGTTTGGTACTTAGGGTGGACGAGAAACCAAGAGGAAGACATTCTTTTGCCAGCTGATTTTTTAAATGAAATAATTGTTGATGACGATTAAAGTCCAATAATTATTGTAGTTATTAAGTAATATTGTAGTTATTAAGTAATATTGTATTATTGTAATCTGGCATATATGTTTTTATTTTAATAAATCAACGTATTTAACAAACCTTTTGTTTTATTTAAGCTATCATTATCTTATATTTGTATATTACGTATATAATAACATAGTCATATCATTATAATGTACTTAAAATTCATTATTATATCAATGTAACATCATCACGAGGTGTACAAAATATTGTATTTAAGATACAAACTGTAATCATTCCTTTTAAATGATTTAATTAGTTTTTTTTTTAATATAATCCACCTATGATACCTTTTTATCCAAGGAACTTACAGAAACAGGTTTTTGTAGTCTTATTGTATACATAATTGGCTACTAGAAAATAAATAGTACAGATGTGGCCGCCGATGGGACAAGCTCCATACAATTTTGCCCATTGTCCTTTGAATCCTACTTAAAAAGACGACAGCTTAAATGCCTTGTGGCTAACATATTTCAAGCAATGCATTTCCGAGGAACAGTATGCAGAACTACGGAAAGTGGCTGAATATATATTTAGTATATTGGGTCATAACGCTAATGTTGAGAGAGTCTTTTCCCTCATGTAAGCGTTTGTTATATAATCGTCTAAAAAAAATATTTTGGATAATTTAATTAATGACAAGATCTAAATTGTTTAAAAATAATATATTACCACTTATTACAACAATAGTTCGTGTTTTGACTTCCAAACGGAAATTACCTTACCGCGATCGGCCATATTGAAATCATTCTGATTGCTTAAGCGATAACGACCGCAGTAAAAAGTTTGGAGTAGAATAAGAGGTGAAGTGAAGTGTTTTTATCTATCAGTAAAATTATTAACAGTGTGTCTTAAGGACGAATAAATATTTTGAGGTATGAAGTGTATTACTGAATTATCCTATACTCATAAATTCACAGCGGTTAAAAGAAAGAAATCGATTACTGCCAACAACAGTAGCTGCAATCATCAAAACTATATATAACATAGATATGAAGTGTGACCAATTTAATGATTGTTTGTTAACTCAACCACGGATTCTGAAGGAAATTGATGGGGTTGAAAAGTTTAGTAAAAATTAATAAGTTTGTAATATTAGAATTTATTAGATACTATAACTAAGCTAATTAAGTTTAAAAAAATGTTACAAACTAAAGTGTTTGTTTTATAATTAAATTATTAAAAAAAGTAATAACTAGTTTTCAACTCGTATAATTTTATTTATAATTTTTGCTCAGAGCGCACACGGGTACAATCGGCAACGAGCGTGCAGACGAACTCGCGAAACAACCAGCCTTAACACCAACATCGAGGCCGGACTACGACAAAGTCCCACTGTCATTCGTAAAGAGGATGATTCGAGAGGAATCCGTCAACAAATGGCAGGACAGATAGACCTCCAGTACAGGCTGCGAGTGCGATCCCAACATCTCTGAGTCAGCACCGCCTTTCTTCTTTTTCGACTGTCCTCGTTTTCTAACTCATCACTACGATCTCGAAACTCAATTAGACACCAAATTGACAGAGACAAACCTGCAAGCGATGTTGGAAAAGGCAACAACGAGACCAAAGATCCTTTGTTTCATCGAAAAAATCTTTTAAATCGCGAGAATAAGACAGCAAAGATAATACCATCAACCCACCATCACAGGAGCCAAACATTCAAGACACTATCCCTATCATTCACCAAGAACTTGTACAACCGCATAGACCCTGCGCCCATCGCTCTTCGGAACAAGAACTACTGGAGAGTGGAGAGCGCGGAGCCCCAGGGCTAAGAACCAGGAACGTGGTCCTTTTCATGAATACCAACTATGAGCGACTAGGGATAGGATTCTGCAACGCCAACGGACCAAAGAGAGTGGCAATTTCACCAGGAGTGGCTCTGATAATAAAAGGAAGTACGACCAGAACCAGCATGAAGCGCAAGAGGTACGATGCGCTCAGTGAACTCGAAGAGTCATCTAGTGCGTGCACGGAACAAGACGATCCTTCTCTTCGTTTCGCACGTCAACAAGTCCCAGTTCACTCAAGCATGCTACCTACTCCAGAAGTTATCAGAGGCTAGCAAGGACCAACCCACCATCCCACGCATCATCAGCGTGGACGCCATGACGGCTGATTTCGAAAGAGGAGAGGTTACAGATTACGTCGGGTGCATCAAGGCCTCCAAATACCACGAGGTTGTTGTGTACGAAGGAAGAAACCAAAACTTGAACTTCCTGAGGCCTTCACAACCACCCACACCTCTACCCTCCCCCCCATCGACGTCACTTTCACTGGAAATTACTACTTCTCCCAGCGGATCAGAAAAGCTCCAACAACGTTTACTAAAAGAAAGAGAGAGAATAACACCCACATCACCAAAACATCCGAAATTACGCCATTCCTCAAGACCATCTGCTCACTCACCCAAAGGGTTCCCACAACCCTAAGAAGAATACTGCAACAATACCCGGCACCATCAATATCAACATCCAGAGCAAAGGAAGACGTAATACCGAAGGCAACGAAGGCAACCACTAAGAGAACCAAAGCGGACACAGGACAAGTCCAAGCGCCAAACCTCAAACAGGCTGTCACAGCAGTAGATCACATGGCGAATGCGTTCCTCGAATACACTGCTATATTATAAGCTACAAGGGAAACGAACATCTTCAAATGTAGAAACATACTAAAGGCCTACAAATACGACCGAGAAGGTCTACTCACAGTAAGACTCGAGGAAGCAGAGGGCACGATCTATAGCAATGACACCTCGACGGTCATAAAAGGGAAGAAGATGTCCAGACACATGGTGGCATACAGCGCCACGGCAGGCATCATCTCCCTAGACAGAGAAGAGACGAAACGCACAAGCAGAATTACTTACCAAATCCCGGAAAACGACCCTATCGTCGTCACTACCCAAGACATGGTGATATGGCTAGAAGAGACAATCCTCGAAAGAGCGCAAAAGCTGTCAGAATGCGGCCCACCGAAAAATGGGGTAGTACAAAAATTAACGTGGGTAAATGGAGTCCGAGCGTGCGGTAAAACAACGTGGATAATAAGAAACTTCGAAAGCTCAAAGGACATCGTAGCCACCACAACAACAGAAGCGAAAAGAGATTTGGTAGAAAGGATCACACGTCGAGCAGGAGCGGACGCAGCGAATATGCACAATAGCATTAATCCTCGCAAATGGCATCAAAGAGCAGGACAGAACACAGTGCAGTCGACTACTAGTCGACGAAGCACTCATGAACCATTTCGGAGCCATTGTGATGATTTTGCGTATCGTGGGAGCAATCGAGCTGCTATTGATCAGCGACGTAAATCAGCTGCATTTTATAGATAGAGAGAATCTATTTAAAATCACATACATGCGTCCAAATCTCTTAACCAACATTTCACAAGAACTGCTCTGCACACACAGATGCCCGATGGATGTAGCGTACGCCCTCAGTGAAGTCTACAATGGCATATATTCGTCCAGCAGCGTAATTAAGTCCCTGTACCTAGCAACGTACAGAGGCGTTGAGATCCCCAAGACCCAGGCCAGCACACTTTACCTCACTTACACTCAGGCGGAAAAGGAAGCCCTGCAAGACCAAGGGTTTGGTAGCGGAAAAGGATCCAACACTCTCACAATCCACGAAGCGCAGGGATTGGCGTACGATTCGGTCATTCTAATAAAATGTGCAAGTAAGAGGCTACAACTCCACGACAGTGTCCCCCATGCAGTGGTTGCCATATCGCGTCACACGAAGTTCTTCGTCTACCACACCGACGACAGCGATGACGCAGTAGGAAATCTGGTGAAGAGGGCTATAACATCAGCAACCAAAAGCTTTCTGGATTACAACCTCAAAATGGCGATCCACAATAGACACCATGGAAACTATGGATCAACTGGTCGACAAACATCGAGACAACACACCTAATTCAGAATACGCACAGGGAGAACGCCCTCCAAATCAAGGACCCTAAATAAGAAAACTTCGTTGCCCACCTACAAACAGCAAGAAAATACCCCAAAACCATGAAGGTCACCTCTTACCATCAATGACCCTCAGCCCAAAAAAAGGCCTTCAGCCTTCCCAATTACAGCCTAAAATAGACCTTTTTCGAATAATAAAAGGCTTTCAGCCTAAAAGATGTAGGCCTTCAGCCCAGTTTAGAAGACCTATTTAATATCCTATATAAAAATAATAGACAGACCATCAGCCCAAAGATATATGCCTTCAGCCCATCTTAGAAGGCCTTTTTAATATCATATATAAAAATAATAGACAGGTCCTCAGCTTAAAGATATAGGTCTTCAGCCCATCTTAGAAGGCCTCCAAAATATCCGGCACTAACTACAAAAGCCGAAGACAGGCCATCAGCCTATAAAGTGTTTTTTAAATCTCACAAATGCAATGCATTTTTCTATTAAGCAATGTAAACGATTTTTATTAAACGGAACAAACAGAAGCTAAATGTATTAGTACGGGCAGAAGAAGCTTATAAAAATGTATTGGGTTCATACAAAAATATTTTCAAAAAGAAAAAACCATTTGTTTTATAAGTCCAAAGAATATACGAACGAATGTGGCGGTTAAAAAGAAAAATATAGGATGTTACAAAGCTATTAACAGCTCACTATGGAGAGCAGTGGGAGCTTTTGCCAGAACTGGATTTGTACGAGTCATAACATCATGGCACGCGCGCCTCCTTTACATCAGCACTTTTACGTCACCTCATATAAATTGTGTAAATCGACAACAGTGCGCGATCATACTTCATAATCGGCGGTACTCATTTATACTAATTATCGTATCATACATATTATCATAAGTTACGTGGTAGTTAAGTGATCAATAAATCGCATCTCATTTTAACTATCAGTGATCTTTCATTTTAAACAACAAAGTTGTGTGCGATCAATTCAGCAGCGCATACATCTTTTTGGTCCATCGAGCCTTTGTGTTAATTTAAAGTGTTTCGCGGTTCTTTTGAGCGGTGGCGAATCGGTTGGGCTGGCCTCCCAGAAGCGGGTCTCACCAGTTCAATTGAGAAGGCGCATTAGCCGTACAGAGGATACGGAACGCTTAGACTAAACGTCAACCAGCAGCAACAAGTACAAAAGTTCACCGAAGCTCAGCAGTAGACCAAAACAGAAGCAAAGGAGAAACCCGTTTCTGGGCCTACCGTTACACGAATCAGATATGTACCAAAAATTGTCTATTTTGCTTAATTAACCAACCCATTTAAATATTAGCTTCAATACCAATGGCCAAGTGTAGAAAATAATTAGAAATCTATTTTTTTATCTTAAACTAGCCTTGTAAACCATTAGAACTCTTATTTCATTATACGTCACTAACTTCATAAAAGCTGGCATTAGATGAATAGAGCGTACCCTAAGAATATAATCGATTTAGTGGAAATCGATAATGATTGAAATGTTACGAATAATTAAATAATACTATATTGTATTAGTATGTTTATTTTTAGGTACTAAAATCAATGTAAAATAATAATCAGGTGTATCAATAATAATAGAAAAATAGATATAATCATTATAAGAAATAAATAATCGATTTTATCGATTATTTATTGCATTTATCGGAATGTACTAGTTAACGGCAAATGTCAATGTTAACGTCTGTCAATTGTCATGGTTGTTTCATGTCATTAATGTCTTTCGCTTTTCGTATTTTTGTGCAAGTGAATGTGTTTTTCCGTATATCTCAAGATTTATTTTTACGTAAGACCTTTGCTCCAATACTGGACTGGACTCTGATTACCTTCTGACTGACCCTTGCTTAAACATTGGGCACCGTACCCTGCCATCCCTGCTGACATTTGCTGGAAAACTGGATCTGTATTTTGCTCTTTTGATTACTGGATCTGGATAACAGGAGATAATGAGCCTGTGCATGAATTACGGAATAGCAACAGACCACTGCAAAACAATTGGAAGGCGAAGATTGGAAAATGAAATGATTCTTTCAATTGTACAGGAATGGGTCGCGCCTCAAATGGCTAGTATCCGTTATTTTTATTTAACGTAACGTTTTTGTGATATGTAATTATTTAATGTAATCAAACTAAATAGTGTTACAGCTTATATCAGTGCAACAAAATACAAACGCTACTGATAGCAAGACAACAAACAACAGCAGTAATCACGTGACTCAGAAAGATTTATCAGAAACATTGCTTACAACTGCATTGATCAAAGTACAAGCGGATGATGGATCTCTGATAACTTTGCGAGCACTTATTGATCAGGTTTCACAAACATCCTTGATAATGCATTGATCAAAGTACAAGCGAATGATGGATCTCTGATAACTTTGCGAGCACTTATTGATCAGGGTTCACAAACATCCTTGATAACGAAAAAAGCTGCACAAATGCTACGATTACCGCGTGGCCGATGCAAGGGAGTTATATTCAGCGTCAGCGCTAAAGAAAATAATTGCAGAGGCGTAATAAGAATCACGTGTACTGCCATTCATAGTTACTATACTTTTGACATCGATGTTTTTATTATGCGCAATTTAATTAACAATTTGCCCAACAAATCATTTACAAATCCAAATTCATGGAAATTTTAGAAAGTATCACATTGGCTGATCCCGAATTTCATTTAAGTAGTCCTGTAGACATTTTACTGGGAGCGGAGATATACTCAAACATCATTCAAGAAGGTATCATCCGACACGGTAAATCACAGCCTGTGGCACAACAAACACGTGTAGGCTGGATTCTATACGGCAATGTGAAAGCATTCCACTGCAACGTTGTGATTAATAACATTGAGGACATTCAACAATTTTGGTCAATTGAAGATATAGCAGTAAATTCGGGCATGTCACAGGATGATTTGGATTGCTTAGAGCACTACAAGAAAACAACAACCCGCAATAAACAAGGTCGCTATGTTGTGGAGATACCATTCGAGCCAAACTTTCAAGAGAAGTTAGGGTCTTCGAGACCCATGGCTTTGGTACAATTTCGGCAATTGGAGAGAAAATTTTGTAGAAAGCCTCAATTAGCAGAGGCTCACTATAATATTAATTCGAGAATATCAATAATTAAATCATATGGTAGAGAGTACTAGTAACGTGACAGCGACAGCTGTTATTTACCTCACCATTATGTTCAGCGCGCTGACTCAACAACAACAGCGTTGAGAGTGGTATTCAACGCATCAGCTAAGACATCCACGGGCAGCACGTTGAATGATCTGATGAAACATGGTCCAAATCTACAGCAAGATCTCATGTCTTACGATGGAGGCAATACCAGTTCGCATACACGGCTAATATTGAAAAAATGTATCGACAGATACTTTGCAGCTCTGATCATCAGAAAGCTATCAGAAAATCCTGTGAAGGAGTTCTCCTAACCAACTACTACGTGAATACCAGCTAACGACGGTCACTTATGGCCTGAAAGCAGCTCCATTTCTGTCCATGATGACTTTAAGCAGTTGGCAGCTGGTGAGGGATTCAAGTACCAGAACAGCAGAGCGGATCAAGCGTTGCAAGAAGAATTTTACATGGATGACCTTGTAAGTGGCACCTTTACATTATCATCAGCCAAACAATTGCAAAGCGACTTGATCGAATTACTACAGGCAGAGGAGGCTTCAACTTACGGAAGTGGTCATCTAACAACGTGGAATTGCTTCAAAACGTCTGCAAAGCTACTTCGAATCAATCTACATTTGATTTCAAGCAGAGTCAACTAAGACACTCGGGCTAAAATGGCATCCTTCTGAAGATATATTCTCGTTCGAATTAAAAATAGACAATACTAAGTTATCAGAAAAACATACGAAGCGCTCACTTCTCTCCGATATCTCAAAGATATTTGATCCTCTCGGATGGCTATCGCCGATTACAATTAAATTAAAACTTTTATTTTCTCCGCAAGCGTGAAGGTATGGAGGTGTTTATTATTTCGTCATTGGACAATTTACATACTATATAAGATGTAAAAATCGCAGTAACCATAGTTATTACAAAACGAGCGAGTGTTATATAAAGCATGTTTTATTATAGTGTGGGTCTTATAGAATAATACTGAACTATATTTTACAATGTTATCATTTATCAATATTTTTATGTCACACGCAACACACTTTCATTACACACAAACACTCCATATACACTTCCTTGTCATTACAATGCTCATCACATCCTCATAAGATTACACAATACTTATGTTCTCGTCGTGTTACTTCATTTGATAATAATCAACTAAAAGCGAATAAAAGCTATAATGCCAATCCATACTTGACTATACTAAGAAATGTGCTTATAACTATATTAACCAAATTTCGGGAACAAATACAACAAATGTCACCCTTTTGTCATAATGTCTACACCATGTTTGACCTAAATTATATAGCTAATGAACTTGATGCGATTAGTTCAACGCAATCATATGTATGTAAACCAGACAATTGTAAGAGCTTTCTAAACAATATTAGTAAGTCAGTAAATGTATTGCATATTAATATACGAAGTGTCAACTGCAATTTCGACGAACTAATTGTGTTCTTAAACACCATGTGTGTCTTAGCTGAGATTATAGTACTGTCTGAGTGCTGGCTCAGCAAAACCACAAGCATTCCATTAATAGAAACACATAAACACTACCAGACTACGAATAATTTTAATCAAAATGATGGCGTTATTGTATACGTGGACTCATTACTGGTACATACTATTAGCGAAATACGTATTTCAGACGCTAATTGCTTGTTGTGTAATATATAGTAATATATAATAATATATAATAATATAATATAATATTCTACCACATACACACAACACCATCTATAATAATAATAATAATAAAGTTTATTTCACCACAATATAGAATAGTACATACATAAGAAATATAAGAATAAGTCCATAAGTCTTAAACTATTACAGTCTCACATTATGTGGTGACCAGCACCCTTGCTAAGTTGTTAGATAACAACTTGTATTAAAGGTGCCAGGCCCATATCCCTGTTGTAGACATTATAAGTAACAATTTTTAGTTTACATTTGGTATATACTAATTATTTAAGTTGTATAGTGATTTAATTGAAAAGCTTACAGTAACAATAATGAAATAATTTTGGTAAATGTATGTGGTATGTAATTGGATTAGATTGTCAATCTGTGATTTGAATGTGTTTTCTGTATTTGGCTGTGTTAGTAGTAGTAAGTATAAATACTCATGTGAGTGTTAGTGAGTGTTTTTGTGTGAGTGAGTATATATGTGTGTGGTTACGTGACTAGGTATGTGTTAGGATGAGCTGCTCCGTTTCATAATAATTTAATGTTAGGAGGTACGTTGTGATGGTCATTTTGCATGAATTACTACAGAGTGGGTAGATGTTTAGCTTCTTATTAAGTGTATTATATAAGCGTGGCCCTAGGTAACAATAAAATTTTTGGGTAAAAGATAGGTTACATTTATAGGGTTGGCAGACTTTATCGCTGCGCCGCCTAAAGATTACCTTATATGGGGTAATATGTTGTTGTAAAACTATATTTAAAATAAATAGCTGTCTGACTGTCAGCAATTCACAGGATTTATATAGAGTTTCAGTTGGAAACAAAAATGGACGGAATGTGCTGACTTTCAGAACAGCTCTTTGAGCCCTTTCCAACTTCATCAAATGGGTCTTGGCTGCACCACCCCACACAGAGATACCATACACCAATATTGATTGGCACAAGGACAGGTAGATTTGCTTGATAGTCAGTGCTGATGTGACATGACGTAGAGTCTTAAAAACGAACATTAATTTCCTTACCCTTGTTACAAGAGTATCAATGTGATCTTCAAATGTAAGATTATCATCAATAATGATACCAAGATACTTAATTTTACGTGTGCGATCGAGTTTGAGACAAGTGCAGGGTGATATGCCAGGAAATCGACAGAAGTGGGCGGTTAGACTGAAAGAATTGGGTGGTTGAGATGGATTACGAAGGTGGTATGTAATTACTTTAGTTTTGTCGATATTTAATGTTAGCATATGTCTATTTAACCATACCGTGACTTTGTTTAAACCGGTTTGAGCTGCATCAAAAACATCTTCCCATGATTCACCATAGAATGTAAGGACGGTGTCATCTGCAAAGGTGGTAATTTTGCCTTTATGTAAATCAAGAACACATAGTTGATTTATGTAGGTAAGGAAGAGTGTCGGTCCCATCACGCTTCCCTGAGGAACGCCAAAAGTGATTGGGAGTTCGTCACTTACACAATCTCCAATCCTGACACACTGGGTTCTGTTGCATAAATAGTCCTTGAATATATTCAGAGCATGATCACGAATACCGAGCCCTTCAAGTTTCAATATTAGGTGGGGAATAGAGACTGGGTCAAAAGCTTTTTTAAGGTCTAGAAATACAGACAGAGCTTTTTTGCTGTTATCTAGCTTTTTCACAACATAATCTGTAAGTTCTATAATTGCATCATTTGTTGATTTACCGCGTCTAAAGCCGAACTGATTTTTAGATAATAGTGTCTTTGCCTCAAGATAATTAACGAGTCTTTTGTTAAGTATACGTTCCAGCAATTTCGAGATCGAAGGCAATAAGGCAATAGGGCGATAATTATTGACACAGTCTCTATTTCCTCCTTTGTATATGGGAAGCACTATCGCTTTTTTGAGGTATTTAGGAAAGGTACTAGTTCTAAAACAAAGATTGAAGATGTATGTCAAGGGTGGGATAAGTAGACTCTGATATCGTTGAAGAAACTTAGTGGGTATATTATCCCATCCAGAAGCGGAATCTGTTTTCAAAGTCTTAAGTATGTTTGCAACCTCAGATTCTTCAGTCTCTAACAACACAAATGAGTGAAGTGGGGTCTGGGATGGATGGTCATTTGATACATTTGGGTGCTCTCTCTGTTGAGTAATAAATTGTTCAGCAAGGTTCTTGCCAATGGTGGTGAAGAAGCCGTTAACATTGTTAATTGATTGTAATGGTGGGTCTGAGGATGTTAGTAAGTCCATAGGAGAAACTCTCGGCTTAGATGTGTGAGTAATTCTCTTTACTATCTGCCAGATCTTTTTATTATCTTTGCCAGCTAGCTTCAGCTCAGTTCTTTCATGATCTCTTTTTAATTTTTTAAGAGTCTTAGTACAAAAGTTGCGATATCTACGGTAAGTAGTGCTTAGGATTTGATCATTTGGGGACAATTTAAGTTTTCTATGCATGGCGTCTCTATTGCGCATACAGCGTAGAAGACCGGGGGTCATCCATGGCTTTAACATTCGTTTGTGGTTAGGCAGTCTCATGATGGAAGTGTGAGTATGTATAGTTAGCATAAGAGAGTCGACAAATAGTTCCAGTGCCTGATTTGCATCAGTACACTGGTAGATACCATGGAAGTCCATTTTAGCCATATCACCATCGAGGGAACTGTAATTGATCTTTGAAACAATATTTCGTTGTTGCCTACATCTTATTTTATCTTTAAGGCAGATGATAACTGCATTATGATCTGTGACAGTAGAGTCAACAACTAGCGTTAGAGCCTCAACCTTTGAATTAATTTTCAATATTACATGGTCTAGACATCGATCTTCTCTTGTAGGCAAGGTATGTGCTGGAAGAAGACCATGGAAAGATATGAGATCGAGGTACGCTGATGTATTAACTGTATGAGAAGAGCCATTAATGTTGAGATTTATGTCCCCAATAATGACGATATTTTTAAAGGATGAAAGTCTAGACAAAAGCGTGGAGAGTGAATTTAAGAAATTAGCTATATCAGAGAAAGATGGGGAACGATAGATGCAAATAATAGCTTTATCAGTTCCATCCTTAATTACGAGACAACTTGCGTCCATAAATGGGGGCTCTTCGACAGAAAAGTTATGTATATTTTTAATATAGACAATGACTCCATCACATTTGTTCACAGGCGTTGAAGAGCAATAGTAAGAGAAGTTCTCAATTGATGGTATTAACTCGTTACAATCAGCCCAGATTTCAGTGAAGACGCAGATATCAAAGTCTAAGTTAATTCTATTAAGTAGTGTAAGAAAATTATCTAAGTTAGCATTTAGTGATCTAATATTCTGTGTAATAATTTTAAAAAGTTTTTTTGGGTGGGAAACGTGTGAGGAGCATTCTTCTGCAGTGCAGGTCAAAGATTTCGCGATAGAAAGTTGATCTACGTCTTCACATAAATCGCATATGCTATTCACAGTTAGGAGGTAAAGCAATTAGTTTCACCGTAATGAGCATTAGGGACCCTAGAGGGTCATTATTCTGGGTTCCCTATCCATTAGCATAAAATTTTAAGACCTAATATAACTTAGCATAATGTTGTTTGGCATAATTATATTTTCGCATAATATAATTACGCATAACAGCTTACGCATAATTTTTTAAGCATAATTTCTCTAACCATAATAATGATTAAGCATAATATTGTAAAGCATAAATTTATTAAGCATAAAGTTCTAAACCATAACTTTTTTAAGCATAATATCCTAAAGCATAAATTGATGATGTGTTGAATGAGTTTCTGTCACGGCTCCGGCGCTGCGGGCCTCCGGCGGCCCCACGCGTGCTAATCGTCGCAGACGGCTTTCGCTCACCACCGCATCACCGGCTCGCTCGCAGCCGCCTGCTCCTCAGCCCGCGGGCCGCCTCGCCCCTACACGCCTACGCGATTTTAAATAACACTCTAGGGGTAGGACAAACAAGACTACGTAGAGTCGGTTTTGCAGCAATTCGGTTCTGTCACTAACTTTTGTTGCACAGCATATAAATTTTTTACTAATTACGTTATGCTAATAGTCATTAGGCCTACTAACGTTATGCGAATCAAATTTATGCCAAAACAAATTAGTCTTTAAGATGATTATGCCAACATAAAATGTATGCCTAAAAAAATTATGCCGAAGTATTATTATGCCAAAACAAATTGTGCCAAAATCGTTATGCCGAAGTATATTAGGACAAAGAACATTATGCGAAAAGAAGGGATCCCATTATTCTGACATAAAGACACGAGTGTGAGAGTATATAAAGCCGGAGTATAGTATGAGTATAGTAGTAAACTTATGTATGGGTATCCTTGTGTGTATGAGACAGCGTGATTAGTGCGGATGTGTATGTGTTGTGTGATAAAAAGTATTTTGTTCGAAAAAAATAAGCAATGAATGAAAATGACTAACTCTTAATTAAACAGAAATATTTGGCAGTAATGCATGCAATAATATCTAAGGTATAGTCACTTTTCTTGAGTTAATGCTTCTAGCTGAGCTTCTGATTTGATGTAGACAGTCGGAGTGCCGTCGGCTTTTTTGATCAGGACTTTTCCATCACTAGTCCAGCAGTATTTAATCTTATTTTCCTTTTTAAGTTGACGAGTCAGGTAGAAAAGTTTTCTTGACTGCATGGTGAGATGCTCAGCGAGATATATCGGTGAAGCGTTGCCAACTAAACTCGCGTGTCCAGTGTTTAGCTTGTTTGCTGACTTGTTAAGGTCCTTCACTGCGCCAATCAATGAATTTTTATGGTGTATTTGTGTAAGCTGAGCGATTATAGGTCTGTTGGAGGTTTTTTTCCCGTTTAAACGAAAGATGTCTAAGATATCCGACGATTGCAGTTTAACATTGAGTGTATTAGAGCAGTTCAAGACATAATTAATAAGATCTTTTTTCGTTTCGTTGGGTTTATATGGCATATTTCTTAATTCAATGAACGATAGCTTTGAAACACGTTGTAATTCCTCCATTTTATCTTGCAGAGATGTTATTTCACTCCGATTCTTTTTACACTCATCTTCTAGTATTTTAATTTTGGCACAGTTTTCATCTTGTTGATTAGAAATAAACTCGATGCTTTTCTCAAAATTCACAATCGAGGTACTTATATTCTCCTGGAGGGATACAAACATTGATCGTATTTCCTGCTTAAAATCATCAAAGTCATCCCGTGTAACATTATCATGACGTCTCTTTTGTCTCGATGTAACAAATGCCGCCGGTGGCGGAGTTCTGTCTATCCGAGTAATATCCACGTCCGACGCGCTCTTGGAAGGCGACCGCATCATTGTACTAGGCGAGCAGCAGAGGCGAGGAGGTGTATCCGTGTGCGTAGCGGGCGCGAGTTATGCAGTGCGTGTGTGAGTGAAGTGCCGATGTGTTGGCGCTCACTGCAGACGCACGCGCAGGATGGGTGGGGCTTGTGTGCGTGTGTGAGTGCGCAGTTATTGCTCACGGATGCACGGTTAAAGTTGACTCCTTCGTGAAGTTGGGCGCCTGGTACTTGAGAACTTTATTTTGTGATTTAATTTAATTTATTTTAATTTATAATTTAAATAAGTAAGAAAAAAAGATACGCGTAACTAATACTGGGACGTCTTGACGCTATCTAACAGTAGTTGCCTTATATAGACCTCCCTGTAATCGGAATATAGACAACTTTCTTAATGATCTGGATAACACATTTACGCGCATATCAAATTGTAAAAATATTGTCATGATAGGTGATATCAATATAAATATCATGCCTAATAACCTGAATTCACAAGCAAACGAATATCTTGATATGACCGCGTCCCATGGACTTCAACCTACTCACACCTTGCCTACCAGAGAAAGAAACTGCTTAGATCATATACTCTTAAAATCTAGCCTGAAAACTATAACTCTTATCTTAGAATCCTCTATAACCGACCATGCTCCTGTCTTTATAAATATCGAAACATCAGTTAAATCTTGTAACGGCTTAAAAAAGATAATTAAAATTGATTACACCTCCGTATTTACCGAAGTGTCACACACCGATTATGGCGACATACTAAATACAACAAATCCTGAAACTGCGGCTCATATGTTAGTATCAGTAATAAGATCAATCATAAAATCGCATACAAAATTAATAAATATTCCCTCAAAACGACGAATCATTAAGCCCTGGATTACGAAAGGTCTACTTCGCTGTATTCGAAACAGGGATTCCATGTGTCGGCGGTTAAAAAGTGACCCAGAAAACTACATTCTTAAGATAACCTA
The DNA here is from genome assembly GCA_963675205.1 of Catocala nupta. Classification (NCBI taxonomy): domain Eukaryota; kingdom Metazoa; phylum Arthropoda; class Insecta; order Lepidoptera; family Erebidae; genus Catocala; species Catocala nupta. Next base: position 11,976,617 of record OY776094.1, read on the forward strand.
CATCAAATATCGTAATTTTTGTAATAAATTACTTAAGAGACTAAAGCACGCCTACGAGAAACATGAATTTCAAAAAGCACAAAACAATCCCAAAGCCACGTGGCAAACTATTAAAAACATCATCCAGTATAACGGCTCAAAAAGTTCACCTAAGGAGCTATTAATAATAGAATCAGACGAAATGACTTCTATTAATAAAGTCAATGAGTATTTCTCGTGTATAGGTAGTGATCTAGCTAAAAATATTAACCCCAACCTGCAGTTATTTGACAAACCCTTACCGGATGATAACACCATTACACACTCCCTAGTACTTATGCCCACAGATTAATGTGAAGTAAATAAAATCATTCATAGTTTACGCAAGGATGCTGCTGCGGGATGGGACAATATTTCGGCACGTTTGCTACAAAACTGTTCCAATACACTTGTCCCGATTATTACACACATTTGTAATCTTTCAATATCGCAGGGTATATTTCCCAAATGCTTTAAAAAGGCCATAGTTCATTCGATATACAAGAGTGGGGACAGAAACGGTGTCAACAATTACAGACCAATATCTGTACTACCCACTTTGTCAAAAATACTGGAGAGACTACTAAACATTCGTCTTTTAAACTTCATTTCGAAGAACAAAATACTTGCACCGAATCAATTCGGCTTTCGAGCAGGGAAATCGACAGAAAGCGCGGTTTCCTCTCTAGTTGATGATATAGTGGAGTGCCTTGACAACAAAGAAAAATGCTTGTGTATTTTTCTGGACTTGCAAAAGCATTTGATACCGTTTCTGTCCCTCACCTCCTGGCAAAGATGGAAAAACTTGGTATCAGAGGATATGCCTACCACATCTTCAAAGATTACTTGTGTGGTAGACAGCAGTGTGTAAAGATCGAATCGGTTGTTAGTAGAAGTGTCCCGATTTATTTTGGTGTTCCCCAAGGATCAGTGTTAGGGCCCACTCTCTTCCTTAAATTCTCTCTGCAATCTCTCACTCCCCAACTGCTCCATATTTGCTTATGCTGATGACACTGCATTGCTTATTCGTGGCAGTTCCTGGGCTGAAGTTTATACTAGGGCAGAACAAACTTTACGTCAGGTAATGCAATGGCTGTCAAATAATCTATTAACCGTCAACCTTAATAAAACTACGTATCTCACATTCTCACTAACGATCTCCACGCAACCAACACCAAATATGTTCTCCCTCAGAGCCCACTGCTGTCCTCCTAGTATGCCGTCCACTTCCTGTAGCTGTCCTGAATTAATTAGATCTACACATATTAAATATCTTGGTGTATATATTGATCACCTGATCCCCTGGAAATATCACATTAGTTTCCTGACTCGGCGCATCAGACAAACGATATTTATATTCAAAAAGCTGCGCTATTCTGCTGATGAAGGTACATTAAAAATGATATATTGTGCTCTTTGCAGATCTATAATAAATTATTGTATCTCGGTGTGGGGAGGAGCAGCTAAAACCCAAATGCTGTCTCTCGAACGAGCACAAAGAGCTGTACTCAAGGTTATGACTTTTAAATCTTTCAGATACCCCACCACCCAACTCTATAATGAATGTCAGACTTTAACTGTGAGACAGATCTTTGTGCTCGAAACTGTAACTCGTCAACATATTTCCCTAGAGTACGATCCTAATTATATTCAAAAGCGTCGTTCCTTTAAAGTTTGTCAAACCAAGAAATTCAGGACCACTCTTGCTGCACAACATTTTAGAGTGATCGGTGGCCACCTATATAATATCCTCAATAAAAATTGCAATATCTATCGACTCCTTAGATCACAATGCAAAAAGGAAGTGTCAAAATGGCTTATGAATAGAAGTTATGCAGAAACTGAGGATTTAATGAGCCTATCGATACTTTAACTTAAACACACACACCACACACACTCAACATAAATACATACACACACACATACACACGCAGGCGCGCGCGCGCACACACACACACACACACACACACACACACACACAAAAACACAAACACTAAAATCATTTCACATTTAATAAAAGACAGGCTAAATAAGTAACTTATCACACGAACATCTCAACATAAATGTATTTAAATAAGTTTTTAATATCCAGCGAGAGCCCTGGTACCCAAAACTCAAGTTAACTCTTACCTTGGGTACCAGTGTATCAGCAAATGTATGCTGTAGCTTGTTTTTAGATTGTAAGTTTTCTCTGTGTTCATACTGTGTACTTTTTGAGAAATAAATTATTATTATTATTATTATTTAAGCAAGTCTGGTTATCAAATTTAATTCAAAGTTGTGTGCGACCCATTCAGCAGCGCATACAGGATTATTATAAAAAAATAATTGAAAGGACAATTGTCACTGATTAGCACACAAATAAAAGATGTGAGATGGAGGAAGAATTGCCCAATTTGATTGCATAGTTGATTAATAATTATTAATTGTCTGGAGTGTTGAGAGCCTCACATCTCAATTTCATAGATAGAGCTCTGGGGCTACCGACGGGACCGGTGTAGAGATGTTTCGCCTGACAATAAACTATCAACGTTTTTTATTTTTACTAAGATGCCTCAGATTTGACTATAGAACAACCCGGGCTGAATGTGTGCAAATTGATAACTTGGCAGCTATTCGTGAGATCTGCGATATGTTGCAAGGAAAATTTCGAAGACTTTTCGCTAGGCGAAAATGTGACAATTGATGAGCATACACAATTTCCTATTAATCGATCAGTGCGGACGTGTTTGTTTATTGTAGCGCAATATTCATTATTTACAAGACTTCGCAAAATAAGTGTGTCACGAGTGAATAGTACTTTTTATGTGCATAAATTTAAATAATGCATAGAAAGAATTGGAAGTGTTGAAAAATGTCGAACTCAAGCCCATTCGGGCGCAGCCGACTAATCAGAAGAAGCCCTCCACCATCACCAATGCAGCCACCTTGTCCTGATGAAAATCCGTCCGACCCCACTGCTGAAGTGCCGCTTGAAGTAATTGCTACAGCAGAAATACAGAGATGGTTAAAGGTGATAGATACATATGTGAGTGAGGTATCTACAATTTCTGCAGAAAGCAAGATGAAGTTAAAATTAAAGACTCGTGTTTCGACTCTGTGCCGTAAAGTCAACAGTGCAGCTTCTGAGATGGCTATACACTATCAGTCGTTGAAACAAAAGGCCATACAAGCACACTCCACCATTCAGCACTTGAAAGAGACCCAAAATATAAGCAATGCTCTTAAGGACATCAAAAAACCCTTAGAAGGAAATTCTAGCTCGACGCAAAACACATCGTTTGCAGACATGGTAAAAAGAGGAGGTAATAGTTTTGTACGCCCTAACAACACAAGCGCAGTAACAATATATCCCACGGACAAAAATAAAAGCAGCGACGACACCAAAGCTTTGATCCAGAAGATCATTTCACCAGAGGAATTGAAATTACATGTGCGCGGCGTCAGAAAAGCCAAGAAATGGTGTTGTCATCAGCACCGAAAACAAAGACGATGTTGAGAAGCTCAAAACCTCTGCCCAACTACTATCATCAGGCCTCACTGTCGAAGAACGTGCCAAGCGTCGTCCTAGAATATCGTCATCGGTGTCCCCACTGCAGTAAGTGAAAAAGAGGTCTTTGAATGCATTTTTGAGCAAAACTTAGCTCAAAAGTTTGCTGACAAAACACGCGAGTCCTTCATAGCCTCCACAAAACTTAGCCACAAGTTTGGTAAGAAGAATACTTCGACGTGTAATTATATACTAGAAGTGCCAGCTGGCATTAGAAAAGCCCTTATCAACCAGGGGAGAGTTTTTATCAACTGGACGTCATGCCCGGTAAGGGACTTTACCCTTGTCACAAGATGTTACAACTGCCAACAGTACGGACACGCAGCGAAATTGTGTCGAGAATCAAGCCCTACTTGTAATCACTGCGGTGAAACTGAATACACCGTGACAGAATGCAGTCAGAAAACAGCTCTACCGACTTGCGCTACGTGTAAGAAGTTTAAAAAGCCCAATGATCACCAAACTGGACACGATAGCTGCCCAGCTCGGCAGTATGCTGAAGACAGGTACCTCAACTACATTGATTATGAAGGCGCCTAAGAGCGCCGTCAATTAAAGGTACCGGCACATACTTACTAGTCATGGCCAATGAGTTACTTAGTGATCTAGACGATTTTTCTATATCAGACTCTAAAGTGTGTAAAGTTAAAGACTGTAAGAGTTCATTGCCATTCTATGATAAAAGCATCACTATTGTGACACAAAATATTCGTAGTATCTATAAAAACTTTCACGGACTAGAAATATTGTTGCATACTATTGATATAAATTGCGATATAATAGTGTTATCAGAATGTTGGTTATCAAAAAGATCGGTTAGCCTTCCACCTTAAGATGGATACAGATCGTATTGTAGTGATTATACGTTTAATCAAAACGATGGCATAGTCGTATACATTAAAAACCATTTAAAATCTGTTATAGAGAAACCGCAGATTCACGAATGTAACTGTTTGCTAATTAAAATCAATAATGACACAGCCATCTTGTCAATATACAGGCCACCATCACTAAATATAAATAAGATTCTCAGTTCACTTGACCTAGCACTAAGCAATTTATCGTCATATAAAAATATAATTTTAACTGGTGATATAAATATCAACATTGCATCAGTTAGAAATGACATCCGAGGACATGACTATCTCAACATATGTTCTTTTCATAGTCTCTTGCCGGCACATACTTTTCCTACACATCAAAGTGGCTAATGCTTAGATCACTTCATGATTAAGTCAAAGCTATATAGTCAAAGTCATCTACTTTAGTAACTAACTGAACAATCACAGATCACCACGCTATTGTAGCTGTCATTTACTAATAATAAACGCTCGCCTTGCTAGACTAAACTAAACATAGAGAACCTCGCTGTCGATATACCTAACATAGATCTTGCCCCCGTTTACTCATGTGCTGACGCTAACGTTTCCCTAGATTACCTCATAAATGCACTACAAAGAGATTCATTAAAATACCTTAACTGTAAAATTGCCGAACAAACACAAAATAACAAAGCCTTGGATTACACAAGGTCTTTTGAGATGCATTCGACATAGAGATAAATTACATTTAAAAGGGAAAAATTCACCTGATAACGAGATTATCTCTATCACTTACAAACGTTATCGAAATTACTGCAACAATCTCCTGAAAAAACTAAAGCTTCAGCACAACAAAACCGAATTGGAAAAGGCGGGAAACAATAGTAAGCTAGTGTGGAAATTTATAAAAACATACACTTTTACAAATAAAACTCAAAACCCAGCAGTGGAGTTGCTTGAATCAGATTCAAACCCAACTTTGGCTGTAAATAAAGTTTATCATTTCTTTGCTAATGTCGGTAAAACATTAGCAGAAAAAATTTTACTTCAAAGAAACACTACATTACACCATAACTCACTCACTACGCCCATATCCAGGCTTAAATCTTATGGTTTGTTAGACACGGATGTCGACGAAGTTGTACAAATAATAACAAGCCTGAGGGATACTTCTTCGTTAGGATGGGATAAAATACCTACCAATATACTCAAAAGGTTTAAGCACTTCCTTGCACCTCCACTTACACACATTTTTAATATATGCGTGATGGCTGAAGGTATCTTTCCCAAGTCTTTAAAAAAAGCAATTGTAATCCCAGTACACAAATCTGGCGACAAAAGGCTTGTAAACAATTACAGGCCCATTTCTATCTTGTCACCATTGTCTAAAGTCTTGGAAAAAGTTATAAATAGCCGATTAGTTAAATACTTTGAATCAAACAATATACTTTCAGAAAGGCAGTTCGGTTTTCACCGGTCGGCACCTGTTGACTCAGATCAGATAGCGTATAATCTGGACAATGGGATGCATGCTCTCGGGATCTTCCTAGACCTTACAAAAGCTTTCGACTCTGTGTCAATATCCATTCTCCTAAAAAAGCTTGAAAATGTGGGAATTAGAGGCACACAATTAAAATTATTTACTAACTACCTTAACGACCGGTCTCAGTGCGTAAAAATCGGTGAAAATCTCAGTGCAGACATCAATAATGCTCCCTTTGCGGTACCTCAAGGAAGCATCCTTGGAGTTACACTTTTTCTGATCTATATAAATGATTTATGTAACTTAGATCTCCGCAATGGTATCATTGTGTCTTATGCGGACGATACAGCGCTGTTATTCACGGGGAAAACTCTCACTGAGGTAGAAAACTACGCCCAACTTGGGTTTAATATGGTTAGTGATTGGCTATTTGAAAATTTACTAACACTAAAAACCGAAAAAACTAAATTTATCCGCTTCTCCATGCGTAATAATATCACACATGAATCACCTAACAACATATTATTTGCTCATAACAATAAATGACGTTTAGCTGCTGACGCTGCATGCACCTGTCCTACTTTGGAATCTACACACTGCATCAAATACCTTGGCATAACGCTTGACGATAACTTTAATTTTCGCAATCACATCGATTTATTGTGTAAGCGAGTACGTAAATTAATATAAATTTTTAAAACCACACGTGGCGCTGTTAATTTTAATTTACTAAGACAAGTATACCTATCACTATGCCAATCAATAATTTCGTACTGTATTACTTCATGGGGTGGAACATCGAAGACGATTTTATTACCACTGGAACGCGCTCAAAGGGCTATTACCTTAAGTGGCCACCTTCCGACCTTTCATATTTCCAACCCATAAATTGTATCAGTCCACTATTGTCCTGTCTGTTCGCCAATTGTTTATCCTGCACACTATACTAAAACAGCAAGCTCTACTTCCTTTTAGACAACTCCCTCCAGACAAGAGACGAAAAGATTTAGGCCTCTTGTACACACACGGTTTTTCGCCGTGAAAATCTACGGTTAATTCGCCGTGTGTAGGCACGGTCGTCAGTGTTGTATGGATTACTATGAAAGCTTGTAGACGCGCACGGTGGCGGCACGGCGCCGCGGCCGTGTGCGCCGTGACTGCCCCTCGGAGCGCCGCGTCTACGCACGGCGTGATTTTCATCAGTGTTGTATGGTATTCTATGGGAGTGTGTCGACGGTGCCGGACGTATGCACGAATTCGTGACGGTTTACATACGCTGATTCCCGATTTTGTTATAAAATGAGCATAAATCAAGAATTATTAATTTCATTAATTCAAGAAAGGCCTATAATATGGGAAAAGACCGTCGATGATTATAAAAATAAGCGGCTTAAATATGATTCCTGGAAAGATATATTTATTCATTTACAGCCCAAAGATATATTTATATTTGAAGATTTGAGTGGTGATGAAAAAAACAAGTTTGGTAAGTTACAGATATTTATTTAATTAACTTTTTACTTATGCATAGTTGTTTTGATAAGAGAGGCGACTTTCGTTAGACATAAAATATTGTGCAAATCTGTTGCGAACTTCATTAGCCGCCAAACTTCCGCGAACTGCATTCGTCATAGGTAACTGTGTTAGTTCCGATTCTGAATCAAGGGTGGACTCATGTTCACTCGCATTATAAAACTGAAAGTTTTCCTGCTTATGTATAAAATTTTGCAAAACACAACAGGTTTTCACAATATCAACTGCTAAATCGATGGACACATTCATTGGCCGGTGAAAAATGCGCCATTTATTGGATAAAATTCCAAACGCACATTCAACAAATCTTCGTGCTCTTGTGAGTCTATAGTTAAAAGTTCGTTTTAATTGATCAAGATGATGACCTCCAAATGGACGAAGTAAATGGTAATGCAAAGCAAAGGCTTCGTCTCCAACGAACACAAATGGCAAATCGTAATCAGTTCCAGGCAAACGTGTTGCATTGGGTAGGTTTAATCTGTTATTTGTAAAATTTTTCCAAAATGGTGTTTCTTTAAAAACACTGGAATCACACTCCTTCCCGTAGGCGCCAACGTCAACAAATATAAAGTTGTAATCGCTATCTACTACTGCCATCAAAACTATAGAAAAAAATGTTTGTAATTTAAAAACATCGAGCCACTGTCGATTGGCTTAATAAGTCTGATGTGTTTTCCATCGACCGCCCCTAAGCACAGCGGAAAATTGGAAGATTCGTGAAATTTGCTAGCAATTTGTAGCCAGTCTTCTTGAGATGGCATTTTAATATATTCTTTATAGAGTTCTAACTAAATGTAGTGGCATACTTCACGTACGATGCAACTTATGGTTTTTATTCCAATTCTATAGCTGTAGTGTAGGTCAGTAAAGGTATCCCCTGTTGCTAGATACCTGAAATATAAAACAAAACGGATTAAATACTAAAACCTCATTAGTACAGATAAAAATTACTCTCATCTGAAAAACTATAGAATATTTATTGTGTATTTTAATGTATTTAATACATGATACCTATATAATTATTTGTATTATTTTGTAAATGAGGGTTAAATAATAATTATACAGTAAAAGCTCCTTATTCGCGCTTCCTTCATTGGTATTTTCACTATTCTCAGATTAAAACTAACAAATTGTGACCCAATTCCTATATTCGCGGATCTAATCGGTACATAGTACATACATATTAATAAAAAGAATTCCAATATGTATCCAACCAAATATCCTTTGTAAACGCGCCGATAAATGGACTAATAAAAAAGTAAAATAGACCTTATTACAACTATGGAAGTAATAAGTCTGTTATTAAATGATATCGCCACTGTATTGGTTCGGCCTTTAACATAAACCGCCTTTGACATAAACCGCCTTCGCCGCGGTCGGTATTTTTGAGAATGTAAACAAACAGAATTAAAGCAACATTACCACTTAATGCATAAAGTATATTTTTAAAGGCTGCCACGTATATCTTTAGGAAAAGCCGCTTTGGGTGTTTTATTATTTTATTGCTAAGTCTGAAGATAATAACTAAACGAACAAAACTTCAATAAATTGTTTTTTTATATTATGATTGTTTTTTATTTTGTCACCTAGGAACGTATCCCCTATAATTCCATATAAATTACCAATCCGTATTCACGGTTTCTGTATTCGCAGCATATTAACGGAACATATACGCCGCGAATAAAGTGCTTTTACTGTAATTTAATTACACATACACACAGACACATCCATACATACTTACACACTCATACTTACTTACACACAAACATACGTACATACATACAAAATACAAACATACCGGTTTAAATAATACCGGTATTAATATATTATTTATTTTCAGGGCAAATGGTGATGAAGAGGTGGACAAATATGAAAGATAGTTGGATAAAATATGACAACAAAATTAATGAATGTAAGTCTGGCTCTGGAGCAAAAAAAATAAGAAAATACATGTTTTATGATGAAATGATGTTCCTAAAAAAAATTGTTGAGCATCGCAAGACCGATTCTAACATGACTGAACATGTTTATGATTCTAGACTCAATAATGATAGTGCAGATCCGAATCAATCAAGATTAGGAAACAGTGAAAGGAGTGAGACACAGAGGGCTAAAAAAATAAAAAAGAATAAAAATGAACTAAGTGAAGTTGACATTAGGTTCATGAAATTTATGGATTCAACAGAACGAGATGAGAGAGAGAAAAGCCGTAGTATGAACTTTTTTCGAGGAATTGCTGAAACAGTTGACAAGTTCAATGATGAAAATATGATAGAGTTTCAATTTCAAGTAATTTCATTAATTAAAATGATTCAACAAAGACAGTGTACTCAGTATATACCTACAGCAACAAACCAATGGGATCATGGCCATCAAGGATATCTAAGTGGTGCAGCATCCTCAAATACGCAATCGTCAACATATGGATATTCTACAGCTGCTAGATCGGCCTTTGGACACGGTTCTGGTATGGAGCCAATACACTACCGATCCGAATCGCAATTATCTGCACACAGTGTAAATGCGGAAAGTACCTCGGCAGACTCTCAAGGTTCTATTAAAGACGAATTCGATTTTAGTAACGCATTCCAGTAGCATATTCAGCGTAGTGTATTTTTGTATTTACATGTTCTTAAAGTAATAATTCATATTCAGTACAATTTTGTTTGTGTGCAATAAATAATTTTAAACTAAAGTATGTCATTTGATTTTGTACTTACCTCAGAGTTACAGCCAATCTTTATGCGGGTAATAGAATATGACAACTGAAACCCAATGTTTAAAGGTGTAATTTATTAGTTCCATACTGAATATACTTAATATTCCATTATTATTTTAAAACAAAAGTAAAAGAAATATATGATTGGGCAACATTAATTGAATAACAACGATATTATGCATATCAACTATATTTAATAGTCTATAATAAAATACATAATTCTAAAATGTAACAGACCAATATAATGTACATAATATTTAGCATAATTTGGTATCAAAATCATTTTACATGGAAATCATTTCATAACCTTCTACATAGTAATTATAATTATACTTATCTTCTAATTTATGTTTGTCCGTCGCCTTTTGAATCTCAGAGAGCTCCGTACCAGTCAACGTCTCGATACAAAGTAAGTCAATCCGGTTGGAACATTCGTTTTTATAGGCGACGACAAACAAGTATGATTCAGGTCTTTTTATTTAACTACCGACAAATATTGTTTACTGTATTTAATTATCAATGGATTATTATTTTATAAATGTTTACATACCAATATGAAATACATAGCTATATATACTAATTATATCTAACACGGCCATACTGACAATGCTTCGTCCTCGAAGTATTATTACTATACTATTATTTATAACACATTTTATCAATCAAAATATATTCTCTATTACATATTGACATAACTTAAATGTTTTCATCACTAAGTCATAAATCATTATTTTTTGTTGTTTTCATCTATTTGCATAGACATGGTGGTCCCCTTCAATTCGCTGTCATTGAGATAGACCACCACCAAACAAATAGGTAACAGCGAATGTTTGCCAACTACATAGACATGCCAGCCACATTCACCCGCTGCCAGTGAGATAGCTGACACCAAATAGAAGGCCGACCAGCGGTTATAGAATCCAATTGCCAACTACATAGACATGTCAATCACATTCACCCGCTGCCAGTGAGATAATTGACACCAAATAGAAGGCCGACCAGCGGTTATAGAATCTAATTGCCAACTACATAGACATGTCAATCACATTCACCCGCTGCCAGTGAGATAATTGACACCAAATAGAAGGCCGTCCAGCGGTACACATACTGATGAAAACACTGTACAGTACATAATCATTAAACAGTTATAATTTATAAGTCTTAAATATGTACCATTACTTTACATCTTACAATTCCATACACAAAGTTTACGTATACCTAAATGGCATTTTCAAAAGCAATGTTTTCGTCTACCCATTCTCCTGGCCAAAATCGTAATTTTTCTTTTGTCACATTAATTCCTTACATTACCTTGACCTTTGAGAGTGAGGCGATCATTGGGAAGGACTGAGAGAATTTCTTAGGACCTTTAAATCTGGATTTTAATTTATCATTACGCCTTTGATCCTGACTAACATAGACCAAATCACCTATATTGTAATTTTTATTATTCCGCCTAACACAATCAAATCGTTGTTTAAATTTCTCTGCGACTTTTTGTAGCCTCTGTTTGGCTAGTTCACGATCAACTTGTACGTCAATATTGGGTTGCAAGTCCACATCATTAATAATTTCGTTTAAATGAGATTGGACTTCGGGTATATTTGCTTCTACACCAATTAGTAATCGCAATGGAGAAAAACCAGTAGATTTTTATACTGTGATGTTTATTGATTGCTGTACTTTTGGCAGTACGTTCGGCCACTCTGACGGCTCAATACACATAGTACTTAACATATTGACTATAGTTGCTACGTAACGTTCGACCTGACCATTACCTCTAGGCGTACCAGTTGCTATCATGTGAAATAGTTTCAAAATGCTTAACCTATATTGGTATATTATACCTATTATACCTTTTGGTACATACAACCTCGGCTCAGCATCAGGACTGATTTTATAATGCAATAAATTGTTTTTATTAAATATTGGTTACTATCCAAGTTACCGGCTTGCAATTGCGAAATTAGAGTGAGTTTCAAGGTCATTCGTTCGAGCAATTTTTTTTTTTTTACTAAAATCATAGGGCTAGCAAAAGGTGAATTACTTTCTTTAATTATATGTTTATTTAACAAACTTTGTATTATTTCTTTAACCTTCTCTCTTTCTATTGGGGTCAATTGGTATGGTCTATAGTAAACCACATCGTCTTTTTTCAATTTTATCTCTAACTCACCGGTTTGCATTACCAATTGCTTCTAAAACGGAAGGGTATTTATGAAAAATGGCTTTAATCTTATTCTGTAAACTGACGTCTAAGTGTGCTAATGCCTCTGAAAGTTCTGAAAATGTATCTATAGTACTAAACTTTTTTAAGGAATTGATTTCAAGTCTATGTTGCGGTATGTACTTTCGTACTAAACGAGAACCTAACGAATCTGTGACAATTTCAACATCGGGATGTTGAACGGCGTCCCTACCTATTAGAAGATCGTAAGGACAATCAGAGTCTCTAACTATAAAAATATCTAATTCAATACACAATTCTACAAATTTAACTGGTACTTTTATTTTTGAAAACACATGTAAGTTACCCTTACCTATCCCACAAATATGAAAACTGCATGGAGTAATGTGACAACCAAGACGCTGTGCCATAGATTCTTTTATTATACTGCAATTAGCCCCAGTATCAATAAGTGATTTAATGAAAATATTATTAATAGATACCTCTGTTAATTTAACCCTAGATCACTAACCATTCGTATAATAGACGACGCGTACCTAGCGCTTTCGCGATTTCGCCAACTTCCCGTTGCCCCCCGCCCCGCACTCTTTTAGTACCTTCCTGGATAGTGAAATTAGTGACCCGCAAGGCCTCATTGCGGATGCACGATAATTAGGTGGACATATATCGCGTAATCGTCGTCTCACAGACGAAAGGTTAGTAATGCTGTAAGTTTTATAATTAAAGTTGTACATACTTTTATGCTTCTGTTTATGTTGTTATTTGTTAGAAAAGTTAATAACTTTTATTATTTACGAATGAATAATTATTGTTATGGTTTTATGACGTGAACTCTATTTACCTATGTTGTTTTTTTATATTTTATACTGCGTTTTATAATATTTTTGTGTATTTTTCTTGTCTTAATTTTATTTCTTTTCTATTTTAGATGGATTTGAGAAGCGTAGAAGGCAAAATTGTGCAATGGTTAGCTGAATCGGAGACCGAATCGTTACCCGACAATGAACCTCATTCATCCGATTCTGAGGAAGAGAATAATGTTGAGGCGGAAATACATGTCCCTTCTGAGGAAAGTGAGGAAGAAGCTTCAGACTCTTCGGGGGACGAATTGTTAGTTTCACGTCGCGGGCGTAATCGAAGGTTAATCTTAGATTCTGATGATGATGCACTAAACACGGATCAGGTGGAATCCAGCAGCGATACTCAAACACAAGTACCGCAATTACATCCGACAGTTATTCAGCCGAGCCAGCGTAACTTGTACGGTAAGAACCGACACAGATGGTCAACAAGTCCTCGTGACCCACGCACACGTACAAGTAGTCGTAATGTGATACATATCGTACCTGGTCCTTCACGATTGGCTAAAGAGGTCTCAGAGCCAAAGGAACTTTTTCAGCTTTTTGTGACGGAAGAAATGATCGATGCCGTTGTGCAGTTTACAAACGCAGAGATTGATATAAAGAATAGTAAGTACAAACTTTCAAAATTCACTACTTCTCAGACGTCGGCAAATGAAGTCAAGGCTTTACTGGGTCTACTAATTCAATCAGCTGCCCTGAAAAGTAACCATTTGCCAACTCGAATGTTATTTGACACAAAAAGAAGCGCAAACACCTATAAGGGCTGCATGAGTGCTGAAAGGTTTGATTTTTTAGTAAGATGCTTGAGATTTGACGATAAAAACACAAGGCAACAAAGAAGGGTATCTGACAAACTGGCTCCCATTAGGGATTTCTGGGAAAAATTCATTGATAATTGTAAGCAATGGTACAAGCCAGGTTCATACGTTACGATAGATGAACAACTTCTTGGTTTTAGAGGACGCTGCCCTTTCAGGATGTACATCCCCAACAAACCGAACAAATATGGTTTGAAATTGGTTATGATGGCGGATTGTAATACAAAATATATGTGCAACGCTATACCTTACCTAGGAAAAAATACTAACACCGGTAACGAACCATTGGCTAGTTATTTTGTAAAAGAGATAGCTAAACCCATATATGGATCAAATCGGAATATCACAGTGGACAACTGGTTTACATCAGTTAGCCTGGCCACAGAATTGCTAAAACCGCCTTATAAGCTGACAGTCGTGGGTACATTGCGAAGCAATAAACGTGAGATCCCGAAAGAAATGCAGAACAACAAAAATAGACAAGTAGGCACTTCGATGTTCGGTTTTGACAGAAATATGACTTTAGTCTCATACAAACCGAAATCAAATAAAGTCGTATACCTTTTATCTACGATTCATGACCAACCTGCAATTAGCAATAGCTCAAAAAAACCGGAAATAATTGAATTTTACAATTCAACAACAGGAGCCGTCGATACAGTGGACCAGATGTGCTCAATTATGAGCACAAGCCGTAAAACCAACCGATGGCCGCTGTGCTTGTTTTACGGTATACTAAACATATCAATAATTAATGCCTATGTCCTGCACGTATCAAACGAGATCCGTAATAATAAAAAACCTAGAAAAAGAAGGGATTTTGCCTTAGCGATTGCAGATGAACTTATGGTACCTTGGCTTCGTGAGCGATATAACACTGTGACTTTGCAGCGTAATTTGAAGCAAATTATCGTCGAAATTCTAAAAATTGATGTTTCTGACGAACAGTCTAGTCAAGAGCAACCAAGAAACCGAAAAATTTGCAGTTATTGCCCAGCAAAAAAACGTCGCATGACCAAATACTTTTGCAAGGGCTGCAAGAGGGCCATTTGTGGCGAACATACAGTTTCTATGTGTAATTCCTGCACTGATTAGGATATTTCTATTTTTTTATTATTATATGATTCTGTATAAGCTTGATTACTGTGAACTTTAATTTGATTTAAGAAAAATAAACAGATTTTTAAAAGTAATGTTTTTTTTTTCGTAGTCTCAGAGACGAAAGGTTAGTTACAGCGTTACTCAAAAATAAGGTTAGTGAGCTAGGGTTAAATTCGCACTTCCTAAAAAATTAACCTCTTTTTCGGTCATAGAAGTATTATCATTATTATTAGATTTCGGTTTATATCTACAAATAGCATCTACATGTCCGGGTTTTTTGCAATATGTACAAAATCGTTTAACAAAATCGCCAGGTCTTGGTTCTCGTGATTCTGGCTTGTTTGTTTGTGTATTACTCCGGACGTCCTTTGTATGGCACTGCGCCCTGGTATGCCCCAATTTGCCACATATATAACATTTCACTTTATTAGAACGAGTATCTATTCTAGGGCGTTTATAAAGACTAGAACCAGAAGGATCCTTAGAGTCCCTGTCGCTTTGCTCTGAAGATCGCTTCTTACTTTTTGTATATGAAGTAAACAGGGCTATAAGTTCAGATGTGGTTTTAACACTGCTGTTGAAAGACGCCATTCGTACATTTACGTCAGATATGCTACCATACACTAATTCAATCAACTGTAACTCGGTAAAAGCAATTCTTGTATTACGTAACAGCCTTATTTTTTCTCTAGCATATTCACAATAAGAATCACATCACATGACTCGGAATTGTACAACACTGCCTTTTTGAAGTGTTTCTGCTAAATTTCTCTTTTCGGGATACAGGGCTGTTAACTCCTTACATCAATTTTCCCATGATCAACCCTCAGCAGGATCCCATGTCTCGAACCACAATAATGCAGACCCTTTTAGGGCCTTACCTGCCTTGGCAACTGTCGCAACGCTGCTCCATCCAAATTCTTTAGCGAGGGTCTCGATATTGCTGCACCACGACTTTGCACCCAGGTCGCTCGTAGTCGGGTCGAACATCGGCAGAGCAACGTCGTCATCTCGTCGCAAAGTGCCGGCAACAGCATCTTTAATCGCCGTAAGAAGTTTTTGTAAAGCAGGGAGATCCATTCTGAAATCACAATATTCATGTTAGAACAGTGAGCATAAGCCTATCCCACTTCTGATAATAGAATATGAAAACTGAAACCCAATGTTTAAAGGTGTAATTTATTAGTTCCATACTGAATATACTTAATATTCCATTATTATTTTAAAACAAAAGTAAAAGAAATATATGATTGGGCAACATTAATTGAATAACAACGATATTATGCATATCAACTATATTTAATAGTCTATAATAAAATACATAATTCTAAAATGTAACAGACCAATATAATGTACATAATATTTAGCATAATTTGGTATCAAAATCATTTTACATGGAAATCATTTCATAACCTTCTACATAGTAATTATAATTATACTTATCTTCTAATTTATGTTTGTCCGTCGCCTTTTGAATCTCAGAGAGCTCCGTACCAGTCAACGTCTCGATACAAAGTAAGTCAATCCGGTTGGAACATTCGTTTTTATAGGCGACGACAAACAAGTATGATTCAGGTCTTTTTATTTAACTACCGACAAATATTGTTTACTGTATTTAATTATCAATGGATTATTATTTTATAAATGTTTACATACCAATATGAAATACATAGCTATATATACTAATTATATCTAACACGGGCGATATACTCTGTCGCATGATAGTATCTTGATGTTTTAGTTTCTGGGATAATTTTTGAAGCAAAAAAAAAAAAAAAAAAAAAAAAAAAAAAAAAAAAAAAAAAAAAGTCTTTATTTTCCTTCACAGCAGGCATCTTAAAAACTAGATAGATCTATGACAAGATGGTTACTTATTATGCAATTTGTGAAGGACTGGTGCCAGAAATAGATATATAATATCTGTGCTACTGGTCACCAGGCCCATCAAGTTGCAGGTTGCGTGCGTGTCACATTTTAAGTGCTTAGTTTTTTTTTTTATTGTCATTAGTTAGATGCTATATGTGTTATAATACTTATATTTAAATTTATAGGTTTAAAAATTAACAAATATTATGTTTTTACTATAAAGTGGAGAGCAATTTATTTATGTGTGTGTGTGTCCATGAGCGTGTGTGTGTGTAAGTGTGTAGGTGTGAGTGCATATGAGTGATGTGTAGTGTGATTAGTGGAAGATTCAAGGTGGAAGATTCAGGGTGGCTACCGGCAAATTGATTCTTGTTTGTTTATTTCAGGGGACGTAAGAGGTTTTCAGTTGTTTCATAATCTAGAGGGAGGAGGAATTTCAGAAGTGCTTTTTTGCAATTGTGGGAGTTTAGTGGGTAAATTTTTAATTTGTTATTTAATTTATTATAGAGGAATGGTCCTAGATAGGTCATGAAATGTTGTGAGAAGGCAGTATTGTGTCGTTGCTGTTTAGCAACATAACCCATTCTTCTCTTGTCCATAATGGTGTCTGTTGCAAACGGTGTTTGGGAGTGTTTAAGCAGGGTTGCTCTGAGGATGAAAGTTCTCCTAACACTTAGGACTTCCCATAGTTGGTACACTTTTAGAGTGGGGTGTCGATATGGCAGTTTCGCTGCCACTTTTAGGAGAGCTCTTTGTGCTCTCTCTGCAACGATCAGATGACTCTTGGCAGTACCTCCCCATACCACTATGCAGTATTCTATGATGGAGTGACATAGGGCAAGGTATATGGTCTTAATGGTTTTACGATCGGCAATATGTCTTAGCGATTTCATTAGGAAAATCAGTTTGCGTAGTCTTGTTGCCATGGTCTCAATGTGTAGTTTAAAAGTGAGTGTATTGTCTAAGATGACACCAAGATACTTTATCGTTTCAGCTCTTGTTAGAGCGGGACAGTGGCACATGTCAGTTGGTTGGGCGATGGTGCACGTATGGGCTGTGATTGAGTGCTCCTGTCCTGGCAGATAGGTGTTTTTTATACCAAAGGGAATATATTTCGTTTTGGTGGTGTTTAGTGTCAGTAGGTTGTCTTTCAGCCAGTTATTTACCGTGTCTATTCCTTTTTGGGCATTGCTGTAAGTCTGCGCCCAGGTATCTCCACTGAAGAATAGTGCTGTATCGTCTGCGTAAGTAAAGATTTTACCTTCCTTCAGTTTCATCTGACACAGATCATTTATATAGATCAGGAACATGGTGGCACTGAGTACTCCCCCTTGTGGGACGCCGTAGGTAACGTTGGCAGCATCGCTGGTCCAGGTATCAATTTTTACCCGCTGTTTTCTATTTTCTAGGTAGTCCTTGCATAAGTCCAGTGGGAGTCCTCTCTGCATAAGTCCAGTGGGAGTCCTCTCTCCAGTTGTCGAAGCAAGTTGTCGAATGTAGTTCTCTGCATTCTAAAATAATTGTAAAACTTGTCTTCATCTTCCCTAAGTTGATTCTTGACAAGTGTATGAAATGCCATGTTGTCATTCTTACCCGAGCAAAGATAGACCGTTTGTTGTTGTTCTGTGCATTTATAATCAGTATTGTGGTAAAAAGTGCAGTTCCCTACGAACAATTTACATATAAATACGCAGAAGAAAAAACTCTTAAGGATTATAAAAACATTTATCCTATTTGCCCACGCGTGTGCGATAAATCAGTGAAAAACATTCTTAAAAAGTCGTTTTTTATTTAAACTCTCAGTGAACTGGATAGTGCAAAACAAAAGACTCGCTACATACCAGACTCTATACGTATATATAACAATACAACAATTATTCACATGAAGAGTTGTTGTATAATATGAAGCCTAAATTAAACGAGAACTCATAAGCGTCCACGGCGCAGTGTTTATACTATTGAAGTTCTTTTTGTAAATTAATGGACATGGGCGCTCGAACCTGCTGATGCGTATTTCGTAAGATGTTCTTTTTGTGTGTTTAAGAACAATAGCTATAATTATAAGAAAAAGATAATACATTTTTACTCAATTGTATTACGAAAATACTTAAAATTACATTTTTCAATCTGATTGCGAATCATCAAGCGCCTGCCATAATATTAATAGCAACCAGTCATAATACATTAAGTTTCTCAATACTTGGCGCCTGTCATAATATTAAGAGCAATCAGGCACAACACGTACTGTATCAAGAAGCTACGATGTTGCCGGAATGTTGCAATAAGGAGTTGGCAAGAGAAGGGCATTTATGCTGTTCGGCATGTTCAAAGAAGTTCCACTACAAATGTCTCGGTATTCGTCCCGACAGCACGAAATCTGGAGAATGGAAGTGTCAATTATGTCAGACACCAAGAGGCAGAAGTGACACAACGCCAGTTCGAGTCACTCCTACAACTTCCGACGTAAACATCACCCAACGCTCCAAGAAGCGCCCAGCGCCATCCTTATCTCCAGATAAGTGTCAACAACAGCCATTGACCAAAGAGGATGTACGTGATGTTATCAGAGAAATTCTCCGAGAGGAATTGGCCGAACATATGAAGCAAATACGGACTTCGTTAAATCTGACACTGGCAGATAACTTAAAAACAATTCAGAGTGACTTGGAAGAAGTTAAGGATTCTATGAATTTTATAAATGCGAAATATGACGATATTGTGAAGAACAATAATGCGAACTCAGAGCGAATACTATTCTTAGAGAATCAAAACAAAACCCTGCACGCTTCCCTGAATGAGCTTAAGAATCAAATTAACATGCTTGAACAGCACTCTAGAGCATGTAATGTAGAGATACAAGGAGTGACTGAGAGTAAATCTGAGAATGTTCTCGGGGTAGTTAAGAAGCTTGGCGACGTCATTGGTTGTACCGTGGGTCAAGATACAATAATAAATTGTACCCGAATAGCTAAAATGAATCGAGCTTCAACAAGACCTCGAGGAATTATTGCGCAATTTAACTCTCAGATCTTGAGAGATAAGTTTCTAGCATCGGTAAACCAGTTCAATCGATCTAGACCGAATGAAAAATTAAACAACAGCCACATTTGGACAGCAAGCAGCAAGGATCCAATTTTTGTAATGGAGCACCTGTCACCCATACATAAGGCACTACACGCGGCGACGAGACAGAAGGCCAAAGAACTGGCTTATAAATTCGTCTGGGTACGCAACGGTCGCATCTATGTACGTAAAGAAGTAGGCGACGAACAGGTATTTATAAGGAATGCTGATACCTTATCGAAATTGCGTTAAGTAATACCTTTCTAAACTCATAAACATGTTATTGGTACTTCTTATTTCAAAATTCACAACAATTACTATTTACTATCAAAATGTAAGGGGCCTTAGAACTAAAACTCAGAGCTTTTACCGAAATCTTTGTTGCTGCAACTATGACGTCATCATTTTGACAGAAACATGGTTAAATGCCACAATTCTAGATTCAGAACTTTTTGATGCCAGATACGTAGTCTTTAGGAGAGATAGGACTTTTACAACCTTTTGCAGCAAGAAAGATGGAGGAGGGGTTTTGGTAGCGGTTCTGAAGGAACACTACCCACAGCGTCGAAAACAGTGGGAGACCAATTGCGAAGATTTGTGGGTAACTATTGAAAAAACCATTGATAAAAGGTTAACTACGTTGGCATTTTGTTCAGTTTATCTGCCGCCTCCTGTTAATAAGGCGCTTCTGGATACATTTGTTAATAATTGTAACGGTATTTTTGAACGGGGCAATTTATTGCCCTGTATTGTGGGAGACTTTAATCTACCAAACATTTGTTGGAGCAGTGGCGGTGGTTCTTCCTTATCAACGGGATCCCAACTAACACAATCTATGTTAGATTTCATCAGTGTGAATAATCTTCGGCAATGTAATGGGGTGTTAAACAATAAAAGTAAAATATTAGATCTCGTTATTTTGGACGCATCGCTGCCATGCTCACCCCAGATATCACTTGATGAATTGAGTACTGTAGACCCGCTGCATCCACCAATAGAGTTTCACATTTCTTTATCACCAAATCCCAAGTTAAAACCAAGTGAAAATATCTTACGACACAATTTCAGAAAGGCTAATTATGATAATATTAATAGCTATCTTAATTCAATTGACTGGGCTGTAGTCTTGGACACTAATATAGAATTAGACACTCTCTTGACGATTTTTTATGACATATTACAAGTAGCTATAGATCAATATGTACCAAAATCAAAATGCAACAAAAATAAATATCCACCTTGGTATACTCGTAAGCTAGCAAACTTAACGCGTGAGAAAAATAAAATGATTAGGAGGTATAAAAAATACAATAACCCTAGGGATAGATTAGTTTTACAGGACCTTAGCAAGCAATGCAAGCAACTATCGACTCATTGTTATAACTCGTATATTGCTTCAGCAGAGCAGAAAATAAAACAAAACTCTAAGTACTTTTGGTCTTATGTTAAAAGCAGACGGGGCAACGTGAGTAATTATCCATCTCAATTGTCAGACGGTTGCAAGACCTCCTCTGATGGTACAGAAATATGTAATATATTTGCTGAATTTTTCGCATCGGTCTATGAGATATGTTCGGGTGCAGGACTGCCCACTGAGTACTTGGATAAGGTCCCAGAATCTAGCCGGATAGTCTCGTCAGTAGTTTTGGATTCTAAAACAATATATAGGCAACTCGAGCAACTGAATGCTAATAAAGGAGCGGGGCCAGATGGTATACCACCGATATTTATAAAAAACTGTGCAAAAGCGCTGACCATACCCTTGCATATTATATACAATAAATCATTACGAACTGGCAAATTTCCCTGGATATGGAAGCTTGCAAAAGTGGTTCCAATACACAAGGGGCAGGAAGACGGGTTAGTTCAGAACTACCGACCTATCTCTCTTTTGTCAACAATGGCCAAAACCTTCGAAGCTCTTATATGTCCAATAGTCAAGAACCATTTTAAATGTTTCCTAACAGACGCTCAACACGGGTTTGTTAATTTGCGATCCACATGTACAAATCTGGCTTGCTTTGTGGATGATGTGACGGGTGTCCTGGATCGTCAGGGGCAAGTGGATGTTATTTACACCGATTTTAGTAAGGCCTTCGATAAAGTACCCCATACAACACTTTTAAAAAAGATATCCCGATACGGTTTCACTGGTCCTGTGTTCTCATGGTTAGAATCGTATTTAGATGATCGAAGATTCTACGTTGTTGTTAATGGTTACAGATCCGGAACGTATATGGTAACGTCTGGTGTGCCCCAGGGATCGCATTTGGGTCCGATATTGTTTAATATCTTTGTCAATGACCTTCCCTTGTGTTTCGCCAATTCTGTGCCATATATGTATGCAGATGACCTAAAATTTTCTAAAGAGATTAAACATCCGGATGATGAATACAAATTGCAAAGTGACCTCAATAAATTAGTTCAGTGGTGTTCACATAACGGTATGCAGTTAAATCACCAGAAATGTCACTGTATACATTTCTCTAGAAAACTCAACCCTGTTGCAACGTCATATAGCATTGACAATAACAAGTTCGTTGAGACAGAGCTGGTTACAGATTTGGGTGTAAGTTTGGACAAAAAGCTCACATTTTTGGCTCATTTGGACGTTATTATCGGGAAGGCATCTAGAATGTTAGGTTTCGTCATTCGCAATGGCAAAGCCTTCAGGAAGCCCGACACTAAAATATTGCTTTACAATAGTCTAGTCAGAAGTGTACTGGAGTACTGTAGTCAGATATGGAGACCGCACTTTGCCGTCCACGCGCTTAGACTAGAAAGAGTGCAAAAAAGGTTCTTATGGCATTTATGTCGGAGTACGGGTCTATCATATTCTTTAAAAACATACGAGAGCAGACTCCAGCACTTTAAAATCCAATCCCTAGCTAAACGCCGAGACATCTTAGACCTGATGTTTTTATTTAAGGTATTTAGAGGACACATAGATTGTCCGAGATTATTAAGTAAAATACAAATAAATGTGCCATCTAGATACCCCCGTAAACATATTGTACCGCTTAGTGCTCCGTTTAGACGTACAGAGTTTGGGAGGAACTCCGTGATCCCGCGTATGTGCCGACTATTGAATGGATGCAGCGCGTCAGTAGATATTAATTTTGACTCACTAGCCACGTTCCGTAAGGGAGTCGGCTAATATGTTTAGTCTAATGCAATTTAATAATCCATTTACGAATATCTTAACCAATTTTAATTTAATTTATTTCTTAGTTCTGATTTTATTATTATTTTTTATTAATTGTGACTTAATTGTTATGTACTTTTGACTTAATTTGCTATATTTGTATTTTTTTTTTCGTTTCTGTTGTCTATTATTTGTTAGAATTTATATATTGTTAATGATTCATATTCTACCATTATTCATTTAGACATATTTATTGGCCTGTCTTTTAAATTCTAAATAATTATTATTACTATGATATAATTTGTTACTTTTCACTGTACGATTTGTTTGTCTATATAATCTTTTAAAGTTAGCGACCTGCCTTTTTTATAATAAATACTAAATACTTATATTTATACTGCTCATCTATTTGTGCATGCAGTGGCTACCTTAAAAGGTTATGCAAGTGACTGGGAATTTATTGTTTTTTTTATTATTGTGAATGCACTCTTGTAATAACCACTGGTGGTCCTAAAATATATAAATAAATAAAATGCGCCATATTCCTCCCTTTTTTCTAAAATCGGATGTATCCAAAACCGTCTTTCCCTTTTTTTTTCTATTTTCCGTTTCCTATATATGTAATAAGCAACGATAATCTTTTTTTTCGTAAGAAAATTCATGACGCAGCACGTCCTACACAGCCCCTGATAAAAACGCTACTAGCCCGTACCTGGCCAATGTCTCGCCTGGTGATTTTGCCGTGCCATGTACAAGCTCGCACGTTTTTTCAAACGTACGGCTAACACGCCGTACGGTTGAACAACCGTGACGTGGAAAACAAGCCTTAGTCTGTACCAAATATCATGGGAAGCATGCTTTTGTAAATAGATTTTTCTTATTCTTAGGCCATTTTTTATACAATAAATTTAACAAGATATTAGATATTTATAATTTAAGATATAAACAATGTAATGTAATCGTTACTAAGCACTTACAAGCACTGACCTACATCGATACGGAAAATTTGCTTATTGTTGTAAATTAGCTGTCAGTCAACACAAATTGTAATAAGTAGACTCAGATTCTTTTTATGTAGGTATTAATGCTTACTAATATTATATAACTTATTGTTAATTTTAATTGCACCTTAATAAATACTTTTAAGTAGGGAATTAGCCTGAAACACAGGTCTAAACCTAGTTCAGGCATTCACAAAACCTAGTTTGAAACTATATAAAAATAATGAACCTAAGATACGAAAAGAAATAAATGTGATTTTCTTTTTTCTAAATTAAGCATAGCTATAATTTCTAGTAGCATAAAATTATGTATTCGATTATTTTATAATGAGAATGTATATTATTATTATTGAATAAATATTATTATATTATTATTAATTGATTGGGTTCCGTGGCCGTTTCAAAGGTAAAGTTTATATGCCAAGCAAACCAAATAAATACGGCATAAAAAACCAGTCATTAGTAGACTCAAAAACAATTTATTTGCTGGCTTTTGAAGTTTATTCTGACAAACAGCCTGCAGGTCCTTACCATATCTCAAATAGCCCTAATGATATAGTAAAACGTAGAGACCCCATAAAAGGAAGTTGCCGTAATGTTACTACAGATAATTGGTATACGAGCGTAAAACTCGCAAATGAATTATTGGATCTACCCTATAAGCTCACCTTAGTTGGAACACTCAAGAAAAACAAACCCGATATTCTTAAGGATTTTTTACCAGATTAAACTAGAACTCAATACAGCTCTCTTTTCGGTTTTCAAAAAACAATGACCATGGTTTCTTATGTTCCAAAACCGAATAAAGCTGTTGTGTTATTATCTTCCATGCATCATGTAACTCATATCGACCCAACTTCAAGTGACCAGCGAAATCCTGAAATAATAACGTATTACAACAGCACCAAAGGAGGAGTGGACACTAATGATCACTTATGTGGTATATACAACGTAGGAAGGAGAACTAAACGAAGGCCGTTAGCTATTTTCTTCCACCTTATAAATATTTCAGGCATAAATGCACTCGTTGTACATCGAGCAAATACCGACAAATTACGTACTCACCTGAGGCGTCATTTCTTACGGCAGTTGTCTATTGAACTTGTACAAAATCACCAGAAACGACGACTTGAAGTCAATGCAACTCCTAAGATCGTAAAAAGCAGTCTTATGGAAGTGCATGACTTGGAAAACCGCGGCCCACCGACCACTGCAAAGCGTGGGCGTTGCAATAACTGCCCGCGGAAAAGCGATCGAAAAATCTCAACAAAATGCAAAAATTGCACCAAGTTTGTGTGCAATGATCACTCTGAAATATACTGGCAACAGTGTGATAAAAGTGATTCGGCAAGTTCCTATAAAAATTTGTTTGTTTTTGTTTAATTAGATACTTAATTCATGCTTTTCCTTTTAAATGTTATAGAAATAATAAATCACGTGAATAATAAAAAGCTTTTATTTACTTATATATTAATTAAATATTAAAAATAATTCCCTCAATTTTGGGTCACCTGTGACCCCATGTGGGCAGTTATGTAATGTTCTTCATGCTGCTCGCATTCATCATCTTCATAAGGGTTAAATAAGTGTAAATAATTTGGCACTATTTATTAGATGCGCAGTTAGGTATGTGATGTGATTAAAAATAAACATTTTTATAAGGTGTTAAAACTATGTTAAGACAGTGTGACTAGTGTTTTGTAAATAAATATAAATTCATTAGGTTAGGTTATGTTGATTACAAATTCGATAGGGACCTACTTACGTAAACAAAACTGGCTACTCGTAGAGGTAATGTACCAATATGTAACTTTTTGAAAAGTCTATCGATGGAAACAAAACTGCTATTTGCAATTATTGTCACCGAGAGCTTTCGTTTAAAACTACGATTATAAATTTAAAAGCTCATTTAAAACACAAGCATATATCGGCATATAGTGATTTATTAAATTTTGGTAAAGCCTCGACTACTTACTGCGTCAGAAAATGTAAGTATGTACCTTTCGAAACGAAGGGTTGCATGTAGAAAATCTTGGTGATGAGAACACAGACATGGCATGCAGTGGCGCTGGGTTAACAATTAGGCGATTAAACAATGATGAAAATTTCAATGAGCCGCCTAGAAAAGTGCAACGATGCAATCTTATTTAAATTTACTTTATTGACACTAACAGATTTGTTAGTAAATATTTTAATTTGACAAAAGGTAAATATTACCTTACCAATCATGTTAGGAGACAGATAGCTGTATCGCTATCATATTTTTTTTCTATAACAGCCAAGAACTTGGCTAAACAAGTTGCTTCTATTGAGCAACATAATGTTGACATCATAATAATTCAGCCGTTCCTTTAATGTCTAATAATGATGTTACAAATTATTCTTATTTAAATATTGACATGAGCAATTATGTAAAATCTGACATCCTGATTAGTAATTTTAATACTGACATGAGCAATTATTCTAATTTAGACATTCTTATTAATAATTCTAATACTGATATCAGTAATTGCAATAATTTAAATTAAGTAATGCGACAATAGAGAGCACCTCTTGCACTAGTGATATGAATACAAAATCTAAAATAATAGGTATTAAATCAAAGTATTATAAGAATAGTAGTAATAAGAATCAAATAAAATTAGTACATCAAAACATAAGAGGCATCACAAGCAAAGAGCTAGAAATAGAATTGTTCATGAACTGTAATGCAATTGATATATTTTGTATAACTGAACATTGGCTAAAAAGCAGTCAGTTCATGTTCAATTTTAATAATCATGAGGTAGGCAGCTCGTTCAGCAGGGGACGGGCAATACATGGTGGCTCATTGATACTGATAAATAAAAAGCTTAAATTTAAAGAGCGCCATGACATTGTCAGTTTGTCTGTTGAACGAACTATTGAAATAGCCTGTGTGGAATTGCCTCGGTTTATTGTATTGAGTGTATACAGGCCTCCTTCAGCGTTATATGATTGTTTTGAAAGGGTTATGGATGAGATTCTAAATAAAATTTCAAAAATTAATAAGGGTATTATTATTTGCGGTGATTTTAACGTGAATTTACTAGAGGATAGCTATCTTTGTACTAAATTAAAAGCATTGTTTCAATCATATAATCTGAAGAACTTATTCTTAGAGCCCACAAGAATAACTGTCACTACTGCCACATGCTTGGATAATATATTCACAGATATTATAGTTGATAACAAACAAATTATTAGTCAATTAGATTCAGACCACTGTGGCCAACAAATTACTTTTTTGGATTATACTAAACATGTGGCAAAGCGAAATATTGTTGTTATACCGAAAACTGCAAATCGTTTTGAGAGTTTTAAAAATAAACTTGCTTTTAATCTCCCATCGTTAAACAGTGATGGTGATCCAAATTTATTATATTACGAGTTTTTTAATACAATTTGTACCGAATTCAATTCAGTCTTTACTCCTAAGACGATCACAGTTAAAGGTAATGCATCTTTTAGCGAATGGGCTACTGCTGGCTTACACAAGAGTAGAAAGAGACTATACGAACTATATGGAGAACGAAATTATAATAAAAGTGAAGAATTCCATGAGTATGTTAAAAAATATTCAAAAATTTTTAGGAGTACTTGCAAAGCTGCTAAATCTCGATATCTGAGCTCAAAGATTAAAAGTAGTCATGATAAGATGAAGATCACTTGGAGTATTATTAATAGCGAGACCGGGAAATGCAAATATAGAAAACAAAACCTACATCGAGAGCGTCATTAGGCAAGCTTCGCGAAAACTCGGAGTTCTGAACAGGGTGAGGCGGTTCTTCGCGCCTGGGCAGCTGTGCCTATTGTATAAGGCACAAGTGCGCCCTTGCGTGGAGTACTGTTCTCATCTTTGGAATGGCTCCGCGCAGTACTTGCTAGACGCTCTTGACAGGTTACAGCGGCGGGCTGTCCGTATCATCGGAGATCCAGAGGTCACGAGTTCACTGGAACCTCTGCAACTCCGTAGGGATATTGCCTCTTTGGCATGTTTCTACAGAATATACCACGGGGAGTGCTCTGAAGAGTTATTCCACCTTATCCCGCCCTCCCCTTTCCTATCCAGAACAACGCGTGCTGGGCTCAGATGCCATCCTTACACGGTGGAGTCGACTAGAGTGCGTACCAACAAGTTTGGGTCCTCATACCTCTGCCGAACGATCAAGGCATGGAATTCTCTGCCAAGGCACGTGTTTCCTTCTTCCTTCAATCCTGGGTCCTTTAAGCGGGGCGTGAAAAAGCACCTTCTCAGGCCGTCAAAGTAGAGACCTCAACATCGCCTCGGCTGCTATGAGGACGATGTGGAGGCCACTGCTCTTAGACCACACGACTGCTTACCATCAGGCGGAGTGTGGTCATTTTGACGAGCAAAATAAAAAAAAAAAAAAAAAAAAAAAATACAGAATTTTGTTTGAATGTTAATGATACCACTATCACATCAGATCTAGAGGTAGCCACAGCATTTGAAAATTTTTTCACAGACATTCCAGTCATTACTACTAAATCTTTGAACTCATCACCCACTGCTGCTGAATCCCTTCTAAAAGAAAATGTTACCAAATGTGACAGTGATTTTAAATTTCATTATGTTAGTCCATCAGATATTATAAAAGTTTTTAATAGCCTTAACGTTAAGAAAACCACTGACCTCTGGGGTAACTCCATTACAGTAACCAAATCTATTATTACTTTAGCAGCATTCAGACTAGCTTTAATTTTCAATAAATGCGTAGATGTTGGTGTATTTCCTGATTTAATGAAGAATAATAAAATAATACCTCTCTTTACAGCAGGTAACACATCAGACCCAACCAATTTTAGACCTATTTCTGTGTTACCTACGTTCAGCAAAATTTATGAAAAGATTATTTTGAATCAATTGCAGACTTTTTTTAATAATAATAAATTACTTCACAATAAACAATTTGGTTTTACAAAGGGTCGCTCCACCACTGACGCCGGTGTTGAGCTTGTAAAACATATTTTTGACGCCTGGGAGGAATCACGGGATGCGCTAGGTATTTTTTGTGATTTGTCTAAGGCTTTTGACTGTGTAATTCATGAAACATTAATCAGGAAATTATATCACTATGGAGTCAAAAATTCAGCACTGAATCTTCTTACATCCTATTTGAGTAACAGGATTCAGAAAGTTGATGTTAATGGTAAGCGATCTTCGGGGTCTGTGGTTAAAATGGGGGTTCCTCAGGGTTCAATCCTCGGCCCGTTTTTATTTTTAGTTTATATTAATGACTTACCCCACCTCGTGAGGGATAAACATGAGATAGTACTGTTTGCGGATGATACCTCACTATTATTTAAATTAAAACGCCAAGAAACGGTTTTCGACGATGTGAACATTGCTATCTCTAAAGTAGTTCACTGGTTTGATGTTAACAACCTACTTTTAAATGGGGGAAAGACCAAATGTATCCGATTTTTAACCCCAAATGTCAAACAAGTGAAGACATCTATAAAAATTAAGGACGACGTGTTGGACCTTGTTGATACCACCCAATTTCTAGGGATTACACTAGATTCAAAGTTGCAGTGGAGCCCTCAAATTAGTAAGTTGTCGAATAGGCTCAGCTCTGCAGCGTACGCAGTCAGAAAAATTCGCCAACTTACTGACATAGATACCGCTAGGCTAGTTTATCATAGCTACTTTCACAGTGTAATGTCGTATGGTATTCTATTGTGGGGGAATGCTGCCGACATTCAAACTATTTTCGTACTGCAGAAAAGGGCTATTCGAGCAATTTACAACATGAAAACAAGGGATACGTTGAGAAATAAATTTAAGGAAATAAATATATTAACAGTAGCCAGCCAATACATATATGAAAATTTAATTTATGTATTTAAGAACATTGTCTTATATTATAAGATAAGCGATATACATAATATAATACATCAATTGAAAATACAAGAAACAAAAATAGATTACTAGTGCCGGCCTCCCGGCTTCAAAAAATTAATAAGTCTTTTATCGGTCAATGTGTGCACTTTTACAATAAACTCCCAAGTGACATTCAAAATTTAAGTTTTAATAAATTTAAAACAGTTGTAAAACGTAAATTATATTCGAAAGGTTATTACTCAGTCACTGAAAATATGGAAGATAAAAATGCTTGGGATTGAGTTGCTTCCACTCACAGGTTATTTCTAATCATATTATTAAGCTAACTGTAATATGAGTTGCTGTGACTATTATTTCATGTGTTATTAAAATATATCTTAGATTAACGAATTTTTACTTTTAAATCTTATTGAAATAAATAATTAACAACTACACAGCAGCTCATTTAAGGAAAATAATTGTATTGATATCTAAACATTTGGCGATTGAAAAGAGTGGCCATGAGTTTCTTGCCTGCTTCTTCTCATGAAAGCTCTACTCATCGAACAGGCTTTTTTCAATGCTAAATTTTTATTTCCTTCTATTTATTTTATTATTATTTTTTATTAATATAATAGTGAATTGACGTGTCCAAGAATTGTTTGCACATTTTTATGGAAATAAAGATTTTTGACTTTGACTTTGAAATAAAAAATTAGATTAAAAGAAAAATATAAAATTGATTTATGCCTATTGAGGCTAATTAATAATGATTTCCACCCGTCCTCATTGTAAATAAAGCTGGTTTTCGTGTGTACACAAAAGCTTTAAATCCCAGTTATGAGATACCGGACCGAAAAACCCTATCACAATTTTTTTTACCTAAAGTGTAGGAGAAGACGTTAGAAGAAATGAAAGCACTTATCAATATTAATGCAAAATCTGTTTGCATTCCAGTGGATTGTTGGACTTCTCGCGCAATGGACAGCTACATGGGTATAGAGGCACATTTTATAGTAGAGGACCCTTTAGACTTACGGTCTTATTCATAAAAAACGCTTATCGAATGCGTAAAGCACTCATTAGTTATAGTGTTCGATAAGCATATAAAACGGGTGAGTTTTCATAAAGTGCACATATGAAAATGAGTGAAACTAGACATCATTTTATCGCTAGGAAAAATAAAAATAATATTCTTCGATTTCGATTATTTCCAAAGTCAGCCAACAAATTGGCCAACATAGGTGGCCATAGACATTATTACGGCCTAAAAACTATTTTATTGTCTACGACACGGTAATATCCGAGCCAGATTACGTCATTGTTATTGTTACAGCGCGTACTTTAAAGGTTTAAATAATATTTAGTATTGGTTTAATTGATAATGGAATTTGAATTGAAGACAAAAAAAGACAGAACAAGGCAAAGAAGTGAAAATTGGTTGGAGGAGAATAAGGTTTGTACTGATACATTTAATAATTTTGTGTAAACATTCCTAATATCTATATACTTACGCTTGCTTTTGTTTTAGTTTATTTTGAAAGAATTGGTCAGGGAGAGGGCTTCGATCTTAGAAAATAAAAACACTGATGCAAATACTAATGCGAGAAAGGTGGCGGCTCAGCATGATTTACGCATTAGGTAATTAATTCAATTTATTTTAACATTAAAATGATATGAAATTAAGTGTAAGTAGTATATACAGATTAATTCATATTTCAGTTTTAACAATATGTCCAAGACTCCAAGAACATTACAGCAAATAAAAGCTCAATGGGGAATTCTAAAAATGCCTGCAAAAAAGAAGAAGTTTCATGAGCGAAAAGAGAGGTTCCAAACGGGCGGTGGGCCACCGCCTGCTTCTGAACCACCAAGTGGTGAAGACATCGAAGTTTGGCTCCCTCATGATTCAGATAACCAGGTACATAATAATATAGAAAATTACACATGCTTGTTGATTATTTATTATTCTATCCTATATTAAAATGTTTTTAATATGTTGTGTTTCAGAATTTTCTAAAGAATAAAATAGAAATAAGCACAAAAACACGACAAGAACACTTTCCAGACGTTGAAATAGTAATAACACATTTCAAATTATAATCCAGATTCAGAGATAGTAGAAATGGTATGTGTATTATGTTACAGTTGTTAAATAATCAAGCAGCAGCACTCTTTTACAGTCATATATAGTTTACTCTATGTTCTATAAGTAAATGACATTTACAGGATTTGCACTGTGTTAACTCAAAGTGCAAATTCTGTAAGTTTTATTTACTGCAACCAATGAGTTAATATTATTTCATTCTATTATATTAGTTAATAATGTTATTATTTTAGATTTTGGAGCCAAGCACATCCACAGAAACTGAACAACACACCACAACTAAAACAAAACCCAAGATTCCAAACTATAAACCAAAAAATAAAAAGGTGTGTACTTGTTTAAAGTAGCCTTATTTAATCAATAATTTTTATCTTAATGCCTATTATACGTAATCATTATAAAGCATTAAAGAAAACATCATAATTACTGTAAAAGTATGTTTACCTACCAATAAATCAGTCTTAAATTGTCTACATGCCTAACTAACCAGAACTTATACAGCCTGTTGATATATGATGTAAAGACCTTACTTTAAATACAAACTAGTTTAGAAAAACTTAACTCAATTATTTCATACAACATAATATTAATACCTACTACCACTGAATACTCAATTAATATGAGAGATTAAAAAGAAATATTAGAACTAATTATTACAGTAATTTTGTATTTCAGATTAATACTAGTAAGAACAGTACTGCACAACAAATAGCAGAAACTGAAACAGCCTGCAGAAAAGAACTACACGAGGTGCAGATGGCCAACGAGAAACAAAAATCAAAAAAAATACTATTAAAGGAAGAGGTCTTGAAATAAAAATTTGAATATTATAAAAATAAATTAAATTGATATATATATTATTATATACTAGAATATTTGTATGTACTATTCACTAAAGTGGGTTCTAATAAAAGTTTGTAGAACTTCATTAGCATTTGCACTTGCCCTTGAAACTGGTTGGATTATTTCATTTGACACATCACAGTCACTGCTATCCTCTAACTGCATGTCTCCATGATCAACTGCAATGTTGTGAAGCACTGCAAGAGCAACTATAGTAGTCTTCACATTTTGCAGGTCATGCCATGTAGAAGACACTGAAATCTTTGCTTCCAAACTCCAAAGCAGCGTTCCACAGTGTTACGGGTGCGATATGTGCCTCATTATACTTTTCCTCACTACGGTTTTGAGGTTTCAAAAGAGGAGTGAATAAATATGGCTCTAATTTGTATCCAGAGTCACCTAAAAGTCGCCCTCTAAATAACCCTCTTTCGAACCGCTCTTTGAGTGATGACTCATTAAAAATTCGAGCATCATGAGTGCTACCTCTTCATCTTGCAACAATATCCCGGATGCGAAGATGTCCATCACAAGTTACCTGTAATGAACATAAATTATTTAATATTGGAAAGGAAAATGTAATATGCATTGTTTCGTTTCACAATAGAAATAGATAGAATATAAAGTACCTGAACATTTAGCGAGTAGAATCCCTTTCTATTTATATAATATTGGGCTGCTTCACCTCCATATTTGCGGATTCTGATTGCAGTCAATGCAGCCAATAACAGTAGGGAAATGCCGTATGTTATAGAATGATCTCATTATTACTTGTTCTTCAGCAAAGGTGCTAGGCATTTTGATAAAAGAAGCCGAGTGTCGAGCAAGTGCACATGCGACTCAGGCACAAATCCGACTGGTAGTTGCTTGAGATAAACCGTGATGGTCTCCAGCATCTTCTGAAACCTGTAATAAAATATATTAAATAGAAATGAGTTTAATGACGTATAATAGAAATATATAAGTATGTATTTACAGCAATATAGAATTCAAAATACTTACCTCTCGACGACCACAGCATCTTATAGCTGTTAAAACTTGGAGTTCGGGTGGGGTACCAGAACCTCTACAATCTAATTTGAGATCATCACGTACAAGATTGATGATAAAAGTAGCAGTAGCTTTATTGAAGCGAAAACGATTCCGAAAGTCTTCGTCATCCAAAGAAAATGGATCACTCCTACTTCTATACACCTTTCTTCGAAGCGGACTGTTTTTAATTCCTTCAGTTGTTTCTATAGCATCTAACCTTTATAAGGCTTGCATTTTAATTATAAACGAAGTTAACCCGGCGTAAATGAACCAGGGTTTTTGAGACCCTCTAGTGTGTAAAATTATGCGTAAAAGTCTTAGTTCGCACTACCCCGCCCCCTCCGCCTCAGTAGCTGGATTCTAGGAATTAGTGTGTCGATTCGTTTATGCGAATCAGTGCCACGTGCGACGTTGTCGGTGACAGGTGAGTTCAAAGTGCGCGCGGGTGTTTTATACCCGGGTTCATAGTTCGCGTTTCAATATTTTTAATCGGTGTCCTTACGGTTTATCCTGTTTTTTTTTAGATTTTGGATATACTACAAGAATCTGACACTTTTATTCTATACATAATGGATAACGAACGGATTAGGGAGCTTTTGGAGGAATATTCTTCGGATGAAAGCTGTCCATCCGGGTCGGACATTGACGAAGAGGAGTTAATCAGCCAGCGTAGTAACGAAAGCGACACAGAAGAGGAGTTGAGTCAGCTATTAGAGCCAGAGACGATATCTAGTCCAGCACCAGTCACATGTTCTGAGGAAGAAAACAATAGCTCGATTGATCGACCTTTTGCAAGGTATGTTTATGGCAAAGATCATACTAAATGGAATAAAGACGGTTACCGAACTAACGTGAGAACTCGGTCCGAAAATATTATTTCTGTCATTCCTGGTGTCAAAGGCCCAGCTCGTAGTGTCCGTTCTGAATATGACTGCTGGAAATTATTTGTTTGTGATGAAATTATCGATGAAATACTTGTCAACACTAATTGTCATATACGAAACAAACAAAAATCAGCTCCTACTAAAACGCAGACTTCATATATGAAAGAATTATGTAAAGATGAATTGTTAGCTTTCATTGGGCTTTTATACCTAGCCGGACTGAATAAAGCGAACAGGCAAAACCTTAATGACTTATGGCGTACTGATGGCACAGGTATAGATATTTTCCGGAATACTATGTCTTTACAAAGATTTTACTTCATTATGAATTGCATTCGATTTGATGACAGTAGTACTAGACTAGAAAGAAAGCAAACTGATAGATTAGCCCCTATTCGAAGTGTGCATGATAAATTTGTACTACACTGTCAAGAAAACTATAATCCGTCTGAATATCTCACAATTGATGAAAAATTAGACTCTTTTAGAGGCAGATGCGTTTTTGTGCAGTATATGCCTAATAAGCCGGCAAAGTATGGCCTCAAAAGTAACCTTTTAGTAGATGCAAAAAGCTTTTATATAGTGAATTTGGAGCTTTACGCTGGCACTCAACCCACAGGACCATACAATAAAAGTAATAAGCCATTCGACGTTGTGGATAGATTAGTACAACCAATATCGCAGTCAAGCCGCAATATTACTTTCGACAACTGGTATACCAGTTACCCTCTAACCCAGCATTTATTGAGCCACCATAAACTAACGTCTGTGGGTACTATTAGAAAAAACAAAAGAGAGATTCCCGCCTCGATGTCAAACGCGACAGGTCGTGACATAAATAGTTCAGAATTTATTTTTCAAAAAGATACTACGTTAGTCTCTTACGTGCCCAAGAAGAATAAGGTTGTGTTAGTCATTTCAACTATGCACCATGATAATAGCATTGACGTTATGACGGGCGATAAGAGAAAACCTGACATGATTACTTTTTATAACAGGACGAAGGGAGGGGTCGATGTCGTCGATGAATTATGTGCCAACTACGATGTATCGCGAAACAGCAAACGCTGGCCTCTCACCTTTTTCTATTCTATACTGAATATGGCAGGTATAAATAGTTATATAATAAAAAAAGAAAATTGCTCACTACCGAATCTAAAACGACGACAGTTTCTTCGGGTTTTGGGATTGAAATTGGTAGAAAATCATTTACGCACACGAAGAGATACTACAGGTCTGCATACTGGTCTACGTAAGCGAATAAATGATTCTTTGGGTGAACCATCGCCTGCTCCGCCACCTAAAATAGCAGGTATTGCTAGAAGATGTCAAGATTGTCCCTATAAAAAGGATAGGAAGACCAAACATACTTGCTGCAAGTGCAATAAGTTCATTTGTATGGAACACGCTGAGACAATTTGTAAAAATTGTGCAACATATTCACAAGACTCAAACTAATTTTTTTTACCAGGTAGCCTACTGTGGTTTCTATTTTTTTTATTCATAAATATCTTCCTTTTTGACATACAAGTCATGTCATTCCAGTAAAAATGTATTTTCATATTTTTTTTGCGTTACGAAAAGAACATGGTTTTTGTGTTGGTTTTTTTTGATAATTTTCTAAACTTTAATAAATAAATAATTTAATTGAATATAACAAAAGTTGTTTCAATTATTTTACTCCTTGAATAATGCATTATTAGGTTATCAATCAAAAAGTTAACAAAAACCTTTAAAAAATGAAATACAACAATATTTAAAACAGGGTAAAATTCACCCTGGTTCATTGATGACAGGATTGAAAATAGGTTCATTCACGCCGGGTTAATAGTTATTATAAAGTTCAACTTCAACTTTGTATTTATGGCTATTATAAAGTATCTATATTTGAACTAGACTTGGGTAGCTCCTGAATGAGAGATACAAATGAACTAGCTCTTTGATTTCAATCTAGCTCACATTCGCTCAGTTACTCAGTTATTAGTTCAACGGCTCAAACCATTTGTTTCAATTGTTTTGGAGCAATTGGAACTATTTTGAATGCGTGTATATATATATTCGAATACACATGAGTGAGGATATTCTACTATTTCATATTTTAATATTAGTAGGATTTACATTATTTTGTAATAAATCAAAGTCATCACTTGCTACGGATAAAGAAATAATTATGAATTGCGATACCTCTCTATTAAAGAAACAATATTTAAAATTATTTTAAAAAATAATTTATACTTTATATCATGCCTAACAAACTTTTCGCTTAGTAATTGCGTAGTTCGAGACTTTGAACTATTCAAAAGAGTTAAAGAGCCGTAAAATGTAAATGAGTTGAAAAACAAATACAAATGAACTAGCTCTTTGATTTCAATCTAGCTCACATTCGCTCAGTTACGCAGTTAATAGTTCAACGGCTCAATCGGCTTCGTGACTCGTGAGTTCAGTCAGTGCAGAGAGCTTATATTATCTGTGGTGCAGCCGACGCCCGACTGAGCCCGATCTTCCCCGATCACCGCCGAACAGAAAAAGTATTATTACGTACGCACACTCGTTCACTAAACGTGTACACGTTAAATTAAGTCTAATGGTTAATAAAATAAAGCAAAAGATACCTTGGCGCATTAAATCTTGTGGCGAATAACAATTTCTTTTTGTGTTTTAGTAAACAGACACGATTTATTTTAATTGTTTTAGAGCAATTGGAACAATTTTGAATGCGTGTATCTAAATTATATTACAAATTAAGAACTTATATGTATATTCGAATATTTGCATGTTTAATTTACCTATGTGTAAATACTGTAAATAGTGCTAAAATAGATAGATAATAGATAAGTTTTGTAAATAAATAAAGACTTTGTGACTTTTCCGTGTGTGTATAGATATAAAACATATCTAATAAAATCTAAACAAAAATCATTTATCTATTAAAATTATTTGATAATATGGCTACTTCGAATAGAAAAAGAAGTGCACTGTGGAACTACTTCGAAGAGACGGAGCCAAAAATGGCAAAATGTTTTTTTTTTTTTTTTTAGATTTTTATTCACTTGTAATACAAAAGTACACATTCAAATGTAATTATTGCAGTCAAATTATAAAAACGTCGTCGGGCAATATTGGAAATTTAGGTAGACACATGAGGTCCAAACATCCCACTATTCCACTAACTGTCGAACGGCAAATAAATCCCCCCTAAACTTTTTATAATAAATAATTTTGTGACGATTACTTTTCGTTTTATTTATTAAACCTAAATAACCTCCAAATGTTTATTAAATCTTAGATCTTAGGTTTCTAGCAATCTTTTGGTTGGTTAACAAACTAATTAACCTTAAAGGAATAATAAATTGAACAAAAAATGTTTTATTCAAATTGGTAATTTTAAGAATTTTCCACCTTGATGTCTTTGAAGGCAAATTTTAGCAAAAGTAGCCCCACTAAATACAATTTTTTTTATCATTATGAAAGCTGAGACTCTGGAGAAGTTTTAAGCCCTACTTAGAAACCATAAAATCGCCTGTTTAGATTTTTAATTTTAAGTTGAAAATTGATGTCATAGTTCTCAAAACATAAAATTTTCACTTTACACTTAGATTTTCATAATTTCCATCAAAGTTAAGAAGCTGAATATTTTAAGCGGAAAGGTACAACTCATGACTATTCAGATACAAAAACAAAAATTCTAAAAAGTCTTCTACTTATTATTTTAGAAATTTATAAAGTTGTTCAGGTCGAAAATTAACAAAACCACAAAAAAATTCACAGCTCAGAAACTGCACAATCGCGTAACATACATAGGGGTGATTCGGATACCCCAAGAGGTGCCCTATCTCTGGAATTCCGTTTGACACTACTTTTTGGGACAACCTGTATATTAGAAAATTACAAGAAAAGTTCACTCGTGAGCGAGATTGTAAGCTAACAGATCAAGTTGAAATAAAAGCGCTAATTGGACTGTTACATATGGCAAGAATAAAGAAGATAAGTCATTTGAATGTTAAGAAATGTGGCTTGATGATGGTACAACGTGACTTTTTTAGAGCAACAATGTCTATAAAAAGATTATTGTTTTTATTACGAGTACTACGTTATGAAAATATCGATACTCGTGATGATAGAAAACAAACAGATAATTTAGCACCTATCAGAGAAATATTTGAAAGTTTTATTACGCACTGTAATGAAAACTATACACCCGGAGAATACTGCACAATTGATGAGATGTTGGAGTCATTTAGGGGACGTTGTAAGTTTAGAGTTTATATCGACAATAAACTTGTTGATTCCAAAACATTTTATACAAGTAATTTAGAGATATATGCTGGCAAACAACCAACAGGACCATACAATTTGAACAACACCACTGCTGACGTTGTCAAAAGAATAGCACGTCCTATATTGAATACGGGAAGAAATTTAACTATGGTCAATTATTTTACGTCTGTACCGTTATTTGACGAATTGAAAAATATATACAGAATCACTGCTGTTGGAAGGGTGCGAAAAAACAAGAAAGAGATTCCTTCATTATTTTTGACGACCAAAGATAGACCCATGCCTAGCTCGATATTTGGATTTGGTGAAAATATGACGATAGTAGCCTATGTGCCAAAAAGAAGACAAAAAAGTTGTCCTTGTTTTATCGTCACTTTACGATGACGATAAAATAGATGAGACAACAGGGGCTGAAGCTAAACCACAAATTGTTACGTTTTATAATCACACTAAGGGTGGAGTGGATAGTGTTGATCAGAAAAAAGAAACTTTATTTTCTTTTTCTGATCAACACTATATTGCAACACTTTATTGCAAGAATCACATCCAGGTGGCAATGCGTTTATTTTTCTCTATTTTGAATATTACCCGAATCAATGCGCAAATTATATATAAATTCAACACAAATAAATTAATTGAACGGCGTCTATTCTTACAACAAGTGGCCCAAAAGTTGGTGAAACCACATATTTTACGTCGCATTTCCATGCAAAATATATCATATGATCTTAGATTTATAATGCAGCGATTTGTACCCCCACCTAGTGCACAAGTTGAGCCTGGCACAAGCGGCTTTTGTGCAATATGCCCTAAAAGAAAAATAGAAGGTCTAAAAAAGTATGCACCTCATGCCAGAAATTACTCTGCACTGAGCATGTCACATTCATGTGTCAATCATGTTACGAGACGCACACAAGTCAAAATTCTACGGAAGAATATATTTTCGTCCTTATAGTTTTTTTTAAAATGTATCAGAACGTTGGACCAAAGTGATTTTAATTCACAAATATGAAAAAAATAAAAATAACATTTAAAACAGTGTGAGAAAAAAGCTCCCGCGCGCCAATCTGTGCAATATAAAAAGGCGCACCTTCTCGAGGTTTAAGATTTCATTTTTTCATTATTGAATCATCATTTTCGTTAATTATTTTATTCTTATGATTTAATTAATAAACACTACATACGATCACAATTGTGTTTTCTTCATAGCATTAACACCATCAAAAATGTTTTCTAATATGTTGTTTCCTAGATTGGATAGTGAAGAATCTCTTACAGAGGTGAAACTCCTTCCAAAAGCTTTCCTTACTTTTTCGTTAAATTGAAGAAAAGCTATTGTAGCGAGCTTTACCTCTTTAAAAAAATCTTTTCCATTTTATTTAGGGAACTGCTAGAAAAGGTTTTTAATTTTTAGCTTCAGAGTTCTATATTACTTATAATATTTTTATACAATATGCAAAACCTACCTTTAAGTAATCTTTTTGTAGAACTTTGTACAAAGCATCACAAGTTTCAGGAATAATTCGACTAAGGACCTGTTTTGATATCAACATAGAAAACTTCATGCATTCGTACAAACGACCTGTAGCTAAAAACCTCAGTGTTGCAGACAATCTTTTATGAGGACTTATTGCTTCTCTCATAACGGTATTGCTTTTTTGTATTAGCGGTATAACTAAAAGCAGGAGGTGTAAGTAAGTCTCTTCATTCATCCGCAAATAATTGTGCCAATCTTTTGGGGAAAATTTCAATTCATTTAATAAATTTATGTGAGAGTATAACTTTTTTTTAGGAAGCCAGTCCTTACACCACACACTATGTGATTTTCTTCTCTTTTTGCACAAAATAAGCCAGATTATCACAAGCTCGTCA
Source organism: Catocala nupta (assembly GCA_963675205.1). Lineage (NCBI taxonomy): Eukaryota > Metazoa > Arthropoda > Insecta > Lepidoptera > Erebidae > Catocala > Catocala nupta. The sequence goes on from OY776094.1 coordinate 12,017,662, forward strand.
TCGTCTTCTATCGCGGATGACATGCTTATAGTCTGAGCTTCTGCAGAGAACTGATGATCGATGCAAATATTGTAGACGTATGGACACTCAATGGAAGTTCGATAAACTGCACAAACAAACAGCGCAGTCACATCGCTACGATAAATCGTTTTCGTGTATACCGGCCAATCATACCTTCGTTTTAACTGAACAGTTGAACTTAGCAGTTAAAACGTATGTGTAGGCAAAACTGTGAGCTGTACAGTTGAACTCATAATCTAATCAAAATACCATTACATAAAACTGTACAGTTAAAACTTTATAGTTAAAATTGGCGGTGTGTAGCAAGAAAACTGCGCTGTTGTCAGTTTTGCCAAAGCGTCGTTAGAGTAAACACGAATTTTCTGCTGCGTTCTAATTTTAAATAAACAAAAGTAACCATGCCAAATCAACGTGAATGGTTAGAAGAATTCATAGAAATATATCATTCTGAACCTTGCTTGTGCAAAATTAAAGATAAAGAGTACCACGATCGTGGAAAAAAAGATGTAGCCTACGGAAAGTTATTGGCGAAACTTCAAAAGATTGAACAGGCAAAGGACAAAGAATCGGTACAAAAAAAAACAATAATGTACGTGCTTATAAGAAAGAGCACAAAAAGGTCGTGGATTTAACAAAATCAGGTTCAAGCGCTGGAGATATATATGAACCGAAACTATGGTAACTCTTTTGAGATTCTTGGACGATCAAAATATACCATGACAGTCACGCTCGAATTTGGATGATGAGGTAATAAAACCAATATTTATTATATATATACATTATTTTAATTTAAATAAAATTATTTTTCCTGGGAAATTAACCTTCATTGTTAAAATAATTCATGGATTCCTGTCTAATCATTTTCGGTATTCGGGCCGTGTTTGCTAAATTTCTCCGTTGTAAAGGTTCCATGACAGAATCATTTGCATTGTACCCGGGTATGACCTCTCCAATATCAATTTGTTCGCGATGAAAACACTCTAGACTGATATAAGAAATTGGTAACTTTTTAATCTAAAATTGTGTAATGCGTAACATGCCATCACAATTGATTAAATTTTACTTAGCCGTACATTAATATCTGTATGAAACATTCGGAATCGCGTAGCTAAAATACCAAAAGCTTTTTCCACAATTCGTCTCGCTCGTGAAACACGGTACTTATATATTTTTTCTCCGTAGAATCCAATTCAGCTTGTCTAAACGGTTTCATCATATCCCTTTCAGGCCAGTCAAACATGATCGAGCACAAATCTTTTTAAAATTCCCGCGCTCCCGAATTAACTTTACTGAGCGAGACCCGCGCCACACGAAAGTGCATGAATCACGCGTTATAATAAATAATAATTTTCGCACGGTTTGCCGGTCAGTTAGCGTGAGTGACGAGTTAAAGATGACAGCTTTTTTCGACGGTGGCAGTAGCAATCGTAAGTAATTATTTTTTGTGCATATTTTAATGTAAACATTGTAGTATTGTTGTTATTTCATAGCTGAAACTTTTATTTACTTATTTAACATGATTTTATTCTAGAAATGCTTGATTTCTTAATAACAATTACGCTTTTAAATCATGAAGTCACGATCGTGACGTTTGGGTCTAACTTCACTTAAAACGTTTTTAGGCAGTGAGAGTTATTTCTTGAAATTATCTATTATTATTTTTATTTTTAACAGGCGTTGAGCTAACCAGTGATCTGGTACTTTATTTACTTGAAGATGGCAAAGATTCGGAGGTGAAAGGTCTAGAAGATGACGTAGAATTGCCTCTCGCAAGGACGTCGAACCCGAACCCTTCTACGTCAAACCCAACACCCTTCGCGTCCTACAGCCCATAGACGCACGGAGGTAAGAAGAAGAATTTGGTAGCAGGTACCGTTTAACAAAAGGGAACACAATTATTTGCCACGGGCTTGTCCAAAAGCAATTAGAGAGCCAATGGAGTATTTCAAAAAATATTTCGATGACGAGTTTTTTGAATATGCTGCTATGTGTACTAATAACTACTACATGCGTCGTACAGGCAACATCCTTAATACGAATCCTACAGAGCTGGAAAAACTTGTTGGCACTCATATGATCATGGGTGTCATTTCGTACCCACGGTTGTACATTTATTGGCGTGATGGGACGCGAATGGACATGGTGGCAAACATTATGGCTAGAGAGTATTCAAGACACAGCGATCAGCTTTCTTTTATTATTACCTATATTCATGCATGGAAGTGAAAGTTGGGTATAGCAAAAGAAGCATGAGAGCAGAATAAATGTTGTAGAATTGGGAGCGCTGAGAAATATATGTGGTGTGACTCTGAAAGATAGAATAAGGAATAGTGTGATTAGAGAGAGATGCGGCATAAAAGTGGATATAGTGACGAGAATAGAAAAGAGTATGTTAAGTTGGTTTGGGCATGTAGAAAGAATGGACGAGAACAGACTGACTAAGAAAGTTTATAAGGCTAGTGTGAATAGAACAATCGCAAGGAGAAGACCTAGGCGAACGTTTCTTGATCAGATCGGAGACGTTCTGGATAAAGGCTAGGTTAAGAGCACCTTAAACCGGCGAGCGTGTATGAGGAATGTTATGAAAGTGAATGAAGCCAGAGTAGTGTGTCAGGATCGTAGCAAATGGAAATCCGTAGTCTTTGCCTACCCCTCTGGGAAACAGGTGTCATCACAGCTCCGCCAGGAAATACTATCAATACACTCTGGAAAGTCCAACCAATACTTAATCGAGTTAAAAGAGCTTGTAATCGATTGGAAGGACAACCGGGCTATTATTTAATTGACGAACAAATGCTTCCTTTTAGCGGAGTTTGTCCACGTGGACTCAGACAGGTAGTTAAAAGTAAGCCTCGACCCCAAGGACAAAAAATTTTTGTAGCTACTACTTCAGAAAGTCTGATGATAGACTTCGAGGTTTATCTTATCTTGATCCGGTGGCCAGTCATTGTAGACTGGCGACACTTCGACCCAGTGGGATCTTTTGTGTCGGCCCCGAGGTTTATCCCTGAGCTATCTCCCCATGAATGTACTGCATCAGTCACAGCGTACACTTCAGAGGGAGAAGCCTGAAGTCTTCGAGGTTTACAGAAGTGCTAATACTCCGTTTGGTGACAGAGCCTTGGGGGTTGGAGCGTCGGTAATTTTACACCTCTCAAAGTCGATTCCAAGAGGAAGTTGCATTTACTTTGACCGCTACTTCTCATCAATACCATTACTAGAAAAGTTAAATACCATTGGAATACATGGTACCGCGACACTTATGATGAACCGGATAACGGAGCGAAAAAACATTGATTTTAAGCCTGATCGCCGAATGAAACGCGGCGAATCTCAACAGTTTGTTTGTGATGATGTCGCTGTCGTTAAATGGATGGACAACAAGTCTGTGCTAGTCGCATCAGATTGCACTGCAGCAGATGACATTACTTTCGTTACACGCTGGGATAAAGATACCTCCGGCTTTATTAATGCCACCGCACCCAAAACCATTGCAAACTATAACAGTCAATGGAGTACTACCGCACTTTCATGAAAACAAGAAAATGGACATTTCTTTGATCTGGCTATTTGTAATACTTAGCGCCTGTACAAATTGGAATGTGCAGCAGCTGATATCCCAGGCAATAAGCTAGAGAGAGAGAAGACTTACTAGAATTTAGAATGCAAGTGGCAGACGGATTAACAAGCAAACCTAATCGTCGAAGGAGGTCTGCAAGTAGTGATGATGATCATGACGGTGCCACCGATTTAGCGCCAAGCACTTCAAAGTTTAAAGGTGCTGATAAACTTGAGCATTCACTTGTAATGAGCATTTGTGCGAATGTTACATCACAAAAAAATACGAGAACATTTTAGCAAGCATTCTATCGAGCGTTCTGGCCAGCAATCTAGCAAGCATTGCTTCGAGCTTTTTGCCGAGCCAAGCTTCGGTCATCCGCGCCCCACCGCTCTGCGAAGTCCCTCCCCGCACCCCTGTTACCCCTCTCCAGTGTGAAAATGTAAAGTCATTATTAGTATTGGCTGGTTGTGCGTTTAGTGTTGTGTGCGTTCAAAATGTCTTGGGACAATGATAAGTGTCTACTTTTGATTTCAAACTATAGAGATAAAAGCACTTTGTGAGACTCAAAGCATACTCAGCATTACAATAAAATGTTGAAAAACGATGCTTGGGTCGAGTTGGCAACTGCATTGGACTGTTCCATAGATAATTGCCGGAAAAAAATTACAAGCTTGTTGGCTTCTTTACGCCGAGAAAAAAGTAAGCACGACAAAAGTAAAGGAACCGGAAAAGGTTAGTTATTTGAGTGCAATGCCTATTTTTTGAATTTGGAAGTTAGTAATTAATTAATAATGAAGTCGTGCCGTATACCTATTTCACAGTGTTTTGTCTTAATTGGCACCGACTTCATTAATAATTGATTGTTGGAAATATAATAATGAGAACATAAAATATGGCTTTAATTTGTACCTTTAATATTACTTTGTTACTTTTTGTGCGAAGTCGGTTTTGTTTTATTAATAAAATATTTTATATTTACATAATATCTATATAAATGTTCCATATATTTCAGGAGCGGAAGAAATTTACAACAGTTCGTGGTTTGCCTATGAGAGTTTGAAGTTCTTATTGGACAAAAATAAACCTCGCGACGGATCAGATAGCGTAAGTATTTTTTTTTTTATTCAAAAGCAGGCTTAGCTGCTGGCTTATTCTAAGCATATCTATATTGCCATTGTATTTGGCCTTCTTGTGAACAATATTCAGCAACTTCATTTCTTATTCGACTCGGGGTAGTATATCGAATTATCGAATTATCGAGTGTGAATGTTTGGGCAGGAGTGATTGGCGATAAGCTAATAGGGCCTCATTATTTGCCTAACAACATCAATGCGAACAACTACTTGGAATAATAATACCTATAAATGATTTACCACCATTACTGGAAGAAGTGTTCCAAGTAGACATAAACAGGCCTATTGTCTTTCAACACGATGGCTGCCCCGCCCACTGGAGTCTGATTGTACGTGAGCATTTGGATAATTGTTTCCCAAATTCGTGGATCCAGAAAAAGGACCAATTCCCTGGCCTCCGCGATCGCCCGACCTCACACCGCTCGATTTTCATTTGTGGGGAAGGTCAAAGGAACTAGTTTACACTACAGAAGTAGAAAGTCGAGAAGATTTGATAAATCGAATTAATGCTGCTTTCGAAGTTATGCGACAGGAGATGCTGCTGTGCACAACAACTGTAGAAATCAGACGTAGATGCCGCGCCTGTATTGTAAATGAAGGGCGTCAATTCGAACATATGTAATTTATTAATTAAATAAATTATTTAAAATTATTTAATTGTTTCATTAACGCACCCAACTCATACAGCTATTTGCTTTGTACTTAATTCAAGAACTTACATAATTTCAATCGATCATTTAATTTTTACCAACCTTGCAGCATTAAATTTCGTAAAACATTTCACTTTTCGTAAAGGTAGAGATTCGTCAAAAAGTTCCTACTTGATAAAATTATGAAATAACTCTTAAAGTTTTTTTTTATAAAAGCAAATTACTTACCATTAGAAAGATCACATACTAAGGATATTTTGCTAGAATTGGAACTTCTCAATCATAATTTGTTTTTTTTAATGCAAGTTGAAATTAAGATTTAAGTATTTTTTACATCTTTCTGTAAGTTTAAGGAGTCATAACTTTTTTTCTAGCTAACATCTGAATAAAGCAATCGTTTTATAAGAATCTGTCAACATTAAAGATTAAAAAAAAACAAAGTATTGCCTGTTTTACCCATTTTTAATAAAAATTACACTTTAAACTTAAGAAAGAGGTGAAACTAGAAGAAAGAGATTTTTTTTCTAAAGTATCCATTGGTCTAGGGCCAAATAAATTAGGGCTGAGTAAGTAGGTGATGACTCCACCTATCCACCATTTTCGTATGTTCAACGTTCTGCCAAACATCCTGTATATTGCTTCACACGTTTCTGGTATGATACTGGAAAGCGACTGGGGAGATATTATTGTTGAAAACTTTAGGTCTTCGTAGGTTCTCCCTGTCGCTAAAAATCTAATGCCCGTTTTCACCAACATCTCCTATACTGCCATATACATATGGAATAATTAGCTTAAAAGATCCTCCAAGCTAGCCCCTGAATTAAATTTCGTTTCAACATCATTTTTGTGACCCAATTAGGGGACACATAGGGGACACAACTATGTGACGTTTTGTTTTCGATAATAGTGACTAAGTTGTCTTTGAACTTACCGATACTTTGCAACAATATTGATGATTATAACATTCTTTAATGTATACATTTATACAAATACAGTAATTATTCAGTTATGCTTTGATAGCAATATTAATTTAATTTCATATTTCCTTGCATATTTACTCTGTGTAAACATTTCGACACCTCAGGTATAATTTGTGGTCACGTTTGTTGACACTTTCGTGGGTTTTGATTTGATTGATTGTTGACTTTGTTGTTCGTTGCGTGTTATTTTACAAATGTTGTCTTTTCGTGCTAAAACTTAGTTAATCTAGAAGTTATTTAATCACTGCGTTTTGCTTTGAAAACTATTGTTACCTACGACGTATTACAATGGCAGAAAAGAGGAAGCGTAGCCAAAATTTCACAATGGACGAGAAAGATAAGTTAGTGAAATTGGTGTAAGCCTATAGAAACTTTATTCTAAATAAAAAAACAGATGGTACCACCAATTAAGCCAAGAACAAAGCTTGGATAAGCCTCTGTAACCAATATAATTCAACGGGAAACATGTACAGGTTAGTTAAATTAACATGCCATACCTATTTTATCAATACGAATATTACCACGTGTGAAACTACAAGTATTTATTTTTTATTTTATGAGTAAAGATGCGCTCAACAGAGTCTGGGAGAAAATGAAGAGTGAAGCAAAAATGTACAACTCAAGAAACAGGTGTTGTACTACTGGAACGGGATGAGGGCCATTACACTACTACTACTAAATTACAGGGCTACTACAAAAATACACCCAATTCTAAAAACAAGTTTATAATTTAATGGGTCGACGCTGTAGTGGTATTGCTGATATTCCCGACTCAGATTCTGTCATTACTATACCAATTGTTACTGATTTAGATTTAGTTGATAAAGAATCACAGGCTATAATTGTGGACGCTGAAATAGTTACAGTAAGTACTTTTATTATAGGGCATTATATTATTTAAGACAGAATATATTGCCTTAGTTATTCTTGGTACTTACAATAGAATGTTTTATTTTTATTAATATTAATTTGTTTGGTTTCAGGACAAGACATTAATAAATGACGTAAAGGAAGGTGTTTCATTACCTATTGAAACAGAGACACCAAAGCTATCAGCAACTTCTCTTCGCAGTGTCTATTCTCTCTTTGAGCGTTTAGGACGTGTTTTGCGTTGTTTACGTGTGCTTATATTTATCTGTTTATTACAAATACCGGTTCTCGACAGTGCACTCGCGCGCGGCCTGTCGCTAATGTGTGGTTCGATAATAACTCATAAGCAGAATGAGTGTAAGTTCATTTGAGAATGGGACGAGAGTAGTTGATAGTATCAGTATGGAGGAACAAAGTGGATTACAAGAGGATATTACATTTGATGAAATGCAAAACAACATTGAAGAGGACTTACATAGCGAGGTAGAAGAGCGTGGCATGAATGATGAAGGAAACTGGACGTTAGTAAGAGGTGAAAAACGTAGGAAAACTGAAAAAATTGACATCTGTATTTCTAGTAAAGATCAGTTGCCAAAACAGTTTGCCCTGGCGAAAATTTTTAATGCGGAGAATATACTTGGAATCAACCGTGTTAAATATGTGAACGCTTACAAGGTTCTTGTCAGTTTTGATGACGAAATAAATGCTGATAAGTTAATGTCATGTCAATATTTCAAAGATAAAGACTTCAGAATCCAAAAGCCTTGGGAAGTAAACGCTTCATATGGCATTATAAGAAATATCGACATAGATTTGTCTGAGGCTGAGCTTCTAGAATGTATTAAAGGCAGCAACGGATCCGAGATATTGGCAGTGAAGCGGTTGAATCGGAGAAACCCCGAGTCAGGTTGGTCTCAGAGCGAAACAATGCGAATTTGTTTTAAGGGAAGCTCACTTCCCCAGTATATTAAAATATTTGAGATGAGAGTCCATGTAGAACCTTATGTGTTCCCAGTATCTCAATGTTCGCGATGTTGGCGCTTCGGTCATACCGTAAAACTTTGCCCTTCTCTGAAAATAATATGTCCTAAGTGCGGTAAAAACCACCCGAATTGTGAAACCACTACATATAAATGTGTGAATTGCCTTGGCAATCATATGTCGCTTGTTAAATCATGCCCAGTGTACATAAAAGAAAAAAAGATTAGAACTCTGATGTCACAATTTAATTGCACATATCGTCGAGCTCTAACCATGTATGTACCGGCGTTTTCACCGCCATCCAATATCAATCAAGGAGAAAAAACAACACCAGGCCTCAACGATACCAATAGATTAGTGTATTCGCAAAAGCACGCATCGGTTCATACAACATACGCCGCAGTATGCGCGAGGAGCAAACAGGGATCGCCAAAGGAGCAAAACACTAATAACAACAATTATTGTCAACAACCTACGAAACGAAAGCATCGTAGTTCGTCCGAGAACATTCCGTATGTATCGAGTGAGTCATCGTCATCAGAATCGCGCGCTGGGGAGGATGAAAGGTGTACACTCGCTGGCGAGCGCATTGTTACTGAAGACGGCGAGACTGCGGCCGATGGCGCGAATGAGACCCGCCGCCATCGCCGAAGACGTCGAAGTATTAGAAACGCAAGCGAGGATAACAACACGTTAGCTAATAATAATACGAACCCCACAAACAGTAACTCGGTGACTAATACATGCGTTAACCAATCCATTCCAGATTCGCGCGACGTTAGAAGCAATTCGTTTGAACGGTTTTTCAACAAAATAAGACGAGTTTTACTGTCTGAGAGAGATAATAATTGGTCGGATAAAGTAAAATCAGTTCTTAGTTTGGCAATGGAGTGGCTTATAACTGTTGTAATGGAGAATTTATCTGATATGTCATTACTCAAAAAAATGCTGGATACTATTTTTAGTTCACATAATGCCTAATACTAATTCTGGTAAGTTTGTTACAATCAATATTTTACAGTGGAATGCACAAAGTATAAGGCCTAAGTTGCTAGTTTTCGAACAATTATTAATACAAAGTAAAACTCACATAGCTATTGTTAGCGAAACCTGGTTGGATCCCGAAAGCAGGCTTAGAATGAGCAATTACAACATATTTAGAGCAGATCGCGGTGATCATTATGGAGGTGTTTGTATTTTTACACACAAATCAATTAAAAGTCAGTTAGGCCGAGTCACTTATCATAACACAGATATTCAATTATTGCATATTAAAATATTTAACTGTAAAAATGTTGAAAATATAATAGCTGTCTATTGTCCACAATGGGTACACACTAACCGAAATGATTGGGATACTTTGTTTTGTCAATTCAATAAAAAAACACTAATTTTAGGTGACTTTAACGCACACCACTTCACGTGGTCGTATAAAACAGATACGCGTGGCTCTCAAATATACAGCTCTTTAAATGATAGTAGCTTAGTTTACCTGAACGATGGTACCCATACTCGCATTAAATTAGTGTCAGGCAATATTCAACAAAGCTCCCCTGATTTATCTTTAGCAACTTCAGATATAGCGTGCCTTTATAACTGGCAAGTTACAAACGAGTCCCTTGGAAGCGATCACCTAGTAATTAAGATTTCTACTAATGTTTCATTTAAACCTAATTTTATTAAAAAACGCAATTTTAAGTTGGCCGACTGGGTTTCGTACAAAAATTATCTCGAAAATATTTTTTCTCAGTTTAATATGACAGGTGAGCCACAAAATCTTTATGATAATTTTATTAATCACATTAATAAAGCTGCGGATAAATATATCCCCTATCTAAAAATTAATTTAAATCCAACATCAAAATTTACCCCTAAGCCTTATTGGTCTCCTTTGTTATCTCAATCCGTTGCTAAAAAAAGATTAGCCTTAACTAAGTTCAGGAAAAATCCTACACCTACGAACCTGTTAGCCCTAAACGATCGCATCAGAGAATCGCAGAGACTTATACGGCAAGCAGCGTCTCAGAGCTGGCATGATTTTTGTGATTCTTTGGGCGATGTTACATCAACAGTTGATATGTGGAGGAAAATGAAGTGGCTCAAAGGGAATAGAACGCAAAATTTTTACGTAGGTATAACTAAAGCTGAAGATTTGTTATCGAGCCTGTGTCCAGCTTTTGTTTCTCCTTGTAAACCTCTGTTTAAGTCGAATAACCAAAAATTAGAGATGCCTATTACGTTACATGAAATGGAGTCTTGTATTAAGTCCAAAGACACCGCTCCAGGTTGCGACAATATATCATTCTCAATGATAAAAAGGTTACCTAAAGAAGGGAAGTTTATTTTGGTTAAACTTTACAATATTTTCTTATCCTCTGGTTTTACACCGTCACAATGGCGTGATATCTGTATAGTCCCGATCCCCAAACCTGGCCGTGATCCTTCGGTAACCTCTTCTCTTCGTCCTATCAGTTTTATATCTTGTGTTTGCAAGATATTTCACTCCATAATTAATAAGAGATTAGAATGGTATTTAGAAAAGAAACAAATATTTTCAGTTGAGACTGTTGGCTTTAGGAAGTCTAAATCATGTCTCGATAGCTTAACTAGGCTTGTGACAAGGATTCAAACAGGTTTTTCAAAAGATCTCGTAACTGTAGCTTGCTTCTTGGATATCGATAACGCCTATAATAATATTAATATAACTTCACTACTTGTAATTCTGGATAACATAGGTATTGGATCTAAGATATGCGACTACCTATGGAATTTTCTAAATTTAAGATATTTAAAAATCAAAACTGGTGATAATTATATAAGTCGATGTACTAGCCAGGGTATAGCTCAGGGTGACCCGTTATCCCCTTTATTATTTAATATTGCCACTAGTAATATTTGTAATGTAATTAATGATATGTATATTTCGCAATACGCTGATGATTTTACTTTATATACTTCTGAAAAAAACTTAGAAATTGCTGGTAATTCCCTGCAAAATTTCTTAAATGTAATCGTTGAATTATTACAAAACTTAGGCTTAACAGTTTCCCCTACTAAAAGTAAATTGTGCGTGTTTAAAAAAGGCGTAAACAGAAATAATATGTTCACCTCAATATTTATAAATAATGAACCATTGCAAAAAGTTGATAGTGTGAGGTATTTAGGGTTATGGTTAGATTCATCCTTAAGATGGTCTAAGCACATTAATGAGTTATATGAGAAAACACACAATTTTTTAAACATTTTTAAAATTCTGGCAGGTCCGGGATGGGGTGTTCACCCAAAACACTTGAGACGGTTGTACATTTCCATCATCCGAAGTAGGATAGACTATGGCAGTTTTCTTTATGGTAATAGTAGTCGTTCTAATTTGTTTAAACTAGATAAACTTCAGAATGAAGCCATGCGTATCATTGGAGGTTTCGTCAAAAGCACTCCCCATCCACGTGATGGAGAGTGAGCTTTGTTTACAGCCCTTACAGATTCGTCGTCTATACCTCGCAGGCAAATTTTGGTTAAAAGCAAGGTCAATATCAAATAATGAGACAATTAATACTATTACTAAACTAGAATCATTAATTACAGGTAGATACTGGAGGCAAAAAATAATACCCATTATTATTAAAATACACCAAAAATTCACAGACATTAAAATAGACTCAAGAATGTATTTAGATAGGTACACACTAGACTTTTGGATGAACTGGTTTGACTTGAGAGGTATAGTAATACATGAAATTGAGGGCTTAATCAAAGCTAAAAGACAATACGATAGTTCGTTATTACGAAATTGTTGCTCTTCATATTTAGAAAGTAATATTCTAATTATTATAAGTTATTCACGGATGGTTCAAAAGATGATAGTTCTAATATGGGCGTCGCATTTTATGATTCCCAGTTAAGAATATCTTCAAAGTTCAAAATTACAAACAATATGTCTATTATGTACCTCGAATTAATTGCCATTCTCGAAGCTTTGTCCTACATCAGTTCTATTAATGATAATTATTCGAAATTTGTTATTTTGACCGATTCCAAAAGTTCCCTACAACATTTGGCTCGTTGTACTTCTTCTTTAAGAGGCACACCGATTGCCTACAAAATTATTCAATTAATTTTTGAGTTAAAATCTAATTCGAAAGAGGTCATCCTGCAGTGGATCCCCTCACATATTGGGCTAGTAGGGAACGAGAAGGTCGATGGTTTGGCGAAGGAAGCTTCAAGTGATGGCGAAACTTTGAACATATTACCTTTCTACACTGATCGTATCTACTTAATAAAAGAACACTATTATGACCTATGGAAAGAATACTTTGACGAGCGATCGGTGGAGAAAGGTATATGGTACAAAACTATAAAAAATGAGCCCTGCAGAACAACATGGTTTGAGAAGGGTGAAATTAAAAGAAGTACTTTAATAACAGCTTTCAGGCTTCGATCCGGGCATATACCACTAAATAAATTTGCACATCTAATGAAAAAAGTTCCGTCACCATTGTGTACCGCTTGCAGCAAACTAGAAGATGTTTGGCATATTATGGTGGAATGTGCTCGGAACGAAGATTTTAGACATGAGTTGTTACAAAATGATATTAATATTAAAGAAATAGGAGCTTGTAATGTAGTGTTAACATGTCCACTATCACAGGTGGCCATGTTATTATACAGAATCGTTGAAATCGGTATACGACGTCGAACCTGATATTTTTGCACACATGTTATTATTATTTTAAATGGTATTGTAGATGTTTTGTCACACTTTTAGATTATTCAATGGAGTAATGTAGTCAAGTCTGACTATACTCCTTAATAAAAGAATTATAAAAAAAAAAAAACTTCTCTTCGGAAAAGACGTAGGTCTATACTTAAAGAACCGAATCAGTCACAGTCAGAAGTTGTGGCCACATTGTGTACAGGATTTCAAGGGCTGAATGAAATGAAAATTGAAATTGAAAATTTAAAAAGAAATTGTTGGAAGAAGAAATTAAATTTAAAAGTAACTGAATTTTACAACTTGAATGTGCAAAAAAGACTAAGAAATAAAAATAGAAGTATTAAATCAAATAAAAAGTATGTTATAACATATTACATTATTTTATTAAATTTTACAAGTTATAAAAATAATTTGTAATTTGTAATCTTCGAAGCCCATATGCATGCTGGCCTGTTATGCTCAAGGTCACATCAGTTATTTGCCCATTTGCAATAAGGTTTTCTATATTGGGCACAATATTTTCATTGAACATGTGTATTTTAAGTAATGAGGAGGAACCAGCCTCCCCTAATAAGACACAGCCCGCAATAATAACATTGATGGTATTTTTTATTCTAATTTTATACCAATGGCCAAGACTGGGAAACGTTGTTTTAAGACTCCATACTGTCTTTCCACCACATTCCTGGTTTTTATATGGGCCTCGTTGTATTTTTGCTGCCCTCTTGTTGTGGGATTTAAATATGGAGTCAACAGATGAGTCTGAAAATTATATTAATTTTAATTAACATTGCTGCTTCATTAGTCATTAACATTTAATACTTTACTTTACAGGTGGAAACTTCAACTTGAAGAATTTATTTGGCGTACCAAAAAGCGATTAGAAATAAGGAACCTTGTAATTTTTGAAAATAAAATATCCTATGAGCCATAAATAGGATTATTATTTATTTGTATAGATATTTATTATATTACTATGAAATTGTATTTTCAGCATTGACTATAACTACTTGCCTTCAATGGTAACCTGGAGTTGCCAGACAACGTAACGTTGCTGATGACGAACGCATTTTGGAAGCTTTTGATGAAGATCCCACAACAAGTATCCGCACTGTAGCTGCAACACTAAATCTAAGCCCATGGAAAGTGTGGTCTGTTCTTCGCGCTAATGGAAAGTATCCTTTTCATTACACTCCCGTGCAAGGTCTAGAAGAAAACGATTATCAAAGACGCGTCCAGTTTTGCCGTCTCTTGTTACACATGGATGTTGACAACCGCGACTTCTTAAAAAGTATCCTGTGGACGGATGAATCAAAGTTTTCAAGGGAAGGCATTGTAAACTTTCATAAATTGCATCATTGGGCCCCAAAGAGTGAAAACCCTAAAAAGAAAAGAGCGGTGACACATCAAAGGAAGTTTTCGGTTAACGTTTGGGCAGGACTAATTGGCAATACACTTATTGGTCCACATTATCTACAAGACAATTTGAATGGCAATAATTATTTAGATTTTTTAATAAATGATTTGCCCGAACTCATGGATGGAGTTCCAAATGTTCAGAATCAAGAACCCATTGTTTTTAACAAGATGGCTGCCCAGCGCACTGGACATTAGCAGTCCGGGAACACCTTGACAATTAATTTCCCAACGCTTGGATTGGCAGAAAGGGTCCCATTCCATGGCCTGCAAGGTCGCCGGAATTAACACCGCTTGATTTTTATGTCTGGGGTCGTGCTAAAGCTCTAGTGTATACGGAAACCATTGAAACAAGAGAGCAAGTATGCATTTTATATCGTCCAGATATACATCGTTAAAATAGAGCTCCACATAAAAAATTCAAAAAAGTGGTAAAAAGTAATTCTATCGGTCTGAAAATTTAGTGAAGTGAAGTTAAGTGTCCAAATCACCAGGATTTATGTGGGCAGACCAATCCAGCACCAGGGGTAGAAGTTATTAACTCCAGACTTCAGCACAGGATAGCTCCGCACAGGTTAGAAATCTTATAATAACACTATCACCATCAGTTGGGGGACAAAATTCCACGTCCGGAGACACCTCCAACATAAAAATATGTCAGAGATCCAGGAAGTTATTAAGATCTATACACTTCCGAAACCACGTTGCTACCACCACGTGCTGTTAAGAGGTTATTACGTTGCGGGACGCACTGAATTAGCAGTAGATTTTTTGTAGTTGAAAAATGACAGTACGGACACCGCCGTATAATTTTAAACTCTTCTAAAGTGAGGTACGGGCATTACAGCGAAATTTCGTATAGAGGAACAAGGAAAACCGTTTTTACTGTCGTATCACATCAATCCCTCATACGTATAGAATCATTAGAACGCACAAATTCACACATTGAAAATATATGTGTTAGTGCGTTTTCTAAGAAGTCCTCGCACGCACACTACGGTAATGCCCGTAATCGGTCTATAAAGATTCTATGCGCCGGCTCGAGTAGTGTCACGCCACGCTCGGTTGAATAAAGTTGTGTTCGTCAACTTTCGCGCCATTTTTTGTTCACCATATTTATGGACTAACGTGAGTATTTTGACTGATATTTGTATTTACAATAGTTTGTTATACACTTAGGCTAGCAAACAAGGTTATGTAGACGGATAAATCTATTTTAAAGGCGCGTATTCGGATGTGTAAGTGAATGATCATTTGTTTTGTTTTAGATGGATTTAAATAAAGATTCGAAACGCATTAGTCGTCTTCTGGAAGAAGTTTCAACGCCGGAATCCAGCGACAATAATGAAGACCCGTACCACGACGATGGAGGAGAGTATGATTCTGACGACGATTATCGTCCATCTGCTGAATCAGATTCTTCCGACGATGAAATTGGCTTCAATGGAATCTCAGCGCGCCACCGCCGCCGTTATCATTCGTCGTCTAGTAGCGATAACAATGCCCCGGTAAGTCCGTCCCTGCAGTATCCAGCCCTTCAGTCAGAACAGCCTGTTGCCCAAGGAGCCAGTGATTTATTGCAGCCTACCGACATGGACCTCTCCTTTCAGTCTCCAGAGATGGAACAGCCTGGTGCACAACCTGCCAATGATAATTTTCACGATATGGATATTTTCGTTCCGTCTCCAGAGGCTACCGATTCAGAGCAGCTTCAAAATAATGAAGAGTGGTCGCAAACGACTATACCAATCACAGATTTCCACTTTGAGGAGTCCTCATCGGGACCAAGATTTGATGTAAATAGCATTCAAACGCCACTAGATATGTTCAAATTGGTTTTTCCGAAAAGCCTAATTGATCACATAGTTGAATGTACTAATAAATATGGTGAAAAACTAACTGGTCAAGGTGGGCCACGCACTAGGAACAGTCGTCACTATAAATTCCGACCTGTGGATAGGCAGGAAATATTATCTGTTGTCGGCATATGCCTTCTACAAGGGCAATTGAAATTCCCCCTTAGACGGAATTTTTTTTCTAATGATCCGCTGTACTACCATCCGTTTTTTCAACATGTAACATCTGGTAGAAGGTTTGAACAACAACAACAATCATAAGATGTCTGTGTGTAGCGGATAATCAAGCAAAGGGAGAACACAAAGTGTTTGATTTTATAAAAGCTTTGAATAATAACTTCCAGCTTATCTACGGTCCTTCGAAAGAATTATCCATAGATGAATCACTTATTCTATTTCGGGGTAGAATATTCTTTCGTCAATATATAAAGTCTAAGAAAGCGAGGTATGGTATCAAATTCTACGTCCTCACAACTGCGAGCGGTTATGTCCTTGATATGATTATGTACCGTGGTAAAGATGCATCTGCAGAGACAGGAAAGAAAACTCAAAATATCGTGCTGAAATTATTGGAACCATATGTGCTCAAAGGTCACCATGTTTTCATGGATAATTTTTATAATTCAGTGGAGTTGTCGCAAAAGTTACTTGATTTGCGGACACACTCTTGTGGGACATTGAGAAAAAACCGTAAAGGCAACCCAAGGGTACTAACAAGTCTAAAACTGAAAAAGGGAGATTATTACTGGTATCGCAAAGGCCAAATTTATGTTTCGATGTGGAGAGATAAAAGACCGGTTTATACAATTTCTACTCGGGATCACCCAAAGCTAGAACAAGTACCAAATCGACATGGTAAATTAGCAACTAAACCCGCCGAAGTAGCTGCTTACAACACTTTTATGGGGGAGTAGATAGGGTCGATCAGATGACTTCATATTACTCATCCCCCCGCAAAAGCATAAGATGGTACAAGAGGGTTATCTTTCACTGCCTCGATATAGCTGTCTGGAACGCATTTTATCTGTACAAGACTTATGTGAAAAAGAATCGAAAATATAAGTCTATTGAGTTCAGAGACCAATTGATAAAGGAAATGTGTCAGATTTCTGGTGATATAAAAGGTCCCGATGTGGTAAGAAAAGATAGTGTGTACAGCAGCCGAAGATTAAGGCAAAATGTTGTTGAAGAGTGTAGCGTCGCTGTGATGAAAGGTCACTGGCCAGTCGTGATGCTACCTCCAACCTCAGATGGCAACAAAAGAAACTTCAAATATTTAAATTGCAAATTGTGCACTAAGGTAAACAAGCGAAAGGAAACTAAATATATCTGCAAGGGATGTGTGAAAAGAACACCTTTGTGCCCTGAGTGTTTTGAAGATCTGCACATTTTGCATGGGCATATTCAGCAAGATGCAAATAATCGGGAAGACTAGATTTAAGGTCACTTTAATTGTTCTGATTACATGGCACTGATTAGAAGTTTCTTTTTTTTTCTTACTGTTTTTGAGTATTAGATATTAGATACTACATTATGTGATTCAATAAATGCTAAGTATTCTTTTAAATTTTGGTTTTATTTTGAAAACAACTTACATTCCTATAATACTGCAATAGCCGTAGCATCATATTTTGAGACCGTAAAATATTTATAAAATACGGTACGGCTATAGCCGATTACGGGAATAGCCGTAGTGTAATTTTAACATGTCATTTATGCATAATTAAATGACAGTACGGCTATAACCGGCATACGGCTATGAAAGTACTATCGTTATATTATTATTCTTTAGTATTGCTCTAGGTAAGTACGGATATAGGAGTGGTCGTAACTTGTATGGGCAATTTTACTGTCATATCGCATAATTTGAAAAAGTCATTACTGTCCCGCAACGTGTTAAGTACCAAAACTTAGGTTAAGTACTACACCTCAACACGAGGCGAGTGACGACACATACAAGCCAGCCCGATGTGAAGACTCCGAAGCCGCCCCCAGGACCCCGTCGACTGAAGATCTGACAACCTGAAGCTGAAGCTGACCGTCACCAGGTACCTCTCGAGGGAACGCCTGATCCACCACCTTCTACCCCCCACTGTTTGGGCTCATTAAAATCGGGACACCGAGACCTTCCCAAATACCCCAACAGACCCCTCATCTCTTGTCCCCCCCCCTTGACCCCATCTGACTCCCACTTGACCCCCCTCTCTCCCTCGGGACTACTTCACCCCCCGGGAAATATCTCCGAAAGTAAGCGACCTAGACCCATCGAGTTTGGGCTTGTTAGAATCGGGAAGAGCAGCTCCATCATTTGGCTCCAACCAATTTGCTAAATTTCGCGTCAACAACCAGCGGATAGGAGAAAACCCCACAAAATTTTCCACCAACACAAAACTAAATACAACATCAACAATTAACAATCAAGCAGGCCTGCATACTCAACAAACACCATCACAAACAACAATCAACATGTCTCAATCAAGCAAACAAACTTCAAAAACAAACCCAAAGGACAATAACAAACTCACAGAGTCCCAAACAGGATCGTTAATAAGAACACGATCGCTGAGAGAAAAGGTGCTCACAAAAGCATCCAGCACCTCCAAACAAACTGGCGCATCTACAACCACCAATCAAACAGCTGAACCAACCAACTCTAAGCAAACAGCCTCACCCGCCACTACATCCCAAACATCAGAACCACCACCACCAACCTCTCAACAATCACTTCAAAAAGTACTTGACTGGACACAGGAAGCTCAACAACCAGGTCCTACCTACTCAGAAGACGACGCCGCTTCAGTCATGTCCGCGCAGGAATCTGTGTGCTCGGACATCTAGCGAAGATCAGCTACCTTTGCTAAAGTCCTCCCAACGAATAACAGCTCAATACCCCCTCCAACTCCAACAAGAAGGTTGAAAATCATCCAAGCAAACCTCCAGAGGTCCAAGTTGGCAACGGCGGAATCACTCCAGGCGGCAGCGCACCAGGGCATCCACATCGCCTTGGTGCAAGAACCATACACTGGGAAGAGCGGAGTAATCAAGCAACACCAGGGCACAATTGTCATCCAATGCACCCTAAACCGCCAAAAACCCAACAAAGCAGCCATCATCATCTTTGGCAACCTGCTGGAAACAATCCACGATCCGCAACTGGTAACGGAAACGGAAGCAGCGGTCGTGGTACAAGCAGGAGGACTAAAGCTTGGACTGATATCGGTCTACTTCGAGGGGGATCAAGACATTGAGCAAAATTTGAGTCGAGTTAAACACCGAATAATAAGGATGTCAACAACAAACACCATAGTGGCAGGTGACGTAAATGCCTGGTGTCACTGGTGGGAAGCTCCAAAGAAGACCAAAGGGGCGCAACCTACAGTGCCTTCATTGACGAGATGGACCTACAAATCCTCAACACCGGAGACACACCAACCTTCGAAACCTACAGGAGAGGCAGGCTATATTCTAGCATCGTCGACGTAACGGCCTGTAGTTCAACGCTGTTAGGAAGGATAGAAGAGTGGTCAGTCAACAAACACCTGACGACTTCGGACCACAACGCCATCACCTTTACACTACGTGTTGAAGGAGCTCTCCAACCCTTAAAGCCCCAAATAACACGGGTGTACAACACCAGGAAGGCAAAATGGATGGACTTCAAACCACTCTTCACATCAACCCTGGCGGCAAATAACATCACTCCTGCTAGAATCAAGGAACTAACAACACCAACAGAATTAGAGTCCATAGTAGGATCCTACATTAACACCATTACGGAAACATGCGAACACACAATCCCAAGGATAGGATCCTACAAAGGCAAACCAACGCCCCCGTGGTGGACGCCGCCTCTAGGACAACTCAAACGAGAAGTTCTCAGGAAGAAGAGACGCATCCACAACGCGGCACTCGTCAGAAGGCAAAGCGTCATCAACGATTACCTAGAGGCAAAGCTTGCTTACACCCAGCAAGCAGTAGAGGCCCAAATACGAAGCTGGAAGGAGTTCTGCACGACCCAGGAAAAAGAGAGCATGTGGGACGGCATCTATAGGGTACTTAGGAAAACCGCCAGGAGACAAGAAGACACCCTCCTCCGGGACAACAGCGGGAATACTCTAAGCCCGCAAAACTCGGCGGACCTCCTGGCAGCAACCTTTTACCCAGAAGACACCTCAGACACCGACACCCCATATCACACTCAGATCCGAAAAATGGCGGAAGAGAGTCAACCGGGAAAACTGAAAGACGACGACCCTCCCTTCACACAAGGGGAGTTGGATTTAGTGCTTCAAACACTAAATCCAAAGAAAGCACCAGGCCTAGATGGCATAACTTCGAACATCGCCACCCAAGCCATCACCTGCGACAGGGAAGTATTCATGGCACTCGCAAACGCCTGCCTTAAGTTAGCATACTTCCCCAGAGCATGGAAAGCAGCCTATGTCGTCATCCTAAGAAAACCCGGTAAAGAAGACTATACTCACCCCAAATCGTACAGGCCCATTGGCCTGTCAGTCATCGGAAAGATAGTGGAGAAACTGATGATAGGGAGAATCCAATGGCACATATTCCCAACTCTGAACTCCAAGCAGTACGGCTTTATGCCCCAACGCGGCACAGAGGACGCCCTTTATAATCTGGTGAACCAAATGAGAGAGGAAATTCGCGCCAAGAAAATAGTACTCCTAGTCTCACTGGATATCGAGGGGGCGTTCGACAATGCATGGATGCCAGCCCTCAAACAACAACTGCACCAGAAAATGTGTCCCAAGAACCTCTACAACATGGTAGGCTCATACCTTGAAGACCGCAGCATCGTCGTAAACTACGCCAGAACAACAAGTGAAAAGAGAACCTCCAAAGGGTGGGTACAAGGCTCCATAGGAGGCCCCACCTTTTGGAACATCATCCTCGACTCCTTGTTACAAGACCTTACTGGCAACGGAATAAATTGTCAAGCTTTCGCCGACGACGTTGTTCTACTATTCTCCGAACACACGGTAACCGCCCTGGAGCAGACAGCAAACAAGACGTTGCAGACTGTAGTAGAATGGGGGAAGAATATTAAACTACACTTCGCAGCACACAAGACCAGTGCTATGGTCTTGACCAAGAAGCTGAAACATGAACCCGCTGCGATCTACATGTCTGACAACCGGATTAATCTTGTAGAAGAAATAAAGCTCCTGGGCCTAATCATCAAACGCCCACTAACCTTCACATCACACATCTACGCAACATGCAAGAAAGCAGCGAACATCTACAAGCAGCTTGCATGCGCAGCAAAGGTGACTTGGGACTTGACTGAACGGAGAAATAGTACGCACCATCTACACGGCGGTCATAGAGCCAATCATCATGTATGCCTCCAGTGTTTGGGCTCCAGCCACGGAACTAAACACTGTACAAGACATCCTCAACTCGACCCAAAGAGGGTTCGCCTTAAAAATCTGCAAAGGTTATAGGACAGTCTCATTAACATCAGCCTTGGCCCTTTCAGGCTTGCTACCGATTGATCTAAGGATCCAGGAAACAGCAAGCCTCTACAAGATCAAAAAGGGCATAAGTCTAGACTACCTCCCCCCAGGGAAACAGCTGGAGAAAAAGGTGAGCTACCTGCAGCAACCTCACCCTTCCGAACTCACAACAACCGAGTTCGACCTCCTAGAAGACATGGATCCCGAAACCATCGAATCTCACCACATTATCGGCCCTCAAATATATACAGACGGCAGCAAGATTGAGGGAAAGACCGGAGCTTACGTGGTGGGAAGGAGGTAAGGAAACAACATCAAAAACCTTTAGTCTAGACAATCATTGTTCTGTGTTTCAAGCAGAAATGTATGCGCTACACAGGGCAGTAGAAATGGCGAGCATCAGCAGCGAACCCATCTTGAACATCTTAAGCGACTCAAGATCATCGCTAGAGCTGCTGAAGAGCCCTCGACATACCACAGCCCTGTCACAACATATAAAACAGAACATAAACACGATAATAAAGCAAGGCAGAAAAGTAAGACTCTTCTGGCTCAGAGCTCACGCAGAAACCATCGGCAACGAGCGTGCAGATGAGCTCGTAAAACTCGCAGCACTAACACCAACACCAAGGCCGGACTACGACAAAGTCCCCCTGTCATTCGCTAAAAGGATGATCCGAGAGGAGAGCATCAAAAAATGGCAGGATAGATATGAGACCTCCAGCACCGGAAGCGTCACCAGGAAGTTCCTCCCCCAGGTCAACACCGCATACCGCATTGTGAGAGGGACTAAATTGACACCACTGCAGGTGCAAGCGCTAACAGGACATGGAGGAATAGCCGAATACCTACATCGGTTCAAACTCATATCTAGCCCAGGCTGCGAGTGTGACGACAACATGCCAGAGATGTCTCTACACAACACCTTAGACTGTCCTCGTTTTCTAACCCACCGCTACGATCTTGAAAACGAGCTAAACATCAAGCTGTCAGAGACCAACTTGCCAGCGCTGTTAGAAAACGTAGAAACAAGAGCGAAGACCCTCACTTATCTGGAAAAAATCTTTAAGACCGCAACCAACAGACACAGCACAGGAAACAACACCATCATCCCCCCGATTCAGGACCAATTTTCCACAGCAGCCATCCCACCCACCATCGACCAAGGACCACTCAAACCCACCAAACCCACCATCCACCACTCTTCAGAACTTGAACTCCTGGAGAGTGGAGAGCGAGGAGCTCCTGGTTTAAGAACCAGAAACGTGGTCCTGTTTATGAACACCAACTACGAACGGCTAGGGATAGGCTTCTGCAATGCAACTGGACACAAGAGAGTGGCAATATCACCAGGACTAGCCCTGATAATGAAAGGAAGCACCACCCGCACCACCATCAAACGAAAAAGGTATGAGGAGCTCAGTGAACTGGAAGTAGAGTCGTCTTGTACGTAACAAAAACAAGACGATTCTTCATCTAGACTGGAACGCCAACGAGTCCCCGTTCACTCGAGCAAGCTCCCTACTCCTGAAATTATCAGAGGCAAGTAAGGAAAATAACACCATACCGCGAATCATCAGCGTGGACGCAATGTCGGCCGACTTCGAAAAAGGTGAGATCATAGACTTCATCGGATGCATCAAGGCATCCGAGCAACATGAGGCCACAACACCTGGCACCCAGCCCTTCACCAACAACCTCGAGAGCCGGAAATGACGCCATAATAACAAGAAACACGACCACAGCGACCACTCGAAGAACCAAAGCAGACATGGGACAAGTCGCAGCGCCAAGCCTCAGACAGATAGTCACATCACGAGACCACATGGCTAACGCATTTCTCGAATACACTGCCATCTTGCGAGCTACCAAAGACACCAACATTACAAAGTGTAGCAACATCTTGAAGGCCTTCAAATACCAACAAGAAGGCCTGCTTAACATGTAAGACTCGAGGAAGCGGAAGCCACCATATATGACAATGACTTCTCTAAGGTCATAAAAGGGAAGAAGATGACGGAACACATGGCAGCATACAGCGCCAAAGCAGGAATCGTCCCCCTGGACAAATAAGAGACTAGGCGTTCAGGACACATAGTCTACCAAACCCCAGAGAACGACCCCATAGTTGTCACAACCCAGGACACGAAAATATGGCTCGAGGACGCCATACTCAAAAGAGCACAAAGGCTGTCCGAAAGCGATCCTCCGGAGAAATGGGAAGTGCCCAAGATCACATGGGTAAACGGAGTTCCAGGGTGCGGTAAGACCACATGGATCATAAATAACTTTAATATCACCAAAGACATAGTTATCACAACAACCAGGGAAGCGAAGAAAGACCTGGTAGAGCGAATCACCAGCCGTGCAGGAGCAGACACAGCAGCGAAAATACGCACGATGGCATCGACCCTAGTGAACGGGGTCAAAGATCAAGACCGAGAGCAGTGCAGTCGATTACTGATCGACGAGACACTCATGAACCACTTCGGCGTAATTTTGATGCTATCGCGTATCGTAGGAGCCAGCGAAATTCTACTTATCGGCGACGTGAACCAGCTCCCTTACATCGATCGGGACAATCTCTTCAAAATTACTTACTACCGTCCAAACTTCCTCACAAACATCACCCAAGAACTGCTCTGCACACACAGATGCCCAATGGACGTAGCCTACGCTCTCAACAACATCTACGGTGATAGATTCCCTGAAACTAGCATCATTCAGCGGTGCTTCGATCCCCAATTCCATACCAAACACTCTACCTAACCTTCACCCAGGTAGAAAAGGAAACCCTCATCAAAAATGGTTACGGTAATGGAGAAGGATCGAAAACCCTCACCATCCACGAGTCCCAGGGATTGACGTACGACACCGTGCTTCTCATCAAGTGTGCAAATAAAAGACAACAGATCCATGACAGTGTCTCCCATGCAGTGGTCGCAATGTCGCGTCACAGGAACACCCTCATCTACTACACCGATGATAGCGATGACGCGACAGGTAGATTCATAAAAAGGGCAAAAACATCTTCCACCAAAGCTATCCTGGATTACAACCTAAAAATGGCAATGCGCAGCAGAGATGACAAGATCATAGACCAGCTAGCCGCATTGCTCCAACAGAGTGCGAGTCCGGGATACATGCGAGCGACAAGCCCTCCAATGAAAGCTACTAAATAGAAAACACGGGTCAACCCTGAATCCACAACGTTGCGGCAAAACTAATACGAGAACCAAACCAAGAACACAACACAAGGACATGACGACTTCAAACACCCACAAAGGCACGAGGCCCAGCGTGACGGCGAAATCCACAACGGCACGACGCCCAACGTAAAGGCCCTCAGCCCAACAATAAACGGCCTTATGCCAGACTAGACAACATTCTTAAAACCAAAAATGGCCTTCAACCAATTCTAACATAATAACAACAATCAGATAAATGACCTTCTGCCAAATAACACCTTAAAGCAAATAAATGGCCATCAGCCAACTTTTACTAAAAATAAAAAAAAATTAGATAAATGGCCTTCAGCCAACCAAAACCAGGCCTTCAGCCGAATTAATAATAGTTGATTTAATAATATATTAATTGTTGATAAAGATGTGGCCTGCCAAACACAACTAAGTGCAGGCAATTCAACGATGTAAAGTAAACTTAAACAAAAAAAATTATCTAACAATTAAACATCCACTCAAACAAAGGCACGGACACAATGTCTGTGGAGTGAGAACATACAAAAAAAAAAAACAAGAGAGCAATTAATTGAAAAAATAGATAATGCATTTGTGATAATGAAACAAGAAATCAGGTTAAGCCATACCACAACGGAGGGGTGCGTGTCAGAAAACCTCCCCGTGGTGCACCCTGGGACCAGCAACAATGCTTTTCATTGACCAGCAACAATGCTTTTCATTGTTGCTGGTGGCTAATATTCTGACAACCGGTGCTACTAGTTGCGTTTGGCACCGGAGGCGGGAGGATGGACGTGAGTCCCATCCCCAAGCCGGAGGCCCTATCCTTGGGCCCGGCTCTCCCAGTACCGCTCTGTCTTAGAGTGGACATGGGAGAGCCCCTTTGACGGGTTCGGCGTGCACTGCCTTCACACCCTGCCGCTGAACAGACAACGGAGTCTCTTCTCGTCACTCTGACGATTCTTTCCCTCTCATTGTCCCCCTTTTTGGTTCTGCGTCCAAATTTGTTTCTTGTCCCCTTTTGTTTTTTGTTTTATTATCCCCCCCTTTCTTTTGACTTTTGTCCCCGTTGTCACCGTCTAGATCATATCGTAACCCCGTATTGTGCAGCGTCGTGGTCACGTCTCGCGGCTGCTGACGGGACCGAGGGTCTTGGCTTCACCGCCCGGACTGCGAGGGAGTGGCCCTCTATAAAAACCACCCCGATTCTCAAGTTGCTGCCGCACGGCGAGGAGAAGCATGGCTGATGGGTAGTTCAGTAACTAGTGCGGCCCCTTCAGGTTACCTGCCGTCCCCCTGAAGTATTAGGCTTGCGGGTTGACGTTTAGTTCTCCCATACTCGTGGGTTTCACTATGGATATATCACATAAATCAATTTTACAAAAGAAGATAGTAAGAGAGAGTAGGTCGCGCACGCCCAGTTCTGCGCGTTCCGAAGCGGTAATGCAGTCAGAGCTGGACAGTGACGTCGTAGAGCTAACTTCGGAGGCTACTCCGGAGAAGGCTACCCGCAAACGCTCACGGTCTGCGCAGCTCTCGGAGGAGTCGGAAGGCTCCAGTGAGGACGCGGTGTCGGCGGCGAAAGTGCCAACAGCCCGACGTGGACGCGGTCGTCCGCCCACCCACGGTAGGTACGTGGGTCTGGGACAGGCAAAGGCCGAACTTGCCGCCGCGTTAAGGAAGGCTGACGAAAAGGAGCGCACGTCCGAGGACAACCTAATTGCTGCGGCAGCCCGGCGAGTCGCTGCTGCAAGAAAGCAGCCGGCAGTGGAGCCAGAAGCCGAAGATCTGTCAGTGTCCCAGCTGCAGACCCGGCTAAGTGACGCCCTCGAGGCAATCCGTCTGGTCTCCAAGAAATCAAAGGGTCTGAAGGGCACGTGCCAAAAGACCCTTAAAGAGTCGATTGAGGCCATTCAGGACATTGCGAAGGTCGCCTTCAGCCGAACAGCCAACGAGGAGGTGCAGAAGCTGCTGGCTGAAAACGCTCGATTGGCTCGGGAAGTTGCCGAACTCAAGAGACGCCAAGAGGACATCGAGAAGCGGCAAGACCAGGACACCAGCAAAAAGGAATCGGACCTTGTGGCTCTCGTCCGACAGGAGCTCGGAGAGTTCCGAGCCAAACACTCCGTCATGGAGGGCCGGCTGCTGCGCCCTCCTTTAGCGGCAGATCGGAGAGAGCCTCTCCCGCCTTCTCCCCTGACGCCTGCGCCGCAAACATCCTATGCGGCCAAAGTAAGGGCCTCGGGGCCACCAGCAGCTATTCCAACGGCCGCCACAGGCGTTCCTGCCAATCAGAAGGGCAGGAAAAGACGGCAGGCTAAGGGCGCTGTAGCCCCCAAGGAGCGCCTTGCCCCTCCGGTGGAACGACCAACCGCCACCACACGTAAAGCCGACGACTGGGAGGTCGTCGGCAAGAAGAAGGAGGAGGCCAAAAAGAGGCAGAAGGCGACCACAAAGGCGAGGCAGGCGGCTAAAAAGGCGGCGAGGAAGCTCCAAGCCCCTCGCGCCACTGCAGTTGTCCTTACGCTGCAGCCGGCTGCCATCGAGCGAGGAACCACCTATGCGGAGCTCCTCAAGAAGGCGTGGACGGCGATCGACCCCGGCAAGTTAGGGATTATATATAATATTTTCCCGCTTAGATATTAACCGTGCATACCTCTGTGTCCCTATTGCACCACAAGATGTAGAAAAGACAGCTATTATAACACCTTTCGGTTTATTTGAATTTTTGAGAATGCCGTTTGGCTTGCGTAACGCGGCTCAAACTTTTCAAAGGTTTATAAATAACAATGTACTACAAAATTTGGAACAACATGTAGAGAACAACCAGGATAGTACGGAACCATTTTATTTTAGCTACCTTGATGACGTCATCATAGCCAGTGATACCCCTAAAAATCATAGGCGACATTTAGAATTAATTTTTGAAAGGTTTCATAATTTTGGTATCACTATAAACCTTAGTAAATGCATATTCGGAGCAATCGAAATCGAATTTTAGGATCGAAGGAGGATCGAAGGTTACACGGTCTCTGCAGAGGGTATTAAACCCCTGGAAGAGAAAGTTAAAGCTATAATTAATTACCCGAAACCAGACACTGTAGAACAGCTACGTCGTTTTTTAGGAATGATCAATTTTTATAGGACACACCTACCTAGGACTGTAGAATATCAAAAAGAATTAAATATATATTTACATAATGCCAAAAGAAAAGATAAAAGTAAAATAATTTGGAGAGACCTCAGATAATGCATTTTTAAAATGTAAAGAAAGTTTACAAAACAGTGTTATGTTATCGCATCCTTTTAGTGGCGTCCCACTAGCACTGATGACTGACGCATCAAATTCTTGCATGGGTGCAGTATTGCAACAAGAAATACATGGCCATTGGAAACCGCTAGGATATTATTCTAAACAATTATCGGAAACACAACAAAAATATTCTACCTATGACCGAGAACTTTTAGCTATTTATTCAGCGATGCAGATTAGCTATTTATTCATACGAAAGTATCGTAAAATGTTCGAAGGAAGAAAATTGGTTATCTATACAGATTATAAGCCTTTAATATTCGCTTTCTGAAGAAAAAGTTTAGAAAAGGAAACACCGCGTAGGACTCGACAGCTATCCTATATCAGCGATTTCACTAGGGATATAAGACATATTACAGGCGATAAGAACTTAGTAGCAGACGCCTTGTCACGAATAGAAACGATTGATTGTCCTACTGTTATTAATTACGAAGATTTAGCGAGAGAACAGAAACTAGATCGCGAGTTATGCGATAGAGTCAGCCAGGGAAAAGGTACTCTGCAATTTAGGGAAATATTTTACCAAACTGCCAAGTACCTATTATATGTAACATGTCAACGCAAGTGGCTCGACCCTATATAATTGAAAAGAATAGGAAGTAAGTTTTCGATAAATTACATAATTTAAGCCATCCTGGCATTAGAGCAACTAAAAAACTTATTAAAGATAGATATTATTGGCCTAAAATGAACTCTCAAATCGCTGAGTGAACTAAAATGTGTAACAGTTGTCAAAAAGCCAAGGTACAGCGACATAATACTTCTGAATTAGGACAATTCACGCCGAGTGCTCGTTTTGAACACATACATATAGATTTAGTAGGGCCTTTGCCAACCACGTCAGAAGGACATAGGTACTTACTAACCATAATAGATAGAGGTACAGGCTGGCCGGAGGCATATCCTTTACAAGAGATTACTTCGAGAAAAGTAGCGCAAGTAATTTTTGATAATTGGATCACTCGATTTGGATGTCCTAATAGAATTACTTCCGATCAAGGTAGACAGTTTGAAAGTGATCTATTTTTACAACTTACAAAATTGTTAGGTATAGACAAAATACGAACCACCCCCTACCACCCCCAAAGTAATGGGATGATAGAGAGATGGCACAGATCTTTAAAAGTAGCTTTAAGAGCAAGACTTAATAATTGTTTAAACTGGTTACAAGAATTACCTATAATATTATTGGGGTTACGCGCAGTTCCGCGAAACGATACGAACGTCCGGGCACGCCACGATCGTGGCGGTAAGTCCCGTGTTTGAGGAGTGGCTGGAGAGGCGGCATGGCGCCCTCACCTTCCGGCTGACACAGGTACTGACTGGCCACGGTTGTTTTGGCCAGTTCCTGTGTCGTATACGCCGGCAAGAGACGCCCGGTTGTCACCACTGCGGCGACTGCCGCGACGTTGTAGTGGACACGGCGCTGCACACTTTTCATACGCCTGGGCATCGCAGCGCCGTGAGCTGATCGCGGCAGTCGGATCGATTGCCCTCTCGCTCCCGGCCGTAGTTCAGTCTATGGTCCGGAGTGAGAGGTCGTGGAACGCCGTCGCCTCCTTTTGCGAAAAAGTAATCTCCATCAAGGAGGCGGCGGAGCGGGAGAGGGAGCGTTTGAACCCTCTCCCGAACCGCAGAGCCGGGCGCCGGAGGGCGCGCAAAGACCTCCAGCCACCCTGAGGTTTGACCTGGGGGTGGCGGGCTTTGTGGGCCTGCCCGCCATCCGTTCAGCACCAGGTCCGAGAGGCGGCGTGCGTGATCCCACGCGCGCCTCTGTGTCGAGTCTAGGGAATTTTTGAGCGTGAGTCCTTTGGGTAGGTCTCTTCGGGTAGTGGCCTGCCGTTTCACACGGCGGGCCGTAACCTCGGCGGGGTCGCAACCACATGCGAAAGCGATTCGCGCGGCCCCGTCGATAGTGGTTTTGTCGAGGAACACCGTGGTAGTTTTAGTCGGTATCCCGGGAGGTACTTTACTATTATTCCATCTTTCTTTTACCCCGGCGAGTCCGACATAATCCCTCCACCCGCCCCCGCGGAGGGATATGCGTCAATGCATTCCACCACGTAAAAAAAAAAAAACGATACGAACGTCAGCGCGGCAGAATTGACGTATGGTCTAAAGTTAAAACTTCCAGGCGATTTCTACGACAGCTCGTATTCAAAAATGAAATACGATAATGATTACGTAAATCATCTTAGGAATTTATTTAAGAACCTTCGACCTCGAAATGTCCAGCAGAGTCTCGTACTATTTTTGTACACCCTGACTTAGGTTGCAGTCACGTATTTATTAGAGATGAAGTAATGAGAGGAACACTTCAACCTCCTTATACGGGCCCATACAAGGTCATAAAAAGGGGAAGTAAAGTTGTAACCTTTAGAGTGGTTTCTTAGGAGATCAGTTGATCTAAAAGGATCAGGCCACGCCGTAGGGGCGTGGTGTCCCTAGATGAATTTAACGAAAGAGAATAATAAGAGAAGGTATGATAATTACACTTTTAATATATTTAGATTTACAAGTATAAGAAAAATAATCTTTACTACATAACAATAGACGGCGTGGTTCGTAAAAGGCTTGCTTCGTGTCCTTGTAGAAATCAGGACACTTAGCTGAAGGTGTGGAGCCGGGCCGGAAGAAGTCGGTCCAGGACGCGATCGGCTTATATATTACTACCACCGGGCAGGAGGGGAAGGGGGGCGCCAGCCACCACTCCGACTCGCGCGCAACCGTCATGGCACGCGCGGTCCGCGTGACAAAGTATATAAAATAGATATTTTTGGAAAACAGTCGCTAATCTCAATTGATAGGTTAAAGCCAGCTTATTTGTTAAACAACGAAATAGTACCCATGGAACAAAAATGTACAGACTCGAATTGTAATAAAACAAAAATAAACGCTCAAGACAGTCAACATGAGGTAAGCGATAAAAAGTCTATCACTTATACCACACGTAGTGGTCGCGCATCAAAAATGCCAGTAAGATTTTTATTATAATTCATAATAAACATTTATTTCTAACTAAATTCAATATAGAAAGGTAGATCAATCTTTAATTGTCATTTGTAAGAAACATTTATCAGTGAAAATACCTTAAACAAGTAAAATGGGCACCTCGTACAGTAAACAAGAAGATATTATTATTGCGCAAAACGGCGCGAATGGCGCGACTAACAAAAATACGGAGTTATTAAACGAGGAAAACGAGGAACCGAACTCTAAACGCCCCATAAAGGGTCGGCGGATTTGTACCCGTCAAACCCCGCTGACGCTATATGGGGGGTCAGCAAAAAATAAGATGGCCGCACTCGAATTTTTTTCGTTTTTTGTACTAAAAGGCCTGTATTCAAAGTGGTGTATTATATATCAACGGTCGCGTAACGAACTTCGTAAACGAACTAAAGGAGTACACAATGGCGTATGCTGGCCCACTTCAGGCGATCGCCATTGTGTACAGGGGGTAGTGGTATATAGTGGCGGACAATTGTCAATCGTGGCGCGCAATCGGGATCGTGGCGCGCAATCGGGATGTTGTCGGATTTTTGGACACACTTCAAAGGAATCGTGGCGTAGCGTGGCCTGTGGTGTTCACACAATCGCCCATTGTTTAGTTCGTCACCGACCTCAGACCGGTATAGTGCACTTTTTTGTTGCGTGCTAGTACTTGAATTTTTGATATCGTGGAGCAATGAAGAGATTTTCATGTTTATTGATTTATATCAATGTGAGCCCGCAATTTGGGACTCAAATAATGCACTGCACAAGGATAAGAACAAGGTATGTTTATACTGTTTTAGTGTTGACAGTAATTATCTATACTATCTATACTTCTATACTAATATTATAAAGAGAAATGATTTCATCGTTTGTTTGTTTGTTTGTATTTTTTGTGGGCCTCGATGGCGTAGTGGTTAGTGTAACCAACTGCCACGCCTGAGGTCGCGGGTTCGATCCCCGCACAAGTCAAACATTTGTGTGCATGAACATGGATGTTTGTATTGGTCTGGGTGTTTCTATGTATACTATGTATGTATTTACAAAAAAGAAGTATGTAATATGTATGTTTATCCATTGTCTAGTATCCATAGTACAAGCTTTGTTTAGTTTGGGCTAGATGTTGTTGTGTGTATGTGGTAGAATATTATTATTATTATTGAATAGGCTCCGAAACTAACGGACCGATTTGAAAAATTTTTTTTAGCATTAGAATCCTACATTATTCTTGATGAACATAGGCGATAGAAGAGCCTCGTTTGACCATATTTAGTTAATGTAGGTACGATGTTTTCAGGTCATTGATGCATGGAATGGCATTTCAGAATCCATGCAAGTTCCTGATTCGGAACTAAAAAAAAAGAAAAGACATCGATTTCAGCATTTCGGAT
Organism: Catocala nupta; assembly: GCA_963675205.1. Classification (NCBI taxonomy): domain Eukaryota; kingdom Metazoa; phylum Arthropoda; class Insecta; order Lepidoptera; family Erebidae; genus Catocala; species Catocala nupta. Next base: position 12,050,214 of record OY776094.1, read on the forward strand.
ACATTTTAAAAAGAAACAAGATTGGATCCGGTCTGGTATGGGAGAAAAAGAAATTTACAAGCCAATTTGGGTATTTTCCTTTAGTCGCATTTGGTCCAAAACGCGTCTAGTCCAATCCACCTAATTCGCGGTTAGTCCAATTCGAGGTTAGTCCAATTCGTGATTTGTCTAATTCGTGATTGATCCAATACGCGATTGGTCCAATACGCGATTGGTCCAATACGCTATTGGTCCAATTTGAGGTTTTATTAAATAAAACGAAGTTGTACCATACAATAATAATCAGTTTAATAATCAGTTTTTCAGACAAATCAAAAAACCAAAAATATATACTTAAGTAGATAAATGGTTAATTTTTTGGAATTAAATTATCGTAGCTTTGCTTATGCTTGCTATAATTTGAAATGTTTTCTCTTTGTATCTTATATCAATAACATAAAAGAGAAAGAACTATTGTTATATTATTATTTTAATCAAAGGTATGATGATGTATAAAGTCGCTTAATTAAATCATACATGATTTTCTTTTCATGATTGTCTTCCGCCGTGTACATAATCAATTTGCTGAAGGGAATCATAATGTTACTTATCAGAGCTTTGATTAAAATAATATTACGACCAGTAGGCTTATTTCTCTTTCTTACTTATGTCAATAAGGAGAGAGAGAAAGAACCATGGTTACACTATTATTTAATGAAACATACGATATTATTATATGACAATTGACTCTATATAAATCTGTTCATGGGTTCGATTCCCACACAGGACAGGCCAAAAATATTATTATTATTCTAAAAAAATCAACTTACAAAATGCTATAACTTTTTAACAACTTTTATATAATGATAGACGTAAGTAGATAAGTTTATTAAAAAAGGTGTTTATTGTTAAGGATCCATTTTCAAATTTGTTGAGTAATTTTTTATACTTATTATCAAAAAGAATGTCACGTTTTCGTCTCTTATCACTTGTACTTTGGAATAACGATTGTGTTATTCTAGCATCTTGATATTTGCTTTCCGACCGCAATTTGTATAAAAACAAAAACAAATTGGGTTTTTTGGGGATACGCCGATTCAGCCGTGAATGCCAACCCTCTAATGCATTTGTTGTTCTATGGCGCTGATGAGCGCAGCTTAGTATGGTAGGTCTTGGGTACCACTCTTTTTCAAAATATTTACGAAATTTGGACATTTCTTGAAAGTCTGGAGCTGTTGCTAATATATTTCGCCAAGCTTCCGGAATGTGACTAGCTGGAAACAATGGGATTATCGAGGTCTTTCTAGTTACATTTCGACCCTCCCTACTCTTATTCAGTTTAATTTTTTTTACTGCCTCCATATGGTGTCGTTAAAATGGTGGTAGCATCACTTGCGCTTGAGGGAAGACGATAGAAGCGGCATTCATTTGCGCCTTCTCATAGTCGCATTTAAAATATTTAATGTTGACTCCCAGTTTTTCCTTCAATACTGTGAAAACACGTTGGTAAGTTTTTTGGGTTTTATTGGCTAACAGGATATAAAAAATAGGTACAATGTGTGTCTTTGTTTTAGTTGAATTTAAGTCCAAATGTATCACATAAAGTTGGTAGAATGGTTTAGGTACTGATTTGAAGGTACCATCCGCAAAGTAACAATGGTGTTTCTTAACCATTTTTCTAGCTAGTCTTGTCCCAAATATAAAAAAATTGTGCAAAATGCTTCAGGTAATCTCAGGTTTTTAGTGCTGTTATAACACAACGAATCAGTTTCTGAATACTTCTTGCGAGCTCTGTATAATGAATCTCTTATACTCCTAAATTTTGGAACACTTGTGGGATCCAAACCCTCGATTTTCTGTTCATAAATTTGTTGTTTCCTTGTTTAATAACGTAATTAACTTCATTAATTCACTTGAAGCACTCTATCGTTTACACGTATGTCCTGTTTTAGACTTCCTTATAATTGTTTTCCTTGTTGCATCAATAGTGACAGAAGCACTACATATTTTTATTTTGCTGCGTCTCCACAACGAATTTCCAGTTTTATTGTTTATATTTAGGATATACCGATATCCATTATGAATAAGTGTATCACTGCCACGTTTATTTTTTGAAATTTCCAAAGTTTCACTTGTTTCGTCCATTTCAAAAAGCAGATTATTTATTTATAGTAACAATTTCGAAATCAATTAACTACACAAACGCGAACAAAAGCTAAAGTCAATGAACTAAACAAACGTCAAACGTAACAAACAACTTTTTCTTCTTCAACCTACCCTCAATACCTGCAATTATCCTATGCGTTTTGTTATTGCGATGAGCTCAATCATGCTTACAACCTAATGCTTGTAATTAAAAATATTTAAAAATAAGAACTAAAGACGAATTAAAAGAAATTATTAACAATTAATGGATGACGTATATGGTGGCCATCAATACAGGATGTTAAAAAGTACCATTTATATTTTTGGGTGAACATTTTACTTAACTACATAGTTAATTAAGTTTTTTTAACGTGTATATATATAAAATATTAGTTACAGATTCTGCGTATATACAACTGCAAATATGACCCTCAAGCTACCACCATAAAAAACAAAAATTGGACCAATCGCGTATTGGACCAATCGCGTATTGAATCAATCGCAAATTGGACAAAGCACGAATTGGACAAATCACGAATTGGACAAATCACGAATTGGACAAATCACGAATTGGACAAATCACGAATTGGACTAACCGCGAACTAGGTGGATTGGACTAGACGCGTTTTGGACCAAACGCGACTAAAGGACGAAGAAAACTACGCGAAATATTGGCGAGCCAAACAAGGGTTCACACCGATAACTGGCGGGCTGAGCGGGCTAAGCGGGCGGAGTGAACGGAGCGGACGGAGCGGGCGAAACGGACGGAGCGGGCGAAACGGGCGGAGCAGGCGGGTGGAGCGGGCGGGGGTGCGGATGGGAGACCAAGCGTTCTGTCCATTGTCACTCGCGCGCAGTTGCATAGTGCACGTCATTGTTGAAAGCGTCATGGAAGAATTTATCGCGAGTGTCCAACAATTTCCTTGTTTGTATAATGCAAAATGTAGGCAATACCATGACTCAGTGAAAAAGAAGCAGCATGGAAAAGAATCGTGCAGGAATTAAATGATCCAGATATTTCTGATAGTAAGTACTTTTAATTATTATTATTTAAATAATCACAAAATAAATCTCTTACACTAAAAGCTTCTCTAGAAGCCCGTAAGTTATTGCTGTTTATTCTTATAGATAATGTTACTTGTTGTTGTGTTATTAAATTATTAGTGTCCCTGGGTAACATTCCTTTACATAATAAATAATTATGTAGAACACACGTAGCCTTCACCATCTCATCCGCTGTATCCAATCTGCATGCAATACGGCGGCGATATATTCGCCATATTGTAGCTAAAATTCCGAATGCATCTTCCACAAAATTTCTTGCTCTGTTGTGGCGATAATTAAAGGTTCTTTTTTCTCAGCTATCTCGGCACGCAGTTTTCGAATACGGTCTTAGAAAATTTCTCAGTAAGGGAAACGCCTGATCTCCAATAAACACATACGGAAATTCATTATTGCCAAGTTGTAGAGGCTCGTCAGCAGGCAAATTCAACTCTCCAATAGATAATTTTTTGCCAAAGCTACTATTCGAAAAAATTCCTCCATCACTGAAACGTCCCATGGAACCAACATCAATAATGGAAAACTTTTTTTTTGCATCGACATCTGCGAGCATACTATAGAATAATAATTTTTGTAGTTTTAAAATTGTAAACCTGATTGAGGAGGGCATTGTAATTTAATATATTTGCCGTCAACGGCTCCAACGCAGTGTGGAAATTGCCATAAATTGTAAAAATCGTTTGCAATAGCCTTCCAATCTGCTTCATTCAAAACTCCCATATATATTGGCTGTAAAGCCTCCCAAATGGCTATACAAACATTTCTTATAATTTCCGAAACTGTTGACTTGCCAAATCTGTAATTATAGCTGATTGTTTTAAATGAGTCACCCGTTGCCAAATACCTGAAAAATAAAAATAAAAAATATTTTCAATTCAATTGATCTATTTTATCCAAGGACATTATCTTATATAAAAGAGATATAAAGTCCTTGATTTTATTTAACTGCCAAGTATTGTATAATCTTTATTTCATATTTTTTTACAGTTCCAACAGCAAAGAAACTATGGAAAAATCTAAGAGACAGCCACAGACACTCACTAAATAAAGCTAAGCATTTCTGCAGCAGTCAAGCAGCTAGTGTCGAAAACAAATGGAAGTATGCTCAATTAATGGAATTTCTTGTACCGCACATGAAAAATCGTCCAACTAGTGGAAACTACCATCAATCGACTGGTCAAACGAATACCGAGAGTAGTCCGAATAGCCTAACAAGTGAAAATCGATCCAGCATTGATGTAAATGCGGATTATGACTACACAATCTAGCAATGAAAATATGACCATTATGGTATCAGATTCAAATCAGAATATAAATGTTGAAGAAGGTGCTAATGTCATCAGGACTAAGAGAAAATCACAAGTGGATGATAACGATATACAATTACTAATAGATGATATTGATAAAAGCTACAAGGAACGCAGTGAAGAAAGGAATAAAAGAAGCCAGGCTGAACTTGAAAAAGAATAGGATAAACATCCTTTAAATTTATTTTTTGAGAGCATGTGCGAAGAAGCATCAAGAAACAAATATTCAATATAGTTGTACAAGCTGAAGATTCCTTTAAAAAATGCCAATTGCGAGATGAACATCATCCACACTATTCAGCGACATCGCATAGAAAATCCCTCAGTGAGGAAAACATACAACTTCATAGTTCACAAAACGCATCAGAAGAATACAAACCACGAAACATACAACCTCATACTTCACAAAACGCATTACAAGAATACATACCACGAAACATACAACCTCATACTTCACAAAACGCATCAGAAGAATACATACCACAAAACATACAACTCATACTTCACAAAACGCATTACAAGAATACATACCACAAAACATACAACCTCATACTTCACAAAACGCATCAGAAGAATACATTCCATAAACCATATTATTATAACCACATCAAATTGACGAAACACCCACAAATTGTTAATTCAAATTCACAATTTGTTATTGATTGATAATTTCATTCAGGATTGAAAGTTAGGATTGTTGATTTTATTTGTTTGCAAATCCTAAAAAATCTAAAACTGTTATTGATTGATAATTTTATTTAGTATTTAAAGTTAGAATTGTTGATTTTTTTGTTTCAAAATTATAAAAAAGTTATCGGCCGTGAATTATTAAGGCAAATGTGAAATTATACATATTTGGTTTTACAAGTTGGTTACGCTAAAAAAGTGTTGTTGATTGATTTTTTTTGATACATATCATATTGAACAAGCAGGGCAGATGTAAATCATGTTAATTGTTCAAAATGTGATATGGAAAATAAAATAAAGTATGTTTTCTAAACTGTTTTTGAAACTATGTAAATCCCAGCACATAAAAGTAATTACTTAGGTACTTTAAGCAGGTAGGATGATCATTCAATCGAATCATATTCACTGCTGACATAGAGCTCCTCCAAGAATTTCTTTTAAGATGTAAGACATCGCTTTATTAATGAGGTGTTAGATTTTAGTGGCATAGGTGCTTGTAACTCTGTGTTAGCACAACCGCTGTATAAAAAGGCAATGTTTTTATACAAAGTGGTTGATGTAGAAAAAATAATGTTGTAAGTACACATTGTAATATGCTCCAATGGAGCAACATAGTTGTTAATAACTAAGCTCGTTATTAAGATTTAAAAAAAAAGAATTTCTTCTATGGACAATCTCGATTTCAATAAAAATTAAATACCTACTAGAGGCGCTTGTCAGCTTCGTTCAGATGGGCAATAATTATTTTCGTAATACGCAGTGTATCTAAATAAAAATAAAGTATGGATTCTTACCTTAAGCACACTGCCAGTTTCTCCGATGGGGTAATAGCTTTCCGGTAATTAGTATCCATTTTGGTAAGTTTGTCAGATATCATACTTAATATTTCTTGAAATTGTTCTCTAGTGACTACAATAATTTGAAAAATCTTCGTCATCCAACTCCAGAAAAAAAGTATGCAATTCTCCAGATAGTTGCCTGAATTGAATATGTCCTACGTAACCAAAATCTATGCTTTCTCTTCTTCTTTCGAAGAGAATTTAACAGTAATATTTTTTTTTAACATTTGTAGTTAAATCATCATCAGAGCTTTCGTCGATATGTAACATATTCGCGAAAGTATTTATCGTTGCCGTAGCGCCACGGTGATCGATTTGTATATAAATTATATAGACACGCAACGTAAATACTACACTGCCATTCGAAAGACAAACGTCGACTAGTCCGAATACCCGAAACGGGGAGGACGGGCGAACGAACTGGGCGAGCTAAGCTAGCGAAGCAGGTGGGCGAGCGAAGCTAACGAAGATAACGAGACGGATATTTCGTTAGCTTCGCTCACGTCACTCGCATCGCTGACATAGCTTAGCTCGTTAGTTGGCGGTGTGAACCCAAGTATGAACAGAGGTGAAACGATGTCGTCCGCTTCGCGCGCTCCGTCCGTCAGTTGGCGGTGTGGCTTGCGCTTTAAAAGGAAAATATACATGCAAAAGCATAATATCAACAGATGAACAAAGTGAAACGAATAAATACATTTCAATATTTTTTATTAAGGTAGTAAGTAGGTATTACTCGTTTTTATGACCACTAATTATAAACGAATTAAATTAAACATAATTTATTCATTCATATTACTACTGATTCGACTTTGGTGGATGTAATTCATAAAAGGACAATGCCCATTAAAGTATGGACCACGGTACTATGTTGCCTTAATTCCAAAGTTGTTTTAAATAGTGTATGAAACAACTATTTATTATTATATTTAGTATTAGATGAATCTAAACAGGAGTTTCACAGTTTTTCGAGAAAACATAACATAACCATAAACTTAAAAATATTTATTTCTAGTTGTGGTATTTCTTGCTGGTTTTAATTATTTTAAGTTGAAATAAGTAAAGAGTGAATAAACTATCCTTTATGTATCGGGCACGCCACGATCGTGGCGGTAAGTCCCGTTTTTGAGGAGTGGCTGGAGAGGCGGCATGGCGCCCTCACCTTCCGGCTGACACAGGTTCTAACTGGCCACGGTTGTTTTGGCCAGTTCCTGTGTCGTATACGCCGGCAAGAGGTGCCCGGTTGTCACCACTGCGGTGACTGCCGCGACGTTGTTGAGGACACGGCGCTGCACACTTTGGCGGTTTGCCCCGCCTGGGCATCGCAGCGCCGTGATTTGATCGCGGCAGTCGGATCGGTTGCCCTCTCGCTCCCAGCCGTAGTTCAGTCTATGGTCCGGAGTGAGAGGTCGTGGAACGCCGTCGCCTCCTTCTGTGAGGAAGTAATTTCCATCAAGGAGGCGGCGGAGCGGGAGAGGGAGCGTTTAAACTCTCTCCCCAACCGCAGAGCCGGGCGCCGGAGGGTGCGAGACGACCTCCAGCCACCCTGAGGTTTGACCTGGGGGTGGCGGGCTTTGTGGGCCTGCCCGCCATCCGTTCAGCACCAGGTCCGAGAGGCGGCGTGCGTGTTCCCACGCGCGCCTCTGTGTCGTGTCCGTCTCCCCTTTAGGGGGGAGACAGTAGGGTATTTTTTTTATGAAGTGAGTCCTTTGGATAGGTCTCTTGTGTAGTGGCCTGCCGTTTCATACGGCGGGCCGTAACCTCGGCGGGGTCGCGACCGCATGCGAAAGCGATTCGCGCGGCCCCGTCGATAGTGGTTTTGTCGAGGAACACCGTGGTAGGTTTAGTCGGTATTCCGGGAGGTACATTATCTTTTTAACATCTTATTTTACCCCGGCGAGTCCGACATAATCCCTCCGCCCGCCCCCGCGGAGGGATATGCGTCATAGCATTCCCCCACGTAAAAAAAAAAATAAAAAAAAAAATCCTTTATGTATGTTGTAAGTGTCAATTTTAAACATTAATAAAGTATAAATTAAGATTTTATGGCATAAGTGAATAAAACACAAGTAATTATATGATACTATTTATTAGGTATTTTTCATTGATCATTTATTCCAGGAATATGTATATCTGCATTTAAGCCAGCATCAGCCAGAGTTGGGCGATTTAAGACACGCTGTTATTGTCTTTGCACTTCTCTCATTGCTGACCTCCAACAGGCAGCACATACACATTCTAGTCTGGAGACCTAAAAAGGCACACATAAATTGTATTTGTATTCATTATATTAATGAAATAGTTGTATTTCATGATATTATGGCTAAGCTAAATTTGACCATATCCTGTTGTAAAGCTTAATTTATTCTCCCAACGATATCATCAGTGGAAACTAAATTCAATAAAAATATAACAATAATCACACTAAGTACCAGGTACTTTACTTATGAATGCCGCTATGACACATATCTGACTGAGGATCTGATTGAGTAACAATAATCTTATTTTACTATAGAATGGCTGGCCTGCCAGAGGTGCGGTCACCTACCGGCACGTCAAGGGTCGAGGACCCGGGCAGCCTCATGCTGGAGGAGACAGAGTCTGGCCTGCAGGTAAACCTTTACTTAAAAATTTTATTTTTGTGGTTTTCCCACTACAATTTTCGGTACCTGTCTAAACATGATAGTTAGATATGACACGTATTATGTCGGCCTCGATGTGAGTGGTTAGTGTCACCGACTGCCACGCCTGAGGTCGCGGGTTTAATTCCCGCACAAGTCAAAGCAAAACAATAAAAATAAATAAACTGGAATTTTAAATCTATTCTAGGTATGGCCACCGCCCGTTACGCCGTCCGTCGTTACGATGTCTGATGTTCCGCTTCGTGAGCCGCCTCGGAAGCGCCCGCGCCGCTCCCTCGATTTCTCGGCCATCGAGGAACTGCTTGCCCGTCCGGATTCTGGCAGCGAATCTGAAGACACAGATTCGGACGGGGAAGCAGACTGGGCGAGCGGCGCAGGGCTTGCCAACATGCGTCTAGTTAGCGGCCAATTGCGTGAACACAGTGTTTCGCGACAAGCGGCAACTAGATGCATTGGCATATGCTCCGGAGTGGCGCACAGAAAACGAGGTGCTGACGGCGGATGGCGTGCACGGCGTGGCGAGCCAGGTATAAGACCAACTAGCAAACCTGGAGGCAGAGCAGCGACCGGAAGCAGCGGCAGGCGGGTCGAGCCCGGTGGGTTCAAATACATTTACTTGGTCGGCAGACTTTAGCACGTTTTCCGGCCAACGAGAAGTATATTTGAACACTCCGGGCTCGCAACCGACCCATTAGGTTTGTTTAAGGTGGTGTGGGACGAACAAATAATCGCTCATATAGTTAAGGAAACCAACGAGTATGCATGGCAAACAATCAGTAAATTATCTGAAACAGATGGTATCACTCCCAATCTTGAAGAGTTGGAGGATACCACTGTGGAGGAAATTTACAGATTGTTTGCTCTCCTTAACTATATCAGCATTGATTATAGGGCATGGTTTGATGAATATTGGACCACAGGGGATTTGGGCATGCCACAATTCCGTGAAATTATGACCAGAAATCGTTTTTGCCTCTTGATGCGCTTTTTACACTTCGTCAATAATGACACCCTCCACGGGAGATCTTACGATCGTAAGATCTCTAAAATAGCGCCGGTTGTGGAGCACTGTAACCGCAAGTTTTGTAGCATGTATACTCCTCAGCAGTCGCTGAGCTTGGACGAATCGTTGCTGCTCTGGAAGGGTCGCCTTCCCTGGGTAATAATAATAATACATTCATTGTGGTGATATCACTATGATAGCGTGGAAAACTATTAAATTCAGCAGCCATGGTCACGGGGAGTGACCATGGCTGCTGCTGAAAGTGTAAACCAAAAATAAATAGATTTAATAGTTTAAATCATTTTATTAGTTTATAAATTAGTAAAATAAAATCAATAGTAAGAGTAGTGTAATATTTTCAAAATTTTGTAAACAGTGATAAATAAACAACGCGATAAAATCCGTATATAGTAGTTTAATTTCAATGAATAACATTCGCGTAAACTTATGCCCAAGGGAAATATTTCCACTTGCTAAGCTTTTTAAATGAAGAAGTAATACCCAATACTGGTGACAGAAATTTGACCAACCCTATGGTGTCTGATGATGAATCGACAGAGAATAATTCAGTGCAGTCTCCTGGTGCTTCATCTAGCAACACCGAGCCAACTCAATCAAGATAACGAAAGACTGCTAACGATATTAGGGCAGAGATTTTAGAAATTGAAGAAAAGAGGCTGCAACTCATAGAAAGGGACATGCACGCTAGTAGTGAACCTATTACCACAAAATCAGATGATTCCCATTTCTTGATGAGTTTGCTACCCCAATTAGGGGCTTTTACGCCAGTGCAAAGATTTCGAGTACGTAATAGAATAAATATGGCATTTTTAAACGAATTTAATCATTCAGACCCAGCTTATTATGGCTATTCTACTTATAATTATGATCAACCTGGTACAAGTGAACAGTGATTATTTTTTCAGTTAGAAGCGGCTTAATTGTGATAATAAATAATTTTGATTATAACAATTTGTTTTATTCTCTTTATTTAGTTAATTACAATTTAATTTCAGTTTATTTTTAATATCAAATATACAAATACCTACTTACATAATCAAATCATCAAAACAATGACGTCAACTTACTTTTTCACTCGGACTGATTATTTCTTTGTGAAAATTTATTTCAAATCTCAATAAATCTTGACCTATTTTCTTTAAAATATACTCAAAAGTGTCTATTATCATGCGAGTATATTGAAAAAGGAGAATGGGCGTTTTGGGCTATCGGCGGCCATTGATGAAGTTAGTGTCAAATGAAAGTACTGATACTTAAGAACAACTTTTGCTTTGAACGTTTTATTGTATTCCATTTAGTTTAGCTAAGTAATTGCATATCACATAATAATAATTTATTATTTGTATGTACCTAATGCTATTGTGTGTACCCAATAAAACCAGTTTGATGAGTTCGACTACCTGCTCAAGCGAGCGACCAATCAGCGCCAAGCGATAACAAAGACATCGGACGGCTCGGCGCGTGCGTCGCTCTCTTTTTATTTGTGTGCCGCGCAGTCCTTCGATTACGCTTGCGTCGTTGAGTACTGTGCGATTTGTTTGTTTCTTGTGCGCTTCCCTTTGATCTGTTTTTTCTTCCTGGACTTTGTTTACTCCTAATCTGATAACTTGACATTCATTTTTGGACTTTGATTCTCTTTGTGAAGTGGACTTTGTTGAGTATGGCACAAAATCGTATTTTCCACCAATCTGTATTTTGTGCAATAGATCAGTGGTAAACAGAAGGAGGTTCGAGATAACTCACGCTCTTTTTGAGGAAAATGCCGCAATCGCTCAATATATTATTGAAGCTATTGCTCCACAGCCAGTAAGTTTTTATTTTAATTAAGTACTTACTAATAAGAAGTGATGTAGTAAAGAAGCGTTTTTCGAACCTTTAGGTTATGCATCACATCACATCATATGTGCTTAACGTAATAAGGTCATTTTTATTTTATTATGCGTTTAGATAATAATGTGTCATGCTAACAAATGTATATTTTATTAGTTTACTATCTTCATTCACAAGTCAATATCTTCATTCCAGATTCAATACAACGCCTTGGAATACGTTTGTAGACCATGCTGGCAGCAAGGTCAACGAGCTGTACAGCCTAATCCAAACCCTGCCCCTCATGATTGTGTACTGCAGATTGAAGAATATTCTCGAGTGCCTAATACCGCAGTGAGATGCATGTTTGATAGATGTACAAGAACTACAAGTCATCGCATTCCAGAAAATATTCGGGTATCACTTTTGGTGGATTCCAACTTGGACATACCAGCAGAAGCCAGAATATGTGAAACACATTTATTATCCAATGACTGGGACGAGATTATCGATAGTCCAAATCTACTGCACGACTTCAATAGTACTCATTTCGTAGAGATGATGGGTCTTATGAAAGCAGCTGTGTCAAGAAGTGCTATTCTAAACTTTGAAAACATTGAAAACATGGAGACGAATGAAATACATGTTCGGCTGGGTCTCAGTCGAGAACAATTCTCTGAGATCTTAGTACAGACGCCTACTTTGTCAGGTTCGAACTCAAAAACCGCTCTAGCCATTTATTTGATAAAGTTGCGTAGTGGCGAAAGCAATGAAAGGCTAGCAATGCTTTTTCAAATGAGCAGAAGAACTCTAGAGAGACACTTAAAAAGAGCAAGAGATTGTTTATCGGCCGACTTCGTGCCTAGACACCTAGGTTTTGATCACATAGACAGAAGACAGGTGATTGAACGTAACTTGTACGTGCCAAACGCCTTGTTTGGAAACCCAAACTCACCAATCGAAAATAGAAAAGCAATTTTAATAATGGACGGAGCATACATCTATATCCAAAAAAGCTCCAATCACTCGTTCCAAAGAGAAACATATAGTTTACATAAGTTTTCAAACCTTTTAAAACCATTTTTAATTGTGAGCTGTGATGGTTATATATAAGATGTCTGTGGGCCATACGCGGCTACCGACTCCGATGCCTCAATCGTACAAAAAATGGTGTATGATGAGGAAGGTACATTCCATTGGTACTTTCGATCTGGTGATATTTTTATTTTAGATCGTGGGTTTAGAGACGTGTTGCCCGATTTAGCAAGTTTCAATTACTCTGCTTATATGCCCGAAACTGAAAACCGCGGTGCTGATCAGCTCACCACCGAACAAGCGAATAGATCTAGATTGGTCACCATATGCCGCTGGGTGGTAGAAGTAAGAAATGGCAGATTCAAGCGGGATTTTAAGTTGTTCCGGCAGGATTATTTTAATCGGGCTTTAAACCATATGTTTGAGGACTTCAAAATAGCAGCATCATTGATTAATGCTTTCCAGGAGCCCATCCGGGACAGTGTGCATGCAGCCACATTTGTGGATATCATAAATGACCGCTTGAATCGACCAAATCTCCGTCTCTTCTTGTCATATATAGAATTTCGTGCTTTCTTTTTTTTACACTACACATTAGGTATGTCATCAATTAAGAAACTACTTCTTTCTAGATACTGTAAACGTTTAATTTTTGCAAGTGACATTTTAATATATAAATATGATATGCACAGCACTATACGCGTGCGAACGCAGGCGCTCTCCAACATGACTAAGGACAGCATTCCGCTTATTCACATGCTCCGCAATCCGCATGCGCGATGCGCCGTGACTCAGGACTCAGCCTTAAGGATCAACTTATCTAGTTTTGTTTTAACAGTTTTATTATTATATTTTAGACTCAAATGGGTGGAAGGTGAAGAATACAGGAATAGAAAAGGGATCTTTTCAATTAATGTTCAAGGAGTATGTGATGCCAATTTGCCTTTATTCCCATCTGCCACCTTAGTGCTTGCTACTGGCGTTGGCACTAATAAGTGATGTTTACCACCCCGGTGGTCAATGGTACCTATTTAGTTTCATCTGTCCCCTTCGTTATAGTACAGGGGTTTATTCGCATTTCGTATTGGACATTATCATTGGAAATTGAAGTAAAACATCGCTGGATATCATGTTTCATAAGCAACGAAAATATATATTTATTTTAATTACTCATTCTAATTCATAAATAAAATGAACGAATTTATAATTATTATTGACTTTCATACATTAAAAAATATAAATGAAAAATTAATGAAAAGAAATGATTCCCTCATGGCTCCTTGCAACCATTCATCTACAAAACAAGTAAAAAATACTAAAAATATTAAAGGAAAGCAGAAACAAGGTAAACAATCACAATCAAGTGAGATGTTGACTAAGAATACTAATGAAAGTGAAACAACCATAACAGAATATCCCGTGAAGAAACAAGAAAGCAAATTAGATAAGAAAAAAACAACACAGAGAAGAGAAAATTATGTATACTCAATGGCTGTAACTACAGGGGTTCACTGAATATAATAGAGCACACTTTTGGAGAAAGGTTTGACTTCTGCCATTTCATGAAGCGCAATAGTAGCCTAAAAGAACTAATGTCAAATATCAAGAACAAGATAAATAATTTTGATGATGAAGATTATTGTCTAATTATGATTGGTGAAAGTGACTTTAGGAAGAATGTGGATCCGATTGAATTGATTGACTTTATTAGAGAAACTCTATTAGAAATAACTAAAACAATTAAAACAAATGTTATTTTATGTACTCCTACTTACGTATTAGGAGCCCCTATATTTAATTACCGAGTAGAGATGTTTAAAAATTTACTTTATAGGGACATAGAACACTATAAATACGCATACTTTTTTGATACTAACTATGATTTAACGTACGATATGTTATCAAATAAAACGGGTCAAATTAACAGATCAGGTGTAAAATGTATATTTGGAAGTATCTTTAACCGTATACTCATTGACTTAGAAACTGATTTTAACCTACCAACAGCTTTATTACTGAGGGATAATAACAAACAAACTAGCTTTTTTCGACCCATCTAGTAGAAATTCTAACTTTAATGATAATAAGCAACAATTTGTCTTATTTCACCAGAATATAGCAGGCATATTAAACAAAATAGAGCTCTTTGAAATAGTGTTGACCGAGTTAAATAAGCAGATTGGAAATATAGACTTTATTTGCTTTAGCGAAACATTTTTAAAGTCTGGCCATGAAAGCAATTTACATTTAGAAAATTATAATTTAGCTTCCAATTTCTCAAGAAAAAATAAGAAACGAGGTGGAACATGCATACTAATAAAAAAAGGTATATATTTCACTCTATTGCAGGTAATTAAGGATTTTGCGACAACCTATTGTTTTGAATGTTGCGGTATAGAAGTGCCGTGCTATAATCTATTAGTGATTTGTATTTACAGGACACCAGATGCCGACGTCTTTATTTTTCTAAAAAAGCTAGAACATTTATTATTTAAATTGACATTTAATAGTAAAAAACATATTGTCATATGTGGAGATTGGAACATAGATATTCTCAAAGAAAATGTACAGAAAAAGGAGTTAAAGTCAATCCTCAGGAACTTTAATTTGCTAGCTCACATAAACTTACCAACAAGAAAAAAATCATGTATTGACCAAATAGCCAGTAATATCTCAATCAATAACATAAACACTAATATTCATAATCTTGCTCTTTCGGACCACGATACAGGTCAATCATTCATTTTCAGCCTTCCAAAAAAGAAAAATAAGGTGAAATCGATAAAATTCTGGTATGAAACTGTGCGAGATTTCAATGAAAATAATATAAATAAATTCATAGAATGCATATCCGCTGTAAGCTTTGATGATGTATATAGCGAAACATGCTGCGATAAGTCGTTTAACATATTTCATGACCTTTTTACTCTATTCTATCATTTGTGTTTTCCGCTAATACGTGTTAAGAAAGGTAATAAACCAGTCAAAAATAAATGGATAAGTAAGGGATTAAAATTATCATGCATCAAAAAACGAATATTATACTATAAATATGAACATGATGCTGTTAGTAAAAAATATCATAAAACAAATTATTTAAATTACACTAAAATATTAAAAAAATGCATAATAAAGTCTCAAAAAATAAATAATGATAAGTATATTTGTAACTCTAAAAATAAATGTAAAGCGACATGGTCGATTATAAAAAATAATTTTGATAATTCTATTGATAAAAATGACATTGAAAAATTAATATATCAAGATAGAATAATTATTAACCCTAATGACATTTGTAACCTCATTAACAACTATTTTATTGAACTTACCCATAAAGATAAATTTGATGAAACAAGTAATGACATGAATAACATTAAGATTACCGGCCAAAAAGATAGCTTGTTTCTAAACCCAGTAATTGACACTGATATAATGAAAATCATTAAATCTTTAAATGATACACATGCTACGGGTTATGACGAAATCACCACAAGAATAATTAAATTATGTGCTAAACATATAGCAATTCCTTTGACCTACATAATTAATTTGTCATTGGAACAAGAGATATTTCCAACTAGATTAAAAATATCCGTTATTAAACCCCTATTTAAAAAAGGTGATCGTACACACATTGATAACTATAGGCCTATTACATTAATACCAATAATGGCAAAGATTTTTGAAAAGGTAATGCATGATAAAATTAGTCATTATGTTAATAAAAATAATATTCTTCTTGACAACCAATTTGGATTCAGAAAGGGTAGTTCCACTGCACTAGCCTGCTTTACTTTAGTTAAACAGGTTACAGAAGCACTTAATAATAAAATGACAACGTTATCAGTATTTCTGGATATGAGCAAAGCTTTTGACTTTGTCTCCCATAAACGATTACTTTTCAAACTTAAGAAATATGGAATTAGAGGTAAGGCTCATAACTGGTTTAAAAGCTATCTGTCAAATCGTCAGCAAAAAACGTTACTCTCAAAAATAGAAAATAACGCGAAAGTTACATATGAATCTGAACTTAAATTTTGTAGTTGTGGCGTGCCGCAGGGCAGCATTCTAGGGCCACTTTTATTCATTATTTATATTAATGATCTCTGCAGTAAACTAAAACATAAATGCACGTTGTTTGCTGATGATACCACTTTGACTATAAGATGTTTGAACAAAGATAATCTCGAGTTTGATGCTAATAGTGATTTGCAAAATGCGGTGCAATGGCTGGAAGAAAATAATCTGCATGTCAATTTGAATAAAACTAAATTAGTACAGTATCAAACTCAAAATTCAACATGTCATCCTATCACAATACAATATAATAATACTGTTTTGCAGCCAATACAATCTACTACTTATTTAGGTATAATTATTGACAATAAATTGAACTGGAAGGAACAGGTAGATAAAGTGTGTAGTAAAATAGATAAATTCGTATTCGCTCTTCACAAACTCAGACTCACGGCCAGTAAAGAAACAGTCCTCAACGCATATCATGGGTACGTCTCTTCAGTGTTGCGCTACGGACTGGTCATATGGGGGAACTCAGTAGATATAGACAGAGCGTTCAAAGCGCAAAAAAAATGCATTAGGGCCATGTGTGGTGCTGATTATTTGGATCATTGTAGGCCATTGTTTCAAAAATTAAAGATACTTCCACTACCATGTCTCTATATTTTTGAAATGTGCATGTTTGTTAAGAGGCATTCCCATTTATTTCCAATAAATGAATATATTTCCAAAAGAGTCCAAGATAAAAACCCAAACAAATTAGTAGCACCAAGCCAGAGACTACACTTATATGGTCGTAATGCCTACTGCATGGCAATAACAATTTTTAATAAACTGCCACCACAGATTAGACAGCTGCCTTCAAACAAATTCAGACGTGAAATATCTTCTTGGCTTTTGGATATGTGTTTTTACTAAAAGTTTTAAAGATTTTATAGAATATAAGTCATAAATAAATAATTGCTCTTAATAATAATAATAATATAATGTAATATCAAGAATTAATAACCACTATGCAAAATTAATTATACTTAATGTTATTTTAATATTCTAATTGTAAAATATTTCTACACCGGATACGGTAGTATATGTGAAACACTGTATAATATTTGTAATATCTGTAATACCATGTACTAAGAAAAAAACGATATTCTATTCTATTCTATTCTATTATTTTATACACAATTGGTAGAACATAACACCAATATTGTTAGAAAAAAAAAACAAGTTTAATAACCATACATGTTGTTAAAAATATATCTACAAAATCTTGATAAATATTTTTGTTTTGTCGTGCGCTCATCTATTAGCGTTAATAACGAAAGTACTTCGTGCATTGCAGTATTTTTCCATAGTTTACGCACTCACTTAAAACAGTAGCCGACAAGACACGGAACAATACATTGTTCTACGACTCCACCCCTTTGTGCGAGTGAGATCATAGGATTCATCCCTTTGCGCGAGAGAGAAAGCAGCGTATCCTACTTTCCTTGTACGTCACAATTTGCAATAGATAATCCGAGACTGCGTGGTGCGCGCGCGCAAATAAACCAATATGGCAGAACCACAAGCAAGTGGAAGTTCCCAAGAGTCTAATACGATTTTTATATTAATAAAAACAATGGTAAAGTGCTGTTACGTGCAGGACTGATGTCCTGACTAATATACTGATGTATATTATAAAAAAAACAGTACAAAACAACTGGTCTCGTGGTATGGGAGTGTTCAGGCAAAAGAAAAATAAGTGTCGCGGTATTTTAAGATTGAAAGTAAGCAGAAGTGTATTTTGTTACAGTTTAGGAAGCTTTTTAATCTAGTCTAGTATAACAACAACATTCTTTGTTTTGAATATTGAATAAACTCAACTCAGTAGGAACCGCTTTTCAAAAATTCTTTTACCGATAGAAAACTACATTATCAGCGAGTAACATAGGCTATATTGTGTATCCAAAAAATGCTCTGCGAAAAGCCAGCCACAGTCGAGCGCCAGCCTGCTATACTGCCTTATGTAAGGGGTGTCACTGACAAGATTGGCTACATCTTGAAGCGAGCTTCAATCAACACATACTTCAAGCCGCCAACGAAGATAAGTCAATTTTTACCATCCGTCAAGTGCCAATTACCTTTACAATATGCAGGGGTCTATAAAATAGATTGTGACTGCGGACTCTCATACATTGGTCAAACCAAGAGAAGCATAGGCACCCGCATTAAAGAATACATAGCTGACGTAAAACACAAACGCTCGTTGAAGTCTGCTGTGTGTGAACATGTACAACAGGGGACCAACCACTACCTGAGATTTGACAAACCACAGATTCTCGCTAAAGAACACCGATTCCTACCAAGGATGCTTCGCGAGGCTGTTGAAATCAAAAAACATCCAAATTTCAATAGAGAAGATGGTTGGAATGTACCACCAGCTTGTAGTCATCATCCAGTACTTCAAATAGTCAAACCCAAGAAGAAACAAACCACAGCTAGACTTCATGATACTTTGAGCTCATTCTGCGTAAATAGAAACACCAATAACTAAATTATGTTCGGGTACTTTGAAATAACTACACTGGAACATTGAGACAACTACCATCTTAGTCTCCCCGTGACCATGGCTGCTGAAAAGCAACCGAAACGTCGGGGAAAGTGTAAACTTAAAAACAAATAGATTTGATAGTTTTAATAATTTAATTAGCTTAAAATTAGTAAAGTTTAATAGTATAGTATAGTAGTGTAACAGTTAAATTATGTAATAGAGTGTTAAATAACCAACGCGATAAAATCCGTATATAGTAGTTTAACTGCAATATTATTCCAAAGAATAAAGGAGAAAATAACAGAGCCATACTTTCCCGCCGTGCCAACTATCTACAACAAGGCAATGGCAGAGATGAATAATTCTGACGTGAGTAATATTGTGCATCTTCTTCAATTCAATAATATCAAATCATCATTATATAGGCATAGAAATAAGACAGCAGAATTGCCAAAAATATCCTGTTGTGAAGCTGAAGAGGTGGAAATCCCAGCTAGATATCAAGAATTTTTGATGGCCGACTACAGACATGAAGGAGTACGTATTATTATATTCAGCTCCAAAAAATCCAGAGCATTAATTAAAAAGATCAAGGTCTTCTTCAGTGATGGTACTTTTAAAAGGTGTCCAACATGATTCAAAAGATTGTACGTAATTCACGGAGATTTGGGAAGTGATAGAGAAGCCACTAACATCATGCCGTTGATGTAGTGTCTTATGAATAAATTGACATATAAAGTCTACATCACTTTATTCAAATTAATAAAATCGCAGATTTCCGAGTGGGAACCATAGAAATTTAAGACAGACTTTGAAAACGCTGCAATCAAAGCTATAAAAACGTCCTTCCCAAATACAGCTATTTCTGGCTGTTATTATCATTATAATAAAAGTATTTGTAAAGCAAAAGAATTTGGACTGACTCAAACATGCGGAAAAATCAAGAGGTGAGAAATAGAACTTAGCGCAGTATTACCTTTATTGCCTCGTACTGAATTATTAAACGGATGGAAATATAATTATAACGCGTCACGATACTGAAGACCCTCAATTACTGAAATTCAGGACTTATTTGGAAAAACAATGGATAAAGTCTGATTCGTTAGAAATTTTGTCAGTGTACGGCCAACGCCACCGAACCAACAATTTTTTGGAAGGTTGGCACAACAAGCTAAACAAAACTGTGGGAAAAAAGAATCCAAATATTATGCATTTTTTAATATCATTGAAGAAGACGCTTCGTTAGTTAATGTTAAAGAAACTTTAATACAAAACAAAATATTTAAAAAAGGGATCAAAGATCTATATCCAATGACAACTTCATTCAGGACGCTCAATTAGCGTTATTGGATGAACAAATAACAGTAGGCCACTTTATGGAAATGGTGCGTACCTAATTAAAACTTTTCTTGTTTTTTTTTTTTTTACGTGGGGGATATGCTATGACGCATATCCCTCCGCGGGGGCGGGCGGGGGATTATGTCGGACTCGCCGGGGTAAAGAAAGATGTTGAAAATAGAATGTACCTCCCGGGATACCGACTAAACCTACCACGGTGTTCCTCGACACAACCACTATCGACGGGGCCGCGCGAATCGCTTTCGCATGCGGTCGCGACCCCGCCAAGGTTACGGCCCGCCGTATGAAACGGCAGGCCACTACATGAAAGACCTACCCAAAATAGGCACTACGTCATATAAAACACTACTGTCTCCCCTAGAGGGGAGACGGACTCGACACAGAGGCGCGCGTGGGAACACGCACGCCGCCTCTCGGACCTGGTGCTGAACGGATGGCGGGCAGGCCCACAAAGCCCGCCACCCCCAGGTCAAACCTCAGGGTGGCTGGAGGTCATCGCGCGCCCTCCGGCGCCCGGCTCTGCGGTTGGGGAGAGGGTTTAAACGCTCCCTCTCCCGCTCCGCCGCCTCCTTGATGGAAATTACTTCCTCACAAAAGGAGGCGACGGCGTTCCACGACCTCTCACTCCGGACCATAGACTGAACTACGGCCGGGAGCGAGAGGGCAATCGATCCGACTGCCGCGATTAGCTCACGGCGCTGCGATGCCCAGGCGTATGAAAAGTGTGCAGCGCCGTGTCCACTACAACGTCGCGGCAGTCGCCGCAGTGGTGACAACCGGGCGTCTCTTGCCGGCGTATACGACACAGGAACTGGCCAAAACAACCATGGCCGGTCAGAACCTGTGTCAGCCGGAAGGTGAGGGCGCCTTGCCGCCTCTCCAGCCACTCCTCAAATACGGGCCTTACCGCCACAATCGTGGCGTGCCCGGCACTGGGGTGCACAAGTCGTTCCTTCCAATTCGCCACTAGGACCTGGCGGAGTTCGGACCTTGCCGCCTCGACTGCGGGAAAAACAGGTCCTTCGCCCCGAGCTAGCGCCTCCTGGCGCCAACGATAGAGCGACGCCAGGAGCGCCGCTTCCAGGTCCCATGGCATCGATCCGGCGAGGAGGCTCGCAGCCTCGAACGAGATCGTGCGGTACCCTCTAATCAACCTGACGGCCATGGCGCGCTGTCGAGCACGAAATTAAACATTTTCTTGAATTAAGTAATGTGATTACATTAATTTACAACTGTGATTTGAATTATTATTACTATTTTTTGTAACTAATGGGTAAATTATTCTAATTTAACTTATATTGTGATAAAACTTGCTAGGTAATTAAAAAAAAGCTTTTTCTTAAACAATCTTAGTTAGGTTTTCATGTTACGTGCCATGAAAACCAAATGCTTACTTGTATTTTATTTGTATAAAATCTAGTCGATTGTTGTTAATTATACTGTGATTAAAACTGTGATTGTAGTAATTGAAAATTATTAAAATATTAAGTAGATTTTATCTGTATCATAAGTTTTTGCTGATTATTCTATTTTGTGAAAATATTTTACATCCATCACTAAAGAAATAGAGAATCAAAAATGTTCTTTAAATTATTTATTTATACAAAACTAGCTGTTGCCCGCGGCTCCGCCCGCCCTAAATATTATTTAAACTTTTCCATTTTTGTAACATTTTTGATTGCTGCTCCGCTCCTATTAGTCGTAGAATGATGTAAATTGTTTTTATATTTATAAAAGAGTTCCAAAATATTTGCCATTATTAAATTTTATTGTTGATATCCAGCGATGTTTTGTTTCAATTTCGAATGATAATGTCCAATACAAAATTTGAATAAACCCCTGTACTATAACGAAGGGGGCAGATGAAACTAAACAGGTACCATTGACCACCGGGGTGGTAAACACCACTTATTAGTGCCAACCACCACCCCAGTGGCAAGCTCGAAGGTGGCAGATGAGAATAAAGGCCAATTTGGTGTTTATCACGTTTGCTGCGGCATCGGGCTAAATAGATCCGATGGTGTTCTTTCCCGCGGTGCGGCACTAAAATTGCTGTACTATACGCTGGTGCGGGACAGATATCTTTGGAGTTAGTATGAATAAAAGAGAGACAGCTAGCGTTTTGAAACGACGTTTTTAAATATTAACCATCTACGTAATAAAAACGTATCGGATCTTATCAACCCCCTTCCGACCAGAGCAAAAACTTTTTCATCTAGTGCGTTTATCGGATCTAAAGGACCCGATGCCCGATGACCCGATAGCCGCACTAGATAACTTGCCAGTTGATCTAGTGCAGCCCATGTGTCTAGGTGAATATTATTGATATAAGTGATTATAAACACACGTGAGAAAGAATTGACTTTGATTAGTTTTATTATCATGAAGCGATCAAGAAAACAGTTGTTTAAGTGTGAAGATAGTGATAGTGAAATTGAAGCAAAAACCAAAGATAATGAGATTATCCCCGAACGAAAATTTGAAATAGATAAGCGAAACGTATCTAATAATATTTACAATAGTCCGTCGACTGGCCAGATATTACAAGTACTACAAAATGCAGCCATTCCATCAACGAGCAACACGAGTAATCCAACAGTGCAAATATTAGAAAATAGAGTTATTAAGCCAGCCAGATCTATTATCAATACTCAAGTGACTAATTGCCTTTCTCTTATATCCAGTGATGATGACACGGACATTTTTTTAACCCTGAAGAGTCGAAAGAAACTGAAGCTGACATATACTGACACCTTAATAAAAGAAAATAAAATTTCAATGCCGCCTCCATTAAAGGATGATACTCTTCACATTTTTTCTACTCCGAAAAGCTGTAAAAAATTGAAATCACGCAAAATCGAGATTTCAAGTCCTAAATTAATGAAACAGGAGCAACACAGTACCGATGATGGTGTTCAGAAGGCAGAAAATAATATTTCCTCTGCCTTAATAAGTAGGTGTGAGTCCTTGAGCGACATTTCGACGTCTAACATGATATCCCTCAACTCATCGTTTGATGAAGAACAGCTATTCAATTTATTAAGCTCACCGGCCCAAAAAGGAAAAAAGACAAACTTGACTAAAACTGTAGCATCTGATGTCAGTAATAACAGTTTGGCACAATCTTCAACCTCAAGAATACTTTCTCCTACAGTAATATCCCATAAACCAGAAGACTTATCTCAAATTTTACATCCTGATAGTGATTCTAATGAAAGTACTAAAACTACTAGTAGTGATTCCTTGGTTTCATCATCTGAAGGGGACTCCGAAGATTCATGCCCTGTCCCATCTCAAACTTTAAATAACGAAAATGGCGAATGGCAAGGTATTACCGACAGTCCTATCAGTTTTGAAGAATTTCAGGGTACGGCACAAATATCTATCCCGCCAAATATTCACAGCCCGCATGAATATTATAAATTATTCGTTACTGACGAAATTATTGACAAGTTAGTACGAGAAACAAATAATTACGCTAATCAATGTTTACAGTCTACAAATGTTACTGACAAGTCACGAGCAAATTTGTGGAAGCCAACTAATAGAGAGGAAATGCAAACGTTTTTTGCTATTTTGTTGGCAATGGGATTTGTAAAAGTGCCCCATATAAATGACTATTGGTCTAGAAATAAACTTTACAGAAATGAATATATATCTTCGCTGATGAGTAGAGACCGATTTTTACTTCTCTTAAAATACTGGCACTTTAGCGATAATAGTAATTCTGAAAATGATAAACTATATAAAATTCGAGACGTGTATAATATGCTATTGATTCAATTTAAAAAAATACTAAAGCCTGGTAAAGTACTTGTTATAGATGAAACAATGGTGCCGTGGCGAGGCAGGCTTCATTTTCGTCAATACATCAAAAACAAATCGCATAAATATGGTGTTAAATTATATAAAGCATGCACACCAGAAGGATACACTTTTAATATTATAATTTATACAGGCAAAGGTAATAGCGGACGGGAACTAAATCATAGTCAGAATGTTGTGATGAAACTTATAAAAGATTACGAAAATGAGGGTCGCATTGTTATAGCAGATAATTTTTATTCATCAGTTGGATTGTCAGAGGCTTTGATAGACCAGAAAACATTTTATTGCGGTACTTTGCGTTCTAATAGAAAGGGTTTACCAAAAACTATTATAAGTACTAAATTGAAGAAAGGTGAGATTATTGGTAAAATGAACAAGAGAGGAATCCGTGTACTGAAGTGGTTCGACAAACGCCCTGTACTAATGATGAGTACTTGTAAGAATCATGATACATCTATGAAAAGCACCGGAAAACAACGAAAAGGAACAAATGAAGATATTTTGAAGCCCGATTGTGTACTCACTTATAATAATTATAAAAAAGGGATCGATTATAGCGATCAGATGTCTTCATATTACTCCACATTAAAACGGGGCCTTAAATGGTATAGAAAATTGATGATGGAGCTGCTGTTTGGAACGGCAGTTATAAATGCTTTGATTGTATATAATATGAAAAATGAAAATAAACTTACAAAGAAAGAGTTCATTGAAAATATAATAGAGAAAATATCACAGACTTCATTAAAAAAACACAAGATGCTCCCGGAAACTGATCCACCATCTGCCAGTGCAGTACATAACTTTAAAATGGGTAATAAGAAAAGGAATTGTTCAGGATGCTATGATGTACTACGCCAAAAAATGAATAGCAAAGACGCCAATAACAAAGTTAAAAAGGTTAAAACCATGTGCGAAGCATGTAAAAAAACATATTGTCGTGAATGCTATAACAAATCTCATAAGTCCAATACTATGTAATCATTAAATTTAAATAAAAATTATTATTTAGTTTCGATATCGATATTTTATTGTAACCTACAACACTACTACCATATCAATAATTTAATTAATCAGTGCGGATAATGGGTCGAA
Source organism: Catocala nupta (assembly GCA_963675205.1). NCBI lineage: Eukaryota > Metazoa > Arthropoda > Insecta > Lepidoptera > Erebidae > Catocala > Catocala nupta. The sequence goes on from OY776094.1 coordinate 12,075,572, forward strand.
AAGATCCGATATATTATTTTTATATTTACAAAGAAACTATTTAGTGAATCTAACTGCGATTTAAGGTTTAACTTGGTTGATAATGTCACAATTTGTTGCCCTTAATATATATTAATAAATCGGCATACTTACAAAGAAAAGAACATTTAAACAAATACGGGTATATCGGAGCTTTTCGACCCTTTAACGCACTAGAAAAAAGTTATGCACCGGACCTAAAAGACCCCATGACGCACCTACTGAAAGTGATCGTAATCGAGTTACGCAGTGAGCGTGTTATGAATGTATTAGTTGGTGGCCAGGGTCAGCTCATGATTCTACTATATTCAATAACTCTATTCTCACAGGTAAGCCTTAATATGCTTAAAAGTATTGCGATTTTATGCAATACTGGATAAGATACACTGTACTACACTCGCGTGCAAGTAAATCGACTCAAGTCTCAAGTGCGCATAAAAAGTGATATAACTAAAAAAATACTTATTTTACCTCTATATAATGTTTTACATAATTAAAGCCTAGTAATTAGGCTTTCAAATGGTAGCATAATATCAGTAATTTAAATAAACACTTGTACTTAGAATGCAACTGAAAGCAACCTCCCGTAAACTGCTCTGCGCTCTATACACAACTTGCGCGACACAACCCCCTATAAAAACCCTCTGTAATCGTTTTTTCTTATCAGTCGCTCATTAGACGTTGACCTGAACACATCTCTGCAAATTAAAGCCGTCATTTGAAGAAAATTATGGATACAACACCTGAAGAAGCCGCTCAAGTCGTTGCCCTATTGCAAGAAGGGTTGAACCAGCGAGAAGTTGCTCGTCGTTTGAATATGAGTCAGTCCGCTGTCTCGAGAGTATACAGAAGGTTTCAAGAGACTGGTGCCTTCACTCGGAGGCTTAATACCAGCCGACGCCGGTGCACCTCGGAGCGTGACGACCGGTTTTTGGTCTCGACCTCTCTCCGAAATCGACACCTTACCGGCGTAGATGTGCAGCAGGAGCTACGTCAAGTTCGCGGGGTGACTGTCAGTCAGTGGACAGTTAGAAGAAGGTTGAAAGAAGCTAACCTTACTCCGAAAAGACCCGCTACAGGCCCGAAGTTGACCACAGCTCATCGTCAAGCACGCCTTCACTTTGCTCGAGAGCATTTGGATTGGAGCATAGAGCAATGGCAGTCAGTCCTGTTCACAGATGAGACGAGGATGTGTCTCCATGGCAGCGACAGGTGAGGTCGGGTATACCGTCGTCCCGGTGAACGGTTTTCACAGTGCTGCTTTGTGGAAAACGTTGCATATGGTGGCGGATCTTGCATGATGTGGGCCGGAATTTCCTTAGAAGGCAAAACGGAGCTTGTTTTCGTTCCTGGGGGAGGCCGGGGAGGAGGTCTGACCAGTGATCGTTACATTGAAAATGTTCTACTGGATCAAGTTGTCCCTTATCAAGGCTTTATTGGGGAAAATTTCATCTTGATGCATGACAATGCCCGATGTCACACTGCTCGGGCCACACGTGATTTCCTGAACGAAGTTGGAATTCACACTATGCATTGGCCAGCGCTCAGCCCCGATTTAAATCCCATTGAGCACATATGGGACGAGCTCAAAAGGAAAGTTAGAGCGAGGAATCCAGCTCCGACAAACATCAATGAGCTCAAGACTGCGTTGGTAGAAGAGTGGGGTCGAATACCACAATCATCCATTAAAAAGTTGATAAGGTCGATGAAGAATCGCATGAGAGCAGTGATCAGAGCTAGAGGAGGAAATACCAAATATTGACACGAATAAATTTTTTATCTTACGCACATTTTGTTTCATTTAAACACAATAACCCCATACTGTGAAATTGTATGAATTTTCAACATTTTTTACATTATCATTGGCATTAACCTTTTTTACTAAACTACTGAATCGATTTTCATGCAACTTACACCATTTTAAAGCTCAATTACTAGGCTTTAATTATGTAAAACATTATATAGAGGTATAATAAGGCATTTTTAAGTTATATCACTTTTTATGCGCACTTGAGGCTTGAGTCGATTTACTTGCACGCGAGTGTAGTATTTAAAAACGGTAATATTCTATTATATAACTCAAACGACAACCCAAGAAAACGTCCCCGTAGATAATGCAATTTTCAAACAAAGATGCACGTGGTGGCGGCAAGGTCTTTGTTTAGCCCTTCATAAAAACTGTTTTGTTTGGGATACAGGTCTGGTTTTTATGTTGTTTTAAAGCTTATTAGATACATGTGTGGTTTTTATGTTGTTTTAAAGCTTATCAGATACAGATTAACGAAATTAGGGGCAATGGGGACGTTTTCTTGAGATTTTTAACAATGTTTAAAAAACCATTGTACGAAACTCGGTTTTGTTCTAAAATATTCCTTATTTTTATGACACCGGTATTTTTTTGAATGTGAATAGTAAACCGTCGTTATTGTCTACACATTGCGTATTATTACTGTTTTTGTTTCAATACGATTAACCACCTGGTTTAAAAGTTACAAGGTTTTCTTAGTACAAGGTCCATAACTACTAAAGAAAAATATAAATAGGTATAAATCAAAGCTTTTTTTTTTTATTAGCCTAGCGATGAAATGATTTCTAGTTTCACTCATTTTCATATGTGCACTTTATGAAAACTCACACTGTATATTGTTATTTTCATATTGAATTTTCAAGTGTTTTGGTGTATGGAAAAAAGCCCTTTTCAGTGCTTTCATTGAAAATTCGTTTAGCTTTACAAACAACCCAAGCTGTTATTATTACCACCTCTGTTTTACATAACATATGCAGGCTGAATAATGTAACTGATGTAGAACCTGAGGTTGAGATACCTCATGAAGAACCGGAAGTCCAAGTTGAAGCAGTAGGTCATCAACATCACGGTGTTATACAACATTTGATTAGTAGTTATTTTGGCTAATAAGTATATCATTATTATTCTATGTACGGTCTTTTAAGATTGTGAAAAATAACAAACAATTGGAGAATTTTCTTTTATTCATGTACCTCAACTCTACTAATCTGTTATCGGGATAAAACAATGCAGCCATCTTCTTTAATGTTTCCTATTTAGTATAATCATTAATTTATAGTACAGAATTGATAGAAATTGTGTTTGTAGGGACACATGTATGATATTGCTAACTAAGCATCTTATATAGAATGCATAATGTGTTAGTGTGTGTGTGCCTACGTGCGGCTGCGCCCGCGACTGTATAATAAGTTTAGTCGCATTAAAGCATCCAACTTGAATCATTGTCCAGTGTTATCATTTTACGCTCCTATACACAGTACCTAAGAACACATACAACGCATATAGACTACGCAACCTAAATTGGTGACCCCGAACGTTTCTGTTGTTTGTGGAGGTGCGTAAAATTGAGTGATAATGAATCCAGCCGTTCCTCGTACAATGGACTCCAGGGACAGTACTGGCGAAACGAGTGCACTAGCGAGCATCACAGTAGCATCACGAATACCCGAGTTTTGGGCGGACCAAACGCGACTCTGGTTCGTCCAGTTCGAGGCCGTCGTGGAAAATCAGAAGCTGAGTGATGCAGCGAAGTTGAACCTTGTGGTGACAAAGCTAGGGAAGAATGCTATACAGCAAGTGAGTGATATACTGCTCGCGCCGCCGGAAACCCGAAAGTATCAGGCGTTGAAAGACAGGTTATTGGAAGTTTTTGAGGAAACAGAGACCAGAAAACTTCAAAAGTTGATCGGGGAAATGGAGCTTGGGGACCAACGTCCATCACAGCTGCTGCGGAGAATGCGGGACCTGGCCAGAGAAAAAGTTTCGGATGAAACCCTTCGGCTGATGTGGCAATCGCACTTACCGACAGCAGTTCGAGCCATACTCATGGTAACAGATTCGAAGAGCCTCGACGTCCTCGCGGCTATAGCAGACAAGGTGCTGGAGAGTACAGCAGGCAGTGCAACACAAGTATCCGAGGTCAAAACATCTGAGGCGTCGTCATCAAGTCAGCGGACAGGTGCGGGAACGTCGGACACAAACCTGATCATGGGGGAATTGGCGAAAATCAACCTGAGGCTCAAGGATTTAGAGCGTGGCAGACCGACGCAACGCTATGAGCAAGGACCGAGATCCAGATCGACATCGAGGAGCGGTAATTCAACACCTAAAAGGAAAAACGCTAATTGGTTGTGTTATTACCATTTTCGTTACAGGGAGAAAGCAACGAATTGTGTCAAGCCCTGCAATTGGAAGGGAGCCTAGCCGAAAACAGCGGCAAACTAGAAGAGGTGCAGCCGATGACGGGACGCTGCACAACGCATAACCGTCTTATAGTTTGCGATAAGATATCAGGTATGAGATTTCTAATCGATACCGGGGCAAATGTTTCCGTTATACCGGTAGATAGGAGTCGTGTACATAAATATAGTAGTGATAAGTGTAATTGTAATTTATATGCCGCAAATGGGACGCTAATAAAAACTTACGGTGTAAGAACTTTAACATTAGACTTGGGCTTGAGACGTCCGTATACGGTGAATTTTATTATTGCAGAGGTCAAACAGCCTATACTAGGCGCAGATTTTTTATTGCAAAATAAATTATTAGTGGATATAAGTGGACGACGTCTTTTAGACCAAATAACTAGTATAAGTGTTATAGGATCAATTATAGAGTGGAAGGGAACCTCGTTAACTACGGTGGACAATACTTGTACATACTCTGACTTACTCTTACAATATCCGGAGATAACTAAACCAGTTTCCTTTAGGGAGGACCCTCCATACTCGGTATTTCATTATATCGAGACGACTGGGCCCCCGGTGTTTGCCCGTGCTAGACCCTTAGCGCCGGATAGGTATACCAGGGTTAAAGAAGAGTTCCAACGCATGCAAGAGTTAGGTATTTGCAGGCCATCAAAAAGTCCATGGGCGAGTCCTTTGCACGTGGTACCTAAAAAGGACGGGCAAATACGTCCTTGCGGCGATTATAGGGCACTTAATGCCATAACGAGGCCAGATAGGTACCCCATTCCGCGTATTATTGACTTTATTTACATATTAGGAAATAAAAAGATATTCTCGCGATTAGATATAAATAGGGCATATCATAATATTTTGATTGCACCGGAAGATATAGAAAACACAGCGATAACTACACCATTTGGCTTACACGAGTTCACGCGTATGACTTTTGGCTTACGAAATGCGGTGCAAACCTTTCAGAGATATATGAATAATACTGTTTTTCAAGGCTTAGAAACGCAAATTAGGGCAGAGGAAAAGGATCTCGACCCTAATTTTTATTTTTGTTACATAGATGACGTTATTGTGGCCAGTGAAACAGCGGATATTCACGAGCGGCATCTAAAAGCGATTTTCGAGCGGTTGGATAAATTTGGAATAACTATCAATTTATCGAAATGTTGTTTGGGGAAAGAGAAGTTAGAGTTCTTAGGCTACGAAGTTACGCCTGAGGGGATTAGTCCATTAGCTGACAAGGTACAGGCAATAATCGATTTCCCGAAGCCAAAAACTGTGGATCAGTTAAGGCGCTTCTTGGGAATGGTAAATTTTTATAGGTCTAGTTTACCTAGGGCCGCAGAATATCAGTCAGTTTTAAATAAGTATTTACAAAACGCAAAAAAGAAAGATAAATCGCTCATTTTATGGACAAATGAAGCGGATGCCGCGTTCGCAAAATGTAAAAGTTGTTTACAGACCGTCTTGAGTTACCCAACTAAAGGTGCAGAGCTTGCAATTATGACGGATGCATCGAATGACTGCGTAGGTGGCGTGTTGCAAATAAGGGTCGACAAGCACTGGAAGCCTTTAGGATACTTCTCTAAGAAAATGAGTGATGTTCAATTAAAGTATAGTACCTATGATAGGGAACTGCTAGGTATATTTTTATCGGTACAACATTTTAGGTACTTGGTAGAGGGCAGACCTTTTGTGATCTACACTGACCATAAACCTTTGGTATACGCGTTTTCGAAAAAGCCCAGCGATAAGGAGACGCCTAGAAGAGTTAGGCAGCTCCTATTTATTAGTGAGTTTTCGACGGATATTCGTCATGTTAACGGGTCTGATAATATGGTGGCGGATGCATTATCGCGAGTTTCTACGTTTGTTTGTCCGAATGCACTCGATTTCGCGGAATTAACGGTAGCGCAACGGACGGACCGAGAGCTGAGTAAGTTGTTATCGGAACCTACAGGGCGATTGCGATTCAAAAAAATTGTTTTGCCCGACGAGCAGAATGAAATTACATGTGAGGTATCAACTAACGTCGCCAGGCCGTACCTACCTATAGACTTTAGGAAAAAAGCATTCCACGTAGTTCATGACATATCGCATCCTGGGAATCGAACCACTAGAAAATTAGTAGCAGCCAAGTATTTTTGGCCAGGCATGAATGCAGACGTTAGAAATTGGGCTAAAACCTGTATACAATGCCAAAAATCTAAGGTTATTCGGCATACGGTTTCGGGGTTAGGACAATTCGAAGCTAGCGGTCGATTTGAACATATTCATGTAGATTTAGTGGGACCTTTACCTATGTCACCTGAGGGTTATAGATATTGCCTTACAGTGGTGGATAGAGCAACAGGTTGGCCGGAAGCATATGCTCTCACAGATATGTATGCCAGTTCGGTAGCCAAGATACTTTATGAGGGCTGGGTTACGCGTTATGGCTGTCCGGTTAGAATCACGACAGATCAGGGAAGGCAGTTCGAAAGTAGCTTGTTTGGGGAGCTCACTAAATATCTAGGAATTTATAGATTAAGAACTACGCCTTATCATCCACAAGCGAACGGAACAGTGGAAAGATTTCATCGCGTTCTAAAGGCAGCACTTATGGCCAAAAGAGATAGCGGTACGTGGCTAGAAGAGTTAAATACGGTGTTATTTGGATTGCAAGCGACACCACGGAGCGATACGGGTGTTAGCGCAGCCGAGTTAGCTTTCGGTAAAACATTGAGGTTACCTGGAGATTTTTATGATAGCACAAGTATAAGCATTAGCGATTCGAATGAATATGTTAATAAAATTAGAGAGGCTATAAATAATCTCAGACCGAAACCCACTAGTCAAAGAGATTCACGTAATATTTTTGTTCACACAGATTTGCAATCCTGTTCACATGTTTTCGTTCGGGTAGATTTAGTTAAAAAATCTTTACAACCACCTTACGAGGGACCTTATAAGGTCATAGATAGGTGTGAAAAATACTTTCTTATTCAAAGGCCAGGCAGGCAGGTAAAAGTTAGTATAGACAGACTGAAACCGGCTTACATGATTAACGAGGATCCCAACGCTCAACAAGCGAATTATAGTCATTCAACGGATAGAGGTAAGATTACTAATAATTTAGACGATAAGATAAACAATAGCGCAGCGAGCGATAAGCTCACAACTTATACCACACGCAGTGGCAGGGCGGTCAAGCGCCCGATAAGGTTTAGGCTTTGAGAGATGTTACAGTTATGTCGGTAATTATGTTTACATGTGATGTCCTTATAATTATGTGTATTACATATTGCTAATATTGAGGAATATATCATGTTAGTGTAGAGTATAAGGGATAAAATATTGAACCGGTGAACGCTAGGTTGTACGTATAACTTTAACCACGGAGCTACTCACGCATGAATAGGTAATTGTTTTTGTATTGTGTCAGTAAGAATATTATATTATGTCGCAATCTAAATGAACAACTTGTAATATAAGATCGCGGTATTATAATTGCGAAATATGACAATGTTGTTTATGTATAAAATTATTATTAATTATTTAACGTCGACGCGTCAATTTTTATGTAAAATTATTTCTATTTTGGTATACAGATGTTATTCATTCTGTATTTAGACCTGGCTCGCCAACAAAGTATTGAAATATCTAAGATGGGTTATAACCAAAGTAAACCTACACAAAATAATGTTGCGATTTCTCAAAGTGTGTCCAACGAACTTATAGGACAAAGATTAAATTGGTTGGAAATGATTGCTGTGATTTTTGCTATATTGTTTGGGTTGATGTGTCTGTGGTTGATAAGAAATCAATGCAGGAAAAGGGTACGAGATTGGTTTCGCAAGGAAGCCGCAGTGGCTGGGTGGTCAACTCCGGTGGTCAAAGTACACAACACTGTGCCATCTCAGACGACGGCGCATAACGCTGACCCATATTAATTAAGAGTAAGTGTTTAGATCGCGGGTCTAAGAATAAGTGTTTCATATTTGTATTTATACCGTGCGTATTTTACAGAGGCGTAAATGTAATCATAAATTATATATTGTTGTTATGGACTATCTTTCATGTGAGCTAAAACTGTTAGTATAGTTTTAACATTTTATATTTGTGTGTGTCCACAAATCAAAGTATGTCCAAGATGATGTAATGTGTAAAGTATGCAAGAAAGAAGTATGGTGAGTAGTGATGAATGGAAGGATTTTCAGGCGTTGTCGTGACGGACGCTGACGGGTCTCAAGGGGCGATACTTAAATATAGCAGAGCGGGTCGTCACGGCAACTACCATTGGTAACAGGTACGAAAGGTGTAGAAATAAGTCAGCATATGGAAGTAGCAATTAAGCATTCTGTCCACACTCTGAAACATATGGTCGTAATTATAGAACTTATAACTTATATTTAATGTAAACAAACGACGGCCGGTGCGATCTTAGCGTCGAGTCAGCATTGAAAGCGAGTCGAAACACATGTCTTGTTATAGTTATTGTAATGAAATGTATGAAAATTTTGCAGTTCGAGAGAATATATATTTTTACATTTGTTTGAATTTTTGTAATAAATTGTAAAGTGGCTTCTTCTTCCTTAAGAGGGGGGCTACTGTAGGGACACATGTATGATATTGCTAACTATGCATCTTATATAGAATGCATAATGTGTTAGTGTGTGTGTGCCTACGTGCGGCTGCGCCCGCGACTGTATAATAAGTTTAGTCGCATTAAAGCATCCAACTTGAATCATTGTCCAGTGTTATCATTTTACGCTCCTATACACAGTACCTAAGAACACATACAACGCATATAGACTAAGCAACCTAAATGTTTAATTATATTATTATTTACTTTGAAAAATTACTTGTTAGCAATAACAATACTGTAAATTCATGTTTTTGTGTCTTAGGTAGATATCTTGTTTTTGTGTACAGATAAATGTAAATATACTTTGTGGTAGTAATATGTAGGTACACACAGCGACACATCAACCTAGACTGTTTGGACTTTGTACTATTAGAAGTTGAACGCTGCGAATCGTGCGAGAGTGCGTTATATTTTTGTTACGCTCTATCCTTACCATTATATCGACACCACTATGCACTGTCCCTTTCCGACAATTGTCTATTTTGTAGGTAGCGTAGTTATGCGTTTATAGGGTTGTCTAACTTGATGTGTAGCCGTGTGTACCTCTCAGCTATGTCATTGAATGAAAATAAAATTCAATATACAGGGAGTTACGTTGGCATAACCAACGTACCACCGCATCACATTACATTATTTAGATAAGCTCAATTCAGCTCTGTAAAGTTTTGTTTAATAAAATCAGTTCTTGTCAGATCGTCACCACGGACACTAGACCGAGACTTTTATTTTTAAAAAGCCTTTTGCTGGTCCTCGCTACTTATCTGGCGCAGTCGGTAGAATCACGTCTGATTCAACGACGCACGCATTGATCCTTCTACGCGACATCCGCGACGCGATTCAAGAAATTCCCGCTTTCCCGAGGACCCGGCATACAAGAACTCAGCCTATCATCGGCATGCTCGTGGGGTAAGCATAATACTCTGTTACTCCTGAGATTCCTGTGCAAAATCACCTAACTGTGTTTTCGTACATTGTGTTGATTTATTTGTAATGTTTGAAATTTTATTATGTCATTTTCGTGTTGTTTTGTGTGTTTCGGTAGCTAAAATAGCTCACGAACAGAAAGTAGAAGAGATAGTCACAAAGATAAAAATCGATTACAAAACGATATCCTTTTTCTTGTTTGCTTACGACGGCAACAAAGACATTATCTTTTTATATTAAAAGTGTTGAAAATGCGCTAGATCTGATAGAAAATAGACAACATACTAGTGTCGCTTGTCTTATTAGGAATAAGTTAACCTAAGTGCTTCTACGGCCTTACCCGTAGAAGCACTCTCCGAGTGCACGGAGTTTAATACATGGGAACACATTAAAGGGATACTCACCCGTACGGACGAGTTACAGGTAATACAAGAGCTTATAGCATTTAAGAAAAGGTAGCCTACAGATAGAAACTTTTGCCGATAAAATAAGAGAACTAACGTACACTCTTATAAATCTAGACCAATGTAAAAAATCATACTACGATAAAATGGCTACGAACGTATTCCTAGACCACTTAGACTCACTATTAACTCTCAGCGTCCGCGTCCAATATCCAGATTCTCCGGAACAGACGATTGTATTAGCTAGGCAAGAGGAACTTAAACTAAAAAATAAAAGGGCCTCAGAATATAGGGCAAGGACGAGCTCCACCAAACCAAATGTAAACATACCAAATAACAATAATGGGTATAGGTATTAGCAGCCCTTCGCTAATAATGGGTACAGGTTTCAACAACCCATGAGCCAACCTAATAGGTTTGCATGCTACAACAGGCAACCGGCCCAAAGACCGATTGCGAATAGGCACTCGCCAAACAACCCAAAGCCGGCACCGCAACCCGGCACGTCAAACGAGAACAGGTCATTTGCGCCTTACGCATCCTTCAGCTTCCAAACCGATTTAGAAAATCTCGAGTGACCTTATTAATAAAAATCATCTATTCCAAAGATATTCTAATGTTACACTTGGACTAGTTAATCCCAGTGTAACAGAGTATTAACTAAGCAATAAGACTGATATTAATAAACATGGAGTAACCTTGGACTAACAATGCATTCCTTACGCCGAGATTAGTGTGAATACTATGGCAACCCAGTCAATTTAAAAGTAAAAAGAGTGAGTTAGTGAATGAACAAGGAATTATACTTAAAGGTCTCGTGAAGTTGTCTGTCAAATTGACATAATCATAGACTTTCGTCAGTACCGTTTTATAAAAAAGGTCTTTTAAAAAGTTATATTTGTGTCTCCGAAGATAATTAAATAAATCCGAAGTTTAGGTTAAACTTGATACAATGAAAAAATGAGCCAAAAACGCAATCGTTCCATTAACTGGGATTAAGATGAAAAGGTAATTCTCATGTTGATTGTGAAAAAACCACGCATGTTGCGTGGTATTTTATTTGTTTATTTGCGGTTCTTTGATTATTTTTAATATTTTCTTATTATTCCAGCAATTATTCAGGACAGTCTTGAATGATTACGCGCATATAATAGAAAATAAATGCCTAGACACAAACACAAATAAAAATATAACCAAAGCTTGGGAAGAATTATACAAAAAGTAAGTTTTTATTATAGTTTATATTATATTTAGTTGGCATATTCACAGTTTTATGAATGCAGCCTGGACAACTTATTTATTTGTTTACAATATTAGATAATTGTACAAAATTTCGCTATTAAATTGTTTTATTTGAACTGTAACTCGCATACAATTCTTCACTTAATGTTTTAATGTAATACAACCTTACTTAGGTTAAATGAGTTAAATAGTCGGCCAAGAGAGCTTAGCCAGTTGAAAATCCAGTGGAAGATAGTGAAAATACATGCAAGAAAAGTATGCAGCACATTTAAAAAAGAAGTGAACAAAACTGGTGGAGGTGCAAGGCCAGATAATTCTTTAATAGAAATTAAAGATTTATTAAATCCTGCAGAATTACTGCGGGATTATAATATTTATGATTCCGATGGAATGATGATAGGTGATGTAAACACTAATAAAGAAAATCAGCAGCTAGCTGTGAGTATAACCTAACCTAAGGACATTTTCTCTCAATGTTTAAATTGCTTATTTAACATTAAAAATGTAAGTTTTATTAGTATACTTGATATGGAATAATTAACTTAATATTTTTACAGATCTCTGAAGATGATACAACCATGGCAACTCCAAAAACAAAAAGTATCGGAATAAATCCAGCATAGTGTAAATATGTACCTTACATATTTATAATGAATGTAATTTTTTATTTGAAATGTTTTCATTGATTTATTTATATGCAGATTATTCTGTTTTTTTCTCATTTGCAGGTGCCCAAACAGAAACTAATTTTGAACAACATTATGGGTAATGGTTCAAAACCCAGAAATGTAATATTAATACTTATGCTGCTATGTCATTACTTACCAACAATATATTAAACTAGTTTTTATTGTATACAGGACCAAGAAGAATATGTAAGCCGCATGTTAAGCCATAGCAAACTTTTAAAAGATGAAGAACATATGAGGCGTTTGGAAATGGCTAATGAAAAACACAAAATTAAAATGAAGATAAATAAAGAGAAATTAAATGCAGCAGTGCTGGAAAGAGAAATGTTAGAATTAAGGAAAGCACGTGAGGCTTCATAGATAAATATTTTTTTTAAGTTCTATAAATAAAACTTATATAATTTAAATGTTTTTATTTATGTACAGAAATAGGGTACAAAAATTATTTAAAATTCTCATTGATAAATGCTGCACGGGCAGCATTGCCTCTGCGGGAACTGCTTATTGCCCATCTCACTGGAACTTCATCATCACTGTCTTCTTCTTCTTCATAAAAATCTTGTCTGTGCATTGCAATATTATGCAAAACTGCCAATGCAACAATGTAGAGCTTTGTATTGTCCAATTTTGTTGTAAATCCCCGCAATAGGCACCGAAACCTTTGCTTCCATACCCCGAAACACCTCTCTACAGTGTTACGGGTTCTTATGTATGCTTGGTTATACATTTTCTCCTTTTGTGTACTTAGATTTAGGACTGCAGTAAATAAATAAGGACTACAAGCATAACCTGCATCAGCTAAAAGTCTTCCTTTAAATTCCAATTGTTCAAATCTTTGCTTCAAACTACATTCGTTAAATATTCTGGAGTCATGTGTACTGCCTCGCCAATGTGCCACTATGTCCATTATTCCTAAGTTTGCATTTGATACTGCCTGGAACAATGTATCAAAAATACACGAGATTGATGACAATAATTGAATTGTGTCAAAGAAAGGCTACCTACTATTAATACTATACTAAGTAGTAACTCACTTGCACATTAATTGAACTGTATCCCTTCCTGTTTATGTAATATTGTGCTACATCTCCACCAACCTTTGTATTCTTACATGAGTGCAATCAATGGCTCCTATTACTTGCTGAAATCCACACAGTGCATAAAATCCAGCAATAACTTTATTTTGATCCACTTCACTTTGAGGCATTTTAATCCAATGAACCCTATGGGCCACTATTGCTAAAGCTACTTGTTTGCAAATTAGTGAGATTGTTGGCTGGCTCATGCCACCAAGATCTCCTGCATCGTCTTGAATCTGTCAACATAAAATTTAAAAGGAAATAAGAATTTATAATATGACTAGCACAGACTAGAGACCGGATTACAATGATTAGAAAATTATATATATAATATAAAGAATCAGTTTTACCTTTCCAAGGGCCCATGTTCTAATTGCAGCCAATACTTTAAGATGAGGTGGTAAAAAGCCACCTCTTGCATCACCAGCTAGATTATTTTTCACCATATCAATTATCACTGCAGCAGTATGTTTAGAAAACCTGTACTTTTTTTAAAATTCACCTTCTTATAGTTCTTCCAGGGGATTTCTACGTATTTTATAATGTTTTACATGGCATGAGGTTTTCAACTTCAGTAATATTATCTGACCCTCAAATCCTCAGTAAAATAATCAATATCCATCTTTTCGCTAACCAAACAAACAACACATTCAACAACAAAGCATTAACGCGCGCAAAGCAGCAAAAATGAGAAAACCTCACCGAGGTTTCTAGGTTATGAATGCCGTCAAATATCAAAAAACACTTTTGTTCTACGTTTAGTCACTCCTTAAACTAGGTAGTGCGAAGGATTAACTTTTATTACGAGAGTAGATTCAGATTAGTGTACTCCTTCCTTCCTCCATGTTTATTAATACCGAATTTATTTACTCTAAACTTAAACCTAGGAGGAAACTTATTCTTGCTCTACTCTGTGTTTATTAATACGACTGGAGGAGATTTGCCCCAAGATAAAATAAGTAACTAATACTGTAGATCCGGAGAATAATGAATTTTTTTATCCGGATACAGAAATAGAAACATAGTATGCTTAAACTTACACTATCACAACCGTTTACCGTATATCTATATAAAGGAATTAGGTGGCCGTTTCCTGCTTGACACTGGAGCTTTGCAATCGCTTATCTTACCAAACACAATTCTACATTCAAACGCTCGACTCGAGCGTGAGACACAATATATAAAAACCCCTCACAAAATACCCAAACATGGTACCGTAGCTTATATTCCATTACCACCTTTGTTTAACTGTAATTACATTCACAAGTTCTTTTTATTCGATTTCGACCCAGTCTTTATCGGACTCATAGGGGAGATTTACCGTCCCCTTTAGGTTGTAAAATTGACATGAAGAATATGGTACTGAGAACTGACGTCGCAACGATCCCGATAAGAGGTGACATGAGATCTTATATCGTTATACAACCACGGTGCGAACAAGTAATTAATCTGCTTTGCAATCATAGTGACAGTGATTATGAATTGTCAAAACACATAACCGGCGACGGTCTCGTCTTCTCTATTGCGTTAGTGTCTGTAAAATCTGGTACTATAACGACATCCGTTATTAATGAGTCAAAGAATAAAATACTAAGCTATTAGTCAATAATTATAAGATAAACTTAACACCGTTCTCTGAGAACAACTATTCGGTTTCGCATGCATCTCAGCATATATACATCATATAATAAATAATGATTTAGATCAATTATTAAAAAATAACCTTAGTAGACTTCGAACAGAGCATATGAATTCGGAGGAAAGACGTGAAATAGAGAGACTATGTTACAATTACCGCGACATATTTTATTGCGAGAATATACCACTCACTTTTACCCATCAGGTAAAACACAAGCTTAGGATCACCGATGATATTTTCGTTCGTAATTATAGACAGGCTCCCAAACAAAAACAAGAACTATTACGCCAAAACACTATTAGGGATAGCACCTCACCATAGTAGTGCCCGGTACATATTGTACCAAAGAAGATAGATGCATCTAGACAACAAAAGTTGAGGTTAGTAATAGATTATAGGCAGCTCAACGAAAAAACCATCGAGGATAAATACCCCCTACCCAATATTAACGACATACTTGACAGACTTTGACGTGCGCAATACTTTATAACATTAAATCTGGCTTCTGGATACCATCAGGTCGAGATGGAACCAAGCGATGTAGAGAAAACAGCTTTTAGTACGGATTGAGGACGTTATCAATTTCTTCGAATGCCCTTTGGTCTCAAAAATGCCCCAAGTACATTCCAAAGGCTAATGGACTCTGTTTTATGTGGTCTGGACAACGTTTTAACATACCTAGACGACGCTATTATATTCTCCACCTCATTGCAAAAACATGGCAAAATGCAAACAGTAATGGCTGGCTAATTCACGTAATTTCTTGACGCGCCGATCAAGTTGCGGTGCAGTTGCAATTAAGTTTATGTCTTAGTGTAAAATGGTATTCCTGTAATTGTTTAGCTACGCGTGAGCTGCACGTAAGTTATGCGTAAACTGCGCGTGTGCTGCGCGCCAACTCTACGGCAGTCGTATGTAATACTTTTGACATGGCCTAATACATCAGTTAAATTTACCCACGGTGTAGCCACATGAGGGAAATTAATTTACTCCCTAAGTAATCGCATGGAATCGATTACGTTTAAATGATTATAACATAACAAAATATTAAATTAATATACGGATACGATTTGTAGGTTGTTTCCTTACTATAACAATTAGACTTGCAACGAATAGTATATTCGGCCATACGCCGAATACCGAATATTCGGCCATACGCCGAATACCGAATATTCGGCGAGGTTCTTGGCCGAATAGCCGAATATTAGGCAAAAGTATTCGGCCGATATGTGGCGTTAAAACATGTATCGACGTGATTGTTTCTTGCGCGCTTGTTCTATTGTTCTGCTGCGCCCTCCCACCCCCAGCCTCTACGTGCACTCTACCGTAACCGCACTACATGTTTTGACAAGTTTAGATAGTGCGTATCGTTAATACGTTACGTACAATTTCTCGTGCTTTCTACATTTTAATTTGTTTGTTAGTGGAATTGCGTGAGTTCTAACAAATAAACAGTAAAATAATTACCTACCTACTTTAATAATTATAAATAATCAATTATGGCCTCTAAAAAGAAATCAAAACCTATATGGAGTTACTACTTATACTTCGAGGATGATGAAAGAGACTTAAAAATTGTTGTGTGTAAACTGTGCGAAATAAAAATTTCTCGTGGTGGCGTTGGAAAGAAAGCGAATACATCAGGAATGTTAAATCATTTGAAAAATAAACATAGTGAAGAATATTGTAAATTGATAACCACGCTTCCTAAGGGTCAAGAAATTACAAATCAAGATACGGGTGAAAATAACATACCCTTGACATCAAAAAGGAATTGACTCTTGAAAAATGTGCAGAAATGAACAAAAAATATATATAAATATGGGATATTAATGATCTCAAGGCTAAAAAATATCAAGTATTAATTGCTGAAATGATTGCACTTGACATGAGGCAGTAAATATAGTAGAAAGGGCTGGTTTTAGAAGACTGATTAATAGCGCTTTGCCGCCATATAATATACCAAATCATCCTTACTTCTCAGATAAAATAATTCCAGTAATATATCGTAAAATGGTTGAGAAAATTAAAATTATATTGGCGTGACGTCTGACATATGGACGTGCTTGCATAATCATAACAGTTTTTTAAGTTTTACTGCACATTTTATTGATCGTGAATTCAAACTTAAACACATAGTATTGAGTATCACGCATTTTAAGGGACAACATACAGCAAGTAACATAGCAATAAGTTTACAAGAAATTGCAGATTTATTGGACATACGTGAAATAATTCACGTCGTTATACATGATAATGGAAGAAACATAGTATAAGCAGTTAGTAATGTAGACTTAATTTCAGCACGTTGTTTCATTCATACTATATATATAATACAATTAATTGTCAACGATTGTCTGAAGGTTCAGTCAAATGTGACTGAAATGACAGATAGTAGGAGGATTGTAACTCATTTTAACCATTCTGGTACTACACAGGTAAAACTACATTCTATTCAAAAGGATTTGGAACTCCCTCAACATGAATTGGTCCAGGATGTCAGTACGCGGTGAAACTCGACATATTATATGCTGGAAAGGATGATGCAACAAAAACGAGCCATTTCAGTCTATCTCACGGACTGTGATATTGCCAATCTGACTGCTGCATAATGGGAACTTATGGAGCATTTATTAAAATTATTGCAACCATTTGAGGAACAAAAATTAATAAATAAATTAACAAAAATTTCAAGTTCTGGATACGCTTGTATTTCTGAAATTATTCCGTACGTCGCTACCTTAATGCGATACTACAGTAAAATGAGCACCTCAGAAGAGGTAACACCCAAATTAATCCAGGCGATGCTCGTCATACAACAAGGCTTACAAGGACGATTTGAAGACGTCACAACAAGTAAAAATTGTTTGGTGGCTACCTTTTTAGATCCAGGCTTCAAAATGAATGTTTTCACCAATCAACTGTAAGAAGAAAAAGCAAAGCATTATGTTTTGATCGACAGCCTAAAGATGAGCTGTGAAGAAAACAGCGATGATAGCGCGAGTTCGTCCCCTACTTTGGCCAAGAGAATGAAAACTGAAGACGAAGAGCAAAGGGTAAGCCAGACTACTGCCAAATTTTATGGATTGCTTCGAAAAGGTGATAGCAGAGAAAAACACAGCTCATAGAGAAATATCAAAAGAAATGCAGTTTCAATAGAAATAGACCTTTATTTAAGTATTAATATCATATCGTCATGACAATCCATATACATGGTGGCAATCAAGAAAAGATCAAGATTGCAGCAAAATATTTGTCGGCGTCATGAAGTAGTGTTTATTCAGAGCGACTTTTCTCTGAAGCTGGACTGGTCTACGAGAAAAAAAGAAGTAAACTACTTCCTAATAATGCAGAGAAGTTAGTCTTTCTGCACCTAACCTTAACCTAACCTTACGCTTTTAAATTTTGATTACTACAATAATGCAAATGCATAGAAAAATTGTTAAATTTTCAATAACAAATGAAGATTTATTATGTGCTTGTGACTACTTTAGATAAATAAAAATATGATTACAAAATTAATCAATGATATATTATAATATAATATATATGATAATGATATATTATAATCATATATTTAACTTGAAATAAAAACAAAAATTGTAAAAATTTGGCCGATTGAAAGTCTAACATTGCCAAATAATAAATAAAAAGTAAACGTCAATTGGAGTACTGCTAGCATTTTAATAATTATATGAAGTTTATGCCTACGAACAAAATATAAACAAAACTATTAAACATTTATCAAGGTATGTATTATATTAAAATGTAATTATGTACGTGCAATGAAGTTTACTTTTACGAAGAAGTAGCAGGTCAAATTCTTTTCTTGCGAGTTTCAGCCATGACTTTTCGAAAACAGGTGTCGGTTCGACTAATTGAACTCCTGATGGAATTTCTGGAGGATCTCAGCGACCTTGCTCATGGCCGTTTGAAATCAAAAGAAGCGAGTGCCCTCTCGTTACGGCTGTGGGCCGAGTGCGCAGGCATATTGAATGCTGAGGCGGACGGTGACCTGAGAACGGCAAAGCAGTGGAACAAGATTTGTTAAATTCATACATAATCGATTTCGTATGTTATTTATTTATTTACATAAATATGACAGTGTGTTGTATAAAACATAAAAACTAATCACTTCTGTTATGTTAATTCAGTAAATAACTAGATTTGTAATATTTGCAGTGGTTTACCGACTATAAGTGCCCCCTGCTTAGCCGAATCAGGCAGATACAATCAAATTTAAGCGGTACAGGTGGAGGGCCAGGCATACCAGTATTATTAAGTCCATAAGAGGAAAGGTTGGTTGCTCTACTTGGTGCAAATACTGAAGCCACGGGTTGGAGTGGCACACCCCAAGCTGAGGTGCAAATAAACCCCTTATCGGTAAGTTATTATATTATCTCATTAATATGTATTTCTTCTAAATATGACTTCAAAAGTGTAAGTGCTTTAAAGGTTATTATTATTTTTGTTTTGCAAGCCGGTTCTCCACACAACCTCTTCTTCACCTGCACCTTCCACATTTCCGCCTGCACATGTCTCATCTCCATTGCCTTTTGATTGTGGTGAAAATGGACAAAACATAATCAATGAGTAAGATTTTATTTTAAGTTATCTACCAAATATAATATATTATATTTGATTTAAAGTTATACATACCTACTTATTAATCCTAGTATTTTATTTCCAGATATGAAGTTGTTGTAGAGGTTTCTCATTTGTCATTTACACAAAGCATACAAAGGTAATATTTATATTTAAAAATAGGAAACAGTCAAAGAACCAACAGTCATTGAAATTAAACAATTTATACGGATTTTATCGCGTTGTTTATTTTACTTTAAACACTGGTATTACATAATTTTGAAAACTCTAACACTACTATTATTGAAATTTTACTACTATTTAATCTATATATTGTTTTCCAGTGTTTAAAGTAAAATAAACAACGCGATAAAATCCGTATAAAGTGTTTAATTTCAATGTATAACATTCGCGTAAACATAAGACAATATTAACCAACAGTCAATTACTAAACATATTTTATATTTTGTTTCAGTGAGCAAGTGAAACATTGCCAACCCGGCAGCGAACTCGACGTCGCAGTCGTTTAAATAGGCAATGTATGTACATAATTCATTATAAATAACCCATTATATAGCTAAATACAGGTTGGCGCAATAGAACGTGCATATTGCGTCATCTTTTTTCGCGGGGTAAACAGTGCGCGGGCGGGGGGAGCCTAGCGTAGTTGGATAGTGGCACTCGTGGAGTTTTAGTAGCCATGAGTCACTTCGACGGTAAGCGTCGCGCTTTTTGTGTTTGCACGTTTTACGAGAACGGTCGTTCATACATCTCTACAAGGCGACTGTATTGTTCTGAATATGGATTAATACACATTAATGAAGCTCCGAGTGCAAATTTAATTAAAATATGGATAAAGCGTTTTTAAGAGACCGGTTCCACGTTTAAACTACAAGCAAAAGGTCGTCCAAGAACGTCTAGGACCACAGACAATATTGAGAAGGTGAAGGAGTCAGTACGAAAAAATGTGCAAATGTCTATTCGGAAGCGATCGGTGGCTTTAAACTTGTCGCGACGAAGCTTACAGCGAATTTTGAAGTTGGATCTTAAACTGCATCCTTATAAGCTCTAGTTAACACAAGAATTAAAAGAGGCCGACTTCGGAGCAAGGTTGGCATTTGCTGAAGAAATGCTTAGTCGATTTTCCGCTTCTGACAACATCCTTTTTTCTGACGAGGCTCATTTCCATTTAAATGGGTTCGTAAACCGACAAAATTGTCGTTATTGGAACGACGAGAATCCAAATATGAAACATCAAAAACCACTGCATAGTCCGAAAGTAACGGTATGGGCAGCAATCTGAAGCAAAGGAATTATTGGCCCTTTCCTTCTTTGAAGATTCACGAGGACGAAACATCACCGTTAACACCGACCGCTATGTTACGATGTTAGAGGGATATTTGACTCCAGAACTTGCGAGATCAAGAATAGCGAATTCGAGGACTTGGTTCCAACAAGACGGAGCGACCTGTCACACATCAAATGACTCTATGGCGGTTGTGAGACAGATGTTTCCTGGAAGACTAATTTCCAAAAGAGGTGATATCCCTTGGCCCCCACGTAGCCCTGACTTAAACGCCTCCTGACTTTTTTTGTGGGGATACCTCAAACAAAGTTTACATGAATAATCAGAGGAACATCAGTCAGCTAAAGGAAAATATCCGTGGGGAAACGGCAGCAATCACCCCAGATTTATTTACAAGAGTTTTTACAAATCTCCGTTCCCGTTTAGAGGAGTGCCGTTTTCGAGAGGGCCGTCATTTAAACAATGTTATTTTTTTAAATTAAATTACGTTTACTTACCTAATCATCCTATCTTTTATTTTAACTATACCTTTTGTATTTCTTTTTTAGCATATACTTAATAAATGCACGTTCTATTGCGCCGCCCTGTATTATTAAAGAATGGTCATCTTGCAGCTCCCCTTGCATCCTCAGAGCTAGAGGCTTCGTGTAATATGCTGGCCACCATTGACAAATCGAGAATAGAGGTAGGGAGGATGATGGCAGTAGCTTGACAGACAATAGCTGAAGCTACGAATAAAATGGCTAAGGCTGCACTCAAGTCAGCTGAAGCTCAGGGCCGGATAGCAGAGGCACTTGAAAACATTAGTAAAGCCTTAAAAGACAAACATGTATGTATAAACAAGTTTGATTATAGTTATAAGTTGAACACCTATTATTATATATACATATATTTGATTTTATTTGTATATGCTAACCATAATCTCAAGAGCTTAAAAACGTACGAAATTAAACACAATTTTCTTTTTTAGGCAAGATCGAGAATTGCTTCAGAAGAAGATTAATTTAACGAGATTATATTATAAAAAAATTGTTTTTATTTTCATTAATAAAAATATTGTTACATTTTATTATTATTCTGATGACTCCTCTCTCCCTATGAAGCCACATACGGTTGATAAGAGCCTGTTGGACAGCTCGACTTTCCAATATGTCTCTGTTGACTCACCGATTGCCTTGAGCAAGTATATTTTGGCTCTCCAGACGCATATTCTCCTCGACTGCTCTACGCCGTACACGCATCCTCTCTTCTTGTTCTACCTTTTGCTGTGTCAGATGTGGCACTGATAATCGTGCCTTGTTTGCTATGTTATGTAACACAGCACAGGCATTCACTATTTGACCCGCTAATATAGGGTCGTAATGGAGCACACGTGCAGCTAGTAAACACCTGGAACCAAAACATTGAACTACAGTGAATAACCATGAAGATTACGCTAAAAACTCAGGCACCTTCAAGCACCAGGTTCGACACTACACAAAATACTTTTTCGCTCTGTATCAAATTGCGGACGGCTATAAAGTGCTCAAAAGGTTGTTTTAATCTCTTGAGGACATCAAAAATCAACAATACAATTACATAAAAGATATGATATAAGCTGAATTGTTGTACATAGGAGATAGACCGTTTTAGGCCAAATGCTGCCCAGGTATGGAAATGCTTCCTAAAATATTCTTTTATTAAAATATATTTAAAAAATCGGTCCCAGTGTTTGTAAGTAATTAGTAATTTTATTTTAAGGTTTTTTTTCAGTAGTTCAGCATTTCACATTTAATTATTAGTCTTTATTAAATTGTTAACGTACAAAAATATTCCTGTTCGGAACCTAGCGTGAATCAATAACAGGTTTCCGACGTGATATAAGTCTGTCCGGGCAATGGTTTGCAGTACACCGTGTACTGCGTCTGTACAGCGCATGCCGAGTTTTTGAAGCTGACGATAGCACCTTTGGCGGGCGCCGACACTTCTTTTGTCGGCTGCCGGCGTCACACTCGCCTTGTAAGCGCGCAAAGCATTTGAACGGACGGACTATATGTCCGTGCCCCTTGCACACTTATTGTACCACCACTGCGTGCGCGCCTCTGACTCATTTCGCATCGCAGTCTAACATCAGTCGTGAACCATTGCGTACTGTGCGTTTTTTGTTTTATCGACATCATATTTTTTAACGACCTCTGTTGTACTTTTAAACTATTGAATCTGCATCACCTGTTAACCTGGCTTTTTATCCCCTCGTCTGTGGACCGCGCTCCCAGAGCGTGTTGTCAAAAACGCCCATCTGTGGACCACGCTCCCGGAGCGTGCTGCGGCTCGTGGTCATATCGACGCTATTTTTAACCCTACGTACCATCGTAAACTGTATCTATCCTGCTCTGACTTACACAAAGTGCAGGGAAAAGAACAAGAATGGCATATAGTCGCATATCAAGTTTGTAGAATACAACTATTAATGATACTTGAAGTTACAAATGTCTGATTGCTGTTCGCGCGCGTACTGTGTTGTTCAAGTAAATTTTTACAGTGACTTTTTAAGTTTAAATAAGGTGTTGTGCACATAGCAAAACAAATAAATCATGAATGGGTAAGTACTAAACAATTTTTGATTAATAGATTGTGAATTTGATAAACATTTTGGACAGAAATAGTTATTTCAACAAACATCGTATGAATTTTGCACGGTAAGCCGGCGCCATGGTCGCACATTTTTACAATATTACGAATATTAAACATATTAATTGACGACAAACTCATCATTACGTATATTGTTAGGTATCTTTTCATTGTTACCAAGCATTTAATATAAAAATTACCGCAAGGATTCTGCGTAACATTAAAATGAAAAAATATGAAACCCAAACAACGCTCTAGGAGCGCGATCAACACGCAGGGTATTTGTACGTAAGTAGCTGGTCGCCGCCATTTTTGTGAATTATGCTCCGATGATAGATTAGAATGGATAAGGCTTACGTGGATTTGAAATTTTATATTTTGGTAACGGATTCTCTTTTAACTTTTATAATTTATTACGTGGATTTGAATTTTTATATTTTGGTGGCGGTTTTTTTAACTTTTTTTAATTCATCATGTTTTTAATTTATTACGTGGATTTGAATGTTTATTTTTTTGGTGACGGATTTTTAAAGTTTTTAATTTATTATTTAACGACTTTGTTTATCAACTTGTTTTTTTGCGATTATATATATTTGTGTATTTTTCACAACTTTTCTAAAAGCTTTCATATTTTATTTGCTTATTATTTTTGGGTGTTTGGCTTTATAATAGTGAGAAAAGATGCCCTCGCATGCGCGGTCTGCGACGCGGTAGAGGTGTGCGTGTGCGAGGTGGACGAGGTGGTCCAGGTGGACCGTCACCGGTGGAAGAAGTGGTGGTAGTAGCGGTTGCCGATCGCGGTGGTCCTAGCGGGCGTGGCAGAGGGCGTGGGAGCCGTGCCAATTGCCGAGCCGAACGTCCAGGACCTCGTAATGTTGAAGAGTTAGTCTTTTTGCTGAATTAACGCTTGTTTTTTATTCTTTTCAATTGACTTATTTATTTTTAATTATCAAAATCATTTTGAGTGATATAAATTAATGAATTTGAATTTTAGACTTATGATCTGCAACATCGAAGGGCTGCCAGAAGGTTGCGGTCTCGAGACCACCATGCATCCGAAGAGGATGCGCATGTGGCAACCGTAAGTAGTTCTGCTTGAGTATGATATTTGTTGATAATTGGGTTATAATACTTACCAGCAAGTTTTAACTTTTGTTTTAAAATGTCCATCTAGATCAAACACCGCACCGCCACCACAACCACAACAACCATTACCATCGGTGGCTCCACCATCGCTATCGGTGGCACCACCATCGCCATCGGTGGCACCGCCATCACCATGTTCGGCGCCTTCGCCAGTAATGTAAGTTCGCACCGCGTTGGACTTTCTTTTTATCTGTAAAGCCAGAGGTACTATAACACTGTTTTTGTTCCAGGTTTATGGAATCCGGCAATAGTGAGTCGCTGCCGGCTTCTTCAATATGTATACCTCCATCTCGTCTACCTCGGCATCTGCGGGACGAGGACATAACATATCTCGTCAATCACGGTAAGTGCCTGTTGATTTTATTTGGGTCCTTGGGACATAGCCATATTTCTGGTTCCCACCAGATTTCACAACACAAATCTATCATTTGTTACAGGAAGCGACAACGACACAGATAGTAGTGATGACGAGGAGGCATGTGGTGTGGTACCAGTCGTTCCAAGGGTGTTTCGGAGCATGATGGAAACGCCCTTGGACCAAGAAGATGCTGCCGGGGACCCACCGACCGCCACTGAAACAGTACCTGCTGGTCTTGAGCCCGCCGATGTCCCTCCGAAGATGACTGAGCAGCCCAGGGATGTTTTTGATTTTGACTGGAGAGACTTTCCCAACACTCCGATTTCACCTGAATCGAGGCGGGAAACATTCTCCGAAATTAATGTCGGTCCGACAATGTACCGACCCATACGACATTTTCATTGAAATATGGGATCGGCAAATTATGGAGCACATTGCCACGGAGACAAACAAATATGCTCAGCAGGTGGTTTCCCAGATGTTCGAGAATCACAACCTCCATCCCAATATCCGTATTTGTAATTGGCACGACACAACGACCGATGAGCTATACGTTTATTTCGCCCTAATTCTGGCGATGGGGGTTGTAGTTAAGACGAGGATAGAGGAGTACTGGGGTTCCACCCCTGACATATTTTATACTCCGGTTCGGCTTCGGTTTTAGCGCACACATGTCCATTGACCGTTTTCTTCTTTTAAATAAATGCTTGCATTTTAATGATAACAATGACATGTGTGCGCTAGAACTGAATTACGCCGAGGCCAGGCTGTTCAAAATACAGCCAATTCTGTCAAACCTGAACTTGAAATTTCAGGAATTGTACATTCCAGCGCAGAACATTGCAGTGGATGAGAGTCTGCTAATGTGGAGAGGCTGGCTTGAATTTGTCAGCTGATCCCTAATAAAGCCGCCAACCGTGGCATAAAAACTTATGAGTTATGCGAGTCTCAAACCGGATACCTATGGCGGTTTGAAGTGCATGCTCAAATAAAAATCCTCACAGCAGGTTGTTGATCCACTAGAGTTATCGACACCGGCAATTGTGTTGCAGCTGGTTCAAGGCTTGGAACACAAGGGGTACACTTTATGGATGGATAATTATTACCATTCCCCATGTCTGGCTCGAAAATTAAAATCATTAGGCTTTGACTGCGTGGGCACCCTGCGAACCGATCGCAGGTTTGTCCCGCAGGCTATCAAATGCCTCACCAAGCGGAACATGTGCCCGGGGCAAATCGCTGGTCTGACCTCAGGGGACGTCGATGTCATGGTATGGCGAGATTCTAATAGGGTGGCTATGATCTCGACATACCATGGCAATGGTCAACAAACCGTCCGAGGGTCCACCAAACCCATTCTGATATATGATTATAATATCATGATGGATGGGTGGATAAAAAAGATCAGCTTCTGGCCATGTATCCAGTTGAACGTACTCTTACAAAGGTGTGGTACAAAAAAATTTTTAGGAGGCTACTTAACATATCTGTTTTAAATTATTTTATAATTCATCGTCACTCTTCTTCTCTTATTCATCGAAATTTCCGTCTCAAGCTCATAAAATCTATTCTTTCAAAACACTCCACCCCTCCGCCGATTCCGCCTGCAACCACGCAGAACAGACGTGCAGACGTCACTCACCGGCTAGCCGAGTTCCCGATGGGGAACCATCAACGTAAGCGGCGGGCATGCACGGTCTGCAAAAAAGCCGTGCGTACGTTCTGTGTTGGTTGCGGCAAAACCACATGCATGGATCCCTGTTTCCTGACAATTCATTCATAATTTTATAATATATTTATAATACATTTATATTTCTTTTTATGTATCTATATATTTATATATATATATTTTTGTACGACAATTTTGTACGTGAGCGTGTCTTGATGAGGTTATTTTGGCTATTTTTATGTTTGTTTTAGAAGTCGGTTATTTTTTCATAAATGTGTTTTTAGTTTGGTGTAGGAATTTAAAAAAACATCCTAATTTCAATAGAAAAGATGCTTGGAATATTTTACCAGCTTGGGATCCTGTAATAAATAAGATAAAACCCAAAAAGCAAAATACAGCAACCTTCATGATATTTTGAGCTCTTTCTGCGTAAATAGTAACACAAAAAACTAAAATGTTTCCGGTACTTAGAAATAACTACGATTCGAGATATCAAGATAACCACCATCTTAATAGTCTTTCGCGAACATGACTGCTGTAAAGCAACCGAAACGTCGAAGAAAATTAAAATTTAGATAAATTAAAAAAAAAAACAATTACTGAGTAGCGTTCAAAAATATTTGTAAAAGTAATATTAAAGTAAAATAAAATAAAAAAATTGAAAAATTTAGTTAAAATTTTAAGTAACTGTCACTACAGTTACTTAAAATTTTAACTAAATTTTTCAAATTTCAAATAGTATATCTGGGTCAAACACAAAAATGGTAAAAAAAGTGTTCGAATAATATATTATCTAAAAAGCAAATTGAAGAATATTTGAAAGAGTTTTAATCATAAAAGCTCCTTTATTATTACACATTTTAATGATATCTTGTAAAATATTACGTTATATAAATAATTTTTTATGGTATTATATCAACAAAAGTCTCTTCCTGTGGACTGTTCTCAAACGAAGTTATAACGTTCGGAACATGTTTAAAAACAGTTGCAATAAGCTATTTACTTCGGTAAGTCCCGTTTTTGAGGAGTGGCTGGAGAGGCGGCATGGCGCCCTCACCTTCCGGCTGACACAGGTACTGACTGGCCACGGTTGTTTTGGCCAGTTCCTGTGTCGTATACGCCGGCAAGAGACGCCCGGTTGCCACCACTGCGGCGACTGCCGCGACGTTATAGAGGACACGGCGCTGCACACTTTGGCGATTTGCCCCGCCTGGGCATCGCAGCGCCGTGAGTTGATCGCGGCAGTCGGAACGGTCGTCCTCTCGCTCCCGGCCGTAGTTCAGTCTATGGTCCGGAGTGAGAGGACGTGGAACGCCGTCGCCTCCTTCTGTGAGGAAGTAATTTCCATCAAGGAGGCGGCGGAGCGGGAGAGGGAGCGTTTAAACCCTCTCCCCAACCGCAGAGCTGGGCGCCAGAGGGCGCGCGATGACCTCCAGCCACCCTGAGGTTTGACCTGGGGGTAGCGGGCTTTGTGGGCCTGCCCGCTATCCGTTCAGCACCAGGTCCGAGAGGCGGCGTGCGTGTTCCCACGCGCGCCTCTGTGTCGAGTCCGTCTCCCCTCTAGGGGGGTTTTTATAATGTCGGAAGTGCCTAGTTTGGGTAGGTATTTTGTGTAGTGGCCTGCCGTTTCATACGGCGGGCCGAAACCTCGGCGGGGTCGCGACCGCATGCGAAAGCGATTCGCGCGGCCCCGTCGATAGTGGTTGTGTCGAGGAACACCGTGGTAGGTTTAGTCGGTATCCCGGGAGGTACATTATATTTTCAACATCTTTCTTTACCCCGGCGAGTCGAGTCCGACATAATCCCTCCGCCCGCCCCCGCGGAGGGATATGCGTCATTGCATTCCCCCACGTAAAAAAAAAAAAAAAAAAAAAAAAAAAAAAAAAAAAAAAAAAGCTATTTACTTAAATTATTTACTTGTAATAAAAGAAACGTAATATAGTTGCTAATTTTGATAATTAAAAAAAATATCGTTACTATTTGTTTAAAATAAATCAATTAAAATGTAGGTTACATGTTTTAGAGTCTCTACCGTGGACACGATTAAAACATACAAAAATTTCATTTGTTGGACCGCATCGATGTTATTTTTTTCCTCTGTTGGCAACACTGAATATCTGTCATTTCGCCGTTTGACATATTGCTGTTTCTCCTTCAGAGTGTGTGAAAATATATTTTTTATTCCAATACACAGATAAATGTAAAAGATTAAGTGCTCTTTCCTGTTCCAATAACAATTGGGTAAGTATTTTATTTAAAAATGTATTTCTATTGGTTTTTTATGGGCATTTAGTACTCGTGAATGAAAAGCATGTTGCTCAATTTCTAACCTCAAAATGAACTATTTACTGCGTGACTTTTTTGGAATAGATCTCTTCTGTGGACATCTTTCCTGTGACCACTATGTCCACAGAAGAGATTATGTCCACAGGAAAGTCTTAAAAATTTACTCTTTTTTTTTTGTCTTAATATGGCAAACCTAAAAACTGATTATTTTGGTAACATATATATATACTAAGTTAAAGCTTTTAATTTACTAATGATTTTCATGTTTTGCAATTTAAAAATCCGTTATGCATTTTATTGTTATTGATTCAATAACTTCAACGCTCAGATTGGGTTTATGTTAGCCATTCTCGCGCATTTATCTGTATGTTGTGTATTTTGCTTCGTTTTATTTATATGCATGCTTGTTTTCTAGTTTAGTAAATATGCCACGAGCAAGCAGGTCTAAAACTCAACTTTCAGAAGAGGAAAAGAAAAAACGACGTCGTGAACAAAAGAAGTTGAGCATGAGGCGGGCTCGTGCAAGAATGAGCGAAGCAGAAATTGAAGAAAGAAGAAAACAGGACAAGGAAAGATACAAGAAGAAGAAAGAGGAAGGTCGAATTAAGACTATAAAAGACTATACACCCAGACAACAAAGAAATATTAGGAAGGTTTGGAGAGAAAAGGCGAAAATAAAGCGTGAAAATGAAAAACAGCGAAAAGCTGCAACAAATTATTTAATCAGTAACACTCCACCTTCAAGTCCGTCTTGTTTGGGAAGTTCTCGTGTTCATGTCGGTAAAGTTGTTAGAGATCGCAACATGCGACGTTTTAAAGCAGAGAATACGTACTTAAGGAAGAAAATAGCAAACATGGATTCTGCATTAGCAAGGTATCGTATGCGACTGTCAAGATTAAACAGTAAACTGAAGAATAAATCGTCAGTTCAGTAAAAATATTCTTACAACCAATTTCAATGATAACGATACAATTTCTTATGAAAAATGGGTTACCAAGAATGTATTAATTGTAATAAAAGGCCAATCTAAGACAGTAAAAAAAACGGTTAAGGAAAGATTAGTTACTACCAAAGGTGCTCTTATCCACACATTCAACTCTATGTTACCTAATTTTATGAAGCATGTCGCTAATATGATTCACAATTTAAATCAATACAAAATATAAAGAAACAGTTACTGCCGACACAGGGTTTGTTGCACATAGATTTTTCCGAGAATTATAACTGCAAATACGGTAATGAAATACAGGCTGCGCACTTTGGTGGATCCAAGGCCCAATTGTCCTTACATACATGTGTTTATTATTACACGGAATCAGATCCTCCAGAAAATTATGTAAAAAATTCTTCATTTTGCACTCTTACAGAAAATCTCAGACATGACCCCGTTTTGATAAGCGTTCATTTGCAGGCTTTGGCTCATAAAATCGGAGAACTATCGCCAAATTTGAATCACTTGTATATTGTAAGTGATGGACCTTTAACTCAATATAGGAATAAATCTATGTTCCATCTTATTGCAACTTATTTGAATAAAGTGTTTAAAGTAGATACACTCACTTGGAACTACAGTGAGAAGGGCCATGGCAAAGGTGCCCCAGATGGTGTAGGCGGCTGTGTTAAAAGGCTTGCAGGTGATTTTATAGCAAAAGGTAACGATATTTATAATTTAGATAGTCTTATGACATGTTTATATAAAAATTGCAAAGGCATTAAGATTTATAAAATTAATGAGTCATCTATTTCTGACGTTGAAAATGTTTTAGATATGAGTATCACTCGTCCTTTCAAGGGTACGCTTGGGATACACCAGGTGACATGGAGTGTCAATAACCCTTTAGTCCTTCAAGTAAGGCGTTTGAGTTGTTTGATTTGTGCAGCGCATATGCACTGTCCTCATTATGGTATAGGTGAAATAAAGATCCAAATGAAGACAATAAATTCGCCTCGGGCCTCGCTTTCTCTAGATTCTGGGTCAAACACTCCCGAAGTGGAATATTTATCTGTACCTAATTCTCCTGAGATACCAGCATCACCCGACGCATCAACAGTATCAATATCACCCGGTTTCTCAGAGAGACTTACACCGGATGGTGGTATTATATATAAGCAACCACGTAGGCCTTTCAAGCGGATACTGTCTGATGATGAATCGGATTGCTCCATAAGCTCTTTATCCAAAAAACGAACAATATCAATTCCTTTAAATATTCAGACGATTCTGATAGTTCTCTGGAAATATTTTGAAGTCGTTAGTTATTTAATTTGATTACGTTATCTAAATTCGATTAGCTATCCTAAGAAATATTAAACGTCTCGGCTTTGGAAATAATATAATAATTCAAAACTTAATCATTGTATTTTAAGTCCATCGAACTGATTTTCCTCTCTGTGGACATTCTTTTTTATTTTTTTATTTGCCGATTGATCTGATTACGTCCACTTTTTATTTGAATTTTATAATTGATAAATTGCAGTGAATTCATATGTTTTATCAGTTTACCTTAATACATTTTAGTTGACGCTGCATCACAGCTTTTTGTCTATCTTGTAGAATAAGTAGTCTCTTCTGTGGTCCTTAAAAATATAAAAATTGTGATTTTTAGCAAATTAAGACATATCGATCTCCGTTTATATGATCAAAAGACTGGTAATTAATAATTAAGTAATAAATATTTTGATTCGCACTAATTCTGAGAACTTTTATTTCTGCCCCTTTTTGTGTATGACCCATCTATTGAAGTAAATTTATTGTTATAAACCGCGATAAAATCCGTAAAAATTAGATTAATTAATTTTTTTAATTGCATTTATATTACTTTATTTCAGTATGTCATTTAATTTTATGTTCATATTTTCAAGTTCAGGTGTGACAGTATTGGTCGTATCCATGCTATCCCCTCGTCTGTTCAGACGCCGCCCTGTGTTTCGTCTAGAACATGCTAGCTGGACAAAAGTCATTGTCTAATTACCTGTTTATTACCTGAGCCTTTTACCAGATACCCAGGTGCCCCAATTCTGAGAATTGTTTTGGACACGTGTCAACTACTGATAAGGTAATGAGGTTAGTATATAAGGAAAGGGTAAGAAAACCACTTATTAATTGCATTTTTGCGTGTACGGAAGTAACATCCTATGTCAGTGAGTTTAAGTTTTTTCAAAAGTGTTAGTAATGGATCTTCAAGTTAAAGGTATGTACTTTTTATTTCTAATAAGAAAATAGGTTTACATTTCCCCATTTTTTTTAAATAGCTCGAGTTTAAAGAAGTTTGTCAAATTTTGATGATTTTCTGAATTCATTGGACTAGAAACTAATTGTACCCTCTTGTACCCGGACTAGATTTTATATATAGCATAGCCATATCTTTTAGCTTTTAAATTTTAGTCATCTTAGCCTGCACACTTGAGTACAACTTTGTCATTTTGTCTGTTTTCTAGAATACGAATTCTCAGTCTCGAAAATGGAGTTTTTTGATGAATGGCAGAAACATGCTAAAGAGAACCGCAACAGTAGACTGTTTGAGTTTATAGTGATGAAACATGATCTTGTTAATATCACGGAAGCATCTGAGCGGGAAATTAAAATGACAATTGGAAGATTGTCATCCAAATACACAGAAAAATGGGAAAAATGTGGGAAATGCCGTAATCGCTTCCTGACTAAGAATTCTGAGTGGTTGTCTGGGGATTTTACATTCAAAGCATCTGTCCACCTCTCAACACCATCATCATCAAGTAAGAGTTCGATTCGTGGACGTCCATCAATAGATTTTCCTGAAGCAAGTGAAAAAACGAAAAGGAGACGCGTGGAGGACCTACTACACACGCGAGATATAAACCAGCTAGTAGCCGCTGCTGAAATATCGGCACGATTATCCGGACATCGGAATTTGGCTACTGTGATTAAAGAAGCAAGCCATATGCATAGTCCTGAAAAGTGCCAAGAAATGAAAAGATATGTGGGTGAAAAGGTACGCGAACAACCAAGATGTTTGTCCAAAGAGGAGGCTTTGGCATATTATGTGGATGCCAAATCCAAGAGCCACTCTTATAAACAAACGAGGAAATGGAGCATCAAGGCAGGACACCAGGTATTCCCATCATTTTATAGTGTTAGTCAGGCAAAAATTGAATGCTACCCTCCCGAGGAACAGATTTTTATAAGCGAAACGCGTGCAGAAATTCAGGCGGTTTTAAATAAAACAGCTGAACGTCTAATTTGTGCACAGCGTGAAGTTTTAAAATCTGTAGATTCTGGCTCATCACTCTCCCTTGTTAGCAAGTGGGGGTGTGATGGAAGTTCCGGTCATAGCACTTACAAACAAAAATTCTCAAACAGTGAAGACACAGATGAGTTTTTGTTTATGTTCTCATTCGTGCCACTTCAGTTACGTGACAATAGTGGTAGAGTTGCTTGGCAGAATCCTCGACCATCTTCTACCATGTATTGTCGACCGATTAAGTTTATTTTCTCCAAAGAAACAACAGATTTTACTGTAATAGAAACCAATAAGATTTTGGAGGAAATAAACCAATTGGTGCCAACAATAGGTAATATAGATGGTAAAGAGATATCGGTCAAACACGAATTACTGTTCACGATGATTGATGGTAAAGTGTGCAACGCTATGACTGAAATTCGTCAGCACTTAAATGTTACATTTGTGGAGCTACTCCTAAATTTATGAATGATGAGTCTAGGGAATTTGTTGTAAATAAGGAAACTCTTGGTTTTGGTATATCTCCCCTTCACGCTTGGATCCGGTCTTTTGAATGTTTGCTTCACATAAGCTATCGTCTTGAAGTTAAGAAATGGCAACTTCGAGGTCAAAGTGACAAAGAAAATGTGAAGCAACGTTCGGCTCGTATCCAAGAAAGGTTTAAGGTTGAAATGGGTTTAATTGTAGATAAACCAAAACCAGGATTTGGTAATACGAATGATGGGAATACTGCTCGTCGGTTTTTTGAGAATCCTGAACAGGCTTCAGATATTACAGGTGTAGATGTGACACTAATTAAGAACTTTGGCACTATCCTTAGAACTTTAGCTTCGGGTTACGATATTGATGTTGTTAAATTTAATTCTTTTACACAGGACACAAAAAAATTGTATCTTAGTCTCTATTCGTGGTATAAAATGCCTGTTACTGTGCACAAAATTCTTGTGCACAGTGTAGAAATTGTGAGATCGGCTCTTTTACCTATTGGGCAGCTTTCTGAAGAAGCTCAGGAAGCGCGTAATAAGGATTATAGGAGGTTCCGGGAGCACAATACTCGAAAATATTCACGTATTGCCACGAATAGGGATTTACTTAATATGTTGCTAATTACATCTGATCCTGTAATAAATGGCCTTAGGTAAGTGCCGAAAAAACCGACGAGTAAACTTCCTTCTGAGGTTTTAGAATTAATTATACCCCCTCCTGTAAATGTAAGGTCTAGTGTAAGTCATTGTAGTTCTCATCAAAATATGTCAGATTATATGGTAGATGATTCTTCAGAAGAAGAATTTAGTGATGCAGAATAAATAGAAGTTGTAAATAATATTTTACTAATGTTTTTTTAAGCTGTGTACCTTATCTAACTTTATTATTAGTTGTCAACATATTGTTTTTTAACTGCATATTTTTTAAGTAAAAAGTATTGTTATTGAGTAGGTAGTAATAATGCCCTATTATGTAATTAGAAGCCAAGTCCTTAGTAGCACAATATTTTATGACTATTGTTATTTTTTTTCATTGTTATTTTTTACCTGTCTGACAATAAAAGATTAATCGCTATTATATTTTTTTATGTTGGCACACGTGACCCTACCTCCTGTTTTTTGGTGTTATATGCGCTAATACCCCATTAGAATATCATAATAAAGCCGTACGAACTAAAAAACCTTAATAAATAATTTTGTCCAGCTAGCATGTTCTAGACGAACCACAGTGCGCCGGCTCGACGCGTTTTGGTGACGTCACGCGTGTGCGTTCAATAAATATAAAGCTACCAACCCACAGCGACCGCGATTACTGAAATAATATCTTTAATGATAATATTATGTAATGAAGGCCGAAATAGAAATATAGATAAAATAGAGTTTATTGATCAAATTTTAACTTAAATATATATGTTTGTTAAATTATGCTCATCATCTCATTTTGTTTGGGCCGGGAATATGTTCGGTTTATTAACCTCATAAGTTACCGCGTCAGCAACATACTGCGCCCGCGTCAGCGCATTACAATACATGTACATTTATTTGTTTAAATTATTCTCTTTTTAATAAGTCATTATCAAGATAAACCCGTGAATCAAGAAAGTCATATTCAAAATCATCAAGGATTTCTCATTTAACAAGATATCAGGTTTGCCGTTCGGCAACAACAAGGCAACCGCACGACACTCTTATTCTATGAGTGTAAATATCTAATACATATATATAAATGTATGGCTGTACGCCATATTGGTTCAAATGGGTTATCTGGACACTCACATACCTAACTTTTGCATCCCTGTTCCTTTGTTCCATAAATACATTGTAGTCCAATAATTTCAAAGTACAAAATAAGTAAATTTACTGATATTTACACAGTTGTGAATGATGATCATGGGGAAAAAACAGGAAGCATTAAAAATAATACTTCTTTTTAATTCATGATACTGCTATATAACCGACAGTATAATACGACCCTCACACATGCCCACCCATTAATGTTACATGCTATGTTTCATACAGAATAAAAGTATACATTTCATATTAATATATATTTTATGGAGGTAATATTTCTTTATTTGTGTATAAATCTCATAGTAGTAACTAGTGAAAAATGTCAAATAAAATGTTATTATTTTCAATTGACACGGTATGTTATTTTCATTTCATACTATTTTCAATTAGCTTATAGCGATACAGTGTGTTGAAAGCTTTATACCACGCATGCGTAATACGCGCGCCGAACGCGCGCCCGCACCGCACCGCGCTGCGCTGGTCCCGCGCCCGCCCCGCGCTTGCTCTAACGCTGGCTGTGTGAACGCTTTCATATAGTTCAGTACATTACAACACGGCGGGACACGCGCACGCCCCGCGCACGCCGGCTGTTTGACCCCACCTTAAAGATTATAAGTTCTCGGCCTTCAAACAAGCTTCTAAAATATTCTACAACTAAAAATATAGCAAGGAACTCACGGTCATAGGTGCTACATTTTTTTTTGTGTATCAATTAGCTTTCTCGAGAAATAGCCTAACGGTTGCCATGAGCCGTTTATGTATTGTTGCAACACAGCACCTACGCAATTATCCGAAGCGTCGGCAAATAGCGCATATGGCGCGTTGGCCACCGGAAACGACAACGTGACTGCGTTCGTCAACCCGTTCTTACATTCCAAGAATGCTTGCTCAGCGTCTGGCGTCCACTGTATCGGTGTTTTGTCATTCTTTTTAGCCTTATGAATATATTTATTTAATATTTCTAGGTACTCTATTGCTCTCGGTAAATGATTACGATAAAAATTGACCATGCCTAAAAATTGTCTTAACTGATTAACATTTTGAGGTATTGGGAAATAAAGAATTGCCTGCACCTTGCTTTCTACAGGTTTGATACCCGATGTAGTGACTTGGTAGCCTAAAAATTCTATGGAAGTAGCTTTAAAAGTGCATTTCTCTAAGTTTATAGTGATTCCATATTCGCTTAAGCGTTCAAATACCTGTTCTAGGTGTTCCTTATGCTGCATGTGATTTTCTGAACTTATTAATATATCGTCAGCGTAACAATATAAGAAATCTAAACCTGATAAGACTGTATTCGTCATGAAACGTTGAAAAGTTTGGGCAGCGTTTCTCAAACCAAAAGTTAAACGTTCGAATTCATATAGTCCGAACGGTGTTGTAATCGCTGTTTTACAAACATCGTCGGGATAAATTAAAATATTATGGTACGCTTTTTTATATCAATTTTGGAAAAAATAATTTTATTAGCTAATAAATATGTAAGGTCCTGTACACGCGGTATCGGATATCTATCCGGTGTTGTGATCGCATTTAATGCTCTATAATCACCACAAGGGCGCACTTGACCGTCTTTCTTTGGTACTAAATGTAATGGACTTGCCCAAGGCGACTTCGATGGCCTACATATACCTATATCTAACATTGTTTTAAATTCCTCTTTGGCAATTTTATATCTTTCGGGAGCTAAAGGTCTAGGCTTACAGAATACTGGAGGGCCTGTGGTATCAATAAAATGGTAAACCGCATGTTTTGGTGGAATATCCGGATATCTACTTAATATATCATAAGCGGGATGATCTTTGTGTAACGTAGAAATCGCTGGTTCAAAATGGTTTGCGATCATTCCACGTACTGCCAGGTTGGTAACCTTATACCATTAATATCTACAATTAACTTATAATGATTTAAAAATCTACGCCTAGAATAGGCTGCTTTACATCACAAACAACAAAATACCATGTAAACGGTCTTTTTAATTTTAGATCTAAGTGCAGTGACTTAGTACCATACGTTTTAATCACTGAACCATTGGCGGCAAAAAGTTTAAAATCGGAATTTAAGTCTAATTCTTTCTTATTTCTAAAATAAATTTTAGGTAACACAGAAATACATGCGCCTGAATCTATTAAAAACATATAATTATATTTCCTATCACTTACTATTAAGCGGTGATCCTTGACTTCACAACCGCCCGCTACCGGCTGCAGCTCTGCTAGTTTTCCGACCCCGAGGGCTGCTGTTTTATCTTCCAGCTGCAGGGCGCGACGCCTTGCTTTGTGCCTGTACCTCCAGTGATACGAGCACAGCCAGTCTGGGCTCTCCGGTGTCCTGCGCGGCCTGGATTGCGTACGGCTGCGTGCGAAGTTTCTGTATCCGCTGCCCCTTCTGTGCCTGAACCTTTGTCTTCCCCTGTCCATCTCATTTATTTCTAGGTTGATCTTCGCTATCTCCGCCATGACCGCTGCTATGTCGCAGGTTTGGACGAATGTTGCTGGACTGCTGCGCGCTACCTCGTTGATCTGCGGTGTCTGGTGAGTCTCCATGACCTTGTCTGCTATCACTGCCATTTCTTCCAGGTCCTTAGTCGACGTGACGGTGAGTACTGCTCTGACTGACGATGGTAAGTGACCTTGCCATAATATTTTCAAAGTGTCGTCTTCTATCTTTCCTCGCGCCAGTTCTTTCATGCGACGTAGCAACTGGCTTGGTTTTTGGTCTCCCAGCTCCATTTTCGACACTAACTTTTGTACCTGTCTTGTTTCCGACTCTTCATAGATTTGTAGAAGGCGTTTTTCCAATGTGCCGAATTTGTCGCTATTCGGGGGATTGGCTACGATGTCTGCTACCTGCTGTATGACTTCTTTGCTGAGCTTTGCCACCACCATGAAGTATTTGTTAGCGTCGGATGTTTTCTGCGGGGCCAAGATTGCTTCCACTTGTACAAACTACAGTCGCGGGTTTTCGGGCCAAAAATCGGGTATTTTATTCGCGACCGACAGACTGGAGATGATGGCATGATGTTCTTCCTTCACCACACTTGACAGAATTGGCGGCGTTGGCGTCGAAGCTATCGGAGCCGGTGCGGGGTACATTGTAAGTCGTATTTACGGTACGAATGTAAGCGTGTGACTTTCTCGGCGTAGGTGTCATGCGTCGGGGTCATCACTGTTGTGCACTTTGTATGTGTAATTTAGGTGGAGATAAGGGAAACGCTCGGATATTATAAGCCAACTGAATATTTAATTCATTTCATAAACTCGATACATAGGTACGCCCTACGCACACGACTACATTTTGCATTCGCAGCATTCTCACACATATACAATACCCCACACATTCATTGCTATGCAGATGATAGCACGGTTCATGGTTGTTACCATCCACAACCACCTAGCAACCGGCAGGATACTGAGAGGAGGCGGGTCAAGCTTGTCACTGACCTCAACAGGGTGTTGGATGACATATCCGCTTGGGGTTCATCTAACCTGGTTGAGTTCAGTGCTAAGAAAACTCAGGTGTGCGCGTTCAGCTCAAAACAACCCTATTCTCTCCACTTCCCACTCTTCGGGGCACCACGCTGCCACTGCAGGATAGTCTTAACATCCTAGACATAGACATCCGCCACGACCTTAACTCTAGGGATTACATCGAGAGTGTACTAAACACAACTGCACGCAAACTCTGGATTCTAAACAAGGTGCGGCGTTTCTTTACTCCTGAACAGCGGTATCTGCTGTATAAGGCCCAAGTCCGTAGCAGCATGGGTACTGTT
Source organism: Catocala nupta (assembly GCA_963675205.1). Classification (NCBI taxonomy): domain Eukaryota; kingdom Metazoa; phylum Arthropoda; class Insecta; order Lepidoptera; family Erebidae; genus Catocala; species Catocala nupta. The sequence continues at coordinate 12,114,652 of OY776094.1, forward strand.
CGCACCTTTGGAATGGTTACGCTAAGTACCTACTCGATGCCTTAGATAAACTGCAGCGTCATGCCCCTTCCTTTTGAGAACCACACGTGCCGGTCTTCGTAATCACCGATTGACGGTTAGCACAATCCCGTCTCGCACCAAAAGATTCAGCAATTCCTTTTTATGCCGTACCATACAACTTTGTAACAGTCTTCTGGCTCATGTGTTCCCTCCCTGGGTCCTTCAAACGTATTGTGAAGAAGCATCTGGTCCGACCGGCTTGACACTGACGACGACTAGAAGACATGTATCTTCTCTTCTTCGTCACTGTCTCTGGACTGTAATTGGGCTTTCTATCAGGTCCGCTACAATAACTTTGCCGTGTCAAGTTAAAAAAAAAAAAAAAAAGACTGTTCTTGCTAATCTCTAAGTGGAACATTTTGAAGAGAAGGCATTGAGCCTTGGCCCAAAGACCATAAGATTGTGGAAAAGATATGTTGACGATATCTTCAGCATTGTTAAGGGACGCAGCAGGACGTGGAACAATATGTACAACACCTTAATTCCATTCACCCAAAAATGAGGTTTACTTATGAAATGGAGACTGACAGATTGTTGTCATTTCTTGATGTCAAAATCACCGCGAGAACGAAGGGGTCCTTGTCACACTGTGTGTACCGTAAACCTACACACACGGATAGAAACCTGCATGCAACGTCAAACCAACACCCTCGTACAATCCGTTATTTCATCATTACAAAACAGAGCTCATGATTTTTGCGACCCTGAGCATTTAGAGTCTGAACTCAATCATGTTGAGGTACTAAATAATAACGGATATGTAGTGAATGGACGACAGAGGCAACCGACTAAAAGAGGCAAGCATCCTGAGGTGAACAGACAACCCGCCTATATGCCTTATGTAAAAGGAATTACGGATAAGATCGGAACGGTGTTAAAGAAATATTCCATCAACACTATTTATACACCGGGGGCCAAAGTAACCAGCATGGTGGGCACACCAACGGACGTTTTGCCTTTACAAACGCCAGGTGTCTACAAAATAAATTGCAGCTGCGGGAGTTCTTACATAGGCCAAACCAAGCGTACTATTGCTGAGAGGGTCAAAGAACACATCGCCGTTGTGAAAAACCGGCAGACTAGCAAATCAGCAATTGCAGAACATATACTGGAATCGGGTACTAATCATTGGATAGAATTTCATCGTCCGGAAGTCCTCTCCACCGATCGCCACTTTTATCCAAGAGTAGTGCGAGAAGCTATTGAAATCAAAAAACATAAAAATTTCAATAGGGAAGAGGGTTTTAAATTATCCGCGACGTGGAATCCCGTGATTAATAATACGCAACTTCGCTGTTTTGCACAGTTAGGTAATTCACGGAATACGGACACGTCGGCTAGCATTCGTAATAGGGATACCGTGAGTGTAGTTTGTGACGGTACATGGACAAACAAAAATATGCCTAAAGTCAGGGTGAATCAAGATTCTTCTGCCTCACAAACGGAGACATGACATCGCAGCACCAGTCAGCTTGTGACCACGGCCGGTGTAACCTGGTCGAAACGTCAAGCATATAAAAGGTAAACATTATGCATGATCGCGTTAATACCCCTTACATATTATATATATAAAATAACATTAATTTACATTTCAGGTGCTAATGTAAAAAAAAAATGGACACACATAAGAGACTACTTTTGAAGAGACTTTCCAAAAAATCAAAACGCAAAACAGGCAGTGCCGCTAAAAAGGTTAAAAATATATTTATGCAGATCTGTTGTATTTTCTTATACCGGTATTCGATAAAAGAAATACCGATGGAAACTACCAAACCGATGAATTAGAAAATAATAATCCACAAGAATGGGAATCCGAAACACAAGAAAAACATAGCGTTGAACCAGTAGACGACCACACAAATTTAATACAACCTCCATCACTAATATCGCGATGATAATAATTTCTCAGGCCGTCAAAATAAAGACCTCAACATCGCCTTGGCTGCTATGAGGACGATGTGGAGGCCACTCTCTAGACCACATGACTGCTTACCATCAGGAGGAGTATGGTCATTTTGAAGAGCAAAATAAAAAAAAGCGACTATATAATCGCAAATAGATTAAAACGGCACAAAAAAGTTATATTCAGCCAAATACTCAGTATTCTACATCAAAACCAACAGAAAGTCAATCAGAAACGACAAGAAGTAGAAGACAATGACACAAAAATTTTATATAAAATATTTATATGAAACATGAAAGAAAATCTAAAAATTTAATATAAATTGGGAATGCTGCAGTTGGTAAAAAAACATAAAACTGAGTACTATTCAGCTTCATCTTCTCCACTGAATTATGATAACTTCAGTGATCGTTCAGTAACGACAACATCAAGCTGTGGTTATTCCCCTCTTATTCATATATACCAGAAAGTTCACCTAATTTATTCTATAAAACTGCATCCCCATTGCCAATCTTCTTTTCATCTTTTCTGCAAAATAAAACCACTAATTATCAATCTACCCCAAACAATTCTAGAGTGGTTATACATTTTATTACACATTTACCACCGCTTCAATATCCTGTTAGTTATTTTCAGCACGATAGACCTCGGTGTGCTGAACATGAAGAAACTACTATACGTCATCACTATAACCTTCTGCATCTTTACATGGTGATAATCTTCAACATGCAGAGGATACCGAAGCTGCAACATTTTAGTTATGCAATCTCAAGTACAGGAAGAAAACATTGGAAAATACATTAATTTTAAGTAGTAGTAAATAAGATGAACGATTTGTTTTTTATATATATAAGTAAGATATAAATAAAGAGAACTTACCTCAAGGTTTACCACTGGTAATTAATAATTAAGTAATAAATATTTTGATTCGCACTAATTCTGAGAACTTTTATTTCTGCCCCTTTTTGTGTATGACCCATCTATTGAAGTAAATTTATTGTTATAAACCGCGATAAAATCCGTAAAAATTAGATTAATTAATTTTTTTAATTGCATTTATATTACTTTATTTCAGTATGTCATTTAATTTTATGTTCATATTTTCAAGTTCAGGTGTGACAGTATTGGTCGTATCCATGCTATCCCCTCGTCTGTTCAGACGCCGCCCTGTGTTTCGTCTAGAACATGCTAGCTGGACAAAAGTCATTGTCTAATTACCTGTTTATTACCTGAGCCTTTTACCAGATACCCAGGTGCCCCAATTCTGAGAATTGTTTTGGACACGTGTCAACTACTGATAAGGTAATGAGGTTAGTATATAAGGAAAGGGTAAGAAAACCACTTATTAATTGCATTTTTGCGTGTACGGAAGTAACATCCTATGTCAGTGAGTTTAAGTTTTTTCAAAAGTGTTAGTAATGGATCTTTAAGTTAAAGGTATGTACTTTTTATTTCTAATAAGAAAATAGGTTTACATTTCCCCATTTTTTTTAAATAGCTCGAGTTTAAAGAAGTTTGTCAAATTTTGATGATTTTCTGAATTCATTGGACTAGAAACTAATTGTACCCTCTTGTACCCGGACTAGATTTTATATATAGCATAGCCATATCTTTTAGCTTTTAAATTTTAGTCATCTTAGCCTGCACACTTGAGTACAACTTTGTCATTTTGTCTGTTTTCTAGAATACGAATTCTCAGTCTCGAAAATGGAGTTTTTTGATGAATGGCAGAAACATGCTAAAGAGAACCGCAACAGTAGACTGTTTGAGTTTATAGTGATGAAACATGATCTTGTTAATATCACGGAAGCATCTGAGCGGGAAATTAAAATGACAATTGGAAGATTGTCATCCAAATACACAGAAAAATGGGAAAAATGTGGGAAATGCCGTAATCGCTTCCTGACTAAGAATTCTGAGTGGTTGTCTGGGGATTTTACATTCAAAGCATCTGTCCACCTCTCAACACCATCATCATCAAGTAAGAGTTCGATTCGTGGACGTCCATCAATAGATTTTCCTGAAGCAAGTGAAAAAACGAAAAGGAGACGCGTGGAGGACCTACTACACACGCGAGATATAAACCAGCTAGTAGCCGCTGCTGAAATATCGGCACGATTATCCGGACATCGGAATTTGGCTACTGTGATTAAAGAAGCAAGCCATATGCATAGTCCTGAAAAGTGCCAAGAAATGAAAAGATATGTGGGTGAAAAGGTACGCGAACAACCAAGATGTTTGTCCAAAGAGGAGGCTTTGGCATATTATGTGGATGCCAAATCCAAGAGCCACTCTTATAAACAAACGAGGAAATGGAGCATCAAGGCAGGACACCAGGTATTCCCATCATTTTATAGTGTTAGTCAGGCAAAAATTGAATGCTACCCTCCCGAGGAACAGATTTTTATAAGCGAAACGCGTGCAGAAATTCAGGCGGTTTTAAATAAAACAGCTGAACGTCTAATTTGTGCACAGCGTGAAGTTTTAAAATCTGTAGATTCTGGCTCATCACTCTCCCTTGTTAGCAAGTGGGGGTGTGATGGAAGTTCCGGTCATAGCACTTACAAACAAAAATTCTCAAACAGTGAAGACACAGATGAGTTTTTGTTTATGTTCTCATTCGTGCCACTTCAGTTACGTGACAATAGTGGTAGAGTTGCTTGGCAGAATCCTCGACCATCTTCTACCATGTATTGTCGACCGATTAAGTTTATTTTCTCCAAAGAAACAACAGATTTTACTGTAATAGAAACCAATAAGATTTTGGAGGAAATAAACCAATTGGTGCCAACAATAGGTAATATAGATGGTAAAGAGATATCGGTCAAACACGAATTACTGTTCACGATGATTGATGGTAAAGTGTGCAACGCTATGACTGAAATTCGTCAGCACTTAAATGTTACATTTGTGGAGCTACTCCTAAATTTATGAATGATGAGTCTAGGGAATTTGTTGTAAATAAGGAAACTCTTGGTTTTGGTATATCTCCCCTTCACGCTTGGATCCGGTCTTTTGAATGTTTGCTTCACATAAGCTATCGTCTTGAAGTTAAGAAATGGCAACTTCGAGGTCAAAGTGACAAAGAAAATGTGAAGCAACGTTCGGCTCGTATCCAAGAAAGGTTTAAGGTTGAAATGGGTTTAATTGTAGATAAACCAAAACCAGGATTTGGTAATACGAATGATGGGAATACTGCTCGTCGGTTTTTTGAGAATCCTGAACAGGCTTCAGATATTACAGGTGTAGATGTGACACTAATTAAGAACTTTGGCACTATCCTTAGAACTTTAGCTTCGGGTTACGATATTGATGTTGTTAAATTTAATTCTTTTACACAGGACACAAAAAAATTGTATCTTAGTCTCTATTCGTGGTATAAAATGCCTGTTACTGTGCACAAAATTCTTGTGCACAGTGTAGAAATTGTGAGATCGGCTCTTTTACCTATTGGGCAGCTTTCTGAAGAAGCTCAGGAAGCGCGTAATAAGGATTATAGGAGGTTCCGGGAGCACAATACTCGAAAATATTCACGTATTGCCACGAATAGGGATTTACTTAATATGTTGCTAATTACATCTGATCCTGTAATAAATGGCCTTAGGTAAGTGCCGAAAAAACCGACGAGTAAACTTCCTTCTGAGGTTTTAGAATTAATTATACCCCCTCCTGTAAATGTAAGGTCTAGTGTAAGTCATTGTAGTTCTCATCAAAATATGTCAGATTATATGGTAGATGATTCTTCAGAAGAAGAATTTAGTGATGCAGAATAAATAGAAGTTGTAAATAATATTTTACTAATGTTTTTTTAAGCTGTGTACCTTATCTAACTTTATTATTAGTTGTCAACATATTGTTTTTTAACTGCATATTTTTTAAGTAAAAAGTATTGTTATTGAGTAGGTAGTAATAATGCCCTATTATGTAATTAGAAGCCAAGTCCTTAGTAGCACAATATTTTATGACTATTGTTATTTTTTTTCATTGTTATTTTTTACCTGTCTGACAATAAAAGATTAATCGCTATTATATTTTTTTATGTTGGCACACGTGACCCTACCTCCTGTTTTTTGGTGTTATATGCGCTAATACCCCATTAGAATATCATAATAAAGCCGTACGAACTAAAAAACCTTAATAAATAATTTTGTCCAGCTAGCATGTTCTAGACGAACCACAGTGCGCCGGCTCGACGCGTTTTGGTGACGTCACGCGTGTGCGTTCAATAAATATAAAGCTACCAACCCACAGCGACCGCGATTACTGAAATAATATCTTTAATGATAATATTATGTAATGAAGGCCGAAATAGAAATATAGATAAAATAGAGTTTATTGATCAAATTTTAACTTAAATATATATGTTTGTTAAATTATGCTCATCATCTCATTTTGTTTGGGCCGGGAATATGTTCGGTTTATTAACCTCATAAGTTACCGCGTCAGCAACATACTGCGCCCGCGTCAGCGCATTACAATACATGTACATTTATTTGTTTAAATTATTCTCTTTTTAATAAGTCATTATCAAGATAAACCCGTGAATCAAGAAAGTCATATTCAAAATCATCAAGGATTTCTCATTTAACAAGATATCAGGTTTGCCGTTCGGCAACAACAAGGCAACCGCACGACACTCTTATTCTATGAGTGTAAATATCTAATACATATATATAAATGTATGGCTGTACGCCATATTGGTTCAAATGGGTTATCTGGACACTCACATACCTAACTTTTGCATCCCTGTTCCTTTGTTCCATAAATACATTGTAGTCCAATAATTTCAAAGTACAAAATAAGTAAATTTACTGATATTTACACAGTTGTGAATGATGATCATGGGGAAAAAACAGGAAGCATTAAAAATAATACTTCTTTTTAATTCATGATACTGCTATATAACCGACAGTATAATACGACCCTCACACATGCCCACCCATTAATGTTACATGCTATGTTTCATACAGAATAAAAGTATACATTTCATATTAATATATATTTTATGGAGGTAATATTTCTTTATTTGTGTATAAATCTCATAGTAGTAACTAGTGAAAAATGTCAAATAAAATGTTATTATTTTCAATTGACACGGTATGTTATTTTCATTTCATACTATTTTCAATTAGCTTATAGCGATACAGTGTGTTGAAAGCTTTATACCACGCATGCGTAATACGCGCGCCGAACGCGCGCCCGCACCGCACCGCGCTACGCTGGTCCCGCGCCCGCCCCGCGCTTGCTCTAACGCTGGCTGTGTGAACGCTTTCATATAGTTCAGTACATTACAACACGGCGGGACACGCGCACGCCCCGCGCACGCCGGCTGTTTGACCCCACCTTAAAGATTATAAGTTCTCGGCCTTCAAACAAGCTTCTAAAATATTCTACAACTAAAAATATAGCAAGGAACTCACGGTCATAGGTGCTACATTTTTTTTTGTGTATCAATTAGCTTTCTCGAGAAATAGCCTAACGGTTGCCATGAGCCGTTTATGTATTGTTGCAACACAGCACCTACGCAATTATCCGAAGCGTCGGCAAATAGCGCATATGGCGCGTTGGCCACCGGAAACGACAACGTGACTGCGTTCGTCAACCCGTTCTTACATTCCAAGAATGCTTGCTCAGCGTCTGGCGTCCACTGTATCGGTGTTTTGTCATTCTTTTTAGCCTTATGAATATATTTATTTAATATTTCTAGGTACTCTATTGCTCTCGGTAAATGATTACGATAAAAATTGACCATGCCTAAAAATTGTCTTAACTGATTAACATTTTGAGGTATTGGGAAATAAAGAATTGCCTGCACCTTGCTTTCTACAGGTTTGATACCCGATGTAGTGACTTGGTAGCCTAAAAATTCTATGGAAGTAGCTTTAAAAGTGCATTTCTCTAAGTTTATAGTGATTCCATATTCGCTTAAGCGTTCAAATACCTGTTCTAGGTGTTCCTTATGCTGCATGTGATTTTCTGAACTTATTAATATATCGTCAGCGTAACAATATAAGAAATCTAAACCTGATAAGACTGTATTCGTCATGAAACGTTGAAAAGTTTGGGCAGCGTTTCTCAAACCAAAAGTTAAACGTTCGAATTCATATAGTCCGAACGGTGTTGTAATCGCTGTTTTACAAACATCGTCGGGATAAATTAAAATATTATGGTACGCTTTTTTATATCAATTTTGGAAAAAATAATTTTATTAGCTAATAAATATGTAAGGTCCTGTACACGCGGTATCGGATATCTATCCGGTGTTGTGATCGCATTTAATGCTCTATAATCACCACAAGGGCGCACTTGACCGTCTTTCTTTGGTACTAAATGTAATGGACTTGCCCAAGGCGACTTCGATGGCCTACATATACCTATATCTAACATTGTTTTAAATTCCTCTTTGGCAATTTTATATCTTTCGGGAGCTAAAGGTCTAGGCTTACAGAATACTGGAGGGCCTGTGGTATCAATAAAATGGTAAACCGCATGTTTTGGTGGAATATCCGGATATCTACTTAATATATCATAAGCGGGATGATCTTTGTGTAACGTAGAAATCGCTGGTTCAAAATGGTTTGCGATCATTCCACGTACTGCCAGGTTGGTAACCTTATACCATTAATATCTACAATTAACTTATAATGATTTAAAAATCTACGCCTAGAATAGGCTGCTTTACATCACAAACAACAAAATACCATGTAAACGGTCTTTTTAATTTTAGATCTAAGTGCAGTGACTTAGTACCATACGTTTTAATCACTGAACCATTGGCGGCAAAAAGTTTAAAATCGGAATTTAAGTCTAATTCTTTCTTATTTCTAAAATAAATTTTAGGTAACACAGAAATACATGCGCCTGAATCTATTAAAAACATATAATTATATTTCCTATCACTTACTATTAAGCGGTGATCCTTGACTTCACAACCGCCCGCTACCGGCTGCAGCTCTGCTAGTTTTCCGACCCCGAGGGCTGCTGTTTTATCTTCCAGCTGCAGGGCGCGACGCCTTGCTTTGTGCCTGTACCTCCAGTGATACGAGCACAGCCAGTCTGGGCTCTCCGGTGTCCTGCGCGGCCTGGATTGCGTACGGCTGCGTGCGAAGTTTCTGTATCCGCTGCCCCTTCTGTGCCTGAACCTTTGTCTTCCCCTGTCCATCTCATTTATTTCTAGGTTGATCTTCGCTATCTCCGCCATGACCGCTGCTATGTCGCAGGTTTGGACGAATGTTGCTGGACTGCTGCGCGCTACCTCGTTGATCTGCGGTGTCTGGTGAGTCTCCATGACCTTGTCTGCTATCACTGCCATTTCTTCCAGGTCCTTAGTCGACGTGACGGTGAGTACTGCTCTGACTGACGATGGTAAGTGACCTTGCCATAATATTTTCAAAGTGTCGTCTTCTATCTTTCCTCGCGCCAGTTCTTTCATGCGACGTAGCAACTGGCTTGGTTTTTGGTCTCCCAGCTCCATTTTCGACACTAACTTTTGTACCTGTCTTGTTTCCGACTCTTCATAGATTTGTAGAAGGCGTTTTTCCAATGTGCCGAATTTGTCGCTATTCGGGGGATTGGCTACGATGTCTGCTACCTGCTGTATGACTTCTTTGCTGAGCTTTGCCACCACCATGAAGTATTTGTTAGCGTCGGATGTTTTCTGCGGGGCCAAGATTGCTTCCACTTGTACAAACTACAGTCGCGGGTTTTCGGGCCAAAAATCGGGTATTTTATTCGCGACCGACAGACTGGAGATGATGGCATGATGTTCTTCCTTCACCACACTTGACAGAATTGGCGGCGTTGGCGTCGAAGCTATCGGAGCCGGTGCGGGGTACATTGTAAGTCGTATTTACGGTACGAATGTAAGCGTGTGACTTTCTCGGCGTAGGTGTCATGCGTCGGGGTCATCACTGTTGTGCACTTTGTATGTGTAATTTAGGTGGAGATAAGGGAAACGCTCGGATATTATAAGCCAACTGAATATTTAATTCATTTCATAAACTCGATACATAGGTACGCCCTACGCACACGACTACATTTTGCATTCGCAGCATTCTCACACATATACAATACCCCACACATTCATTGCTATGCAGATGATAGCACGGTTCATGGTTGTTACCATCCACAACCACCTAGCAACCGGCAGGATACTGAGAGGAGGCGGGTCAAGCTTGTCACTGACCTCAACAGGGTGTTGGATGACATATCCGCTTGGGGTTCATCTAACCTGGTTGAGTTCAGTGCTAAGAAAACTCAGGTGTGCGCGTTCAGCTCAAAACAACCCTATTCTCTCCACTTCCCACTCTTCGGGGCACCACGCTGCCACTGCAGGATAGTCTTAACATCCTAGACATAGACATCCGCCACGACCTTAACTCTAGGGATTACATCGAGAGTGTACTAAACACAACTGCACGCAAACTCTGGATTCTAAACAAGGTGCGGCGTTTCTTTACTCCTGAACAGCGGTATCTGCTGTATAAGGCCCAAGTCCGTAGCAGCATGGGTACTGTTCGCACCTTTGGAATGGTTACGCTAAGTACCTACTCGATGCCTTAGATAAACTGCAGCGTCATGCCCCTTCCTTTTGAGAACCACACGTGCCGGTCTTCGTAATCACCGATTGACGGTTAGCACAATCCCGTCTCGCACCAAAAGATTCAGCAATTCCTTTTTATGCCGTACCATACAACTTTGTAACAGTCTTCTGGCTCATGTGTTCCCTCCCTGGGTCCTTCAAACGTATTGTGAAGAAGCATCTGGTCCGACCGGCTTGACACTGACGACGACTAGAAGACATGTATCTTCTCTTCTTCGTCACTGTCTCTGGACTGTAATTGGGCTTTCTATCAGGTCCGCTACAATAACTTTGCCGTGTCAAGTTAAAAAAAAAAAAAAAAAGACTGTTCTTGCTAATCTCTAAGTGGAACATTTTGAAGAGAAGGCATTGAGCCTTGGCCCAAAGACCATAAGATTGTGGAAAAGATATGTTGACGATATCTTCAGCATTGTTAAGGGACGCAGCAGGACGTGGAACAATATGTACAACACCTTAATTCCATTCACCCAAAAATGAGGTTTACTTATGAAATGGAGACTGACAGATTGTTGTCATTTCTTGATGTCAAAATCACCGCGAGAACGAAGGGGTCCTTGTCACACTGTGTGTACCGTAAACCTACACACACGGATAGAAACCTGCATGCAACGTCAAACCAACACCCTCGTACAATCCGTTATTTCATCATTACAAAACAGAGCTCATGATTTTTGCGACCCTGAGCATTTAGAGTCTGAACTCAATCATGTTGAGGTACTAAATAATAACGGATATGTAGTGAATGGACGACAGAGGCAACCGACTAAAAGAGGCAAGCATCCTGAGGTGAACAGACAACCCGCCTATATGCCTTATGTAAAAGGAATTACGGATAAGATCGGAACGGTGTTAAAGAAATATTCCATCAACACTATTTATACACCGGGGGCCAAAGTAACCAGCATGGTGGGCACACCAACGGACGTTTTGCCTTTACAAACGCCAGGTGTCTACAAAATAAATTGCAGCTGCGGGAGTTCTTACATAGGCCAAACCAAGCGTACTATTGCTGAGAGGGTCAAAGAACACATCGCCGTTGTGAAAAACCGGCAGACTAGCAAATCAGCAATTGCAGAACATATACTGGAATCGGGTACTAATCATTGGATAGAATTTCATCGTCCGGAAGTCCTCTCCACCGATCGCCACTTTTATCCAAGAGTAGTGCGAGAAGCTATTGAAATCAAAAAACATAAAAATTTCAATAGGGAAGAGGGTTTTAAATTATCCGCGACGTGGAATCCCGTGATTAATAATACGCAACTTCGCTGTTTTGCACAGTTAGGTAATTCACGGAATACGGACACGTCGGCTAGCATTCGTAATAGGGATACCGTGAGTGTAGTTTGTGACGGTACATGGACAAACAAAAATATGCCTAAAGTCAGGGTGAATCAAGATTCTTCTGCCTCACAAACGGAGACATGACATCGCAGCACCAGTCAGCTTGTGACCACGGCCGGTGTAACCTGGTCGAAACGTCAAGCATATAAAAGGTAAACATTATGCATGATCGCGTTAATACCCCTTACATATTATATATATAAAATAACATTAATTTACATTTCAGGTGCTAATGTAAAAAAAAAATGGACACACATAAGAGACTACTTTTGAAGAGACTTTCCAAAAAATCAAAACGCAAAACAGGCAGTGCCGCTAAAAAGGTTAAAAATATATTTATGCAGATCTGTTGTATTTTCTTATACCGGTATTCGATAAAAGAAATACCGATGGAAACTACCAAACCGATGAATTAGAAAATAATAATCCACAAGAATGGGAATCCGAAACACAAGAAAAACATAGCGTTGAACCAGTAGACGACCACACAAATTTAATACAACCTCCATCACTAATATCGCGATGATAATAATTTCTCAGGCCGTCAAAATAAAGACCTCAACATCGCCTTGGCTGCTATGAGGACGATGTGGAGGCCACTCTCTAGACCACATGACTGCTTACCATCAGGAGGAGTATGGTCATTTTGAAGAGCAAAATAAAAAAAAGCGACTATATAATCGCAAATAGATTAAAACGGCACAAAAAAGTTATATTCAGCCAAATACTCAGTATTCTACATCAAAACCAACAGAAAGTCAATCAGAAACGACAAGAAGTAGAAGACAATGACACAAAAATTTTATATAAAATATTTATATGAAACATGAAAGAAAATCTAAAAATTTAATATAAATTGGGAATGCTGCAGTTGGTAAAAAAACATAAAACTGAGTACTATTCAGCTTCATCTTCTCCACTGAATTATGATAACTTCAGTGATCGTTCAGTAACGACAACATCAAGCTGTGGTTATTCCCCTCTTATTCATATATACCAGAAAGTTCACCTAATTTATTCTATAAAACTGCATCCCCATTGCCAATCTTCAGTTCATCTTTTCTGCAAAATAAAACCACTAATTATCAATCTACCCCAAACAATTCTAGAGTGGTTATACATTTTATTACACATTTACCACCGCTTCAATATCCTGTTAGTTATTTTCAGCACGATAGACCTCGGTGTGCTGAACATGAAGAAACTACTATACGTCATCACTATAACCTTCTGCATCTTTACATGGTGATAATCTTCAACATGCAGAGGATACCGAAGCTGCAACATTTTAGTTATGCAATCTCAAGTACAGGAAGAAAACATTGGAAAATACATTAATTTTAAGTAGTAGTAAATAAGATGAACGATTTGTTTTTTATATATATAAGTAAGATATAAATAAAGAGAACTTACCTCAAGGTTTACCACTGGTAATTAATAATTAAGTAATAAATATTTTGATTCGCACTAATTCTGAGAACTTTTATTTCTGCCCCTTTTTGTGTATGACCCATCTATTGAAGTAAATTTATTGTTATAAACCGCGATAAAATCCGTAAAAATTAGATTAATTAATTTTTTTAATTGCATTTATATTACTTTATTTCAGTATGTCATTTAATTTTATGTTCATATTTTCAAGTTCAGGTGTGACAGTATTGGTCGTATCCATGCTATCCCCTCGTCTGTTCAGACGCCGCCCTGTGTTTCGTCTAGAACATGCTAGCTGGACAAAAGTCATTGTCTAATTACCTGTTTATTACCTGAGCCTTTTACCAGATACCCAGGTGCCCCAATTCTGAGAATTGTTTTGGACACGTGTCAACTACTGATAAGGTAATGAGGTTAGTATATAAGGAAAGGGTAAGAAAACCACTTATTAATTGCATTTTTGCGTGTACGGAAGTAACATCCTATGTCAGTGAGTTTAAGTTTTTTCAAAAGTGTTAGTAATGGATCTTTAAGTTAAAGGTATGTACTTTTTATTTCTAATAAGAAAATAGGTTTACATTTCCCCATTTTTTTTAAATAGCTCGAGTTTAAAGAAGTTTGTCAAATTTTGATGATTTTCTGAATTCATTGGACTAGAAACTAATTGTACCCTCTTGTACCCGGACTAGATTTTATATATAGCATAGCCATATCTTTTAGCTTTTAAATTTTAGTCATCTTAGCCTGCACACTTGAGTACAACTTTGTCATTTTGTCTGTTTTCTAGAATACGAATTCTCAGTCTCGAAAATGGAGTTTTTTGATGAATGGCAGAAACATGCTAAAGAGAACCGCAACAGTAGACTGTTTGAGTTTATAGTGATGAAACATGATCTTGTTAATATCACGGAAGCATCTGAGCGGGAAATTAAAATGACAATTGGAAGATTGTCATCCAAATACACAGAAAAATGGGAAAAATGTGGAAAATGCCGTAATCGCTTCCTGACTAAGAATTCTGAGTGGTTGTCTGGGGATTTTACATTCAAAGCATCTGTCCACCTCTCAACACCATCATCATCAAGTAAGAGTTCGATTCGTGGACGTCCATCAATAGATTTTCCTGAAGCAAGTGAAAAAACGAAAAGGAGACGCGTGGAGGACCTACTACACACGCGAGATATAAACCAGCTAGTAGCCGCTGCTGAAATATCGGCACGATTATCCGGACATCGGAATTTGGCTACTGTGATTAAAGAAGCAAGCCATATGCATAGTCCTGAAAAGTGCCAAGAAATGAAAAGATATGTGGGTGAAAAGGTACGCGAACAACCAAGATGTTTGTCCAAAGAGGAGGCTTTGGCATATTATGTGGATGCCAAATCCAAGAGCCACTCTTATAAACAAACGAGGAAATGGAGCATCAAGGCAGGACACCAGGTATTCCCATCATTTTATAGTGTTAGTCAGGCAAAAATTGAATGCTACCCTCCCGAGGAACAGATTTTTATAAGCGAAACGCGTGCAGAAATTCAGGCGGTTTTAAATAAAACAGCTGAACGTCTAATTTGTGCACAGCGTGAAGTTTTAAAATCTGTAGATTCTGGCTCATCACTCTCCCTTGTTAGCAAGTGGGGGTGTGATGGAAGTTCCGGTCATAGCACTTACAAACAAAAATTCTCAAACAGTGAAGACACAGATGAGTTTTTGTTTATGTTCTCATTCGTGCCACTTCAGTTACGTGACAATAGTGGTAGAGTTGCTTGGCAGAATCCTCGACCATCTTCTACCATGTATTGTCGACCGATTAAGTTTATTTTCTCCAAAGAAACAACAGATTTTACTGTAATAGAAACCAATAAGATTTTGGAGGAAATAAACCAATTGGTGCCAACAATAGGTAATATAGATGGTAAAGAGATATCGGTCAAACACGAATTACTGTTCACGATGATTGATGGTAAAGTGTGCAACGCTATGACTGAAATTCGTCAGCACTTAAATGTTACATTTGTGGAGCTACTCCTAAATTTATGAATGATGAGTCTAGGGAATTTGTTGTAAATAAGGAAACTCTTGGTTTTGGTATATCTCCCCTTCACGCTTGGATCCGGTCTTTTGAATGTTTGCTTCACATAAGCTATCGTCTTGAAGTTAAGAAATGGCAACTTCGAGGTCAAAGTGACAAAGAAAATGTGAAGCAACGTTCGGCTCGTATCCAAGAAAGGTTTAAGGTTGAAATGGGTTTAATTGTAGATAAACCAAAACCAGGATTTGGTAATACGAATGATGGGAATACTGCTCGTCGGTTTTTTGAGAATCCTGAACAGGCTTCAGATATTACAGGTGTAGATGTGACACTAATTAAGAACTTTGGCACTATCCTTAGAACTTTAGCTTCGGGTTACGATATTGATGTTGTTAAATTTAATTCTTTTACACAGGACACAAAAAAATTGTATCTTAGTCTCTATTCGTGGTATAAAATGCCTGTTACTGTGCACAAAATTCTTGTGCACAGTGTAGAAATTGTGAGATCGGCCCTTTTACCTATTGGGCAGCTTTCTGAAGAAGCTCAGGAAGCGCGTAATAAGGATTATAGGAGGTTCCGGGAGCACAATACTCGAAAATATTCACGTATTGCCACGAATAGGGATTTACTTAATATGTTGCTAATTACATCTGATCCTGTAATAAATGGCCTTAGGTAAGTGCCGAAAAAACCGACGAGTAAACTTCCTTCTGAGGTTTTAGAATTAATTATACCCCCTCCTGTAAATGTAAGGTCTAGTGTAAGTCATTGTAGTTCTCATCAAAATATGTCAGATTATATGGTAGATGATTCTTCAGAAGAAGAATTTAGTGATGCAGAATAAATAGAAGTTGTAAATAATATTTTACTAATGTTTTTTTAAGCTGTGTACCTTATCTAACTTTATTATTAGTTGTCAACATATTGTTTTTTAACTGCATATTTTTTAAGTAAAAAGTATTGTTATTGAGTAGGTAGTAATAATGCCCTATTATGTAATTAGAAGCCAAGTCCTTAGTAGCACAATATTTTATGACTATTGTTATTTTTTTTCATTGTTATTTTTTACCTGTCTGACAATAAAAGATTAATCGCTATTATATTTTTTTATGTTGGCACACGTGACCCTACCTCCTGTTTTTTGGTGTTATATGCGCTAATACCCCATTAGAATATCATAATAAAGCCGTACGAACTAAAAAACCTTAATAAATAATTTTGTCCAGCTAGCATGTTCTAGACGAACCACAGTGCGCCGGCTCGACGCGTTTTGGTGACGTCACGCGTGTGCGTTCAATAAATATAAAGCTACCAACCCACAGCGACCGCGATTACTGAAATAATATCTTTAATGATAATATTATGTAATGAAGGCCGAAATAGAAATATAGATAAAATAGAGTTTATTGATCAAATTTTAACTTAAATATATATGTTTGTTAAATTATGCTCATCATCTCATTTTGTTTGGGCCGGGAATATGTTCGGTTTATTAACCTCATAAGTTACCGCGTCAGCAACATACTGCGCCCGCGTCAGCGCATTACAATACATGTACATTTATTTGTTTAAATTATTCTCTTTTTAATAAGTCATTATCAAGATAAACCCGTGAATCAAGAAAGTCATATTCAAAATCATCAAGGATTTCTCATTTAACAAGATATCAGGTTTGCCGTTCGGCAACAACAAGGCAACCGCACGACACTCTTATTCTATGAGTGTAAATATCTAATACATATATATAAATGTATGGCTGTACGCCATATTGGTTCAAATGGGTTATCTGGACACTCACATACCTAACTTTTGCATCCCTGTTCCTTTGTTCCATAAATACATTGTAGTCCAATAATTTCAAAGTACAAAATAAGTAAATTTACTGATATTTACACAGTTGTGAATGATGATCATGGGGAAAAAACAGGAAGCATTAAAAATAATACTTCTTTTTAATTCATGATACTGCTATATAACCGACAGTATAATACGACCCTCACACATGCCCACCCATTAATGTTACATGCTATGTTTCATACAGAATAAAAGTATACATTTCATATTAATATATATTTTATGGAGGTAATATTTCTTTATTTGTGTATAAATCTCATAGTAGTAACTAGTGAAAAATGTCAAATAAAATGTTATTATTTTCAATTGACACGGTATGTTATTTTCATTTCATACTATTTTCAATTAGCTTATAGCGATACAGTGTGTTGAAAGCTTTATACCACGCATGCGTAATACGCGCGCCGAACGCGCGCCCGCACCGCACCGCGCTACGCTGGTCCCGCGCCCGCCCCGCGCTTGCTCTAACGCTGGCTGTGTGAACGCTTTCATATAGTTCAGTACATTACAACACGGCGGGACACGCGCACGCCCCGCGCACGCCGGCTGTTTGACCCCACCTTAAAGATTATAAGTTCTCGGCCTTCAAACAAGCTTCTAAAATATTCTACAACTAAAAATATAGCAAGGAACTCACGGTCATAGGTGCTACATTTTTTTTTGTGTATCAATTAGCTTTCTCGAGAAATAGCCTAACGGTTGCCATGAGCCGTTTATGTATTGTTGCAACACAGCACCTACGCAATTATCCGAAGCGTCGGCAAATAGCGCATATGGCGCGTTGGCCACCGGAAACGACAACGTGACTGCGTTCGTCAACCCGTTCTTACATTCCAAGAATGCTTGCTCAGCGTCTGGCGTCCACTGTATCGGTGTTTTGTCATTCTTTTTAGCCTTATGAATATATTTATTTAATATTTCTAGGTACTCTATTGCTCTCGGTAAATGATTACGATAAAAATTGACCATGCCTAAAAATTGTCTTAACTGATTAACATTTTGAGGTATTGGGAAATAAAGAATTGCCTGCACCTTGCTTTCTACAGGTTTGATACCCGATGTAGTGACTTGGTAGCCTAAAAATTCTATGGAAGTAGCTTTAAAAGTGCATTTCTCTAAGTTTATAGTGATTCCATATTCGCTTAAGCGTTCAAATACCTGTTCTAGGTGTTCCTTATGCTGCATGTGATTTTCTGAACTTATTAATATATCGTCAGCGTAACAATATAAGAAATCTAAACCTGATAAGACTGTATTCGTCATGAAACGTTGAAAAGTTTGGGCAGCGTTTCTCAAACCAAAAGTTAAACGTTCGAATTCATATAGTCCGAACGGTGTTGTAATCGCTGTTTTACAAACATCGTCGGGATAAATTAAAATATTATGGTACGCTTTTTTATATCAATTTTGGAAAAAATAATTTTATTAGCTAATAAATATGTAAGGTCCTGTACACGCGGTATCGGATATCTATCCGGTGTTGTGATCGCATTTAATGCTCTATAATCACCACAAGGGCGCACTTGACCGTCTTTCTTTGGTACTAAATGTAATGGACTTGCCCAAGGCGACTTCGATGGCCTACATATACCTATATCTAACATTGTTTTAAATTCCTCTTTGGCAATTTTATATCTTTCGGGAGCTAAAGGTCTAGGCTTACAGAATACTGGAGGGCCTGTGGTATCAATAAAATGGTAAACCGCATGTTTTGGTGGAATATCCGGATATCTACTTAATATATCATAAGCGGGATGATCTTTGTGTAACGTAGAAATCGCTGGTTCAAAATGGTTTGCGATCATTCCACGTACTGCCAGGTTGGTAACCTTATACCATTAATATCTACAATTAACTTATAATGATTTAAAAATCTACGCCTAGAATAGGCTGCTTTACATCACAAACAACAAAATACCATGTAAACGGTCTTTTTAATTTTAGATCTAAGTGCAGTGACTTAGTACCATACGTTTTAATCACTGAACCATTGGCGGCAAAAAGTTTAAAATCGGAATTTAAGTCTAATTCTTTCTTATTTCTAAAATAAATTTTAGGTAACACAGAAATACATGCGCCTGAATCTATTAAAAACATATAATTATATTTCCTATCACTTACTATTAAGCGGTGATCCTTGACTTCACAACCGCCCGCTACCGGCTGCAGCTCTGCTAGTTTTCCGACCCCGAGGGCTGCTGTTTTATCTTCCAGCTGCAGGGCGCGACGCCTTGCTTTGTGCCTGTACCTCCAGTGATACGAGCACAGCCAGTCTGGGCTCTCCGGTGTCCTGCGCGGCCTGGATTGCGTACGGCTGCGTGCGAAGTTTCTGTATCCGCTGCCCCTTCTGTGCCTGAACCTTTGTCTTCCCCTGTCCATCTCATTTATTTCTAGGTTGATCTTCGCTATCTCCGCCATGACCGCTGCTATGTCGCAGGTTTGGACGAATGTTGCTGGACTGCTGCGCGCTACCTCGTTGATCTGCGGTGTCTGGTGAGTCTCCATGACCTTGTCTGCTATCACTGCCATTTCTTCCAGGTCCTTAGTCGACGTGACGGTGAGTACTGCTCTGACTGACGATGGTAAGTGACCTTGCCATAATATTTTCAAAGTGTCGTCTTCTATCTTTCCTCGCGCCAGTTCTTTCATGCGACGTAGCAACTGGCTTGGTTTTTGGTCTCCCAGCTCCATTTTCGACACTAACTTTTGTACCTGTCTTGTTTCCGACTCTTCATAGATTTGTAGAAGGCGTTTTTCCAATGTGCCGAATTTGTCGCTATTCGGGGGATTGGCTACGATGTCTGCTACCTGCTGTATGACTTCTTTGCTGAGCTTTGCCACCACCATGAAGTATTTGTTAGCGTCGGATGTTTTCTGCGGGGCCAAGATTGCTTCCACTTGTACAAACTACAGTCGCGGGTTTTCGGGCCAAAAATCGGGTATTTTATTCGCGACCGACAGACTGGAGATGATGGCATGATGTTCTTCCTTCACCACACTTGACAGAATTGGCGGCGTTGGCGTCGAAGCTATCGGAGCCGGTGCGGGGTACATTGTAAGTCGTATTTACGGTACGAATGTAAGCGTGTGACTTTCTCGGCGTAGGTGTCATGCGTCGGGGTCATCACTGTTGTGCACTTTGTATGTGTAATTTAGGTGGAGATAAGGGAAACGCTCGGATATTATAAGCCAACTGAATATTTAATTCATTTCATAAACTCGATACATAGGTACGCCCTACGCACACGACTACATTTTGCATTCGCAGCATTCTCACACATATACAATACCCCACACATTCATTGCTATGCAGATGATAGCACGGTTCATGGTTGTTACCATCCACAACCACCTAGCAACCGGCAGGATACTGAGAGGAGGCGGGTCAAGCTTGTCACTGACCTCAACAGGGTGTTGGATGACATATCCGCTTGGGGTTCATCTAACCTGGTTGAGTTCAGTGCTAAGAAAACTCAGGTGTGCGCGTTCAGCTCAAAACAACCCTATTCTCTCCACTTCCCACTCTTCGGGGCACCACGCTGCCACTGCAGGATAGTCTTAACATCCTAGACATAGACATCCGCCACGACCTTAACTCTAGGGATTACATCGAGAGTGTACTAAACACAACTGCACGCAAACTCTGGATTCTAAACAAGGTGCGGCGTTTCTTTACTCCTGAACAGCGGTATCTGCTGTATAAGGCCCAAGTCCGTAGCAGCATGGGTACTGTTCGCACCTTTGGAATGGTTACGCTAAGTACCTACTCGATGCCTTAGATAAACTGCAGCGTCATGCCCCTTCCTTTTGAGAACCACACGTGCCGGTCTTCGTAATCACCGATTGACGGTTAGCACAATCCCGTCTCGCACCAAAAGATTCAGCAATTCCTTTTTATGCCGTACCATACAACTTTGTAACAGTCTTCTGGCTCATGTGTTCCCTCCCTGGGTCCTTCAAACGTATTGTGAAGAAGCATCTGGTCCGACCGGCTTGACACTGACGACGACTAGAAGACATGTATCTTCTCTTCTTCGTCACTGTCTCTGGACTGTAATTGGGCTTTCTATCAGGTCCGCTACAATAACTTTGCCGTGTCAAGTTAAAAAAAAAAAAAAAAAGACTGTTCTTGCTAATCTCTAAGTGGAACATTTTGAAGAGAAGGCATTGAGCCTTGGCCCAAAGACCATAAGATTGTGGAAAAGATATGTTGACGATATCTTCAGCATTGTTAAGGGACGCAGCAGGACGTGGAACAATATGTACAACACCTTAATTCCATTCACCCAAAAATGAGGTTTACTTATGAAATGGAGACTGACAGATTGTTGTCATTTCTTGATGTCAAAATCACCGCGAGAACGAAGGGGTCCTTGTCACACTGTGTGTACCGTAAACCTACACACACGGATAGAAACCTGCATGCAACGTCAAACCAACACCCTCGTACAATCCGTTATTTCATCATTACAAAACAGAGCTCATGATTTTTGCGACCCTGAGCATTTAGAGTCTGAACTCAATCATGTTGAGGTACTAAATAATAACGGATATGTAGTGAATGGACGACAGAGGCAACCGACTAAAAGAGGCAAGCATCCTGAGGTGAACAGACAACCCGCCTATATGCCTTATGTAAAAGGAATTACGGATAAGATCGGAACGGTGTTAAAGAAATATTCCATCAACACTATTTATACACCGGGGGCCAAAGTAACCAGCATGGTGGGCACACCAACGGACGTTTTGCCTTTACAAACGCCAGGTGTCTACAAAATAAATTGCAGCTGCGGGAGTTCTTACATAGGCCAAACCAAGCGTACTATTGCTGAGAGGGTCAAAGAACACATCGCCGTTGTGAAAAACCGGCAGACTAGCAAATCAGCAATTGCAGAACATATACTGGAATCGGGTACTAATCATTGGATAGAATTTCATCGTCCGGAAGTCCTCTCCACCGATCGCCACTTTTATCCAAGAGTAGTGCGAGAAGCTATTGAAATCAAAAAACATAAAAATTTCAATAGGGAAGAGGGTTTTAAATTATCCGCGACGTGGAATCCCGTGATTAATAATACGCAACTTCGCTGTTTTGCACAGTTAGGTAATTCACGGAATACGGACACGTCGGCTAGCATTCGTAATAGGGATACCGTGAGTGTAGTTTGTGACGGTACATGGACAAACAAAAATATGCCTAAAGTCAGGGTGAATCAAGATTCTTCTGCCTCACAAACGGAGACATGACATCGCAGCACCAGTCAGCTTGTGACCACGGCCGGTGTAACCTGGTCGAAACGTCAAGCATATAAAAGGTAAACATTATGCATGATCGCGTTAATACCCCTTACATATTATATATATAAAATAACATTAATTTACATTTCAGGTGCTAATGTAAAAAAAAAATGGACACACATAAGAGACTACTTTTGAAGAGACTTTCCAAAAAATCAAAACGCAAAACAGGCAGTGCCGCTAAAAAGGTTAAAAATATATTTATGCAGATCTGTTGTATTTTCTTATACCGGTATTCGATAAAAGAAATACCGATGGAAACTACCAAACCGATGAATTAGAAAATAATAATCCACAAGAATGGGAATCCGAAACACAAGAAAAACATAGCGTTGAACCAGTAGACGACCACACAAATTTAATACAACCTCCATCACTAATATCGCGATGATAATAATTTCTCAGGCCGTCAAAATAAAGACCTCAACATCGCCTTGGCTGCTATGAGGACGATGTGGAGGCCACTCTCTAGACCACATGACTGCTTACCATCAGGAGGAGTATGGTCATTTTGAAGAGCAAAATAAAAAAAAGCGACTATATAATCGCAAATAGATTAAAACGGCACAAAAAAGTTATATTCAGCCAAATACTCAGTATTCTACATCAAAACCAACAGAAAGTCAATCAGAAACGACAAGAAGTAGAAGACAATGACACAAAAATTTTATATAAAATATTTATATGAAACATGAAAGAAAATCTAAAAATTTAATATAAATTGGGAATGCTGCAGTTGGTAAAAAAACATAAAACTGAGTACTATTCAGCTTCATCTTCTCCACTGAATTATGATAACTTCAGTGATCGTTCAGTAACGACAACATCAAGCTGTGGTTATTCCCCTCTTATTCATATATACCAGAAAGTTCACCTAATTTATTCTATAAAACTGCATCCCCATTGCCAATCTTCAGTTCATCTTTTCTGCAAAATAAAACCACTAATTATCAATCTACCCCAAACAATTCTAGAGTGGTTATACATTTTATTACACATTTACCACCGCTTCAATATCCTGTTAGTTATTTTCAGCACGATAGACCTCGGTGTGCTGAACATGAAGAAACTACTATACGTCATCACTATAACCTTCTGCATCTTTACATGGTGATAATCTTCAACATGCAGAGGATACCGAAGCTGCAACATTTTAGTTATGCAATCTCAAGTACAGGAAGAAAACATTGGAAAATACATTAATTTTAAGTAGTAGTAAATAAGATGAACGATTTGTTTTTTATATATATAAGTAAGATATAAATAAAGAGAACTTACCTCAAGGTTTACCACTGGTAATTAATAATTAAGTAATAAATATTTTGATTCGCACTAATTCTGAGAACTTTTATTTCTGCCCCTTTTTGTGTATGACCCATCTATTGAAGTAAATTTATTGTTATAAACCGCGATAAAATCCGTAAAAATTAGATTAATTAATTTTTTTAATTGCATTTATATTACTTTATTTCAGTATGTCATTTAATTTTATGTTCATATTTTCAAGTTCAGGTGTGACAGTATTGGTCGTATCCATGCTATCCCCTCGTCTGTTCAGACGCCGCCCTGTGTTTCGTCTAGAACATGCTAGCTGGACAAAAGTCATTGTCTAATTACCTGTTTATTACCTGAGCCTTTTACCAGATACCCAGGTGCCCCAATTCTGAGAATTGTTTTGGACACGTGTCAACTACTGATAAGGTAATGAGGTTAGTATATAAGGAAAGGGTAAGAAAACCACTTATTAATTGCATTTTTGCGTGTACGGAAGTAACATCCTATGTCAGTGAGTTTAAGTTTTTTCAAAAGTGTTAGTAATGGATCTTTAAGTTAAAGGTATGTACTTTTTATTTCTAATAAGAAAATAGGTTTACATTTCCCCATTTTTTTTAAATAGCTCGAGTTTAAAGAAGTTTGTCAAATTTTGATGATTTTCTGAATTCATTGGACTAGAAACTAATTGTACCCTCTTGTACCCGGACTAGATTTTATATATAGCATAGCCATATCTTTTAGCTTTTAAATTTTAGTCATCTTAGCCTGCACACTTGAGTACAACTTTGTCATTTTGTCTGTTTTCTAGAATACGAATTCTCAGTCTCGAAAATGGAGTTTTTTGATGAATGGCAGAAACATGCTAAAGAGAACCGCAACAGTAGACTGTTTGAGTTTATAGTGATGAAACATGATCTTGTTAATATCACGGAAGCATCTGAGCGGGAAATTAAAATGACAATTGGAAGATTGTCATCCAAATACACAGAAAAATGGGAAAAATGTGGGAAATGCCGTAATCGCTTCCTGACTAAGAATTCTGAGTGGTTGTCTGGGGATTTTACATTCAAAGCATCTGTCCACCTCTCAACACCATCATCATCAAGTAAGAGTTCGATTCGTGGACGTCCATCAATAGATTTTCCTGAAGCAAGTGAAAAAACGAAAAGGAGACGCGTGGAGGACCTACTACACACGCGAGATATAAACCAGCTAGTAGCCGCTGCTGAAATATCGGCACGATTATCCGGACATCGGAATTTGGCTACTGTGATTAAAGAAGCAAGCCATATGCATAGTCCTGAAAAGTGCCAAGAAATGAAAAGATATGTGGGTGAAAAGGTACGCGAACAACCAAGATGTTTGTCCAAAGAGGAGGCTTTGGCATATTATGTGGATGCCAAATCCAAGAGCCACTCTTATAAACAAACGAGGAAATGGAGCATCAAGGCAGGACACCAGGTATTCCCATCATTTTATAGTGTTAGTCAGGCAAAAATTGAATGCTACCCTCCCGAGGAACAGATTTTTATAAGCGAAACGCGTGCAGAAATTCAGGCGGTTTTAAATAAAACAGCTGAACGTCTAATTTGTGCACAGCGTGAAGTTTTAAAATCTGTAGATTCTGGCTCATCACTCTCCCTTGTTAGCAAGTGGGGGTGTGATGGAAGTTCCGGTCATAGCACTTACAAACAAAAATTCTCAAACAGTGAAGACACAGATGAGTTTTTGTTTATGTTCTCATTCGTGCCACTTCAGTTACGTGACAATAGTGGTAGAGTTGCTTGGCAGAATCCTCGACCATCTTCTACCATGTATTGTCGACCGATTAAGTTTATTTTCTCCAAAGAAACAACAGATTTTACTGTAATAGAAACCAATAAGATTTTGGAGGAAATAAACCAATTGGTGCCAACAATAGGTAATATAGATGGTAAAGAGATATCGGTCAAACACGAATTACTGTTCACGATGATTGATGGTAAAGTGTGCAACGCTATGACTGAAATTCGTCAGCACTTAAATGTTACATTTGTGGAGCTACTCCTAAATTTATGAATGATGAGTCTAGGGAATTTGTTGTAAATAAGGAAACTCTTGGTTTTGGTATATCTCCCCTTCACGCTTGGATCCGGTCTTTTGAATGTTTGCTTCACATAAGCTATCGTCTTGAAGTTAAGAAATGGCAACTTCGAGGTCAAAGTGACAAAGAAAATGTGAAGCAACGTTCGGCTCGTATCCAAGAAAGGTTTAAGGTTGAAATGGGTTTAATTGTAGATAAACCAAAACCAGGATTTGGTAATACGAATGATGGGAATACTGCTCGTCGGTTTTTTGAGAATCCTGAACAGGCTTCAGATATTACAGGTGTAGATGTGACACTAATTAAGAACTTTGGCACTATCCTTAGAACTTTAGCTTCGGGTTACGATATTGATGTTGTTAAATTTAATTCTTTTACACAGGACACAAAAAAATTGTATCTTAGTCTCTATTCGTGGTATAAAATGCCTGTTACTGTGCACAAAATTCTTGTGCACAGTGTAGAAATTGTGAGATCGGCTCTTTTACCTATTGGGCAGCTTTCTGAAGAAGCTCAGGAAGCGCGTAATAAGGATTATAGGAGGTTCCGGGAGCACAATACTCGAAAATATTCACGTATTGCCACGAATAGGGATTTACTTAATATGTTGCTAATTACATCTGATCCTGTAATAAATGGCCTTAGGTAAGTGCCGAAAAAACCGACGAGTAAACTTCCTTCTGAGGTTTTAGAATTAATTATACCCCCTCCTGTAAATGTAAGGTCTAGTGTAAGTCATTGTAGTTCTCATCAAAATATGTCAGATTATATGGTAGATGATTCTTCAGAAGAAGAATTTAGTGATGCAGAATAAATAGAAGTTGTAAATAATATTTTACTAATGTTTTTTTAAGCTGTGTACCTTATCTAACTTTATTATTAGTTGTCAACATATTGTTTTTTAACTGCATATTTTTTAAGTAAAAAGTATTGTTATTGAGTAGGTAGTAATAATGCCCTATTATGTAATTAGAAGCCAAGTCCTTAGTAGCACAATATTTTATGACTATTGTTATTTTTTTTCATTGTTATTTTTTACCTGTCTGACAATAAAAGATTAATCGCTATTATATTTTTTTATGTTGGCACACGTGACCCTACCTCCTGTTTTTTGGTGTTATATGCGCTAATACCCCATTAGAATATCATAATAAAGCCGTACGAACTAAAAAACCTTAATAAATAATTTTGTCCAGCTAGCATGTTCTAGACGAACCACAGTGCGCCGGCTCGACGCGTTTTGGTGACGTCACGCGTGTGCGTTCAATAAATATAAAGCTACCAACATACAGCGACCGCGATTACTGAAATAATATCTTTAATGATAATATTATGTAATGAAGGCCGAAATAGAAATATAGATAAAATAGAGTTTATTGATCAAATTTTAACTTAAATATATATGTTTGTTAAATTATGCTCATCATCTCATTTTGTTTGGGCCGGGAATATGTTCGGTTTATTAACCTCATAAGTTACCGCGTCAGCAACATACTGCGCCCGCGTCAGCGCATTACAATACATGTACATTTATTTGTTTAAATTATTCTCTTTTTAATAAGTCATTATCAAGATAAACCCGTGAATCAAGAAAGTCATATTCAAAATCATCAAGGATTTCTCATTTAACAAGATATCAGGTTTGCCGTTCGGCAACAACAAGGCAACCGCACGACACTCTTATTCTATGAGTGTAAATATCTAATACATATATATAAATGTATGGCTGTACGCCATATTGGTTCAAATGGGTTATCTGGACACTCACATACCTAACTTTTGCATCCCTGTTCCTTTGTTCCATAAATACATTGTAGTCCAATAATTTCAAAGTACAAAATAAGTAAATTTACTGATATTTACACAGTTGTGAATGATGATCATGGGGAAAAAACAGGAAGCATTAAAAATAATACTTCTTTTTAATTCATGATACTGCTATATAACCGACAGTATAATACGACCCTCACACATGCCCACCCATTAATGTTACATGCTATGTTTCATACAGAATAAAAGTATACATTTCATATTAATATATATTTTATGGAGGTAATATTTCTTTATTTGTGTATAAATCTCATAGTAGTAACTAGTGAAAAATGTCAAATAAAATGTTATTATTTTCAATTGACACGGTATGTTATTTTCATTTCATACTATTTTCAATTAGCTTATAGCGATACAGTGTGTTGAAAGCTTTATACCACGCATGCGTAATACGCGCGCCGAACGCGCGCCCGCACCGCACCGCGCTACGCTGGTCCCGCGCCCGCCCCGCGCTTGCTCTAACGCTGGCTGTGTGAACGCTTTCATATAGTTCAGTACATTACAACACGGCGGGACACGCGCACGCCCCGCGCACGCCGGCTGTTTGACCCCACCTTAAAGATTATAAGTTCTCGGCCTTCAAACAAGCTTCTAAAATATTCTACAACTAAAAATATAGCAAGGAACTCACGGTCATAGGTGCTACATTTTTTTTTGTGTATCAATTAGCTTTCTCGAGAAATAGCCTAACGGTTGCCATGAGCCGTTTATGTATTGTTGCAACACAGCACCTACGCAATTATCCGAAGCGTCGGCAAATAGCGCATATGGCGCGTTGGCCACCGGAAACGACAACGTGACTGCGTTCGTCAACCCGTTCTTACATTCCAAGAATGCTTGCTCAGCGTCTGGCGTCCACTGTATCGGTGTTTTGTCATTCTTTTTAGCCTTATGAATATATTTATTTAATATTTCTAGGTACTCTATTGCTCTCGGTAAATGATTACGATAAAAATTGACCATGCCTAAAAATTGTCTTAACTGATTAACATTTTGAGGTATTGGGAAATAAAGAATTGCCTGCACCTTGCTTTCTACAGGTTTGATACCCGATGTAGTGACTTGGTAGCCTAAAAATTCTATGGAAGTAGCTTTAAAAGTGCATTTCTCTAAGTTTATAGTGATTCCATATTCGCTTAAGCGTTCAAATACCTGTTCTAGGTGTTCCTTATGCTGCATGTGATTTTCTGAACTTATTAATATATCGTCAGCGTAACAATATAAGAAATCTAAACCTGATAAGACTGTATTCGTCATGAAACGTTGAAAAGTTTGGGCAGCGTTTCTCAAACCAAAAGTTAAACGTTCGAATTCATATAGTCCGAACGGTGTTGTAATCGCTGTTTTACAAACATCGTCGGGATAAATTAAAATATTATGGTACGCTTTTTTATATCAATTTTGGAAAAAATAATTTTATTAGCTAATAAATATGTAAGGTCCTGTACACGCGGTATCGGATATCTATCCGGTGTTGTGATCGCATTTAATGCTCTATAATCACCACAAGGGCGCACTTGACCGTCTTTCTTTGGTACTAAATGTAATGGACTTGCCCAAGGCGACTTCGATGGCCTACATATACCTATATCTAACATTGTTTTAAATTCCTCTTTGGCAATTTTATATCTTTCGGGAGCTAAAGGTCTAGGCTTACAGAATACTGGAGGGCCTGTGGTATCAATAAAATGGTAAACCGCATGTTTTGGTGGAATATCCGGATATCTACTTAATATATCATAAGCGGGATGATCTTTGTGTAACGTAGAAATCGCTGGTTCAAAATGGTTTGCGATCATTCCACGTACTGCCAGGTTGGTAACCTTATACCATTAATATCTACAATTAACTTATAATGATTTAAAAATCTACGCCTAGAATAGGCTGCTTTACATCACAAACAACAAAATACCATGTAAACGGTCTTTTTAATTTTAGATCTAAGTGCAGTGACTTAGTACCATACGTTTTAATCACTGAACCATTGGCGGCAAAAAGTTTAAAATCGGAATTTAAGTCTAATTCTTTCTTATTTCTAAAATAAATTTTAGGTAACACAGAAATACATGCGCCTGAATCTATTAAAAACATATAATTATATTTCCTATCACTTACTATTAAGCGGTGATCCTTGACTTCACAACCGCCCGCTACCGGCTGCAGCTCTGCTAGTTTTCCGACCCCGAGGGCTGCTGTTTTATCTTCCAGCTGCAGGGCGCGACGCCTTGCTTTGTGCCTGTACCTCCAGTGATACGAGCACAGCCAGTCTGGGCTCTCCGGTGTCCTGCGCGGCCTGGATTGCGTACGGCTGCGTGCGAAGTTTCTGTATCCGCTGCCCCTTCTGTGCCTGAACCTTTGTCTTCCCCTGTCCATCTCATTTATTTCTAGGTTGATCTTCGCTATCTCCGCCATGACCGCTGCTATGTCGCAGGTTTGGACGAATGTTGCTGGACTGCTGCGCGCTACCTCGTTGATCTGCGGTGTCTGGTGAGTCTCCATGACCTTGTCTGCTATCACTGCCATTTCTTCCAGGTCCTTAGTCGACGTGACGGTGAGTACTGCTCTGACTGACGATGGTAAGTGACCTTGCCATAATATTTTCAAAGTGTCGTCTTCTATCTTTCCTCGCGCCAGTTCTTTCATGCGACGTAGCAACTGGCTTGGTTTTTGGTCTCCCAGCTCCATTTTCGACACTAACTTTTGTACCTGTCTTGTTTCCGACTCTTCATAGATTTGTAGAAGGCGTTTTTCCAATGTGCCGAATTTGTCGCTATTCGGGGGATTGGCTACGATGTCTGCTACCTGCTGTATGACTTCTTTGCTGAGCTTTGCCACCACCATGAAGTATTTGTTAGCGTCGGATGTTTTCTGCGGGGCCAAGATTGCTTCCACTTGTACAAACTACAGTCGCGGGTTTTCGGGCCAAAAATCGGGTATTTTATTCGCGACCGACAGACTGGAGATGATGGCATGATGTTCTTCCTTCACCACACTTGACAGAATTGGCGGCGTTGGCGTCGAAGCTATCGGAGCCGGTGCGGGGTACATTGTAAGTCGTATTTACGGTACGAATGTAAGCGTGTGACTTTCTCGGCGTAGGTGTCATGCGTCGGGGTCATCACTGTTGTGCACTTTGTATGTGTAATTTAGGTGGAGATAAGGGAAACGCTCGGATATTATAAGCCAACTGAATATTTAATTCATTTCATAAACTCGATACATAGGTACGCCCTACGCACACGACTACATTTTGCATTCGCAGCATTCTCACACATATACAATACCCCACACATTCATTGCTATGCAGATGATAGCACGGTTCATGGTTGTTACCATCCACAACCACCTAGCAACCGGCAGGATACTGAGAGGAGGCGGGTCAAGCTTGTCACTGACCTCAACAGGGTGTTGGATGACATATCCGCTTGGGGTTCATCTAACCTGGTTGAGTTCAGTGCTAAGAAAACTCAGGTGTGCGCGTTCAGCTCAAAACAACCCTATTCTCTCCACTTCCCACTCTTCGGGGCACCACGCTGCCACTGCAGGATAGTCTTAACATCCTAGACATAGACATCCGCCACGACCTTAACTCTAGGGATTACATCGAGAGTGTACTAAACACAACTGCACGCAAACTCTGGATTCTAAACAAGGTGCGGCGTTTCTTTACTCCTGAACAGCGGTATCTGCTGTATAAGGCCCAAGTCCGTAGCAGCATGGGTACTGTTCGCACCTTTGGAATGGTTACGCTAAGTACCTACTCGATGCCTTAGATAAACTGCAGCGTCATGCCCCTTCCTTTTGAGAACCACACGTGCCGGTCTTCGTAATCACCGATTGACGGTTAGCACAATCCCGTCTCGCACCAAAAGATTCAGCAATTCCTTTTTATGCCGTACCATACAACTTTGTAACAGTCTTCTGGCTCATGTGTTCCCTCCCTGGGTCCTTCAAACGTATTGTGAAGAAGCATCTGGTCCGACCGGCTTGACACTGACGACGACTAGAAGACATGTATCTTCTCTTCTTCGTCACTGTCTCTGGACTGTAATTGGGCTTTCTATCAGGTCCGCTACAATAACTTTGCCGTGTCAAGTTAAAAAAAAAAAAAAAAAGACTGTTCTTGCTAATCTCTAAGTGGAACATTTTGAAGAGAAGGCATTGAGCCTTGGCCCAAAGACCATAAGATTGTGGAAAAGATATGTTGACGATATCTTCAGCATTGTTAAGGGACGCAGCAGGACGTGGAACAATATGTACAACACCTTAATTCCATTCACCCAAAAATGAGGTTTACTTATGAAATGGAGACTGACAGATTGTTGTCATTTCTTGATGTCAAAATCACCGCGAGAACGAAGGGGTCCTTGTCACACTGTGTGTACCGTAAACCTACACACACGGATAGAAACCTGCATGCAACGTCAAACCAACACCCTCGTACAATCCGTTATTTCATCATTACAAAACAGAGCTCATGATTTTTGCGACCCTGAGCATTTAGAGTCTGAACTCAATCATGTTGAGGTACTAAATAATAACGGATATGTAGTGAATGGACGACAGAGGCAACCGACTAAAAGAGGCAAGCATCCTGAGGTGAACAGACAACCCGCCTATATGCCTTATGTAAAAGGAATTACGGATAAGATCGGAACGGTGTTAAAGAAATATTCCATCAACACTATTTATACACCGGGGGCCAAAGTAACCAGCATGGTGGGCACACCAACGGACGTTTTGCCTTTACAAACGCCAGGTGTCTACAAAATAAATTGCAGCTGCGGGAGTTCTTACATAGGCCAAACCAAGCGTACTATTGCTGAGAGGGTCAAAGAACACATCGCCGTTGTGAAAAACCGGCAGACTAGCAAATCAGCAATTGCAGAACATATACTGGAATCGGGTACTAATCATTGGATAGAATTTCATCGTCCGGAAGTCCTCTCCACCGATCGCCACTTTTATCCAAGAGTAGTGCGAGAAGCTATTGAAATCAAAAAACATAAAAATTTCAATAGGGAAGAGGGTTTTAAATTATCCGCGACGTGGAATCCCGTGATTAATAATACGCAACTTCGCTGTTTTGCACAGTTAGGTAATTCACGGAATACGGACACGTCGGCTAGCATTCGTAATAGGGATACCGTGAGTGTAGTTTGTGACGGTACATGGACAAACAAAAATATGCCTAAAGTCAGGGTGAATCAAGATTCTTCTGCCTCACAAACGGAGACATGACATCGCAGCACCAGTCAGCTTGTGACCACGGCCGGTGTAACCTGGTCGAAACGTCAAGCATATAAAAGGTAAACATTATGCATGATCGCGTTAATACCCCTTACATATTATATATATAAAATAACATTAATTTACATTTCAGGTGCTAATGTAAAAAAAAAATGGACACACATAAGAGACTACTTTTGAAGAGACTTTCCAAAAAATCAAAACGCAAAACAGGCAGTGCCGCTAAAAAGGTTAAAAATATATTTATGCAGATCTGTTGTATTTTCTTATACCGGTATTCGATAAAAGAAATACCGATGGAAACTACCAAACCGATGAATTAGAAAATAATAATCCACAAGAATGGGAATCCGAAACACAAGAAAAACATAGCGTTGAACCAGTAGACGACCACACAAATTTAATACAACCTCCATCACTAATATCGCGATGATAATAATTTCTCAGGCCGTCAAAATAAAGACCTCAACATCGCCTTGGCTGCTATGAGGACGATGTGGAGGCCACTCTCTAGACCACATGACTGCTTACCATCAGGAGGAGTATGGTCATTTTGAAGAGCAAAATAAAAAAAAGCGACTATATAATCGCAAATAGATTAAAACGGCACAAAAAAGTTATATTCAGCCAAATACTCAGTATTCTACATCAAAACCAACAGAAAGTCAATCAGAAACGACAAGAAGTAGAAGACAATGACACAAAAATTTTATATAAAATATTTATATGAAACATGAAAGAAAATCTAAAAATTTAATATAAATTGGGAATGCTGCAGTTGGTAAAAAAACATAAAACTGAGTACTATTCAGCTTCATCTTCTCCACTGAATTATGATAACTTCAGTGATCGTTCAGTAACGACAACATCAAGCTGTGGTTATTCCCCTCTTATTCATATATACCAGAAAGTTCACCTAATTTATTCTATAAAACTGCATCCCCATTGCCAATCTTCAGTTCATCTTTTCTGCAAAATAAAACCACTAATTATCAATCTACCCCAAACAATTCTAGAGTGGTTATACATTTTATTACACATTTACCACCGCTTCAATATCCTGTTAGTTATTTTCAGCACGATAGACCTCGGTGTGCTGAACATGAAGAAACTACTATACGTCATCACTATAACCTTCTGCATCTTTACATGGTGATAATCTTCAACATGCAGAGGATACCGAAGCTGCAACATTTTAGTTATGCAATCTCAAGTACAGGAAGAAAACATTGGAAAATACATTAATTTTAAGTAGTAGTAAATAAGATGAACGATTTGTTTTTTATATATATAAGTAAGATATAAATAAAGAGAACTTACCTCAAGGTTATGGTTAGTTTTTCTTCCGTATCCAAAGATAATCTCATGCAGGTATTTTGCTTTATTAATTTATCAAGTATGCCATAATGCAGTTCATCCAAAGAATTTATTGACATCCTGTAGAAATCAAAGAATTTATCTGGATGTGCTCGCTTCGCTTCGCTCTCTTTAGATAAAATGGACTATCGTAGATTCTCCAAGTATTCAAAGGATGTACCCAATACCGACGACGTTTCTTTTTCTTCGTCATTGTTAACAGAAATGCAATTGCTAATAAATCATCGTCGTCCATCGTCGTGCGTTTACTACGCTATCACTATCCGTACTGATAGTATACATTCCGAATGAAGAAAAAGTAAAGTCTGCGCTAGTCTCACAAAATTCCGAATCAAAATGACGTGTTAGGAAATCGAATACGGAAAACGAATGTATGCGGCCAGACTTAAAATAAAAAGTAACAAAGATGGCGACAATGAATATCGCTTTATTTGATGCGATTCTGATGAAACGATGAATACCTAATTACTTAAAATTACTTTTTAATTCTTTATCAAAATAACGATTAATTACATTATCTTACGTGGTCTAAGTTGCGGTTTTTCACGATCATGATTTTGTATAAGGGTATTTATTCCACTCTTCATCTGAACTGGATGAACTAGTTCTTTCTAAAGCATTATTACGACGCACTACCAAATATCCAACTGACGCCGTAAAATACATTTTGATTATATTTGAATGTAAATTAATTAAATACTCCACAAAATTATGAAATTATAGATTTTGCCCGCGGCTTCGCTTGCCTTAACGTAAATTTATGTTAAAATTGATTTTTAGTAGCCTATATGTTATTTCGATAAATAAACAATAATACTATACAGTTTCATCAAAATCCGTGCAGTAGCTTTTGCGTGAAAGAATAACAAACATCCATCCATCCTCACAAACTTTCACATTTATTATATTAATAGAATATTATATATATATTTTTAATATAAATCCAGTTAAACAATAACTACAAGAGTTTATTGGCCAGACTAACAAGTTGTAACCAAACCTCTTTACGTATTCGCTTTTTTTTCTAATTCGTCATTTGTATTATTTACATCAACGCTCAAAACACTCCATTATCCGTTCGACTAGAGATTACAATTGTAACGCTCGGAAGCAAGTGAAACGGAAAAAACCGTGGTCTTGAGCGTGAGTTAGTGGAACGCACTCTATGATGTTATGGCGCCATTATTTGAAAATAAATTATTGACAGATATAAAAAAACTTCCGAATGAGAATATTACGGCGAAGTTTCGACACCAGAGTGCAGCACTAGCACATACAGTAAACAAAACTTTTGACAAGTTGTTCAAAGCGCGGTGAAAATTGAGTTTGAAATTAGTAACAGCATATGACGTAGCAATGAAGGTACCCATTCATTTCGAAAAGAAAATGTGCGCAAACTATGGAAAATGACAACACGTTGCAAAAACTTTCGAGCGAAAAAAGACTCTAAAATGTGTTCAGCACATTTTAAACCGGAAGATTTTATAAAAACAGGAATGTTTTCAGGTAAGATAGCTGCAATGATATAATATTCTTCACTTTTTATTACGTAAAGTATGTCCTACACACAATGCCGGCGGCACGGGCCGCCGGCTTTTGTCGGGCGTTTGTGCCGCAGAAACTTGCACAAAGCCGCCGAGCATCATTCCAGTTGTAACAGTCGTGTAGAACGCTAGGGAGGTACACACTTTGTGATTGGTTATCGATTACGATGAATAACGAAGTCGTCAACACTGCCATAACAGCCGTAGCTTTTATTTTATTATGTAAAAAAATTAAAAGAAAAAGAAGAAGGTTTTGGGTGCGCCCAAGTTTACAATATAGCAAATGGCAAAACGGTACAGTAATGATAGAAAATTATAAAGAAGATGATGTGCAGTGTCGACAGTTGCGCAACAGTATGTTTTTTGGGTTTCTAAGAATGACATATGAAGATTTTCAATTTTTGTTGACTATTACTGAAGTGTACATTAGCCAAAAAAACACTGGCTGTAGAGAATCCATACCTGCTAAAGAGAGGTTAGCAGTAACCTTGAGGTTTTTAGCTACAGGAGAAAGTTATTTCAGCCTTGGAGAACAGTTTTAAGGCTCACCACAACTTCTTTCTTCTTTGACTGCTGAAGTTTGTCAAGCACTTATATCAAGACTTCAAATTAAGGTAAATATTGATATTTTATGCATAAATCATAATCATCATTTATTAGGCTTTTAACTCGTTAATTTGTTAAACTATTATTATTATAAACTATTCCCTTTTTTGAACTATTATTAGAATTCTCATACAATTTTTTCCCTTCTAGATGCCTACGTCAGAGGAAGAATGGATTGCGGTGTCACGTTTGTTTTTCAAGAAATGGAATGTTCCAAATTGTTGTGGTGCCATTGATGGAAAACATATACGTATACAATGCCCCAATAAAAGTGGTTCAGAATTTTCAACTACAAATCTTATTTCAGTATTGTATTATTAGCGTTAGTTGATGCCAATTATAATTTTTTATATGTCGATATAGGTTGTCAAGGAAGAATCTCGGATGGGGGTGTTTTTAGAAATAGCTCACTTTCTGAAGCATTACGAAATGAATCTATAAGTCTACCTACACCAAAACCTCTACCTGGACGGATTATGAACCTACCATTTTTTTTTCTCGGCGATGATGCTTTTCCTATTTCACGTAACTTGATGAAACCTTTTTCTGGACGACATGAGCAAGGATATCTGCAAAGAATATGTAATTATAGATTTTGTAGAGGAAGGAGACGTCGGAAATGCTTTTGGCATACTAACTGAAAAATTTAGATTATTTCATTCCGTAGCTAATACAGCCAGAGAAAATACAAATTGCAGCAATGGCTTGTGCATGTCTACACAATGTTATAAGAAGAAAAGACGTTGATGTTAACGACGATATTGAAGAGATATTAACGATACCAGCACGAATGTTCTATACAGTACACAGAACCACCGCAGATACAATATTATACTTTATGTTCAACGAATTCATACTAGTCAACAAATCCTAATACCTAAATTGATACATAGGTACTGTAATGTAATGACCAGTGATCGGAATAGGTAGAGATAGCGGTTTAGCTTTGTTTAGATATAAAAAACATATAATATTTAAGTTTATAACAAAAAGCTAAAATTGTTTAATAATATAATATATTTATACGTAAGGAAGTCTCCACTTTTTGTCTCTGTTCTTTTAACTTTAGGTACATTAGCTCTAACTATTCCGTTCACTGGTAATGACATGTTACTCCGGAGGACATCAATTACAGTACAGTCAGCAAATGTGTAAATTCACAAATTAACATACTGTCTTCCAGTTACCATTAACTGACCCTGCATTTGGTAGTAATATGGATGTGTTTCTTCTAGATATAAATTCCCATCAGCATTTTTCACAAGTAGGGAATTATATCTTCATTAATGAGATAATTTCTTTTAATAAGAACACTTTACCTCAAGAATTGTTTCTTGGCCAATCAGTCCATCTGAGGATGCTTCCAAATATAGCTTATTTTTATAAAAATAATCCACATTTATTGAAGTGTGTTTTCAAATAATTGTATTGCCTTTGATTTATAATCTTTTCCATGTTGAGTTTGTTCGCACTTCAACTCTACTGGATTAAGAATTCTTTGGGGTACATTATTTTTAGCTTGTACAGAAACTGCTTTGCAACAGACATGGAAATGACTAGCTATTATGTGGTTTCTTCGTATTTCATACCATTTACAGTATCAGCCTGATTTTTTGTCACCATTTCAATACTTTCTATGCTAATATCTGTCACATCATAATGATGTAAGTATTTTAAAGTTTATTTTTCTTTATCTGCAGCGTAACTGTGGTCTTTGACAACACTATAAATGTTAGCTGGAAAATTGTATGCTTAAAGGGTATTGTGCTGTGGAAATGGCTGGTATAATTTATAGTCATATTACGAATTTTTCTCTGTATTTTTCAGTATTCATTTTAGTGGGATTTATGGGTAGATAATTAATGCTTTCAAATCTATCCTTTTTCCAGTAGGCAATGTCTCAGCTTTAAGTGGAGTTCCAAAAATTTTTTTAAAAGCTTATGAAATCTTTGTAATTGCTGTGTACAAGAGACATTTAAAATAATTTTCTTTTCCCTCTTTATGTCCTCGACTGCTAGCAGCAATGCTATTACATGTTAACACTCATTGTAAATCATTGGGTGGTTCACCAACACTATAGTCACAATAGCAGGCTTCTATAGACCCATATGCTGACACATGGACAGTCATATTGTATAAAATAGCTTTCTTCATGGATGCCTTGCATTGACCGGTAAAATAATAAATATATTTCTCCATAGCCATTCTCACATTTAAGAGGTTTTGATTCAGGTACATTTTCCTACCACGCTCTACTCCGACATCGAACCTTAAAAAACAAGAAAGTGATAATGTTATATTGTTAGCAGTCAAGTAGGAATGAGTTTCGTCTAAAACTAATAGCCAACCTGCTTAAAAAAATATCTATATTACCCATTGTCATTAGTGGTAAATCTGAGTTTGCATTTATATCCTTAAATTTATCGATTGATGGAGTAAATAAAAGTTTTAGTGTATTATCATTGTCAATGTCACCACTTCTTACGTTACAAAAGTTTTGATTTTCGTCGTATAATTTAAGCCTAAAACAAATCAATTTTGTGAAATTAGTTTAATTGAAATTAAGTTGAATGAGTTCTAATTACCACTAGTCAGTTATTTATCTTTATTATCGTACCATTCTACCAAATCTTTCTTTTTTCCTTTCGAACTCGCTCCACGTTCTCGCAGCAGATTCTTCAGTACATCCACTTTTAAATGGCCGTAGGATGCCATTATTACACAAGAATAATTATAAAATTTATTTGATCACTACCACAATTGAAGAGTTAAAGTTTTTACAGACAGTTTTTACATTTCAATAACATTGATGTATCAAAACGCCGACATGTTTATGGTCAATTTCACTAAGTACATCACATTCTCAATGGAACATAGAAGTTCTTATTAGTTAGGTTCATTATCGTTAGATGTCACTTATGTCAATTTAGTATAGATTTTATTTTTGTTAAGGGCTACACATATGTTTTTATAATTAACTGCTACATAACGTTTCAACTTACGCATTAATTGAAAGTTATATGTTGTGCTAGACAAAACAAAATTAATTATTTCAAATACATTAATTTATAACAAAAATGTTAACACTTGAAACTTAAGAAATAAAGGCTTAGAATTTTTTTATGTGACTATTTTTACATAATTTATATAAATTTTTCGAGCATGAACATCAACTGGTGAATAGTAGAACGGCAAAGTCAAACGTCATTATCACGGTTGTCAAATTAGAGTTAGACCTGGCTCTTTTCATGCTTTTACAGCCCAAAAAATAATAACGAAACCGAGCATGTCCAATTGGAAAATATGTCTACAATTGATAATCTTGAAATTCAAGTACCCGTAGCATCTATTTCTACAGGTATGACTATGTCATAGCAGTAATTTTACACAATGTGATGTTGTAGTATACATGTGTTGAGTCATACAACTCGCCTGTGCCTGAGGTGGAGACTGCGGGGAGCGGGGCGTGCGGCACAACGGCCATCGACCCGGACGGTGCCCAACCTACACCAGTCAGCTGAGATCTGCGCTAACGCATCATCGTGTTCGCGCTCTCAAACTTATATTACTTACGACCCTTTTAATTTATGTAATTTATTCGTATTATATTCAGTCCATTTGTTTTTGTCTCATCAACTGAGCCGTCATCGCAACATTTTTGGTCCTTCGAGCCGCTTCATTTTTGGTCCTTCTCCCGTGAAGAAACGTTCCAGAAGAAGAAAGAAAGATTCAAATATGTAGAAAAAACGGTTCCTATCGCAGTGGCCGTTAGAAGATTTTTTCAGAATCCGCTTTTGTTTTGTGCTGGCGCTGGATGTAGTGAATAGCGGCATCGATTCAAGTATATAACAATCGCTTTCACCGAATTCATTCCAACGGACACAAGAGGAAAGAATCTTCTACCATAGCTGGCAGCACATCCACGTCTTCAGATTGTCGTCGAGCTTGTGAAATTACCGTGAAGAGTAACCTCATCACAATCAGCATCAGTGTTTTGGGCCAACTAAATCTGTGAGATCGTCCCAATATTATTTTTATTCCTCATAATTATTTATTACCATTCCATTCCATTTATTTAATCACTGTCGTGAGTAATGTAATAATCATAATCATTAGTTAAATTCATCTCATTAGAGGTACGGATTTGCAAGTCATTCAATAATACTTTTATTAATTCATTATTTTCAGCCATTGTTAAACTGTTTCATCTTTTCATATTCATAAAGTTGGTGTACATAATCATATAAATTGATGCACTATCATCAAATTTACTAATATAAAAAAAATAGTTTTCAATAAACTAATTTATCGAATACCTACATTTACTTTTTTTTTCGTTCTTCGTTACAAAGCACTTTTGCTATGCATATTTATTTAATG
The DNA here is from genome assembly GCA_963675205.1 of Catocala nupta. Taxonomy (NCBI): domain Eukaryota; kingdom Metazoa; phylum Arthropoda; class Insecta; order Lepidoptera; family Erebidae; genus Catocala; species Catocala nupta. The sequence continues at coordinate 12,155,521 of OY776094.1, forward strand.
CATTGCTAATAACATTAGTAAAGGATATTTTAAAGTTTTTATAGTTATTTGTATTCATAAAACGCACCTTGTATTCTTTTATTGCTCTGCTATTATAATAACTGTTGGTTATTTTTAGTAGTTCAATTAATAAGCGCATCATATATTATCGTTGCTATTATAATATTTTGTACATACTGCTTAGATCCCTTTACACTTTCACTGCTAATTTAGTATTAAAACATTATGGACATTAAAATCTTTATTAAGAAACGAGATTCACTTAAAGCTAAGCTTATGCAATTTGCATCTTATTTAAACTTAACAAAATCTTGCAAGAAGTTAAGTGAATTACAAGCGCTCGAAATCGAACATCGGCTTAATACTGTCGAAAGCTTATACAAAAAATATGATACGTTACAGAGCGACTTGGAGGCATTGATGGATGACCCTAGCGAGCAATTTGCCGAAAGTGAAGAATTCGAGAAGCAATACTACAGCTTGGTGGCTTCTGGTCGACAGCTGATCAGTAAAGCTCGGACACTTCTAAAGGGAGATTGCACGTCTGAGGTGGGCCTTGTAGTTTTAATACACACATACACAATTCAGTTCAGTTACTAAAAATAGATTTACCTAAATTCGCAGACAGTTATGACATGATTGGCTGGAATTTAGAGATACATTTGTTTCAATAATACATAATAATGAAAACATAGATAAGATAAATAAATTACACTATCTTCGTGCATCTTTGAAGGGCAGTGCTTCGCTTGTAATTGACAATCTCGACTTCAGGTTAGATAACTATGACACGGCCTGGAAGTTACTGCTTGAAAGGTACGACAATAAAAGATTACTTGTCAATAATCATGTGCAGAGCCTTTTTAATGTTCATCCCGTCAACAAGGAGTCAAGTAAGTCCTTACGCTATATTGGCGATACTACACATAAAAATTTAAGAGCCTTGTCGACCCTTGGTCAACCAGTTCAACACTGGGATACCCTTATCATTTATATTATGACTAGCAAGCTTAACCAAGTGACGAATCGTGAGTGGGAAGAGTATAGGAACTCTTTAACAGAACCGCCAACATTATTTGTTTTTATTACTTTCATCAGCAACAGGGCTGATTTATTGGAAACGCTTGAGGAGGCTAATTGTGTTAAATCTAACTGTGGTAGCTCACATATTAATAATACTCATTTAAATTATACTATTTAAATTCGTTGGATTCCTCTTGGAGCCCTACTGAGGTAAGCGAGTTGCAATTTCGTTTTAATAGACTCGAGGCAATGTATGCCCAATATGACGAGGTGCAATTATTACTGGAGTGTAGTACTGAAGATTTGGATAATCAGATGTTGGAACGTAAAGAGTTTGAATCTCTTTATTACAAAACCGATGTTAAATTACCGACTATTCAGTTGCCGAAATTCAGTGGTTCTTATACAAACTGGTTAGAGTTTCACGACACATTTGTTAGCCTAATTCATTCGAACGATGATATGGACGAAATAAATAAGTTTCATTATTTGAGGTCATCCCTAGAAGGGTCTGCTGCTGTGGTGATCAACTTAATTCAGTTTTCTGCTGCAAATTATGCGGTAGCCTGGAATCTTCTCTGCGAGCAGTTCGATAATAAACACCTGCTTATCCAACATCACGTTTCTGCGTTATTTCAAATCGACACCCCTCAAAGGGAGTCGTCGGTTAATTTAAAAGGTTTACTTGATATTATTAACAAAAACATACGCGCCCCGGAATCCCTAGGCGAACCTGTTATATGTACCCTACCGGCCAAAAGTTTGAGACCACAAGTTAAAATATTGTTTCACAATAAAATTTGTTAAAAATACATATGATAAACAATTAATTTGAACACCTGCATATACAATGGATGTTTAACTATTTTTCGAAGTCATTATTTCTATTTATTTTTATGTAATCATCGTACAAAGGTCTTTTGTCTAGAAACATCAATGGGCGCCGCGTGCGGACCGCGCGCTAAAGTCATTGTAATATTATTGTTACCTGACTATTATTCATTATTTGGGCTTTGTTTTGTGTTAACAGAATTTTAGGAAATTTTAACTTCCTAAAACACTGTGAACACCTGAGTTTCCATGGAGTAAATATTTCTTAATCTTGGTTAGTCCGAGCTCGTCGTTCAGCATCTCATTATGGGAAAAGTACGCCAAATTAGCGGTGAAACTCGTGCTGTCATCATTGCTTTACACAACGAAAGCAAATCTGAACGTGCGATTGCTACTCAGCTCAAGTTGTCAAAGACTTGTGTTCATAACACAATAACCCGATACAAGGAGACTGGCAATAATCAAGATCGTTCGCGGTCGGGAAGGCCGAGAGCTACCACTTCTAGCGAGGATAAGTTCATCGTGGTAACAAGCAAGCGGAATAGACGCCTGACAGCACTAGAAATCCGCGCTGAAGTGAACAAATCCCGGTCTACACCTGTGTCATTGACCACAGTGAAAAGAAGACTAAGAGACGCTAAGTTATTTGGTCGCGTAGCAGTGCGAAAACCTCTCTTAAGGCCACAAAACAAAAAGAAGAGAATGCAGTGGGCCCTTACCCATCGAGACTGGAGTGAAGAAGACTTCAAAAGAGTTCTTTGGACAGATGAGTCCAAATTTGAAGTGTTTGGGAGCAAAAGACGTGTTTTTGTTCGGCGGAGTGCCGAGGAAAAGATGATGCCAGACTGTGTCCTGCCCACAGTGAAGCATGGCGGTGGTTCCGTTATGGTTTGGGGTTGTTTCTCGAGCCGTGGAACTGGAGATTTGGTACGAGTCGAAGGAATTATGAAAAAGGAGCAGTACAAAGCAATATTGGAGTGTAATGCTGTACCATCGGGACTTCGGCTAGTTGGAGATGGCTTTATTTTCCAACAAGACAACGACCCTAAACACAGCTCCAAATTATGCCGGGGTTATTTAGATACAAAAGAAGCAGAAGGGGTGTTAAAAAACATGGTGTGGCCCGCTCAGAGCCCCGACCTTAACCCTATAGAACTTTTGTGGGAAGAGCTGGACAGAAACGTGCGCAGTTGTTGTCCCAGCTCACAAGAAGATTTGTGGAGAGCATTGCAAGAAAGCTGGAACAATATTTCACAAGAAACAATCGACAAATTGATTGCCCGCATGCCAAGACTTGTCAACAAAGTGATTCAATGCAAGGGAGGGTTTTTTGATGAAAAAGCTGTTTAGCTTGTCAACATATATTTTAAGTTAAATTGTTGAAATATTTAATATTTTTTATTTATATTTCATTGGCTAATGTTATAGACAATACCACACAACACAGTAATGTACTACAGAATTTTATTAGAAACTATTCAGACACTAAATAGAACAAATGAAAATTAATGATACATATGTATACCTTGACTGGTCTCCCCGCAACCAGAGTTACTATTAAGACGTGTTACTATAACTCTCAGATAGATTTCAATTTTAAAAATTATTTAGTGCGTTATACGTGATTATAAAGTGCAAATACTGTAAACATAATTACAAACAATATGTGTAAGTGTTTGTGAACTCGTTTGTGAACTTTTTCTATAGTAATCAGGACTATTTTAGTGCAAAATATTGTGTTGACAAAACTCAATAATTTTTTTTGGACGGTAAACAGACAATTTATTTACACACTTGGCTCTCCTATCTATCAAATCGGTCGGTATCCAACTCTCTAGAAACAGAACCACTTATTGAACAAAATTTCTCAACGACTCGTAGTCGATTCGTAGAGCGTTCGGCTGCAGTGAGAAGTGCCTCGAGTTCGATCCCCACACCTCTTGTACTTTTTGAGCATCATGCCTGTTACTGTGCACAAAATTCTTGTGCACAGTGTAGAAATTGTGAGATCGGCTCTTTTACCTATTGGGCAGCTTTCTGAAGAAGCTCAGGAAGCGCGTAATAAGGATTATAGGAGGTTACGGGAGCACAATACTCGAAAATATTCACGTATTGCCACGAATAGGGATTTACTTAATATGTTGCTAATTACATCTGATCCTGTAATAAATGGCCTTAGGGAAGTGCCGAAAAAACCGACGAGTAAACTTCCTTCTGAGGTTTTAGAATTAATTATACCCCCTCCTGTAAATGTAAGGTCTAGTGTAAGTCATTGTAGTTCTCATCAAAATATGTCAGATTATATGGTAGATGATTCTTCAGAAGAAGAATTTAGTGATGCAGAATAAATAGAAGTTGTAAATAATATTTTACTAATGTTTTTTTAAGCTGTGTACCTTATCTAACTTTATTATTAGTTGTCAACATATTGTTTTTTAACTGCATATTTTTTAAGTAAAAAGTATTGTTATTGAGTAGGTAGTAATAATGCCCTATTATGTAATTAGAAGCCAAGTCCTTAGTAGCACAATATTTTATGACTATTGTTATTTTTTTTCATTGTTATTTTTTACCTGTCTGACAATAAAAGATTAATCGCTATTATATTTTTTTATGTTGGCACACGTGACCCTACCTCCTGTTTTTTGGTGTTATATGCGCTAATACCCCATTAGAATATCATAATAAAGCCGTACGAACTAAAAAACCTCAATAAATAATTTTGTCCAGCTAGCATGTTCTAGACGAACCACAGTGCGCCCGTTGGTGTCTAAAAAACATGTCGCATCTGTCAAGACTCCGCCCGTTGGTCGATCGTTCCAGACGCACGTGAAAGCGTTTTTTTGCATGTTTAAACTATACGAGTGCTGCTCTAATAACCTTAGCAAAAGGATACGGCAAAGAATAAGGATAGCAAATTTCACATGCTAAATATGCGACACTTCTCAACGCCGATTACTTGGACATTTTTGGTGGCGGTTTTTAGTACGCGTTCCGAGTTTATAACGGTCGTGTCGCGTGTCGTGTCGCGTGTCTGTTATAATCTTAATTACTGTGAATTAAAGCTAATACTACTGAAACATCATGGATGGGTAAGTAATAAACAGTTTTTAATTCGTAGATTATGTATTTGATAACGATTTTGAACATAAAATTATATTTTCTCAAACATGGTTCGGCGCGGCCGTGTGGTATCGCGCGTCATGGCCGAACATTTTTGTTTATTAGGAATAATAAATTCACTAAAGATAGTAAACTGCCGACAGTATTATTATTAATATACGTTACTTAATACGTATTACGCATTTAATTTGTATATTTTCGATTAGATTTTGCAAAATATTGTAATGAAAAATACTCTACTCAAATCGTCCGTATATGTGTCGGTTGACAGACAGGAATAAGCGGGCAAACCACCATCTTGTTTGAGTTTTGTTCGGTAAAATGAATATAGTGGATAGGACTTTTGACGATTTGAATATTAATATGTGGAATATTTTAGGTGAAAATTTTTCGTGTTGTATTTTTGTTCTGAATTTTTTTTATGGATTTAATTATTTATCTAGTGTAACAAGACGTCCTCGCGTACGCGGAGCGAGACGCGGTAGAGGTGTGCGTGTGCGAGGTGGCACAGTTTCCAGCGGCAGGGTGGTTGGGGGAGATGAGATGGTGGTGACACGTGGTCGCGGTGTACCAAGCCGGCGTGGTGGACGGCGCGCTGGCCTTGCACATCTCCCCATCCACCAAGAGCGACCTGGACCGCGAACTATTGACGAGTTAGTTTTTAATTTTTTCACTAATTAAAATCATTTTGAGTGTTACAATGGCCTCGATGGCGTAGTGGTTAGTGTAACCGACTGCCACGCCTGAGGTCGCGGATTCGATTCCCGCACAAATCAAACATTTGTGTGCATGAACACGGATGTTTGTCTTGGTCTGGGTGTTTCTATGTATAATATGTATGTATTTACAAAAAAAAGCATATATGTATGTTTATCCATTATCTCGTAACCATAGTACAAGCTCTGCTTAGTTTGGGCTAGATGGTGTTGTGTGTACATGTGATAGAATATTATTATTATTAATTGTTTGTTTTTGAATTTTAGGCTTTCCATATTTGACATCGAAGACGTTCCGGTTGGCCAAGGTTTGGAGAACGCGCTCCATCCTAAGAGGATGCGCATATGGCAACCGTAAGTTCTACTTATATATGTTAGTTTTATATACCCTACCGGCCAAAAGTTTGAGACCACAAGTTAAAATATTGTTTCACAATAAAATTTGTTAAAAATACATATGATAAACAATTAATTTGAACACCTGCATATACAATGGATATTTAACTATTTTTCGAAGTCATTATTTCTATTTATTTTTATGTAATCATCGTACAAAGGTCTTTTGTCTAGAAACATCAATGGGCGCCGCGTGCGGACCGCGCGCTAAAGTCATTGTAATATTATTGTTACCTGACTTTTATTCATTATTTGGGCTTTGTTTTGTGTTAACAGAATTTTAGGAAATTTTAACTTCCTAAAACACTGTGAACACCTGAGTTTCCATGGAGTAAATATTTCTTAATCTTGGTTAGTCCGAGCTCGTCGTTCTTACAGTGAAGACATCTCATTATGGGAAAAGTACGCCAAATTAGCGGTGAAACTCGTGCTGTCATCATTGCTTTACACAACGAAAGCAAATCTGAACGTGCGATTGCTACTCAGCTCAAGTTGTCGAAGACTTGTGTTCATAACACAATAACCCGATACAAGGAGACTGGCAATAATCAAGATCGTTCGCGGTCGGGAAGGCCGAGAGCTACCACTTCTAGCGAGGATAAGTTCATCGTGGTAACAAGCAAGCGGAATAGACGCCTGACAGCACCAGAAATCCGCGCTGAAGTGAACAAATCCCGGTCTACACCTGTGTCATTGACCACAGTGAAAAGAAGACGAAGAGACGCTAAGTTATTTGGTCGTGTAGCAGTGCGAAAACCTCTCTTAAGGCCACAAAACAAAAAGAAGAGAATGCAGTGGGCCCTTAGCCATCGAGACTGGAGTGAAGAATTCAAAAGAGTTCTTTGGACAGATGAGTCCAAATTTGAAGTGTTTGGGAGCAAAAGACGTGTTTTTGTTCGGCGGAGTGCCGAGGAAAAGATGATGCCAGACTGTGTCCTGCCCACAGTGAAGCATGGCGGTGGTTCCGTTATGGTTTGGGGTTGTTTCTCGAGCCGTGGAACTGGAGATTTGGTACGAGTCGAAGGAATTATGAAAAAGGGGCAGTACAAAGCAATATTGGAGTGTAATGCTGTACCATCGGGACTTCGGCTAGTTGGAGATGGCTTTATTTTCCAACAAGACAACGACCCTAAACACAGCTCCAAATTATGCCGGGGTTATTTAGATACAAAAGAAGCAGAAGGGGTGTTAAGAAACATGGTGTGGCCCGCTCAGAGCCCCGACCTTAACCCTATAGAACTTTTGTGGGAAGAGCTGGACAGAAACGTGCACAGTTGTTGTCCCAGCTCACAAGAAGATTTGTGGAGAGCATTGCAAGAAAGCTGGAACAATATTTCACAAGAAACAATCGACAAATTGATTGCCCGCATGCCAACACTTGTCAACAAAGTGATTCAATGCAAGGGAGGGTTTTTTGATGAAAAAGCTGTTTAGCTTGTCAACATATATTTTAAGTTAAATTGTCGAAATATTTAATATTTTTTATTTATATTTAATTGCATTTGCCATACTTAATAAATATCACAATAAATCCTTTCATGTTTAGCTTTTTATTTTGAGTTTTACATCCATTTGCAACTTTGATGTAGGTGGTCTCAAACTTTTGACCGGCAGTGTACATATAATTCTGTTTGTATAATTAGCAAGTTTTAACTTTTATTTTAAAATGTCCATCTAGATCTAACCTGGCGCCCGCACCACAAACCCCACCACCACCGACCGCCTCCACTAGCTCGTGTAGAGATATGGAATTGGTGGTGGAGGTAGCATCGGTGACACCCGATGAAACATCAATTTACTCACCGGCGGCATATTCGGTGCCCTCGCCAGCAGCGTAAGTTGCTTACGGACTTTTTTATTTATCTCTAAAGAGATATTATGGGTTCTACAACCATGCTTTTGTTCCAGGTTTATGCAATGTGGGAGTGAGTCGGACACGCCGATTGGCTCACCACATCAGCGTCTTTCTCCTCCTCGCCCTCGCCAGAGTCTGCGCGATGCAGATATTACCCACGAGCTGAATTTCGGTAAGCAGCTGTTGATTTTAGCTTGGGATCCCCATCTCACTGGTCCGGTCTCCACCAGATTTTATACCTACCTATAATTTATTACAGGAAGCGAAGCAGATTCTGACGAGAGTGACGATGAGAACGTGGTGTCTCCATTCATCCCTAGGGTGATAAGGGCCGCAATGGAGACACCAATAGACGCTGATGTCGACCAGCCTTCGGCCGCGGACGATGTCCATATCCCGGAGCCCGCCATTATCCCTCCAACGGCAACGGACCGGCCTTGGAGTTTGTATGATTTTCAGTGGGAAGCGTTTCCGAATCCTCCGATTCCACCTGAATCGAGGCGGGAAACGTTTTCGGAAAGTAATGTTGGTCCGACTACTCCATGTGACGACCCGTATGACATTTTCGTTGCCATATGGGATCGGCAATTTATGGAGCACATTGCCTCGGAAACGAATAGATATGCTCAGCAGGTGGCAAACCATATGCTCATTAACCACAACCTCCATCCCAATAGCCGAATCAGCAAGTGGTGGGACACGACGGCTGACGAACTGTATGTTTATTTCGCCCTTATTATTGCGATGGGGGTTGTGGTTAAGACTCGTATATTCGTATATACTCGGAGTATTGGAATGTCACCCCTGACATATTCTACACTCCCGGTTTTAGCGCACACATGTCTATAAATCGTTTTATATTGTTAAGTAGGTGTTTGCACTTTGATAACAACGAAGACATGTGTGCGCTAGAACTGGTCGGTTCCGAGGCCAAATTATTTAAGATACAGCCAGTTCTGTCACATTTGAATATGAAATTTCAGTCAATGTATACTCCAGGGCAAAATATTGCCTTGGACGAATCTCTTCTGCAGTGGAAAGGTTGGTTGGATTTCAATCAGCTGATTCCCAATAAAGCTGCTGCGATAGGGATTAAAACTTATGAGATTTGTAAATCTCAAACCAGTTACCTCTGGCGGTTTGAGGTTCACGCTCATAAGAAATCTCCACCGCAGCAGTTGGAAGATCCATTAAAAGCATCCACGCCAGCAATTGTTTTAAGACTTATACATGGTCTTGAGAACAAGGATCATTCTTTATCATTCTTCTACTTTACCACACCGTAAATTTCGCATTAATTTAGTTAAATCTCTTCTTTCCAAACATTCTTCTCTTATTTCACTTCCGCCTGCAATCAGCCAGAACGTACGCATCGATGTCACCCACCGCTTGGATGAATATCCAAAGAAAAATAATCAACGCACGCGGCGGGTGTGCACGGTGTGCAAAAAACGGGTGCATACGTTCTGTGTTGGTTGCAGCAAAACTGTATGTGAGCCATGTTTCCTCTCTTTACATAATTAATTTATTATAAAATATATTTATATATATATATTCCTTTATACAAGTGAAAGTAAAGAAATTTAAAAAAATATTGGAAAGTTTATTTTTCTCTAAGAGATATCTAAAAAAAATATTATGGCAGTTGTTCGGCAGATGTGTTTTAAAATATCTACGTTTCATCAGCTATCTAACGAGGTATAACAATCTAGGATTTGTATTACATTTCGTGGAAAAAAAGTAGTTTGGACGCAGGTAGCAGTTCTAACGGTCCCGCGCCTATTGTCTTTCAAGTTAAGACGCTCCGTGCGAGCGAGACAAGTTACGATTTATGTAGGTGTGAATGAAAGAAAAAATGTGTAGAGCCCGGTTACGGCTGGGAATGCAACACGGGATATTGTTTTGGTAGTCAGTCTGCTTTTGTGCTTCGTACATAGTAGATGTGATATCGCTTTGCTCTTTTTCTCGACTTGGCTGTGATTCTGGACTATTTCTTCTGTTTTGTGACTACTGTGCTTGTTAACCGGACTCTGATTTGTACTTGAGATACGGAAGTGTTGAAGATGACGTCCTACACACCTGAGGAATATGCTGATATGCTTATTTGTTACGGATACCGCAATTGTGTGTCTGCGCAAGCTCGCAACGAATACATAACTCGCTACCCCGGTCGTCGAGTACCGGATGTGGCCGTTTTTGACAGAGTTTATCGAAGACTTCGAGAAACAAGCTCTGTTTTGAAACGAAATACAGACATGGGAAGACCACGAATTGATGACGACGACGAAGAACAGGACAATGAGATAGTGCAACGCTTTCGAGCGGATCCGACTACTTCCACTAATATTGTTGCCCGTGATCTGGGACTTTCGCAATGGAAAGTGTGGTTTACAGTGCATACTGCTGGCATAGGCCAGCAGTATGCACTGTAAACCACACTTTCCGGTATAGACCCGTACCGTTACACGCCGGTACATGCTATTGAAGAAGGAGACCCTGCGAGAAGGTTGGACTTCTGCAGATTTATGCTAAATGCCGACGTAGAAGACCCAGATTTTCTAAGAAATATCTTGTGGACAGATGAATCCAAATTTGATAAAGATGGCATAACTAACTATCACAACGCCCATTACTGGGCCCCAAAAGAACTAAGGAATCCCAATAAGAAAAATATCCCAATAAGAATGTGTGGATGGGCATTATCTCCAATCATTTGATTGGACCTTACTTTCTCCCGGACAATCTAAATGGGGAAAGCTACGAACATTTCTTAAGAGGAGACTTGAGTAATTTGCTGGATGATCTACCACTTAACTTGATCAGGGACATGTGGTTTCAACATGATGGCTGCCCTGCCCATTTCAGGAGCAGTGTCAGAGACTGGCTCGACACAAATTATCCAAACAAATGGATAGGTCGAGGTGGGCCGTTGCCATGGCCAGCAAGAAGCCCGGATCTAACCCCCATGGATTTTCATGTGTGGGGGCGCATGAAAAGACTTGTCTACAGCGAGCCAAATCCAGTTTCGTCTGTGGAAGAATTAAGAGAAAGGATCATCCACAGATGCAGCAAATCAAATGAGGACAACGTTGACCACTGGAGTAGTGAAGACTGGTCTCCGTAGAAGGATGCGACAATGTATTAGAAACAGAGGCGACCATGTTGAACATGAATTGTAGAGCAAGAAAAAGTTGTGTGAAAACCTGATTTAATAAATGACATTTCATACTTACTTATTGTTTTATTTTACTTTTTAGGGCTAAGTATTAATTTTCTTCTCCACTGTCGCCTATGTAACTTAAGTTTTTTCAATGAAATTAAATAAAACCCTAGATTGTTATACCTCGTTAGATAGCTGATGAAACGTAGTAACACATCTGCCGAACAATTGCCATAATATTTTTTTTAGATATCCCTTAGAGAAAAATAAACTTTCTTATATTTTTTTAAATTTATTAACTTTCACTTGTCTACTACGGCCTATTCAATTAACTTATGCACTATTTTAATGATTGTCGTCCTAAAACATCTTATTACACATTTAAAAATGCAATAATAATAATAATAAGACACACAAAATCAACAAAATTTAATTTTGTAGCCTACAAATCGGCAATTTTCGATAAAAAAAATTAAAAGTCGAATATCTCGAAAAGGGTTAAGTTTAGGGTAGGGTGTTTCATAGTGAAATAAGTCAGAAATGATGGGTACTCCACGCCCTTAACGGATCTAGCACGACTATTCCTGTAACCCTGTATATTAGATGTCTGTGGGCCATACGCGGCTACCGACTCCGATGCCTCAATCGTACAAAGAATGGTGTATGATGAGGAAGGTACATTCCATTGGTACTTTCGATCTGGTGATATTTTTATTTTAGATCGTGGGTTTAGAGACGTGTTGCCCGATTTAGCAAGTTTCAATTACTTTGCTTATATGCCCGAAACTAAAAACCGCGGTGCTGATCAGCTCACCACCGAACAAGCGAATAGATCTAGATTGGTCACCATATGCCGCTGGGTGGTAGAAGTAATAAATGGCAGATTCAAGCGGGATTTTAAGTTGTTCCGGCAGGATTATTTTAATCGGGCTTTAAATCATATGTTGAGGACTTCAAAATAGCAGCATCATTGATTAATGCTTTCCAGGAGCCCATCCGGGACCGTGTGCATGCAGCCACATTTGTGGATATCATAAATGACCGCTTGAATCGACCAAATCACCTGGCGGATTTTGTTGTTCGCAATAACATAAATAGACAAAGAGCAACGATCGTAAGTATAACTGGTGATTAGACTATGTTTGAAGATTTTCCAAATCTCTCAGAAGAACACCTTATTATGTTTGCTCTTGGTACATACCAAATCAAGCTAGCCCGTAGTTATTATACTGAGCATCTTGGACAGGGTTTGTATAATATTGAGGTGTACCGAGAGCAACAAATAAGAGGGCTTAGCGAGTATATTGAAGAGCAAGATGTTTCGTTCCTACGAGTCCGAATTCAGTCTAGACACGTAAGGTCCAGGGTCTATTATTCTTATATTGTCATTGACCGTCAAAGAAATGGACGAGAAGCAATCGCTCATTATTATTGTTCGTGTCGGATGCTGCGCACACATTATGTGCGTAGTCTGGTACCTCGGTTGGGCAAGAAATCAAGCCGAAGAGATACGACTACCAGCAGCGGAATTAAGTGCTATTATAGAACACGAATAGGTAATAATAAACCCTGGAACTCCTTATAAAACATAGTTTATATAATTATTGTTGTAATCATTAATAATGCAATATGTGCTATGCTATATTATTAAGTAATAATTACATGTTGTTACTATCCAAGATTTCTTATTTCACCTTCAGTTGCCATTTTTGCTCTAAACATAGGCTAGGATTATTCAATTATTCATATCGTCTTCAAAAATGAAAATGTATTTTATCCACTTTTGTAGTACATTTAGGCGATGATACATCTCCACTGTAATGGTAGGACTGCATAATATAAATACATACTAGAATTATTCTTGGCCGCGGATAGCCCACGCTCCATACAATATTGCCCATTCTCCTTTAAAGATTTGAGGTGATTTGTGTAGTTAGTAATAATTATGTACTAAATATTGTGTTCTCTTTGAATAAAAATTGTGTTGTGCCCGTAAAACTGTATTACGAGGGTGCGTTTTTAAGTTCGCGGAATGGAATAGAAGGGGATGAAATAATATTACAAAATTATTTTTCCTTTTCAATATATTCACCTGAAACCCTAATACATTTCTCAGATCTATGAATCAACTTATGAATACCTTCATAAAAAAATGTTTTGTCTTTCTCTGAAAAATACGCCGAAACTGCATCCTTCACTTCTTTATCGGTTGAAAATTTCTTTCCTCGAAGCTCTTTTTTCAGATTTGGAAAGAGATAATAGTCGCTGGGAGCCAAGTCTGGGCTATAAGGTGGGTGATCAATGATATCGAAGCCCACCTTGTGCAAAGCAGCCAACGCAACTCGACTCTTGTGAACAGGAGCATTGTCGTGCAAGAGCAGGACACCTTTGGTCAATTTTCCTCTTCTTTTTTCTCTGATTGCCTCTTTTAACTGCTCTAAAATTGAAGCGTAGTGTTCTCCGGTTATGGAAACACCTTTTTCTTTGTAATCAACCAACAAAATTCCTTCTGTGTCCCAAAAAACTGTCGCCATGAGCTTTCCCGCCGATTGCGACACCTTGAATTTCTTAGGCGGTGGTGTACCCTTTTTATGCCACTGCATGGAATCTTGTTTAGACTCAGGTTCATAGTGATGAACCCAAGTTTCATCCCCAGTAACAATTCGCTCCAAAAAACCATCCTTGTCTTCATTACACTGGCTCAAAAACGCACGCGAACACTCGACGCGCTTCTGTTTTTGAGGCGGTGTGAGCATTCTAGGCACCCATCTTGCACTGACTTTTGTCATGCCGAGATGATCATAGAGAACCTTGAAAATGGTCGTTTCAGATACTCCAACCATCTCTGCGATTTGTTTTTTCTAATTTTTCGATTTTTTCGATAAGATCTGGAGTGGTGAACTCAACAGACCGCCCAGGCCGGGAATCGTCTTCAATTGATTCCCTGCCTTGCTTAAAGAGGTTGTGCCACTTGTATACCATGGTTTTTCCTGAACAAGAGTCCCCGTATACAGATGACATCTCTTCCAAAATGCTTTGAACATTTTTTCCTTGCTTGGTAAGGAACTTTATAACGGCGCGGAACTCGATTTTCTCCATACTTCACAATTTCTTCCAGATTGAGTTGCTTGAGGGACGATAGTTCAAAGACTAATGACCTCATTATGATAATACTCGGTATATATACTAATTATTAGTTGCTAAACACGTTAGTGACTAAACAAGCACCCCCACCACCTTCCATACCCTCCATTCCGCGAACTTAAAAACGCACCCTCGTACCTACGTACACACTTGAAACATCTGTGGCTCCGCCGCCCGCCATCGGCAAAATGAAAGACAACAGAATGCGACGTCGCCGTTTTGTTATGCAAGTGACCGCAGGTTAGTATAAATGTTTGTAAATGGTGTTTGCGTATTAAATTGTTTTAATTTGTTGGAAAAAGTGATTTTCTATTTTTATCTTTTCTCGAGTTTTTAACCGTTTTGAATTAACACTGAGCCCATATGGAATACTCTGTCCATTTTAATGCCCATCGGTCATAACCACCTTGTATATATATACATCTATATATATAAAAATCAATTGCTGTTCGTTAGTCTCGCTAAAACTCGAGAACAGAGCATTTATCTTATCTTGGTCTTGAAATGTTCGTGGAGGTTTAAAAGGTGAGAAAATTCGAATAATTGCCGAACAACAACAAAAAAACAGCCCGTTTCTTTTTCCCATTGAAACGTTTTCTAAATAAAATGAATAGTCAATTTGAACTTTATTGCTATTCAATAAAGTTCATATTAAATTATAATCTAAGTCTATGTAATGTAGGTGTATTCCTAACTTCAAAGAGTCAATTTGCAATTTATTTCCGCTGCACAAAGTTCAAATTCAATCATATCTATCAAAATAGTCTTCGCGTGCGCGTTGGAGGATTTAATGTCGCGTTCCGAAACTCAACAAAGTGATAATATCGCGAATGCGACCAAATTGTATAGTCATAAAATGTAATAGATTATTAGTAGTACTGATTTTCAATTTGGACGGCTTCGCGAAACTTAATTTTAGCTAACTTCAGTTGTTAATCTTTTAGATTATTTTGTTTTATAGATTGATAAATATTAAGTATTGTCACAAATTAAATTTCTGAACGCAATCATAATATTTGACATTAGATTTGACAACCAACTAATATGTCAATCCATCCTGTCGCACGTCAGAACACGGAAAAAAGTATTACGATATTGTGTTACGATATCTATGAGTGCGCGAGAACTTTCATTACTTTGGTGATCCTTTGTGATAGTGACATTCCAAGTAACATGCTCTTTTTTTTTTTTTTGGTATTTTGTATATAGTGACACTTTATTGCTAAGTGAGCGAGAAATTTTCTCACTTTGATTAATTACAATTTACGATGCCGAGGAGAAGACGACCTGACTTAGGTCGTCGCAGTCAATCAAATGTGCGAAGAGCTACCTCATGTGCTAACCGCACTGATGACCAGAGAGAGACAGATCAATCAAATAGTCGTATTGCTATGTCAGAATTGCGTTATTTAGTGAGTGACAATGAAGTAGATAGGCTTAGAATGCAACTAGTTCGTGCACATCAAACACAACAACAGCAAGCATGACATAATGAAATTGAGCGAATCCGCAGACGCAGTGCTCCTGTGATTCTTGAACGAGCTGCATTCCACTATGATCCGGCAATTGATTATTGTGCCGACAAATCGGTAACAATTCGGGAAATGAAAATAATTTGTAAATATTGTAAAGCGTTTAAATACACTGATGAATCTACTGGATTATGTTGTGCTGGAGGCAAAGTAAAATTGCCTCAATTGGTCCCACCACCAGATCCTTTACGATCTTTAGTTTCTGGGATTGGAAATGATTCTAAGCACTTCTTAGCCAACATTCAGAAATATTACAGCTGTTTCCAGATGACATCATTTGGCTCTACACATATTATACAGGGCAATTTCATGCCCACTTTCAAGGTATTATACCAGAATATTTTTTATGATATTCAAAATGTACTAAAATATATATATAGGCAATAATTAATGGACAATTTTTTTTAAATTACAGGTACGTGGAACAAATTATCACTTACTGGTGGCACTGTTACCACTACCTGATGCAGATTATCAATTTTTACAAATTTATTTTATGGGCAATTCAGATGCAGAAGTTGATAATCGTTGTGCTCACAATCCAACAGTGAAGTGAACCATTGTCCAAGAATTACAAATGTTTCTTTATCAGAATAACAATTTAGTAAACATGTTCAAAATAGCCTTGGATCGGATGCCATCTGATAGCCATAATATTATCATTCAAGCTGACAAAACACCTGCCGGTGAACACACAAGGAGGTTTAATTTACCTACCATTGACGAAGTGGCTGTTGTCATTGTGGGAGAAAATTTATAATCTAGAGATATTGTGCTTCATCGTCGGAATAGTGATTTAAAACGTGTACCTAAAACACACAGGAGTTATGATGCATTACGATATCCTTTGATCTTCTGGCAGGGGGAAGATGGATACCATTTTAATATCAAAATGGTAAATCAAGAAACAGGTAAATCAATTGAACAAGATTAAATAATATTTTTAAATTCAATTCATCTAAGTAACAAATTAAACATTTATCATTTTTGATTGGAGGTGCTGAAACCAACAAAAAAATTAGTGCAATGAATTTCTATACATACAGACTCTGATCCGTCAAGGTGAAGTAAATCATATTTTGATGTGTCGAAGACTTTTTCATCAGTTTGCAGTTGACATGTATGTGAAAATTGAGACTGAACGATTGACATACATCCGTTTGAACCAACGACAGCTACGATCAGAGGAATACATTCATCTCCGCGATTCTATAAATGCCGATGGCAATGTGAATAATGTGGGAAGAATGACAATTTTGCCAGCCACTTTTATATAGGAAGCCCACGCCACATGCACGAATATGCTCAGGATGCTATGTCATATGCTAGGCATTATGGCCGCCCAGACTTATTTGTTACATTCACATGTAACCCAAAATGGTCCGAAATCAAGAGGGAATTGCTACATAGCCAAACACCAGTTGATAGACATGACATAACTGCCAGAGTCTTTAAACAAAAATTAAAATCTATCATGAATTTCTTAATAAAGCATTGTGTGTATGGCCGAGTCCGTTGTTGGACGTACTCTGTAGAATGGCAAAAGCGTGGATTGCTACATGCGCACATTTTAGTCTGGTTAGTGGACAAAATAAGGCCAGATGAGATTGATTCCATAATTTCAGCTGAAATTCCAGATGAAACAGTTGACCCAAAATTGCATGCAGTAGTTACCAAACACATGATACATGGACCTTGCGGACTTTTCAACTACAATTCACTCTGTATGGTCGACAGCAAGTGTTCCAAGCGATACCCAAGAGACCTGCTTGCTGGAACCATAACGGGAAATGATGGATACCCATTGTATCGTCGGCGATCAGTTGCGGACAATGGGCGATCGGTAGTTGTAAAGGTAAGAGGAGAAAATGTTGATGTAGACAATCGTTGGATTGTGCCATACTCGCCAATATTGTCCAAAGCTTTTGAGACTCACAGCAATGTGGAATATTGTAACTCTGTGAAGTCGATAAAGTACATATGTAAATATGTTAACAAAGGTAGTGATATGGCTGCCTTCGCTGTAACCAATGCAAATGATGAAATATCACAGTACCAGATGGGTCGCTATGTAAGTAGCAACGAAGCAATTTGGCGTATCTTTTCCATTTAGAAAATGGTCAACGAGTTTATTTTAATTAATCGAACACGGCAGACAGAGCGGCACGTCCACCGTCGACAACATTAACAAGTTTCTTCACAGACTGTCAAACTGATGATTTTGCTCGCACTTTGCTGTATGCTGACATGCCACGCTATTACACATAGAATGCATCATCGAAATCGTTTCAGCGTCGAAAACAAGGAACACCAGTTGAAGGACATCCAAATGTATTTGCTTCAGACGCTCTGGGTCGCATCTACACAGTACATCCAAATAACGATGAATGTTATTATTTGCGGTTGTCGTTGGTGAATGTTCGTGGTCCGACATCGTTTAAACAACTGAGAACAGTTAATGGACAGCTGTGTGCGACTTACCGTGAGGCATGTCAACTATTACATTTACTTGAGAACGATTCGCACTGGGATGATACGCTCAAGGATTCCGTAATATCTTCATCGTCGCATCAAATTCGTACATTGTTTGCGATTATCATATCGACATGTTTCCCCTCGAATCCAAAAGATTTGTAGGTTAAGTATAGAGATGACATGTCTGAGGATGTTTTGCATCGTGTGCGCCGTCAAACTTTGAATCCTGCACTACAAATTACTGCAGTAATTTACAATGAGACATTGATCATGACAGAAGATATGTGTTTATTGATGGCAAATAAAGTATTGTCGTGTTTGGGAATGACAGCACCAAATCGTCATATGCACGATGCATTAAACCACGAGTTGCAAAGAGAACAACAGTACGACATTGAAGCATTGGCCGAAACAGTTCGTACAAATGTTCCACAATTAAATCAACAACAAAGAATTGCGTACAACACTTTGATAGAAGCTGTGAACAGTGGATCTGGTGAAATTTATTTCCTTTATGCTCCCGGAGGAACCGGAAAAACGTTCTTAATTTCATTGCTTTTGGCGAGCATTAGATCGCGAAATGATGTTGCTCTAGCATTGGCTTCATCTGGAATAGCTGCAACTCTGCTAGAAGGCGGGCGAACTGCACATTCTGCTTCGAAATTACCATTAAACATGCAAATCACCGAAACACCAATTTGCAACATCGCCAAAAATAGCGCAATAGCCAAGATCCTACAGATATGCAAATTGATTGTTTGGGATGAATGCACAATGGCCCATAAGAGGTCACTGGAGGCACTGGACAGAACGTTGAAAGATCTTCGTGACAACCAAAATATTTTTGGTGGGGCCATGATTCTGTTGTCAGGTGATTTTCGTCAGACTCTTCCAGTTATTCCCCGATCAACTGTTGCTGATGAACTAAATGCATGCCTAAAATCATCGAATTTGTGGTAGTATGTAAAGACACTCCAATTAACAACTAACATGCGAGTATTTTTGCAACAAGATGAAACTTCAAATGTGTTTGCGAAGCAGTTGTAGATATTGGAAATAATAAAGTTGCAGTGGACACCTCGACTGGATTCATCACATTACCCACAGATTTCTGTCACATCACAGACTCAAAAGAGGAGTTTATTCAGCGTGTTTTTCCAGATATAGCGCAAAAGTTCAATAACCATAATTGGCTGGGTGAACAAGCAATATTGGCGGCGATAAATAAAGATGTCGAGGATCTCAATGCCACAATTCAGAATTTTCTTCCAGAACAGTTGGTTTCCTTCAAATCAGTCGACACCGTTATGAACTAGGATGACGTAGTTAACTATCCCACGGAGTTTTTAAATTCACTGGCATTGTCTGGATTACCACCTCAAAATTTGCAGTTAAAAGTAGGATCAGTTGTCATCATGCTGCGTAACATTAATCAACCTCGACTGTGCAATTGAACAAGACTGGCTGTGAAAAAGCTGATGAATAACGTCATTGAGGCAACAATCATAAAAGGAAAAAACAAAGGAGAGGATGTCTTGATCCCGCGGATACCGATGATTCCAACGGATTTACCATTCGATTTTAAACGCTTACAATTTCCAGTACGTCTGGCCTTTGCGATGACCATAAATAAATCGCAAGGACAGTCGTTAGAAGTTTGCGGGATCAACTTGGATTTTCCCTGTTTCGCGCATGGACAATTATACGTCGCGTGTTCGCGCGTCGGAAAACCGTCTTCTTTGTTTATTTACGCACCACAAAACAAAACAAAAATATAGTTTATGAAAAAGCTTTAAATTGATTAACAGACTGTGTCATAACAGTGTGTGTCTGTCAATATCAAATTTAAACCTTATAAATAGCCAGTATTTCAGGAAAACTCTGTTTTGTAAGTAAGCAACATGATGTGTCGAAAATAATAATAAAACATCATGCTTCATTCAAAAAATGCTTTTTTATTAAATACGGACTCGTTTTGTTTGTTTTAAGATTATTTTATACAAAAGTTTAGGTCTTTTATTTATCGATTGAGGCAATACGCAGTCTGCCGGGTCTGCTAGTATATATATATATATATATAAGAGAAATCTTAGAATCGATCGATGCACGCTACTATTGCAATGTCTAAAATTAAACCATCAATAGCTTCAATGAGTGGAAACACATTTAAAAAAACAAACAACAAACACATTTAAGCATTTAAAGCATACAATAGAGATTAATAATTACAAAATCAGAGAATTTAAGTTTAATGAGATGTTAAACTTGAAAATCTTAGCGCTGCTATTATAAAAAACAAAAATAAGGATGACATGAAAGAAACTGTAAACTGGCTTAAGATAAAACAGATAAAATATGTTAAAGGAGACCTAAAATATATTTTAATTATGATATGACTGAGAATTTTCGAAACATTGATGTTGATAAGGTCACCATTAATACACCTAACACCAGAGCTAAAAGAAATTCAAACCCGTCTTCAATTAATTTTATAACAATTTCCAAACGAAATAGAGCATTTATATTAAACTCAGTTGCCGATAATTCTTGCTAAAAAGAAAGACCTCATGAAAATGTGCGAAATATTAATTATACCTGAGGAACTCAATACCTGGGTACGTGATATGAAGACGTACAGCCAACAACCAGCTTCTGGGAGTGACGAGGAGTAAATTAACCCTGATTTTTTGTTTAATTTCTTTGATATAAATCGATAAAAATAGAATAAGGTTAGGCGCACATTAGGCGACACGCGACAGCGACAGCTCGGCGACTAGACGCGACGACAGGCTGCGGCCGACAATTTTCATATATTTTGTTCAAAGCTCTGCACACTTGGCGTCAGAGTCGCGGAGTCGTGATGACAAGCTAGGAGAGTCGCGCCAGCTCGCTACTAGTTGTCGCGTCTAGACGCTCTGTGCACGCGCACACACGAAGACAGTCGCGCGACAGCGCAGCGTCAGTCTCGCTGTGAGCGCTGAGGAAGTTGCACGTGTTTATTTTATTGAGAATCTAAACATGGATACTTTCGATGTCGATGAGTTTATTTCGGACGTCGAAGCGCGTCCTGCTGTTTGGGACTTACATTCGGATGACTATAGTGACCGAGAGAAGGAGAATCAGGCTTGGGAGGAATCATGCCTAAAATATGTTCCAAACTTTGCCAAAAAAGTGTACAGGCTATATAGTGCAGGTAAATATGTTGTTTATACATTTTTATTTTGTTGATTACTTACAAATTTATATTTTATCGTTTTGCCAAGGTACAGCTCCCTCCTCGTTTATAAAGTAGTATTTCAATACATCTCTCGTGGTTAATGATCGGCGAATCGGCATTTAGATGTCATCAATATCCACAAGCCCCGGTACAGTCAGTGTGTGATGAATTCAGAGGTCGGAGTAGGTAGATTGATTTAAGGTCGTTGATGTCAAACGTAGAGGATAATATGGATATACCTCTAAAATACCGGAACTTCATATTTATTGTGATATTTGTTCCGGAATTTTGAAATTAGCACGAATTTGTGTTTAAGGTGAAAAACGTATTAATAATATCAATCTACGCTGCCAGTGTTAGCTAATGGTGAAAGAAATCAGTATTTTATTTTATACAAAAATACCTTGGAATAGTTACATCGTATTTTATCCCTTACTGTTGAATTAGAAATGACGCTTGACAGTATGAGACAAAACTTAGACAGGGCCTTTTGTTTCTTTATCTCATGTTCATCTATGTTCACAACGCATTGATCGCATGCGACGACCAATCAGAAGCAAGTATCCTGTATGACTCATTGGGTGTTTGTTAGAACAATGCGCGCGCGCTGTGTTCCAGGTATCTCACTCGCTTACCTCGGTTCGTAGTGCGCTCCTAATTTGTGAAATTCCTGTGTTGTGTAAATAATAATCTCACCCTGGCTTGTTTACTGATTTCTGGCACCTTCTTAAAACGACGAATTTGGCTTGTATCTATGGACATCGATTTGTTTTTAAATTGTATCTCTACTTCAAGTTATTTCACTCCAGGTAAGCTTTAATAATTTTCTTATTAAGTATGTTTTAGGTTTTTTAAAGAATAATGTTAACATTTTAGTCTCATATCCGATTGATAATCTTCCTATTCACGCGATAAATCATAATTTGTTTTTAATACATATTGTAGCTAATTGTAATATGTAAAAGTTGATTTACTAGACGTTTATGTATCGTTCTTTCGGAACCCGGGTTATGCATACGCATAATTGTTCTTCTAAATAAAATTATAAACTGAAAACTGTTGAGGTTAGTTAACTGCTAGTTTCAACAAATATCACTTTAGCAACATTTTAATTGTTTTAGGAGAATCTTTCACTCAAACATGGCTGGCGCAAACGTCAAGGCTGAAACAGTACAAAAGTGGATTATCGGTCATGCCGAGCTAATTTACGATCACGCTAGCCGATCTCTATATCGCTCGAAGTGTGAGAGCCACTTGAAAATTATAAATAAAGGCAATATCACAAGACACATCGAAGGCGCAGTACATCAATGAAAACATAAGCATCCGAATGAGGAGTTTTACTTCGACCTTATTAAGTTCCTGATCCTGTGCAACATTTCCTAGATGCAAATGGAAAACCCGGCGTTCAAGGAGTTTTTTCAAAAATATATGTGCAGTACTTGTTGTTGTGTTTGTAGTGATAGAAAAGTGCCCGATGAATCACAGTTACGTAAAGTTTATTTAGATAAGTTTTATAAGAACAAAATTAATACTATTTATGAAAATAATAAAAATGAGAAATTATGGATATCGTTGGATGAGATCACAGATTTTTTAGGTAGACATATAGTCCACTTCTTAATAAAGCCACTGCATCCTAATAATAATTCAAGCCGGCCTTATTTGATTGCTTGTAAAATGTTAACGGTAGTAAATGGTCAAACAATCGCGCAATTTGTATTGCAATGTCTAGAAAATTTATGGCAAGACTCTTTTGAATCAAAAGTTGACAATGTCTTATTGCTCTGCACTGACAGTGTAGCGTACATGCTGTCTGCAGGGCGAAAATTAAAAGAATATTTACCTGAAATGAAACATGTAACATGTTTGGCGCATGCTCTTCATCGTATATCAGAGAAGATAAGATCAGAATATAACGATGTCGATATTTTAGTATCAAATGTTAAAAAAATATTTCTGAAAGCCCCGAATAGAGTAAAGAGTTTAAAAGAAAAATATCCTTACCTACCACTGCCTCCGCAACCAGTAATTACAATATGGGGTACTTGGTTGGAAGCAGCATTTTACTACGCTCAACACTTCGAAAAAATAAAAGATGTTCTAAACAACTTCAACAGTACTGGTTCAATAGCCATTCGCAATGCAAAAAATATTTTAGAAAAACCAATTTTACAGGAAGAATTAAAATATATCGAAGAAAATTACCGTATTATTCAAGAAGTTCTAAAAGAGTTACAAAATCAAAAATTATCCATAGTTGATTCACTTTTAATGTTTGACCAAGTGAGAGCTACCATTAACGAGTGCAACAGTGACAATATTAAAAATAAATTAGAATATGTCATGGAACGAAATCCGGATTTAGACACAATTAGAGAATACAGCGAAAGTATTGAAAAAAACGTAGCAAATAATCTGATAACATATTTTAAATTTGCTCCATTGACGTCTGCAGATGTTGAACGATAATTTTCCACATATAAATGGATACTAGACGTCAAAAGAAATACTTTTAAATTGGAAAATATATATTATTTATTTTAATTGTATTAACGATGAAAGCCAAAATATGGCAATTGTATCCGATGAGGATTAAAAATAATTTATTTATGTTTTTGTTTAATTAAAAATAATTGTTCATTGAATTCAATCAATCATTCATATAATAAACGATTTTGTTAGCCTATCTGTATGTTTTTTATTTTATTCCATAATTCCAATCCCGGAACTTTTTCCGGTACTTCCCACACATTGTGGATAAAATGGCATGTCCATATTATGATATCTTGACGCAAGTACATAAAATCAATCTACCTACCTACTCCGACCTCGTGATGATACTTGTAACCATCTCTTTTACGAACAAAGTTATGTAAAATACAGCAAGCTTTTACAATATCTTCAGTGATATCTACAGATACATTTAATGGACGATTCAGTATTCTCCATTTATTAACTAGTATCCTAAAGGCGCACTCAATGTGATGTTTAGCCCGAGATAACCTATCGTTAAATTTTACTTTCATTATTTTAATGTTTACCGGAAAAGGGTCTTAACACATGTTCAGAAAGACCAAACGCTTCATCACCGACAAAAGAGTAGTTTACGGAGTTAGAAGTGCTCGAAATTGGTTTTGGTGGTGGGATGTGAAGTGTTTGATTTTGAATTCTCTTAAATAATTCAGATTCTTTGTATACAGTCGAATCTGAAGCTTTTCCGTAGGAGTCTACGTCTATGAATGTGAATAAAAAATTTACGTCACAAACAGCTAGTAGCACTACGGAAAAAAGTGTTTATAGTTGTAACGCAAGGATCCGCTATCTTGAGGCTTAATGGCATCAGTAACAAATTATAACATGGCTTGGCTAGAATAGGTTAAGGTAACTAAGACGGGATGCTTATTGTCCGTGTTCAGATTCCACCGTACATTAAATTCCTGGCAACTGGGTTTATTTTAACTTTGTACGAAGTATGTTATTTATTTGGTATGTGAATTATTTAGCAAGTTTCTATAAGCTTCTTGTTTGTCTGGGTACCGCTCCACATTCGGGTACCTCTCACGGTACAATCTAGCTGCGGCAGAGGCATTACAACGACACTCACCGTAGATAAGATGCATATTTGCATATTCTTCCGGTGTGTACAAATACGGCATGTTGTTCACACACAGTTTATACAGCAAAAAGTCCAGAAAACAAAGCCAGAGGCGTCAAGTACGGATGGAGTACCAAGTCCAGGCTTGTGGTACACAAGCCAAAGTCGATAGTACGAAAATTACATGATTACGAGAGATGCGCAGTAAACGAAGAAACGATGCGTACTAAATGTTATTATTTTAATTTTATTATGAACGACTCATCAAACATCGGCGTCACTATCCGTCTCACTCATCGTAACAGTTGAATGACAATCTGTCTCGCTCTGACAGACAGCATAACTACTATCTATCTCATTTTATTACTTTAGTTCATTACAAACAATGGAGACGCCGACCATTTTAAACAAAAGAGTATCAGATATTTTTTTTTAAATGAGGGTTCCCTGCTTTTAAAATACTAGTACTTTCATTGGCAAGCAAAATGGCAAATGTTGTACTATTTTGAAATCTAGACTAAATAGGCCATCTTTTAAAATAACTGCCCACCATGAAGTGTCAAAGTTAACTGACAATAATTTTGTACACCATAACTCATCAAAACTTAATTTATTTTATTAAATTAACAATGTTTATTACTTTGATTCGTGGTTGCGATTAATAGCACTGTTATTTGATATTACATTATTAAAAAAATCACTGTGAAATTGTGAAAATTGTGATCACAGTACTTAAAAATGCGACCACGGGTGTCAAATGACAACGCCAGATTCTAACCTGGGACATTTAAGAGTTTAAAACAAGTGTACATTTATGAAAATAACACAATTATGAATCCTTTCATAATAAATCACTTTTCTCTAGAACTTGCGGATTTCGAATAAATTATAAAAGTAAATAAAACCCTTTATATTTACTTCCTGTTGTATTTGACGGCGACTACCTACATTACGTTACTATAAACCCGTGTGACGCAAAGATGTTGTTTGGTGTGTCATATAAAAAACTTATAAAACAATAATATGATTTATTGATGTTTAAAAATAAAACCAACTCAAGATTAAAAATAATAATTACAAAATAGAAATAAATGTTGTTACAAACACTCATGAAAGTAAATGATATAGAAAATAAAATATCGTACTGAAGACGAGGCTGTATGGTCTGAGTTATCTTATCTTGATCCGGGGGCCAGTCATTGTAGACCGGCGACACTTCAACCTAGTGGGATCTTTTGTGTCGTCGTATGGTCTGAGTTACCTTTGCCTACTTAGTTTTTGAGACGGAAGTTGGAAACTGCGTAAAATAAAAAAAATATAAAAAACTATCAAATCGTGATTGTCAAAATAAATTATGGTCGTTGGCTCACTGAAAACGCTCATCGCCGATACGTTAGTGCTTGCCAATTACTGTACCAGTGTACCTTTTATTGTTTTTACCAACTAACGACTAGGTTTTGAATACGGACTCGATTCTGCTTACTGGGCGACTTTGTGCTACACACCATTGATCCTGATCATTGCCTGATCCTGATCCTGATCATTGCCTGTGTTTTGGTTGACGATGTTGCGCTTCATAAATTGTTACTTGAGTGTCGACAGAATGTTAAGACACGTTGTGTCTACATTACAATCGACAATGCAAACGCTTCTCGCATCATGGATATCGATGCAACAGGTATGTTGACCCAATAGTTATTTTTACTTGTCATACTACTATCCTCCCAATTGGCAGAATACCGAGCTGCGATATTCCGCCACTGTTAAGTATGGTGGCTGCCGTTTTGCTTAGCAACACTTCAACATGCACACCATTGTTTGAACCAAGTTGTTTAATATCTAGCTATGTACCTACTAACTAATATGTGTTAACTTTTAGCTTCCACCAGAAGCTGTAATCTGCTAAGAGTGCTTCTTGCGATTAAACCAGCATTGTACTAATGGCAATATCAATGCTGATAGCGAACTGGGTCACACTCATGTTTGTCTAGGATGTGGACGATCTGTGTTGGAAAGAAGAAGATGTGTGAGATATAACACAATTGAAGCCAGTGATCCAATAATAGTCACTATACTTTCTAGAGATATGCATTTTGAGGTCAGTAGTAATGCTTATTTATTTAAAACTAATTAAAATGTATTACAAACTAACTAATACCAGTATGAAATTGCCAGTTTCCTTTACATCAAAATAATACAGTATATGTTCAGTAATATATTAAGGATTCAACCTTTTTTTTTAATAAAACTATAGACAAAATCTCTCAATTTTGTTATTTTTCATAACAATAGGATATTTAATCACATCAAATAATCTAAGCAATATTGATCTGTCAAGATTATTCTTTCTATTAATACATAACAAACTATGTTCAACCGAATTGGCATATAATGTTATTTTTACTTTGTAGTTGACATCAAGAGATGCACACGTGCTTCACTTGACTTATACTGGATGCGTGCTTCTCGTCAGCTAGGTCACGGTGTTATAAGAGGACATCCAGATGCAGTTGAACATGCTGAAGTTGAGCATCAACCCATTGACGCAGACCAATTAATAGTACTTCAACAAGCAATACCAGTGGCTCCACCACTACCTCTGCCTATAAATCAACAGGTTCCAGCAGCATCAGCTGATAGAATAATATTGCCTCATTATAATCGTGCTGCAAACACTTCAAGTCCCTGTGTTTTCCAAGGTAGTTTCAATCAATCTGGTCACTTAATTCCATTATTTATAAAGATTATGCTATTGAAACAACACCATATATATGTGCCGAATCACTCTCGTGTCTGTGAAATACATTTATATTCAAATGAATGGTCATTTTTGGTCAACAACACCAACTAATCCAATAGCTTCACAGCGCAACAAATAGAGGATTTAATACGTAATTTAGAAAGAACTGCAGACTCATTTGACTTTGAAAATGTTCATGAAATGCCAAACCATATTTGTTATTTACTGGACTGGTCTAAATGTACTAGACTTTTTAGCATTATTTAATGTAATACCAGTACTTAGGAATGTTAATAAAGGCAAAACTTGTTTAGCAATATATTTAACAAAACTTAGGACTGGTGATAGTGACAGTAGATTATCAACATTGTACAATATGCCACGTTCCACATTAGAATCGCAATAAAACAAAATGAGAAACTATTTTAAAAATAATTTTGTTCCTAATCATGTTGGGTTGCAGCATATTACTAGAGAAGAAGTAGCTCAGCGGAATTTGCTTATACCAAATAATCTCTTTGGTAGTCCAAATGCCCCAATCACCTATATTATATTGCTATTGTGATATGTGACGCTACATACATATTTATTCAGAAGAGTAGCAACTATTTCTACCAGAAAAAGACATACAGTTTACATAAATATAGTAATTTAGTAAAACCTTTTTTAATAGTTGCCTGTGATGGATACATCATTGATGTTGCAGGCCCATATGCAGCAATACAAACAGATGCTGAAATTACGATTAATCTATTTGAAAATGAAAATGGGCCTATGAGGTCTGTCGAGCCCGTCAGTGTAATTAGTCATAAGTTCAGTCTATATACAAATGTACTCTGTGAGTTTAGTTGCTAATAAATATTCGAAGCGAACACACGTTGTTTTCCTTGCAATCTGTACGATTACGCCATAATAGACATTATTACATCTACATAAAGTTCATAGTGGCCTGCACCGAGCCGGATAGTGAGCGACAGCCGACCCATACGCAAACAAAAGAATTCTTGGAAGCGGCCGGCCGGCGACCGTACCTGCCTTACCAACGCATCTGTTTATGATTGTGAACAAATTGAATCATATTTAAAATAATAATCATGGCTGAAGCTAAAGAAATTATTTGTGAATTAGAAGATATTTATGGTCGTATATCTAAAATTCGTGATAACATAAAGAAGTGTCCGAAGGCAAGACTGACAAGAGGTTATTTGGACACGAAATTACAGTGTCTCGAAGAATACTGGGGCTTATATAAATCGAAATACGGCGATTTATCAAAGGTTGTATCACGTGAAGAACGTAAACAATTAGAATATTTCAAACAAGATGTTTACGACAGTTGTGAAGACAAATATACGGACTCGAAGGCGACCATTTTAGATTTGATAAACCCAGTTGTGTCACAAGTAGCTGTGCAGAAGGAAAGTATATCACCTCAAGTTAAATTACCCAGAATCCAGTTGCCTACGTTCTCAGGAAACTATGAAGACTGGCCAGCGTTTAAGGATTTGTTTAAATCACTTGTTCATGACAATGCATCACTTAGCGGGGTCCAGAAATTGCACTACCTGAAACTGAGTGTTAGTAGTGAAGCCGGTGTTTTGCTTAAGCATATACAAGTTACTGAGGCTAATTACGAAAAGGCATGGCAGATGCTTACTAACAGGTATGATAATAAAAGACATATCGTATCCTCCACATTGAAACGCATGTTCAATCAAAGAAAGATGCAAAACCAAACGGCACACCATATTAAATCGCTGTTAGACACTACAGTGGAATGTTTGAACAATCTTAAAAATCTACAAATTGATGTGGACAGCTGGGATCCTATGATTATATTTTTATTAGTACAAAAACTAGATTCTGAGTCGCATAAAGAATGGGAAGATTACGCAAGTAGAACACATGAGAATGATTTGCCTAAATTTATTACGTTACAAAAATTCTTAGAAACAAGATTCCGTACATTAGAATTAATTACACCTACTTCGCCTAAAGAGAGGTCTGCCGTTAGAACATATCATGTTGCTACCACACCTATAAGAAATTGCCCTTTTTGTAACGAAGACCACGGACTTTGCCATTGCAAAGAGTTTGGAAAAATGGAACCAGCTGAACGCAGTATTTTTGTGAAAGACAATTCCATTTGCTTCAATTGTCTGGTTCCTGGACATGCTGTAAAAACATGTAGATTATCAACATCGTGCAGAATTTGTAGAAAACGACATCATACCCTGTTACATGAACCACGTACTATAAATAATGATGGTGGCTCCCCGCAAGACATTCCACAGCCCCACATATTGCAATCCAATGTAGCAGAGACGGAGGACATTCAAGTTAACACGATGATGACGGCACGCAACTCTACTACTGCAACAACTAGTACAGCCTTGTTAGCAACTGCAGAAGTAATCGTGAAGAATGAACAAGGCTATTCAACTATACTCAGAGCCTTGATCGATCCTGGATCACAAGGCTGTTTAGTTACTGAAAGAGCGGTGCAGCTGCTGAAATGTACAAGGCATCCCATTAAAGGCACAATACTTGGCGTGGGATCTACGTCATCAAGAGTTAAGCATTTTGTTCAAGTTGAAGTTTTGTCAAGATGTCAACCGGAAATAAACTTGAAAATAAAAGCTTTTGTTATAACCAAACGCTTGACGGCACAGATTCCCACATATACCTTACCATCACAGAATTGGTCGCATCTAGAAGGACTCACCCTGGCTGACTCAGAGTACCATACGCCAGGTTCCATTGACTTGCTTCTTGGAGTCGATGAGTATGCCCAGATTCTTCAGAATGACATCATTAAAGGTCCACCTGGTTCCCCGTGTGCACAAAAAACTACACTAGGGTGGATTTTGTTTGGTAAAATAAACAATGACAAAAATTCAGAGCGGTCAGTTATAGTAATGCACCAGAAAATAGAAATAGAAGACATGCTTAAGGTTTTATGGGAACAAGACATAGATAAAAAAAGAAAACTAACTGAGGAAGAAGCAATCTGTGAACAGATATATAAAGATACACATAAAAGAAATGATAGGGGTACATATGTAGTAAGCTTACCATTTAAAGTTGATCCTCCACGAGCTGCAGACGAAAATACCAAAAGTATAGCACTGAAAAGATTACTGCAATTACAAACAAAATTAGATAAAAATAAAAAATTAAAACAGTCCTACACTAAGGTCATCAATGAGTATTTGGAGCTAGGACATATGGAAGAAATCCCAGAAAATGAGATTGATAATTGTTCGGTCTACTTACCCCATCACGCCGTGATTCGCGAAGATAAGGAGACGACCAAGGTGCGTGTCGTCTTTGATGCTTCTAGCAAGAGCTGTGCTGGAGTAAGCTTAAATGACGATCTGATGATTGGTCCATTGCTTCAAGAGGATTTAAGAAGTATAGTAATGAGATGGCGTATGCATAAGATTTGTTTCTCCAGCGACATTGAAAAAATGTATCGGATGATCTTGGTTGAGAAGAAACATGCAGATTTTCAACGTATTTTATGGCAACAAAATAATTTAATCAAAGAATATAGACTTCTAACTGTTACGTTTGGGACAGCATCAGCGCCCTATTTGGCTATCAAAACATTGATACAAATTGCAGAAGATGAAGGTAAATGTTATCCAAGGGCATCAAGGATATTAAAGGAAGATGTGTATGTCGATGATGTCATCTCAGGTTGTGACTCCGTTGAAGAAGCCATCGAAACTAGTAAACAATTACAAAATATACTACAGAAAGGAGGGATGAATCTACAAAAATGGTCATCTAACAATTTAGAGTTTTTGAAGTCTATCAGTCCAGAGTTGATATCGACGAATGCAAAGGTAGATATAACAATAGATGGCACCGTAAAAGCCCTCGGCTTATCATGGAACCTAAAAGAAGATAACTTTCACTATTCTTTGAACTTACCTCCCATCCCAAAATATATCACAAAGCGAACAATATTGGCTGACCTGCAACGTCTGTTTGATCCATTGGGTTGGATAGCACCTGCTATTGTCATGGCCAAAATACTAATCCAAAGATTATGGTTAGAAGGAGTAGGATGGGACGATAAAATAGACGAGCGCTTAGAAAATAAATGGATAGCAATTAGATAAGATTTACATAACGTAAAAACAATCAAAGTAAACAGATGGATCAATAGTTACCACACCGCTAAGGACAAGCTATCACTGCATGGATTTTGTGACGCATCCATGCACGCAATCGCTGCCGTCGTGTATTGTCGTTGAGAATTCTGATGAGTCCATCACTGTAAGCATTGTAGCTGCTCGTACGAAGGTAGCACTAGTCAAAACGGTGACATTACCACGCCTAGAACTATGCGGCGCGGTCTTACTTGCAAAACTTCTTCATCATACAGCTCAGGCCATGAGAATTCCACTCACGCAAACATATGCCTGGACAGACTCGTCCGTTGCATTGGCTTGGCTTTTTGGAGAACCTGGAATATGGAAGCCGTTTATTGCAAATAGAGTCGTCGAAATTATAGAAAACATAAATAATAATCGTTGGTACCATGTCCGATCAGAGCATAATCCAGCCGACTTTGCATCAAGAGGGTCCACAATTATGGAGTTAAAAAAGAACAAATTGTGGTGGCAAGGACCGAGTTGGTTGGTACAAAAGAAGTTACAACTTAGCAGACCAGACATCATACCAACGGATCTAGAGAAACGGACTTCAAACAAAACAATGTTTTTTACATTAAATACAGAAGAGCGTGATAAAACAGGCATTGATGTAGATAATTTTGAATCGCTTACCGAATTGAAGAACGTTGTTGCATATTGTAGAAGATTTCTCTATTGCAAAAAGTGGAATAATACAAGCAAGGCGTTAACTACTGAAGAATTAGATACTTCCTTAAAGATTTTTATAAGAAAGGCACAGATTGAAGATTTTTGTGAAGATATAGAACAAATACAGAAGCAGAAAGCAGTAAAACAGAGAAGTAATCTAAAATCTTTAAATCCTTACCTGGATGAAGAAAACCTACTTAGAGTAGGCGGTAGATTGCGGCATGCTAATCTCAGCTCTGAAAATAAAAATCCTCTAATACTTAGCAATAAAAATTCACTTACCTTACTCATCGTAGCTGATGCTCATCAGAAGACGCTCCACGGAGGGCTCCAGCTAATGTTATGTTACCTGCGAACGAGATATTGGATTATAAGGGCTAAAGGTGCTGTCAAAAATCACATTTACAAATGTTTAATATGTGCTAAGATTATAGCTAAATCTAGAACTCAAATTATGGGAGACTTACCCAAGATTAGAGTAACTCCTGCTCGTCCATTTTTACACAGTGGAGTGGATTTTGCTGGACCGTACAATATACTTATGTCACGAGGAAGAGGCGTGAGGACCATCAAATCATACATTTCAATTTTTATATGCATGAGTACAAAAGCTATACACATTGAACTAGTTGGAGATCTTACCTCACACTCATTTATCGCTGCATTCAGGAGATTTGTCGCACGGAGAGGTCGGTGTTCTGATCTATGGAGCGATCAAGGTAGAAACTTTGTTGGTGCTAATAAAGAGCTGGTGGATGCATGGACAGAGGCGTGTCTTAGCTTCAAGGATGATGTAGCCCATTCACTGGCACAAGATGGTACACAGTGGCACTTCATACCACCTTACAGCCCTAATTTTGGCGGCTTATGGGAGGCTGGTGTGAAATCAATAAAATTCCACCTGAAAAGAATATTTACTACAACCCTGACATACGAAGAATTGGCGACAATTTTATGTCAAGTGGAGGCATGCCTAAATTCGCGCCCATTATGTCCGATCGACGACACAGATGTTGACAATGTAAGCCCATTAACTCCAGGACATTTTTTAATTGGAGAGCCCACAGTTATTGTGCCCGCACCTGACTATCGAGATGTTAATATCAATCACTTAGCTAGATGGCAATATCTACAAAAGATATTGGGTGATTTCTGGAACAAATGGAAAGATGAATACCTTACGAGATTGCAGCAGCGCCCGAAATGGTTAACGGAAAAGGCTGAATTCAGCGTAGGTGAAATAGTATTAGTGAAACAAGATAATATACCTCCTGGTAAATGGTTGATGGGGCGCATTCTAACCAAACATCCAGGAAAAGATGGTAATACTCGCGTATATAGTGTAAAATCTGGGGATACTGTAACTAAAAGATGTGTCAGTAAATTATGTCATTTGCCTGTTGATTTTAAGTCAGAGTAATCTAAAGCAATGTTACAATAGTTTATCCATATGCTTACCTATTGTCATTATCTGTTATTTTTGAAATTTTTTTTTAGTAAGTGATTTTACTTTACTGAACCGAGAAGTTGTAAAATTAATATTATATAGCTTTTGGCCACAGCTCTGGCCGCATAGTAACTTACATACTTCTAATATTATCCAGAATGATTGTCTCAGAAAAGGGCTATATCCCTTTTGGTGGGCGGCATGTCGAGCCCGTCAGTGTAATTAGTCATAAGTTCAGTCTATATACAAATGTACTCTGTGAGTTTAGTTGCTAATAAATATTCGAAGCGAACACACGTTGTTTTCCTTGCAATCTGTACGATTACGCCATAATAGACATTATTACATCTACATAAAGTTCAAGGTCATTTTTTAGACCTAATGACATTTTCATATTGGATAGAGGCTTTAGAGATAGAATACCAATGTTAGAATCCCATGGCTACAAAGTGTTTAAGCCTGAATCAGTAGATGAAGGTAAAACGCAGCATTACAAGCCAATAAGAGCCGCTGTGTAACATTATGCAGATGGGTAGTTGAAGTTGTTAATGGTCGTTTTAAGCGGGATTTTAAATTATTTAGACAAGATTTTTCAATAGGGCATCATTGCATCTTATGGATGCTTTTCTTATTGCAGCAGCATTAATTAACCGTTTTCATCCACTGATTCAGAATCGGCCAGATGCCTCACAAATCATTTCTAGAGCATTGTATTACCTTAATGAACCCAACCACTTGTCTCGCTTTGTCAATGAATTTCATCTTAATAGACGTAGAACAATGTTTACTAGAATTGATGACAACCTACGACAGTTGGAGCAGTTTCCCACATTTACTATGAATCAATTAATCCTTGTAGCCTTAGGCCCATATCAAGTAAAACAAGCCCATTCCTATTATGGAAACATATTAGAGAAAATGGCCTCTACTTAATAGAGGTGTGTCCAGAAGTTGAACACTCTGAAGAAATGGTATCTCATGTTGGAGGTAATTATCCGTTTTTATTAAGAGGCAGGATCAAGTCTAGGCACATTGGGCAAAGACACTATTTCTCATATTTATTACTTGATAGAGAACCTAGCAGTAATAATGCAATGGACGCATTATAAGGATATTGTTGCAGTTGTGTTGTGGACAATAGGACAGTTGGCCGTTGTTGTCATGTTATGACACTTATATGGTATCTTGGCTGGGCCCGACACTAAAACATTTTTGATGCGCCGCACTATGGGCCAGAACCTTTTATAATGTTCGATATTGAATATTTCGTTAATGCACACGTCTAACTAAATGTCCAATGTATATTATGTAGTAGTTTAAATCCATTCTTTCTAATTTTTTACTATTAGACTAAAGCTTGCAAGTTGACGCTTAAAATTATGAGAAAATGTGGAACACAATTCCTCCAGTTCGCATATTCATATTTTCATTAATACCACAGCAAATGTGTATGTGTGATATATAGTTAGAATCGTTAGGAAGTACTCTAATTAAAAATAATTTAAGTGAAGCTTTTTGTGAAAAATGGAAAGGTATAGAATTTTTTTTTGGAGCCTTATATTTTAACCTTATTAGAAACTTTAAGGATCGATTTGGTATGAATGACGCTATAACATGGACCAATAAGAACGCCGCCTCCAGAGTGAAAAAATATTTTTAAAAATTCTTAAACTCAGACAGCGCTCTGCTCTCGTCGCGAACGCCATTGTCGACTTGGTGCCAACTATATATTTTGTGTTTGTGGTTACTTTAAGTGTTTGAAAGTGCATTAAAACGTAAGTAATTGTTATTTTATTTATTATTGTAATGATTCTAGTAGCAATAGCAATGTTTTAATAATGTAATCGTTATAAAAACTTAAAACAAGATAGTGGACGGCGCGTGATTTCGGTGTTGGGTTTTTTCTCTGTGTCGTATTGATGCTATTATCTAACTTAACTAACAAGATTCTTATGTATTCTTATTAGAATTTTAATAATATTAACGTATTTGTAAGTAATATTATAAAATATATCAAGAAATATGAATAATTTGACTCTAAACAAAAAACGGTCGCTATTACACGCACACAGATACAAATTACGCATTTGTATGTGTGCGTAATTCTGAGAATTCAAGAAAGACCGTTGCACTGTGATTCCGCCCTAGGCCATAAATTGAAAAATTTCATTGTCTTACTCCAGTAAGATCACCTCATTAAGTCATTAGCTAGTTCACATACTTCCAAAAACTATAAATACCAACGTAATTAGGTCAAGGTATCATTCACTTTTGTGCAGCGGAAGTGAGCGCATCGCGATACTAATTAACGCTACGTGTGAGTCATTAAAACTTAATCACGTTGTTTTTGAGTGTCACCATTTCAAATCAAGTGTTTACGTATTGTGAAGGTATGGATGTTCAAGAGCAAGGTATGTACTTTTATTATCAACGACTTTTTTTTTTTTATGCACATATTATTTTGTATCATTTTATTATTGAGGGTAGTTTTCTTTTTAAAAAATGTGATGTATATTTATATCTTTTGGACCTACAACTTTTCGTTGTACTTTGCTGCCCTTGAAGCATATCTTTTTAGAATAAGGAGAACATCCTTATAAAGGGCTATAAGTTTCATCTGCCTCTTCCTGCCTCTTCTTACGTTAGTGGGCTGTCAAAGTATGTATGCCCATAGAATAAAAATAAAGTCATTTTTTTAAGTACAGTTTTTATATTGTTTCAGGTACATTTTTCAAATGTTCTGTATCGAGGATGTCAATTTTTAACATTTGGTACTCTAAAGTGGGTAAACCAAATGAAAAATCACAGCATGTCCTGAACACTTTGACTGAAACATCATGCCTTTCTGATTACATCGAAAACATTAACCTAGAACCTTTAAGCCTTAGAATTACGAATGTATGTAAACGAATTTCTTATTACTGGGCCAAGTCGAATCGTACTAAATGTAAATTCTTAGAAATGTGTTCAGATTGGCTGCATGAAATTGAAAATATTGATGTAGAGCGAACTAAGGTACGTGTATCTCTGAACTTTGACGAAGTTGAAGCATCAACATCTTCATCGTCTGGCCGTCCGAAAATGAACTTTGACGAGACCAGTAAACGTACAAAAAGGAGAAGATTAGCTAATTTGTCTAAGCATCTTCTTCTTCAGTCTCTTGTACATTCATTGCTTAGTGCTTCCGATGATAGTTTATTAACTTTTCCTGAAATCGATGCTAACGAAGTTTTATCGCTCATTGTCGAAGCTCACTTAACTCGACATCAATATTTATTAGTAAAGAAATTTATAAACAATAAGTTTTCAAAAAGCATTTTGCCATCTTACCAAATTGTTGTGGAATCGAAAAAACACTGTTATCCTCCAGATATAACTGTTAGCGAATCATCTGCCGAAGTCGAACTTCAAAGTTTATTAGATCATACAGCCAATCGGATTCTCAAGTCTCAAAAGGTTGTTTTGGATAGGGTACCTAAAGAATCCCAGGATAAGATAGCTTTGATAGGGAAATGGGGTTTCGATGGCAGTACAGGGCATTCTGAATATAAACAGTGTTTTTCTGACGCCACTATTGAAGACGGTAGCTTGTTTCTTACTTCATATGTGCCACTTCAGCTTGTTTTGAAATTAGATACTGGAGAAAATACCGTAGTTTTGTGGAAAAATCCTCGTCCTTCGTCAACTAGATACTGTAGGCCTGTACGCTTTCGATATTTGAAAGAATCGACTGCAGTATCAGTTGAGGAAGAAGCATATTTTAAAGAGAAAATAAGTAACTTACAGCAAACTGTTTTCAAAAAAGAAGATCAGGAATACCGCGTTACTCATTGCTTGCAATTTACTATGGTAGATGGCAAAGTGTGTAATGCACTTAGCAGTGTTTCCTCGTCTAAATGTTATATTTGTAATGCCTTGCCCAGCGAAATGAACCAAATTGACAAATGTTTAAACAAGAAAGTCGATGAGAGTAAATATGAATTTGGTTTATCACCTCTTCACGCGTTAATACGCTTCTTTGTATATTTTGTTCATGTCGCATACAAGTTAGATGTTAAAAAATGGCAAGCTAGATCTGAAAATGACAAAATTCTTGTTGCAGCCTAAAAAAACATATATTTAGACTCAATTTAGAGAAAGATTAGGTCTTATAGTGGATAAGCCCAAAAGTGGCGGAAGCGGGACCTCAAACGATGGTAATACCGCCAGACGGTTTTTCTCGAACTCAGAAATTTCAGCTGAAATTACTGGGATCAAGAAAGATCTCCTAGATCGTTGCTGGATCATACTTCAATGTTTGAATTCGGGATATAACATTAATAAGACGAACTTCGAAGAGTTCGCATTAAGGTGCGTACGGATTGCGCGTACCCTGGTACGCGTACTCAGTTTAAGCGTATCCGGAACGTCTAGTCCATACCTGCAGCTACGCGTTCACTCTTGGGGTACGCGTACCGCGCGAGCCAACTCGCAGCGCGAGCCACCGTCAGTCGGTTTTTAGTCGCGCGTCAAAGTGGACGCACGCGGCCGGCTACGCTATATTTGGACGCCGAAATGAATAAGCACGCGTGTTCTTCCAGTTTCAATAATGAAAATATTATCAGATTGATTCAACTTTATGAATTTCACCGGGTCTTGTGGAATAGCACACTAACTGATTATCGGAATAACGATTTACGCCAAGATGCATGGAAGGCAATTTCAAATGAACTGAAAATTCCAATAGGTGAATTAAAAAAAAAGATGACAACTTGATTAGCAACTAATAGAAAAGAAAGGAGCAAAATCAAAAAAAGCTTAGTAACAGGGTCAGGTAAGTTTTTAAATTGTTTATTTACGCATTGTATGCATTGTATTTTCGCATTGTAAATTGACATATTTTTAATAGCCTATATACTTTAATATCTTTTTTTTTACAGGAGCTAATGATGTATATATATCGAAGTGGTTTGCATCTGAATATTTTACTTTTCTAAATGATAAGGACAAACCTCTGCCAACAACGGAGACTACTGTAAGTAATTACGATTAGTTATTAACGTTATTATATTTATACGGGTCTCTGAGAAAATGGACCAGCTGCTTTATGAGGCTTTTTCAATTTTATTATACATATTTTAGTCTACGTTAATCCGTGTAGGTAGTACACGTTCTATTTAATATATATGTTACATTAAAACTTAGTGATTATTTTGCCACTCAAGGGGAACATTATTAACAAAGTGTTCCGCCAGATGTAAACGTATATGAGTAGGAGCATTGGGCGATCTCCTAGGTACACTGTCTAAAGGAAAAAAAGAAGTTAATTGCTGTTGGTCTTGTCGCCATGCACCTGGAACAAGCTCTCCTCGCTGTTCCGAGTCAAATGCATTGGTCTGTGCGTAAATATTTGATAGTCTGCTTTTTCGTAAAAAATTGTGTAAATAAACAGTTGCCAATACAATTTTTGTAGCTTTTTCCGGTTCCAAAAGCATTGGTTTTCGTAGTACTCGAAACACCGAACTCAGTATTCCAAATGCATTCTCAACTACCCTCCTTGCTCTTGATAGACGATAATTGAATATTCTTTCAATAGATCCTCTTTCTGGATTACCCGAAAAGGGTTTCATGGTATATTCACTGAGGGCAAATGCTTTATCACACAGAATTATATATGGTACCTTCACATTGTAAGGAGTTTGTAATATTTCAGGATTCGGTAAATTTAGGCTTTTGTTTTCAAGGTTCCTGTACAAGGAA
Organism: Catocala nupta; assembly: GCA_963675205.1. Taxonomy (NCBI): domain Eukaryota; kingdom Metazoa; phylum Arthropoda; class Insecta; order Lepidoptera; family Erebidae; genus Catocala; species Catocala nupta. The sequence continues at coordinate 12,195,352 of OY776094.1, forward strand.
GTGTTTTTAAAAACACCTCCATCTGATATGCGCCCTTGACATCCAACATTTACGTACATAAAATTATAGTCAGCATCAACTAATGCTAACAATACAATGCTAGAATATTGTTTATAATTGTAAAATTCCGTTCCACTATTTAATGGTGCTTGAAGGCAAACATGTTTGACGTCCATTGCGCCTATTGCATGAGGAAAGTTCCACTTTTCTTCAAATTCTTTTGCAACGGCCATCCATTGATTTTCAGTCTCGGGTAGCTGTAACAAATTATTTCATCTAAGTTAACGTTTTTCTTATTTTATTTTTCAGATAACTACCAGCAACAACACACAGAATGTGAATGAATCTATATCAAATGATGAACAATTAGCCAGTGATTCTGCCTCAACCACACAACAAGTACCTAGTGATTTGACTTCATCCACACAACAAGCACCCAGTAATGCATCATCATCCACACAACAAGCGCCCAGTAATGCTTCATCATCCACACAACAAGCACCCAGTAATTCTTCATCGTCCATACAACAAACACCCAGGAATTCTGCCTCATCCACACAACAACAGCACAACACATCATTCAGAAATAAAAGGCGCCGTAATAACGATGACACTGCCACATTAACAGAAGCAGTGGGATTACTCAAGCACAGTGTACAATATCTATCCAAGGAAGAAGACTGTTACACTTCTTTTGGGACCCACATTGCGTATGAATTGAAAAAATACGACTCGCGAACATTTACACTAGTAAAACATGCTATCAATAATATTATATTTCAAGCTGATATGGGCCAATTACCAGATCAGTATGGGTATTATACCGGTGCCTATTCAACGGATTTAACCAACTCTACTTCACGCCAAAGCAGTTACACGCCAATTCCAGCACAAACTGCACCTACATCAACACCGGAACCTCCAAAGGAAGCGGAGGATAACCAAAATGAAATTTCTGAAATATTACGTTACGTTCAAGAACAAGAAGAATAATTCAGAAAATTCTTAATTATAATTTAATAAAACTTCTTTAAGTACCTAAATTATAGTTTTCTAAAATTTTATTTAACATAATAAATAAGCAGATAAACATAAACGTTTTTATTCATTAACTCACCTTCACATGATCCTTGAGAGCCTTGATAATTGCATCACATACTTCAATAATAATAGTAGATATGGACTGTTTAGATATGCGAAACAGATATTGTAAACTTGTATATGAGTCCCCGGTGGCCAAGAACCTTAACGTCACAGATAGCCTTTCTCTGGCTGTGATAGCTTCTCGAAAATTAGTATTCATTTTTTTTATTTCAGGTTCAATCTTTTTAAGGATTATTTCAAAATCTTGCAAACTCATTCCCACAAAATTGTTGTCCCCACTTTCTTCATAATTTATATCTTCCATTAGCCTATTTCCACACTGTAATCTTTCACGATACAATTTTTTCATCCACCATCTAGGTTTCCGTTTGTTTCTCTTTTTTTTATTTAAAATGTGTTGAATAATGACTAACGCCGCAGCAGTGGTGGTACACGCAACCGCTAAGTTTGTCGGAGTCATGGCGAATGACTGGGGCTCGCGGAGCGCTCTGGATCGATTGACCTCGCGTACAGGTTCGCGGCGGTCCGTACAGAAGCTGTACGCGTATCCAATGTACGCGTGGACAGTGTTTCCCAACTACGCGTAACACAGGAACGCGCTATCCGTACGCAGCTTTAGAGACAGCTCGGCAATTAGTTGCCGAATATCCGTGGTATAACATGCCTGCTTCCGTTCACAAAGTCCTAGTTCATGGTGCTAATGTTATTGATCACGCTTTATTGTCAATCGGAGAGCTGTCTGAAGAAGCAGCTGAAGCAACTAACAAACACATCAAATCATTTAGGAGAAATCACACGCGAAAAATGAGTCGCATTTTGACCAATACTGATTTAATTAATAGGCTTCTTCTTCATTCAGATCCCTTCATAACAGGTCTACGAAAGTTACCTGTCAAAAAAAAGAGTGTACTGTCAAAAGCTGTTTTAGATTTGTTATGTATTTAAAGGTAATTTTGCCAATATTTCGTATAGTTTGTAGGTTGTTTGTATTTAGAAAATAAACTTATTTTATGTATTTTTGCTATTTTATTTTATTCTTTTGTGGTTATTGTTAATACAAATAACCATTATTTACAGTTTTACTATTAAAATTCGCAATATAAAATGTTTTAGATACATCGATCGTCTAAAATAAAATTACTGCGAGACATTTTTACACCTAAATGTTGTTAAGAATTTTTTAAACTTATATAATATATTATAATTTTAATTATTTACGTTTACCTAAATATATTCCAACGTGTAAAATAATAAAATACTTTTTATAACGGATTTGTGTATTTATGACCGCCTTTGTATGAAACCTGAATCACTGTGCGTTGGCTCGGCGGTTTGGTGACCTTCTTGTTGGATATAAAGAGTGTTTAGATTGTGGTTCTATTAGCGTTTTATTTTTATATTTCAAGTTAAATACTATGTATGCCACATGTAATATTTTTTGTCGTAAATAGTATTTTTCATTTATACTCAAGGTTTTACGAAAATATTGATATTTTTATCGTTGTACGTTCATTAGTTTACAAATAAAAGCTTGTTTTTTTTTGTAATGTGAAATCTAATGCGCCGGGTAAAACAGGCTGATGGCATGGGGCCGCCAACAGTGTGAATATTTTGGCAACCAAGTTTTGCCCGCGGCATGGCCTGCGCGAGCTACTTGAATCATTCTATACGCTATATATGTTTGATTGTTTATGTAATTTTTGAAATAACAAATTCTATTTTTCTATAAAATAAATCTAAATATTTTGATTTTGAGTATGCCATACGATGGCGTAGTAGTTAGTGTAACCGACTGCACTGCCACGCCTGAGGTCGCGGGTTCGATTCCCGCACAAGTCAAACATTTGTGTGCATGAACATGGATGTTTGTCTTGGTTTGGGTGTTTCTATGTATAATATGTATGTATTTACAAAAAAAGTATATATGTATGTTTATTCCTTGTCTAGTACCCATAGTACAAGGTCCGCTTAGTTTGGGCTAGATAGTGTTGTGTGTATGTAATAGAATATTATAATAGGTAACACTTAGCTTACTCTTATAATTCTAGCATGTCGCAGCCAAAGAAGCTAATTGCCGCCATGCCTGTCACCCGAACACCAGGAGGCTCCGTCAAGGTGCCCGATCAAGGGGTCAACATCCTGCTAGAAGCGTCTCCTTCTGGACAGCTCCGTGTAAGTATTATACACTATCGTCTCTGGGTTCCCTTGTAAATCTGTAAACTGGTGTACAATTTATTCGGAAATAAAACAATTACTTGTCGGCCTCGATGGCGTAGTGGTTAGTGTAACCGACTGCCACGCCTGATGTCGCGGGTTCGATTCCTGCACAAGTCAAACATTTGTGTGCAGTGTCCTTCTGGACAGCTCCGAGTAAGTATTATACACTATCGTCTCTGGGTTCCCTTGTAAATCTGTATACTGGTGTACAATTTATTCGGAAATAAAACAATTACTTGTCGGCCTCGATGGCGTAGTGGTTAGTGTAACCAACTGCCACGCCTGAGGTCGCGGGTTCGATTCCCGCACAAGTCAAACATTTGTGTGCAGTGTCCTTCTGGACAGCTCCGAGTAAGAATTATACATATATACATATACTCAATCTATCGTCTCTGGGTTCCCTTGTAAATCTGTTAACTGGTGAACAATTTATTTGGAAATAAAACAATTACTATAATGGGTTGATATTATTATATAATATACTATAATAATATCAACCCATTATTAAACTGTCCGACCGCTGGGCACGGGCCTCTTCTCAGTGTGAGAAGGATTAGGCCATAGTCCACCACGCTGGCCCAGTGCGGGTTGGCAGAGTTCACATATCTTCAAGAACATTAAGCCCGGTTGCCACCGCGACCGGAATGGACCCATTAATGACTTCGTTAAACTCGCAAACGCAAACTGCATACTTGTATTTCCACCAACAAATAGTCGGACGGAAAGAGCCGAGCGTGTAGAAAGAGTAGAAATGAGCTCGCTCAGTTCTAGGGAGCGGAGCGGAGTACTTACGACTCCGCTCAACTCGCAATTACAATTTACATAGTAGCGTTTCCACACAGAAAGTGGTGAGCGGGGCGGATTGAGCGAGTAAAAAGAAATTGAAAAGAGTCCGCTGCGCAAGGCCTGCACCGACTAGTTCAGAACGGACTCGCTCGCTGTCTGCCCCCCGCGCTTCTCGCCTCCCGCAGCTACGCGCCGGCTGGCGCTCGCATCACCGCATTGTTGTTTGTTATGGCAGTCGAGTAACACGTGTTGTTTTGGTTTGAAATGGAGCGATTTATAGAAGCTGTACGACAATACCCATGTTTGTGGAATGTATCAATTAAAGAATACCGAAACATAGATATAAAAGAAGCGGCGTGGAAATCTATAGTTGATGATGTAAATTTGGCTGAAATAAAAAACAGTAAGTGTCTTTTTAATTGAATTTATTTTATGAAACAAGTGAATCTTGACTGGCTATTCTACCGGAATTGTTAAAATAATCGCAATATATGTTACGTACATTAAAAGCTTCTCGTGTAGCTCGCAGTCTATCAAAGGTCATGTTGTTGGGTCGTGGATTATTATAATTGTCATTTTGATAATCTGCAGCCGATGTGGGTAGTGACGATAATTGTACAGATAAATAATTATGCAACACGCAAGTTGCTTTTATTATATGATCGACCGTCTCAAGTTTGCATTCTAGTGGTCGCCGATAAAGACGCCATCTAGCGGATAAAATACCGAATGCATTCTCTACAACATTTCGAGCTCTGCTGAGTCGATAGTTAAATATTCTTTTCGGTCTATCATTTATTACGTTTGAATATGGTCTCAGTAAAGGACAATGGGCGTCCTGGCCCATTAGCGGCCATTAATAAAACTAGTGTCATTTGAAAGGTGAATGCTTGTAGAACAAATATTGTTCAAGCAGTATGATTAAATATCATTTGAGAAAAAAGATATGGGTTAAATACTATTTTAATGAATTGTCATATTTTTATCATTCAGCATTTTTTGTTTTTCATCACAAAACATACGAAAAACCTTTGCGTTTTGCTTATTTACAAACGTATGCATTAATAAATAAAGTAATGAAACTATTGAGCTTCCATGTAAATGTAAAATATTTGTCACAATATTCAATACCTTTGTTACCATGCCTTTTATCTGCTAATATGCACTGGGCCGATCGTAAACCATACCAGGATTGCACCGCTTTCAAAGAAAACTGGCGGCAATAATGTGCGGGGCGACCCGAGCACTCAACATCTGCTTTTGTTAACGTATTCGTTGAATGAGCCCCTTCATGTTGGTTTTTGTTTTCAATTCTAGGAACCATTGTTAAAATCAGACTAACCAATTCTACCTGATTCGTGTGACCAATCAGCGACGAGTGCGGCTCCCACAGAACACCCGAGGATTTACGTCAGGTCCGCGAGCACAGTGCAGTCCATCGTTGACATTTGTTTCGTTGAATACTGTGCGATTATTTTTGTTTGACCATCTCTTTCGACTCTGGCTTGTATCTCGGACTTGTTGATATCTAACTTGGTGACTTGTGCTTGTTTTACTGCACTTTGTGAATTGTATTCCTATAACTATGGCTGATAACCGTCAAATGTGTGTTTTGTGTAATCGATCTGTGATAAACAGAAGAAGATACGAGATAACACACGCTCGGTTTGAAGACAATCCCGCTGTAGCCCAATATATTATTGAAGCTGTTACTCCTGAACGTCAGGTAAGTCAAACTAAATTATTATGTCTTATTTGTCATGTCAGGAACTGGTAGTTTCTCACTTTAAAAAGTATCGTTATGAAGCGTTTTTATTGGTATTATATTATATAAGTATTTAGAAAAAGGATACTGTTTATCTTTATCGGTTTTTTATTTAGAAGAGTAACTAAGTATTTCATATTGACAGTTTTGTGAAACCATTTAAGCTATGCAGTTTAACTAATTGTAATATTCTCATCTTCAGCTAGAATACAACGGCCAGGAGTATATTTGTCGACCATGCTGGCAACGGGCAGAAAGAGCTGCGCAACCAAATGAAAATACGCAACCTCATGAATGTGCATTACAAATCGAAGAATATTCAAGACTCCCTAATACAGCGACGCGTTGTATGTTTGAAAACTGTAGACGAACGTTACTCCGAAGAATTCCGGATAATCTGAAAGTAACATTTTTAATTCATTTTAACTTTTATATTCCCAATAGCGCAAGAGTTTGCGTTCAACATTTGGAATCCAACAATTGGGATCAAATAATTGACAGCCCTAACTTGCTCCACGATTTCATTGCCACACATTTTTTGCATATCATGAGCCTCATGAAAATAGCAGTGCTTCGAGGATCTATATTGGATTTTGATCATATAGATGACATGGACATAAATGAAATATACATTCGATTGGGTGTCAGTCGAGAACAATTTATGAATATTTTGGAACAAACCCCATCATTGTCGAACGTATCAACTCGGCCGAACACAACATTAGCCTGTTACCTAATGAAGCTGCGAAGTGGTGAAGCAAACGAAAGGCTGGCATCACTTTTCAACATGAGCCGGCGAACCCTTGAAAGACATCTTAAGTTAGCCAGGGATTCCCTTTTTTTGGACTTCGTTCCTCGTCATCTAGTTTACGACCATATTGACAGAAGGGACATAGCTAATCGAAATCTTCAAGTGCCAAATGCTGTTTTTGGAAACCCAAATGCAGAACCCTCAAACAGAAAGGCAATTGTGATAGCAGACGCCACTTATATCTACATTCAAAAGTCCACAAATCATTTATTCCAAAGGCGATCATATAGTCTACACAAATTCACGAATTTGTTGAAACCATTTTTAATGGTATGCTGCGATGGTCATATAATAGATGCATTTGGGCCATATGCAGCTACAGAGTCGGATGCACAAATCCTAAAAAATATGATCGAAGACGAAGAAGGCAGTTTTCATTGGTTTTTGAGACAAGGGGATGTGTTCATCTTAGACCGTGGATTTCGCGACGTAATCGACGATTTATATGCCTATGGATATGAAGCGCACTTGCCAAAAACAAAAAATCGCAACGAAGATCAATTAACGACAGAGCAAGCTAATAAGTCTAGGTTGGTTACCATATGCCGCTGGGTTATCGAAGTTATAAATGGTTGGTTTAAACGCGACTTCAAGTTATTTCGGCAAGATTTTTTTAATCGTGCCTTGCCCCATATGATGAAGGATTTTAAAATAGCCGCTGCGTTATTGAACGCATGCAGAGAACCATTACGTGATAGTGTACACGCAGAAACATTTATAACACTAATAAACCAACGATTAAACCAACCAAATCACCTAGCAGAGTATGTCCTAGGCAACAACTTAAATCGTCGACGGGCTAGCTTTGATAGTATTACTGGTAACCAACCTAACTTAAGTGATTTTCCGTCGCTGACCGAGGACGATTTAATTATTTTTGCACTTGGCACATATCAAGTGAAGTTAGCTCGCAGCTATTATGCGGAGCATGTGCGACAAGGCCTATATAATATAGAAGTGTATAGAGATACCCAATGTACAGGTCTAGTCGAGTACGGCATTACAGCTTCAAATGTTTGGCTTCTCCGTTGCCGAATACAATCACGACATGCGCGGTCTAGAATTTATTATTCTTATATTCTTATAGACAGGCAGAAAAATGGTAGGGAAGCTATAGAAAACTATTATTGCAGTTGCCTTAGCGGTAAACGCACTCTGGGTTGCTGCGCCCACATAATGTGTATAGTTTGGTACTTAGGGTGGGCGAGAAACCAAGAGGAAGACATTCTTTTGCCAGCTGATTTTTTAAATGAAATAATTGTTGATGACGATTAAAGTCCAATAATTATTGTAGTTATTAAGTAATATTGTAGTTATTAAGTAATATTGTATTATTGTAATCTGGCATATATGTTTTTATTTTAATAAATCAACGTATTTAACAAACCTTTTGTTTTATTTAAGCTATCATTATCTTATATTTGTATATTACGTATATAATAACATAGTCATATCATTATAATGTACTTAAAATTCATTATTATATCAATGTAACATCATCACGAGGTGTACAAAATATTGTATTTAAGATACAAACTGTAATCATTCCTTTTAAATGATTTAATTAGTTTTTTTTTTAATATAATCCACCTATGATAACTTTTTATCCAAGGAACTTACAGAAACAGGTTTTTGTAGTCTTATTGTATACATAATTGGCTACTAGAAAATAAATAGTACAGATGTGGCCGCCGATGGGACAAGCTCCATACAATTTTGCCCATTGTCCTTTTTACGTAAAGCAAAGGCCTTGTCACCTATAAATACATAAGGTACTTACTCTGACTGAACTACTTTCATCTAAATGACGGTCGTCCGGTAAATTTAATTGGTTATTAATTATTTTTTTTCCAAACACGCTATCATTAAAAATACCACCGTCACTGAAACGCCCCATCGATCCAACATCAATGATTATGAAACGTTTGTGTGCATCAACAACCCCTAGTAATACTACGGAATAATATTTTTTGTAGTTATAAAATTGACTTCCTGAATGTGGAGGACATTTAATCGCTACGTGTTTACCATCAATGGCACCAAGGCAATTTTTAAAGTGCCATATATTTTCAAAAGCTTCTGCTATATTTTCCCAATCTTGCCTTTTGGGTTCTTTCAAATAAATAGGCTGTAATTTTTTCCAAATTGCAATACAAGTATCGTGTACTATCCTTGAAACAGTTGGTGTGCTCATGCGATAATTGTAGGCTATTGTTTTGAATGCGTCGCCTGTTGCTAGAAATCTGAAACAAAATATAATAATATTAATAAGTAAATAATAAAATTTTTGGAACGAAGTTCCTTACCGCTCGTTGCGAAAGGGAGCTAGACGGAAAAAATTAAGACCAAAAGTTGTCACGACACTTTTTACCCGACTGCGCGACGCAAAGGAGGGTAATGTGTTTATTACCATGGAATGGAATGGACGACTGGACTGGAACGGAGTGGGGTGGAGAGCCGAAAATCGCTTGAACCTTTTTTTTAACTTGCTATCGTTAAACAAGTCAAAAAAAACAGGTTCGGTTTTCGACCTTATTGACATTTAAAATTTAGTTTGTTTTTTCTCACATTCTCGTTGGCTAACATTGCTCCTTCATTAAAATCCGATGTTTGCGTAAATGTCAATAAGGTCGAAAATCGCTTGAACCTGTTTTTTTTAACTTGCTTAACGATAGCAAGTTAAACCATGAAACACCGCGAGGACGCCGGCGTCCTCACACCTATTGTTCTTTAATTGTGCCTCTAATTGCGATAGTCGAAAGGTTAAGAAAAAGTCAGTCGCTACAGCGTCATTCGAAACTAAGTACCGGAACCTAATTATCTTTATTGTTTCAGTCCAGGATGCGAAATCCGAGTGGAAAAAGTTAAGGGATAACCATAGAGACAGTTTAAAGAGAATGAAAGACACCAGATCTGGGCAGGCAGCTACAAACCTCAATACTTGGAGATATGCGGAATTGATGGAATTTTTACTTCCATATATGAAAAATCGTAGTAGGTCTACCAATTTAAATTCTTCAGATATATGATCATCGGCAACACCTGAAACCTCCATAGCGAGCAAGATGACGAAGATACTAATAATTCAGAAATATCTGTAGTTCCAACAAACGATACAATCAATAATACGGAAGCTAGTGCACCACAAGGAGGTAAAACTCAGACAAGGAAGCGGACCGCAGATGGAGATTTTATAGAATTACTGAAAGAAATGGAGGAAAATCACCAAAAAAGACAAGAAGAAAGAGATTTAAGACGCACAATGACAAAAACACAAGAAAAAGGTGCCATTGATTTGTTTTTAGAAAGTATGGCGATCACCATAAAAACGATGCCTATGTGGATGCAAAATCGCGTTAAGAAAAAAATATTTCTAATCGTTAGTGACGCCGAGGAAGAACTAGAAAATTATAGTACTTGTGTTACACCAGACTCAGTAAACAATACCTTACCGGCAGCAGCAGCATCATCACGTTCTGCTTATTACGGATACACTACGTCGAGAGACCCTGTAAATAATAACTTGCCGGCAGCAGCAGCAGGATCATCACGTTCTGCCAATTACGTATACACACTACCGGAAGCAGCAGCGTCACGTTCTAATAATACGACATACCACGGCTACAGTAGCTCGGGAAGATTTGAGCCATCCCCGTTACATGATTATGATAACTAAGCATAATGTTCTTCTTCATTATTTTACTGATTTGTTTTATTTCTGAGTAAATTCTAAAATAATTACCTATTAACAATGTTTTATTTCTTACCTGAGGCACACAGCTAGCTTTTCTTGAGGTGAAATAGCTTTCCTGAAGTTGGTGTTTTGTTTCAAAATATCGACCTCCACAAATGACAAAAGTTCTTGAAATTGTTCTCTATTAACCCTGTAATAATTCTTAAATTTTTCGTCGTCTAAATCATAAAACAGCCTAAATTCCCCTTTTAATTTACGATCTTGAATATGCTGGCACAGCCAAAATCTTCGTTTAGCGCGTTTTATTCTTTGCATAAGATACAACAATGCGTGCTTCTTTTTTCTGTATACATAATCACTGTCATCGCTCGATTCCGTGTCACTCGATAACATCGCAACAACACGACCACACGCAACCAGCTCAAAACTTCAACTGAACTCGTTCTCTGTGGAAATTATTCGTTTTTCATTTCTCATTTTCCGTTCAGCTCAGTCCGCTCATTTCTCTATCTCAGTTTCATTTTGCAGTGGAAATCAAATGACCAATTCTTCGTTGGTGGAAACGCAAACCTCTTTCATTAAAAAGGAGTCCGTTCCGCCTAACCATTTTCCGCACATTACCCTTTCGCAGTGGAAACCGGGCTTTATGGAGAACTCACATACAGGCATTCTCACGATGTGTTCCTTCACTATTGGTTGTTACCTATTAGATTAGAATTGATGGTGATGTGTGATTTGGTATGGTGCCTTGATGTTTTGTTCTATTTATGTTTTAACCAAATGCATGTAATATTTAGTAAAATGGAAGCTGATAAGGGACGTGGCCGTGGCAGAGGGCAGCGTGGTGGTGGTGGTGGTGGTAGCAATCGAGCCCGCGGCCGTGGCCGTGCCACGCCGCGCGTATGCGCTCGGAAACTTTTTAACGTGTAAGGTTTTTGTTGTAAGAGCGTAACCGTTATTATTGCATTTCTTCCTGTCTTTTTGTGTGGACTAACAGCCGTATTTATAAACAGGCAAAAGTGATTACTTGAGTAAAAGTAATTACTTAAGTAATGATTTTTATTCTACAGTTTAGTAATTGTTCGAAGTTAAATTTAAACTGTCAAAAGTTAGAATTCTTAGGAAATTACTTAGCAGCAAGTAATTGCTTGTTTATAAATACTGGTGTAAGACGTGTCGTGCTAAAATTTTAGGGAACAGCAACAAACCTGTAAACCGGGCCCATCCCAAGCAGGCTCATCGCAAGCAGGCCCACCTCCACTAACGATGTATGTAAACTTTCACTTTGAAATACGATCACAAATTTAACAAATTTAAAACTATTAAGTGGTTTTTATTACTAGTAGGTCTGATGAGCTAAAAATAATTAAAAAAATGAGGGCGCTAGATAAAAAAAATATGGCCCGGCTTCCTGACGAGCAGAGGGCGCGTCTTACGGCGTTGCGACACACGAAAGAGGTGGGGCAATTTTTAATGCCCGACGCACCTCTTTCCAAGAAAGCAAGGTAAAGGAACGATGAGTTAAAAATATTACATACACAATTAGCATGGAATATTTTATTACATTAACATAATATTTTTAGGAAAACATCACCAACTCGCACTCCGTGCCCCTTGCTGCCAGGGACGCCCGAGGTTCCTCCAAATTACATCCCACAAGCATGGGAGCTGGAGAAATCATCAGTGGACACGAGTCGACCCTCCAGGGTGACCATATCTACACCTCCTCCCCGGAAGTAAGTAATTAGACTGATTAAACTTAAATTACATTCAGAAGCAATACAACTAAAAATATTATTTCATCCACAGTGAAAACAGCCCTCTGGTGTTTACTCCTTCCACGGGAGTTATCACCCTTGAGCCAGGCGCCGAATTAAAGGACCAGCATATTATTAATGCGGACATAGAGCTGGTGGGATTCACGCCCAGTACTGCCACCGTAGAGCGTGCCACACAGCCGACTCCAGAGCCGTCGACGTCGTACACCAGGCCAGGTAAATTATATGGTGTGTTCAGACTAACATGTAGAAGAGTAGAAGAGAGTAGAATGTAAATTATAATAATAATTTGTTTTAGAACCTTCAGTGTACGATGAAGACATGGAGAGGGAAATTCGGCTGTGGGAACATAGTACGGGCCTAAATACCGGCAGTGATGTTGAGGAGGACGTCTTCGAGCATGAAGTTCGCAGGAGGCATGCCGGGGAGTACGATGTTGATGAGCTGCCTAATGACCTCCGCGAGGTTCTAAATGCGATTGACCAACACGACGACTCCGCTCTGCGAGACTTAGCTCGTCAAGAAATGTTAAGCTTTGAGTGGTCCCATGATACTGAGACCTTTTCCGGGGAGCGGGAGATATTTACTCGGCAGGTGGGCCAACATTTTCTATAGAACACATGTCGCCTTTTGATGTTTTTACTCAAATTTGGGATGATGAAATAATTAATATAATTGTAACTGAAACAAATAGGTACGCGACATCTCTCTGCAGGGATTTGGCACAATCTGAGAATGCCAGGATAAAGCGGTGGATACCAATAACGTCACAAGAATTGTGGACGTTTTTTGGTATCCTGATGATCCAAAGCATTGTGCCAATCCCTGTAGAGAAAGAATATTGGACACCTTGCCTACCGTATCTGAAAATTGGTAACTTCGCTGACATTATGCCCTTATATAGGTTTCAGCTCATTAAGAGATGCCTCCATTTTGTCGATAACGACTTATGTGCCAGAGGTATCCCGAGTAAACTATCAAAAATTCAAGTAGTTTTGGACCACATAAACAAAAAATTTTGCTCTTTATATCTACCTGAGCAAGAAATAGCTATTGATGAGTCGCTGTTATTATGGAAGGGCAGACTTTCATTTGCGCAACTCATCAATAGCAAAGCTGCTCAGGTAGGTATAAAGACCTATGAATTGTGTGAGTCCAGAACGGGATACCTCTGGCAGATGTCTGTATATACGGGCAAAAAAGATGGGCATAACACCGAAGCTGCCAATTTTCAGGCTGGGGTTGAACCTGAGGGTGTGACATCTAAAATTGTGTTTAATTTAGTCCGTCCATTACTAAATCGTGGGCACACGTTAGTAATGGACAATTTTTACAATAGTCCATTGCTAGCGCGTACTCTAAAAGCGCAGAAGACTGACGTAATGGGCACCTTGCGCCTCAATCGCGAGTTTGTGCCCGACAGCCTGCGCCACAAAAATAAGGTTAATATGCGCACTGGGGAAGTGGCATATAGCCAAACAAAGGACATCACAATTACAGTGTGGAAGGATGCGAACGTGGTATCTTTGATATCCACGTATCATAAGATAGAAGTCGGTGGAAAAGAAAAGTACGGCCATTATAAGTACAAGCCAAAGGTAGTCCTCGACTACAACCTTTCTAAGGGAGGCGTCGACAAGAAGGATCAACTTCTGCAGGCGTTTCCCATAGAAAGGTCAAGAAATATGATATGGTACAAAAAACTTTTCCGCCGGCTTCTAAACGTGTCCATCCACAATGCATTTGTGATGTACCGGAGTAAGGAAGCTAATATTACCCAGCGGCAATTTAGAGTCCGGCTAGCGGACGAAATATTGCAAAGATTTCGGCCGCCACAAATTAAACCGCCTCCGAGTACTGGCCACTTCCCAGCAAAAACCGAAAAAAGAAAGTCACGTTGCAAGTGGTGCGCAATAAAAAAGAGGAAAGATACGTGCACCTCATGGAAGTGCAACACTTGCAACGTGAACTTATGTATACTTGACTGTTTTATGGAATACCACACCGCGTAAATTTAAATGTATATTTTTGTAATGTGTATTAGTTTAATTTTATAATTTTTTTTTTAATTTTATTTTATTTATTTGTATAGATATTTTTATTTTCTGGTCAATTTTAGGAATCACACCCTCAGGCACCCTAGCAACTAACCTAAATGTATAATAATGGATGTCAGCGATTTCTCGCGGGGAGAATGCATTTAATCGCGGCATCTCAACCCAGCACAACCACGAAAACAGTCGAGTAACGTAACAAACAGTCAATAACAAAAACGTAACAAGTAGTCAATAACGAAAACTCAACGAAAAACTGTAACTTTGATGCGAGAACAACAGCTGACGTACAGCAGCAGCGATGTGATCGGAGCGGACTAGCGCGGGCGACTGCCGGACTGTACCAATACCCCTTCCCTTTTCCCCAAGCATTGAACACAATAGCAGCCGACCACCGGTAAAACAAAGGAATAAAAAAAGGGTCTCTACCTGGATTTGCCCATTCTGAGTAGTGAACTTTAAAAATTCGTAACTCCTGTATTTTTAGAGATACAATGTTTGATTTTTTTTTTGAAAGCTAATACAGTCAAGAATAATAATAAATTATAAAACAAATCAAGATGTAGAGGTTTATTTCATAGAAATTTGAGTTGATTGAAAAAAACAGTGAAAAATAGTGACTTTTTTCACAAGTATTTAAAAAAATGAAGTATTTAAAGCCATTTTTTGTTGTTTTTTTTTGTTTTATTCTCATCGCTAAATACTTGGCATTGATTTGTCGTTTATTTCATCAAAATCGGCCAGCTAGTTTGGGAGGAATAAATTTATTTGTACATAGAGGTCAAAATTCGGGAAACAAATGTTCAGTGGCGTATAAAAAAATAAGTTTTTTTTTTAGAAGTTTTTTAGACCCATTTTCGTCGATAGTTTTCGATCTAATTTCACCCATTTTCGGGGTTGCACTTTAACGCGGGTCACACTGTATAATTTGACGTTGATAACTGTTACTTTGTGACCTAAATGAATAAATGATTTTGACTTTGACAGGTTCTGACTGATGATAATAGTTGTGGAATCCGATGTGTGATTCTTAGTTTGTATATTGATGTTATTGTCACGGCTAACTGTGGATATTTTCTGGTCTTTCACCTGGTCATCAGGTTCTGATGATGACCAGGTGAAAGACCAGAAAATAGTCACAGTTAGATCAGGATGTTACAACAATATACAATAAAAATATGAATCAAACATTGGATTCCCTGACCATCATGAGTCAAGTCACCCGGTTATCATCAGACCTTGATGACCAGCTGACTTCAGACTAATGATGATGGTCATAGAATTTGTTGTTTGGTTCATAGTTTTACGACTAATAGTTAACATTTTCACAATTTATTCACAAGAAAATAACTGTGTTTGCTCTTCTTGTATCCACGGCCTTATCATACACGTGTTTTGTTCAAAATATCCAATCCGCAATATTTTTTTACTTTTGAGTTTGTTCGATTGCAATTGTACTATTAGTGTGATACATCATTGGAAAGGGTATTTCTTGTAGAAATTAGTTACATAATATGTGCTATGTTTATGTAGACTTTACTGAACAAAAAAGACAAGAAAGACGACATGTGTTTTTTAGAAAATGGTGAACCTTCCACTTTATCCCATATTTTTCGGTAGTAGGTAAATCTATCAATAAAATGTTTACTCTCTAAATAGCAATATTAACTTAGCATTATGGGAATGAGAATATTTTTGGTTTACGTAAAAGAATATGGTTCCTATGATTTTTTTAATTTGTGCTAAAATTTTTCGCCGCCTACAAATATTCAAGGCTAATCATATGCCTGTAAATAAATATTTTTGCACTACGAAGTATGTTTTTTTCATTTATACGCATGTAAATTTAACCCCTAGATCATTCAAAATCATAATATATATACGTTATCGATCTACTTTTTAAAATAATCACGTTTAAAAGTAACATATGATCATTTTCAAGTACAGTCAATGTTTGCCGTCTAATAAACGAAACACGAAACGAAATATAAACAAATATCTTACACCACTTGAAAGAATCTTTCATAAGCTTTAACAATAATATGACTTGAGATCTCGGATGACGACAAAAAGGGTCGTTTATCAAGTTTTTGTCGACGCGGCGGCAGCGCGCCACTTGACGCCATGAAGACGTAATCGCCTGAGCACACTATGATTGTTTATCAAATCGATTGCGCACCTGTGCGGCTAGTCAGGCGAGTAGCTTATAATAATGTATAGATGTTATAGTATCCTTTCTTGCCATAACTATGACTATTATTTTGGTTGTAACCTAATTTCAATTTCAACAAAATTCAACATTTTTTTTTAAATTATAGTGTACTTTATTCTATGACATAATTTTCAAATAAACATTTCTTTGTAATTAACTAAATTATACTGTATTGCATTTGTAACCAAAAATACTTTTGCAGTAAACATTACCTAGCTAATTCTCGAATGTATAGTTGTTATAATTTATTATCGTGCATAATAAATTTTCTAATAAAAAATATTATGTATTGTATTTGTAACCACACATCCTTTTGTAATAGAAATTACCAGGAAAATATACAAACTAGATAACATTATTATAAGCATAAGTCGTATTATCATAAATAGTCTGTGATAAACATTAGTTATATTTTGTTTATGATTATCAATGTACTGTTATATTCATTGTTCATCTTTATTCACAAATAATTGCACATTTCAAATTGTAAAAAGCTTTTCAAAGCATGTGTATATACTTGTTTTTGTTAATATACGACTATATTATATTGTGTGTTTATTTTTCTAACTTACTTAGGCTACTACAACACGAAACGACGAAATAATCAAACATTTCTACACTAATATATAATACTCACACATTATATTTGCATTATATATGGCAAAGTCAACCATTGCCGAGTAAAAGTAACAACAGTTAAAAATAAATACTCACTCGTAACTAATTCCTAACAAAGCTTCAAAACAAATAGATAATAATTTTGTTACAAGGTGAAACTACCTGTATACACAGCGCTCCTTGGCGTGGCCTCCTGGCGCGCATGCGCGTGACGTCACGCAGTGTACTACACTCGTCGACGCGATCGCAGCTGTGCAAAAACTGGCCCTTGACGCGCAGTTTGACAAGTTTTTTTTATTTTATTTTACCTCAGGATGATATATTTCCTATACATCGTTAGAAAGGTACTTTTTCCTACTTTTAGAAACAATATTAATAATAGTAGATTATATCCTTTCTAGATATATAAAACGAAGAGAATAATACTATTGATTTTGTAATGATTATTTGCCTATTTTCATAAAATGCCTTTTTAGATAGAACAATTAGCTATATTTCTTTATTTATTTATTTGATTATCATAACTGAGTGGATTTCATACAATAAAAACCTAAAATTAACTAGATCCACGCATTGATTCGCTGAGGATGATTTTTTAAAAACATTAACGCTACGCAAGCGAAAGATAAATAACGGCGGCTTTACTGTAATTTTCAAACGCTAAAATCATAACATTTTTCCAGGCAAGTGTAGTCACTATTTTATGTTTTTGTAAAGGAAATATCATAAGGTATTACGAAAATATAAAAACGATAGGTTAAATATCATAATTTTATTTATATCAGCACACATATCATATGAGTCGTCATTTGTTTACATTCTCATTTCGACCGGTCTAATAATATAAACAATTGAACACAATGGTCTTGTTTATATTGTACAATGTAGCAAATTTCATAAGCTTCCCAGACGTACCTTTTGTTTTATTCTACGAACTATGAGTGCGTCGTAATTCACAATAACAAAAACTCAAGTGGCACGCGGCGATAACGGGCGATAACGTAAACATATGGCCCGGCCCAGATGATTTATTGGCTGACGTAGGCGCAACCGACGAAAGGTCAAAAAATAGACTTTTGACAGTTAGCAGTATCTACCCATGACGTAATTTTGGTAGTGTTACATAGAGCAATTTATACAGAAGTCAGGGCAAAAAAAAATTCTGCCCGAATCTCAATCCCTTGAAATGAATCGAAAAATCCCAGATGGGGGGGGGGAATACAAAATATTTCAAAAAATATTTTAAGTTGTGATTGACGAGATTTTTGAACAATTAGATTATTTTTGACCTCTAATTCCTATAATATTATCTATTTACTAAAATTTTAGGTAAGGTGGGAGTACTGGGTATAATATCTTTTTTTTTTTATCTTCAGGACAGATGTGGTTAATGTTTTATTATCACTGTGTGAATTACAAGTTTCTCATGTAGGGAGGAAATGGTGGTTAAAGTTGATATTGTACATTATATCAGCACTACTAACCAACTTCATTGATAGTGGTTAAGAACGTAATAATGACAGAAAAAAATCGCTCGATATTAAGTATAAAAGTTATAGATTTACATTGTCATTTACCAGTACTTTAGTGTGCTTTAGTGTATGACATTATAATTATAGTCTTTACCATCCTCATTAAAGAAAAGTTAGAAGTGTACGTATACAACAAAATGAGTGAATTTGTTTTGCCTCTACGAGTATTATGCGAATTTTTCATTGACCATGGAACGAAATCAGAAGATATTCAAAAATATTTGGAAGAACAACACCATTTGTCGTCTGAAAAAAGTGAGTTGGTTCTAAGACGTATTCAAAAAGCACTTATAACAGCTTTTAAAGATCGGTGGGCCAAATCTAACCGAACTAAAGAACGTTTTTATAGTAAAAATACAACGTGGTTGGACGGTGAATTAAGAGTCAAATTCGAAGAAACACTGATGGATACACCTACACCTACAACATCTGGAGAACGTGGACGACCACCAAAGAATTATGAAGATCTATCAGAGAAATCGAAAAAAAGGAAGAATATGGAATTAGTACAAGAATATGGACTCGAGTATATACATTATGCATACGTTCAAGGATTGCGGTCTGAAGGAGAATTCGAAGAAGCTACTGTTGTTTCAATGATCAGGAAAGGTGCTAGAAATGAAAAAAGGATCATGAAGGAAAAATTGTTGCATGAAAGTCGCAATGCAATATATTTTACGGCAGATGAAGCCATAAGTATTTTTGCAGATTTAGATCTTTCGAAATCACAATACGGATTACTTCGAGCAATTCTGATTAACAAAATCTTCGATATATTGACATCATACAATATATTAACGAATGCTAAAAAACTGTGTTATCCTCCACCATCCAGCATTGAAATTACCGATACATATGCTAAAGTAATTCTACAAGATTTACTGGATCACACTACTGCTCGCATCTTGAAGATTGAAAATGTGTACGTCCCAACAATAATGTCTCTTATACTGTTTACCAAGTGGGGATGTGATGGTTCATCGGGACAAAGTGAGTATAAACAAGTTTTAACAGATGAGAGTGACTTAGTCTCAGATGCAAATTTATTTATAGCGTCTTTGGTACCGATAAACCTGACTGACGCAGAAACGAATGAAGTTATTTGGAAAAACCCGGCTTCTTCTTCTATTCGTTATTGCATATCAATCCTGATGGAATTTGCTAAAGAAACCCCCGAGAAAACCTAATCAGTGGTTGGTGATATTACGGGTCAAATTGAAAATTTGCGAACTTCAAAGATACACAAGGATTAACAGGTACATTGAAATAAGGCACGAGCTATTCGTAACTATGGTGGATGGAAAAGTTACACAAGTTTTAACTGACACAAGTTCTGGAGCTGTGTGTACAGTGTGTGGGGCTAAACCAAACGAAATGAATAATTTGGAGAAGATTGAATCAAAGCCAGATAATATAAACGCATACGAATACGGTTTGTCTACCTTGCATGCGTGGATCAGGTGCATGGAGTTAATTTTACATATTTCATAATATAACCTTTCATTTAAAAAATGGGCTGCGAGAACTCCGGGAGATAAAAAAAGCAAAGAAGACAAGAAAAAGCTTGTACCAAGTTTATTTAGAAGCCGAATGGGATTGCACGTTGATAAACCCCGACAAGGAAGTGGAAACAGCAATGACGGCAATACAGCTCGGCGTTTTTTTGTGAACTATTCTTGCGCATCAGAAATTACAGGAGTTGACGAAGAACTTATTAAAAGGTTCTATGTTATTCTCCAGACTTTACCATCCGGTATTGCTGTGAATCCAGAAAAATTTGATGAATATACTCGCACAACCGCACAACTGTACGTAACAAAGTATATGTGATATAATATGCCTTCTTCAGTACCTACATAAAATCTTAATACATGGGGAAAGTATAATTAGACATTATGCTGTTCTGCCTATTGGTAATTTATCTGGATGCCCAAGAATCTCGAAATAAAGATAACAAAAAATTCAGATTGTATCACGCAAGAAAAAGCTCTAGATCAACAACGAATCAAGACGTATTTATTTCATGTAAATAGGAGACCTATTTACATCAGATCCTTATCTATCAAGTATCAGAAAACCATCAGTGACTATTTCCAAGGAATTGTTAGCCGAAGCCAAGAACCTCTTAGTAGAAGTATTACATTAATTGAAAAATATATGTTTTTGAAATTAATTATTATATTATATTTGTTATTTAATTAAATTTTAGATTTATATATAATAAAAAAATATATTAAATAGTAGTAATATCATAAAACTGTAAAATTGTAATTGAATAAGCTAAACAAACTATGGTTTAATATTAAAAAAATACATTTCTATTTTGGTTTTATTTTTTAAATATTTTTAATTCAACATAAATAATATATACATTCGAGATACGTGCCAAATTTGAGCTATTTATTTCAATTAACAAAAGTTACAGATTTTTGAAACTCTACGCACGGATCTGGCCTATAGTGCGCCCGCAGCATTTCTCAATGATGTTGTGATTACATTTGAAGATTAATAAATAAATAATTACATATAACTACCTACATTGTTTCTTCTTTCTTCACCCTAGTCACAGGCCTGGTCTTACCATTCCTATCATAGCACAATTTTCTCGTAACGACAACATTATAATAATATTTTATCAACAATTTAGTTTCACAATTATTTGTAACTCTAACCTATAAATGTCATGTTATTAATCTTAGATTTAATTAAAAACCGCAAGTTCTAATAGTATTTAATTTTGTTTCTAGTTATCAGTAACAAGATAGCAAAACTATGACACATCAGAGGCCCGAGTGTAAATTTCGTGTCATTTGACGTAGTACGTAACGATCAAGTCAATCGAGCTAACTATCAATCGAAAGTACTTCGAAATAGTCAGAGTGTGAAATAATGCAAACCAATCTATTCGCATCGCGTAATCTCACTTTGCCGAAAGTCAGCCGAAAGTTAAGTAATTTTTTTAAGTTGCCTACATTGCTTTACGAGTATCTCTATTTCGTTTTATGGAGCAACGAGTAAAAGAGATGCTAAATGCTCTGTGCGTCACGTCATGTTTCAATACAAAAAATCCTTCAAACTGTGATCTCAGCCCAAATTATTTTTCAGTATTTCTACCAATATAGACAGCATATTGGTAGAAATACTTTAATGCTAGAAATGCTTTATCGAAATACCAAATTATATAATTTTTCCATGAATATAATATTATAATGCAATGAAATAATACTATAATATTTAGTATGTACCATACAGTTCTTCCATTTCTATTATTAAATAAATATTGAACATTTTCTTTTTTCATATACCGATTTTGTTTAGAAACCTACCGAAATTACAGAATTACTTTAAATTTTGACGTTCACCTTAAAAATTTTTGCGGGCTATTGTAAATTTTTAAATTGATTGAATTTATAATATTATAATGTGTGCACTGAAGACCACCCCATTCCAGTTCGAAATTATGATAAACTTTATGGAGCAGTAAGTAAATAAAAAATATACAGTTAAGCATGTTTATAAAAATAATCACTTTATATCAAAATAACGATATAGAAATTAAACTGTATAAAGCAGTTTAATTTCAATGTACGACATTCGCGTAAACGAAGGATAATATTATATAAAATAACTATAGTTTATGATTAAAAAATATATACCATTTAATTTTACAGACATGGTGACATACATAAGCTGTCGAATAACGCAAGAGGCAGAATTCAAACGATCCAAGATTGGGAAAACCTTTCAAATTTATTAAATGGTGATCCCACCGGGGCTATGAAAAATACTGAAAAGTGGAAAAAGGTACCTCATTGATTACGATAAATAAAAATACCTACTTAAATAATACATTTAAGATGTGTGTTGGAGATGTTATTAACCTTATGTCAATACATGGATGTGAATATTTTTGAATAGATATGACGAAGCACTTAATTGTGTCGGTTAATATTATTATTGTGGTTTTTAAAGGTATGGAGTGATTTAAAAAATAACACTAAGAGAAAGGCAGCCAAAATAAATAGGGCCACAACTGGTACTGGTGGCGGGCCTGCATACAGTTTAAAACTAAATGATTTGGAGCAGCGCGTTCTTAATATTATTACACCTCAGGCTGCCACAGGCTTAACAGGTGTCAGAGAGGGAGGCTTTCCTCAGGTTGTATAATTTCTTATGGTATCAATCATTTCTTTTAGCTTACGCAAATATACGGAATTATTATTAGTAAAAAGGATTTACTGACGAGAGCTATTAATTTCCAGAGCCAAAATGACGAACGCATTATAATTTTATCACCAACACCACCGATGCCTGCAAGGAGCCCTCAGGTTCTCGAAGCAGAAAACAGTCCCATAATTGAGTTAAGTATGTATTGATTATAAAAATATTAATATTATAACATTGTAAGTCCAATTAAGGAGTCCACAAGTGTTTCGAATTGTGAAGAATAAATTGCTGTAAAAGGCTCAATCACTTTGATACGTGACAGACATAATAAATGCCTTCATAATATTCTAGTGTGAATTTTAATTACTTTCATTTTTAGCTGAATGCGATATCTGGAATATACCTGGACCATCACATCGGAGTCCCAATTTCCTACAATCAAATAATACACATATACATCAATCAGTACCGGAAGCCAGCCAAGATACACCAACAGGAATAATATCACCACCAATAGCCAATAGACCAGACATTGAAGGCTACAGTCCTCAACGTCGTCGACGTGGAAGAGCAACTTCACGTAGAATGATGTCGCCTCGATGCCGTGTTAGGCGACAAACGCAAATAGAGCTCGCCACGCAGCATTTTTTGCGTACAGACGAGGACTGGAGAAACTTTTTAAAAAAGAAACATGCAGAAGAATGCGCATTAGAAAAAGAAAAAATTCGGCTAAGAGAGTTGGAATTACAAAACCAAAAGAAATGGCAAGACGTTGCTATGCTTGCTATAGATGCTTTAAATAAGATATTAAACGCTTAATGCACAACCGCATTAAGTCACGGACTGCCGTTATATTCATTGAAATTAAACTATTATACACATCTACATTCGCGTAAACAGAAGACAATATTATGCCTTTATATTGTTACGAAATGTAAGTGTGTCGTTCTCATGGCGAAAATATATTTAATTGGCGATTTAAAAGAGCTCTGCCATGAGTTTCTTGCAGGTTTCTTCTTATAAGATCGATCGTTTAACTGAACCTAGTAATTAACCTACATAAATGTAGATTCAGTAACTTAGTAAACTCACTAACCTAAATAATATGTTGACGTTCATAAGTGTTCTGCCTCGTTGGTCCAGTGGTAGTGTATACGACTGCAGATCGTAAGGCCCCGGGTTCGATTCCCGGGTCGGGCAAAGTGTTATTGGGTTTATCTGTTAGGAAATTTTCAGTGGTACGGAGTACGGAGTCTGGAAATGTGTCCGGTAGACGGCAATAGGCTCGCCGCGTAATAACGTAGCATCAAAAACATAGTTGGCGAAATGTGGGTGTGACTCACACCTCTGCCTACCTCTTCGGGGATACAGGCGTGAGACTGTCATAAGTGTTAGTTTGTGACCTATATGAGTACATGGTTTTTGACTTTGATTGTGGATAAAGAAAATGAGAATAATTTCTATTTATATTTTTTCAATAAAAGAGTAACTTTATTTTTATATTATTGGGACTGTCTTCTTTAATGAAATAAAAAAATTTGAATATGGTATCAGTAGTGTTATTTACAAAGACACATTGGCACAGTTGTTATATATATTCTTAATAAAAACAAACATATTAAATCATATTCATGTCACATTTCCAAAAACATTACATAGAAAATGAGAATATGACATACGAATATTACAATGAGAAAAGTGAATGTAATGATATAAAAAAAAACAGTAATAATAAAAATTAGTGGCGTAAACGTCTGGCTATTTGATCACGCAGTGCTCTTCCTCGAATCAACTCGGTGGTAGCTTGTTGCTCTTCCATATGCTGTACATGATCTGTTGAAGCTTGATGATGTTCACTTAGATCTAAAATTGAAGGAGATTCGTTTTAGTAAATCCTTAATGTTAATATTTTGAACCATTTATGATATTCTTACCTAAATCTTCTGCTTCAGGTACACTATAATCTAATGCAATATTATATAGCACACAACAGGCCTGAATAATTTGTGCGCATTTTAGAGGTTTATAATGCAATACTCTATCTTTGCACAGGCAACGCCAACGGTTTTTCAGTCTGCCAAATGTGTTTTCTATTAAGACTCTTGCTCGCATATGCTTTCGATTAAATATTGCTTCAGAAGATTCTGCAGTTGCTTCTCCTAAATATGGTGTCATTAACCATGGACGTAATGCATATCCGGAATCGCCTTAAATAATCAAACAGCTAAATAAGTATGTATTAAAACTAGTACATAAATAGACGAAAATATCAGTGTGGGTGGTATCCATAATGATACTTTCCTCTGTTTATGAACAACAAACAAACTTGAAGCAAATATCACTTGAATGTCATACTAGTATTTGTTCTGTACTAAAATTAACCCCTTATCTCAGTAAACGGGATAGCCACTGTATTAATTAAAATTAGCAAAATACGAACCCAATAGCCAACATATTTCACCCTGCATGTGCAAAGATTGCATGTAATTATTAAGTTTACTGTTTTCCCATATGAATGCATCATGGTTAGCACCACCAAATTTTGCATTTACATTAATAAAATTATTCTGCAATTGCTGTCACACACCTAAAATAATTATTACGTAATATTAATTAATAATCAGCTTGACTTGACACACATGCATAAATGCAGTAATGCATACCATCTGTACATTTAAGGAATGATAATGCTTTCTACAATAGTACAGGTGCTCCTCTTGTTTTGGTGGACCATATATCCTAAAGTGACTGCCATCAATACAACCGACTACACCGGGTATTCCAAATTTTAAGAAGTATCTGAAATAATTAGGATTTTTAATACAATGAGTATGCAATGCCCGTAATGTGATATAAGTAATATATATTAAGTTTCATCTATGAATAAGTCTTGTATTTAACATAAAATATACCTTCAACCTACCTTTGACTCACAGCCTGCCGAGCTAGATGAGATTGTGGAAATGTTATAAATTTATCAAGAACTGCATCATGATTCAAAGCTTGGGTCACTTCATGTATGTACACACTGCACATCTTTTGCGACAGGTTCTTGGCAACTCCTATAGGACGTTGATAAGAACCTGTTGCATAAAAGAACAGAGCGACAAGTACCTAAAAATATTCACATTAGGTAAGTGCTAATATACCACACAATAAATATATATATATGGTACTTAATTTAAAGTGCATGTTACCTTGGTTTGAAGATTAACTTGATTGGTTGATTGTAAATTTGTTAGTTCTTTTAATTGTATACACAGAAACAGGAAGGCTTCCTTTGATAAGCGATACCTATTTCTAAATTCAATATCACTGAGGTCCTCAACCGGATTAAATGAAGCACGAAAATCAGTTCTCTTTTTTCTTATGTAATTCCTTTCATCTTGGTAATGAGCGGCCATCACCACTTTCCACCGAAAAAAGCTACGAGCCGTCATTTTCACCCAAAAATAAACACAAAATTACACAGCTATTAATATCGTATCCAATGTCAACAACGTCTCACCAGCCCAACAATAAGTGAGTTTACTGCACGACCGCGTTACCGTTTCGAGACGATTGTAAATGTCAAATTTTAGTTCACACTCGCATAATCTTGAAAAACGATTGCCGAAACTATCAATACCGCGTCCGACACGATAATTTTTACGTCACTTCTAGTGACACCGCTATTGTAGTAGTGCAAACGATTTCACACTCGCTCGTTTTTCTTACAATAGTCTCCGCCAGGGGCGCTTTGTAAGTTACCATACATTTGTTAGTCGATACTACAACTTTGTAGATTGAGTTAGCTTTATGAAAAATCCACACTTGGGCCTCTGGTATGCTTGTAAACCGCTTATTATTAGTAGGGCAAAGTTCTATACAATGCCTGGCATTGTCCTTTCAACTTTTTCGAAAAATGTCTTTAATCGCTTGACTAAGTGACATGGATTTATTCTTATTTTTTTCATAACAGGTATACATTGGCCTCTCGCCCGGTACCAGGTTATCGTTGAGTTTCAGGGCATGCTGTATAATAAGGACAAGGCTATCACATACCTTATTTATCTTAACTGTATGAATTTATACGGCTTTGCAATTATGCAGAAACTTCCAATGCGTAACGCCTTTAGTACACCTACGCATTCGTATGCGGTAGCGAAACAACGAAAAAACTGTAAGTAGTGTGGCAGGTTTTCGCATATGATATGTCTCACTCTAGCACATAGATAGATGAAATAGTTGCGTCCTTGTCAGTATTGTTTCGCAAGGACCTGCGAAATGGCCGTTACACAGACGCATATGTTTCGCTAGTGATGTTTCGCATCGCAAAGCGTCAGCTCGCGTTCTGTCGGTGAGGACAGATTTTCGCGCCATGGATGCCGAAAATACTGAATTATTTTTGCATTCTATTCGAGATTATCCCGTATTATACGCAATTGGACACGCAGATTATAAAAATACGTACAAAAAAGAGGTAGCATGGAGAAAACTTCAAGAAAAGACTCGGATAGATGGTAAGAAATTTATTGTTTATATTTCATACAGGCATACATTTTATGTTTTTAATTTTCTTTGAAATAATTTACAAATTGTGATCGAACATTAAACGCTGCTAAGTCTGCCCTATGTCTATTGGCATGCATTGGTACGAATGCTCCTAAAGTGTCCGAAAATTGTTTATTTTCGTATGTGTGTGCACCTTCTTGTATCTGCAATAAGTTATGCAAGCATACTGCAGCTTTAACAATTTTAATAGTATTATTCAAATCTGTTTCAAAGGGCCTCAAGAATATTCTAAATTTTTGTGCTAAAATGCCTAACGCACATTCTACTACTACTTGTGCCCTACTTAATGATTTATTAAATCTTTTTTTATCATTGTCATTCATTGCTGCGTCTCTAGTGAAAGGTCTCATTAGAAAGGTTTCTAATTTAAATCCTCCATCTGCAATGAATACATGTGGTGTAGTCTGTTGGAAACCTGGCAAAGGTTTTGGAGCTGGCAAATTCAGATCCCGTCCACTTTTTAAAAGCTGATAAAATGATGAGTTCTCAAATATTGTACTATCGGAATCTTTACCATATGATCCTACATCTATGTAAGTAAATTTGTAATGTGGATCAACTATTGCCAATAACACAGTAGAAAATCGTTTTTTATAGCAATAGAACAGTGAGCCACTGTTAGGTGGACATTTAATAACAATATGCTTGCCGTCAATACTCCCGAGGCAATTAGGAAAACCCCATATTGTTTGAAATGCTTCAGCTATTTCCAACCATGTTTTAGTAGAAGGAACCGGGATGTACTCTGGCTGTAGTATCTTCCAAATTTGTTCGCATACTTGAGTTACTATCTTTGAAACGGTGCATTCACCCAAACGATAAGAGAAAGATATTGTTGTGTATGTGTCACCAGTTGCTAAAAACCTGAAATATTGTTACAGTTAAAACTATGAAAAATAAATGGAGAAACCTAAGGGACACTTATAAAAAATATAAACAGGGTCAGCAAACAAGCAGTGGACAAGCCGCGAAGAAGCTTGCTAATTGGCAATGGGCTGAACAAATGTCGTTCATAGATTCATCCACAAACTTGAGACAAACTGAAAGTACACTGGATACCAGTACTATATCTATAGAGAATGATTATGAAAATTCTACAGAAGCCGAACAGGTTTCAAATAATGAACAGAACGAGCTCGTCGTTCAAGAACTGGAGACAGCACGGTCTACAGCTGAAACTACAGCTGAAACTGCAACTGAAGTATCCCGGAGAAGACGACGCCGTGTAAGCAACGACGATCCTGCTGAGAAGATTATAAATTATTTAAAGACTCGAAAATCGGGTACTACGGACAGAAACGCTACGGAAAATCTTGTCAAAATACCGTGTGATCGAATGGACATGGACTTTTTAGGGTATGCCCATACTGTAAAGAAATTTTCTCTACGAAAGCAAGCTATTATTAAACTTCAAATAACACAAATTATAACTGAGGCTCAACTTGAAGAATTGAATAATAGCCGGCCAAATTCTAATTTCAGCAATGCTTCATCCTCTAGTACTCCCAATTTTTACTACGTCGATAACGACTGGAACATTTCAAGATCGACACCATCTGAAGAACTGCAAACACATTCCATCCCAGACACTCAAAACGTTTCAACTGCACAGACACACATACCTAATACTCAAACACATTCTATCCCAGACACTCAAAACGTTATGACTGCACAGATACATATACCTAATACTCAAACACATTCGATCCCAGACACTCAAAACGTTTCAACTGCACAGATACACATACCTAATACTCAAACACATTCCATCCCAGACACTCAAAACGTTTCAACTGCACAGATACACATACCTAATACTCAAACACATTCTATCCCAGACACTCAAAACGTTATGACTGCACAGATACATATACCTAATACTCAGACACATTCGATCCCAGACACTCAAAACGTTTCAACTGCTCAGATACATATACCTAACACGCAAACACATTCAATCCCAGACACTCAAAACGTTTTAACTCCTACACTGATACACATACCCAGTGGCAGAAGAATTACACACACCCAAGTATCACGACAACAAAAAAACGAGAACACAACACGACATCATAAAAATATACATGAATTTCTTTGTAATTGGAATGAACCGTGAATAAATACTTAAACATTACCTATAAGTAATAAATTTTCTTACCTTAAACAAAGTGCCAGTCTTTCTTTTGTTGGAATAGCCTCTCTGTAGTTTGTATTTTTCTTTTTAATATGAGGTTCAAGAAGATTGTGTAAATATTCAAAAGTTTCTGGCTTCATTCTGAAATAGGTATAGAAACGATCTTCATGTGATTGAAGTTCTAAGCACAGTTTATTTTCTCCAAGTTTCCGTCGTTTCTGATTTATTTCATGCACCCAGATTCTACGCTTTCTCTTTAGTACTGACACCAGCAATAACAATTCTTCTTCTTCAGAATCTGAAAGCGATGACTGAGATGACATTCTGAAATTACGTCTGCACCCGCAGTCGTCGAAAATTACAATGGCATATCATTGCGAAAAAGTTGCGAAAACATTGCTGTGTACTAACGTTTCGCAGATATTTCGCTACGCAGTAGTTCCGCAGAGACTCGCTGCCGCATACGAATGCGTAGGTGTACTAAAGGCGTAACTTCCGATTTCTTAAGCGCAATACACACTGAGCCCGCCGGGCCGCCGACAAAGCCCGGCGACACAACCCGGCGGCCTGTATGAAAAGAATCATGTCGGCAACATGCGCCCGCGCGTGTTTCCCGCCGACATGTTGGCGGCTTGGGTACGCCTGCGCTCAGTTGCCCGGCGACGCTCGACCTGTAGTGACGTGTTTGTATTTTTTTTTACGACATGGAGTGGAACGACGAAAAATGTCTTACATTAATTAATCTTTATCATGAGAAGGAGGTATTGTGGAATCCAAAACACCCAGATCATAAAAGTCGACCAAAGCGTTTCGACTCATTGAATGAAATAGCAAACCATTTTAATACAAATGTATCAGAAATAGAAAGAAAAATTAAAAACTTGACAAGTCAGTATTGTAGAGAGAAAAAAAAAGTGACTGACTCAAAAAAGTCGGGTAGCGGTACAGATTGTGTTTATCAGAGCAAGTGGTTTGCATATAAATCATTTAGTTTTTTGCAAAACAAGAATACTCCTACTGCCACGATCGATTCTGTAAGTAAAAATGCATTTATTATTTTTAACCGACTTCAAAAAAAGGAGGAGGTTCTCAATTCGTCGTAATCTTTTTTAGGGTTCCGTACCCAAAGGGTAAAACGGGACCCTATTACTAAGCCTCCCCTGTCTGTCTGTCTGTCTGTCTGTCTGTCTGTCTGTCTCCAGGCTGTATCTCATAAACCGTGATAGCTAGAAAGCTGAAATTTTCACAAATTATGTATTTCCGTTGCCGCTATAACAACAAATACTAAAAATTCAAAAAATTAAATTAAAAAAAAAATTTAAAAAATTAAAATATTAAGATAGATACGTAACCCTTACGACGAGTACGGAACCCTTCGTGCGCGAGTCCGACTCGCACTTGGCCGGTTTTTTTTTTTTTTTTTTTTATGTCTGTTCCCCGATTTCTCAAAGACGCCTGGACCGATTTTGAAAATTCTTCTTTTGATTGAAAGAGTACACCTTCCAATTGGTCCCATAAAAATTTCATCCAATTTGGTTCAGTACTTTTTATTTTGTGAGCATTTTTTTTATTACTGCTATGTGGATGATGTAATTATCTTTTTATGTTTGTTACCTCATAACTAGACATCGTTATCGCGCGGGTAAAAATCGTGGCAAAGTTGCGACGCACGAGGGTTGTCATACGTACGCATAATTATTTAACATCATAGGTATTTGGTGGGTTTTCCTATTATGTTAAATCGTATACACCTTTAGTTAAACTATTCGTACTTATTATCTTTAGGTAGTTTTAAATCATTTTGGAAAACTAAATCACAACTTTTGTATTTTTTGTATTAACTTCTTTACTACTACTCTTAACTTCTTCAATACAAACTGAAGACGACGAAAACATTACGAGGCAAATATTTTCAAAATAAAATAAATAATTATTTTGTAATCATCATTTATTTGATGAGATTTTTGATAAACATCTATGTTATATAATATACCTACTAATTGGATTTAACGAGCCATTTTCGAGATTTTCATGTAAGTTGCATTATTTATTTACCTCGATGTTTAAGGTACATAATTATAATAATCCATTTAATAACGGGTGATTTTTTTGCTGGTATCTTTTTGGCAACACTGTTTTTGACAGATCACGCGTGAATCGTGTCTTGTGTCATTGTCAAACTTGTTCAGTTTGGTCTATAATTTAACCATGAATCGACTTACGAACGAACAACGCTTGCAAATTATTGAATTTTACTATCAAAATGCATGCTCGGTTAAGAGAGTGCATCGCGCACTTCTTCCAATTTATGGGCAGTTTGGTCGGCCTACTGAGGCAGCTATTCGGAAGCTTGTGACTAAATTTCGAACCCAGTTTACATTATTGGACATTAAACCACGAACACGCATACGTAGAGTGAGGACCGAAGAAAATATTGCGGCTGTATCTGCCAGTGTTAGTGATGACCGTGAAATGTCGATTCGCCGCCGTTCGCAGCAATTGGGCCTCTGTTACTCCACTACGTGGAAAATTTTGCGAAAGGATTTGGGTGTAAAACCTTACAAGATACAGCTGGTGCAAGAATTGAAGCCACACGACCTCCCACAACGTCTAACATTTGGTGAATGGGCATTGGCAAAGTTGGAGGAAGATCCACTTTTTTATCGAAAAATTGTGTTCAGCGACGAAGCTCATTTCTGGTTGAATGGATATGTCAATAAGCATAATTGCCGCATCTGGAGTGAAGACCAGCTAGAAGCATTGCAAGAGCTACCACTGCATCCCGAAAAATGTACTGTTTGGTGTGGATTATGGGCCGGTGGCATCATCGGGCCGTACTTTTTCAAAGACGACAATGGCCGTAACGTTACTGTGGATGGCGAGCGCTACCGTGTGATGATTGGCGATTTTTTTTTTGCCCAAAATGGAAGAATTGGACATGCCTGACATGTGGTTTCAACAAGACGGTGCCACATGCCACACGGCACGCGAAACAATGGCCCAATTGAGAGCCGCCTTCGGTGAATAGTTTATCTCACGTTTTGGGCCCGTCAATTGGCCGCCTAGATCGTGTGATCTAACGCCTTTGGACTATTTCTTGTGGGGCCATGTTAAGGCTCATGTCTACAGGGATAAACCAGCAACGATTGACGCACTGGAAGCCAATATTGAAGCATTTATTCGTGATATACCGGCTGATATGTTGGAGAGAGTGTGCCGAAATTGGGCCTTGCGAATGGGCCATCTAAACCGGAGCCGCGGCCAGCATTTGCATGAAATCATCTTCAAACATTAAATTATATTGATCGTTCTATCGATTCCAATAAAGATTTCATCAAATTTTTCAAATTTTTTGTGTTTTTTTTGAAAATCAAATCCTATACCTCTTAAAAAATCACCCGTTATAATACTTTCATAATATGTAGAAAAATATAGTAATATAAATAAAAATAATATAAATATAGTAATAAGAAAAGTTATTTTATACTTTTTTGTGTTTTTTTAAAAGTCAGTTTCATTTTTTTTTTAAGATTTTTATCCAAAATGTTTTATTGTACATAACAAAACAAGTTCAAAAGTGCTGACCGTGCATTATCTTTACTTTCTATGTAACACAATACAACAGATTAAAAATATTTTAATTTCAGGAGACATCAAACGAGAGCAGTGTTGTACAACCCCAGCAAAATGATTCATCTCATTCATTTGCCGATGACACGATTAAACGTCCCAGAAAAAATATAAACAATGAAATGATTTCACAAGCTCTGAATATTATGAAATCTGTCTCCGATCGACAAAATCAAACACAAGAAAAAGATGAAGACACTCTTTTTGGAGAATACAGGGTGGCCCAAATATCGTGGATCAAACGAACCAGAGTGATAGAGGAGGCGATTTCCAACAAAAAATCTTTCTACAGCATGGTCATAACTTAATTGGATAAAAAGTGATGATCATTTTTGTTTTTTTCAAATAAACTACCGATTTATTTACAATTTCATTAATACAGAAAAAAGTTGATAAAAAACAACAAAACAAAAGGTGTCGTATTATGACTAGATAATGTATCATTACAAAAAAAAATGAATTGCAGCTCTGGGTACCAAATTTAAAAAACGATTCATTTTTTCCCGTCAATTTTGAAGCATTACAAAAACTTACTACTCACTTTGAGCGCATCCTGTGAAAAAAGAAATGTACTACGGAAAAGTGACCCTGTATTTAATAAACTTGCTGATTTAATGCTGATTTAAATGAGGTATAACACTTTAGTGTCAGACTTTTAGTTCAGGTTTTATGCGAGTTTTTTTCATGTCAAGGAGCAAATTTGTTAGAAAGGAAAATTTGATTAAAAATTATGTAGTACATAATTCAAAAACCATCTTGAAATAAAAGAACAACAATTATGAGTTGATAATTTTATTAAATTATTTACAGTAAGTGTTCAAAATGCCTGCCTCTAACCATTCCTGTATTAAAAAAAAGCTTTTTACACTAACCATTTAAATCCTTTGTCGAAAAAGGTCTGGCGATGCGTTATCAGTTCAGTTCAGGTAGAAGAATGCCGGGCGGAGCGAGGCCGGCGGGGTGGGGCCGGGGGAAGCGCGTAAGCGTCTTTCTTTGTTTGTTAGTAACTCGCTTTCTGCCTGTGACTACGCACACGTATTCTGCACTGTGACCTTGCCTACCTGTGACTTACGCATCGTTATTTGACTTGTCTTAGATTGCCTACCTGTGACCTACGCTGTGTGAACCGGACTTTGTGATCGCTACGGATTGGCTAGATAGACGGAAGATGGCTGCTGCGAGGAGAGAATACACCCAAAGGGAGTATGCAGAAATGCATTACCTTTATGGCTTCTGCGACGGCAATGCTCGGGCGGCTGCCAGGGAATATCAACAACGGTACCCTAACCGAGACCGTTTCCCGGACTACAGGGTCTTTTTGCGCGTGCATAATGCGTACATGGAGGGAGTCTTACCCGGTACGCATGCTCCGAGAGCAGGTAGACCAGTGGTAAGATTTGACAATGAAGAACAAATACTGCGAGAGTTAAGATTGGACCCCGGTATTAGCCAACGCCAAATATCACGAAATCTCGGGATCCCACGTTCGGCGGTGCAGCGTATTATAAAAAGAAAACGATATCATGCCTACCACGTGCAACGAGTTCAAGCTTTGCTGCCAGCTGACTATGAACCTAGAGTGAGATTTTGTAGAGAGATGTTAAGACTACACAGAGAGGATCCGCAGTTTTTCAATAAAGTGTTATGGTCGGATGAGTCAAGTTTTAGAAGAATGGGAATTTTTAACATCCATAACTTACACTACTACTCCAGAGTGAACCCACATATCATCAGAAATGATCGATTCCAGCATCAGTTTGGTATTAATATGTGGGCTGGTATCATTGACCAGAAGCTGGTGCTACACGAAATGCCACCAAGGCTAAACGGTGCTGCGTATTTAAATTTTTTACAAAATGATTTGAACCCAACACTCAACGAAGCTGAAGTTCCGGAAGAAATAAGAGAAGAAATGTGGCTGCAACAGGACGGTGCCCCGCCTCATTACGCTCGATCAGTTCGACAACACTTGAATGAGCGCTTCCCCGACCGGTGGATTGGTAGAGGCGGAGTTATTGCATGGCCACCCCGGTCGCCCGACCTTAATCCATTAGACTTTTTTATTTGGGGCTATTTCAAAGAAGTGGTATATCAAAGAGAGAACAACACTGAACAAGAATTACGACAAAAGCTCGAGTCTGCTAAAGTACAAATTATGAATAACAGACGTGCTTTCCGGCGATTACGTACCAATTTTATTAGGCGGTGCAGATTGTGCATAATGGTTAGAGGCAGGAATTTTGAACGTTTACTGTGAATAATTAATTTAATAAAATTATCAACTCATAATTGTTGTTCTTTTATTTCAAGATGGTTTTTTAATTACTACATATTTTTTATTAAAATTTTCCTTTCTAACAAATTTGCTCCTTGACATGAAAAAAACTCGCATAAAACCTGAACTAAAAGTCTGACATTAAAGTGTTATACCTCATTTAAATCAGCATTAAATCAGCAAGTTTATTAAATACAGGGTCACTTTTCCATAATACTTTTATTTTTCACAGGATGCTCTCAAATTGAGTAGTAAGTTTTTGTAATGCTTCAAAATTGACGGGAAAAAATTAATCGCTTTTTAAATTTGGTACCCAGAGCTGCAATTCATTTTTTTTTGTAATGATACATTATCTAGTCATAATACAACACCTTTTGTTTTGTTGTTTTTTATCAACTTTTTTCTGTATTAATGAAATTGTAAATAAATCGGTAGTTTATTTGAAAAAAACAAAAATGATCATCACTTTTTATCCAATTAAGTTATGACCATGCTGCAGAAAGATTTTTTGTTGGAAATCGCCTCCTCTATCACTCTGGTTCGTTTGATCCACGATATTTGGGCCACCCTGTATATTGCAGCAAAACTGAGAAAATGGATAAATCAACAAATGCAATAGTAAAACATCGAATTAATAACATTATTTTTGAAACCGAAATTGGATATCAGACAGATATGTATGCAGATTACGCAAGACCCTCTAGCTCCCGTAGTCATCCAGGGTACTATACAGGTTCTCCAAATGATCAGCCAAATGCATATCCTTCTAACCGCTCATCGTCTGTATATTCTTCTATTACGAGCCCGGATCATCAGCATTCTACCACCACAAATCCTGATAATCAGCCAAATACAATCCCTTCACCTCTATATCCCATCAACAGCCCTCATTCGCAACTTCCTGGAGTTGAATCTTCGGTACCAGTAGCGCTTGATGAAAGTTTTAACAGTGAACGTATAAGCAGCCAAGATATAGAGAACGTTTTTAAATCCATAAATGAAAAATAATTTACTTTCTTTAAGATCTTTATTATATTGTTATAATTTGAAATAAATATAGCTTAGCATGAGAAAAGTTATCACGAAATAAATCTGTCTTTTGCAATGTTATGATTTAGTAAGAGTCACTAATTGTAAACACAAATTAAAATATAAGTAACTATCATTATTATGTTTTTTTATTAAATCTTTAAATTTAGATTTTGATTAAATTGATCATTGATCATACTGCCATTCTAAGCTTCCGACATCTGAAAGAAAATATTCAACCAACTCGTTCCTTGTATCTTCAGGACACAGTTTTGTATTGACCTCTCTTGGCAAGGCAACAAAACAATCATTTTCAGGAGTTACTGTGCGCCATTCACCTGGTATGATTTCTCCGTTATTATTTTCAGAATCATATTCGTTTCGCTGTATATTTTTTTTAATATAATTAAACAAATGTACACAGGCCAATGTCACTATAGCAGTTTTTTGTGGACATAGCTGAATAGGTCTCTTGAATATTTAAAATTTGCTGGTTAACTGCCCAAACACATTTTCAACTACTCTTCGTCCTCGACATATACGATAATTGAAAACTCTTTTGGGAGATCTTTTTGTGTGATTACCATCGTAAGGTTTTATAATGTGGGTTTGTAATGCAAAAGCATCATCACCCAAAAAAAAATATGGCACTGGTACATTTCTCCCAGGTAGAGGTTTGTTGTCCGGCAAATTTAAAGAATTGTTATTTAACATTCTACATAACGCAGAGTTATTAAAAACACCGCCATCTGAAATGCGACCCTGACATCCCACATTAGCGTATAAAAACTAGTAATCTGCATCCACCAATGCAAATAGTACAATACTGAAATAAGTTTTATAGTTAAAATATTCACTTCCACTTCTTGGTGGACATTGAATTTTTACGTGTTTTCCGTCCATTGATCCAAGGCAATTAGGAACATTCCATCTATCCAGATATCGATCTGCAACGTTTTTCCATTCGTTTGAAGTTCTCGGAATCTAAAATAAGAACATTAACTAAATTATACTTCGAACTAAATCAAACAGCACAAAAAATATACATCTATTTAAAATTTACATTTATATTTATTATCATTTTGATTTATTTACAAAAGATAAACATTTAATGTTACCTTTACATACTCCGAAAGGCCATCGATTATAGCTTGGCATACTTCTGGGATAATGTATGAAATAATTTGAGGAGATACTTTAAACACGTCACAAAGGCTAATGAATGATTCGCCCGTACTCAGGTATTTTAATGTTATTGCTAATCTGTCTTGTGGCGAAATTGCAATTCTGCAATTTGTATCTTTTTTAACTATTCTCGGCCCAACAATATTCAATAAATATTCAAAGTCGGTATTAGTTAATTTCATGAATGTTTTAAAATGTATGGGATTTTGTACAATCAAGTCATCTGCTTTCAAATCTCTTAATCTGTCATTATTGCTATAACAATTGCGACTCAGTAAACTAGGTCTAACCCAACAGCTTCGTTCCCTTTGTAGCGATCCAGCAATAAACATTCCACAAGCTGCTATCAACAGATCACTGCCATCGTCCATTTTTAAGATTATTTCTATTTGCTGAATTATCGAAGATACACCACCAAAATTGTATAACACAATCACACAACCTTTATCGACACGCGGCAATCACTGACTGCCAAATAAATTTCTCATCTCAAGCCGCCGACATGTCGCCGACCAAATTTTCCGACTTGTATTAAGTGAAGCCGCCAACTAGACCGCCGACAAAAAGTTGCCGACATATGTCGGCGGCCCGGCGGGCTCAATGTGTATTGCGCTTTAACGATAATGAAATAAATAAAGTTCAAAATAAGTGATTTCAACTAAAATGGTAATGAAGGATACATTTTAGAGGCAGATTTATATTACCCTCCTAACATTTATATTGCTCATTCGGATTTGCCATTTGCTGCCGAAAAATATTCTCATATGCAAAGTAAATGGAAAAAGTTAATTGCAATACAGCAAACATTGTTTTGTTACATTTCCATGCTGATATTTCCATGGTCAGATGACGCTTATCATGTTGTCTACCATGAAACAGCTACCAAATTCACGAAGATCGTGGACCGAGCAATAAATGGTGAAGTGAAAAAACAACGATGTTCAGCGTAAAACAATCCGATTAAGTATTTACGCTTGCCACAATTGGAACTAAAAACCTATGCTACATGACCGTGTTTCAAATTGAGGACCCTAAATACCTTATCATGGAGGTAAAGTATGGTAACAGCTTCTTTGCGAAGAAGCCTATTCCGGTAAACGACTTTGTTTATATACGTCAACGCCAAAATCATTCATGTATCAAGACGGATCGAGTGTACGCTCCGCCAGATGTATAAATCATTCTCCATTTAGCTGTGCGTGCTGGAGAGGAAACACTTGCAGACGATGTTGACATTAGCGTCCTTGTTCAATTCGCCTACCAATACATGAAAGGGCCAAGCTATACTGCTACTGCTTATTATTATTATTATAATGCCGAGGACAACAAGCCAGGAACTTCAGCTAGACTTAGCACATGCTGGAGTTTTTATTCACGTCTTTACTGTACGCAAAACAGAAAAACAATCAGACAAAAATATACAACCAATAAGACAACCAACAATCGGAAAGAGAAATTGAAAAATTAACTAGGGATGCAATTAACAGCATTACTGAAAGTGACAGTAAAAAAAAATTCAATTATGTGGACAGGCTTAGACAAAAGTATTGGGATGACGACCTCTTACAAGAAACTAATGAATCACAAATAATTATTAATTTACAGTCGGATACCTCTTCCGCTAGTGAATATTTCAGTGAAGTTGAACCGGAACGACTTCCGGAAGGCATAGAATCACGTAGCAGTGACATGGATACAGATTAAACATGATTTTTTATAATCTAATTACTAATAAATACAATAATTATAAGTTAATTCATAACAGCTGTATTTATTAAAACACCTTGGATTAAAGATTAGATAGAAAATCGCGCTGTGCCCGTGTAACACATATTATGCTACTAGTTTTTGCTGCGCCCGTCGCAATTGTATGGAAACGTATACCGAGATAAGTGTATTCTGTGTTGATTCAGTATATGATCTATGTATATACCAAGCTTTATCAAAATCCATTCAGTACTTTTTGTGTGAAAGAGACAAACATCCATACAAACTGCCACATTTATTATATTACTAGGATGATAAAATATAGGGTGATAATAGAGAGTTACTTTCAGTATGGAACAAAACAAAAATACGCAGTCAGTAAAAAGTTACGACGATATGAAAAATAATAATAGCTTATTATTTTTTTTAACATCAGCATTTATTTAAATCCATTTTAATTGTGTGCAACAGTTTTTGGATGACCATCCGGAAACCGCTGAGCATATTCAAGGACTTACAGCACCTCGACAGGTTGGTACATTTTAATACGTGTTTTTTCATAATTATATACAAGGTGTCTATGACCGATGGGCATTAAAATGGACAGAGTATTCCATATGGGCTCAGTGTTAATTCAAAACGGTTAAAAACTCGATAAAGATAAAAATAGAAAATCACTTTTTTCAAACAAATTAAAACAATTTAATACGCAAACACCATTTATAAACATTTACACTAACCTGCGGTCACTTGCATAACAAAACGGCAACGTCGCATTCTGTTGTCCTTCATTTTGCCGATGGCGGGCGGCGGAGCCACAGATGTTTCAAGTGTGTACGTAGCGTACGTAAGTTTCAGTTTTACGGGCAGAACACAATTTTTAGTCAAAGAGAACACAATATTTAGTACCTACATAATTATTACTAACTACACAAATCACCTCAAATCTTTAAATTTTCAATATGTCCACCATTCTCATTTACACACAACTGATATCGACGTAAGATATTATTTTGTAGTCTTACAATGAAGTTATTGTCCGCTACCAAGCTTTTTAATTTATTGAATGCTACAATTATTCTATTTCTAAGATCTTCTATTGTATTTACATCCGTGGCGTACACTTCACCTTTCACGTACCCCCACAAAAAGAAGTCCATAGGCGTTAGGTCCGGAGATCGGGGGGGCCATCGTACGGGGCCAAATCTGCCCAAACATTTCTGTGAGTCGCGCCCTGGAAGACACCACTGAATGTGGAGGCGCGCCGTCTAGCTGGTACCACAACCGCCGATATTCGGCTACGGACAGTTCATCTACGTACTCACTAACGGGACCATTTAATATGTCCAAAAACTTTGTCGCGTTAAGGGTGCCGTCAATAAAAATAGGGTCAATGACATGATTTTTATGCATGCCTGCCCACATGTTCAGTGAAAAGCGGTATTGATGTTCGGACTTCCGAAACATGTGTGGGTTTTCTTCACTCCAATATCTACGATTCTGTCTGTTCTAAATGGCGTTGTGCGTAAATGTACTCTCATCGGTCCACACAATATTGGATAAGAAGTTATCGTCGATACTAACGTAATTTAACAGCCACTGACAATAACTATTCCTAACCGGCAAGTCTCGGCTCAATAAGGCTTGGACTTTTCTAAATTTGTAAGGTTTGCGCCTATTACGTTTTAAAACCGTATGCACGGTGCCACGACTTACTCTGAATTGTTGCGCGGCTCTATGAAGGCTTGTAGGGTTACGGGCGAAATGCTCCAAGATTTGTTCTTGCAGCTCGTGCAGCGGGTATCCGCTGTGCAGCTACTCCCTCTTGATGCGGCACTATGGGTTTATTTTCCCGTGTCCTTTGTACTGCCTTTACTATAGTGCGGGCATTGCTGGGACATGTACGGCTGTCTCCATACGTTTCTCTGTATGTTCGCAGCGCTAGGGCGGCATTTCCGTGACATTCACCGTATATCAATATCATGTCAGTGTATTCGGACGACGTGTACGTGACGCGAGGCATTTTATTGCAATCAGCGTGTCTAATCAAGTAATCACAATAAAAACAAAAAACAAACAGTGTGTCACAAAGTTAAAAAAGCCAAACACAAACACTATTTGATCCAAAGATCCGAGCGACTCGGGCGCTGCGCCGTCGCAAACTAAAAAAGTTCTTTTAATTTTTGGACATTTTAACTCGTTAGGATCCGGTAATTCCCGCACCCAAACAATAGGTACAATGGTCTTTCCAAATGTGGACGCCAGCCGTCGGGCTAATGACCGAGGCCCAATCGCTTTCAAGTGTGCATAGTGATCTATTTTCTTTTCTTTTACTCTTATTGAATAAGAGCGGGATGTTTATTATGATTTGTTCACTCTCTTCATAAAAGTGCAAGAGCGGCAACATTTTACGTATACGTATGCTTAGACTCTCGGTCAGCTGTTAGGGCAGATACAACCCGTTACCATTTAGCAAAAACTAAAAGTCTATCCTGAGGCTAAACTACTGCTCCTATTGAACTGAAATTTGGTGTAGAGATTTTATGTGGTACATACTATATGTAGTTAGAAATAAAGCCTCACTGTTTAATCCACCCTGTATGTACTTATATCTTTCTATTATTTCGGTTAATTCAATACTTTTTAACCGACTTTTAAAAGCCGGTGCCTAATCTGTTACCGTAACGCATACATTTTAAAAGTAATAGATTTGTTGTGCATATTGTAACATTTTAAAGCAGTTAAATAATATCCTGAGATAAACTAAATATAGACAACGCTAAAGTGTATTTGATCAAAGGCGTGCGCTGACGCACCGAGTAGTTGGCGTTGAGAAAGTGACTAAAATGCGTATGAATAGATATGTTTCATTATATTTATTTGTTGCAGTTAATACTAAATGGCGAGCACTATATCTGCCGCAATTGTTGGCTGAGGGTGCGGTATGCAGTCGATTGCGGACAAAACCAAGACGAACATAATGTTCCGCCTGCTCGTGCCGGAAGACCAAATGAAGGTTTTTTGAAATGAACGAATACACAAGGGCACCAAACACATCTAATTCGTGCATTTATTATGAATGTGGCAATGACAGTAGATGTCGCATACCGGCGTCTATCAAGCAAGAACTGCTGGTGCACTCGAATTATTATATACCTCTAAACGCAAGTGTGTCAAGACCACTTGGAGCAAAATCAATGGGATATATTAATTGATGCTCCAAACTCTTCCCACGACTTAACCGGATAAATGTTTTTAGACATCACAAAAACGTTACAAACTGCCATCATTAATAATCCTAACACAATGAGTTTTGAAAATATACAAGTTATGGATCCAACAATATTACAACATCGCGTGGGCTTGACGCATGACGGATTCGAGCAAGTTATTCGAGAAACCCCTTCCTTGGCATTAGAAGTAAGACAGCCGAATACGGCCCTTGCCATTTACTTAATGAAGCTCCGGACGGGAGAAAGTAACGAAAGACTCGGTGTGCTTTTTAGAATGAGTCGCCCTACGCTAGAACGGAAAATGAATATTGTCCGTAAGTGTTTACTGCAAGATTTCGTAACAAGGCACCTGGGTCTTGACCATATTTCAAGAAATTAAGTTGTGGATAAAATCTTTCTGTGCCCAATGGTCTATATGGATCACCAGATGCACCCCTGCAAGAAATATAAGCCATTGTAGTAATAGATGGAACCTATGTTTACGTTCAGAAGTCAAGCAACTTCCTGTACCAACAGAAAACATATAGCCTACACAAATATACTAACCTGTTAAAACCGATTCTTATAGTATGTTGCGATGGCTATATAATAGACGTTACTGGTCCTCATGCAGCCACAACATCTGATGCCATTATAATGCGACAACCAATTGACGAGAACCCAGAAAACCAATTTCATTATTTTTTTAATACGAACGATGTTTTCATTTGTGGTCGTGGATTTAGAGACGACATAGAAGATATGAAGTCATGTGGTTATGTCACACATATACCTATCAGCAAACGGCGTGGTGAGGACCAGCTAACGACGTTAGAGGCTAATAAAAATCGGGAAGTGACGATTTGTCGTTGGGTCGTCGAACTCGTCAACGGACGATTCAAGCGCGATTTTCGACTTTATAGACAAGATATTTTTAATCGGGCCATGAGCCATATGATGGATGACTTCCGTGTGGCTTCTGCGCTTATAAACGCATTTCACGTGTTAATTGAAGACAGCGTGCAAACAAGCGAATTTTTGCGAATTATTAGAGAGAGAATGCACGAACCAAATCGTTTGGGTGCGTATGTTACAGAAAGAAATGTAAATAGGCAGTGAGCTAGTTTCCATAACATCGAAGTTGACGAGTTCCCTGTACTTACACACCAAGATCTGGTATTGTTTGCACTTGAGACATACTTTGTGAAAATTGCTCGTAGCTACTATGCCGAACATATACGCAATGGCATAAATCACATTGAAGTAGCAAGAGACGGAGTTTTAAATAATATTGTAGATTTTGGCATAGAACCTGAACATGCTATGTTGCTACGCGCAAGGATCCAATCCAGGCACGCACGCTCAAGATTGTATTACACGTATGTATGATCCATGGCCGAGAAACAATATCCAACTATTATTGTTCATGTTTAAATGGCATGAACTGTGGGTTGCTGTGTACATGTGATGGTGATTGTGTGTTACTTTGGATGGGCGAGACACCAACCTACAATTAGGCTTCCAGCTGCAAATCTAGACAATATACGTTTTCTTTCTTCCAAGCTTTTGATTTATTTTCCGTGAAAATCTAACACGGCACACCAGCGGCATGGCATAACATGCGTAGATAAGTTCAAAATGTGCGACAGATAGAATTATATCAACAATATTTATTTTTGCGCATCATGACTTTTCATTCAGTCATAACTTTTTACTGACAGCATATTTTTGTTGCGGTCTGGTTATAATAATTCAGTATTTTGTAGACTATTTTATTATAATATAGGTCTCGTTAGTGGTTTTTGGTCACTCCTTTAGAAATTTTACTTTTTCTGAATAAATGTTTAGATAGAAAAGAGCTAAATTGTAATTAAGACAGAGAGAAAACTTATATTGTCTATAAGAAATCTTGTTTTGTATATATACTAATATTATAAAGCTGAAAAGTTTGTTTGTTTGTTTGCTTGAAGGCGCTAATCTCAGGAACTACTGGTTCGAATTAAAAAATATTTTAGTGTTAGATAGCCCATTTATCGAAGAAGGCTACAGGCTATATATCATCACGCTACGACCAATTACCTTGCAGTAATTTGACTAGCACGGAAAATTATATTACCTGCTATAGTTTTTATACAAAACCGTAATCTTTAATTAGGAAATCTGTGATAATTTTGTACGTACAAGGTGTCCAAAAAGAGAATCAGGTATTTGTTTTAGTGCTGAAGTTGATTCGGAGCGGCGGAGGGTAACGTAAAGTCCGCCATTTTGTGAAGATTTAGTCGCATGGAGCAGTACCCGGGGTCGCATCACGCTTTTTGCGTACGAGTGTATTATCGTAATGGTGATTCAATAGTGACTGCTCAGCGTTTGTATTGTGCGGAGTATCGTACACGCAAAGCACCAAGTGTCGATAGCA
The DNA here is from genome assembly GCA_963675205.1 of Catocala nupta. Classification (NCBI taxonomy): domain Eukaryota; kingdom Metazoa; phylum Arthropoda; class Insecta; order Lepidoptera; family Erebidae; genus Catocala; species Catocala nupta. Next base: position 12,240,232 of record OY776094.1, read on the forward strand.
TTAGAAAATGGATCCGAATGTTCGAAAATACAGGAGCGACGGTAAAAAGCCAAAACTCTGGTCGCCCTCGTTCAGTCCGCAAGCAGGAAACAATCGAAGAAGTGAAGGCGTCACATTGTCAAAATCCGTCTTTATCTATTCGAAAGCAAAGCCAAGCATTGAACATTAAAAATCGTCTGCATTCGATTTTAAAGAAAGATTTAGACTTAAAACGTATAAAATTCTATTGGTGCAAGAATTGAAGGATACGGACTACGGAAATCGATTAAATTTTGCGAAAGAAATGCTGCGGCGATTCAAAAACTTTGAATACATACTGTTTTGTGACGAAGCCAACTTTCACGTAACTGGTAATCTTAATAAGCAGAATTGTCGATACTGGGCAGAGGAGAATTCAAGACGAAAGCATGAATGAAGGTCGTTGTGTGGGCCGCTATGTCTGCTAAAGACATAATCGGTCCTTATTTTCATGAAGATCGATGAGGCCGGCCGCTAAATGTAAATAGCGACCGTCATTGCAATATGCTACGAAACTTTTTAGGCCCTTAATTGCAGGAGTTTCAAGGATTCAACTCAAGAACGTGGTTCCAACAAGACGGAGCCACTAGCATATACACACATATACTATACATCAAATCAAGCAATTGAAGCTGTTAACGAATTATTCCCCAATAAGGTCATTTCACGTAGAGGTAACATCAACTGACCTCTCAGAAGCTCACTTGACTATTTCGTATTGGGATATCTTAAAAGTAGGGTTTATGAGAATAATCCGACGAATATAACGCAATTGAAACAAAACATCAGGTCAGCAATGGCAGCAATATCGAGGGCTACGTGTCAGCGTGTTATCACCAATCTTCGTTCCAGATTAGAAGAGTACCAGAAGCGTAATGGTCACCATTTGGATAACATTATCTTAATATTGTCTTCTGTTTACGCGAATGTTATTCATTGAAATTAAACTACTATATGGGTCAAACACAAAAAAGTATAAAAAACTGTTCAGTTTACTTAAACCTTACACAAATAATTATTATAACGTGCATGAATTTTATAAATCAAGGTTATGGTTGGGCCTACTTAGTTTATAAAGTTTTTATGATTTAACGCCGCAAATATAAATTTGTGAATCTGATATGTATTAAAATGTCCCCTTCTGTAGACTGTTCGGATACGAGGTACGACAGTTCTACAGTAGTTTAAAAAAATTCAAGAACAATTAGGACTTTACTTCAATTAATTATACATTCGAAAACTAAAGCACTTTTACGACATTGTTCGTAAAAAGAAATAGTATTTTTCGTTACGAATAAAACTAAAATAAACATTTGTTCCAATATCCATAGTATTCTCCTGTAGACACGTAAAATAGACATAATTTTATAATTATTGAACGCATCCATAACTTTTTTTTTATAGTGTTGGCATTACAGATTTCTACATCTGTCATTTGTTCGTAAATGGGTTAAAAGGTGTTAATGCCGGTGAATAAAAAATATTTAAACTGTTACACAAGATTTTGGTCACGTTTGTTGGATCTTTCCTGTACTACCTGTATGTTGGTAAGTAGACACTTTAAAAATAAATGAGACGTAAACTTTTACGCATATTAGCGAACTGGTGGCTGTATCCAATATGCTTTTTTCCTAACCTCAAAATGTAATCCACCATCTTTAAGTTTTTGCTATTTGTCTTTTCTGTAGACAACTTTCCTGTGGATTCCAATGTTTACAGGAGATATTGTAGTCTACAGGAGGGATAAAAATAAGTTCGGTTGTCTCAGAAAAGTTATTTTTTATACAAAATCCTACATTGTCATGTCATAACTTCATCAGTAAATCTTTTTCTATAACTTAAGTAGACATTGTTTTAGCATGTAATGCATCATTAACACAATTGTTCCAGTTAAGATGCCTCGAGCAAGTAGAATTTCCGAGGAAGAAAAAAAGATACGCAGACGGGAGCAAAAGAAGCTCAGTAAACGCCATGCTCGTGCAAAGATGAACGAAGCAGATTTAGAAGAAAGACGAAGACAAGACAGAGAAAGATATCAACGAAAGAAGGATCAAGGAAAAATCAAAACGATTAAAGATTACACACCCAGGGAACAACGACAAATCAGAAAAACATGGAGAGAAAAAGCCAAGTCAAGACGTCAGAAGCAAAAAGTTCACAATAATGCGTTGCGTATCATTGAACAAGACACGCCACCTACAAGTCCTTCATTTTCGCGTATGAGGGTTGGTCACGCAGTTATGAAACACAATGCACGAAAATTAAGAATGGAAAATAATAACCTAAGAAAAAAAATACTGGAATTAGAATCTAAACTGACAAAATACAGAATGAGATATATTCGATTACCTAAAAAAATTTTAAAGGAAAAGCAGACATTAAAAAAAGTGAAGAATAACACAGCACAAGAAAGAAAAAAAGCTGTACAAGAATTTTTACTTCAAGATGAACACAGCACACTTACACCGGGAAAGAAAGACACCATAACAAGGAAAAAGGTGAAGAAACAGATTCGTCTTTTAAATTATTCATTAATAAATTTACACAAAGCTTTTATAAATAAGTCTGGTATTAACATGTCATATGAAACTATTCGGCGGTACCGACCGTTTTGGGTATTATTTCCTAAAGTAAACTCTAGAAATACCTGTTTATGTGCCATACATGCCAATAATACGTTTATAATACAAGCACTTTATAATGCTAAAATTATTCCTTATAAAACCATAACAGACTTACTGAAATTTTTATGTTGTAACAATACGATAAGCGTGACTTGTTTAGAAAATAGATGTTTTGGTTGCAAAGGTAAAACTTTGCAGAGTAACTATATTGATGTCAATGATACTATATTGTATGAAAGGTGGATCACCAAAACGGTTCCAGTTGTCATTAAAAATACTACAAAACAATGTCGCAAAACGGTTAAGGAAAAAGTTTCAACTACAAAAAAGGCATTGTTTCAAAAATTAAACATTAATTTACCTACTCTAAGGAAACATATAGCAAATATGACTCACCAAATTAAAGCTATACAACATCTTAAGCAGAATCTGTCAGCCATTGAAGGATTACTTCATATAGATTTCTCCGAAAACTATAATTGTAAGTATGGGCAAGAAGTTCAAGCAGCGCATTTCGGGGGATCAAAGGCACAATTGTCATTACATACGTCCGTATATTATAGTGTTAACTTAGAGGCTTCTACGAATTTAATAAAGTCCACATCTTTCTGTACGGTTTCCGAGAATTTACGGCACGATGCGACGGCCATATGTGTGCATTTAATGTGTTTGGTAAAAAGAATAAAGGAGCTGACTCCAGATTTACTAAAATTGCACATTTTGAGTGATGGTCCCTTAACACAATACCGTAACAAATCAATGTTTTTTTTACTCGCCACGGTATTAAGTAAAGAGTTTTCCGTACAATCAATTACTTGGCATTTTACTGAGCGAGGTCATGGGAAGGGAGCCCCTGATGGCGTTGGGGGCTGCATCAAGCGCATTTGTGATAGTCATGTTGCAAAAGGAAATGATGTATCGAATTTAAATGATTTAATGACATGTTTAAGTGTAAATTGTAAGGGCATAGAAACTTATAAGATTGACGAATCCAAATTTCTCCAAATAGATCAGGTTCTAAATAACAATGCTACACGTCCTTTTAAAGGAACGCTTGAAATACATCAAGTTTTATGGGACACTCAAAATCCCGATGTTCTCAATGCTCGACGTTTAAGTTGCTTAAATTGCGCAGCTTATGAAAGATGTTCCCATTACGAATTAGGACAGATTCAAATACAGTATAAAGTCCCAAATTCCCCTACTAGCTCTATCTTATTTGATGATCAATTTGATAATTTATTACCTATTTCTCCCCAACCGGGACCTTCCAATCACCGTAAAACTTCACCTGAAGCTCACTTTATTCGATCTCCCAACAGTTCAAGAATCAGTGAAGCTACAACCGAGTCAATAACACCCGGTTACTTTGAAAGATTAACACCTGATAACCCAATCCCATATTCATGTTCACCAAATCAAAGACCTATGAAAAGGACAGGTATGAAATTTTGGAACTTTTTTGAGGACAGTGAGTCTGATTCGGACTCTTCCTTAAAGATTACTCCAAAGAAACGACGCCCAATGCAGTTAATAATATCGGATTCTTCTGATAATGAAGAATTTTAATTTGCATTCTAACAGAAAAAATATCTTTCATGTGGACAAATGTGCGATTATATTTTATTTTTTTTATTAAATACAATTTTTCTAGTATCAGTTACTAAATTATGAGAAGTATTTTTGTTATGAGCATTTTTTATTAGATTTTAAGTAAATAATGATAATTATAGTAAGTAAAAGTCAATGTATGAACCATCCTGTAGACAATTTGATCTTTTCTGTAACGTTACCATAGAAAAGATGTCCATTCTGTGGACAAATTTACATTATTTTTTATAAAGTATACTACACGTATTTAAAATCATTAATTGCTAAGTAAGGAAAATGAATGTTGTTTTGAGTATTTGTAATCAGGGTTTGCAATAAATAATTATTTTATAATTACTTATAATAAGGTTTATGTTATCATCTGTGGACAAGTAAGACTTTTCTGTGTACAGATAAAAAATTAAAAAGTGATTATTTGCAAAAATATTAAAGACTGATCTATGTCGATATTATTAAGGATAAACAAAGTGTACAACATTAATAAAAGGCTGATTTTCAAACTGATATGTGGTGTTTTTTCTTTTGCATATTTTGAAATACACATTTTGTGTTTGACCCATATACGGATTTTATCGCGTTGTTTATTTATCACTGTATTACAACATTTTGAAAGTATTACACTAATAATACTGTCGATTTTATTTTACTAATTTATAAGCTAATAAAATTATTTAAACTATTAAATCTATTTATTTTTGGTTTACACTTTCCCCGACGTTTCGGTTGCTTTTCAGCAGCCATGGTCACGGGGAGACTTTGTTTATATACGTCATCGCCAAAATCATTCATGTATCAAGACGGATCGAGTGTACGCTCCGCCACATGTATAAATCTTTCACCATTAAGCTGTGCGTGCTGGAGAGGAATCACTTGCAGACGATGTTGACATTAGCGTCCTTGTCGCCTGTTCAATTCGCCTACCAATACATGAAAGGGCCAAGCTATAGCAGTATTGTTTTGTTTTTTCTTTTTACGTGGGGGAATGCATTGACGCACATCCCTCCGCGGGGGCGGGCGGAGGGATAATGTCGGGGGAGACGGACTCGACACCGAGGCGCGCGTGGGAACACGCACGCCGCCTCTCGGACCTGGTGCTGAACGGATGGCGGGCAGGCCCACAAAGACCGCCACCCACCCCCAGGTCAAACCTCAGGGTGGCTGGAGGTCATCGCGCGCCCTCCGGCGCCCGGCTCTGCGGTTGGGGAGAGGAATTAAACGCTCCCTCTCCCGCTCCGCCGCCTCCTTAATGGAAATCACTTCCTCACAGAAGGAGGCGACGGCGCTCCACGACCTCTCACTCCGGACCATAGACAACTACGGCCGGGAGCGAGAGGGCAATCGATCCGACTGCCGCGATCAACTCACGGCGCTGCGATGCCCAGGCGGGGCAAACCGCCAAAGTGTGCAGCGCCGTGTCCTCAACAACGTCGCGGCAGTCGCCGCATTGGTGACAACCGGGCGTCTTTTGCCGGCGTCTACGACACAGGAACTGGCCAAAACAACCGTGGCCAGTCAGAACCTGTGTCAGCCGGAAGGTGAGGGCGCCATGCCGCCTCTCCAGCCACTCCTCAAAAACGGGACTTACCGCCACGATCGTGGCGTGCCCGAAGCTATAGCATTATAGCTTAACCCTTTTTAAGGCAAAGAGAAAGTTTTTCCCACCATATTCTTTTAAATTTATGGCGGCAAAGACAAACACTTTTTCAATATGTTTTTTTGTTGACGACAACTCCGCATTTCAACTGTCATTATTTTGACGTGAAGAAAATACCTCTAATAACTGTCAAAACATTTTTTTATTCTATAGTCCGAGAAGTTTTCGAAAGTGCCGTATTTTTGTTGCAAAAATTCAATCAGGGTTCATCATCCAGATTTCCAGGATTTATAGGTAAATGTTATTCTACATTATGTGGTTTTATATCTAAACTGAATATTTTAGATGTAAATTTTTATGACTGATTGCTGTGATTTGACAAAACAGAGGAATTTTATGGTGGGAATCATATTCCCTTTGCCTGCGGATGAATTTTAATTTTTGCTTCGCTTCTGCAGATGAGTGGGAGAAGAGACGCTAAGGGAACTTTGGATGACTTAGAGATAGAGCATGCGCTTGAGGATTTATTTGGGTTGCCAGAAGACCCCGAAAATTCTAAGGATGACCTAGAATCTGAAGATGAAGGATACAGTACAGCTAGGCTCGGAAAATATTGGAGGATCTCGACGAACCAGTTCCGCATCTTTCGTAGTCAACCCAGCCCACAATCATCAGACGTTATGGACACTGAAGTTGTTTCACCTGCTGTCATAGAACTTCCTTCAACATCTGTGTTACCAGATTCACCACCACTACCAGGTTCACCACCACTACCAGATTCTAGCGACACTGACGAGTCGGACGATGACTATGCCAATTGGAAAAAAACATCATGGTTGCCCAGGCTAGAGAACAGTCCTTTGACTTTGAAGCAAGGCTTCAACACTAAAACGAGGCAAAAACGGTTTTTCGAAAAACAATTCACCAATGAAGCTGTAGATCTCATTGTTACTCAAAGTAATCTGTATGCTGAGCAACAGAATCAAGAACTAAAGGTTCATGCTCAAGAGCTAAAGGCCTTTTTTGGCATTCTTATTATAATGGGGTATAAAATTTTGCCTTCAATAGACCTTTACTGGTCTTCTGATCCAGGATTTAGGCAAGACGATGTGGCCGACGTTATGCCTATAAAGAGGTTCAAAAAGATTTTGCGATTTCTGCACCTAAATGATAACACACAACAGCCTGAAAGAAATAGTCCAGATTTTGATAAGTTGTACAAATTGAGGCCATTGATAGATATTATAAACGAAGCCTGCAAAAACAACGTAAATAACTCCGGATCCCAGAGTATCGACGAATCCATGGTACTCTTCAAAGGGAGTTCAATAAAACAATACATGCCACTAAAGCCAATAAAGCGAGGTTACAAAATTTGGTGCCGGTGTGATAGCGAAACTGGCTATCTATATGAGTTCGACATTTATACGGGGTTATCAATAGGCACTGTCGAAGGTTTAGGCTCAAAAGTTGTAAAAAAGTTGTCACAGCATCTAATCGAGAATGGAGTGAAGAATGTTCATCTTGCATTTGATAATTTTTTTACCGACCCCGAACTTTTGGAGTACTTGTATAAGAATTAAATTTTTGCTACTGGTACTGTTCGCAGAAACCAAGTTGGATTGCCTGATCTTGTAAAAGGCCCATCGGCAAGTAAACTAAAGCTGAAGAGGGGACAATTCAAGTGGCAAGTAAAAGATAACGTCGCGTTTGTAGTGTGGCAAGATAATAAAGAGGTTCTTGTTCTGACCAGTCAATTCCACCCATAAGTTGGTGTTACTACTACTGAAAGGACCCAAAAAGATGGAACTAAAGCCGAGATTCAATGTCCCCTGGCTATCAAACAGTACACGATGCGAATGGGAGGAGTCGATAGATTCGACCAAGTGAGAAGTACATATTCCATCGGTCGAAGGAGTAAAAGATGGTGGCTTCGTCTGTTTTACTTCCTTATAGACGTTGGAATCACGAATGCATTTATCATGAGCAAAAAAGCAACATAAGGCTGACTCAACTAGAGTTTCGGGTGGCCTTAGCCAGAGGCCTTATTGCTGGATACACGAGTCGTAAACGACGGCCAAGCATACCCACCTACGTGTGCAGGAAGAAAGTTACACTTTCCAACACCCGCCAGAAGGCCGTCCATTTCGTAGCAGATGAAGTGCTCTATTTAAATGTGGGCGAGCATTTACCCAGTCCATTAGATACTTATCAACGATGCAGATTATGCAGCACAAAAACTAATGATAAACGTACGAAAATAAAATGTGAAAAATGTACTGTACCCCTCTGTGTAGTTCCATGCTTTACTGCATTTCATCGTCAATAAGTTTTCTTATATTGAAATAAAAACAAAATAATTAAATGAAATTAATCCAGCTGTTTTATTTCAAATTTCGGGACGAAATGATTATCTAAGTGCTTAAATCCGTTTGTCCTACACGGGCAGAGGGAATATATTTACCACTATGAAAATAAGACATAAAAAAAATTTAACATTATTTTCTACCCCAAAAATATATCTAAACCCAATAACAGATTTAATTTTTAGTTGTTAGAACATTATGCCTTATAAAGGGTTAAGCTATACACAGTCAATAAAACTGTCCAAATGATGAAAAACTAATAAAATTGGACAAAAAAGTATGTTGTAAGCTGGCAAAAACTGTTTTTTTAGACAATTGGAAACCTTCAGAAAACCATTTTTTGGTACAAAGATGGAAGGTGTTAGAAAAAGTGACAACGAGAAACTTACGGCAGCTCATATTTACTTAACAGTTAGGCACCTATTAAAGATGTTTTAGGGCTGCTTTTCTTATAAAGGTACCGCATGTCTTGCGCCGATAGAAGGCATGATGAATTCTTAAAAATACAGAACAAATTATCACTTATATTCACATTACTTCGCAAGTCTTTAACATTAGGCAATCATAATCAAACATCATCAATGAACTATTGAGACTTCCAACCTATAATTGTAATCCAAATGCAATGAACTTATAAAATTTGGCATGAGAAGTGGCAAGCAGAAATATAAATTTGACATGAATGTAGTTCGAACTGCTATTACCCAATCAACAAATATAGGTATAGTGGATAGTCTTATCACTCTCGAGCACCGTCCTTGGACGAAAGTCTAGACACAACCGAATGCGGCTTTTTATTTTATGTTTGATGCCGAATCATGTACTCGTACATTTTGTATTTGCAGGTACACGAGTAAATAGTTTATTCTATCGAAATTTCTGGCATCCTTTAGCTCGTAGTCTTATAGACAATTTCACGAACAAGAAGACTACATGCAATGTATTCAAGACCAAAAGAGGAGGAATCTTCGGAATCTCGGACGAAATAAGACTCCTAAATACAGCACTACCGTCAACGCCAAAACAGTTTACAATATGCCGGTTTTGCAGCTCGACAAAAGATAAAAGCGCTTTCGAATAATATGCGATGTTAACAAAGTTGCCGTCCATTATTAACATGCTACCATTCTTCTCAAATAAGACGTGAGACCATGGACTGTAGCAGCTACTTATCAAGTAGGTTGGGCATTGGTAAAATAATCACTTTATCACTTTATCACCACATGGCTTATTCCTGAACGGGTAATGGTCACATAATTACCACCATTGGCATGGTTCTAATTATTGTGTCAATAATCCGATGTTTAATTATTATAATTTTGTCTTGTTAATGTGAATAATATTTGTTAAGCGTTAACTTTGGTAATTTATGTATGAGAGGATAAATACAGTCAATGCCAAAAGTGAAGTATGTAAACAAAAACTAACGTGTGCAAGTGAGACATGCAAAGAAAACGACTAAGAAATAAGGCGCGAGCTGTGAAAAGACGACGACGACGCAATAGAAAACAAAACCATTTTGGAGACTACACATGTAGTCTCATTATTTGCCAAACTGTGCTGAGAATGCCTCGCGCTGGGACTAAATATGACGATCGCATACTTTGTGTTGGAATTGGAATATTTCAAGTTGAAGTACACCTGGAAGCCACGACGTGGCTGTCCCTTATCAGAAGGGTTCGGTACTGCTTTTATAAAAAAAATTATATTGCAATAGTTGGGGCGTGTGGCGGGTTCTCTTTCCAATTATTTTATTTATCTGTTGTTTCTAGCGTTTAATTGGTTATACATATTCGATATCACCGATTGTCCTTTTATTGCTGTGTTTAAGAATCACATAGGTAGCAAATTGAAGTTGGTAGTCACCTTCCTTCTCGAAAATCTAAGATTTACTTTCTGCGTTTCCAATATGATCTTTTTCTTTATCATATGGAGTAATATGATAATAACGGCTTTTATGTTAGTATCTTTATAAGACAATTTAAAGTAAAATTAGACAAAAGACTGATGTTGACTACCTTCCTTTCTCCTTCATTATAAGTTCGTTTTCTATTCGATAGCGATCGTTTTACCATACAAGTCTTCTTAGAGATTGGGCACGTCTCGTTAAGATAGGGAAGGGTCTTCATTTCAATGTATATTTCGGTATCTTAAATATTGGTGTAGATATTGTTATGGATCCTTTGCTATAGCTTCCTTCATACTGCTGTGTTGTTAGATTCGATTTCCGTTCAATTCGTTTTCAAATACAAGTAATTCCATGTCGCCCATCCATGAGACTAGGTCATGTTATTTAAAGTTATGTGGTGAGGTCATTTCCTACCTTCATGTCTCCAGCCGACCATACAGGTCGACTGGATCAGGTTTTTTACCGCCGCCTGATACTCGGCGTTGACCTTTTATGGCTGGTTAGATCTACCCAGCCAACCCTCCTTCTTTCTCATACGGGCTTGGGACCGTCAAAGGCGAAGTTAAAGGTCGGATACTTTGAAAATACTAGTAATTAACGAGAAAATATATATATTTATATAATAATAATAATAAAATCAGCCCTGTATTAAACCTGTCCCACTGCTGGGCCCGGGTAGAGAAAGGTGAAGCGTGAGAAAATTAGACCATAGTCCACCACGCAAGCCCAGTGCGGGATGTGGCAGACTTCACATATCTTTGAAAACATTATGGAGAATTCTCAGATATGCAGGATTTTTTGCATTGTTTTCTTTCATCGTATTCATATGCGAAGAAAATCTTTGTACCCATTTTAAACATATTGCACGCACGGAGGTGTTGTATTTGGTATTGTTCAAATTTATATGGAGGAGTGAAGGAAATCTAAAATTAATAACAATAATGACATACTCATTTAGTGAATTACCATCATTTTTCTACTACTAGACGACCAATAGTTATTATTAATGTAGCTAGCAAAATATTAGTAATCCTATTAAATGAAATATTTTGATTAATCGTCTTCAGTATATATAAAACATTAAATTAATAAATAACAAGTTATGCTGACGTTCAATGTAAGCATTTAAACTGGAATACAGCATAACTAAAGTTTAAATTAAAAGATCCAGTTAGAAGCAATTCTCTAGAATGTTTATAACGACTCCTAGCTGCAAGTGCACCAATTGTTATGGGTTTGATGTTAAATTAATTGTTGCGTAATATATACACAAATAGTCAACGCTTTCTTGGAGCCAAATCCAGACTGTGCCTTGTTTGCAGATTGATGGCAGATAAATATGTTTCGTGAACAGCAAAAGATCTCTGTATTACAGGTCTGGTTTTTATCTATATTGATATTATAACGAGAAAAGATAAGATTTTTGTTGGAGTTTAAGGATTGAAATTGAAATTTTTTTATTCGATTTTAAAAATTCTTTCGGCATTGGAAAGCTAGTGGACCGAGTAACATACATCAAGCTCAAATTTCACCCGATACAATTCAAAAATACTTTAGAGGAATTAGAGGAATTACAAGAAATTGATGCCACAAATATTGTTAACTACGATGAAACGATTCTCTGTGATGACCCTGGGCGTAAAAAGGTTATAGTTAAAAGGGGCTGTAAGTACCCTGAAAGAGTCCTCAATCAGTTAAAATCTTCAATATCGATAATGATGGCTGGTACAGCTGCAGGCGACCTATTGCCTCCATATGTTATTTATAAAGCAAACAATGTTTACGATACATGGACTATTTTATTTATCTATTGTTTAGAGCAAGATTCCATGTAAACGTTATAATAGAACTGCATCTGGATGGATCGATAGCATCACCTTTGAAGATAACATTAAGTCTATTGTCATTCCATTCTTCAAAGATAAACCCAGACAAACGTTCTGATTGGTGACAATTTATCATGTGACAATTTATCATCACATCTCTCTATAGAAGTAATTAGAATTTGCGAACAACAAAATATTTCACTTATATTTCTACCTGCAAAACCAACACATTTAACATAGCCACTTGACATCGCTTTCTTTAGGCCAATGAAAATCGCTTGGAGAAACATTTTACTTCGATGGAAAAAACAGACGGTAGAAATCAAGCTTCAGTATACAAAGATAATCAAAGCTGTGAATGAATATATATCTCATCATTTGAGCCATATTATCAACTTAACCATACAGTCGGGCATATTCCCTACAGACCTTAAGAAGACAATAGTGAAACCAATGTTTAAAAAAAATAATAGGGAGTTAATGGAGTGCTACAGACCTATAGCACTATTGTCAATATATTCAAAAATGTTTGAAAAGTATTATTATAATGAAATAAATAGCTATTTAGAAAACGCAAACATTTTATGTATGGAACAAAAAGGCTACCGTCAAAATAAAAACATAAATATGGCAGTGTACGATTTTTTAAGAAATGTCTTGTGCCACGTAGACAAATCCTCACCCATCTGCGCGATTTATTGCGATATGACGCAAGCTTTTGACTACGTGGACCATAATATCTTAATAAAAAAGCTCGAAACTTATGGTATAAGGGGTAACGTTTTAAATCTTTTAAAATCTTACATAACTGATCGTTGTCAAATAACAGAAATAGCGAAATTAAATATTAAAACGAAAAATGAAGAAATATATAGATCAGAACAACGCATTGTTAGATATGGCGTGCCCCAAGGTAGTGTGCTAGGCCCTCTTCTATTTCTCGTATATATAAACGATTTGCCAAAAACTATTAACTATCCTATGACTTTATTTGCCGATGATAGTACGGTTACCATAGCATGTAATGACAAAATCAATTATGAATCTGATATTAATAATACTTTGACATCAATAATCACATGGCTTGATAATAATAATTTAAAAATTAATTTACCTAAAACAATGATAATGCATTTTAATCAAAGGACTAACATATCATCTGGCATACATTTATACCATAAAGAATCATATATTGCTGAAACTAGCACCAGCCGCTTTCTTGGTCTTGAAATAGATCAAAAACTTAATTGGAAAAGTCATATTGAGCAACTATCTAAAAAAATTAGCTCATCAGCGTATGGACTTTATAAATTATCATATACTGCTGATACTAATGTGATCCTAACGGCGTACTATGGTTTAGTAGAATCTAAGCTCAGATTTGGTATTATTTTCTGGGGAAATTCCACAAATAAAACCTTAATATTTAAAATGCAGAAACGCTGTATACGCGCAATGTTTGGACTCCAGACTTTAGACAGCTGCAGGCCAATGTTCATAAAACATAGAATTCTAACACTTCCATCATTGTATATATTTGAGATAGCTTTGTTTGTCAAAAATAATCCACATTTGTTTCCACGCCTCTCAGACAGGGTAATTCGCAACAGACGTCATGGAGATAGACTCTGCTTACACCCAGCTAAAACGGCTCTTTTGCGAAATAGTGTATTATGCATGGCTCCTATTATATACAATAGGATTCCAAGAGAGTACAAATTATTTAACACTAGCTTATTTAAGATCAGATTAAAGGAGTTACTAACTAAAAAATGTTATTACACTGTAAGCGATTTTTTAAATGACAAATTTTAATTTTATGTTTTTTGTACTGAAATTTTGAAATCTTATCTGTCAATTTTTTTATCATCATCATTATTATTATTAATTGTTGTTATTTTTTGGCAATATTATTGTTTTATTAATTTTTACATTTAATTTTTGACATTTTAATTATTGAGACTATTTTAGTTTTTGACATTTTATTTACATACTTTTTATTTTATTATTGACATTTAATCTTTTATTTTTACAAATTCCCTTGTTTATTGCATGACATATTGAAATAATTATTTGTCAATTTTATTAATTACTATTATTTGCTTCTTTTATTGTATAACATTTAATAATTTAATCAATTTTATGTTGTTTGTAATTTTAAATAGAGGCTAGCCATAAATCGAAAATGTTTGTACGCCGAACACGGTAAAATATGTTGACACTTATGTATACTAATACCCATGTAACACCACTACACACGTTTTTACAAATAAATTATCTTATCTTATTATCTTATCTTAAAAAAGGATGCTTGCCAAAATTATTAAAACACCTTATAAATGACTTGACAGAAAATGTCGAGTCAAATCTTAAAGCAGGATTCCGAAAAGCTGGTATCTTTCCTATAGATCGTGATCAAGTGCTATCAAGACTGTGTGACAATGATGACAATAAAGATCCCGATGGGTCAAGATACGCAGTTGATAAATCAGTGTTAGACATTCTCAGAGAAATGATATACGGCTCAATAAATATTCAGGAACCAATGCAAAAGCGAAAACTAAATGCAAAATCTGGTAAAAGTGTAGAAAACATAGATGATGATAATATAGAAAGTGATTCTGAACACAAGATTACGAAAAAGGCAGTAAAAACAAAACAAGATGGCTAAAAGAAAACTAAATGTGGTTCCAGGAAAAGCAGTAGATTTAGATCCCAAATGTAATGAAATTAAGAATAAAGTAACAGAAAACATTGAATCAGAAAATTTAATAAGTAAACCTATGAAGAAAAATACTGATCAAATATCAAAAGGCAAAGCAAACCAGAATAAAAAAGAAGTAAAATAACTTATGGACAAACTGAACAATGATTTGATTAACAAAGATAATATGAAAGCTGAAATGAGTATGTTGAAATTAGATGAAAAAAATAAGGAAATAGACAATTTGCTGCCTGTAGTATGTGTAGATGAATACGCTATTGTCAATGATCCTGGGAAAGAAGACGAAGAACTATTTATTAATAACTACATTGGTCAAAGTGCATCTAGGAGCGATCACTTACTACCTGATATAAAACCAGATACAATTTTCAGTGAATTCATAGATACGATTAATGATGAGAGGAGCGAAGGTAATAACAATAAGA
This sequence comes from Catocala nupta, assembly GCA_963675205.1. Classification (NCBI taxonomy): domain Eukaryota; kingdom Metazoa; phylum Arthropoda; class Insecta; order Lepidoptera; family Erebidae; genus Catocala; species Catocala nupta. The sequence continues at coordinate 12,255,330 of OY776094.1, forward strand.
CTTTAGAAACCAAAGATAAAAAGATTGAAATTATTTCTATAGAAAAAGTCGCGAATGATGCACATGGGGTGAATTTAAGTAATTGTAAAAAAATACCATTGAATACAATAATAACCATAAAAAAGATAAAATCAAAGCAAGCAAAGGCAAAATAGCTATTACAGAAATTACCTTGATACTTAAAGAGATTTGACAGAAGATAAACTTCAGTAATTCCAATGTCCTAAAATAAGTTTGATGGTATTATTTTATAAGAATATCTGTGATTATGATTAGTTTTGTTTTGGAGTCTGAAGTTTAAAATAACATATTAAATATTGATTTTGATTTATATTATTTAATATTAATAATTTATTGTCTTCTGTTTACGCGAATGTTATTAATTGAAATATAACCAATATATATATGGATTTTATTGCGTTGTTTATTTGACACTTGTTTATATAATTTAGAAACTGTTACACTACTACTACTATTAAACTTAACTTATTTTTATATATAAATAGTTTTAATAATTTAATTAGCTTAAAAATTTGTAACATTTAATAGTTAATAGTAGTGTAACAGTTTCTAAATTATGTAAACAAGTGTCAAATAAATAATGCGATAAAATATGTATAAAGAAGTTCAATTTTAATTGATTTATATTGATTACCTAAATTTTTATTATTTTTATATGAATATAGAAAAGGCTGATTTGATATAAACATATTATTTTTAAGTATAACCCTAGTTTCATAAAAACTTGTCAACATATTCAGTCAATTGCTAAATATATTGTCCTTGGTTTTTTTAATAATTATAAACATATCCAAATCAAAATTAATATATTTCATTTGTTTGATCTAAGACTCAATAAAAGCATGCTTTTAAAATTGGTTGTCAGTTCTGGAACATTACAAAAACCATTACAAGAGATCCCAGACCTATCTATTCACCCCATATTACGGTACCTAGTTGCTTCTAGTTGCTACTAATCGTCATATAACTGCCACCCCCCTTTTTTTTAAGTATACTACTTTTGAAGGTGAAGGGCCATTCTGACATCAAACAATTCAGTCAGAATACTTTTTTTCTATTACTGTTGTGGTTGGATGCCAGCTAATTAGTGTGTTAATATTTTATGTAGCCTAACATATATAATAGCTTAAACACAACCCATGTTCTACTGACAATTACTTTACAGAATACTAAATGACACTGTGCCTCTCTGAGACCCCATTACCTCATGCAATATCAAATTCCACAAGACTAAAAAATAAACAAAAGTATAAGATCATTCCTAATACATATGTTACCAATCATATACCTAGGAAACCGTTTACCTTTTCAAAGTAGAGGATGTAACTGATACTATCTATATATTAATATGTGAATTGACAACTGTAATACCTAATAATGAATACTGTGTGCATGAAGTCAAGATTTAGCATAATTAAATTTATAGAAGGCAATAAATAATTGAAAGAGTTATAGTGGTATTTAGAACAACTAGTAGATATTATTAAATAAAATGTGTTTCATTACCCATAACATAAGTCTCATGTTCAAAACATGATCATACAGATATTGAAATTTCCTAGGACAGTAAATGTGCTAAATTGGATTAGTGTAATAATATTGTATTATGGAACACACTAGGAAACACGTTACTATACTGGATTGCAACATTCTGGAAAAATTAGGTATCTATAGCGTAATAATATTACAGACATAGATATTTGTAATGGCCGTCAGCGGATGCCAAAATTCTCGGATTTATCAAACCCTCGAAATTTGTGACATACCTACCTATTGGACTATACTCCATTTGGTTAGGTACTTAACTAAAGGTAAACAATCTTGATGTATCTTTTTACACTAACACATATTAAACAAATAAACTACTGCATAAACTAAGGGTTCAATAATTGATTTAGTAATCGCTATTGTTGTATTTACATTGATCTTTAGCAACATTTTATTTTAAACTGAATCTTTCGATAAAAAGACACATCAAGATTGTTTAATAATAAAAAACCACAATGTTACCGACAAACAAGAAGCGTCTAGAAACTTGCTAAATAAGTCACATACCAAATAAATAACACACTTCGTACCAAGTTAAAACCAATAGACCCAGTTGCTAGGAATTCAATGTACGATGGAATCTGAAAACGGACAATAAGCGTCTCGTCTTAGTTACTTTAACCTATTCCAGCCAAGCCATGTTATAATTTGTTACTGTTGCCACACCACAGACTACTTACATGCGTTTCACTTGTTTTCCATGTAATATTTATTGATTGTATTTGCCATTCACAGCAAACATAATACTCATTTTATTTTGAGCTCTGTGGGGCGCGTTAATGCAAAAGACCAAAAACCAGTGTTGCCAACTGTACTATCATCTCTGTATCTTTTGCAAAAAGTTGCCAGAATCCCAAATTATCTTACCAAAAAAAGTAGCTAGAAGTTGCCAAAGTTAAAAAAAACTAAACTAATCGTTAAAATCGTTTTTCTACATTAAAACTAATGTGTGTAATGAGTCACTTTACTTTCGGTAAAACTTATGGTAAAACATCTACACTAATATTATAAATGTGAAAGTTTGTGAGGATGTATGGATGTTTGTTACTCTTTCACGTAAAATTTACTGAACTGATTGCGATGAAACTTGGTATATAGATAGCTGGAGACTTGGAGACCTAGATTCACACATAGGCTTTTTATCCCGATATTCCCACGGCAATGGGACTTACGCGGGTGAAACCGTGGTCAAAATCTAGTTATTAATATAACTACTACAGTAACTTAATCTAGGGAAGATGATGTAGATTGTAGATGGTTGTGCATCCTGACAATCCAGTGATTTTGTATATTTCTCCACGGTTCCCATTTGTTGGAGAACTGTTGAAAGTAAAGTACAGTTTAAGCAATATTAGCCTTTTTTACTGAGCGAGTCTCTTATACATAAAATAAAATTTAGAGTTATCTGACTTATTCGGTTCCTCTGCTTATTTTTAACTAAATTCATGTGAGAGAATAACCTCTCGACCTCTGCATTTGAGTGTGGAAGTGAAAGGCCAGATATAGCCAGCTAACTTATATCCCTATATATATCACCAGAAACATTTGTAAAGTGTCTGACCTCCACCCAAAATTTCACTATTTCTTGTGATGTCTACTTAACCAAATGAAGTAAATACCACTGTTGAACCATTTTGTCTATACTTTCTGGTGGAAATCCCAAAATCTCTGCAACCCTTATAGTTGCGTTTGATTTTATGGTTTTATTACCTCTTTAGGGCTCAATTGTGTCATAATTTCTAATTGCCTGTAGTTATCCGGCAATCTTTGCTGCAGCTCTTTGTACAGTTTTACTAAGAATGAGGAACACCGTATTCTTATATATGTCATTTAATGTCACAGGGTTTAAATTTTGATGACGAGAGTCAGTTTCAATCATATAACCAAGATATAGCTTTGGGTTTATATCTCTGTCAGTAACAGGATCCAAAAATTCCTTTGTATTGGGCTTGGCAATAAAATTCTTTGGCTCACTGATTGCAATAGAGTCGTAAGCGTATTTAGCAATTTCAATGGATTCGAGTCTTCACTCTCAAATGCCTTAATAGTCACTTGGACGTCATTGAGTACACCTCTCAGAAATGTCATATATAAATAATTTTTATCGTCACTAAGCATATTATATATCACGTCAACTGTATAACAATTTTCTTTTTTCCTTGCCATGTTAAAATGTAATTTTAATTCTTCCCATTATTTTTTGCAGCTAGCTGTCGAAAGTCATCGAGTGTTACAAACTTTTGTGATTTTAAACGGACTTTCTCCACAGTTAATCGTCTCATATATGCTTTTATATTCATTTCTTCTTTTAGGTGATATTGAAAAGTTGCTGAAAATTGTAGCTAAATCGTTTAGCCACATTTTTTTAGAAATTGTAACTGGCAGGGGTGCAAATATAGCTAGATCTAGCTATAAAATAGCTAAGTTGGCTTCACTGCCAAAAACTATTCTCACGTTAGCTTCTAATAACAGCAAAGATTCTGGTACTGGAGATTGGAGAATTTATATGAATGAAACTGGTTAGATATCAATGCATTGCAAACTGCAATTGTATTTCACACCTTAATTTTATTATATTATGCAATACATATGCACGTTCTAACATGTATTGAAGTATACTTATTCTAAAAAGTATTTTAATTTAAGAGCCATTTCACATTTTTGGGCAAGAATCTAATATTTCAGTCGTTAAATTGACAATCTTAGATAATATATGATGATGGCATTGAACACATGTAAATAATAGATCAACTCTTGATCTAGTATTTTTGTTTATAATATTTACAAATACTGACTTCTATGTTTAGTATTTACCGATTCCCTGCTACTAGTTCTTCGAAAAACCGCGCAGAGCTGACTTTGAAGCCTGAAATCTATCACTAACTTTTATATATTTACTACAAAAATAATATTTAATGTCAGGGCTTATACCCTTCTTGTATTTGTGTTTATTAGAAAAGCCATTTAACTAGTGAGTTAATTGTAAAAAAAAGATGATCTTGGCGCAATTTTAACGCTTTGTCCCCGTTTTACGCCCTCGTTTTGGTTTCAATAAATTATAAATAATGTAATAATATATATACCAAAAGAAGCTCTGTTTATCCATGCATTTAGTTCAATAGTTGTATTGACAATCCGTACGTTTAATTAGTCACAGTAAAATATTTACTAACCCTCTAAATTAGGATAAATTACTATGCGCGCGAGAGTATTCCTCAGTACGGCGCGAGCGCCTATCGAAGCAGGACCTGTGTCACTTTTTTGCGTATCCCGATTTACGTGCTTTCGAGCCGCGAACGCAATATATACTACAACTGCAACGACTTGATCGATCTAATATATTGAAATAAGCAACCGTAATTTTTCTGTGTAAAATCATTATAACAAGTAGTTTTACTATAACGTGCAGTATGGTTTAGTGATTTATTATTGATTTTTATTGTTGTTATTTATTATTAGTTTTAGTAATGGGGCGTTAAACTTCTGGTTACCAATGTGTTAAAAAAAGAAACGTAATTTTGAAAATATAAAGAAGGCATTAAAAGCGAGGTAGGTATTTTGGGTTTATTAATTTTAATTATACAGAAGGTATTAATGGTCATCGGACGCATTTCGACTAGCGTCAGTCCCTGACTCCTTGATTAAATAAAATTAAAAATAAAATTACACATATAAACTCATAAATAAGATAAAAAACCGGTCAAGTGCATGTCGCGCACGCACAATTTAGGGTTCCGTAGTACCCCTTACCCAGTGACCTAAGGATAGTAGGACTCAAGCACAATATGCATTTTATCGTTTGCAAGTAGAAGTTTAAGTTAGTTGTCTATTACTCGTTAATTAGTAAAGTCTAATGAGCCGTTATAATTTTCATTAAAAATTCATTAGGTATAATATATGTCACTATTTAGCATAGTTTAATACATACCTAAATACTGCAATATTATAGAATTATTGCAGTTTAGAAGATAGAGAGGGGTGGGGACAGTTTGCGTATGATGGGTTTTCCTTCTTTATATTGAACTAGAGGATGCCCGCAGCTACGACCGCACTTGTTTTTTAATTTATCCATTTCTGCCCAATCCCATGGGAATTTCGGGAAATCCCTTCTTAGTACACCCCTATAGTACCCATGGAACATACATGTCAAATTTCAGCTTCTTGCGCCCAATAGTTTTGGCTGTGCGTTGTCTGTCAGTCAGTCAGTAACACAAGAATTGTATATACACAGATATTTCGCAAACGGATCCCTAAATAAAAAATCGGTTAAAATAAACCCTATACACTAGTGTATTTAAAATACCTGTCTAACGATAACCCATACAATGTTGTAGAAAAATTAAAAAGATCACTTTCCCATTTAGATGTATTGGAGCTACTAGATTATATCACTTTTTTTCAAATTGTGTTGTCCAGTTTTGTCCGCGTGGTTACAATGTATAACCATGTGTCAGCTCTCTAGTGCTTATAGTTTTTGCGTTAAGCCGCTGACGGACAGACGGACGGACGGACATGGCGAAACTATAAGTGTTTCTTGTGGTTTATTACGAAACCCTAAAAACGTACGTTTCGTGGCAAGTTACGTAACGCGTGTCTTTTGTATTGTTAGAGTGACTCTAACAATACAAAAGCAAGGGGTTGTTGCTCGGGTTTGCGGGCGCTTTGTTTTCGACTAGTTATTTGAACTGTTTCCTGCGCGCGCTCGGTATATATTATTTTCAAAAATTAAGGCTTTATGATTTTATTACTTTATAACTATAATCTAACATGAAAATTCGTCCGATCACCTACACTGCAGCCTGTATAAATGATACAACGTTATTTTTCTTTAACTGTACCCATCATTATGGACTACTTTAGTCCTAAGACTTTGCCAAAATCGCGAAATAAATACCTATAAGTTGTTTCATACATTTTGTCGGGGTCATAGTTCAATTTTATATAGAAAAGATGATTATATTTTCGTCACTTTTCCAAAATCCCACAAATTACCCCCTAAAAGCTTTGCACTAAAGATAAAATAACTTTGTATATTTCTTAGGCTGCATTGATTTTGCTGAACATTTTTATGTGGATTGTCAAGTTACTTTTAATTTTAGATGGAGAAGTAAGATTACTCGATCAGAAGCTGTAATTAAATAGGTAACAGAAAATTTGAGTTTATGTAAACGTAACAGTTTTATTGTACATCAGTTATAGTTCATTCAAATGATATAAAATTTATATAATTATTTGATTTACATTCAAAGGAAAAGCGGCCACTTAAATTACACGCTAAGATAGTAAAATGTGACGAGGAGCAAAGTAATAAGCAAGCAGATTCGGTAAATGAAACTGTAAGCTATATTTTATTTCAAGAAGTCAAAAGTTATTTAGTGAATGTACTTAGTACATGTTAATAATTTTATATTTTTTAATTTTATAGGAGACATATCCCATGTTGTAGACACTGAAATGGGTGAATAAGAGAAAGAACCCGTTACTTTAGCTACTGTATTTGGGGAATCTGAGAATGAATCTCTTACTTTAGGCACTGAATTTGACGAATCTATGGAACTAGATAAATCAAAGGAACAGCCTGATTTAATTGTAACTATAATTTTAGTTTTTACAATTGTATAATGTCAAATTATTATGTTACACATAATTATTTTTATATTATCCAATTGTAAGTTATTGAAATTATAGTTAAATTTGTTTCTTTTGTTTTAGATTAGATTATTACATTGTTGAAGGTAGGCGAATTGTTGACTTTCAATACTTTTGGAACCAATTAATACATATAAGTGAACATAGCTATAAATTCGGCTTCAGATTGGATTGCGTAAAAATTGAAAAAGAGCACAAGGTTGGTCTCATATCTAAGTTCATATTGAAGTGCAAGATGTGCGGCTCTAGTTTTGACCTCAAACTTCGAATATGGACATACAATCAGGACTCGACGTTAATGCTGGTGCTGTATCTGGTGCGATAATGACAGGCATTGGGTTTTCAAATTTAAATGAGATCACTGCATCTATGGATTTGCCGATAATGCCCTTTCGGCTGTATAGTAAAACACACAATGATATTTCTAATATGTGGAAGACAGCCGCCGTAGAAACAATGACAAATGCTGCCAAACAAGAAATTGACGCTGACTGCACGATTGGCGTAGTGGTTTAGGCGGCCGCCTCGCCGCTTGACACTGCGCCGAGTGTTGTGGGTTCGATCCCCACACGAGACAACACTTTGTGTGATTCATAAATTGTTGTTTCGAGTCTGGGTGTTCATTGTGTCCGTTAGTTGTATGTTTGTAAAGTCCCCTGCGACACAAGATTTAGTCCTTATGCGGGAATTGTCTTTTTAACAAAGAAAAGAAATATATATTTATCTATAATTAATACAAATACGTTATTTGTTTTGAAAACTTACGTAATGCAAAATTACGTTTAATACAATTCAAGCAATAGGTACCAAGAAAAGTATCAAAACGTAAGTGTAGACACGGTCGCACTATACCACGACGCTCCTAGACGCATCGTACGGTCTCGATCGCTCGGCGAGTCGGAATTTACCTAAACTTCACTTGCGTAATTTTGTGAAATGGCTCTTAAATAATGATCCCACCGGGGCAATGAAAAATACGGAAAAGTGAAGAAAGGTATCTACCTCACCGATTACGATAAATACCTACTTAAATAATGCATTTAACTGATGAGAGTTAATTATTTTCAGAGCCAAAATGACGATAATACTATTACTTTGTCACCAACATCGCCTATGCCTGCTAGAAGTCCTCAGGTTCTTGAAGCAGAAAGCATTCCTGTTATTGAGTTAAGTAGGTACATATACTGATTATAAAAATATTAATATTGTAATTTATAACATTGTAAGCCCAATTAAGGAACCGACAAGTGTTTCGAATTGTGAATGATAAATTGCTGTAATAGGTTTAATCACTTTGATACGTGACAGACATATAAGAATATAAATGTGTGTGCTTCATCTTCATAATATTCAGGTGTGAATTTTAATTGCTTTCTTTTTTAGCTGATTGCGATATATGGAATATGCCTGGACCATCACATCAGAGTCTCCATACTCTACATTCAAACAATACGCACGTACCACAACCGGAAGCCGATACATCAACAGGATCCCAACGTCGTCGACGTGGAATAGCAACCTCAATAAAGTGTCACAGACATATAAGAATATAAATGTGTGGCTTTCACACATTTATATTCTTATATCGATCGTTTGCCTGAAACTACGTAAATGTAGCTTCAGTAACTTAGTAAACTCACTAACCTATATATGTTGACGTTCATAAGTGTTACTTTGTGACCTAAATGAGTACATGGTTTTTGACTTTAATTTTAGATAAAGAAAATGAGAATGATTTCTATGTAACAGATGTTGCAGATGTTGTTAATTGATTAAAAGAGAAACATTATTTTTCTGTTAATGCGCCTGTCTTCTTTAATTAAATAAATAAATTTGAATATGGTGTCAGTAGTGTTGTTTACAAAGCCACATTGGCACAGTTTTTATATAGATTCTTAATAAAAACAAACACATTAAATCATAATCATGTAAGTAATTCATATTGCCAAAAACATTATAAAAAAATGAGAATATGACTTATGAATATAACAGTGAGAAAAGCGAATGTAATGATTATTATATACCAATTGAGATCAAAATATATAAAAGAACCAGTGACTACGTCTAGCTATTCGATCATGCAGTGCTCTTCCTCGAATCAACTCGGTGGTTGCTTGTTGCTCTTCCATATGCTGGACATGACCTATTGTAGCTTTATGATGTTCACTTAGATCTAAAATTAAAGGAGATTTGTTTTAGTAAATCCTTAATGTTCATACTGTCCATTTGAAATATAGATTCATCTTAATATTATGAATCATTCTTACCTAAATCATCTGGTTCAGGTACTCTATAACCTAATGCAATATTATAGAGCACACTATTGTGCCTGAATAATTGTGGCCTGAATAATTTGTTCGTATTCTAGAGGCTTGTAATGCAATACTCTATCTTTGCAAAGGCAACGCCTACGATTGGTTGGTTGTAATTTGTTAGTTCTTCTAATTGCATATTTCCTATACCTACATAGAAACAGGAAGGCTTCCTTTGATAAGCAATATCTATTTCTAAATTCAATGTTACTGAGGTCTTCTACCGGATTAAATGAGGCACGGAAATCAGCTCTCTTTTTCTCAAGTAATTTATTTCATCTTGGTAATGAGTGGCTATCATCAGTTTTCACCAGAAAAAGCTACGAGCCGTCATTTTCACCCAAAAATAAACACAAAATTACACAGTTATTAATATCGTATTCAATGTCAACTACGTCTCACCAACCCAACAACAAGTGAGTTTACTGCACGACCGCGTTACCGTTTCGAGACGATTGTAAATGTCAAATTTTAGTTCACACTCGCATAATCTTGAAAAACGTTTGCCGAAACTATCAATACCGCGTCCGACACGATAATTTTTACGTCACTTCTAGTGACACCGCTATTGTAGTAGTGCAAACGATTTCACACTCGCTCGTTTTTCTTACAATAGTCTCCGCCAGGGGCGCTTTATAAGTTACCATACATTTGTTAGTCGATACGACAACTTTGTAGATTGAGTTAGCTTTATGAAAAATCCACACTTGGGCCTCTGAGTCGAAGAAAGTGAACAAATGCGTTAGGTATATCGTTGTCTCACTAGGTGACGTTTATAATTGGTAAATAAAAAGATGCACTATTAAAGTGAAGCATGTGACGTGTTCTCTCTCACTCACTCTACGCTCATGTCATACACGACGAACGCGACATAAAATTTGAAGTAGTACATGAAAAAATTTTGAGCCGCTCTTACATTAGTACGTCTTGTACGGGACAAATGTCATGCCTCTTGTAAGTCCTACTCAATCAGTGTTCCCAACTACACTGTAATAGTGGTAAAAACACTGTATTTTCAGACAATTTACCACCTACTGTAGACACATCACTATTACACTGTAATTTGACGCCAGCAGATTCATATTTTTTAATAAATAAAAATTTTACAGTAGATATGATTCTACGAATAATAACGTTTATAAAATAAATTATATCAATGTTTTATATTACGTCTGGTAACATTATCTTAACGGGAAATCCCCTTTGTTTATAACCTGAACTTTGCAATGATCGGCAAATGGAAATACGGCTAAATAATAAAGATATGCATAGTGTAATGTTACGATAGAAATTGTGATATATTAATTTGGTTAGGTTACCACAGTATTTTGTTATATTGCATGTAACGTTTTCTTTGTTATATCTAAGTAAATGACATCAAAAGCAAGAAGCGCAATAAGTTATTGACAATATCAGTAAAAGGCAATCTTTTAAGTGAGCAGGCTGTTCGCAGAAATGGGACCACGTGTATCAATTTTGAACCCACCCAAATATGCTGGATGGTTTTAATACTTCTATGTATCAAAATGAAGATGAAATTGTTACATTATCTGATTCTGAATAAATATTTTCGTTATTAAAAGTATTTGTTCAATTATTTCACACTGTAATTTTACCACATTTTCTATAAAGCTAACCACACATTTTGTATAAATCTACTGTATTTTTAACATAGAAACACTGTAACTATATTTTTGAAGTTGGGAACACTGTACTCAATTAACTCAACACTATTTGATAAGTTTCTATCTGGCAACCCTAGCTGACGGCCATTACAAGTATATCTGTAATAATATAGTAATAGTATCTATATTATGTAGTCTGTGAATATCATTACGCTACTCCTAAAATCTCCCAAAGGCCTTGCAATCCAGTGTAGTGACGTGTTTCCAAGTGTGTTCCATATTACAATATAATTTATACACCAACCCAATTTGGCATATTTACTGTCCTAAGAAATTTCAATTTACAATTTCTGTAAGATCATGTTTTGAACATGAGACTTATGGGTAAGGAAACACATTTTATATATCTACTAGTTGTTCTAAATACCACTATAACTCTTTCAATTAGTTATTTCCTTTTGTAAATTGAAGTATGCTAAATCTCAGACTTCATGCACACAGTATTTACTATTAGGTATTACAGTTTTCAATTCACATATTAATATATAGATAGTATCAGTTGCTACTTTGAAAAGGTAAACAGTTGCCCAGGTATATAATATATGGAAACGTATGTATTAGGAATGATCTTATTCTTTTGATTCTGTTTTTAGTATTGTGGCATGAGATATTGCATGAGGTAATAGGGTCTCAGTGAGGCGCAATGTTACTTAGTTTTCTGTAAAGTACATAGTTGTCAATAGTATGGGTTGTGTTTGAACTACTTAATATGTTAGGCTACCATAAAATATTAACACACTTATTAGCTGGCATCCACACACAATAGTCCATGGGTATGGGCCATGGGATCCGAGTGTTGGCTAAGTGTTTAATCTCTTGGTCAACACTTGGATCTGGGGCTCAGAGACAACAGGATAATGTCTTGGCCAATGCACTCCTTAGTCCTCAGGGCTTAGACACAATACTTGCTTAATTTTTTTAGGTATCAGGCTAATAGATAAGTTAAAACAATGGCAATGAGTTGACTTTCCTATGTTGTACACCCTTACATTACTGAACATGAAAACAAGTACATGTAAATTTACAGTAACCTATTGCATTGCAGCGGCACACCTGTAGCCAGACACGAAAGGTTTTCAATAATGTCTAGCATTTCAATAATTGACAGGCTAATAATTGTAAGCATGAAGTTTATAAATGAACTTTTATGACCATGACTTTACATATTTTGATGCTGATGTCAGAATAAGACGAGGGTACTGTCTTTACATATGGATTGTATGGATGTTGATTGGTTCACCAATAGCATGACATGTTTTCTAAAGAATGGTCAAACGTGAGGATTGAACTAGATTAAAAGTATGCAGCAATTACTCTATTATAATGGAAGCTTAAGTTATTCTATTATGCTGTGATATATTATGGTTGATTGGTTGTGTACTCTGCATAGTAAGATGAAATAATACAGTGGTCTATAAGTCCTTAACCTGTCAAGTCTTAGGATGTCAGACGTAACTAAAAGCATATTGCCTCCCACCATTGCGTGCATCGGTGCGCCCCTGTAAATCAAGAGGTTAAACCATAATCTTCCTGTAAGCAAAATGTAAGATTAATAATTACTGATAAAAGCAGTTAAAAGAGTGTTATTAAATTTTTATCATTGTTAAAATTTGTGAAGATGTTCTGTTGTTCCTACTTAACTATGTGCTAAACCGTTAAATAGTTATTTTAATATACATTCCTGTGGATTCCATATGGGCAAATTAATATATAAAATCAATAAAATATTTAAACAAATGACTACCATTTGATATAACCATAGACAATTTAATGGCAATTGATAAAGGCAGTATAGTAATCATTGTTATTCTTTTTCAATTAATATAGTCGGTAATTTATATTATAAAGAGATGTTTGTATTTTTGTTTGTTATTAATAAACTTAAAACTATTGAACCAAATTTAAAAGTTAAAGTACTAGTAAAAACCTACTTTATGTATCTAGAAATAACATAGGCTATATAACAACAAGGTATTATCCACAGGAGAACATGAGAGAAACCACAGGGAAAGCTAGTTGTGTTTAAAAGTCAACATTCATGTTTGAAGTAATGCCTGTAATACAAATAGGTATATTTATACCTAAATAGGTGTATTCAAAATTTAATAGACAAGTCAAATTATTATATTTTAATATCATTGTGGTCACCAGTGTCTACAAACAATAGATTTTTATATTGTGTTTGCTGCATACTACTGATGCTATCTTCCATTCTTTTTTTAATGGAATCTATTAAGAAAATAAATTATGTTTTAGATCAGCAGTGGCATACATTTAGTAACATGCAATGTCCTCTAGCTTTTATTATTGAGTAGAGATTTGTTATTAAATATATATTATATTATATTTATTTATTATATTTATTATTTGTATATCTTGAAATAGGTATAATCTCTGTATCCCAGTGACAAACATTAAGAAAAAGGACACAATTAACACTTGACTTAGGAAAACAATTTATTTCTTGATCATAATCAGAATGCCCGCAGGCCACTTTCACTTATTAATAATAACTATTGGTCATCTAGTAGTAGAAAAATGATGGTAATTCACTAAATGAGTATGTCATTATTATTATAAATTTTAGATTTCCTTCACTCCTCCATATAAATTAACTATTGGTCATCTAGTAGTAGAAAAATGATGGTAATTCACTAAATGAGTATGTCATTATTATTATAAATTTTAGATTTCCTTCACTCCTCCATATAAATTTGAACAATACCAAATACAACACCTCCATGTGTGCAATATATTTAAAATGGGTACAAAGATTTTCTTCGCATATGAATACGATGAAAGAAAACAACGCAGGAAATTCTGCATATCTGAGAATTCTCCATAATGTTTTCAAAGATATGTGAAGTCTGCAACATCCCGCACTGGGCTAGCGTGGTGGACTATGGTCTAATTTTCTCACGCTTCACCTTTCTCAACCCGGGCCCAGCAGTGGGACAGGTTTAATACAGGGCTGATTTTATTATTATTATTATATAAATATTAATATTTTCTCGTTAATTACTAGTGTTTCCAAAGTATCCGACCTTTAACTTCGCCTTTGACGGTCCCAAGCCCGTATGAGAAAGAAGGAGGGTTGGCTGGGTAGACCTAACCAGCCATAAAAGGTCAACGCCGAGTATCAGGCGGCGGTAAAAAACCTGATCCAGTCGACCTGTATGGTCGGCTGGAGACATGAAGGTAAATGAAATGACCTCACCACATAACTTTAAATAACATGACCTAGTCTCATGGATGGGTGACATGGAATTGCTTGTATTTGAAAACGAATTGAACGAAAATCTAATCTAACAACACAGCAGTATGAAGGAAGCTATAGCAAAGGATCCATAACAACATCTACACCAATATTTCAGATACCGAAATACATTGAAATGAAGACCCATCCCTATCCTAACCAGACGTGCCAATCTCTAAGAAGACTTAATGGAAAACGACCGCTTTCGAATAGAAAACGAACTTATAATTATGGAGAAAGGAAAGTAGTCAACATCAGTTATTTCTAAAAAAGTTTAAAGCTGTCTATTGCCTTATTTTGCTTTGAGAGACAGTCTTATAATTATACTAACTTTAAAAGCCGTCACTATCATATTATCCATATTATAAAGAAAAAGAGTATTTTGGATATGCAGAAAATAAAACTTAGGTTTTCGAGAAAAATTACTATCTACTTCAATTTGCTTTGTGATTATTAGGCCGCATCAATAAAAGGACAATCGGTGATATCGAATATGTATAACCAATCAAATGCCAGAAACAACAGATATATAAAATAATTGGAAAGAGAACCCGCCACGCACCCTCTGATTGCCCGCCCCAACCATTGCAATATAATTTTTTTATATAAGCAGTACCGAACTCTTCTGATAAGGGAAAGCCGCGTCGTGGGTGCCAGGTGTACTCTAACTTGGAATATTCCATTTCGAACACAAAATATGTGATCGTCATGTTTAGCCTCAGTACGAGGCATCCTCAAGACATCGCCTCTCTACGACTAGTCCAGTTTATGATATAGCGTTCCCCTACACCAACCGTCAAGGTTATATTAGGTGGAGCCGCTGTACCTTCCAGTGCCCGAGAGCACCTTCCGGGACCAGTTATAGACATGTTTTGTCTCCAAATCTCGACTTCTCCACCCTAACCTCAGAGATTCGGTTCTCGTAAGCTAGCTATCTCGTGCCCAAGTGACACTACCTATTCTCCAGATAGGTACCGGAGCAATAAACCCGCTCACCACCCGCAACTCTGGAAGTTGCTAACGAAAACCTCGCTGAAGCCGACGGAGAAGCTGCCTCCTATATCTCCAGTATGGTACCGGAGCTGTGTAAGGCACGCTCACTTCGCGACGTATATCCATACGCCTACCCAAATAGGCCTACAAGCCGGGTGTGGCCCGAGTCACTCCAGCTATGATTCTTACTTGCTGAGCAGGCAAGCTCCCGAGATGCGTTGCGGCAGTAAAACCACACTTCGCTAAAGACAACTCTGTGCCTCGCGGCTAACCACATATCCCTGCGAGTCCAACACCAATGTCAGGCACAGCGATCTCTAATCAGCGCGGTCGATAGAACACGCCTTTCGAGGCGCAGTGGGCTTCCTGACCCCGCAGTACCCTGGACCAGGGTCCAAAGGGGGACACCCGTCGTTCTCCCCCCGAAACCTATCCTCACGACATTTGGCAACGAATGAGAATACAGATATAGTCTCCAAAATAGTTTTGTTTTCTATTGCGTCGTCGTCGTCTTTTCACAGCTCGCGCCATATTTCTTAAGAGTCATTTTCTTTCCGTTGCACTTAATGCAAACGCTTAGTGGTATTTCATCTGAGCGTGTCCGTGCTTCGGAGGGCACGTAAAAGTCGGTCCCGGTTGTTGCCAGATTGACAGCAGTCGTTAAGCCATGTCAGAGGCCTACGGGCGGCTTGAACAACTCTTGACAACAGGTTGGCCACTTGGTTAGTGGCCAATCTGTTGTCAAGAGTAGTTAACACGAAAAGAAAAATAAAAAGAGACAAACACATTCTTTCTTGTTTACATACTTCACTTTTGAAATTTACCGATTTTATCCCCTCATATATAAATTACCGAAGTTAATGCTTCATAAATATTATTCACATTAACAAGAGAAAATAATAATAATTAATCACCGGATTATTGTGCGATATTTGTATTTGTGTCAGGAACTCCGACATTATTATTAACAAAATAATTAGAACCACGCCAATGGTGGTAAATATGTGACCACTACCCCTTCGGGTCGGGAGCCCTTCAAAAATATGCCATGTGTTATTTACTCATGCCCAAGCTACTTGAGATGTAGCTGCTACAGCCCATAGCCTCACCACAAGTAGAATGGATCCTTTTAATCATAGACCGTAACTTTGTAAACGTAGCCTAACGTAATTATTCTGAAATGCTTCTGTTCTTTTGTCGTGCTGCAAAACGGTATCTTGTAAACTTTTTGGGCGTTGAAGGTAGTATTTAGGAGTCCTATTTCTTTCGTGATTCCGAAGATTCCTCGTTTGGTATTGTATAAAATATTGTATGTGGTCTTCTTGTTTATGAGCCTGTTTATAGGGTTACTAGCGAAAGGACGCTAGAAATTTCGAACGAACCATTTGCAGGATGTACGGTGGTAGAATTAGAAATATAAAGTTAAATTAAAAATAATATGTAATAAATTTATTTGAGTGACTATTAATAAGAAAACAAATGCGGATTTTATTATTTAAAAATTATTTCGTCTAAATGTTGACCACTTAATGTTCCCTATTCTGTGCCACTCCATCGAGAAGTGATATCGGGATGTCATTAACTTCGAACGATATTGGCCTTTAGTGTTGAGATGGTCGCTGGATTTGTTTTATAGAATTTACTTTTGAGGTAACCCCACAGAAAAAAGTCCACAGGGATAAGATCCGGCGACATGGGTAGCCAGAATATGTCACCGAAACGGCTTATCAGTTTGTTAGGGAAGTAATCACGCAGAAGGATGTTCTCTCATTATTGGTAGAAAATAATCATTCAACTTGCGCCAATAAGTGGCACCGTCAACAGAAATTGCTTGCCCTCGATGATTTTGACAATGCACCAAATTGTCACTTTGAGACTGTGAATTGGCTGTTGATGTTTAAGTCGTGGGTTAAAAGTAGTGATGGTAAAAGACAGCGTTTACCATTCGAAATTGCTTCAACATTGTCTCACAGAAGTTTTTGCGTAAATTGTAATCGTTAGGCTTAAGCGCTTGCACAATTTAAATTTTGAAGTGATGAAATCTAAGATCCTTCTTCAATATTTCATGAATAACAGTTTTTGGAAGTCCTAAGGCAGCCGCTCTTGTGCGCACGGACTGACTCGGATTACCACGCAAACTGGACGCGACGAATTCAATATTTTCATTTGTACTCGATGTCTGGCTGGGCCCCGGCCGTGGATTATTTGCTGCTCAACTTGTTGCCCGGCACCTTCGCACCCATATTCGAATCAAATCTTCACTTGGCGCATTACGTAAACGTCGAATATTGTAACGTGAACAAAATCTACGCCCTATGTAGTTATATAAGTTCATTGCATTTGGATTTCAAAAATAGGTTGATGATGCTTGATTATGATTTCCTAATGTTAAAGACTTGCAAAGTAATGTGAACATTAGTGATAATTTGTCCTGTATTTTTAACAATTCATCATGTCTTCTATCGGCTCATGACATGCGATATCTTTATAAAAAAAGCAGCTCTAAAACATCTTTAATGGGTGCCTAACTGTTAGGTAAATATGAGCTGCCGTAAGTTTCTCGTTGTCACTTTTTCTAACATAACGAGATCACTGTCCTTGTACCAAAAAATGGCTTTCTGCAGAGAGTTTTCAGTGGTCTGAAAATATAATTGTGATAAAGGTAAGAAATCAGAAAGGATTTCTTGGGATTGAATTTTATCATTAGCAATGATAACTCTCATATTTGTAATATCCACAAGCTCTGTTATATTATCGTCTGGTGAAGTTAATGTTGTATTCTGTGATTGGACATCGTCATCAGCAATGTTGAATTTCAAATTTGTAAAATGCGCATAATTCTCTTCATCACGTGGTTCATTTGTTAAAAATGTTTGCCTTCCTTTTAATAAATCCCAAATTACCGTGAGATACAATTTTTATGATTTGTTTGTGTCCTGTCCAATTTCCGACAACTTTTTTTCGGCTATAATTTTTCTGAATTCTTCTTTCGATAGTAAATTTTGTAACTGGTTTTTACTTTGTTCAATCTGTTCTTTTTGCGTCGTTTTTTGTCCTAGACATTTAGAGAAGTCTTGAATTTACATTCCATGTAAATAATCCTGTGGCACGGAAACCATTTATGACTGTTAATGATGAAATCCATTGTTGGTTAGTTTTTCCAAGAGCGGAACAAAGGACTATTTGTTCAAAGCTTCAGAAGGATGTGATCGACGCCATTCAAGTACTGATTTTTGCCAACCATACTATAATGGCCTAAAGCCTGCAACGTCTGCAGGTTGCAACAACCTAGTGCAGTTTGGATAGTGAGACATCAGTACAATATTCAATTTTGTGCACAATTCACTCACTTTATGGGTCAAATGTGAGTTGTGTCCATCAATAAAAAGTATTATTAGGAATTGTACTTCTTTTTTCACAAGATAGGGGATATAACACTTTCTAAATAATCATGGAAAACTTCAGAATTCGTCCACCCATTATCAGTTAGTCCTATACTCCAGTCTGGTGGAACATTGTACGTTATGTTTGCTGATAATCTCTTATTTGGAAAAAATTACCATGGGTGGAGTAGTGCTTCCATCGGCGCCAAATGTAAACAACGGTTAGCGATGTCTTAGCCGGTGGCACATTTTAGTCCCTTTTGGAGCTAGTACTATTCCTGTTTTGGGAAGTTGGTTTCGTCTCCATTATATACGCGTGTAGGATTTGAAAGTATATGAAACAAATAGTTTTGTCGAAGACAGTCCTCAATTTGTTGAAACCAACCTCTTACGTCTTTTTCGGAAATTGCTGCACTAGCAGATGGTACTGCTTCTGGTGTACGGAAAGAAATATTTGGATGATGGCGTAAGAACAGTTTGAACAATATTTCGCCATTCTTGAACGTACTAACCCTATTCTTATTCTTTACGAAATTAGCAACACTGCTAATTAAGACTTCTTTTCTCTTTGGAACACAGATTAATCCAATTTTCTAAAGCCTTTTCCTCTTTTTCGGTCAATACAGTAGCTGGACCTGGCCTAGAATTATGATCAGGGCTTTTGATTTGATAAATTAATGTAGTTCGTGGCACTTGGCAAGTTTTGTCGCAAGTTTTTGGCTCATAGAAAGAAAGAAAGAAAGAAATCTTTATTGCTATACAGCTTTCAGGTGGGCACAATGTGTATACGAAGAATGAAAGAATATGAAGAAAATAAGAAGAAATATGAAGATAAAAAAAATACCAATCACAATAATAAAAAGGAAGAAATAAAAAAATACAGTAACACAAAATATTTAAACCTCTTGAGACACATGCGTCCCACAGCTGCAGCAATCAGGACTCCAATTCAGCATTTGCCTGGTCCCAAGAACCAGGCACTGGTCTTCCACTGAAGCCTGTTATTGTGACGTACGGAAGCCTTTTCTATAGATTAACTATTATATTTCTTCCTCTTTATCTTATGTTTAGTTTTTCCTGCCTCTTAGGTCTATTGCACTTTGGTTTCGGATGTGAACGAAATGAAGACCTAAAACACATATAATTAGCATTTTTAACCGACTATAAAAAGGAGGAGGTTCTCAATTCGATTGGTGTTTTTTTAATGTATTTACACCGATTATGCTGAGATTTATCCGATTAACGTGATTCTTCTTTAGTTTGATACGGAATAGTCGCCATTTGGTCCCATAAAAATTTAACATAGGTTAGCCCAGTAGTTTTCATTGTAGCCGGATCGATGCCATGGGACCTGGAAGCGGCGCTCCTGGCAACGCTCTATCGTTGGCGCCAGGAGGCGCTAGCTCGGGGCGAAGGACCGGGTCTTGCCGCAATAAACGCGGTAAGGTCCGAGCTCCGCCAGGTCCTAGTGGCGAATTGGAAGGAACGACTTGTGCACCCCAGTGCCGGGCACGCCACGATCGTGGCGGTAAGTCCCGTGTTTGAGGAGTGGCTGGAGAGGCGGCATGGCGCCCTCACCTTCCGGCTGACACAGGTTCTGACTGGCCACGGTTGTTTTGGCCGGTTCCTGTGTCGTATACGCCGCCAAGAGACGCCCGGTTGTCATCACTGCGGCGACTGCCGCGACGTTGTTGAGGACACGGCGCTGCACACTTTGGCGATTTGCCCCGCCTGGGCATCGCAGCGCCGTGAATTGATCGCGGCAGTCGGATCGGTTAACCTCTCGCTCCCGGCCGTAGTTGAGTCTATGGTCCGGAGTGAGAGGTCGTGGAACGCCGTCGCCTCCTTTTGTGAGGAAGTGATTTCCATCAAGGAGGTGGCGGAGCGGGAGAGGGAGCGTTTAAACCCTCTCCCCAACCGCAGAACCGGGCGCCGGAGGGCGCGAGATGACCTCCAGCCACCCTGAGGTTTGACCTGGGGGTGGCGGGCTTTGTGGGCCTGCCCGCCATCCGTTCAGCACCAGGTCCGAGAGGCGGCGTGCGTGTTCCCACGCGCGCCTCTGTGTCGAGTCCGTCTCCCCCCTAGGGGGGAGACAGTAGGGTTTTTCATGAAGTAAGTACCTTTGGGTAGGTCTTTTGTGTAGTGGACTGCCGTTTCATACGGCGGGCCGTAACCTTGGCGGGGTCGCGACCGCATGCGAAAGCGATTCGCGCGGCCCCGTCGATAGTGGTTTTGTCGAGGAACACCGTGGTAGGTTTAGTCGGTATTCCGGGAGGTACATTGTCTTTTAACATCTTTCTTTTACCCCGGCGAGTCCGACATAATCCCTCCGCCCGCCCCCGCGGAGGGATATGCATCATAGCATTCCCCCACGTTAAAAAAAAAAAAAAGTAGTTTTCATTGTATGAACATTATTTTATGAACATTTTTGTTTACGTGGACGATGTAATTTTAGTTTGTGTACGGCTTTTTTAGGAGTTTTCATTTAGGTTGATTATATATTATTATTAACCCGTATCCCGATAAGTGGGTCTTAGGCTACTGTCATTGAAGCGAAGCGAGCGTGCGGAGTAGAGAAACTGAGAAATATTATAACCAATACGACGGTATAAAAACTCGGAACGAAGAAAAAAGAAATTTCAAAAATAAGTATAAAAATTAATCTAGATCTAACTATCTTAATCGTTGCATTTCCTGTAGTGCTTTGTCATCATGTGGTCTGTGTAATAATTTAGATGGTTCCAAATCACTTAATGCCACGCCATCTAAATTCTTTACTCGACTTAAAGCCACATATATCTGACGTTCTGCGAAATTTTTTTCGAGGTCTATCACCGCCCTCTCCAATGTCGTATCTTGGAGCTTGTGAACGGTGACCGCCCAACTTAAAACTAATGGCAGCATTAATCTGTCGACATCACCGTAACCTTTATTGGCCTGAAAAGTTGCAAATGTTGGTGCGATTGACACTAAGCCCTCCGCATCTTTTAACCTAGTGCCTACCGTCTCGTCATCAAATTTAATCAACACCAAGGGCTCGTGAAGGGCTGGCTACTTGATTATTTTTATTACACCCATTGCTCCGTTGACTAATCCATCAGACATATTTGTACTTAGTATCACCCTAGAGCCTATCCCTATTATAACGCTGTGTAACAATCCACCACAGTTGTTAACATCTACAGGAATGACATTATGCCGGGGCCGCTTACCATACGTTGCTGCTTCTCGGGACTCGTCCACAACATTAACTGTACATATATATTTGGCACTCTCTCACTAACAGCTCTGTCATTCGGGAATTATAGTCTTCAATTAACCTCACAGTGGGGAATATTCTTACTGCAGCGCCGTCCGTGAAATCACCTGTGAGAGTTACACGGCGTTTTTTACATAATATTTCTAATTGCATTGTAGTAAGTTCCCCGAACCGTAAATTATTTAATAGATCTACAAATTCACTGTCTGATCTTTGGAGCATATTCATAGTTAGATCACAAAATGAAAACTGGCGCCATAAATGTACCTCAGCACTCAACCATGGCGGCTGCTCAAAACACCAGAGGCCTTTCATTGGTGGCAGTTGCATAATGTCACCGAATAAAAGTACGTTGATACCGCCCCGCCAAACAACAAACTATTATTTTTGTATTCTTGTAGCCTCAAATGAATATGTCGGAAACGTTGATATGAGACCATCAATATTTCATCAATGACTAAGCATTGAATAAAGTGCCATTTGCGTCTTTCCCTTCAGTTTTTCGCCTGTCATTCTCTTAATGTTACTGTTTACCCTTTTCAGTAGGTAACGAGAAAACTGAATGTAAAGTACGACCACCTATTTGTTATGCAGCTACCCCTGTGAGAGACGTTACTTCGACAAAAGTAGTTTGAAGTAAAGAATCTACAGTAGGAGAATAGCAACGACGAACATGTTCGACTATTAATTTTAATAAAAAGGATTTGCCACTTTCAGCTCCTCCTGTTATGAATAAAAGGAAGGGTTGGTAATTCTCATAATTTTCTAAGTGATTTTTATGGGTCAGATGCTCGTTTTATTAAATCCTTTTGTTCAAATTTTTCAAATTGATCATTGGCATAAATATCCAAAGGTTGCCTTATTGTTGTTACTTCAGTGGAAGAATTAACCGCATTGATGCTACGGCATGAGCAAGAGCCTGTTGTATAACTATCTCAGCATGAGCAAATTGTTCCGCTGATTGGTTTGGATTAAGAGGCCTTAAGTCCGCATGGCGTCGTAAAAAACAGGCTTCTGGAGTGTCATCCGCTCCTAATAACTCGTTTTCGTTCTGAAATGGTATATGTAAAACTATCAAATTATAATGAAATCCATTACGATCGCTGTTCAGAGTAAAATATTTATGACGCAAAACTGCTACTTTATTTCTTATGCGCATTTGAATGTTATCCCATAATCTTATATATCTTGCTACTTCAGGCTCTTGTTCACGTACGAGGGGCGTTCAATGTATTCTCGGTATGGGTATGTTAGAAAAAAGATAAAACCTTGAAAAAATTATTTTTCAATATAGTCTCATATGATTTCAATTACATTTGTTTGATCGAGAAATAAGTTTTCTATTCCCTTAAAAAATAATTTTGTTCTTGGCCCGAAAAATGCTCATTTACAGCGGACTTGAGCTCATTATCGTCAGCAAATCGCTTTTCCATGAGGTCTTTTTTTAAAGGGAATAAAAAGTAGTCACTGGGGGCCAGGTCCGGGTTGTGGGGTGGATGGTTAATTGCCTCGATCCCGCACTCTCGTACAGCGTACCTTGGAGAGCCGCGCAGTGTGAACCGGTGCGTTGTCGTAAAGAAGCAACACATTCTTTGCCAGCTTTCCTCTTTTTCTTTTATTGCTTCTCTCAAACGGCGTAAAGTGGTTGAGTATTTTTCTGCGTTGATAGTTTCACCTTTTTTTGTGTACTCGATCAATAGTATTCCTTTAGAATCCCAGAAAACTGTGGCCATGATTTTGCCAGCGGATGGAGTGACTATGAACTTCTTCGGAGGGTCTGATCCCTTTTTGTGCCACTGCATAGACTCCTTTTTACTCTCGGGGTCATAGTGATGAACCCACGTTTCATCACCTGTAACTATCCTTTCGAAAACACTTGCTGGATCCTTACTACACAGCTCTAAAAACTCCTTACAAGTGTCAACCCGCGCCTGCTTTTGAAGCGCAGTGAGCATGCGCGGCACCCATCTTGCACTTACTTGTAAGGTTGAGATAATCATGTAGTATAGTATGTATAGTACCCACGGATAGCTTAGTTATTTCTGCCAACATCTTGATTTTTTCTGTGCATCTTCTAATACAAGTTTTTCGATAATTTTCACATTTTCTTCGGTAGCCGCCGTGATTGGCCCACCTGGGCGGGGATCATCCTCGATACTTTCCCTGCCTCTTTTGAATTCACTTGACCACTTCTGTACGGTCAATAATGAATGAGCAGTCTTGATAAACGGCTACCATTTCTTCATGGATAGTTTTTTGAGATTTTCCTTGTTTAGTGAGGAATTTAATCACCGCACGATGCTCGATTTTCTTCAACATTGTCGCGTCAGTCATTTTCGTCGTCGCTGACTGGAGGTAGCAAATAAACTAATGAAGTTATCCACATGAAATTTTATATGAATACCCTCAGATAATGTTGTTAGCTAATGATATATTTTAATTACCCACAATAATATCAAATCACCCCGATACCGAGAATACATTGAACGCCCCTCGTAGCTCACTATCACCATTGTCATCGTCCGTCCAGGTACAGCCGGCAACATTCTCATACCGTACAGCAAACTCTGCCAAACTTAATTCTTCGAGACTGTCGGGCCTGAATTGATACCTATCGAAGATGTTGTTGAAAACAGACGTCTCATCGCTGTCAAATCGTACGGTATTGCTGGTTTGACAAGCAGCTATTTACGAATACGGCTTTTCTTGAGCATAACTTTAACGGCAAATGACAAAGGCCATTGAAACAG
Organism: Catocala nupta; assembly: GCA_963675205.1. Taxonomy (NCBI): domain Eukaryota; kingdom Metazoa; phylum Arthropoda; class Insecta; order Lepidoptera; family Erebidae; genus Catocala; species Catocala nupta. The sequence continues at coordinate 12,280,186 of OY776094.1, forward strand.
CAAACAACTGTTTCTACACGTCATTTGTTTGCCTTTTAGCTTTCTGAACAGCTTCTCGAACCACATCGCCACAATCATTAGGTTCACATTTGCTGGCATATTTGGCAATGTAATCCGCCACAGCTGTCACATTACCACATGGCTGCACGTCCATATTAGCCTGCCATAATATAATCATTACTTCCGATTCATTTCGTTTCAAAACACAAAATCGCCCTTGGTTTGCTAGTGTTTCATCCGGCCCTAAACACTTAGTTTCATCACTAAAGCTGGGTACTGACCGGCGTTACGGGGCGTAATGTAACGTGTTACACAGCGAGCATTCATGCAGTCAGTACGTCGTGTTACGGGAAAACCAGCGAGCAACGAGCCGCTCGTTGCTCGCTTTGAGTGCTCCACCCGGCTGTCGGTTTTTTGGCGAAACCTTTGACTGTTACGCGGTTCAGTCAGTACGCCGTTGCGAATCGTCACGAGCGCACGTGGACATCGCAAGTGATCACCCGTTATTCCTCTCGTAATTATATCAAGTTTCAAGAAGCATGGAGTGGAATAAAGAAAAAACTTTGTATTTTATTGAAAAATACAAAGAAGAAACACTGTTGTGGAACCCAGCTCACCCAGAGCATTATAACAAATTAAAGAAAGAAGACGCTTGGGATAGATTGGCTTCGTTACTCGACAGCGAAAGAGAAGCCTGTAAAAAGAAAATGACAAGTTTACTGGCATCATTGAGGAGGGAAAAACAGAAAACTAAACAATCAACTGGTACTGGAAAAGGTACGTAATTATTTATTAAGTTTAACGCGGGTTATAGTAGGGGGGGGGGTGGAAATTAGTGAGGGAAGTAGGTGTTTCCAAGCTAGTGTGGGGAAAACAATATAAACTCGGTATTAATCTGTATAGTGCTTCTTTTTATTTAAAATAATTCAATATTAATTACAAATTAAATTTCAGGTGCAGATGAAGTTTACCACAGCACTTGGTTCGCTTACAAATCCATGTTATTTCTACTGGATAGAAATACACCTCGTGACACAACAGATACTGTAAGTACATTTTAAGCATAATTTTCTTGCCAACTTACAGACCCTTGCTGAATACAGTATTCAGCAACTTCATTACGAATATTGTGAGCAGATGTTGTAGCCCTTCGCGGTCTTATTTGCAAGGGTAACATACTAGTCATATCATTGTTACCTTCTCTCCAGTTTCCTAATCTGACCTGGCCGTTCAATTCTTCGTCAAAACTACCTGCAGGGGTATATACATGAGCATTATTACCTTTTCTTAAAAAATTGTGGAGAGATGTTATTGCTGTTACGACAGATGTCGCGGTTTTCGGTTCTAACAACATTGGTTTCCGCAAAACTCTAAACACTGCTGACAATATGCCGAACACATTTTCCACTACTCTACGAGCTCTGCAAAGTCGGTAGTTATATATTCTTTCTTTACAACCACGTTCATGATATCCTGCATATACTTTCATCATATTTTGGGAAAAAGCAAAAGCTTCATCGCCAACGAAGTAAAATGGAATTTCTTCTGTTCTTGCTGGCAACGCAGTGGGCTGAGGGAGGTTTAGTGCATTATTTTTTAGTTTTTCGTTTAAAACACAGTTGTTGAAAACTCCTCCATCAGATATTCTTCCTTGACACCCAATATTTACATACAAAAAATTATATTTCGCGTCAACAACTGCCAGTAATACGATGCTGAAGAAACCCTTGTAATTATAAAATTCACTGCCACTGTTGATCGGTGATTGCAGTAAAATATGTTTACCGTCGATTGCACCTAAACAATGTGGAAAATTCCACAAAGTATCATAGTCATTTGCTACAACCAGCCATTGCTCCGGTGTTTCTGGCGTCTGAAATAATAATTAATATTTATTTTCAGCTACGTGGACATGAAGGTGCTTCAGAACAACTGCCTGATGATTGCCCTCCGTCTGCCAAAAAAAGCGACAATGATTGCCCTCCTCCTCCAAAAAGGAAGAAATCAGTAGCCCCAAGCCCAGAAGAGATAATGGTATCTACTTTAAATATATTAAAAAAGAGAACCGAGCAAACGGAGGCAACTTCGCACAGACCTGACGAATGTGAAGCCTATGGTATGTTTTTGGCAAATAAATTACGATCTTATTCAAAGACAACAAAAATACATGTGCAGCATTATATATCAAATATATTGTTCAGTGCTGATCGCGGAGAGTATGACTATGTTGGAAATGGAATGAACAGCTACAGTTATTCAGGCTACTCTACACGACCAACAACTTCCAGAGCCTCATCGATGCCACAGACCGAAACTCCTGCATCAAATACGTCCCATCAAAATGACTATGAGCCACAGCAAAGCCCTGAAAGTCCTGCATCAAATACGTCCCATCAAAATGACTATGGGTCACCAGCTATGAGTGAACAATTTATGTCAGAATTTGGTGATTTAATTTAATTTGATATGTAATGACTACATTTTCTGAATTAATACATACATAATACATACCTTTACATATTCTTTTAATGCTCCAATAAGGGCTTCGCTGACCTCTTTCACTATAAATCCTATTCGTTGTTTTGATATCTTGAAAAGATATTGCATACTAGTATAGGAATCTCCTGTAGCATAAAAACGAAGCGTTAGTGCTAACCGTTCCGTGACACTGATAGCTTTTCTATAATTTGTATCGTTTTTATGTACTTTTGGTCCAATTAAATTCAATAGTTCTTCAAAATCAATCGGAGACATGCGTACAAAGTTTTTATACTGTCCAGTAATCATTTGGTTTTTTAATATTGCTATCAATGACAAACCACCACATACGCCTCTATTTTTAAATAAGTTTGATGTCCAGTAACGTTTTTTCTTTTTCTTCACTTGGATGAAACAATAACTAAGTAGAATCAAAGTTCCCAATACGTCCTCGCTGTCGGCCATCTCGGAGTGAACTGGCGGCGACGGAGCACAGAGTTTTGACGAGCATGTTACGTCGATTTTAAGGACACTGCGTAACATGCTCGATGAGTAACACGCTCGATGCGAATGTTACATTACACCTTGTAACGTTGGTCAGTACCCACCTTAATAGGTCGAGGGAATCCAGATCGACAAGAACGATTATTGCGATCTTTATAGCACGTTGCTGAATGGCGATGCGTCTGTAACCTTGTTACTAAGTCACCTAGTTCGCCTTTCACAGAACAGGACAGCAACATAACAGCATGTGCAAATGGGGACATCCCCGCTTTTGAAATTCTATCCTATACCAGAAGTCAACTACAGGTCCGCCAAAACATTTATTATTTTTTTATAAATGCCGTCCATGCATATACGTGAAGTGTAAATTGTCGTGCAATAACAACAAGATATTTTTGAACTAATTCCAGCCGTTCTTGGAAAGTCAAAGCTTCAATATTAAATTCTTTACGACTATCAGCTATAGGTAATGTAACCTTTAGTGTGGTTATAAACTTGGGATCTGATCGATCCAGAAATAGGACAGGCTACGCCGTAGGGGCGTGGTGTCTTAAGGTAAAATTGTTCAGAGATTAATCAAAGATGGATCAACGTTTAACACTTTTAATAGACTACTAAGGAACAAGTTATATTTGTTAGACAATATTCACTTTCCTACGCGACAATAATCAGGGTGTGGTTCGTCTAAAGGCTTGCTTCGTGGTCCTTCAGAAATAAGGACACTTAGCTGAGAAGTGAAGCCGGCCGGAAGAGGTCACGATCCAGGACGCGATCGGCTTATATATCCGCTGCCGCCGGGCAGGAGGGGAAGAGAGGCGCCAGCCACCACTCTGACTCGCGCGCAGCCGTCATGGCGCGAGCGGTCCGCGTGACAGTAATGCCCTTAGCATGTCTGGCCAGTTAGAGCCTGTCCAGATGAGGCGTTTTATATGGATGGATTCAGGCAGTTACAAACATGTACTCGGAAACAGCGGTTGTGTTGTGGCTTGCATACCGTCGATGGAAACATCGTAAACGAAGAAAACGTCGACGATTTAACGTGCACCCAATTCTACGTGATAGAATGACGCATAATATGTTTATAACATTATATCCAAAGCTCAGAGAACACAATGAAAAGTTCTTCAACTACTTTCGGATGTCAGTAACATCGTTCGATGAATTACTAGAAATTATTCAAGAAGATTTGACTCCATGTCAAAATTATGTGGTACGGGATACTGTTTCTGCAGAAGAAAGGTAAGGTAAGGTTGCCACTATTGGACCACTTAACTTTCAACGGACATAAAATCTTAACAATAGAAATTGGTTAAATGAATAGAGCTTTTATTGAAGTATCAGCAGCTATTTTTTCAGATTTTTAATATAAAGTTTATAGCGTCAAAAGAGCAAAAAGTAAATATAATAGGGTCGCCTTATTTAGACCACAGTAACTTTGATTGGACCACACAGTCGCTATCAATGGGTTCGGTTGTCAATACCTACAATGCAAAAAACCTTAGTAGTAAATAATCCACATCTCATGTTCTCTACTTTGCATTATGTCTAAATCGCATGAAAACATAGTAGCAAAATGCCTACTTTTTCAAAGGTACAGCTGAGAAAAAAACCACTTGGTCAGATGAAATTTCTTTATTTATTAAACTTAAAATCAACATATACTATGTACCAAATAAAACAAATAAGAACCTCCTAAAACGTGCTAGAACTGCATGTATTCATGCAAAACACACTGATAGTATCCTTATGATATTCTTTAAAAACTGTAAAACTGTAATATTTTGTTGGTTCAGAGAAGCAACTTCATTGTTATATAATTTATCGAACTGTATATGACGTCGCAGTCTACGTGATTGGTTGAAATAAGAATTTTTAATGGCAATATCTTTAAGCCGTGCTTCTTTTCGTAATAAATATAAAAATAAAATTAATGTAGCCTTATGAGGAATTCGACAGTTAAGGCGTCTAATGGACCTAGGCAATTTTGGCCTACTGGTCCATTCAAGGTGCCTACAAAAACACATTATTTTTAGAATGCACAAAAATAAAACAATTTTTCACAATCACATTTTTATTTAACATTGTAACAATAGTAACAGTTAAAACTTAAATCGCTTTTATACTCATAATTTTTAGGGTACCTACTATCCTTACCCTTAGTCAAAAATAAAATGAGTTTCTGGATTTCTCCCAATATATTTTAATAGAACTCTAATGAACTTTGTATTTTTGGCATCAAAAACTATAAGAAAACCGAACAAACACTAATCTAAAAATAAACTTAAAATATAAATCAACATACTTCTATTAGGAACCGAAAGTTTCTTAAGGTTAATTAATTATTAAAGAAAATCACAGTAATAGTTAAATACGAAGTAACTCGTTTTTGAGATCAGCTTTTTAAAGACATGATGGACTGAAATATTTCTTCAACCCCTTTTTGACACAAGCACACTCCTCGTGCACCCAACATTTACATGACAAACATTGTATCATATCTTCCACGGAGCAAAGCATACAAATTTTACAAAACCATTTTTCCAACTCTCCTTCTGGAACGTCTTTCGAAATTGCAGTTTTCTTTAATCCTTTGCTTTTAGGCTGTCGTGTCGGTTTGGATGATTTAGTCTTCGCTATTTCTAGTTCTCTTTTGTATGGCGATGCCGTTAACTCCAGAGCGCGTTGCGGTTTACGACTTCTTTGTTTTAACTCTTCAATTACTTTCTTAGCACCTGGAGATATTCTTGCAATATGAAATTCGGAGCTAGCACTCGTGGCTGGCTGTGAACTGGATTCTGTGTAAGCGACCCTTGATTGTGTCTGGATATCTGAAGTAACTGGCTGCTGTAGAATTGCCGTGTTTGATTCAATGCTAGGCATAACAACGAGACGATCTTGCGTTTGTGCTGATTTCGGTACTGTGGTTTGAGTTGCAACTGTTGATTGCTGAATATTAGAAGCAACTGGCATAGACGGTGTGATATCACTCGAAGTACTTGGCATTGATGAGAGAGGATCTATATTCATATCTTCGGCGCTGTTCTGATAAACCTTTTCTGCAGTGAAATTATTTTCTGTTTCCTCTGTCAGAGTTATGAATTCATAGTCTTTAAATATGTTTTTATTCAGTGGCCAGATGCCAGTCTTTTCAAATCCACTTGCCGCAGTTCCGACCGAAGATGCTCGAGCATATGCTTTTCCAAAAAGCATTGAAATTTGAAAAGCTGTTACACATCGTCCAGGGTTGAAATAACAGCTCAAAGGTCTGAAAAATGATGTATCAAGATGTTGAAGCTTGTTCGAAGTGTGAGCGGGTAGCGATAAAAGTACCACGTTATGGCTTTTTGCAAAATTAATAGCGTCTAAATTTTTTGTGTGGCTCGTGTGCCCATCAAGTATCAAAAGAACTTTTTGCTCGGGAGTCGGCTTAACGTTTTCAACAAAGTGTTGCATCAATACAAAGAATATGTCTTTGTTGATATAACCGCTATCAGGGTTGAATGCAAATATTGAGCCAGGTGGAGCACCATCCTGTAGTTCATCTTTGGCACGTTTCCGTTTGAAAATTATCAGTGGAGGAACAAAATATCCTGATGCACTTGCACAACATACGGCTGTTGTAGTAGTTCCACGTTCACCGCTTGTAATCGCTCCTACTTGCTGCTTGCCTCTCAGCGCCAATATTTTCCTCGGCTTTATTTGAACTGTCGAAAGACCAGTTTCGTCAACGTTGAAAATATATCTTGGGTCATTTATACCATGTTCCTCCATGACACGTTCCAACTTTTCAAAAAAGTCTTTAACTGTTGGTTTGTTGAATGCAGTGGCTCGGTTCAAAGAAGTCGCTCGTGGTTGTCTCAGACTTAATTCCGGATGACGTTTCAAAAATCCATAGTACAATTTTTTGCCAGCCATTTCTTTTTCTTTATTAAATCTGTGCCTTACACCACAACTGTCTGCTATTTTAAAAGCCAAACTTCTTACGTCTGTTGGTGTTACACCATATAAACACCGTTCCAATTCTAAAATATGTTCGACAAGCTTCTTCTCCAGTTCTGGAGTCAGATCTCCTACTGAACCAACAATTTGTCTGCAACCTTTGGCTTTCGTATTTTTGTCATCGTATCGTCTTTTCAGTGTCGCTTTAGGCACGCCGTAAATCCTGCTTGCTTCGTTTAAGCCTACTTCACCCTTATGTAAAGTTTGCAACGCTAAATCCATGGTCTCATTCCAAGTATAATACTGCCCTCTTTTCGCAATTCTAAAATAAAAAAAAAAATTATGATATCGACAATTTAAAAAAAGTCGCCATGATTGGACCGGTTCAATCAAAGAGCCATGCAGTGGTCCATTGATGGCAATTTGCTAGTACCTCACTCAAAAAATAGTTAAAAAAGAAATGAAGTGCTTTTGAAGAACGTATTTTAATAGTTAGCTACATCGATAAATGTGCAATCTTATAAAAAAACATTGACGTTAAAATACTTACTAGCACTATACTTACATGGTAATATATATCGCAAGAATCTTATATTAACAGCGCCGACAACACGACGACACGCGTCTCTCCTCAACCAAGCCTTCGGCGACACTGGCGGTACAGGGGCCTGGTCGTAAAGCAAGCGGGCCGATGTAAGAAACGATTTTTAAATTGAATCGTTCGCGAGATATTGAAGTGGTCCGATCAAAGCGCTGGTCCAATGATCGCAACCTTACCCTAAGTAATATTTTTTATTATTGTAATACTTTTATCAAGTTTTTACCTTTAAACTACGTATAAATTTAACAAAAATAAAGAATTTGGACAAAAATAACAAAAATTAGAAAACATTCAACTATAATATACGCAGGTTTCAAAAATTAAATAGCTTACAAACATTTAGAATCATTTAAGCTTAACATTTAATTATCGTATAGTTCTATCAATTCGGATTCTTGTTAATCTTGTGTAGAAGCCGGTGATGGGGTTATTAGGTTGTTGTAGGCAGACGTCGTTGATGGGATATTGTGTTGCACAGTGCAATAACCTCGACTGTAAGCCGTAAAGCCTGCAGGAGGAAACGAAGATGTTGAAGGGTCATTTGTATTATATCCTGTATCTTCAAAATAATCTCTCTGTCTGGTTTGTGGTATTTCTGTTTGGTAATGATATTGTGTTGAAGGTAGGTAGACAGAACGAGCAGTTGAAGGCTTATGACGCAGAGTTTGTTGAGCTTTAAGTACTTTCAATAATTCAATTTTTGTTTGCAGTCTGTTTTCCTCTGGTACTTTAAGAAGCTCTGTGTGTAATGACAAACAAAATAGTTTGTCATCATCAGACTCTATTTTGTTTGATGAATCTGGCTGATGTTTACATGCCAAATTTGTTTTTATGATGGAGAGAAATTCTTCGTCGGCCGCAATTAGTTTTTCTTTTTTTTTTGCCTGACTAACTGTAGGTCTCATTACATCTTCCCCATCGCCAAAAAAGTCCTGTTCTTCAGCTGCAACAGGCGTGATGTTTACGTTGCTGTCAGTTGTTTTATTGCGTATCGATCGTTCGAGGAACATCAAACGTTCAAAATAAATATATATTTTTGGTTTTGCCGGAGGCTCCTGATCCAGACGGAGTGGCTTTCTTCTTCTTCATTTCTCTTACAAATCCATCACTCAACCCTTTCCACTTCTTTTGCAATAAATTACCTGTAATCGGTATAATATAGAAATGGTCAAACTTAATATTTATGTTTGTACTATCTTTTGCCCGCGGCTCCGCCCGCGTGGTTTGTAGCCATTAGCGGCCTTCACACGAACCGTTTGGACTGCCGCATCTAGGACTGCATTCCGATCGGCGGTTAGACCCGTACAGATCCTACCACGTTCCAAACTGTGTTCCTAATTTGCGGTAAAATTGCAACCACAGTTTGGATCGCGGTCAAAACTATTATTTCGATATCCTGCAAACCAAACTGTGCGTGTAAACAATTGTCACGAGTTTGGACCGCAGTTTAGACTGGCGCGTGAAATGTGATAAGTTTCAAAAGTTTTAACCTCTACTAGTTCTGAAGCAATAGAAATGGATACTCGTTTGGTGATCGCGTTAGCTGGATTTGTGGTTGGCTTTAACAATCAAAACAGAAAACGGAGAATGTGGGTTAAAAATATAGGCGAAGATATGGGCATTTATCAATGTTAAGTGAATTACGAGAGAATTACCCAGAAGATTTCAAAAATTATCTAAGAATGGATAGTGTAAATATTGATTGTTTATTGGAGCTCGTACGTCCCAGAATTACAAAACAGGATACAGTTATGAGAAAATGTATAACAGCGGAAGAACGTCTAGTCGCCACATTAAGGTTTCTAGCGACTGGTCGTTCATTTGAAGATATGAAATTCAGTTCTGGCATATCTACATCTGCCTTAAGCAAGTTAAAACCGGAAACATGTCAAGCAGTTTATGAAGTGCTAAGGCAGGATTACATGAGGGTAAGTAAAAATACTTGTTAAATCAAAATTGTAATCAAAACCAAACCTTCATTGGAAAACACGAAAAATGAAATATAAATTACTGTTTATTATCTAGTTAAAAATTATGATGAACGTTTTATTCGCCTTCATAGCTGTTGTAGTAATCTCTTAGAATTGATTCTGAATTTGTATTTTCTGTCTCTGATATAGATGGTGGTAGGTCTTGTGGTAGAATCAGAGAAGAATTTTCATTTGATGATAATGACCTTGAAGTATTAGGAGCATGAAAAATAATGGTCTTGTTGAATTGTTTATCACGAATATCAGATGTTTCAGTGAGTTGATTTAATATCGCTTTACCCATAACTGTATGTATTAATGTTTCAGCATACAAGGCTTGAATTTTGTCCATTTTCTCAAATTTCTTGGTAATTGACACAGCATGAGCTTCATTTTCTTTAGAGCTTCTGTGCACACATTTATAAACTTTATTTGAGTATTAATGACACTTGATTTCCTCTTCACACTCCAAGAGGCGTCTCTTGGAGTGTGGATAGATTCCTGAAAAATGTATTATAATGATTAAACACATTTTAAGTTGTAATTGTTATTCTCTTACAGTTTCCTAGAGTCTGTGCGGAAAGAGAACAGACTTTTGATTTGAGGGCGCAACAATACGTACTTACCGTATTTCTCATGTTGGCAACATTGTTAATTTATTATAGTGCGACTAAATCTTGATCTGTTGAGCCTGTGTTACTCAGACTGACAGAAGGGTTTTCAATCGTACGTACATAAGTTAAAAATTACTAAAGGGACTCGAACCCTCGACCTCGTAATGTAGAATTCATATTTTTGACCATTTTTTATAGGTAACTAAGTGAATAGAAACAATTAGGAATATGACAAATATATTTATTTATCTGAAAAATTATTTATATTTACAATAATAATGACCACAATAATAATCCAATGCGCGGATAGCCACATCAGGCAGGTGTAAATTGAATCGCAGAGCAGCTGCAGTTAAAGTTCATGTGATGTAGTGTAGAGGCCACTGCAGATTATTGATCAGAATCGTAATCAAAATCTGATTCCAAACATTCAATTCCAGACATGATGCTATTCTTGGAACCACTGGAAAGATCGAAGGAGTCATCTCCATCTGAACTTGATGTGCTTGAATCTCTGACATTAATTATAAATTCTTGCATATCTTCTATCAAATGGTCTTGTTCCCAATATTTTTCTTCAACATGTATCACATGATCGCACTCTTTTCTCCAATGTTCTGCTGTAATGTTTTCGAAGCATTCATTAATAATTGGCAAAAGTTCTTTTGCTGAAATATTTACATTATTTGATGCTACTTGTCTTTTCACTAAACTCCATATCATTTCTATTGCATTCAGATCGCAGTGATACGGTGGTAACCTAACAACAGAATGACCATGCTCCTCAAGTATTTGTTCTATTTCAAATATTGGTTCTTCTTTGTTCTTTTCTACTAAACCTAAAAGTTCATTTTTAAGCGCATCGTCAGGATATTCTATGCCTTTTTCGTCCAACCATTTTTTCAAAGTATCTTTCCTGTCGTTGCTACTTGGAGGCTTATTCAGGCGTGTACTATGGTAAGATGCATTATCAAGCACAATGACAGATCGTTCTTTCAAATTAGGTAAAAGTTTTTCTCATAACAATTTAGTAAAATTGTTTCGGTTCATGTCATGGTGGTAGTCTGCTGAAACACTTTTAGTTTTATAGGCAAGCAAACAATTTTCTATGAACCCTTCCCTGCTACCTGCATTGACAATAGTATATCTTTCACCTAGAGAAATTGACTTACTAAGTCCAGGCTCACCCGGACCTTGCCAACACTTATTCACTTCATTTGCAGTATGAATATATGTTTCGTCAATGTATACAACTGGTTTTCTAGATTCCCTGAAACGCTTCATTGTTCTCAAATACTTAGCTTGCCAGATCACAATATCATGTCTCTCAATAAGATCTTTTCGTTTTGACTTGCATTTTCTATATTTGTAACCCAGTTCTTTTAAAACACAACGGAGAGTAGTTATTCCACCGCAAAAGTTTATATCTTCTTTTAACACACGATGAAGCTTCCTCAAAGTTGGTACCTCTTTCCTTACAGCGTAAAGTTTTTAATTTCCACTTTGTTACGTATCACACACTTATCAAAGTCATCAAGTAACCCTTTTTTGGGTCGTCCTTTACGGTTTTTACCAGGTGTGCGCCACACTCCATTATTTGTTGCACCTTCCTTTTTTATTTGTAATATAGTATTTCTACCGACAACTGAAAAAAAAATAAGTACATCAGAAACAAATAATAAATGCAATACTTATAAACTGAAAGTATCAAGACGTGTTGTGCCTTCTACCAAAAAGGAACGAAATAAAACAAATAAATTTTTGCTTTTTATATCAAATAATTTATAAACATTCTTAAGCATCAGAGGTCAAAGGTTACACAGAAAGTCTAGAAACAGGTAAAAACACTGATAAGGATCAGTTACATACCAGTCATAGCCGCCACACGTTTCGTGGCATTATTAACATCAATGAGCGTGTGTTTTGCCGCTTTCTCTTTCTGACAAAACTGAATAATGTTAAACAATAATTCCCTCGTGGAACTGTGTAGAGTTTTACCTTTTTTCGACATAATTGTAAGAAAATAACACGTTAAACAAAACTATTTCAGAGACAAATAGCCTTCTACACTCCATTTGACATTTAACAGATGACTGCGTAGGGTTGCTAAGTACAAATCTTAATGTTAGTTTAAATTTTTGCCACGCCCATTCTCTTTCCGCACAGACAATACGAGCAAAGAAGAATGGTTGGAAATTGCTAAGGGTTTCCAGGATCGTTGGCACTTTATTAAGTGTGGAGGGGCACTCGATGGAAAACATATTCGTATGATTCCACCTGCAAATTCTGGTGTGAAATATTATAATTACAAAAACTATTACAGTATGGTTTTGTTAGCTTTAGTAAATTCAAACTACGAGTTCATTTTCGTCGATATTGGTGAAAATGGCAGAATGTCTGATGGAGGTGTAATTGAATACACGGCATTTTACAATAAATTATTAAGAGGATAGTTGAATTTACCCGAAAGAAGCGAAACCGTCAATAGTTTAAATTACGTTTTCATTGGTGATGAAAGGTTTGCTCTCAACAAAAATCTTCTGACACCTTACGTGCAAAGAGAACTTGATAATGAAAAACGGATTTATAATTATAGACTCTCTCATGCTCGTAATGTTGTTGAAAATGCTTTTGGCATAATAGCCTCCAGATTTCAGATATTACGTACACCTGTTAATATGAAAGCAGAAAACATATGCTATGTAGTATTAGCGATATGTAGCCTACACAATTTCCTGAGAAAAAAAAGTCATTTGTATTTCTCAACCACAACCGTAGACAGAAAAAATATTGAATCTGGTACGGTTAGTGAAGGAGACTGGCGCCGAAGCAGCTCTGAATTAACTTCATTGGATAGGCCTTCAGTCAGGAATGTGCCTTCTTTAGCTAAGCAGAGCAGAGATGAATACAAATTAACAACATATTTCAATACAATTGGTAGTGTGCCTTGGCAAAAAACAATGATGAACGCTGGCAGATCATAGCTTTAGTAATCTTTATGCATGTAGCCTTAATGTAATGCAAATATAACAATTAAATGTTTTTAGTGCAGCATTTGTATCTATTCACTTACCTCAACAAGCGTATTATCGCAGTTTGGCAGCGATGACACGATGCCGCTGGTTGGATCCTGTGCTGGTATGTTATTGTCCGTCGAAAGGTTAATGCTCCTGTGACGGTGATGAAATGTTGGTAGAATTCTTTGATGAGGGTGACGTGATGTCGGTAAATTGCTGAGACGTTTTATCTTCGAAATCATTATTAGATATGCTCGGTGTTGGCAATTCTTGGTCTTTAGTGAATAAAAGTTGGTCGTAGTACCAGAGGCTTGGTTTGTAAACATTTTCTTGGGAGCTTCCACTTTTGTTCCGTGTTTCTGTTACTTTTTTTAATTCCTTGCGGAATGCTCCTCTTAAGTTTTGTATCTTTTTTGTTACAAACTCACGGTTTGCTGATGCGAATCCTGTTTTCTTGCAAAATTCAACAAGCTCATCATATGCTTTATTTCGTAAATTGCAGTTAGTATACAGCGATTTATTTTTGATTTTCCACAGACATGGGTGTTCTCGATAAAGCCAAATAAATTCCGTTACAGCTTCTGCACTCCAAACCGCCATGTTTGTTGTTGTAAATTGCATCCACACGTAGCGCGCGCATAGAACTGTCGCAGCGTGCGTACGCATCAACACGCCGCACATAGATAGGTTTTTTGGTTTTATGCGGCCAAAATTATTTTAATTACTTTAACTATTCTAAATTACATAAATGATAATAAAAAACAACTTTCTGTTGAACTTTTAAATATTTATTCAAGAAAATATCATATTTATGAAAAAAAAGTCAAAAACCTAACGTCACAGACAAAAAAAAATATTTCATAAATGTACATTTTAAACGTGTGTGTGAGTAATGAATTGACGTATCCCCTCGACAGTCGACACATACTCCATGCCAACTCGTTACTCCTGATCCTCATCGTCCGAGGATTCTGGTGATGCTGAGTCTGGTTTGGTGGGTAAAAGCATATCTAAAGTCTCCGGAGCAAAGGATTTAGACATTTTTTTTCTCCTTCTTTGTTTTATACTTATACTGCTAATGAGCGGATCAGAGCTCAATAATAACCGATTATAGATGTCGCGGTTACACTGTTCGCGGGAAAATTTTCTTGCGTAATTTTCTCTATACATGCGAAAGTGCTTATTTCGGGCCTCTTGAGCCTCCTCCGACAATTGGCCTATTGGGAGAAGTGAATTCTCTATTATGGCAGCACCATGTATGAGCACTTTGTGCAAAGTAGGGGTCATCGGGTGCCACCAATAATGCTGCACGTATAATTTGGCAGTATCTAGTGCATACTCATCATATTTCTTGACGTCAATAATGTATCCACTTGAAATAGTTTCTAAAATGACTTTCAGTCTGTAAATTAAATCGAAATTCACTCCAGTTATGTCGGATGCCAATTGGGGATTCTCGAAAAATCTACGGCTGGTGTTTTCATCATTTGTATTTCCATAGTTGGACTTAGGCATGTCAATGAGTAATCCGGTTTCAATTTTAAATCTGTCTTGAATTTTTTGTTTAGCGGCCAATTCCAAGTCTTTTTCTTCCGTTGTTTTTTTCTGTCTGTATTTTTGAACTTTTAGTTTATAGCTCAAGTGCAAAATACTCTCAAAAATTCTGATTCTGGCATGCAGCACAGATATTCCAAATTCTAAAGTTTCAGGACTTACATCATATTTTTTGCTTAGATTGTTAAAATCTTTTGAAGTAGCTTTACAAATAAAGCATCGACTGGTAGACTTAGTGTCGGTTGCAGCATTGCAAACCTTGCCATCAATCATAGTCATCTTGAAAATGTGCTTGTAGGTAAATTTATTTCCATTTATTTCGATTTCGGTAGGAACCAAATTCTTTACCGATTCTTCAACGTAACTGATTTCTTCTTTGGTCACATCATTGCATTCTTTCAGAAATCTGAATCTTATAGGCCGGCAAAACCGGGGGGATGATGGAGAAGGATTCTCCCAAATAACTTTTTTGTTATTCTTGCCACAAAGTATTTGTAAAGGGACAAATGAGCTCAAAAATATATTGGCGTCCGAATCAGCAGGATTTTCAAACTTTTGTTTATATCTGGCTTGCTGGGAGCCATCACATCCCCATTTATTTATAATAGTTAAAGTCTCTCTATCTTCTTCACTAATAGATAAAAGTATTTCCTCTAAGTACATTGAAAGGCGCATAAGCGTTATGTCAATAAGACTTTGCAAAGTACTTTCTGCATACAGACTTGTCACTTTTATGTGTTGTTCAGGTGGATAGCATTCTTTCTTGGCCTCTAATAATCTGTCGTAGCAAGGATAAAGCGACTTATTTGTCTTACGTATGATTTCATATTGCTGTCGTGTAAGGTCGGCCTCTATAAACATCGCCAATGCTTCTTGAGGTGTTAATATATTGTGTTTGTTGGGTTCACTCGATGACTTGTAAGCATTTCTTAATTTGTTTGCCCTTGTTGGCGATTTTGTGATTTCTTTAAGGATTTCCGATGCATTTCGAAGTCCCTTAGCTCTCAAAGTTGACTGAGCAGCATGAATGATAACAGAATCGCCTACAGCAGAGCGAACCACTTCAGTTTTGCGACGCTTGCTTCTCTCACTTGATTCTTCAAATGATTTTGAAGGGCGGCCTGGGCGATTTTGGGCTTGAATTGGGATTTCAAACGTCCCATTTAACCATGACTGGTTAAATTTTAAGAAATCCTCTTCTTTTCTTTGTGCTTTAGACCATTTTTTCTTTATGGCAGTCTTGAAGTAAGCAATATTTCTCTTTAGTTTTTTTATATTTTCCTCTGTGTCACCATAAGAAGAAAACAGGTAATTTTCTAAATAGGCCAATTTTTCATCCATAGTTATTAAATTCTGGCTTTGCATTTTATCGTAGAGAAATTGACGGGTGACTAATTTTGTTCCGGATGAGCCAGGAGAATCTACAACGTAAAAGAAAAAAAATTTATTTTTGGAACATTTTTCAACATAACTTTTTTTACCCTACCTGCACCTACCTGCAGCTAATTTTTATCAGAATCGTAAGAAAAGAGTATTAAGTATTATAATAAATAATAATTTTGAGGCGAGAGGAAGCGATAATATAACTAAATTACTTTTAAATTGAAAAATCAAGAATATTTTTTCAAGAAAACGTAATATGTTTTGAAGGTTAAAAATAAAGGTTTTTTATTTATACTAGGTTGACAATTTCTATAATAAATAATGCTATTTACCTGAAGCACTCGAATCCATATTGGTTACTTTGATAACTGTCTTAAAATCAAAAATATTGACGACGAAAAACAAGTCACCTTAAAAGCGTAAAGGGCGAAAGCGCGTGTGTAGCGGGAGACTAACAAGTTCCGACTACCTGCGCACGAACCCCGCGCGGTTATTGAAGCCGAGAAGACCGGTTTCTTATCGCCTGTTCTATTGTTAACGTAGAAAAATATTACATTTTGTATTTGTAACTAGTTTAAAATTTTCAATTTTGGCCGCATAATTAAGCAAAATCTATGTTAGTGCGCCGCATCGAACTGTCGGGCCTCGCGCGGTGGAACGCAATGGCACGGCGCGTGGTGTTTCCCGCGGTTCAAACTGTACGTGTGAGGGCCGCTTATGTGTTACTCTGATGTGTAAGATATTACTGCAAAGTTTCATGAAAATCCGTTCGGTAGTTTTTACGTGAAAGAGTAACAAACATCCATCCATCCACACAAACTTTCACATTTATAATATTAATAGGATTCTTATACGTATTCTAAAAGATTCAAGATACATGACATTGCTTATATTGTAAAAAAATAATTAAATTAATGTAATAGATCCTACTAATATTATAAACGCGAAAGTTTATGAGGATGTATGGATTAATGGATGTTTGTTACTCTTTCACGCCGCACCGGCTGAACAGATTTGGATCAAATTTGCTAGGTAGGTAGATTTAAGCCTGGAATAACACATAGGCTACCTTTTATCCAAATTTAATGCGGGCGAAGCTGCAGGCAAAACAGGTAAAAATAAATTAACTAAGCGTAACTTTCTTTTCAGATATTTGGCTACAGGTGTTATTTTATGGACCTGCATTATGCCTACAGATTGAGAAAGTCTACAGTTATCGAAATAGTACAGAAAACTTGTTACTTCATATGGTATAAACTGAAAAATATGGTAATGATTCTCTCATTACCATATTTTTCATATTTTTCTACGTCTGAATGGGAAGAGATTTCTAAACTATTTCAAAAATACGCAAATTTTCCATATTGCATCGGCGCCTTTGATGGCAAGCATATCCGTATTATAAAACCTAAAGATTCTGGGTCTCTTTTTTATGACTATAAGTTATTTTTCAACTGTTTTGTTGGCTGTATGCAACGCAAATTATTGTTTTATTGCGATAGATATCTGCGCATATGGAAAAAGTAATAACTCCACAATTTTTCAAGACGGTTTTATATAAAAAAACTTGTCGAGAAAACGTTTGCAGTCATAATGTCCGTCGAGCATTTAACAACAACATTACGAGCAATAGGCGTCTGCGCGCGGGCGAGGGTCGTCGCAGATGGGATTTCATGCGGAGAGCTCCGCGTAGCACTGAACGCGCTGTAAAGGTTTAATACATTTTATCGTCCGTCGCGAACATCCGTGTAGATCATCCGCGTCGCACTGAATAGCGCCTTATAGTATTTTTTACTATATAAAGGCTATGAAGTTAAAAAAATATAATTTCACTTTTAAAGTTAGGATTTGACTAAATAAAATAGAAATAATTGTGCTAGAAATAATTATTAACTCTCGAATTTTAGTTTAAAATAGGAATACTTATCTACAATGTGTTGGGTATGTATTGCTGATGAACAAAACGGGAAAGAAAATAAAGTGTTTTATTTTTAATAGTTTTTTTTATGTTAATGAGTTAATGATTTATTAATAAACATCATTTTCATCTTAATCTCTAACGACTACTTCATCCAGAAATTATGCTGGAACAGATATATTTTCTTGATATCCACGGTACCACACCAATGTCATAACGTGAGCGCAACATCAAAAGGTTCGTCGACCGACCAAACAATTATAACAATATTCGACTATACCAGCACTGCCAGACACATTATTTTCTATTAAAATGTAGACATAATATTGTTTTCTTGATATGTGCCTGGACTTAATCTTTCCTTTGTCACCACGCCAACACCACATGATATGTCAGCACTTCTTTTCAGATTTTGAGAAAAATCTTGTGTTGTATTCTATATGATCCATGGAATCGAATATGTTTCCCGTAATACGCTTATCCCGTAATCTGGCTTGCCTAATCTTGTAAGTACCTAGAGCAAATAGTATTAATTCACTATAACTTAATCTAGGAAACATAAATAAATTATCCCGGTCAGCTGTTATATTTTGAATATCAGCAAACCTTTTATTCATATTTATTTCCTCAACCAATAGGGCTAAATTATTTACAAAATTTATTCTCTTTCTAATTATTGTTACTATTTCATTAGAATCATCTCTATCACGAAGACGAACACCAAATCGGTTAAGGAGACTGGCAGCTATCTGAAAGTTCTGCATCATATTTGGAACTGATTTATTGAAATAGTCTTGCCTTAGGAGCTTGAAATCTTGAATTGAAGAATCTTGAAAGTGTCCATTTACTGCCTTAACTACTCAGCGGCTTATTGTTACGCAGCGGCTCTGGTTGGCCGGCTGTGTTGTTAGCTGGTGTTCGCCTTCTGATAGAGAATCAGGTATATATGGCCGATAATAACAACCTACTAGCATTCTTATGGAATCTCGGGAGCCTCTATCCAAACATAATTTTCTTGAAAATATAATCTAAGAGAAGAGTTTTCATAATCAAAAAGATATATCATTATGTCAGCATCGGATATGGTTGCCTTGTATGGACCAAAACAATCTGAAATGTAACCATCACAAGCTACAAATAAAAAAGGCCTTAATAGATTTTTATATTTGTGTAACGATACGTGTCTTTTTGGAAGGAGTATTGGGAACTTTTATTTATATTTATGTATGTCCCATCGCAAATAATTATAGCGTTTGTATAATTTTCGTTGGAAATACCATTTGGTGTTGTAAGGTTATGATCCATTAGACTTTCTCTCGGTATGTAACTAATACCCAGGTTGTACAAAATCTTGAACCAGGTTTTATCTTCATTTATTCATTAGGCGTTCTAATGTGCTACGCGGTACATAATAACAATGAAGACAGCCGAACATCTGATTCACCTGTCCTCAATTTCATTAACAATGCAGCTAATTCTAAAATACCTTTGTGCATTTCTCGTATGTGAGGAACTTCATTAACAAGTGTGAGAAAGTCTTGTTTAGACCTTCCAGTCCAAAAGAAAAATAAGTTATCTTCGATTTCTTGATGAATGGTTTCTACATTTGTGAAATTAAGGTAGGGCTTAAAAGCGTTAACAAACGAAAAAGTGTTCTACTTGTTGTACAGTAAATGTACTCATGCTATTACTCGAATCATACAGATTATACTCTAATACTAATAGAAGTTTCATTAGCAGAAACTCCACGATCTTCATCAACATGCTCAATACGTATGGCAGCACGCTTACAACCCATCCAGCATGAATGGCATATTCTATCAAATGATGATATCTACAAAAGAAAACATTGAATTAATATCAAGCTGTGGTAAATATATTAATAGGCATTTTCATACTTAAAAGCAATTATTATTTTCATGTTAAAAATATATGTATGTCGGATTGGCAGCGTTTTATTCAGTCAACTACTTTACACTAAGAGCACTTATCACTACGAAACGCGAGACAGTTTCTGCGAGGTGTGCAATGGTCGACGGTAACACCTAGACCGAGCTCTGTTCGCCCCTCGCGCCGCCTCGTAGACTCCGTCTAGCGCCGCTAGATGGCGCTGGCGTTCCGCCTTAATGCCTTTCTGTGTCACTAGATAGCGCTACCAATTAACAGTATTGCCGTTCCGACACGGCCATCTTGCTTGCACACGTCCTCGTGTGATGGTTACTCTGCCAACAAAAGTCCGCAAGAGAATTTTGTTTCACTCGGTCACTCCTGACCAAACTCTAGATTCATCGGATCGGTGAAAATAAGGAAAATTTTAGGACTACAGTTTTATTTCAATCAAATCTTAATCTTCAACTAAATCAAACATTGTAAAATTAGGAATTATCTAAATACAACAATCATTACCCAGGGCCATGTACCATAGTTGTTCGAAACGATCTTATAACTCTATTGCAATAAATACTGCTAAGCACATAGAAACCTTCGAGTAAAACCTCCAACGCCACGGCTCTCTAGCCGACCAGCAATCGCATGGATCAAAACTTCTGTACGCATATCCATCAAGTGGATCGCCCGTGTACATCACTCACTGACTGCACACTACGGTCTCTCCAGACCCCGACCTCCGCCAGAGTTAAACGCGCATCGCGTACCCACGGACTGCTTGAGTTGCCTCAAGAGACACCGATTTCTACCGGGCTACGACTACGTAATAACCACTGGTACGGTCCAACACAATATGGCCTTTAGAACCTCTTACTCGAACCTCTACCGCAACTTAAGCTTGCTCTTCATTATCAAAATCCTTATCAACATCAACTGGTACGTGGCCCTCAAGCATCTTCCTTAGCCTATCGTGTGCGTACTTGTATGTACGCTTCGATTTTAATGCCTACAACGTATAACTATTACCCTCTAACACCTTTATGACTCTAAATGGTCATTTGTACTTGGGTCTAACTTTGTTTGGTTATATTCTTCGTTTTACAATGAAACATAGTGACCGTTAGAAAACCGAACTAATTGGGCCTTGATGCCATCAAATTGCACATTGATTTGCAACGGTTTAATGTCTTATCCTCTCAGTGAAGATCGTTCACAAAACCTACTGAACCAACGATCAAAAGTTATCCTATCTCGATCACCTAAAATGACATGGCTTGGCTTTCTCAACAGCTAGTGACTAACAGTCACCCATACAACTATCGCTTCTCGCGATACAATCATCAATAATAGTCTCCTTCGAGACCCAGGTCCCCGCTGCACCACCAGCTGCCCATCGCCCCCTGATGAACTCACCCGAGTTTCAGTTACGAATACAGGCAAGTGTGTACAGTGCGATCAAATAGCCATGATATGTGTCTACGTACTCCCAATGGTACCTTCGCCAATGTCCTCAACATCGGATTCCCAATCAAATTTAATACAAAGTTACCTCCTACATTACATTCTTAACTATTATTGGAGCTGGATTCAGAGCATCACTGACAATACAATCAATTACCATAGACTCACGTTACAATCAAATCAAATAACTAAAGCTCTACATGTGATTCATAATCATTCAGTAACCTCCAGTTACTAAACCAGGTACTCAAACAGTCACTCAGTTGATACCCATTTATCTGCGCATCCTCACAAGGATCGCCAAGTCCCTCCTGGACTTAATGGTTTCCTACGAAACCCCAACACCAGAGTTGTCTGCCTACCGTGTAATCACGGACTACTGTTTACACAGTTGATACCGATTTCTACTGAGCTACGGCTACAAATCAACCTCTGACATTGAACTCACACAACCAATCAACATGTAAGCTTAGTTTTCTACTGTCTCATCAGTATTAAGGTTCACACTTTGCTCTCTTCAAGATCGTCAGTTATGCTCTGATCCTCTGGCATTTTTTCTCAACCTATCGTGACCGTATTTGTAAGTACAGTTGCCAGTAAAGGGACTTCAAAAGATAACGGTCTCCATCAAGCAATTTCATAATGTTAAATGGCATTTCATACTCAAGATTCAACCGAGTCCGAACTAAATCACCATTCGGGCATTTTATTTGTTTAGCTATTTTACAATCAAACCAAGTTCCTCGCCGCTTGTTCTCTCATTTTCTAAACATCTAATTCTACTTTAGTATCGTTAATTAGTAAAAGGTTCAGAGGTCACGCTACACATCTTGTTAAGTTCGCGGTGACTATCACTGGTCACGCGGTACACGTCCAGCTTATGCTAGCTCCAAACTTCGCCCGCTTTAGCTCTAAAAGCATCCTGCTACGATTTATTACACCGTTTTTTTTGGCATATCAGGGGGTCTCTTGACCAATAATCAGCTAGCTTAGGCAATCTAACTATAACCATAAATAATATCAAACCAAAAAACCTTTTGATTTCGTCTTGGTTTGTATCGGACCAACTAAGCAGGCGCGATCCTCGTTTTATTAGATTTTTTGAACTAAGTTTAGTGATTGTCTGAGCAGCAAATCGGTTGGTTTCCATAGCTATATCATGAAATACACTGTCCGGAACTAACAAAGAATATAAATCCTCAGATTTCGATTTTGCCATCGTATTTCTCAAACTATAAGGTTTCAAGCCAGGGCACTCTGTGAACGGTATAATTCTTCTTTGCTTACCCGCTGGTTCATACCATAAATCGGTCTCAAGCATTGTGCTAACCTGCTGTTCTGGGTTTTCATCTTCGTCACCACTTTCTATCACATACCGCCTCTTTCCGTTTCCTCGCCTATGTAAAATTACTTCTGTATCGTCACATATTTCACTACAACATGGAATTTCTAACAGCGGGGAACAGTACTTATGATGCGATTAGTCTTTTGACAGACCATGTAACAAAACAGATAGACGCTAAACAAAAATGCGTGGGTATTTTTCTCGACTTGGCCAAAGCGTTTGACACCGTCTGGATTCCAGCACTTGTGAACAAATTAGAACGTGTCGGTATCCGCGGTAATGCCCAGATGATATTTGCAGATTTCCTATCAGATCGGACACAACAGATTAGGATTGGAGAGCTTACAAGCTCTTGTGCGCCGGTAATCTGTGGAGTCCCACAAGGAAGTATCCTTTCTTCTAGTCTCTTCTTAGTGTATATCAATGACTTATGTCAACAAGTACTACAAAATGGAAAAATTTTCACCTACGCCGATGATACTGCTCTAATCTTCCATGGAGAGACTTGGCAAGTGGCACAAAACAACGCAAACTTGGGGCTTCAAAAAATCTGCTTCTGGCTTGATAAAAATCTTCTAACCCTAAACATGAATAAAACCAAATATCTTCAATTTAATATAGCTGGATCTAAGCCGAATGATATCGACCTGAGGTTTCATTCATGCGTCTATTGTCGTGCATCTAATTGCTCCTGTACTGCTGTTACTAAAACTTCAGCTATAAAATATTTAGGCGTTATATTAGATGATAAACTCAGCTGGAGTCCACATATAAAAGAAACTATCTCTCGGGCTAGGAAACTAGTTTGGGTTTTTTAAAAACTAAGACACGTTGCCGACTTTGCGCTCTTGAAAAACATACATTTTGCGTTAGCACAGTCGATCATCAGCTACTGTATTGAAGTTTGGGGTGGTGCCTGTAAGACCTTTCTAATACATCTTGAAACGACTCAGAGGTCACTATTAAAAGTTATGACCTTTAGCCCGTATAGACACTCTACAAAATTACTCTACGCAAAATGTCAAGTGCTAACAATTAGGCAGTTATATATTCTTCAGCTGGTAACCAAGCAGCATAAAGCCACTCCATACATCGCAGAAGAATACAACAAAAAGCGTGTCATACCCAACGTTTGCACCCCGGTTCGATGTCGTACAACTTTCGCTAGGCGTCAACTAGGTTTCAGAGCTCCTTATATATACAATAAAATGAATAAAATAAAAAACATTCATCCATTGAGTTTCCATAAATCCAAAACTATTATCAAACACTGGTTATCAGAACTAGACTATGACCAAACTGAGAAGTTATTACTAATAACAGAACTCGTAATAGCTTGTTGTAGTAATAATTATGTTTCGCAATAATTTATTATTCACATTACATACCCACAAACACACACACATGCACACACATTCACTCACTCACACACACACACACACACACACACAAACACACCCATAAACAAACACACACACACTGACGCACACACACAATTCAACCTTTCGTTTACTTTTAACATATGAATTGCTTTTGTAATCATAAAATCTTTTGTGTAAATTATATGGGAGAAGACACTGACTTCCTGTAACACAGGTTTCGTACCTAGCACAGGAATCAGGACTTCAAAAGAAATGTGTAAACCATTTTATGTTAATAAATAAATTATTATTATTATTATTATTATCTCTTTGAGTCAGTTGTTTTTCTAGTTCGTCAATTGCTTGCAGATCTAACAACAATAGTTCAAAATCACACGTATTATCAATAATTGACATGATTACA
This sequence comes from Catocala nupta, assembly GCA_963675205.1. Classification (NCBI taxonomy): domain Eukaryota; kingdom Metazoa; phylum Arthropoda; class Insecta; order Lepidoptera; family Erebidae; genus Catocala; species Catocala nupta. The sequence goes on from OY776094.1 coordinate 12,304,642, forward strand.
ATAACTATCGTCACACAAAAAGTCCAAAAACAAAAAAAACTAGATCAATGGGTGCGCGCACTTATTTCCGCAGCTAATTCGAAGCGACTAAATAAACACAGTGGGTACATACGCATGGCACGCGCCGGACAGGTTGCAACCTGCAAAGAATGAACACGCGTAGGTACTTTTGTTCAAACGGCCGAGCGCGGCACCGAGTGATTTCCCGCGCAAATAAATTGGCGGCCGGCTGATGGTGCCTGACAAAATGTCTGACATGGCCCAATAGCTATGTTTTATTTAGTTTGGGCCTCGTCAGGCACATATGCCAGACATTTTATTTTTTTGCTTTATTTTACATTATAATCACCGGCAACAAAATAAAATAGCCACATAATGTGATTTACTTGAATATACAACGAAAAAACAAAAATAAAATAATACAGTCATCAAAATTTTACTATGGCAGTTAACGTGTTAATGACAGACCACCGAAAGGCTTGTGGTACTATAGGTACATAACTGAAATCAGGTTTGTGTATAACCAAGGACTAAAATTCTGCAACCCTTAGTTGCTACTAACTGCCTGTCGGGCTTAATAAAGCCTTGAGTTTGATACAATCGGGTTCTAAAATAGGAATTTGATTATAGCCACTAGCACATAGACAAATGCAATAATCTGCCTTTGATTGTTGTGATATCTGATCGGCTAAGAGCGGGGATAGTATTCAAGTAGGTTCGCGATAATATATCACCACGACATCCGTACCATCTCGCTTTTTTTTTTACCAGGATTGACTGGAACGGTTAATATTTGCAACTAGAAATTCCTTTAGTTATAATTTGTATGATTTGCATTAAGGCTGAGCCTATTAGATGGACGGTAGACAGTACGGTTCGGGTCTTATATCCTATTTTTTTTTTTAAATCACCCTGGGTTGCTCGAGTGCGGCCTAAGGCCTTGATATAATAATTCGAGAGTCACTCAGTACTGCAACTAAAAATTATTGATAGCAATATTGCAACACTATTAAGATTTAAGATGAAAATACATTGCACGTACCAACTTCCATGGGTTTGGAAAAAAGCAAAATGCTATTTATCGAATAAACTGAAGCCCACTACAAATTTTAAATTGTCGCGTCTATTCATTTCCTCGTAATATTTTAGACAATCGTCTGGTGAAGTTTGAAACAATATAGGAATGCTATTATCCATAAATCACATAAAATTTGTTCTGTACAATTTACTACCTCCGTTATGATGTTATAAACAATTAAGTTATTACGCAACAAGGAACACTACAAAAAAAAATGCTAGACTTAAGTGCATTAATTACGCTAGGTATGTCGATACGCAACGTATTACACACGCGAATGTGAGCCTCCCTGCCACACCCCACTCCTCAACAACCCAACCGACCATCACTAAACATACACGATGTCAGGGAAACAAAAGGACAAAGGGTGCCTTCTATCCAGGACTGTTACTAATATAACCTAACTAAACATAACCTACATTTATGCGAGGGAAGACGCTGGCAAAATCTAGTGAAACAATAAAACAACTTATTGTAAAAGCGTCACTAATAACGATTATGTAATCTTTGCTGTCGTTTTTGCCACTGTCAGTCAGTCAGCTAAAGAAACTAAGCACCAAACAGACTCGCAATCAAATTCGAAAATAAAAGGCAAAGGAAAACCATCTGGCACAGTATTTCTATTAAGTACGCGATAGTCCACGCTTATAGTCCACGCTTATACCATCACTACCGTTGCGCTTTTTGACTAATAGAACGCGACTCGCGAAAGTCTAACAACCAAGACAAATACTTTTAGCTTGTAACAATTATTATTCGTTAGTTTTAGTACGTACAACCTGCCTGTCATCTAAACTTGATCGGTATGGACGATGTTGAACGATGAGATCTGGATTGATTAGCCGAATATTCACACGCATTTTTCGTTAACCATTTACAATGACATTTAAATAGCTAGCAAAAACAACATTAACTTTTGCATGTTGTCGGAGTAGACCTCGAAAACAACATTATAAAAAAATAATTACTGAAGGTACTTCACAAATAGTAACCAAGTTATCGTAATTGTAAATCCATTTTTTTAAATATCGCGGCCTATTATAACTTCATGTTTTATAGCAAAGTCGGGTAGAATATGGAACAAAATTGCAAGATTATTCTGATTAAAAATAACCTCAATCAGAGTTCGTCGGTACAACAAATAGCGGAATTATTAATACCAGTTATTTGAACAGAATTATTATAACGAGTGCATTTAAATATGTCGGCTACAATTAATTAGTAATTACACAAGAGAACATTCGGCCCCGGAAACGAAATAAAATGAAAGCGACCCACCTGATTATTGTAACTACCCGCACAGCAACCATCTCGCAGCTGTCCACGCGGCACTCGCTTGTTGAGCTATCGCCAAGACCAGTGAGAATGGAGTTCAGATCCCACTTTTGATGTCGGATTGGCAGCGTTTTATTCAGTCAACTACTTCACACTAAGAGCACTTATCACTACGAAACGCGAGACAGTTTCTACAAGGTGTGCACTGGTCGACGGTAACACCTAGACCGAGCTCTGTTCGCCCCTCGCGCCGCCTCGTAGACTCCGCCTAGCGCCGCTAGGTGGCGCTGGCGTTCCGCCTTAATGCCTTTCTGTGTCACTAGATGGCACTAGTGTACCAATTAACAGTATTGCCGTTCCGACATGTATATACAGGTTGATTTTGAAATCGTGTAATTCCTTTTAACCACGCTTTCTCCTGGTGATATAGAATAACTTTGACTATATTTTTTTTATTCGAATTATTTTTTTGGAGTAATTAATGTACCGATTTTTTTCGTGAAATGGTTTCGTATAGTCATATGTTAATCACCCAATACAATTTTAATTTTTATTAATTATAAAATATAACATCAATAATTAATGTCGTAAATAATAAAGGGTGGTCCTTCCGCGACCTACATTCCCTCTCGACCCCGAGCGGCCGCGCCGATCAGCTGGGCTTCGTTATCAGTGAGCAGTGAGCTCCTGCCAGTGGTAGCACAGTTATAATATCTACATTTGACAGGCGATTGCAGCGCAAAAGCGGTCAAATTAAGAACTATTCTTGTATTGGTTCCTTAGTATTATGCAATTTAACACGATTGATGTCACTGGTCAAACATGGATTGTAGAATATTTTTAGTTAATTAATAAAAATTGCAATTTTATAATGCTTATTGATTTATTAGTCTTATATGACTTCGATTTATTAATTTAAAACTTCAAACTAAGAGTTGGATGATTGCCATCTACTTATTTTCCTAGAATCCAAAACGGATTTAGACATTTCTGACATATCATAAAAATACAATTCACAAATTTCACAAAAACGGCGTACGCGCATGTGTTAGTGGAATTTTGTGATTTTAGTGCCTTTCGCTGTTATTAACCTGGTGATTTCAAAATAATATAATACCAACAAGAAATGACTGTGCTACCCATCTAAAGAAAGTTTAAATACCTTCAAATATAAATAAAGTTATTATGCGATACAATGATAACATTTTATGAATTTACATGCCAACGACATAATATAAAAGATTATTTTGTGAACGTCTCAATAAATTTATTAAATTGTAGCTGGTGTCGCTCAATCAACAGAACTTTGTCTGCAAAAATTACCCATGATGGTGAGGATGAAATAAAAAGTGCAGCTCAATCATACTACTAAGCATAAATCTATTAAATTAAAATAGCGCCTTATTCCAATTTCCATTTGTGAACCATTAATTTCTTTAATATTGTCTTATGTTTACGCGAATGTTATACATTGAAATTAAACACTTGATACGGATTTTGTCGCGTTGTTTATTTTACTTTATAACACTGTTACATAATTTTGAAAAACTATTAATAACCCAACTATTATTGAACTTTACTACTATTTAAGCTATATATTTTTAATTAAAACTATTTTATTACAATGCCAACCTTCCAACAGATTTGTACTTTTGTGTTGTTGGCCAAAAACACACCAAGACTTTATAGACCTGGGTTTCATCCAGTAATTTTTCATATATGTCATGAAACTGCGAATTTTTCCTTATTATTGAATAAAGAACATTCAGATTATATATATGCCCAACCATCCGTAATATTGCTCTCTGGAAGCAAACACAAAGCACAACATAAGGTGACAATCCTTTTCTGATGTTTGTTTATTATTTTCAATTGTTTGGCCTTACGCCATAATTTGTTTTTAAAATGAACATAACAACCACTATGTTCTACTTGTGGAAAAGCTTCTTCATATGCCTTAATAGCAGCTTCTTCGAAATCAGGAGTTTTTTTTTTGGTTGCCAACCCAGTTGTGATTTAATTAGATTAAACAAAGTTGTGTACGCTTTTTTATTCTTTTTGTTTAAAAGTGCATAGACTAAGGGGACTATATTTGTTGTGGCCACTGTGCTCCCTAAATCCCCATGTACAGTATACAATTGCTGGAATGGCTTCCGACAACTTTTGAAGGATCTGTCACTTAAATGAACGCACACGTTTTTGAAGAGATCCTTAGCTTCACTTGAGCAAAAAACTAAAATACGTAGATCATCTTCAGTATCATTATAATCTGCTATTAAGAAATCGCTAAAAGACGCCGGTACTTCTACTTTTGATGCTTTCTTGTAGCTCATCTTACTAATCATATTATTTTTATTCCTTCGCCTGTACATAGACGATTTTATCTTATCAAATGAGGGTATTTCTCTGATAAGGTCTATACCAGTATTTTTCAAATCTGCAACAGCCTTTTTATATGTAGCAGGCACGGTCTCCTCATTTTTTGCAGCTTCATCCATGCAGTTACTCATGATAACTGCCATCATAGTTTTGTTGTAATCTTGTGTACAATTATTCTTATGTTGACTACGCTTGAGAACACTCTTTTCGTCCGTGGTAGTAGTAATAGTACCGCCACATATCGTTTTCTTATGCTTAGCACACCTCCAGAGAATTTGGCCATTACGATAACGAGAATGGCAGTAATATTCAAATCCATCTTCTATCAGAACGCGGCCGCGGCCACGTGCCACTATTTCGAAACTAGTACTAGTACTAGGTCCGGGGAATGGATCACACATAGTCGTATATTTTTATTAGCAATGTTTTACAAAACTTAAAAACCAATAGGACAATGTAGTCTTACGAATAGGAAAGTGACTTGACATTAGCAATCTTTGATCAAAAGAGATAAAAACGGCCAGTACGGAACTGCATCATACCTACACATTAATGATTATAAACTTATTACATACTTTAACCATGTTGTCCACCAGGATCTCCAAGCCCATAAACTCATTAGTTCATCAGGTTACCCTTTAAATAAAAAAATGTATAAAGAGCCAGATTTATACTTATTAAAAAGGGTGCATCCCATCCACCCCGATCGTTCCGCCCCGTTAACGGAACAGTTGGAAAAATTGTTTCTTCGACCCCGGTAGTAACAATCCCGTTGTCTAACGAGGTGGATGGCACAGATCAAGTATCATATACCCCGTTGTCTTTTTAACGGGGCGGATAGCACAGATTAAGTTGCATATAGTTGCAGGTAGTGCTTAAAAGTGGAGAATAGAGTGTACCTACTTACTTTATATACAAAAAAAAATTAATAAAATATAAAAAAGTGTTTGTATATCACATCAGCTTTTTTTTTGAAATTAAACTGCTATATACGGAATTTATCGCGTTGTTGATTTATCACTGTATTACAAAATTTTGAAAATATTACACTACTACTACTATTGATTTTATTTTACTAATTTATAAGCTAATAAAATTATTTAAACTATTAAATCTATTTATTTTTGGATTACACTTTCCCCGATGTTTCGGTTGCTGTTCAGCAGCCATGGTCACATGGAGACGGTCTCCCCGTGTCCCAAAGTGGAATAATCCGGCATTATATCCAACTAGTTGTAGATGCGTGGATAGGTACCTACATAAAATAAGTTTGAAAAATTGTGTAAAACAAATGAACGTGTCTACAACACAAATGAATGTCTTCAAAACAAATGACTGTTTTGATTTGTCAATAAGGTCGAAAATCGCATGCGCCTGTTTTTTGTAAGCACTATCGACGGCTCATCACTTTCTGATAGTTTGTTTTGTAGACGTTCATTTGTTTTACACAATACAGGTAACAGAATTATTAAATAATGATAATGACATATCAATAAGTAATTTTTTAGAAATAGTCAAATAGTTAAATAATTTTCTGTAAATAAAAATACCCAGTGTGATATTGTCTTTGCTTACATTTTTTAAAAGGGGATCTTGCTAAACGAATGTGTTCACGAGGATCACCTGGAGGATCGGGCTAGGGGATCCTGGTGGACAACATGTAACTGACTGTACATATTTCAGATATTTAATTGATAATGGAATTAATGGGCCTTTGCATATGTTTTGGCAATAAGTATAACGAGACTCAGATGGTGTTATAGTCTGTTTAATTTCAGTAAAAGTAAAGCTTATATACTAGTGTAGCGCGTGTTTACATTTGCATGCGTGTGCATGTTAACTTATCTTAAGATGTGCTCTATCGGAATACGTGTAATAATGTAGCCGCTACAATTACACCCCCCTTTAAAAATGAAAAAAATTACTACAATTCCTACTTAACTATTACAATTTCTATTTATAGATACAATCTCAAACGTATGCTTAATGACATAATACATTGCTGATTCCGAAAAATAGTCGGGTAAAAATATGTGCTGACACTTGTTGTGACCGTGCGTAGCCTTTTTTTTTTTTTTTTTTTTTTTTTTGACCCAGGAAAATCCTTGATGGATACCCCCTCCCCCGGGGGGGGGGAGGGAAGTTATGTGAGACTCTCCGCCCCTGAAGGGGGTCGGTATACACACTAAAAACCTGGGGTGAGCAATCCCACCGCCGACGGGGTGGGACGAGATGGGGTCGCGTTAGCAATCACCATCCCGTCCCGGCGGTTGGCCCGGCTGATTGTAACCATGACAGCCTCACAGAAGGAGACCACTGCCTGCCACGACCTCTCGCCGCCGAGCATGGCGTTGATCACGCTCGGCAGGGAGAGATCCCCGCCTATTATGGCCGAAAGCGTGTGCCGCTGCGGCCCCCACGCGGCACACACCTCCAGCGTATGGAGCGCCGTATCTTCTGGCGCCCCACACTCGTGGCAGAGCGGGGTCGCCTCCCGTCTCGCGATCTGGTGCAAATACTTTCCGAAGCATCCGTGCCCGGAAAGCACCTGCACCAGTCGGAAGGTCAGCGACCCGAATCGCCGCCCTATCCACCCCCGAAGGACCGGGCGAATGGCCTCCACCGTCCACTGGCCCGGGACCGGTGGAGCCAGGTCCTCCGTCCACCGCCTCAGCAGGGCGGCCCGCGCCTGTCGCCGCATGCGTGCGATCTCCTCCCACCCCGGGGGCTCCCCGCGGGACCTCCTCGCCGCCACGAAGTGGTAAACTTCGGCGAGGATCTCCGCTTGCAGCTCCCAGGGGGGGTCACTGGCCAGCACGCACGCAGCCGTCCAGGACACCGTCCGGTAACCGCGTATGGCCCTCGTCGCGACGACCCGCTGCGGACGTCGCAGCAGGGTCTTATTGTCGCGACTGAGGGCGTCCGCCCAGACCGGTGCCCCGTACAGGGCCATACTCCGGATCACTCCGGAGTACAGTCGGCGACAAGTGGCGCTCGGGCCACCCACGTTGGGCAGCAGCCTCCCCAGGGCGGCCGCCGCTCCTAGGACTTTTGGGGCCAGCTGGGTGAAGTGTGCCCCAAAAGTCCATCTCCCGTCCAGGATGAGACCCAAGTACCTCATTTGGGTCCCAAGCCGGACCAGGACCCCGTCCAGGGCTACTCGCGTACCTGGAGGAGGTCCCCCCCGAGGCCCATGAAACAATAGGGCCTCAGTCTTGGAGAGGGCAACCTCCAATCCCAGGGCGCGGATACGGTCAACTACTAGGGCAGCTCCCACCTCAGCCAACCGCACCGTCTCCCCGAGGTTCCTCCCCTTGACTACGACCAGGGTGTCATCGGCGTAACACGCCACCCGCATACTCGCGGGAAGCGTGCCCCGAAGCACCCAGTCGTAGCCAACGTTCCACAGGAGCGGTCCCAGTACCGACCCCTGTGGAACCCCGCAGGATACGCGACGGCGCCTCAGACCGTCGCGTCCCTCCACCAGGACCTCACGGTCCTGGAGGTAGTCGGCCAACAGCCTCCGCAAATACAGGGGCACTCCGTGATACCGGAGCGCCTCCTGTACTGTTCCATGCGGGAGGCTGTTGAAGGCGTTGGCAATGTCCAGCGAGACAGCCAACGCCTTGTTCCCCCCACCGACCGCTTCCTGCGTCCAATCTTTTAGCCAGAGCAGGGCGTCTATTGTGGACCGCCCCGCTCTGAACCCATACTGGGCCTGCGATAAAGCCGGCCCAGTCCCCTCCAAGTGCTGGATGACACGGGAAGCCACCACTCTCTCTAGCAGCTTTCCCGTGTCATCCAGCAACACGATTGGTCTGTATGCGGAAGGCGAGGTTGTGTCTCGCCCCTCCTTCCGCAACAGGCATAACCGGCCGTCCTTCCACAGCTTCGGGAACCGTCCAGACGTGAGGCATGCGTCGAACAGCTCCCGAAGCGGATCGCCCATCTCTCTGAGGGCGATCCGGAGGACCCGCCCCGGGATTCCGTCAGGACCCGGTGCCGTCCTCTTGCCACATACGCGGCTGACGGCTGCATCCATCTCCGCCTCTGATACAAGCGGGATGGAGGCCGGATCTAATTCCTCCGGGAAGGACGGCGCCATCATCGGAGGGGTGTGGTAGGGGTCCCGTTCGGGAAAGAGCCCCACCAGCACCCTGCCCAAGAGCTCCGGCTCCAGAGACTCCGCAACGGGGGGCGTCAGGCCCCGGAACTTGTTCCGGGCAGCCCTATACGGGCGCCCCCATGGGTCCCTATCCAGGCCCTCCAAGGCCTCACCCCAGGCCCGGGACTTGGCCTGGCCGACGGCCAGCTGCAGCTCCTTTTTGGCTGCACGGTACCCATCGTACAGCCGGAGCTCGGCCTGTAATTCATCGGCCGACAGCTGGTCATTCGTTCGGCCATGCCGTCGCCGCCTACACCGCGTGTAGGGCCGTCGCGCCGCCGAGCAGGCGGCTCGGAGATCTTCGATCTCCGAGCTCCACCAGTACACTTCTCGGCGGCCGGGGCGGTGGCGGGCCCTCGGCATGGCCGCGTTGCAGACGGCTGCGACCGCTTCGCGAAAACGGCCGGCCGCGACGTCTACCATCGCCGTCCCCCTCTCCACCGAGTGCGTGGGGGCGGCAAGCCACGCCTGGACGATGGCCGCCTCTTCCGCCAGCTCGGCGTCGAGGCGACTCACCGACCAGCGCGGAAAATCCGCCCGCACCACGCACCGGGACCCTCCCTGATTGTCGGAGGCGGAGATCTCGAACCTTATATATTTGTGATCCGAGAGCGTCTCTACCTCCGACATCACCCTCCAGGCCCGAGCACGTGCCGCTACAGCGGGGCTGGTGAACGTTAGGTCCACCACGGACCCCCCACACCATCGCACGCACGTGTGGACCGACCCTCTATTGAGGAGGGTCAGTCCTGTGGCAACCGCCCACTCCCTAACAATCTCCCCTCGAGTGTCAGTGGAGCGGTTGCCCCATTCCCGGGCCTTGGCATTCAGGTCCCCCATTAGGAGGACCTGATGTGGCGCCTGCCTTCTCACCACCGCGGCCAGGAGGTCCATGAAGACCTCCAGCTCCGCGGCGGTTCTGTTAGGGGAGAAGTATGCGCCGACGATCGCATACCTCTCCCACCTGGCCACCACGTACCCCGCTCCTCTCTCTTTGACTGAGAGGAGGGGGCCGCCAACCCTCCCAATGATGGCCACGGAGCCGTTCAAGTCCCCAGCCCAATAGGGACTGAGGGGGACAAAATATGGCTCCGCGGCGACGGCCACACCGATTTCCCACTGCGCCAGGCTCTGCATGAGCAGGTCTTGGGCCCTGGCGCAGTGGTTCAGGTTCGCCTGGAGGAAGTTGTGATGTCTGACTTGATCCATACTAATCAGACATCACAACCCCCCCGCACAGTGCTCCGCGGCGCGCTACCTCAGGGGCGGCCTGACTGGTAGCCGCAGGGGTGGCCCGAGTCCCAGGGGCCTTTCCCTTCGTCTTCGGAGGGATGCAGCTACGACCCCCCATAACGTGCCCCGAGGGCTTTCCCGCCTCTGCGCAAATAGCGCAGCGCAGCCCGGCCTTGCCACAGTTGGCCGCCCGGTGACCTGCGTCTCCACAACGGAAGCACAGGTCACCCCTGTCGGCCGCGGCGGGACACTGAGGGCGCGTGTGCCCCAGCCCCATACACCTGAAGCAGCGCATGGGGCGCTCCCCCAACGCCACCACCTTCACCGAGCTCCACCCGATGAGAAGCCTGCCCCTGCTCAGCAGCACTTTGGCTGCCGAGACAGGGCAGGACACAAGGGCGGAGCCGGCGCCATCAAAGCCGGGGCGGATCTCCCCGACCTTGACGAGCCGCACCTCGCACTCGCCCGCCGCTGCGACCGCCGCCGCCACCTTCTCCTTTGTGGCAGCATCGTCCAAGCCCGCAATCCGCAAGTCTGTGGACTTTACGGGCCTGGTGACGCTGGCCACTGCGGATAGGGCATCACGGAGTTTCTCCGCGAGCCTATCCGCCTTTTCTCCGCTTTGTGAGCCAGGAATCTCTAAGATCCTGGCTCCCGTAGCCGTCTGGCGGAAGCGGAGCTGGTCGATACCCAGCTCCTTCAGGTCGACCTTTTCCTGTGCCGCCCTGATGGCGGTAGCGTAAGTAATCCCCTTTGCCGCTGCGTCGGGTTGCAACGATAGCACGACTGCCGCGGATTTCGGGGACCTCAGTGCTGTCACCACATTCTTGGAGGCAACAGGGGCAGCAGGCCGGGCTTTGGCGGCGGGGGCACGGACCACCTGGACAGGCTCAGTTGCAGTAGATGGGAAGGAGGCCTTTTCCTTCCCATGGCCTTTCCCCTTGCCCTTCCCCTTTCCCTTCCCTACCACCGTCACCCAGGTTTCTTGAGGGACGGTGGTGGTGGCAGGGGCAATCCCGCTGATGTTTTGGGTCCCTTTAGAGCCAGAGGGACCCGCGGTCGGTGCCACTGCAGGAGCGGTGGCAGCTCTGGGGGCCTGCTTGGCCCCCTTGCCCACCTTGAGGGCAACCGGCTGTGACGTCAGTATGGGTGACGTGGCGTCTGCCCTCGTCCTCCTGGCATCCGCTTTCAGCGGCGGGCGGACCGTCGGGGCCGGCAGAAGCCGGTCCTCAAGCCCCGCAAGCCGGGCGCTCAACATCGTCCCGAGCGTGACGGTAAGGGAGCGCTTAAGCTCCTCCACCAGCTCGGGACCCAACTGGGGGGTGGCAAGGGCCGCCCGCGTCTCCGCAGTGGTGGTAACGGTGGCGGCAGGGGCTGCCCGCGTCTCCGCAGTGGCGGTAGCGGCAGCGGCAGCGGCGGCAGCAGCGGCGGCAGTCGTCGCCGCGGCGGCCTCCGTCTTCGCCTCAGCGAAGCCCCGACGGAGCGCCTTTACCTCCGCCTTAAGCGCCTCCCCGTCTAAACGCAGGCGGGAGTTTTCGGCCCTCAGTCGCCGCGTCTCCTCCGCCTCGCTGCGGCCTGCCAGGGTGTCCACCACCTCCCTTAGCAGTGACGCCGACCGCTTCAGGCGACCAACAAACTCGCCCTTTAAGTTGCCCGACTTTCGGGCCACCTCCAGGATGCAGGCGAGCTTCTCGCCCGCCCGCGCCCTCAGTTCTTGGGCATTTAGGTCGCTCAAGTCACCGACCAATGGGGTGGAATCCGACTCATTGCCGATCTCCATCCCCAGGTCGGCAGCGACAGCAGCCGGCCCCTTCCTAAGGCGCCTCTTGTGCAACGCCGCCTCAAACTCCGCATTCTGCTGCACCGAAGCGGGCCTGAGGAACTCCTCCCTGGAGGGTGCCCCCTTCACCACTCTCCCCCGCCCTCTTCTAGTAGTGGGCACCTTGGCGGCCGCCGTCCACTCAGTCTCCGTGTCCGAGCCTGAATACCCAGGCACGGAGAACGGAGCGGACGACCGCTTTCGGCTGCCTACCTCCCCAGAGGTGGCCACCGCCACCATGTCGGCACGCGAGTTAAAAGACTCCACGTCCAAAACATCCTCAGGAGCACTCTCCTGCTCGGAGGGGCCCTGAGAAGGGCCTTTTTGGTGGCCCTGAGAAGGGCCTTTTTCAAACTGTTGCTTGGACATGGCCGCAAGCGAACAGACAGGGACAAACAAACAAGCACACAGACTTGAGTAACAGTAATACCCTCAAAACAATATGAACCGGCACACAAGTGCTCTTTAGCCGAACACCGGTCTGACACTCCGTTACGGTGACAGAACCGGGTCGTTACCAGGGGACGCGACGAGGACGCAAGCACTGTGGGGGGTCCCCCAACCGTGCGTAGCCTAGGTCAAGGTACTTCGTGAGTGGTTATACAAATACCCAGCGTGATGACGATTTGTCCCATTGCGATGTTTCTTTTCCACCGTAGTTTTTCCAGTACGAGACTTTTTAGTTGGTCGGCTTCCTTTTGGTTCAGGCAACTATCGGAGTTGTATACAATTTGATTTTTGGAGCTTTGGTTGCCCATTGTTTTATCCCGAGGTGCTAACGATGGATGATGATATTTGTTGTGACCTCGCGAGTATTTATATCTGTCGTAGGGATATGATAAAAACAGGGATTTGGCCAAATCCCTAAGGAATTTGATCAAATCACGGAGGATGTTAAAATAACAACACGATTTTATCATTTTCCTAAACAAATCTGGTGATTTGACAAATCCCAATAAAGAAATCTAGTGATTTGAACAAATCACTAAATTGGGTTCAGTGAAATGACAAAAATAACTTTTCTGTGGTATTTTAAAGGTTTATTTTGTAAGATTACCTACATAATTATAATAATCAGGTATAGTACAATGAAATATTGATTTCAAAAATCACCACTAGAACATAATTATTTAAAAAAAGAGAAACAAAAAAATTATAAAAAAATAAAAAAACGTAACGTACGATATGCATCATTTATTAAAACACGTAGCAGATTTGTGGCAACGAGAATTACACAGAACATTATTTTTCTTACAGGCACATTTATTAGTTTTGCATCGTACTTTGGACTCTTGGCAAGAACACTGTTTGAATCCTTGACCTCCAAATAAAGATAATTTGCCTGCAATTTCACGTAAACTCAGTATAGTCGATGGAACCGAATCGGTTAATGTAACTGTAGATAATTGAAGAGCGTTTATAGGAAGCCAATCTCTTATGATGCCAACTGAAGTACCGATTTGAAATAAATTGTGTTTCGTATCTAATACAATGCCTGTAATACTATTTGCATCTAGTGAACCTCTGTCTACTTTTGGTACATCTACCAAAACGGTGGAACCAACTAATACGTCCTTGAATTTCTTCGAACAAGTTTCTTTCATTTTATCAGCAGATCTTTTTAAAATTTGTGAAGCATCTTCCCTTTGCTTTTTAATGTTCTCTTCGTTTTGGCATAATAAGCACAGAACTCCCTACCCATATCCTTCTTCGCTTGTCGTAATGCCACATATTGCATGCACGGAATTTCCGCAAATGTTACATGAATGTGCTCCTGTAGATTCTTGTCCACAAACAATACAAATCATTTCCTGTACTCTCACAACCGATTCACTTTCTAATATAACAGGTGGTACAGCTGATAATTCATGTGTTAAAATAGCTGAATTCGAAGTGTTTTCTTCATTTGATTCAGTAGTTAGTTGTTCATCAGAAGTTGTAGCATTGTTATCAATTGATTCAGTAGCTAATACGTTTTGCTGTTTTAAAAGCTGATCTAAATCGTCTTCAGTAACTAAGGTGTTGAGTAGTTCTGGTGAAATATGAGTAGATCGCAGTCCTGTATTTGGTTCTGTTCCAAATAACGCCTTGTAAGGAGAACGCTTAATGGTACGATGAAAAGAGGAATTCTTTTGAAATTGAACAAAATAACAGCCGATTGCCCAATTTTTACTGTCATTGTCAATTAACCAAGCCCGTAGCATCGCTTCGACATCTTGGTTTGCACGCTCAACTGACCCTTGACTCGCTGGATGCCTAGGCCTACCATTAATAATTTTGGATGTTGGCCACATGGTAGTTAATTCCTGTATGATTGCAGCGGTAAACTCACGGCCATTGTCACTTTGTAATATATGGGGACAACCTACCTCCAGGAAAATTTTTGAAAGTTCCATTGCTACTTCAGCTGCTCTTTTTGAAATCAATGGTCGTAGAGAACTGAATTTAGTTGCGTGATCTTGATAATGTAGTAGCCATTTATAATTCCTGTCGGGGGTTGACTGTAGGTCAATCAAATCTCAAACCTGGCCGCGATGGTTAAAATCATTAGAGAGAATCGGGCAAACAACAATACCTTTTCTTGGGAATTTCTTTTTAGATTGACATACCGTACACAGTTTCAAAAACTCTAATACAACAGAAGTGGGAATTAAATATCTGGATTTCAAATTGTACAGCATTTTATCTCTGCCTCCGTGGCCCGTTGCTTGATGGGTTTCACAAAGTATAGCATAAAATTTATTTGGAGGAACTATCTTAACCACTAAGTCAGAAGCAGACTTTCTTTTTAATATCAAAAACTTGGTTGTGCCTACCTCCATTACATCGTATTTGTTACCGTAATAATATTGCTTGTTTGTTCTCTTAAGATTCAGTACTGGAGCTGATTTAAATTGTTCAATCGCTGTAATCGCCTCTTCTATCCTCTCTTGAGTCCATAACGGTTTTTCCTTATCATGCCGTCCTTCTAAAATCGTCATAATAGCTTCATTAAACTGTTCCTCACACACAAATTCAGTACGACGCTGATTTTTTTCCATATTCAAAGCCATTCCCTATATTTTTCGTAAAATTATACTCAAAAGTGCGCGCGTCCGTCTCTAATATTGTTTAGAACCAACTGAGAGCGCGTGCGGGCGCCACAGGTGGGCACCGCGGGTGAGTGCGCGGTGGAGCAGGGGGCGCGGTCACTGACAAGCAAGCGCGAGCGCGACGTAAACAAGAACTGGACATGTTTTATCGTTTAACTGAATCAATTTAGGGATTTGTTCAAATCACTACATTTGTTTAGGAAAATGATAAAATCGTGTTGTTATTTTAACATCCTCCGTGATTTGATCAAATCCCTTAGGGATTTAATCAAATCCCTGTTTTTATCATATCGATTGAATGCTTGCGTCACGGAATACAGAACCGTACTGTGGGCGTAACTGTCCGTCCTGACTTGGTGATGTACGTGTTTGAATAGCTGTGTCTGTTTTCTGAATTCGTCACGTTCATATCTTCGTTGTTGATGACAAATGCTGGTTTTAATCTATCTATTGATATTACTGTTTCTTTATCCTTGACCTTAATGACATATGTTTTATCCATTCTTCTTATCACTGGGAATGATACTTCATAGGATGGTGTCAGACTTCTTTTTACTCTGTCGCATCTTACAAATACGTGTGAACAAGTTTAGGATGAATGAAAATTGTTCGGTTGTGCTTCTTGCGTTTTGGTATTGATGTCATTTTATTGATATTCTTTAGAATATTTGTTACGAATTCTTCGTATGTAGAATTCCGATGTGAAGATTCGAAAAATTCTCCGGGAATACGTATAGGTTCGCCATAGACCATCTCTGCTGCACTATATCCTGTGTCCTCGCGTAGACAACTCCGCAAACCAAGAAGAACTGAAGGAATTTCTTTCATCCAAGTAGCGTTAGATTCTCTTGTCATAAGCGCCGCTTTTAAGGTTCTATGAAATCTCTCTATCATTCCATTTGAATGTGGGTGATATGGCGTTGTTCTAATTTTGTGTACTCCCAAAAATTGTTAAAGTGATTCGAATATTCTTGATTCGAATTGTCGACTTTGATCTGTAGTAATGCGTAACGGGCATCCAAATCTTGTTATCCATCCCTCATATAGTGCACGAGATATTGTTTCGACTGTGATATCTTCAACCGGAATTACCTCAGGCCATGACGTACAGCGATCTCTGATTGTGATTAAATATATTTTTCCTTGAGAAACAGATAATGGTCCAACAATGTCGATGTGTATATGCTCAAAACTCTGCGATGGCATAAAACTTCCTACCGGTGATATGGTGTGGCGCTGTACTTTTGACTTCTGACAAGCTATGCATGACTTACACCAGCTATTAATATCTTTGTTCATACCTGACCATAAATACCTTTGAGTTATCATTTTTCTAGTAGTTCGCTTGCCCGGATGACTTAGTCCATGAATGACGTCGAAAACCTGTCTTCGAAATTTCTCTGGTAAATTAGGACGATTCTTCCCAGTCGATGTGTCGCAGCTGATGCTTTTTGTGGAACCCGGAAGCATTATGCTTTTAATTTCCAAATTCCTATTGTCACGGAGTCTTATCAATTCTTGGTCATTAGATTGGCATCTTGCTAAATCGGCATAATTAATCGGTGATGGCATATCAATTTGTTCAATACGTGACAGTGCATCTGCAGCAATATTATCATAATAATAATAATAATAATAACGACGTTTATTTCATAACAGACGAAGGATATGATATAAACAATGTAGGTAAAAAAAAAAAAAAAATTAAACTATACTACTTAATAATAAATGTACACGCCCGTCGTCCGTACAAAAATAGGAGGCCAGTTCAGCAATATTGCCGGGCATATGTGCCCGACGCTGGTTTTCAACTGGCTCCTTAATAGACACGGACGTCAAGACCCTGAGAGCAATACTTATACCATTATAACATTGAACATTCACACACAGACATTACAGTAACCGAATATCCAAAGATATATTTTTTCTTTTTATATCAAAGCTACATTTATGAACGCACCTTCTTTCTGACATTGACACTAATGACATGACACTTACGCTACATAAAATGACAGATGCACGATCACGTTACATAATCGATATATGATAAAGTTGCATAATCGTAAACAATCTAGGATAATAAACACAAAGAAGAAATGTTTCAACCAATTAAGCATACTGGTAAGTGGGGACACTGTATTCGGGTCCGGCTCATAACAATAAGTAAGAGTCCCGCTCCAAATAAATTTCACCGTGGTTAATAATTGTGAAAAGCAATACTTAACAATGTTGAAATGAGACAAACGACAATGCCTTAGAGCGAGATGTACATAGACGCCAACAGCGGTTACATTACATATACTACCTTCCGGACGCCAAACAATCAGAGTTTATATTATGTAATTATTTTGTAATCTGTAATATTTATTATTGTTATCACGTCCGCTTATATGTTGAATGTTAGCGCTATATTGTGAAATAAAGTCCAATTGCCGAATTCGCCGTGGCGTATCGTTTGATGATGGTTTTTGGGAGAATGCGTATGTCAAAGGTCGATGATCTGTGAAAATTGAGAATTCTCTTCCTTCAATAAACCTTTGAAAATGCTTGACTGTCATGTATACTCCAAGTAATTCTCTATCAAATGTTGAGTATTTTTGTTGAGCTTCACTTAATTTTTTTTGAGAAAAATCCTAATGGTTCCCAGTTAGGTCCGGATTTTTGTTGTAGAACCGCGCCAACACAGGTAGAACTAGCATCTGTCATAAGTGCCAGTGGGGCAATGCGTGAGGGATGCGCTGTAAATATTGCGTTCGTGATGTTTTCCTTGCATTTATCAAAGGCTTTTTCAGCTTCTGTTGAACAACTTTTTAAAACCACATAATTAGCTGAGAAAAATGACAAAGCATTATGTTACACAACAGCCCCTGGAAACTGAAGATTGGAACAGAGGTAGCACTATACTAGCGGAATGGCGACAAGTATCATCTTTAGCAATAAGCGATTCTCCACCAACTACTGCAAGGCATCATAGTGAAAACGCCCGTCGCGTGCGTGATGCATATGCAGAAAAGTTTGTCACTACATGCACTATAGCAATGGAACATGATATAATGAATATGTAAATGTAATAATAATAATAATAATAATAATCATTTATTTGCAGATAAACATGGTATAAAAAGATCTTACAATTCAAAATGTCACACATGCTTTGCTTAAATTTAAGCATGCAAATATAATTAAAGATATGAATTATAACACATACACACACACTAAAACATTTTTAATTCTTATAGTCTAGGAAGTCCTTAATATTATAAAAATTATGTTCATTTAGCCATTTATATAATTTTAATTTAAATAATCTTGTGCTTAAACATTTAAAATCGTTGGGAATCTTATTAAATACACGTATGCACATAGCGATACAGTTCTTATTATATTTAGTGGATTTTGGTATATGTTCCATTACAAGTAAATACCTAACATAAATATTTTATCCATCTAGGTACGTTGCTTTTATTGAATACCTAATATTTGTCGTCCCGTGCTGCCCCCGTACCAGCATCTGTCCCTTTCGTATCCCATGCGCTGTCCCTATCGAAAAACCGAGATGGTATGTATGTTAATAATAATCACAGTACAAACAGACACTGGGACAGGTGCAACTAAATAAAAGCTAGTAATAAACAATAGCTAAATTAGTATACTTACGAGATTTGATGTACTCTGCTGTGGGATACAAACACTCCTTAAAAATTCTGCATGTTTACTGTAGTAGTACTGTGTAGGCACATATATATCGTCAGAAGAGCTACCACTTTTAGTAGACTGCTTTATTTTTGTTAATTCAGTTGCAAAGCGGGTCCGTATAGTTTTTATTTTATGTTTGATGTCTTCTTCAGTAACTCGAGGTTTAAATCACTAATTAGGGATTTTATAGCCTTTGTACGTAATGTTCTATCCTTGTATTCGTCAAGTTTGTGGTTCCATAAACATTGATAATTCTTAAAATGTTCCAAAAACAGCAGCGTACTTTGCTCATTCCATGTTGGTGCCAATTTTCCGTGACGTAATGGGACGTGCGTCTCCTACCGAGCTCGAGACAAAATGGCCGAATCCGAGTGAACGTTCTCTCTGTGTGCAGACCGTTAATTTTTCGTTCATTCGCAGTTGGAGTGAAAGATGCCGAATGATAAAATCTAACATCGTCGGATCGGTTCATTAATGAATTCATGCGGCACTCTTGTTTCATTTAGGGTTCAGACGAATCATTTCGAGTGAAAGATGCCGAATGGAAGACAAAAATGAACGAAATGTGAACCGTCTGATGCCTTAAATGGCATATAATTCTGCTGACATTATTGACATATTACAGTGTAATTTAAAAGTACCATAGCACTTGTTATTATAATCATAATATGCCGCACCAACCCCATCGGACGTCTTGGAGCCATCTGTATACACTGAGTGCCATCCAGAATATCTCTCACAAAGTTGTATACGTATATTATGTACATATATAATATTGTACATTGATTTTGTAACATTAATCAGACTAGTTCTGATGACATTTTGAATGTTTATGCTAGATACCCATCTATCTAGAACAGTGGTTCCCAACCTTTTCTTGGTCAGGGACCTTTTTTATATTATTCTTGTTAGCAGGGACCACTATGTAGGTATAATAATCAAACTGAAACTTTAATTAAAAACTTAATAGGAAATTATATAAAAGAAATAATAATATTTATCTGTAATTTTGTATTAATGTGATTTCTGTGCTTGCATCTTCTTCACGAGTTCGACTATCCTAAGACTAATATTGTTACTCAAAGCTACACGCAAATCATCACTTACTTTCAAACGATTCCTCGCCTTGTTTTTAATTACCAACAAAGCAGAAAATCCTTGTTCACATAAATAAGTTGTTGAGAAAACCATAAAATAGCGCAAGGCGATTTCGATTCGAAGTTTAGTATAAGAAATTGCTTTCTTACACCAAAACGACTCAAGTGAATTAGATTCAAAAGCATCCTTGCAGTTTCTGTCATTTTGGATTTCAATAAGTTCTTCCTGGATTCCTTCAGTAACTTCACCAGAGTCCGTGCTAAAAGGGTTACGTATCAGTTTTTGGTGAATTTTAGCGTCTTCGGTATATTCTGGGAAGTAACGATTGAATTCATCAATCAACATTTGTAAACGAGTCTTGCTATTTTCTTGTATATTTGCTTTACTAGCGTCAAACTTTTTACCTTCCATAAGTTTTTTAATGTCGCAAATGCAGAATAATTATTTTCTTCAATTATACGTAACCACAACTGGAGTTTGCAAATAAAAGCGCGAAGTTTATCTTAAAAAATTAATATATTTGCGACGTTTTCTAATTGTTTATTTCCGGAACCTTGCAGTTGCATATTCAATTTATTTAAGTGTGTGAAAATATCCACAAGATAAGCCAAATTCAGCTGACATGCCGGATTAGTAAACAGATTCAACAGATCATTCATTTTTTTGTCAACCAGAAAAAAGCTCTTAGTTCATATAATCTTCCCAACATATCGCCGTCCCCGGAGAATAAAATGATAACTACAAAAATGCAACTTTACAGGAAAAATAAAAAACAGGTTTTCGTCGATTGCTCCTTAAATACTGGACGTATACAAATGAGTGTAAGCTTTTAAAGAAGGTTATTTTTTGTTTGTTCTAAATGTTTTAGTGAAATAAGCCTAAGTGTAAAAATAGAGATATTATTTCAAAAATAAAAGGTTAGTCAAAATTAATCATCATCTAAGTTGTATAACGTCGATTATCATTTTATTCTTCGTACAGCCTGACCAGAGTCAAATATTGTACTCTTCACTTATCATTTTATTCAATAAGGTGTTATGGAGCAAGTGATACTGATAATACTTGAATATCTTCTTATTCTCGTAAATATTGTCAAAATGAAACTGATAAGGACTTTGAATTGTGCTTCCTAATGAAACAGTGACATGGTAATCAACATTAATTTATTTCAAAATAATAGTAAAAAAACAACAGTATTTTCTTAATTTACTCTTATTAGTCTTTTGGAATTGGTATTAATTAAAATTAGCCTTATGATCACATAGTTGGTTAATTAGATAATAATATATTTCTAAAAAAATATTATATAATATAATCTTTAACACAATTTGTAATCAATAAAACAGCCTCATTGTGACAATTACCACATAAAATCGGTATCTTATAATGAATTTTCAAAAATAAAATATGGTTTGGTGCTTAGTCTTCTTCATTGTCGTTATTGCTTCCAGAACAGCTACTGCCATAAATCAAGGACTCGTAAAAACCACAATAATAACTTGGAATATCTCCTGCCTTACAGAGGCTCATAAGATCATCGTATAAAGCTTTGCTGATCGGAACAGGCTCAGTATACAACGTTTGGAGTTCGGGCACATTGCTAGGACTTGGGCTTGGTATCTGTCTAGTACCCCGCTTGCTTCTTATTCTTCTGACAGGCTCTGTATTTAATTGGGAATAGTCGGAATCAAAGTTGTATTTATATTTTAAAATTGATGGACTTGAATGTGAGGCATGCACTTCCATGATTTGAGTCCATGATATTTTTTGGCTCTCCTCATTTTTTAACCAGTTCTTATTCTCTATTAAATCCTTTATATTGTAAAACTCTGTTTGCGTCATCTCTTTAACTTGATATTTTTTCCATGAACTTTCGCGTTCATAATAATTGTGTACATCTGATCAGGCGTGTATACAACTCTGTGTTTTAATTCCCGTTCAATGTTGGAATGCATGGAATCTCCCTCACTCTGGCCATGACCGGTTTCAAAGAATCTATGTGTAATATTCAATTGAAGCTTCTGTGCAGCAAAAATATATAGAGCAAATATAAATCTGTTTTTATTTTGTCCGCAACATCCGTCGGAGTAAAATGATATGTTCTGGATGCCTCTTTGTTTTTCATTAACCCTTAGTTACTACTCAAAATTAATTTCCCATCAATGCTACTCATGGGTCCCATGGACCCTGTTGACAAAGTCGCATTATTATTGATAGGGATGACTTAGAAATAAAAACCTGTTAATATTTTTGTTGTTTAATACTTATAGAGACTTTCAAATGAACTACAAGTTTTCAGAACAATTTAAACAAATGGAAATGGAACATGAATTACATAAGGCAATTTTGCAAGTACAACAGACATTATTTGCTTTCCTGTCCTTTTTATAAGGACATATACCGCAACGTTTTCTTTTTGACCTGGGGACGGTAGCAGCAGGAACTGATCTAACGGGCATTTCTAATTTAAATATCCTAGAAGTTAAAATGCGCAATTGTCGCGGGATCTTTTCGTTGTACATTTTTCGCTGAGCGTACGGTCTGCATAAGTCAGTCCCAAGCATTCGCAAGAAAGTTGGTCGGTTTTCTGTACCGCCATTTAGTGCGTCATACACTATTTTGCTGTTCACACCCATGATGTTGAGCATTGCGTAGAAAATTACCATAGGCCATCGTCGAGTAGACCTTGCAACCGAAAAATTCGCACATTTCTGGTCCAAAGCGTCAACACCAACCTTTGTCTCGTTATAAAAGGTTATGATCTCAGGTTTATTATATTGTTCGGGTATAACTATCATATCATGATGCATACTGGATACTAAAATGACTGATTTTGATAATTAAATTTTAAAAAGCAATAAAATTAAATAAACACTCACTGTTACGCGCGTGCTACTCAAGGGTCCCGGGGACCCTGTCACACTCGTATTGACGGAAAGGATGCGTAAGCGCAGCAAACGCGATCACTGCGTAGGAGCGACAACGCGGTACTGGAGGTACACGGGGGGACGGCTTGCTCTTGGGACTGCTTCACATCAAAAATTCATTTTTCGACTTATGCAGGGTCCCCAGGACCCATGAGTAGTAACCAAGGGTTAAGTAGAAATTGCCATAAGCAACTACCAATCTCGTTTGCACCCCTTTTAGCAATCTGACCATGCCAAACATAACAATATCCTTTACCCTGAGTAGCATCATATACAGTGAAATTATAAATGGGATACTTCCTTTTGTAGTGAAACGTTCCAACCTCAGATTGTGGGATGCTCAAAACCTTTTCCAAATCGAAGATTGCTACGGTTGTTTCTGAAGGATCAACTGATTCTTTTTTTTCTTTTTTAATTTGCCGTACCCTTTCTTTGTTTTTTTGATGTGTATCATATTTTTCTTGCAATAATTCTTGAGTTTTTGAATCAGCCTGTCGATAACGAGTACACTGAGAGCACTGATCTTTTTTTGGTTTATAAAATGAATAATTAAACTTGGTGTTGAATATTGTCTCGTATTGACGTTTAGTTGCCACAAGACCGTCGAATCTTTGTTGTTCAAACCAAGCTGTGTAAAGGCGATACATTTTGGATATATTAAGTAGTTCTGAGAGGTATTTCCTTGTAGAATCTTTTCTAACGTAATGAGACTCAACTGTGGGGAACAATTCAATGTGCTTTATGATGCTTTCTTCTGTCAAAATGGGCATTTTACGTGGCCTATTTTCATGTCGCCTTCGTTTGTCTATAAAATTTTCTTCAGGTTTGGATTTTTCTAGTGCTGTATAAACAGTTTGATGTGAAATACTTAAAGTATTAATGAAAAAGGTTTTGCACACTTGAATTTTGTTTGAATCTATTATAAAGAAGTATTTTATCGATTGAGTTCGGGTGCGTTTTCGCTCTACGGTGATATGCTTAACATCTTCGACTAATGTATGATTTACGATATATTGCCACTGTCTCTCGTGATCTCCTATTTTATAATATTGCTGCATTATGTACTCTCTTTGCTCATGGGTTATCTTTTTACCACATAATTTCTTTGTGCACTTACAACTAGCTTTCAAAACTTTTTTGTCAAATATTTTCTTCGATCTGCAGCCTATATAGGATTCACCAGAATTTTTCAATTTTTTACTTCTTACATCTTGATTTTTGTTTAAATTTTGTTTACGTTTTCTTGTATTGTTTCCCTGTTGTGTCGATTCTTGAACTGTACTAAATGTTTGCATTTCGGTTTGGTCTTCTCCATCATGGTCTTCATTATGATTAAGACTCTGACGGTCCGCTATGTTGCTGTTTTGTTTTGTTTGTGTTAGATTTTGAGGACTAGGTGTTATGCTTTCATTGATAATAATCGTTTTCTCCGACAACGTACAATCTGAAATATTTTCGGGTTGTAATGTTTCATCCAAATCAAAGAGAGACGGTGCTGATGATTCTTTTTTACCTTCGCTACGAGTATATGATGTTGACGGCTGATTATCATTTTGAAACAATTCATTGAGGCATCTCTTTGATGATAGCTTTGTTTCGTACCTCGAAGATCCATCATTTTTATGTGTCGAAGTTGGTGTCAAATCCAAATTATATTTTGTGTGTACTTCAAGAGTGTCTTTCAACGTATTAGCTTCATATATGACTGAAGGGGATGCTATGAAATCTATTGTGTTTAAAACTAAAGATATGTTGGAAATAGTTGATGGTGTTCTTACTATTTTCTCGGTGGCTGTTTCTATGTAATCTGAGTTGCCTCCAATACTTGAACTTTCGCTTTGCTGTAAAATGTTCATTCTTTCTGGGCTCGGCAAATACTCAGATGCATCCGGCGAGAAATCTTCATTTATTTCATTTTCGTTTTCCTCGTAGTAAAATGCTTTTTTCGATTTTCGTAAAACATACTTATGAGTTTTAGTAATATCTGCTTCAGATATCGTAGAAGCCACGTCGTTATTTTCTCCCTGATGTTGTTCTAAAAATAAAAATAGTATGATAGTAAATTAATAACAGTATCTAGATGACGCTAAATTATTGCACTCACATTTGCGAAACTAAAATTATTTAATGACATCATATTGAAGTATAAAAATTGGCTCACGCTTCATTAAAATTGATGAATGTACAGGATAATAATAAGCAAATTAATAATAGGGGGTGAAGGGTATCGTAGGTGGCATCGTAGTTACTATAAATCCTCGAATTAATTATTGTGTATAAAAAAAACTAAAAAAAACTATTCTTAACGGGTAAGCTCCTGGCCTGCATCTCACCTGATGGTAAGTGGAAGCGAGCTTCACCCAGAATTCTCAACCACAGAGGAACTGGCTATCTTACCTCTAACTGCCGAAACACAACAATGCTGTAAACATTGTTGTTATGGCGACAGACTTAGATAAGATGGTGGTATAGCTAGACAAGCGGACTTAGAACAAGCCCTTCCACAAACCAAACCGAGTTGAAAATGTTGCCCTCACTGGGAATCGAACCCAGGACCTCTGGGTCTGAGACAGGTAGTCTAACCACTAGACCACAGAGGCGGTTTTGTAGTAGGCATTGCGCTTATGTATTAAGTCAATAAAAAAATCTCACAGGTAGGTAGGGTATTAAAATATGAGGAGAATATAATTACGTAATTGT
The DNA here is from genome assembly GCA_963675205.1 of Catocala nupta. Taxonomy (NCBI): domain Eukaryota; kingdom Metazoa; phylum Arthropoda; class Insecta; order Lepidoptera; family Erebidae; genus Catocala; species Catocala nupta. The sequence continues at coordinate 12,330,104 of OY776094.1, forward strand.
ATTTAAACTAAAACTTAATAAATATTTTTAAATAAATTGACTAGGTACTTACTATCATTAAAATGATTTGGCTCTTCTTCAATCTGTTTAACATTATTCATAATGGCGTTTAAACGCGCGTTCCTAGTTTGTTTGTTCATTATTACTGTAGATAATTATTATTATTAAGCTATTACACTTCACTTAGAAAAATAATATCAAAAAACTTAGCACTACAATGTTTGTTTGTATCTGCCGTTGCAATCGCGTTTGCGTGAAATCTAAGTGAGCGAAGAGGATGACAATATGTCTTACTGTTTACAACCACAACATTCATATTACTAACACATCTTATACAAAGCCACTGGATGGTTTTGAACGAGAATAAAATGATAACTGCATTTATCATTATCTAGTCGAATATTTTTTTACGAGAACATAATTCTATGACTGTTTGTCATACTAACAAGTGCGAATACATTTTGATAAAATTATATTAACACTTTATTCTCGTAATTTAAGACTTGGTTTAAAACTTTGAATACTATTGTATTATTTTGTAACTTCGTAAATAACTATATAAAAATTAGGAAAAAAATTGAGCGGGTGTATTAGCAACCACAGATCCCAAAAATGACATAACACTAAAACTAAGATAATGGTAGTTATCATTTTATTCTCCGGGGACGGCGATATTACCTTTCGATAGCCATCGAACCTCTGTGTGAAAGAGAATTGCCTCATAGTCAGAGTCCATTTCAGAGCACATTTTTTTAAAAAGGCGTGTATTTTAGGCGCTTACTTTGATAACATTTACAACTTTTATAGCCATTTGCAGTGTATCATTAAGGCATCCAGGAAGAGTCTTAGAAGCTAACGCCTGGCAATGTATGATACAGTGCGTTGTTATTACCTTAGGATTTTTTGTTTTACTTACGTTGCTAGCCCGGAACGTGATCCCAACATTGCCGGCGCACCATCAGTACAGAGGGCAACGAGTTTATCCCACATAAGATTATATTTCTCAAAATATTCCGATATTGAGTTCATGACGTCGATACCTTTTGATGTTGTTTCCAGTTCTCGTGAAATTAATAATTCTTCTTTAATTATGTTGTCGTCGTCTAAAGTGTTGTTGTAGTTGACAACAATTCGAAATGTCAGTCGATTCATCACACTGCAAAGTGAAAAATGGCGACTTTTTGATTCTTGAAACAAGTTGCTCCTCTATATCATTTGACATAAGTTCAATTCGAGCTTTGACCGTGTTATTGGACAGAGGTATATCTTGTATTTTTTCTTGGCCTCCAATCCTAAAACTTCTTCGACGGCTTTGATTAAACACGGTTTCACTAGTGTTTCTCCGACTGTGTGAGGTTTTATAGATTGTGCTATTATTTTAGAAATCTCAAACGACGCTACTAATAATTTTTCCGATGTTGCAAATCTCGTACCACTAGACCCGAGTTTCATTTTTTTTAGGTTCTCTAATCTTCCTTCAAAGAATTCTAGCGGACGGTCAGACAAATTTGGATGTACCGTTTCTAAGTGACGTTTTAATTTCGCTGGTTTCAACGCGTCATTTGCGAGAACGGTTGCGCATATAACGCATTGTGGTTTTATTTCTCCGTTACTTTCTATCGAGGTAAATGTTATATAACTATTGTCGTATTTTCTCTTAGGCGCCATGTTCTGAAAATAAGATACAAAAAATGATACCGCATACAAACCAAGAAAATTAAACCATAAGTTTTATTATAATATGATCGCGTAAGCTAGCTTATATAAAATATTTATTTTTAAATAATATCCAAAGTAGTTTTAGTTTACAAACAATATACTACTTTGCCATAGGTACGATCCCGCCAAAAGACAAATAGCCGCATTGAAAATATTCAATTAATAACGGCCCGAAAACGATCATTTTAATAATACGTACGGAAAGGGTTTATCAAAAAAAATTTTCACTTACCTATATTATTTACGAACAATTTCAATAAATAAAGTTAAGATCAACGGTCAGCAATGAATGGTTCATTTCCTCGCACAGTTAAGTAATACTAAATAGTATTACTGACACTCAGATATAACAAATGACAGCGCAACGCGAAAGTAATTCCTTGCACACGATACACGTTCGATTGTAGGCAGATCGCAGACGTTGTATCGTCTTCGCCGAGCCAGCGCGGCGGCCCGACGTACCGCCCCCTCCACCCGCACTCTTCTCACTCACTGCACGGCGACCAACGGCTCACCGCCCGCTAAATTTAAAATCGTTCGCGGACCACATTTTGGCTTCTGCGGACCACTGGTTGGGAACCACTGATCTAGAATAAATACATCTAGGGGGTATGAAGAAGAAATTTCCTCCGTTCCCAACATATCATCAGTGATAGCTAACAGTGGCCGCCCCTTTCCACTCCAGTGCCTTTGGTGAGCCATATTAGCTACATCTACAAAAAAATTGCTAGTGACATCATTGGCTCTAGATTTTATTTTTAACTAAAATTAAATTGATAAAATTTTACGCCTTAAATATAGTGGCGAAACAGCTCGCTTTCCATGACATGTATAGGATTCGATTTAATAAATCCGCCAATTATTCTTAGACACAGGTTTTGTAACTCATCTAGCTTATAAGTGTGACTAGTCGCTGCATTATCATATAAAAAGCATCCATAATCAATTTTACTACGAATAAGAGCAATATAGAACCTTCGAGGAAGAAGAGGATGAATACCCCATGTGGATCCTGCCAAGACTTTAAGTAATTGTACCTTTCTTTGCGCCTTTTCATAAACTTCGTTTATGTGTTTACTCCATCTCAGAGATTTGTCCAACCACATGCCAAGGTATTTAATACAATCGATGGACGTTAAAGCTGAACCATTTACATGAATTCCTACAGATAATCTTTTGTATCCTCTAGTAAATAAGCAGAATTTTGATTTGTGACTTGATAACTCCAAACCTAAAAGATTTATATATGAGGTAAAGAAATCTAAAGCTGTTTGCATGTTATTAACACTATCTTGAATTTTTCTATAACTGCAAAAAAGAACAAAATCATCAGCATATTGACATAAATAGAAATTTTTTATTTTTCTACATATTTCAGCTGTAATAATATTGAAAAGGAGAGGGGATAACGGGTCACCCTGAGCTATGCCCTTGCTAGTCCATCGAATATATTGTCAGTCAGATTCCTCGCCTTTTATAATGAGATGCCTTTCTTTTAAAAATTCCCATATATAAGAGCAAACATAGGAACCGACTTTTAGATCATCCAAAATATAAATTACGCGATCAATTAGAACATTATTATATGCTCCTTCTATATCTAAAAATACCACTAGAGTTGGGATTTTTTGAGCGAGACCAATTTGTATTTTAGTAACTAAGAGTAATAGACTATCTAGACAAGAATGACCTCCTCTAAAGCCAGTTGTACTAGGGGACATAATTTGTTTATTTTCCACATACCACTCTAATCTTTTGAGTATCATACTATGAAATATTTTACACAGACATGACATTAGTGCTATAGGTCTAAATTTATTGTCTGAACTATTCAATTTAGGTATACAATACAATAAGAATATCTCTCTATTGAGAGGGCAAGAAAGCAGTTTTGTAAATGGTATTATATAATTGAAGCAAAAAAAAATTGGCAACATCAGGGAGGTTAGCAACCATTGAATAAGATATATCATCTAAACCTAGTGCTGTATCTTTAGATTTAATACAAATATCTAATTCCTCTAATGAAAATTCTTGATTTAAACTGGATTCGTAACAAGTGACTGTAGGATTTGTTACAGCCACAAAGTCTGGTGCCAGGTCACATAATAATTCCTCCTTATTTTTATCTGGCGAATATAATCTATTAGTCTTAAAACCTTTTAGCCAACGCATTTTCTTCCACATATCTGATGAACAAGTAGTCTCATCAATGCTACTACAAAATTCATACCAGCACTGAGACTTAGCACGTCTAATCTGCCGCTGTGCTTCAGAAATTTTAATTTTTAATCTGACTAAATTTTGTGGCGTTGGATTTTTTCTAAAAATAAATAAAGCTAAACGCCGTTCTGCAATAATTTTTGAAAGCTGTTCATTCCAATACACTTTTGTTTACTATTTGGATTGTTACAAAGTTTTGAATATGGAATAGATATATGAGCAGCTTTATTAATATAACTTATAAATAAATTATACATACATTGAAAATTTTTCATAGATGAAATTTCCACAGTGTTAAATAAATATTTTAATTTTTCTCTGTATTTTGGCCAGTCTGCTTTTTTATAATTTCGCTTTGATATGTGATATTGACTGAATCGGAATATTTAATACAAAATTTAATAATTAAATAGTCACTGCCTAAGCTTTCGTTACTAACATGCCAAAAACTGTTCATCACTAAATCTGTGGTACAAAATGTAACATCAAGTGCAGTCCGTTGCAACGACCCGTTTACCCATTTTAATCTAGTGGGCGCACCATTATTTATTGTTACGTAATCATTTTCAACTGATGATTCAAACAAATGCTTCCCTCTACTATCACTTTTATTTGTCTAACTAGAGTGGTGCCCATTGAAGTCACCCGCAATAATAGAATTACTAGGAAATTTTGAAAAAATGTTTTTCCTGTCTTAATTTGAGGTATTTACTGAAGGAGGACAATATACCGAAATTATGTTTTTGATTACTTTGCAATTAAGAACGAATATGTAATATTGAATTGGTTATGAAAAAAATACATATTCAGTAGCATTCGTTGAAACATGGAAAGCAGAAGCCTTTTTTACAAGTAATACATTCGGTACCAACCTTTGGCGTCTTTCTCCTTGCTTCATTTACCGTGTGCCCACTTTCCTTCAGCTTTTTATAGCAGCCAGCGCATCGTTTTTGACCCGCCTTTCCTCGGGCATTGTTTGCGTGTGATGTTGTGACGCATTGTAACGATAAGAGAACTTGCACTTGGTCTGCTTTCAATTGAAAGTAATTTCTTCACTATATATTTATTTCCCTACAAGTGTTATTTTTTCGTTGGATGGATGCAATTGATTGTAGATTACAATGGCGTTGACTATACTTATGGCCAATAGATCCGCTGCTATTTTTTTGTACCATATACACGTTTTTTGAACAGGCAAATTATAGCTTGCGAGCTGGTCCGCAACATCAAAATTTCTTCACTATATATTCATTTCCCTGCAAGGGTTATTTTTTCGTTGGATGGATGCAATTAATTGTAGATTACAATGGCTTTGACCACACTTATGGCCAATAGATCCGCTACTATTTTTTTGTACCATATACACGTTTTTCGAACAGGCAAATTATAGCTTGCGAGCTGGTCCGCAACATCAATGCCCTTCTTACCTTCGTTGTAAGTAAGTACCATTTTTGGTTTCATAACTGGGCGAAAACCTTGTGACATTTGCATTTCGTGGGTATGACATGTTGACAAAGTCAGGACATCGCGTTTGTCAAGCCATTTTAGAACCGTCACACATTCGTTTTGTTGTGCAGCTATTTCTCCGTTTTGAAGTTTCTGTTGAATTACTTGTGGTGGAAGTTCACGTCTTGCTTTACGGACTGTACCGCAGAAATCAGTCTTGCGTTCCTTGAGATATCTCGCCAAAGGAATGCTGGTTTAGTAATTATCAGCAATAATAATAATAATAATAATTTATAATCATCTGGCAACACTAAGAAACGTCTATGTATTTTTAGAGAAAATATTTTATTTTCAGTTTAAAGTTTATTTTTGATATAAACCATTTATTTTCAAATCATATAAAAACAATAAGACGCTTTGCACAATAAACATAAAAAATACAGGCATAAAATCAAATATTCATCAGTATTAAATATTACAAATAAAATGACAACGTCAAAAATGAAAATTTTCACAGAGACTGAATTTAAGTTTATTAAAATACAAGATGTTAACAAGAGCCAGATCTAGAGCCGCACCGCTACCACCTCCGGGTTCGTCGCTTAGCTCCGCCTCGCAGCCGTCGGTACATCGATCAGAATCACCGGCCGCTGCAGTTGCGTCGAGCTCGAGCGACGAATATTTCTCTCCGCCTTCGTCACCGTCACCTGCACGTCGGCGGGGAAGAGGCCGGCCACCGACCCGCTTGGGACCCCGAGGCCCACCGACCTCGAACCGGGCCCCCGCTGCCGGTGGTGATGTGCGCCGCATGCGATGGACTCAATCCATTAATGAAAACGTCATGCGGGCATATTTTGGGGCTACAGAGGGAGGAACTAACCTCACTGCGTATCGCAGCCGCATGCTTGTTCTGTTTCAGGCCTTTGAACCAGGCGTCAACGTTTCAGCACAGCGATTATCGGATCAAGTGCGGGTTATCCAACGCAGTCGGCAGTTGGATGATACCGTGCTCGATAGGCTACGCTCAGAATACTTGCCTACGAGCCATGCCATTCGCATCCAACCCGCAGTTACGCAATTATCACCTGGTGCGACGCGGACGGGCAATAGTGCCAGCATGGAGGTGGATGACATGACAAATGATGTAAGTATTCAGTACAAGGAGGAGGTAAAGGATGCTTTGGAAAGTGCGATTCAGGAATACCGGTACATGCAATTTACGATTCGGCCCCGTCTGCCTCGGTTACCTATGCATAGAAAAAATATAGCATTGGTGAGTGTCCTGGACTCGCTATTATCTAGTTATTTAGATAATAGCGAGAATCTCGCCGATACTCATTCGATCCTGTACTGTGCTGCTGTGGCGGCAAGTCGTATAGCGGGCATCAAGTTACCCACACATGTCCCTGCTATACGACAAACATCTGTCACCCCGGCCTGGCAGTGCAGGATTGAACGGCGTATTGCTGAGGCAAGGACACTCATCGGTAAGCTGATCTGCTTCAGGGCAGGGAACACACGGCCCAGGGTAATGCGCTATGTGGGCCGGGCTTTTCTGGGGACTGGTGTCAGTCCTCATGAATACGTATCTCGGGCCACAGAGCGCATTGACTTCCTGAAGCAGAAAGTCTATGCATGGGCAAATCGACTGCGCAGATACAAAAAACGCGTGCACCGATATGTCATCAACCGCACGTTTCAAAGTGACCAAAAATGGGTTTATAGAACCTGGGAACGACCAGATCAATGTGTGGCCGATATGGGGCTACCAGATGCTGATGCTACAAATACTTTTTGGAGGAACATCTGGTCGGTACCCGTCGGCCACACTGAGGGGGAATGGATGCGGGAGGTCAAGCGAGCAAGTGAGCTAATTCCAGAAATGGAAAACGTGGTCATTGATAGCCAGGATGTAATTAGTGCGGTCCGATCCTTATCAAATTGGAAATCGCCAGGACCGGACGGACTGCACAATTTCTGGCTGAAATGGCTGCGTAGCTCACATGCTTGTTTGGCTGCTCAATTTCAATCTGCCCTAGAATCTGGATCGTTACCAGATTTTATGACCACGGGAATAACCCACTTACTCCATAAAACAGGTAGTACCAACGAGCCCGGCAATTATAGACCGATAACATGTTTGCCATCGATCTATAAGCTTCTTACATCTATTTTGAGAGCCAAGGTATCTAAACATATTGATACAAATTCAATAATGTCAGCTTCTTAGAATGGATGTAAGAGGGGGGCTCGTGGTACTAAGGAGCTCCTCCTCATTGATATGGCCATTAGCCAACAGGTTCGCCGTAAACAAAGGGATATGGCGGCATGTTGGATAGATTATAAGAAAGCGTATGATTCGGTGCCTCATGCGTGGCTTTTGAGGGTGTTAGAGTTGTATAAAGTAAATGCAACTCTGCGCACCTTTTTGAAGTCATGCATGGGGCAATGGAAAACGGTTCTTAGCTATCCAGGATGTCGACAGATCCCTGGGAATGGCGAATTTATAAAAATTGAGCGGGGTATATTTCAGGGCGACAGCCTGAGTCCTCTTTGGTTCTGCCTAGCATTGAATCCTCTTAGTACATTACTAGAGGGTTCAGGGCTAGGTTACAGGTTACATAGAGGTGGTGGAGTGATATCCCACTTGTTGTATATGGATGACTTAAAGTTGTTTGCCCACACTAAATTACAGTTGATGGATTTACTTAAAGTAACTGAAACTTTTAGTAAGTCTATCAGTATGGATTTTGGTGTGGACAAATGTGCTGTCATCCATGTAAAGCAAGGCAGGATAGTGGAATCCGAAGGAACACAACTTTCGGATTCCATTAACCTACGATCACTTCTTGTAACCGATACTTACAAGTACTTGGGTATGTCACAGGCGTTAAGTATCAATGAGGCTGACATGAAGCAATCGTTGCAGGAGCGTCTCTTTGGTCGCCTGAAAAAAGTTTTAAATAGTCTTTTATCAGGTGGCAACAAGGTGCGCGCTTGTAACGGTTGGGTCATGCCGGTGCTCATGTACTCCTTTGGCATACTTAAGTGGACTCAGACTGAACTGGATGCCCTGGACCGGCGGGTCCGTACACTCTTGACGGCATACCGTATGCATCACCCACGTTCGTCTGTGATGAGACTGTATATCCCGCGGAAATGTGGAGGCCGAGGCTTTCTGAATGCCAAGGCCCTTCATAACCGCGAGGTATGCAACCTCAGAGAATACTTTCTTCAGGCAGACGTGGGTATGCATCGGGATGTAGTTGCTGTAGACATCGGTCTCACCCCGCTCAGTTTGGCTAAAGAGAACTGGCGCAAGCCTGTAGTACTTAGCACTAACGACCGCAGGGATGTATGGCAGAGCAAGGAGCTTCATGGTAGGTTCTACAAGGCTCTATATGGAGCTGATGTAGACCTGTTAGCCTCCGTGAACTGGCTACGTTTCGGTGACCTCTTTGGGGAAACCGAAGGGTTTGTCTGTGCTATTGCGGACGAAGTTATCAAGACGAATAACTACCGGAGATATATCTTGAGGGATGGCACGGTTGACATTTGTCGGGCGTGCCACCTACCTGGTGAGTCCCTCAGGCATATAGTTTCCGGTTGTTCTCGTCTTGCTAACGGCGAGTACTTGCACAGACATAACCAAGTAGCCAGGATTATTCACCAGCAACTTGCTCTGAAATACAAACTTGTAGATGTTGAAGTGCCGTACTACAGGTATGTAGCTGAATCAGTTCTCGAAAATGGTCATGTCACGTTGTACTGGGATCGAACTATCATCACAGACAGGACCGTTGTGGCCAACAAACCTGACATTGTGGTGATAGATCGATCAGAGCGCCGCGCATTGATTATCGATGTCACCATTCCGCATGATGGCAATCTCGCGAAAGCTGAAAAAGATAAGCAAATTAAATATCTTGATTTGGCTCGCGAGGTTGTCGACATGTGGGATGTTGATTCGGCAATCATTGTGCCGATAGTCATATCTGTCAATGGTCTAATAGCCAAGAGCCTCGATCACCATCTAAAGAGGCTCGCGTTGGGTGCTTGGATCAAGGGTTTGATGCAGAAGGCAGTGCTTTTAGATACAGCACGCATTGTGAGGAGGTTCCTATCTCTGGAATCCTAACCACCGGCAGCTTGGACCCTGTTCCCGATGCCGGTGGGGTACCATATATTTTATATTTTTAAATGTATTTTTATAGATATATGTATATTTAAAAATGAAAAATATATTGAAAATATTTAAATAAAGAGAATAATAATAATAAACATTTATTTAATTTGACAACATTGGTCCACTGGTTAGTATACAAACAAACTTATCAACTAAGTGTTAGTATTAAAATCTATAAATAAAATACAAATAAATTATTTTTCATCCCTGCCGCACGAGCAACCGGACAAAGTGTTTCACTATCGGTGCATCGTGTTGTTCAGCTAGGGTTTTCAAAATACTGTTGCGGCTAGCCCTCATTCTGCCTATTAAGGATGCGGTCTTTTTCCTCATTATAGCAGAAAAGTCGTCTGTTCGTGCTGCAGCAAACATGCTAGACGCGCTGCAGAACCTAGGCAACCGCAACAGTACCCTGAAGCCATTAGTATATTGCACACGCAGAGCATCTAGAGCCCTCCGCGTATAGCTGACCCACAAACTGCTCGTGTAGAACCCTTGGCAATAAGCTTTAAACAGAGTTATTTTGACTTCGTTGCTACAACGAGCGAATCTGTGAGCCAGCATGTTGCATCTGGCTGCTAGTGCCCTGCGCTCGCGATCCATATCTACCTGATCTTTGAGGTCCTCGGTGACATAATGTCCTAAGTATTTAAATTGCCTTTTAAGGGTTCGTCCATTGAGGGATATTATGGGCTCATAATTTAAATGTTTCCCGAAAGCAGCAAAGATCAGGTACTCACTCTTAGTCACATTGTATACCAGGCCGTGGGCTGCTGCATACCTTTCACAGACGCTCAGCATGTCCCTGATTGAGCCAGCCGTTGGACCCAGCAGCACCATGTCATCAGCGTAGCTCAAATTATTGACGCTTACACCACCTATTTTGCACCCAACTGGTCTGCTGCTGAGTTCAACGATCAACTCATTTACGTACAGGTTGAAGAGCTTAGGTGAAGTTAACCCCCCCTGCCTCACCCCACACTCCAACCTGTACGCTTCAGATAGAACGTCTCCCAACGAACTTGGTTTAACTGATTAGAGTACCAGTACTGGAACAAACCCGTCAACTCAGGTGGTACACCCGCTCCCCTGAGCTTATCCCAAAGGACATCATATGACACAAGGTCAAATGCCCTTGAGAGATCAAGGAAGCAGGCATACACCGGAGTATTCCTATCCTTATAGTATTGGACGGTCTGCTTTAGACAAAGGATCGCACTCTCAGTGGAAAGTCCAGGCCGAAACCCAAACTGTGCGTCATGTACAGTTACCCATTTATCAAGTTCCTTGTCCAACAAACCGTCCAACACCTTAGCAACTACAGTGGCCAAGGATATCGGTCTGTAATTCGCCTCGTCAGATACATCCCCAGTTTTATTCTTCACGATTGGTACCACTATTGTTTTCAGCATATCGGATGGAAGGTATGAGTGGCTTACGCAAAGCGTGAAAAACAGCGCCAGCACTCTAGGCAAATGTACCCCCGCACACCTGAGGTGCTCAATGCTGAGACCGTCGTGACCCGGAGACTTTCCCTTGGCCATTTTTTGAATTACTTCAGCTACATTCTTGGCAGAGAAACGGATCGGCTCATAATCACGACTAGCCTCATCATCTATCACCCCCTGGGCCGGCCCAAGTGGAGATGATACCATAAATCGATCTTTAAACATGCGGGCTATTTCCTCCGGCGAACCACATTCCCCCACACTCACAGGGCGGCCCGGTCCAACCTTCAGCTTATTGGTCGACTTCCAGAACTCAGTAAAATTTTTAGACGCTCGGTGCGTCGCTAATATGTCCATCTTAATCTGATCCTGGTGATTTTGGCACCATTTGAGCCTACCCCTAAATATTTTCTGACTCCGTCGCATGTCTTCCCAAATTCTACCAGATTTTGGTTTATTATAAAACAGCCACGTCTGATACTTAGACCGACCCTCCCCATAAGCACCCCGAACGTGTTTGTTCCAACCTGCCACTTGTCTCACCTTTTGGGGTTGCTTGTCGACCCAGGCCTGCACAGCAGCCCCTGACAAGGCATTTACAATATTGCCATACATACGATCTAGAGCACGTCTATGTTCTACAATATGACACATACTATCACCACACTTCTCAAACAACTCGGGATAGTGGATATTCCTCAGCTCCTTATTACATAGATCCCGATACCTATCTATTTCCACCTTATCACGCTCCCGCCACAAAACTTTATTCCGTGCTTTAGTTTCCTGCGCCAATTTTGGCACTATGATATTTAAATCGCACTCAACTATTAAGGGTAGATGATCCGACCAATAGGCATCGAGATCCACGATGACATTTGTTACAGTGTGCCACGCTGACTTCGTAACGATACAGTGATCCAGCCATCGCTGACTGCCATTTATGTCACTGACATAAGTAAAAACATCCGAGTCAATACCTAATTTTTCTACATCAGCGCATATCCACTGATGATCACGACAGTGGTTACATAGCTCAGACCAAAACGGCTGATGTGGGTGAGAATTAAAGTCTCCTAACATGAATATTGTTTCAATGTCATTGTTATCCACGATGGCACTGATTTCACCTAAACAATTTGTGTATACTAGGAGATTTTCTGAGTTATCCGTCGGCATGTAGACACTAAATATTATTACCGAGCGATTGTCACTTAACGTTGCTCTTATGGCCGCTAGCCTGTCACTATTACAGTTAATAACACTCACCGTTTTAAACAAACCTTTGCGCCACAAAATTGCCACCCCCCCATAAGGACGCCCTTTAAGAATACCTGCGGATGTATCTACCGCAGACTTCCCCGTGTATTCAAAGTCTTTATGTATGGTATTGAGAATGTGCAGATCATGGGGGAGGAGCCACGTCTCTTGAAGCGCTAGAACATCCGCAAGCTTACATAAATCTCGAACACTGTCTATTGACCTCTTTATCGACTTACAATTAAATGTAACAAACCTGTTTAAACACACTTGTTTCACGTCACTATCCATTACGGTTGTTGCTGAACGACACTCGAATCAGAGCTTACTTTAACTATAAAACTTAAAAATTATATTATGTATATTATTATTTTATTTATATTATTATTGTTGTCTTTACTTTTCTTTACTTTTAAACTGCACAAACTCTCGAAAATAAATACCTTCCGGCCAAAGAGCATCATTCAGAAACAACGGCAGTTTGCTTTTTTCAACAAATAATTTATAAGAATTATAATTACGCTCCTTCTTTGCTACAATTTTTTCCAACTTAACGGTTATTCCGGTCTTATCACGAATATAGTTTACAATGTCATTATCACCAGTTTCCATACATATGTTAGAAATATAAAGAGGTACCTGGGTCCACGCTGCCCTAAACTTCGCATTTAAATCATAAACTTATTTCGTAGTCCCTTTTTGTTTGTTACCGTAATCCACTCGTCACTTTTGTCCCCAACTATCGCACTTGAATTCACAACTCGCGAAGTTTCTCGATTTACACTCGACGCAAGCGCCGACGCGTACCCATACACAGACGTATTATTTACACTAGCGTTTGACTCGGGCGCACTCGTAGTAGCGATCACTGGGCCGGCGGTAAGGGCACTCAATAACAGGTCGCTCGTTCGAAACCGCGGTTGGGGCCTCCGCGCGCTGACTGTCTCCTAACGATGTCTTGGCGCGTTTACTCGTTGCTACCGAAACCGGGGTACAGGCCTCCACGTGGACAATATCCTGACTTTGCACACTCATGACCGCACTAGTTTTTATTGTGTTGACGGTAGAAGTATCTTGTCTAGAGGTACTTGTCCTATCAGGTACATATTCTAGGCCTATAGGACCACTGTTACACTCAAAACTATTAAGCATGCACGCTCCACGTCGTTTATTAACAGTATCGAAATGCCTTTCGCTTGACTGCTTCAGCATAAGCGATTCATTCAATTCTTCTCGTGTAACAAATTCACTTTTTAGTCCACCCGTCTCAGCCTGTAAGTTTGACACCTGCTCTTGCAATTTCAAAATATCTTTCAACAGACGTGTCGCATCTAAGTGGTCGAAGGTTACGGGAGGTAGTTTGTGCAGCTCCCTCGCCACGAATATGGGTAGTTGCTCAGGGTCTGTAGCATCTATATGTTTCAGCATATCGATGATGTCTTCCAAGTCCTTTCTTGACTTTTCATCCTTCTTTCTATTAATCATTTTCTTCATCGGAACAGCTTCAAATAATAGCTTTTTTGCTATTAAAATATCCTCAGCCGTAAACGCCGTAACACATATCCTTGTTAAACTGATTTCATCCATAACGGATATTTTGTTACTCACGAACGTAAGCACTTCATTTATAACAATGTTGCACGAACTACATTTTACAATACTCGAGGTCATTGCCCCGACAACAGCTGATTAACGCGCGCACGACAAAGTTGCGTAGGTCCGTCCTTGACAAGCTGCCCTCACATAATAACTGTTCAACCAGAAACGCTACGACTCACACAGGCGAAAAATCAATAAAAGTCGGACAAAACCTAAACATTCATGATTATTCTAGAAAATGGGCACATAAGGGTTGGTATGTATTGGAAAACACATATATAATTTTTTGACATTTTTATTGTACATCATCAGAAATATTTCGTTCATCCAATAGATTTAAAACGTCTTGGCACATAGAAACAGATTTTTTTTTATTAGTTTCCGTAGTCCAGTCGTAAAGGGATCGGAAGACACCATAAGTCTGTTAAAAGTATCTTCCATGGCTAATTTTCTTGAAAATTTTCTCGCAAGCCGCTCTCTGTTCTTTCGCACATCTTTATTTAGACTTTCTTGTGCATCTTCGCTCATTAACCCTATAGCTATTTCAGAATTCTCTAATATATTTGATCAATGGATAAGTAACTTGCGAAGTGTTGTTGACATATAATACCATGGATAATTCATCACAAAAAAAGAAGCTGTTTTGGTGCAAAACGCCTTGAATTTGACCGCCTTAATTTTGTAACCACTAGACATTACTTTTAAAATGGTATGCAGTCGATTTATGAGGCGAAGATTAACCCCTGTTATTTCAGCAACTTCTTCTGCATGCTGAAAAATGGCACGTGCAGTATTACCATCAGTCGATGTACTTCCGCCCTGTTTCGGTTTGTCAACATGTAACCCAAGTTTTTGCCAAAATTCTGTTTGTATGCGGCGCTTTTTAGCTGCTACCAAGGATTGACTGTGTGCGTCTCTTGCTTGCCATTTCGCAACTTTTAATTTGTAGGCTAGATGCAGTATGAACTCCACGAACCTTATCCAAGCATGTAGCGATGAAACACCATAATCAAGGTTTTCTTCAGGGATCGTCTTTGACATGCAAAATTTTATCCTGTTAAAGTCTTTCGAGGTGACTTTACAAATATAGCAACGCATGGCAGATTTCGTGTCTGTTAAGGCGTATGTCATCTTTCCATCAACCATGGTCATTATTAACTTGTGTTTAACTACATATTCTTCCTCCATTAAAACTATTGTTGGTGACAAAACGTCAATCTCGGATTGAACACTACAAATCTTGATAGTTCTGCAGTCTCATGTGCCATCTCTAATTTCAACGGACGGCAATACCTTGGTGAGGAGGGGCGAGGATTTTGCCAGATGAGCACAGTTTTTCCATAATCACACACGAGTTGAACTGGCACAATATAAGTAATTAGCATATTTGAATCAGAGTGTTCGACATTTTCAAATCTCTGTTTATACTCGGAATGGCAGCCCGATCCATCATTTTGATATCAGGCGAAGATTTTGTAACTGATCCTTTGCAAGTGATTGTATGACTTCCTTAAGAGACAAAAATAACCTCTTTGTAGTGTGGTCCATTAAATTTTGAAGAGGAACTTCAGCACTCATTTCGGTGCAAAAAATACCTTCAGCGTAACACTTCTTTTTTGCTTCAGATATAGTCTCATAATTAGGATACAGATTGCAGTTCATCTCCATTGCTGAAGTTCGCAGTGTTGTACTGAAATTTAGACAATTGTCCTTCAATCACCAAGGACAACGCTTTGTCTGCCGAAAGGCTCTCATGTGTTTTGGGAACGATAAAACTACTACTGGCACCAGCTTGAGTAACTTGTTTGATTATCTTTGATGTATGGATATCACCACGGGCACGATATTCGACCTGGGCTGCAAAAGCCAGTTCTTCAGGTTCTAATTGTTTCCGAACATCTTCTGTCTTTCTACGTTTTGTACGTTCGGTACATTCTTCAAAGCTCTTATAAGGTCGGCCACCAAGGCTGCCACTTAACTTTCGAGTTTGAATCGCAACAGGAAATGTAATATAGGTATCGAACCAGCCTTTGTTGGCGTTAACACACCGAGAAAAATTTCTGTGTGCTTGATGAAGTTTTGTCTTATAATCACTCACCAATCTTCTTAGGGACCCCTTTATTTCATCTTTAAGTTCATTCACTTTCAGAGCACACTGAACTTTTTTTTCCAAATAATCATAAATCTTGCTCCTTTTTGGAAGTTGCCTGCCTATAGTAGGTAATTAGAGTCTTTCTGCTAAAGCTCACTTCCTCGTCAAGTGATCCTAAAACAATATCAAACTAATATTTAGCACCAAATATATAACCGATTCCAAACAAGACATTGCTTTGTTTTATGTAAACTGCGTCTAATACAAAAAAGGTCGACTAAAAAGAAAATTTTGTTAAAGCGTCGCATACGGTCGCATAAAACTGTGATTGTTTATTGGAAAAAAAGTCCATACTCTCTAAAAATACTAATAACAAAGCCGGATCTCTCGGGAAGTTACACTTTACCCTTTTGTGAAGTTTAAAAATATGCAAAAGAATACCATGTCAGAATTTAAAACAAATATTGTTTTAAATATAAAATATCAAGCATTAAATATAAAATATCAAGCATTAAATATAAAATATCAAGCATTAAATATAAAATATCAAGCATTAAATATAAAATATCAAGCATCAAAAGTAAATATTAAAAATTAGTTCATTACCTCCTGGAAGCGAATCCATCGAAAAACAAAGACGTTCACAAAGCAAATTATAGAAATCATAATAATTATAGCAAC
Source organism: Catocala nupta (assembly GCA_963675205.1). Taxonomy (NCBI): domain Eukaryota; kingdom Metazoa; phylum Arthropoda; class Insecta; order Lepidoptera; family Erebidae; genus Catocala; species Catocala nupta. The sequence goes on from OY776094.1 coordinate 12,346,758, forward strand.
ACTTTCACTCTTAAACACATCCATTGTTGATCAAGTCGAACTTTGGACCATAGATAATATACTATATAGGGTACATATAGATGAGCCACTCTCGTCGAATGGAGGAAAAAAAAAAAATTTTGTTTTTCTGGTTGTCTCAGAGATGGCGTTAGTTATTAGTATTATTTAAATCCGAGGCTCACTAGATGGCGTATCGTGACTATAGCCATAGATAATATACTATAGCCACAATTATATAGGTACATATTTAAAAAGAAAAACGCGATATGTATAGTATATAAAATTTTCTTTTTTTAATTTCTTTAAATAATACGACCTGGCCAGTGCCGGATTAAGCCAGCGCGGGGCCTGTAGTAAATTCTGTCAAGGGGCCCTTGGTTTGTTGTAAGTTCTCAAGTTTAAATAAAACAAAATAGTTACAAACAAATAAACTTTTCTGGATTTAATATGGGCAAATTTAAAGATAACACTTTCAACATCGATTTTATTGCAAATCATGTTCTACATTCATCAGAGTGAGATGATTAAGACGTTCTTGGCCCATTGTATTCCTTAACTCCTTTCTAATACGTTTTGATGTTGAAAAAGAACGTTCACCACTGCAGTTAGTGATCATAAGAGACAAGTAAATACGCAAAGCAATTTTCACGTTTGGGAAACACGATTCTAAAGAATTATTTAATAAAAGTTTATAAAATTGCAGTTCCAGAGGCTCCTGTTTCTTGCTGTCAATAACAGTAGCCACATCTGTTTTCAGCAGTTCAGCAAACTGAACTAATTCGTCACCTAGACTGTTCTCCAAATCATCTTCGTAAGCACTGACCATATTATAGGCTTTTTCCAAAATTTCTTCTGTTGTAAGAGATTTCAGCTGTCGAAATACTCCAAATATCCTAGTAATTTTATGATATGCTTTCATACGTTTAGTTAAAGCTGCCAATTGTCAATAATGACAATAAACACCTGAATTTCAAAATGTTGTTTAGGTGTTTGATTTTCAACAAACTTGTCGAGTGTAGTAGAGCCGCTGAAATGGTCGTACTTTGTATTTCGCATGTTTCGTCTTGAAGTCTGTTGCTGATATTCTTCACAGCCGGTCAGATCTTTGGCTCTCGCCTCAATCTCTGAAAATGTGGATCGCATTGGTTGGACGTAGCTATGTAATGATTCATAAAGGGCGTATCCCGTATTAAGGTCCTGATCAGATAACTGCAGCGAAGCACTAGTAGCTTGCAAGCGTTCTAGGATTCCGTTCCACGTAATTGTCATTATTCCTGTTTCTAACTTATTCATCTTCGTAACTAGTCCGTACGCTTTATTACGGCACTCTGCTTTTTGATCCACGTTATTGAAAATGTCTGCCAAAACTTGCTTAATAGTGCAATAACCACATAAAAGTGCCTTTGTAGCATCAGCTCGGGCTGACCACCTAGTGTCCGATAACCTTTTTGAAATCGGAATTCTTGAAGTGGAATCTTTAAATGCGTTCGTAATATGTCCCCGTCGATAGGTTGAAGCGGAAAAACCTATAGAGGTTTTCAACGAAATCGAAGAAAAGTTATGCTTCTGTACAGCAGTCTGCAGCGCACTTAGCAACCAAATTTAATGAGTGTGCAAAACAGGGTATGTGTTCTGCGTACTTATTTATTTCTTGAATTCGTGCTTGTAAGCCGTTGTAGTTCCCGCTCATGTTGCTGGCATTATCGTAGCTTTGCCCACGACAATATTTGATATCAATACCACTCTTTCTTAAGAAATTTAGCAAACTTTGAGCGAGTTGTTCAGCAGTATGATCTTCCATGTCCAAGAACTTAACAAATCTTTCCACTGGTCCAGATGGCAGAACATAGCGCACTATCAGAGTCAGTTGGTCTACATGCGATATATCTGGAGTAGAATCCAATGAAACTGAGTAGTATTTGCATCTTTTAATTTCGCAAATAATTTGATCGAGTATGCTTGATGCAATTAGATGAATAAATTCCTCACAAGTTGTTTTTGATAAATATGATGTATGTCCCTTTCCTTTATTAGCATGACTTTGAATATGTTGAGTCATAAACGCGTCAAATTGGGCTAATAGTTCTAATAAGCCTAAATAATTCCCATTGTGAGGTGAACCAACAATTTCGTCACAACCCCGAAACGCAAGACCTCGTTCTGCTAAAAACTTTATTACAGCAATGATTCGTTTTAAGAGTAGCGTCCAATACTTTTGCTCAGTCTCAATTTGACTCACAAGTTGAGAATCAACACGCGCATTCTTGTTTTTGAGGTTTAACAGCGCAATTACGGCTTGTCTATGCGAAGTGCTTTCTTCATGTCTTGTTAACAAATTGTGCGCATTCTTCCAATCATCTAATCCGTCTTTCGTAAACCGTGGTGATGAACTATTTGAATTCCTAACTTTGCAAACAAAACAGAATAGTCGTCCTTTGGTTTGCGAATAACACAACCAGTCTCTGACGTGAGTTTTATTCGTTAGCTTATGTTTATAAGTGAAAAATGACTTTTGGCAGAATCGTGGCTTATTTTAGTTTTTGTTTTCCCTATTTTATTTGACAAGGATAAAACAACTAGCTCGGTCGACAGTATCAGTGAATTCTCCTATTAGTTTTGCAGTGCTGCCAACTTGCGTGTAGTGTAGTGTGGCCAGCGCTCAACTTCTCGTGGTGTAGGTATTACACCTACACCTACAGAATAGTAATAATTAAAAAAAAATAGGATCCAAAATATGAATGACTTAAGCATTTATTTTATTGTAAAGTTACTTATGAAAATTAAATGTCACCGAAAACATAAAATGCGTAATTTTTTATTGAATAAATTTTTGTTTATACTTTGAATCGTTCATTTTTTTTTTTTTTTCATATGCACAATTTGTTCCGCATTAAGATGCGGAACAAATTGTGCATATGAGCGCTGTAGGTACTGCCAGCGTGCCAACAGTCGTCAGTCCAAAATTTACTAGCAAAATATTATTAAAAAAAAATTGGCTCTCTGAAGGGTAGATATGTGCTTTAGATACTGGTTTAAATATATCCATTCGAATTAAACGAAACGAAAAGAAATGAATTGCAATTTTTAAAAGGAATCTGCTAAAGAGTATTACGAAAAATTAAAAACAAAACTAAAAATACTCGTAAGTAATTATCGGGCGGAAGTTATAGTATTTCCTACACCATAAACATTACGACATTAACGTTAAAAAGTTAGTAAAATACTTATTTTTACATTAACGTGTAAATGTATAAAATTTGTTAATTAACTAATTTCTTATCTAATAGATATATTTTTATACCATATAAATGTAAATAATATTTTATCTTTAAGCTTCAGTGGTTAATTGTTTTCGTTCTTCTTGTTTGTGTTTACTTCTAATTTAATAAAATAATCAATATCAGATAAATTTTGACGAAATCGAGGTTTAGATTTTCAGGTAGCATAGCGCTTCGCGTTTATGGCATGCAATGTATTTTTACGCTCCTATCGATATTTTTTTACGATCAGATAGGTGTTGGAGCTCGGGGCCCCCCTATACGCGGGGCCCGTAGCGTTTGCTACTCTTGCTACGTAGCTAATCCGGCACTGGACCTGGCCTGAACTTTTACAACATCACTAGGGTCAAAACTTTCAATTTTACCTTTTAATATATTATTTACGCCTTTACACCAACTGTGAACTACGATATTAATTGCCGTTTGTATAATGGACTTAATAAGTAAAGACCTATGTGCTTCACATGAAATCATATTAAAATTCACATTATATAATATTCTATTTTTTCTTTCAAATATACTTCTTGCGGCGATTCTCTTAAACAGAATACTATTATTTTGTATATGTGATTTGACATATTTATAAACTCATCTTTATAATAAATCAATGAGTTTTTTGTATAATCTCTATAATGGACATAGGAAGAAGTATCTTTATTAACATCGAAAAATATATTTTTACATTCTTTGCAAGTTTTAAATACATTTTGTTGGCATTTTTTAATGATATATCCCGCTACATACCGTTTTGATTCTTTATGAATAATATTCTGTTGATCATCGCCACAAGTGTCAGTCGACAGATATTCAAGGAAATTATTAATATTAAAAGATATGTTTTCACATTGTGATGCACATGTTGTTTTAATATTTATAAGATGAGTAAGTGACTGCAAACATTTATTATCATCAACTTCACAATTGGCGTTTAGAGAATGAGATGAACATAAGTTGTTGACCAATAGTGTTTTATATGCGTTTATAAATTGAGTACAGGTAGGATTCGTGTTTCGAACACCGTTACTCCGAATACCACAAAAGAAATTTTCTAAGGGGTCTTGATTAAAGTTCCTCGTCAAAAGATTACTTATTTTGTGGTCCTTTTTTAACATCTCCCACATTTCCACGAAAGTCTCTATGTTACTCGCCCAGTTTAAAGTGGATGGCACCTTGACAAATTTTACATTTTCTGTACCATTTTCATTTTTTATTAAGATTTTAAACTGAATTGATTTTAAAATTGGTAGCATTTCTTTCCAAAACTTTATATGTGGAGAGGCGGTTTTCAGACAACATTTCATTTTTTTTGTGGTATCTGAATATGTATGTCCATTAAAGGAATCAAACAATTTGTCAAACATTAACAAGAATGTTGATGTGTCTTGACACTCATCAGGTAAAATCTTGTGTCCTGAAAAGAAAGAAAGCTTAATTTAGTCATAGTAGTTCATTATTACACTGAAGAATAAAATGGTATTAGACAAGAATGAGTAATGATGTCTTTCTGTGCATTTATTTATAATAATGATATAAAGATATGCATGATACCAACATTTCAGTTAAGTACCATCTATACAAATAAATTTATCTGTTTGGTATATCCAAATATTACCTGGTTAATATATTTTTTTGTTAATACGTATTATGTACATATTATACATAGAACCACACTCAAACCAAGACAAACGTCCATATGTTTGACTTGGGCAGAAATTGAACCCGCAACTTCTGCATGGCAGGTAGGTACTATTGTTTGTATGAGAGGCAGGTTTGTATGAAATATATGTTTTGGAAATTTCACATTTTCAAATTAATTGCATCCATGCAGGTTGTTTATTAACATTAAATATATGTACATACTTGTCAAAAATCCAATTGCAGATGATACTCTCTGGCTAAAAACTTGAGCTGCATATTTGATCTTCATTTTTGGTATCTTATTTTCCATTATGTGACATTCTGTTAATTTATTCACAAGTCTTATTTCGTCTTCTCCGCTATCTTTATAAAACAGCATTTGGATATGTTGCTACTTTGCAACTTTTTCGATGCCATCTACTATAAACGTTGCATCTTTCTTTAAAAGGTTATTTCTAAGATCTTTTAAAAGGTGTGGAGTATCAAAGAGTGGGAATATTTTATCATCATCTATTTCAAAAGAACATGACTGGAACTCCATTTCTTTTCTTAAATATTTCAACCTTGTTTCTTCTTTGAGACTTTTAATAGCACTGACATTTGTCTGTGCTTGATCACAAATTGTTGCTATTACTTTTAGTCCTGTTTTATGGACTTCTGTGATAATTACTTTCAATAGATGCTTCAGATCATCCTTTTTAATGCAACTCCTACAAAATGTAAACCAGATGGGCTGCTTGAATTTGCCTTTGATGCTTTTAATTATAAAAACCAAAGCATGGTCAGCAATTTGGTTTGTTGTCTTGAACCCAATTATTTGACCTTTATTTAAGTAAAGACCAGCATCTAAGGCAACCTCATCAAAGATGAGGGTGCATAGCCTTTTTTCCACAGGTAATCTCCGTACAGTTTTCTTTAGATGTTCAAATATTACAGGATTGAATCCAACCTCTAATGGGATGCAACTTAATTGCTTTTGCAAGCATCTTTTAGAAGGCAACACGAACATCTTCTTTAAAACATTATAAGCTTTGGCACTCTGTTTAAATATTGTAAGTGCCATTACTTTTTCTTCAACAGTGTACCTTCTGCCTCTTGGTTTATTTTTATGTTTCAGTTGTAATTTGTGAAATATTTTTATAGGTTCAGACAACTTCTCAATTAAATTTAAAAATGTTTTTGAGGCAGTTAAATTCTTTGCACACTTAATTTTTTTGGATTGAATGGTATACTTTTCACTCAAGTCCTTCAATTTTTTTTGGAGGATGCACATTTTTTTCTGCGTTTGTCGCTTTGCCCTATATGAGGCTGAAACAAAATACATTGTATATTAGTAAAATATTTTAAATTATCTACTATATATGTTTGTCATAGAGCTCAATATAATTATCGTCAATTGGACACATCCCAGGCTACAAAATTTCTTCTGAATTTTGGTTAATGGAAGAAAAAATTAAGAGAAACTTGCTCTTAATTTGTTCTTTCATTAACCAAACCAAATTTAGAAAATTATTGGTTTTTGATCATGAGGTATATTAATGATAATATTTTAGTTAAAAACTACTATAATATCAGATGGCTATTCTTTTAATCAGTTAAATTTAAGAGTTTATTTAGTTTATTTATACAAATGAGCATATCATATATTTTTACCTGCACTCCGAAGTAACTCTTTAGATGAGGTTAGTGTTTCAATATTTTCTGGTATTTTCATTGAAATATCCCCAGAAACATGAAGTAGCTCACCCTGTTCTATATTTGGTGACGCCTTTTCAAGTGAACCTAAAATTAAAAGAGCACATAGTTGTTTATTACTAGCTTTTGCCAGTGGCTTTGTACACTACAGTCCTACAGCAATGTATACCAAATTAAAAAATCCTATGTGTTAATCCAGTACATGACGTGTCAGTATGCAAAGTTTTATCAAAATCTGTTTAGTACTTTTTGTATGATTAAGTAACAAACATCTTAACCCAGGATTAGAATTTAAAACCTGGCACATGATGATCTGCAGTATTATACACATAAAAATAGTAAAAATAGTTTTTTACCTGTACTCTGAAACAACTCTTTAGACGAGGCTGGTACTTTAATATTTACTGTTATCCTCACCAGAAACTTGAAGTGGCTCACTCTGTTCTGTACTTAATGCCTTTTCAGGTAAACCTAAAATTTAAATTTATTGCCCATAAATATACAGAAACATGAAATGGCATTTAGTGCACTTTTTTTTTTACTTTTTCACTTAATTATTCCTAAATTGAGGCAACTGTCATCTGACCTCCATAACTAAGTATACTATTTGTGTCAATTACGCATACTAAAAGAGAAAATTCACATGTTAAGGCCCAATCCTACAATCCTAATGATCTGCAGTCTTATACATTACTGTTGGACCACTGAGTAGCTATATTTTATTTTTTAATGAAAGCATTAATACTGACCCATTTCTACCAAAATTGCTTATATGTACATAACAAAGAATAAATGTAAATAATTGTATACTTACCAATATTTAATGTTGGGATAGCATTTCGTGTCAGTTTTTTGCTTGGTGTACAATAGGATATTTCAAAATGTTTGTCACACAGCCTCAGATTGTTGTAAATATACTCTTCATTTCGATTACGCATATCGAGGTCTAATAATTCAATCCACTTATTAAATCTCTCTAAATTAAAAAGAGGATTGGGGAAACGATGCAAAACATCTAAAACAAAAGCACTCGATGGTTATTGTTGTATAATTAGGAAGCATTAAATTAATTCAATAAGCATTGCCATTCAACGTGGTAATGCTGCCAATCTTCTGGGCAGAGGAATTCTATGACGCCTATTAGAGGGTTTTACTTTTCTTTTTCCATTTTGGGAATAAGTTAGTTTTAAAGAATTGTGTTTAATGTACATAGTTAATAATTTAAATAAACTACAATTAGATAATGTTAATAATAATTAAGTATTCTAATGTTCTATTATTTATCTTGACTTACCTTCTTCTTTGCATTCAAAGTAACATTTTCTATAGCCCGACATTTTTAAATGAGTACTTATCAGTCTAGTACTTAACCCTTAACCAGGCCCAAGAGAACTACACAACTTACATAACTTTCAACTATTGATTCTATATACTATTATAATTGTTATGGCATACGAACAAAGAAAATTGAAAAATGACTTGAAAAATTAAAGGGAAAACACGTGGGACAACATATTCCCATTGCCTGGAAAAAAATTAAAAAAACTAAGTACGACTACTTAATATTTGAACATAATTTTCTTGGATTTTTTCTTGTTAGGTTAATAATTGACTCAAAATGCAGGGGGTACTTCGCTGAGATAGGGCGGGGTATTATAAATATATGATATACTGTAATGAAAGTGGTTTTATTTTGAGGACTATTTTATTTTCATATATATAAAAAAAAGTAATGAAAGTGTTTTTGATAAACATTCATCTATCAACATTGTTGTTCTGAGGTTAGGTGAAAACGTATCATGCAGGGGTTGTCAACACACAAAGGGTTACCTTACATATTTGGCACATGTACTTCGAACGGGTATCCTTCTGTCTCGTACTACAGAATCTGCACCTCTTTCTAGTGGTCATGGATTCCAAGTAATGCTGCCCTTTGTAACCCAGTCTTAATTCATCTGGGACGCCAAACACTCCTCCTTTTTTATTTTTCCAAATTATTGGGTAGTCTTTTTGAATATTTATGTACTCAGACTTTAATTTTCTGGCCAAACGCAAACGAAAATCTCGATGTATGTTTTTCCTTGTTTCATTTTCATGTTGATATATGATATAAGCATTTATTACAGCACACTCAAATAAAAACCAAAACAATCTTGGCCATGTTTTTTTGGATCTGCGTCCAATGGAGTCTGAGCTACGGTAATGATCAAAATGATCAACTCCACCCATGTTTCGGGTGTAATCAGCAATAGCAGATGGGCAATACATTTTCTTCTTTTCGCCATTATTTTGTCTTCTTTCTATTAGTTCTATATTTCTAGGGTTTACGGCTGTTGTAAGAACGGTCACGTCTTTAGTATCTTTCCACTTAACTACCCCAACAGGGTGACAGTATCTGTATGTGAATTCTCCTGGTTGTAGTTGTTCTTTCTTACTTTCTTTTTTGACAAAATCTTCAGGAAGTCCTTTTCATGATAGTCTAACAGTACCAATAGCAAATATTCCTTTGTAATATTAATATTCCAAAAGAGCGACAGAGGAAAAAAAATTGTCAAAGATTATCAATGTGTCCTTTGGTACGTTAACACACAGATTTTTCACCACTCTGTAACCCAGTCCTTCACTGTCGGCATTTTTATCTTTACCTGTATAGATGTCACATTGGTAAAGGTATCCTGTTTTCGCATCACATCTACACCACGCCTTGTACCCTCGTTTAATCGGTTTACCCGGCATATACTGTTTTTTGGAATCACGATCTTTAAACTTTATCATGCTTTCATCGATTGATTGTGATTGAGAGTTGGTAGCCTTTTCTTGAAAAGTTTTATTTAAAATGTTCAACATTGGCCTTATTTTTTGAAGTTTATCATGATCTTTATGATTTTGTGGTAAATGAGTAGTAATATCGCAAACGTGTATATTCTCTAATATATTTTTAAATCTTTTACTAGGCATTGTTCCAGATATTTCCTGATTATTGTAAAATGGGTCTGAATTCCAGTATAATTCGATATCTGATTGTGGGGCAATTCCCACAAGAATCACTATAGCCAAGAATGCCTTAATTTCATGACTGTCTACATCCTTCCAAAACTGGCTGCCTTTTAAGCTCGCATACTTGTTAGTGTTTTCGACAATGAGCTGAAATAATTCATCAGGGAACATATCCATAAAATGGTCAAATGGGGTACCTCTGTTGTCATGTTTTGTAGTAGGTTGTAACTGTCTACTAAAATCACGATCTTCAAAGTAACCTACTTTTGTACTCCACTTTCTTTGCTTCGCCTGTAATTCAGCATAAGTTGGCTCAAGTAGCACACAAAGTTGATCATCGTCGGGAGCTAAGAAAATGGCCATCTCTTTTTGTTCAACTATAACCTCAGGAGTTTGCTCACAATCTCCCAGACTCTGAGACACACTTTCTCTGTTGGTATGTGGAAACTTAGATTTCGGCAGATGTTGAGATGAAGTTGTCGCGGTGTTATACGGAAATGTATATTCTGGTGAAGCATCGGGTGAAATCGTCCTGGGACCAGGTAGCGTAGGTGAAAGCTGGGAAGGACCAAAAACAGGATTGTCCAGATGTGCCGGTGTCTGCAAAAACTGGGATGTGCTGGCTTCTGTGTCGCCCTGTGATGGACCTAGCATTGCATCAGCAAGTGAAGATTTCGATAAAAGATGTGATTTATATTTCTTGTCGACATGCAGAACCTCCTGGTCTGAATTTGACAAATAGTGGTCATTTTCTTGTAACAGTTGTGCTTGTGCAGGACTACCCTCAAGTATATGCAACAAATCGTCATTCGGAATACCTTGCATGTTGTCCAAAGCAGTGTCCATAACTTGAGAATAGTAATCTTTAAGACTCGCCTCGCAATCGTCATCCTCGCTACTCTCTTCCGACAACTGCCAATATTGGAGGATGTTCTCAATTTCGTGGTCTTTAATATAATCATAATTAGACAAAGGTAGCATAAGTCCTACAAAACAAAAATGTTAACAGCAACGGTCACATTTGTCCCACAACATTTGGGAAGATATTGTGACAAATATTTACAATAATCTACAAAAAAATATGTTAAATCCACAAGAAAAACAAATAATCTACAACATATCCAAAAATTACACGACTTACCTTTTGTTTTCTCGACATTATTAATAAAAATGTTCACTGTGCTACGAAAACAGAGGCGCGAATTAAGTAAACGACAGGGAAAGAGTTTAAAAAAAAAAATTTATTTAAACAGTATTACAGCGTAACAGTAATTAATTGATTTTACAAATTGTTCATCTTATATACTATCTTAAAGCTAACTCGACAATCTGTACCTAGTGACGCATGTCCTAATTAATATTGCTAATTTAGCAATCGAACCTTCTAGAAACTATATAATATTTATTTAATAAGAAATAATAACACCGCAATGGAAAGTTACAGACTATTAGCTAACAAAGCTAATATTAGTAGGTTGGGGGTGTTTAACTCGCGCAACTAACTCACGAAATCAAATGGCTGTCACTTTGACAATTGCGTTCGGATGCAGAGTTTTTTATTCTGGACCCATAGATAATATATTTAGGGTAGCCATTTTTATAAATTATGGAGTTTACATTACCAGAGCCTGGAAAGGACAACGAAAAAAGATGTGGGACCGAATCGTACCGGGGCCTGGTTAAGGGTTAAATCGCAGCCAAGTCAAAAGTTTATCAAAATTCAGGTATGGAAAGCCAAGGTCAAACAGATTAGATATCAAACAAGTCCAAATTCAAGCCAAAGTCACCAAAAAATCATGAAATATAAAGATCAATAGCGCATAACAACTTTTCAGACACTTGTGAGAAGAATGGCGGGCGGGAATACCCTTTATTAGTATATTACCCATAGATAATATACTAGGCGGGAATTCAGAATTTTATGACAGTGTTGCAAGTTAAATGTATTCTATTTTAATTTTTATACTAAGAATGCTTAAATGAAAAATAATGATTTCATTGCTTTCCAATTTTTTTTTTTTTATATAAATTTTATTTTCATAATCAATGCTACAAATATTATACATAAATCAACTTTAATTATTATACATAAATCAACTTTATTCATAAAACATAGAAAGTTTAACATGTTTTTAATGAAGTAATTTTAAGTGAAGCGCCATCTATTGACAAATTAGGTAAAGAGAGGTTGATTAATTCTTTGGCTGTCTATGAGATGCCGCTACAGCAACAGAATAGCTAAATGTTCTTCAGTGACATGACCCTGCTTTGGACTGAGACCCAGGCGCGTAGACGACAAAAGGTTCGCGCCGCGTGCGCAGGTAGCGTGTATTGTCTATGAGACTTGTCGGTAATACTGGTTTTTATTTGTTTGGAGTAGTTTTAAGTTTTTAGGTTTTGTCCGACTTTTATTGATTTTTTGCCTGTGTGCGACTGTACCAGGTTTGTCTAAACCAGGTAATTGGTGCGATTGACCATCACATATTGAGTAACTACATGTAAATCCATTAGAGCAGCACAATTTGTATATTTTTATGCCATATTTGTGAGCTTTTTGTGGATTATAGTGCGGAATGAAAGTCGTCCTCGAAAACCGACCATCGATTCATCCACTGCTATTGTTTCACTAGGGGTGTAATGTTTCGTGAGTTATTTATGAGCTTATTTATTACCGGCTGTATTTTGTACAGCCTGTCATCTATATCATGTTCTTCATTGTTAGCAAAGTGCCAGCATCTCAATATTAGAGCAAATCGTAAGACATTTTCAGGTCGTGGAGCAGTGGATGATGGTATAGTGGATCGTTTTTCCAATATGATTCTATGGTAGGGAAGTTCAGAAGGCCGGTAAGCAAATATATGACAACAAACTTTCTCCTTTTTTCCGAAGTAACAGGTTTCCATCGGTTTATGCGACTAGACAACTTATTATTAGGATTTTCCTTCATTTGAAAACCATAACGATTTGTTTCTTCAACCATCAATTGATTGACATCTTCATTGTATATATATGACACTTGTATTGTATATATTTAACAGCACTGGCAATGCTATTAAGACTAAACCGCGAGAATTTTGGAAACATATCTCAAACTTGCGATCGAAAGGTGGCTTCAAACCAACTATAACGCACAATAACGAGACATTTACTGGTATTCAAGCAGCAGAAACATTGGCAAAATATTTCTCCAGCGTATTTTTACCTGATGTACCCCAATTAGATACCACGAGAGTGGTAAACACGAACATATTGGTGACAGAAACTTTATAAATATTGTTGATATTGGACTTACTGACGTTCTCTTCGGTATTAACAAACTGAAACTAAATAGCTCCATAGGTCCCGATGGCATCCATCCTTTAGTGCTCAAACGAGGCAAAATATATTTATGCCATCCGCTTCATTTCATCTTTAGTCTAGCACTAAAGACCTGTGTTTATCCACCACAATGGAAACAGTCCAGGGTAGTTCCAATCCCTAAGTGAGCACAGAAGGTTTCAGCTGAGGATTACAGACCCATAGCAGTTTTGTCATCCGCGGCGAAAGTCTTTGAGACAATCCTCCACCAATATATACATATATTCATTCGTCAATAAATATCTGAGTGAAGATCAACATGGCAAAATGTGTGGGCAAGGGGCTGTTTATAGGTTTTAAAGTTCTCTGATCATAAACACCACTGCATGATCTGCTATTTTATTTTCATTTACTGTGCCACTGGTAACAAAGCCTGATATGGCATCCTTTCTTTGGTTGTATTTAAAATGAGGAGTGATTGCTATCTCATCGAACAAAAGAATTCACAGATTTTCATCATTCCTGAATTGTTAGATTTTCTTCTTCATTACATTAAATAATTTTTGGAGTATGCCAGATATCAAATCTGCCAATTTTATTAGTCGGCTAAGGGTTATAGGTGATGGCCAAACAAATATTTTGCTCAGCAATCTGTAGCATCTTGGACCTTGTTTGTAAATACTCAAGGCCATGATTTTTTCTTTTTCTGTGAATCGCATTACCATTTTATTTTTAGTAACTTCTCCTATCTGCAATGACAAGAAGATCGCGCCAAGACTAGTAGATTTGCTCAATAACCGGAAGGTTTTATTTTCAGTTAATTTTAAAGCCTTCTTTAATCGATTGGCATAATTATCTTTTTTCTTCTTCAATTTATTTATCATTTTAACTAATACTCTTCTGTCATCTTTGTGCATTAATTCTGAAATTTATAATGACACAATCAGAATTATTTATTACAATATTGATTATATATTGATAGAAAAATATATCTCGAAATTCTCACATACAAAAATAAGGTAAATATGGAACTGGGGCAAGAGACTATGCGCTACATGAATCAATTGGGTTGTGACTATTCATTGTACAAATATTTAGCAGGTCCACAAATCTCCTGAATAAACTTAGTATGATAAACGAAATTATATTTCACAAGTTTTCTCTGACGAAATTAATTAAATTTATATGACAACTTATTTAGGATATTTAAACTGCTAATGATAATTCATAAATTATATTTATTATTAATGATTTTAATGAGTTTTATTGTATACCTATGTGCGCCTTTTGAAAATGTGTTGACAGCAACCAAGTGCTTTGAAGTAGTCAACTAAGGTTTTAATGCAGGTGTTATATCTGAAATATACACATGTCATAATCATATATTCAGATGGGTCTCATCATAGTATAGTAGAGACAAATGTAAATAACTGATAAGTAAATGATTTTGTGGGACATCAGTTGTGGAACAGACATAGGTTTAGAATGACACATGAAATATTATTTATGGTATGCATCGATCAAATATACCATAGATGCACGTTCTTATACTAAATTATACCCAAATAATGTCTCCGAATTGAAGTGTACTTATAGTTATGTTTACTCGTTCGACTATTTAAAAATAGTCCTAAAGTGAATATAAATTTAACTTAATATAAGCCTTAACACTTAGTGATAGTGTCGTAATACTTATGACAAAGTATCATAAATGTTTTCTTCAATCTCTCACTACGGTAAAAATATCATATTATGTAAACAAAATATTCTGAAATGAACCTTATAGTAATTACAATTAAGTGTAAACTCGTCGCAACAATTATTATGCGAGTGTTATTATTTTTACTATAGGCATATATATATAGGATATTCTTACCACTCGGAACATAGAAAGAAGGAATGATAGTCGTTATTTATTTTATATATTTTTTAAATCTTTGATTGGATGTGTAACTAAATTTACGTTATCGAATGACAACAATTTGATAATAAGCTATTTTTATATTCTTTAATTTTAATAATTAAATTATAGTAGATAACTGTAAAGGTTGATTCACACACATCAGTGACGACACAGTTCCGTATCCGTGTCCGCTCAGTTCAGTATCAGTGCTTCAGTATTGTGTCAGTGATTAGATTCAGACATGTCAGTGCACGTTCAGTTCACGGAGCTTCAGTGAAAACTTGTCCGTCATCAGGTAATAACGTTTGTTACTAAACCATGACTATTGTTCAATACTACGGAGCTAGCAATTATAGCTATTGCGTTAGACGAAAAAGAAGAGCAGCATCAAGAAAAAAAGAAAAATGGGTGCATGAAGCATGGCAATTAAGAGAAACAGAAGGAGAATTTATGACATTATACAAAGAATTAGTTAAAGATAAGAAGAAATATTTTGAATATTTTAAAATGTCAGAGAGTTGTTTCAATATTCTTCTGCAGAAACTAGGAAGTAAGGCTATATCTACAAGACAGAGACTAGCAATATGTCTAAGGTAAGCCAGACTCTATCAGTTGTATTTACTTTACTATAAAAACTTGTTAACAAAAAATTAAACCGACTTCAAAATCTATTGTAAAAACTGAACTCAAAAGTAAGAAATAAATATCACTTACTTTAATTCACTTTTTATTGATGGTGTCAGTGCTATTTTATTTTATGATTGATTTATTTTCTTAAAAGCTTAGTTGGCACCGCCTCCAATAATAAAGAGTAGACTTTGAAGTCGGTTTAATTTTTTGTTAAAAGTTTTTATTTTTAGCTTTTTAGTGAATCATGAATTGAAACATAAATTACAATACTATACAGGGTGATTTTGAAATTTTTTTTTTTTTTTTTTTTTTTACCTGGGGCAATGCTATGACGCATATCCCTCCGCGGGGGCGGGCGGAGGGATTATGTCGGACTCGCCGGGGTATAGAAAGATGTTGAAAATATAATGTACCTCCCGGGATACCGACTAAACCTACCACGGTGTTCCTCGACACAACCACTATCGACGGGGCCGTGCGAATCGCTTTCGCATGCGGTCGCGACCCCGCCAAGGTTACGGCCCGCCGTATGAAACGGCAGGCCACTACACGAAAGACCTACCCAAAATAGGCACTACGTCATATAAAACCCTACTGTCTCCCCTAGAAGGGAGACGGACTCGACACAGAGGCGCGCGTGGGAACACGCACGCCGCCTCTCGGACCTGGTGCTGAACGGATGGCGGGCAGGCCCACAAAGCCCGCCACCCCCAGGTCAAACCTCAGGGTGGCTGGAGGTCATCGCGCGCCCTCCGGCGCCCGGCTCTGCGGTTGGGGAGAGGGTTTAAACGCTCCCTCTCCCGCTCCGCCGCCTCCTTGATGTAAATTACTTACTCACAAAAGGAGGCGACGGCGTTCCACGACCTCTCACTCCGGACCATAGACTGAACTACGGCCGGGAGCGAGAGGGCAACCGATCCGACTGCCGCGATCAAATCACGGCGCTGCGATGCCCAGGCGGGGCAAACCGCCAAAGTGTGCAGCGCCGTGTCCTCAACAAAGGGTGATTTTGAAATCGTGTAATTCCTTTTAACCACGCATTCTACTGGTGATATAGAATAACCCTGACCATATTTTTATTTAATTAGATTTATTTTTTTTGAAAAATTATTATTCCGTTTTTTTCGTGAAATGGTGTCAGATAGTCATATGTTAACCAACCGAGGCAATTTTAATTTTTTACTAATTAAAATAAAAAATCATATTAATAATTAATGTCGTAACTAATAACGGGCGGTCCTTTTTATTGCCCCTTATTATTTACGACATCATTTATTGTTATGTTATTATTTTTAAATTAAAAAAATATTAAGATTGTGTCAGGTGGTTAAAATATGACTATATGAAATCATTTCATGAAAAAAATCTGTACTCTAATTTTGCCGAAACCATTATTCTAATTAAGATAAAATATGGTCAGGGTTAGTCTATATCACCAGTAGAATGCGTGGTTAAAAGGAATTACACGATTTCAAAATCACCCTGTATAGATAGGCAACTCTAGCCTCGCTAGAGGTCTGCATAAGTGCTGCCGCCAAGTAGCAGTATCATGAACTAAACTGAAGTCTTCAAAGCAACCTATACATACATACGTATATATACGTATATAGACACCTGCATTATTACTTTAAAATTTTTATAATTTTTTTGTAATTTATATGCTGCCTGTTTTTGTATGCATACAAATATAGGCAGCATTAATCAAGTTACAAAATGGGCTTATATGGGGAATATGAAAAAAATAAACAAGAAATAATGTGTTTTTTATTTTCTTTTGTGTGTCATATAATAATTATGCACTGCAACTTTAACAGCATCATCACAGTCCGTTTACCTTCTCCAAGCTTCACCAACCATCCTGGTACACAACATGATCTTTAAGTCATGATGACAAAATTGATCAAATTCACCACAAAATAGAAGTCTTTAGCATTTTTAGGTACTCTCGATGCCCGGCCGAAAGAACTAAGTTTATCTCAACGTACTAGGTTGTAGGAAAACCACAAATACACAGAAAAACAAGTAATTAACTTTGAGCAAACGCATAAATCGAAAATTTTCTTGTTAAAAATCGTCAAACATGACGTGTCAAAAACAGAGTGTTGCTAGATGATCTCAATATTTCCACTTAATCTTATTCAGTTAAATATTTTAATCTGCATTGATATTACCTGTTTAGCTCTATTGTACTTTTATATGGCATTATTGCTGAGATTTTAGATATTATTTATACAAATTATTATCATCTTCATTGATTTAAGTTCTTGTAGACTAAAACAAAATATCCCACTGAATTTTTACTTTGCAACACTCAAATAGACGCTACCGTATTGTAATTTATGGCTACCGCAGCAAAATTTTGTAATATCGCCATCTATTGAAAACTATATAGTAACACAATTATAACACAATTAATTCATGATACTGCTAATAGAGGCGCTCTTGTCGAAAAACGTACCCGTACATTTGTTCGTAGTTACCATAGCATGAATTGAACACAAGGTATCTTTTAGCTCCTAACTAATAAGGAGTTGTACCTTCCATCATCAGCTCATCTGAATATAACTTGAAAGATTCAATTAATGGTAAACATAACGTTGATATTTAAAAAAATATTCTCCAATTCCTAACTCTTGAGGAATTGTACCTAACATCATCAGCTTAGCAACATGTAATGATGACTATCAGACGCTAATAAAAAGATACCTGAGATTTTTAGAGATAATATGAAGAAAATTCCATTTTACCTATAACATTTTTTAGGTCAGGTGGAAATAAAACTCGTAACGTTTTTGTAATTCACACTGGTTTTTATTAGGACTTCACACTTGTTATTCTCACTGCTGTTCGACACCGACTGCGCCAAATTACTACAGACTAGCTACGTCTATACCCCGCCGCCATGACTAATGAAACAAACGATAACCTCATAATGGTGGGGCATTAGTCAAATCAGTGACTTATTAAAGCAGTAATACATTGAAACTAATTAAATTAATCTATCAATAATTTATGTGTAAACAAAATATAAATTACTGTAAAATATAGTAAATACATCAAATTAATTAACAAATAAATTATAACTTCTACTTTGTATAATTACAATTTAATATAGTACATATGTTACTTATTAAATAAAGGTACGGTATAAATTCTAAAAATGTGTATAAATTCTAAAATGCATGTGGCAATCAATGCAATATGTGTATAAAACCTAACACATTTGAGAATTTCCCTCGATTTCTCTGGGATTCCATTATCAGACCCTCACTTGGTGACAATGGGACCACGTCAGGATTGTACTCTTTCGAATACAAAAATAATTACCAAAATCGGTCCAGAATTGGCTTTGGAAGTCGGTTAAAAGTACAGTCTAGGACACATCAATCTTTACCTAATAGTTTTTATTATATAATATGCAGTAAGGCATATTTTTCATTGTAAAATTTAAAGATTGAAGTGTCAAGTTCTGTTGTACGTATTATAACATAACCATTCATACACAGAGAACAGACGGCAAGCTTGTCACCAAATTTAGACCTAGATTACTCTAGTGATCCTAATTAAATTAAACAATAATCTTATATTTTATACGTTTTATTAAACTGGTTTTACAATAATTATTATTAATCATCATTACAATACTTATCACTTAGTGTTGTAGCTTCATAAAGGAACTCAATTTTATAACCGTATGAAAACACTTTTTATTTCAATTTTCCACATTAATTGGGTTGAAACCACTGTAATTGGGTTGGAGCTTAACTATTATACTTTGTTTGGAGTATTGGTGTTCATGTGTTCGGGGTATTAAGTGGTGACCATGAATTCAGACACAGATTTACGAAATATATAATGCGGTATTTATTGGGACACATACAATGGTGTTGCCTATGCTACAACGAAACCCCGACTGCGGCGACGCCGCACGCTTACCCATACATTTTACTATCAGCTGACAATTACATTATTGCGTCGCCACAGCTACTCCCCCTCATGTAAAAAATAACTGCAAAATAATTTTAAAAAAATTTTAAAATACTATAAAGTTTTATTTGGAGTACATTAACTTTGTTTTATATAACACATATTGAATTCACTTATTAATAAGAACCGGACTGTACTTCTGCAATCATTACCGACTCAGCATTCTATAAAATAACAAAGTTATTATTCAACAATCGTAAGGTACATACAATGTTGCAATCACACTACGCGACTAGTCATTTTACATAGGAATTTCGAAACAATAACACTTTGTAACCAAATACAATGCAGGTGTGCTAGATTATATTACATGTGACAATACCTGTAAATAAATTATGTTCTTCGAATAATGAGTTTTAATTTATGATATTACGATTTTATTTATATAATATATGAACCAACAAGTTATAATTTTTACCATATGCTTTAAATCAAAGTTACATTATAAGTACAATTACATTACACAGTTACCTACAGTTTATTTAGATAATACACATATTAATTGAAGATACAATTGGCAAAAAAAAAATACAATTACACACATTAATAAAATTGTTGCACAATGACTAATTATAATGATAATCGATTAGTAATAATAATCGATGAATTGTATTCTACTGTACTCCCTTGGCATCATTGCGGTAGCTATCAACAACACAATCTCTGCAGAAAGTCCTATGGTGGCACAGTAAAATACAATGCTATAAATTATTTATCTAAACCTTCAAAGAAAATGCAGATATTGAAACATAATACATTTGTTTGTTACAACGCACAGTAGAGATGTCGCAATCGTATTCTTTGAGTTCGATCGTTGTTTACATATAACACAGGATGCGATAACTACCTAATGTTTTAGTTACACATTGTAAAATTATAAGATGCGAAAAAAATAGTAAGCAGTAAAATAACATAACGCTTTATCCTTGTCGGGTGGTAAACACTACTTGCGGTTGAGTTTGATTCTGTGGCTGCTGTATTGCAACTACAGGTACATCTGCATGTACAGTTCTAATTTGACTCTGCATCCACGTCGCACTCAAAGCTTTACACTTTTTGAAACACACATATAGAAACAGTATTGAAAGTAATATAAGGACTGCCAACATAATGGATCCGTACATCTTTACGCGCAATTCTATATCACTTGCACTAGCACTATTTGCACCATTTTGCGCGATAATAATTTCTTCAGGTTTACTAACAGATTTACCCATTTTAGGATATAAATTTGGGTCTTTGATAATCATGAAGTTCAGTAATTAAATGGGTATTTGAGCTCGATAATAATTATATATAGTAATTTAAATAGCTGACAAGAATCTTACTGGCAGTTTCGAAACTCGCCCACTACGTGTGGTGCGAGTGTTAAGCTTTACGCTGGTAGCGGATTCATTGTGTTGACAACTCTGACTTTCATTACAAACATTATGATAAGAATTTTTGTCTGAGCGACTTTGCCCTTCGGTTTGTTCCTTATTGTTTAATGTGTACGCGGGTTTAAGCCTGTCAATAGACACTGACGTTTCTTTGCCAAATATATCGATAATGAACGACTTATCTCCTCTCCTTATGACATTGTAAGGGCCTTCATAAGGTTGTTGGATTGACTGTCTAACCATGTCTTGTCTAACAAATACATATTCGCATTTTTGTAAATCTTTGTAAACGAAAATTACTCGGGAATCTCTGTGAGACATGGGTCTAGGTTTCAATTCGTTAATCGTACGGTGTAAATTATTCACAAACGCGTAGGAGTCATATATTTCGCTATTACTGGTATCGTAAAAATTGCCGGGTAATCCTAATTTTGTACCATACGTTAACTCTGCTGCGCTGACGTTTGTATCTGTTCGCGGCATCAACTATAGTATGTAATTCTTTGTACCAATTTAGGTTATTATTTAACCTAGATCTTAACGCTGTTTTTAGGGTTCTATGCCATCTTTCTATAATCCCATTGCTCTGTGGGTGATATGCATTTGTACGAATTTTTTGTATACCTAATAATTTTGTCAGATGTATAAATAAAGAACTTTCGAATTGGCGTCCTTGATCCGTCGTTACACGACAAGGACACCCCAATCGTACGATCCACTTGTTGTAAACGTTTTGGGCTACTATTTCTGCTATAATATCGCGTATAGCTATTGCTTTCGGCCAACCAGTGGCTCGGTCTATCATAGTTAATAAATATTTATAGCCTTCCGGCGTAGTAGGTAATGGTCCAACGAGATCAATATGTATATGTTCGAATCTATTACTTCGCGAGAATTTACATAATTCTGATGTTGTGTGATGATAAACTTTCGATTTTTGGCATGGAATACAAGTTTTTGCCCAAATCGTTATGTCTTTATTCATAGATGGCCAGTAAAAACTTTCTGTAATAATTTTCTTTGTTGTTCTTATACCTGGGTGGCTTATGTTATGTAATGTCTGAAACGCTAATTTACGATAATTTTCTGTTAAATAAGGTGAAGTAGTATAGGCTAAGTAAATATACTACTTGCAATGTCTGCAGGTAAGTATAGCTACGTATAAATATAGCGGAGATATATAGGCAGCAGGCGATTAAATAAAAACTCAGAGCGAGGAGCGACAGTTTACTGACAGTTCGGAGTAGAAAGCAGTAATTAATAAACATACAAAACACACAGGTATTTATACTAATTGCTACGTACTAATTAATAATAATAAACGCTTACGCTTGACCGTTTTGCGCAGGTGTTGACGCCCCCATGTTAGTGTAAACAATAGACGCGTCGGCAGACATCTTGCCTCGGTAGCGGTCGATCGAATGCGCGGGCGCCATGCTACGGAAGGCGGAGTTAAGTCCGACTTATTTTGCACACGGCACGCTGCAGTAGGCGGGCCTTTACGGAGTTGTTTTGCACACGGCCCGCTCTGACGTAGAATCGTATGATCCTGTGCCGCGTTGAGTCGTGCGAGTAAACTGGCCTACTCGCTACAAAGGCCTACTGTTTTTTTCAGATACGTGACAAATTAATGACTTTTCGCAGTTCGGTATATAAATTTTCCTAAATTGCGAAACATCTTTTGTTTGTTGTAACAATAATTGTAACTCATTGTCCTTACTTTGATCGACAGCTAATTCCTCGTAATTGATACTTGTAGGACACACTATAGTTTGTACTCGCGATAACGCGTCTGCAACTACATTATTCGTCGGTACAAAACTCGCTAATGTACGATAAGTACCTTGTTCGACGCGGAATTTCTTTGTCACTAACTTTTTTGTTAAATGCGTATGTCAAAGGTTTGTGGTCGGTAAAAATAGTTAACGGACGGCCTTCAAACATTTTACGAAAATATCGGACTGATAAATAAATGGCTAATAACTCTCAATCATATGTTGAATAGTTTCTCTGTGCCTCCGTCATTCTTTTAGAAAAATAACCTAGAGGTTCCCAGCGTTGATCTGCTTTCTGTTGCAATACCACGCCCACGCACGAACCCGACGCGTCGGACATGAGCGCTATCTGGGTATCGGGTAGCGGGTGCGACAACGTTACTGCATTTTTAAGTTTACTTTTACACTGTTCAAAGTCTCGTTCTGCTTTTTCTGTCCAAATAATTTTTGTCTTATCATTACGTTTTGCGTTATGTAAATATTTATTTAACTCGGCATGTACTTTTGCGGCTTCTGGAATATGCGACCTATAAAATTTATCATTCCAAGAAAACGTCTTAGGTCTGATATGGTTTCTGATTTAGGGTAATTTAAAATAGCTTCTACTTTTTCTTGTAGTGGATACACGCCTTTAGTTGACACCTCGTGTCCTAAGAATTCGATTTTTTCTTGGCCGAACGTAGATTTAGAAACATTAATTGTAATGCCGTACTCGACGCATTTTTTTTAAATTTCCTTTAATTGTTTTTTATGTAGATCCATATTTTCACTCGCTATAATGACGTCATCAAGGTATGCGAAATAGTAATTTGAGCCTAGTTCTGCTGTTAACTGTGAGGCATTTAACTCTGTTAACATTTGGTCCATGAAGCGTTGAAACGTTTGCGCAGCGTTTCGTAGACCAAACGGCATGCGTTGGAATTCGAATAGTCCAAAAGGTGTAATAATAGCGGTTTTTTGAATATCCGGTTCATGTATAGGAATTACGTGGTAAGCTCTGTTAATATTAATAATATGTTAAACGCGAGAATATAGTCTTTTTTGCTAGTATATATGTAAAATCATGTAAACGTGGAATCGGATATCTATCAGGCATAGTTACGGAATTTAATTGTCTATAATCACCACATGGGCGCAGTTGGCCATTCTTCTTTAAAACTACGTGTAGAGGGCTGGCCCATGGACTTTTTGATGGCTGACAAATACCTAATTCTTGCATGAGCGAAAATTCGTCCTTTACTTTTGTGTAACGGTCGGGTGGTAAACGCCGCGTTTTCGTATGCACCGGGGGTCCCGCCGTTTCTATATAGTGGCATACCGAATGCTTTGGAACTTCTTTAAATGACACTGGTTTTAAAACGTCAAGGAATTCTTTCAAAATATCGTAAAACGGATGGTTAATATCTACAGTATTAATCGTGTAATGATTGCTATAAACCGAGGTGGCGAGGACGCTCACGCTTGTTATCTGATCGATTAGTTTCTTAGAACTTAAATCAACAAGTAACTTAAAATAAATGAGAAAATCCGCACCTAGGATCACTTCTCCTATTACGAAAGTCCATCGAAAAGCACGTTTTAAACCTAAACTTAGCACTAGTGATTTTACACCGTAAGTACGAATTTCGCTGCCATTTGCCGCAAACAAACGATATTTGATTGACTCACCGCATTTTTTGTCTCTCAATGTAGCTGGGACGACTGAAATGTTGGCCCCGGTGTCCACTAAAAATTGAAGGTTGTTTCGTGTATCTGTAATGCATAGGCGGTTGTTAGCCGATGGTACGTAGTCGTCCGCCTTCACACGTACCACACTTAGTTTCCCTGCTTCGTGTCCCAATTGCATGGCTTCTCACAGTTTCGCGCCAGATCTCTAAATTTGTAATGATAGCGACACAGCCACTTGGGGTTGTCGGGTGTAATCCTCGTCGAAGATCTGGATCTGGAACGGTTGTATCTACGATAGTAACGACCTCGGGCATGTCCACGAAAGCGACCTCGTCCACGATATTCCATGTTCGTGCGTAAAGAGGCGATTTCCAATGTCAATTTGTTCATCTGTGCCCACAATTCTGCTACAGGAAACCCGGAAGATGTACTGGGAGCATCCAAAGTTGCGACCTCGCTGGCGTTGATATTCTCCATAATGTTGTCCGCTATCTCAGTAAATTTTCTAAATTTTGTTCTTGGGTTACCGCTAAACTCGCTCTGACTGTGGCAGGTAGTCTGCTTAACCACAAATTTTTGAGTATTTGTTCGGATATCTGCATGTTTCGTCCTGCATCCCTCATTTTCCTCAGTAATTGAGACGGTTTTTGTGCTCCGAGTTCAAGTTCGCTGACTAATCTCTTGAATTGTGCATTTATAGAATCTTCATATACCTGGAGTAGTCTTTCCTTCAAGGTCTGGTACTTGTTCTGCTGGGACTCGTTGTACAGAATGTCACTGACTTGCTGGAGAGCGTCCGGCGTAAGCTTCGACACCACTATATTGTATTTCATATCATTGCTAGCTTTTTGGGGTATCAAAGCATGTTCGATTTGTGTAAACCACAGCCTCGGCATGTGTGGCCAGAATTCGGGCAGCCTCGAATTGATACTGATTGCAGCCATGTCCTTCATTATAGCTCCGGTGTCAGTCGGTGTTCCGTTGGAGCAGTCTTGAAATGTAGATGTTTGCGGGATCATGTAGATTGGGTTTTGCACCGAGTCCGTACCGGTTTTTTGCAATTTAACTCCTTCCATTGTTTGTTCGGATCCAAATTTTCAATAGGTAATGATTTATTTGTTCGTTTGCACCACTCGCTAACGTCGCGTAACATCACATCACATCACATCACGTCGGGTTCACCACTTTGGAGTATTGGTGTTCATGTGTTCGTGTGTTCGGGGTATTAAGTGGTGACCATGAAATCAGACACAGATGTACGAAATATATAATGCGGTATTTATTGCGATACATACAATGGTGTTGCCTATGCTACAACGAAACCCCGACTGCGGCGACGCCGCACGCTTACCTATACATTTTACTATCTGCTGACAATTACATTATTGCGTCACCACACTTTGTAAAACTAATTGCAAATTAAAATAGTTATATTTCAACCTAATTACAGTGGAAATAGTGAAGTCAAAATGTGTTTTCATTTAATTACATCATTACAATAATTTATTTATTTATTATTAAGGTTTACTCACAGCACATACATACAGGTTACATAAAGAGTTTCAGTATAATATGTTACATAATATTCTCATGTATATGCCAATTACGAGTTAACACAACATTTACATATATTTATTACTAAAACATGCTAACTATAAGGTACTAATCAGTTACTAATTAGTTAAATTAATAAAACTATTAAAACTTTACAATGTTTATAAGACTGATCTTGTAATTGTTCTAAAGATTATGTTCTAAAGATTATGTGCTTAGGGATTTCAAAGCTTGGGATTTAAATTTTGCTCTGCTATCATAGAATATGTCAACCTCGGGTGCTGCGCGAATGACCGAATTAAGGTCTCTGCAAATTCTTAATATTGGTGAATTTCGACCAACGTTAGTAGAACAGACGGGTAGCTCTAACACTCTTGTCATTGGATATCGGGGAACCTTGCGTGGGACACTCAGAGACAAATGTGAAATCAGATTACAATCCATTAATCCATTGATCAACTTATGCAAGAACAATAGGCCACAAATTACACGACGCTCACGCAGGGATGAAATTTTGAAAGTGGTAAGACGTTGGTTGTAAGAACTGCGAGGTGTTACCCTATTTGTTGTATATGCCAAATGTCTTGTAAAAGCCCTTTGTACACTTTCTACGCGTTGAGATTGAACGGCATACCACGGGTTCCATACCACACTAGCATACTCTAGTCGGCTACGTACTAAGGAATTGTAAAGAGTTATTTTAGCCTGGACGGACAGAATACCTTTGGTGGCGCGCTTAATGAAACCTAACATTTGAGCAGACTTCGTAACTGTGCTATCAATATGAGCTCTAAAGTTTAATTGGGAGTCCATGATGACACCTAGATCTCGAACTTCTTTTACCTTTGTTAGATTGGAACCACCGATGGAATATGAATGACTTATAGGCGACTTTTTTCTGGTAAAATTAATTTGATAGCATTTGGAAACATTTAACAACATGCAGTTCTCTATGCACCACTCCTGAATTCGATCTATGTCACTCTGAAGTTCAGCAGCGTCGTCAGAAGATGTTACTGTTCTGTAAATTTTTAAGTCATCTGCGAACATCAGATGTTTTGCTGTGTTTAATCTGAGAAGAGATGTCGTTCACAAAAATAGAGAACAGGATAGGTGAGATATGCGAACCTTGTGGAACACCTGAGGTTGCGAAATAGGGCTGTGATTCACACCCATTCACTGCTACAATCTGTGACCTACCTTCAAGATAAGAGCCAAACCAGGCCAAGAGTGTCCCATGCACACCGACCCCGGCAAGCTTCGACAATAGAAGTGAATGACTCACTTTGTCGAATGCGCTGCTGAAGTCCGTGTACACGGCATCCACTTCTAACCTGTTATCTAATGCCCTGGATACATGTGACACGAACTCAACTAAATTAGTTTCCACTGTGCGGCCTCTTTTAAATCCATGTTGGCTAATCGAAATATGTTGATCTACGTGACGATTTAGTATGGGCGTAACAAGGGATTCCAATAGTTTTGCTGTACATGATAGTATCGAAATGGGTCGATAATTTTTTACATCTTTGGGATCTCCTTTTTTGTAAATTGGGACGACTCTTGCAACTTTCCATGCTTCAGGAAAGACTCCACTACAGAGAGAACGGTTAAAAATTAAACAAAGTGGATGTGCAATAAATTTAGAACTACGTCTTAAAAATAAGGGTGGTATATTGTCAGGGCCCGATCCTTTCGAAATATCCAACTCTTTTATTTTCTTTACAATATCCATTTCAGCAAACTGTATAGTGCCAATCGATTCATTCACGCAATGGTATTCCGAGAGTTTGTTGCTTGAATTGTGAGTTGAATTGTGAGAGTAAACAGACGAGAACTGTCGGGCAAATAGATCCGCGATTCCCTGATCGGTATTCGCTGATGGACCTTCGTTAATCATAGTTGAGGGTAGACTGGACATGCCTTTGCGTTTATCTTTTATGAAACGCCAGAAAGCCTTAGGGTTTTTAGAAATATCTTCGCTAATTCTGATCTTATACTCGCTATAGCAACTGTTCATTAGTTTATGGCACCGACTACGCAGCAGTTCAAAACTTATACGATCGCGTGGATTTTGAAATCTGCGAAACCTCTTTCTAAACTTTTCTTTTTCACTCAGCAGGTTAATTAGCGAAGATGTAAACCATGACGGGTATTTTGACTTCCGATGGGTACGGCTTGGGACGAACTGATCTATTATACTCCCTAAGATTTTATAAAATTCTGATACCATGTCGTTCACATTCTCACACGTAGCGAATATGCGCGTCCAGTCCACTAACTGAAGTTTAGAAAAGATCTGATCATAATCGGCTTTGAAGAAGTTTTTATCAGACCGAGGTTTCTGTTTCAGTGGTACTATTTCATTAAATGGTACTGCTACTAAGAGACTAGGGTGTAGTGGGTCTAGTTTACTCAGAAGATCGGGTGGAGCTATAACATTAATGTCTTTTATATTACTCAATATTAAATCTAATGATCTGTTACCTATGTTAAGATGTTTATTACATTGTAGAAAGTTATTAATGGACAAGAAATCAATGAAAGCATACCCTAAAGGGTTGTGATAGTCTTTAGGTGTAGCATGGACATCGTTACCTAATTGAACCCAGTAAATGAAGCTTAAGTTGAAATCCCCAAGCATTATCACATAATCAACCCCGTTAACCACATTGTTAGCCTTACTTAAAAACAGCGATAGACCCTCCAATCGGACAGGAGGAGGTAGGTACACTACACAAATAGCGATGTTCTTCGTTATACTATTAGTTATAATTTCCAACTTAACCCACAAATCCTCCCCTTCGCTTTCCCAATTATGCATTCTCACTGATTTAAAACCCGTTGAAATAGCAAGTAGAACTCCCCCACCATCCCTCTTAGAGAGTCCATCACAATTTCGGTCTTTACGGTACACAATATATCTGGAATCTATAAATTCAGAATTTCTTACATTTGCATTTAACCACGTTTCAGTGAGTGCAATTATACTAAAGTTGCTTTGAAGAATATTAGTATAAATATCATTTGTTTTAGTTCGCATTCCTCTAACATTTTGATAATATATATCAACCATTATTTTTCATAATTACACAAACCATTGGTAAAAATTATATTTAAGATAAACTTGAACTAGTCCTATTTCTGTTTCATTCGTTCTAAGCAGCTTAGGTTACGGATACAAAATGACTCACTACTTTCATCCTTACGTACTAGTAAACGCCCATTGCGAATCCATACAAACTTAAAGTCCGTCTCTTTTGCCAATTTCCTGGTCGCCGCGTGAAGTTGTTTGTTACATGCAGTTAAGTGTTCTGCTACATATACCGGTACTCTATTGCCGCCAATTCCAAGATGCTGGGAACTTAACTTGTCCTCCCTGTGTTTTTTGTTGAAGTCTACTACAGCAGCCAGCAGGGAGTCGCGGATTCGAGGCGATCGAAGTTTTGCAACGACTGATCGCGGACGATTGTTGTCTTTGTTAAGCTTCGCTACTCTAGTAACATGTAGGATGTCATTATCATTTATAGAGCAGCCTGTAGTTTTAGCTAGGTGAAGGAGCGTGTTTGTGAGGTTTTCGTTTTTGTATTCTGGCAGGCCGTTAATCTCAACATTACTCTGCCTCATATGTTGTTCCACAATTTTAAACGGGTACTTAGGTCATTGATGTTTGTATGCAGTTGTTTATTTTCAGCCTGGAGTCTATCAATCACAGCATCTTTTTCTTCGAAGCGCTTCTTAAAGTCCTCGAATTGTGAATTAAAAAATGACAATGAGTCGTGCATATTTGTCACTTGAGTGTTAATGTTTTGTAACTGGACGGTAACTAATGTTTTAATTGTAGCACTCAGTGTATTGCTGACCTCTTCTTTTATAATATTTCTTAGCATATCCTCCGTGAGATTAGTACTGTGAATGTCAGCACGCTGTTCCGTAATTTTTTGCCGAATTGTTACGTTACTCACACCGGGGGTCATCGCATCAGGTTGTCCGGGGCTTGTAATGCAATCCTGTTGACAAGTAGGCGACTTTTTTGGAATGTCTGTCTTCGATTGTTTATTGCGACATGCAAGACATTTCCATATTGTTTCTCTATCCATGCTCTGAAAGCGCCTCTCTGATATATTTGCGCAGGCAATATCATATTTTACTTGACACATCGCACAAGTAATACGATCCTTAGAGACAATTTTTTTGTGACATTTACCACAATTGTTACCACCAGGTGCCATCTTAACACAATTTTAATAAATTCAAATTTGTGAAGATGCTCAAAAAGTACAAGAGGTGTGGGGATCGAACTCGAGGCACTTCTCACTGCAGCCGAACGCTCTACGAATCGACTACGAGTCGTTGAGAAATTTTGTTCAATAAGTGGTTCTGTTTCTAGAGAGTTGGATACCGACCGATTTGATAGATAGGAGAGCCAAGTGTGTAAATAAATTGTCTGTTAAATTATTGAGTCTTGTCAACACAATATTTTGCACTAAATTAGTCCTGATTACTATAGAAAAAGTTCACAAACGAGTTCACAAACGAGTTCACAAACGAGTTCACAAACACTTACACATATTGTTTGTAATTATGTTTACAGTATTTGCACTTTATAATCACGTATAACGCAGTAAATAATTTTTAAAATTGAAATCTATCTGAGAGTTATAGTAACACGTCTTAATAGTAACTCTGGTTGCGGGGAGACCAGTCAAGGTATACATATGTATCATTAATTTTCATTTGTTCTATTTAGTGTCTGAATAGTTTCTAATAAAATTCTGTAGTACATTACTGTGTTGTGTGGTATTGTCTATAACATTAGCCAATGAAATATAAATAAAAAATATTTAATATTTCGACAATTTAACTTAAAATATATGTTGACAAGCTAAACAGCTTTTTCATCAAAAAACCCTCCCTTGCATTGAATCACTTTGTTGACAAGTCTTGGCATGCGGGCAATCAATTTGTCGATTGTTTCTTGTGAAATATTGTTCCAGCTTTCTTGCAATGCTCTCCACAAATCTTCTTGTGAGCTGGGACAACAACTGCGCACGTTTCTGTCCAGCTCTTCCCACAAAAGTTCTATAGGGTTAAGGTCGGGGCTCTGAGCGGGCCACACCATGTTTTTTAACACCCCTTCTGCTTCTTTTGTATCTAAATAACCCCGGCATAATTTGGAGCTGTGTTTAGGGTCGTTGTCTTGTTGGAAAATAAAGCCATCTCCAACTAGCCGAAGTCCCGATGGTACAGCATTACACTCCAATATTGCTTTGTACTGCTCCTTTTTCATAATTCCTTCGACTCGTACCAAATCTCCAGTTCCACGGCTCGAGAAACAACCCCAAACCATAACGGAACCACCGCCATGCTTCACTGTGGGCAGGACACAGTCTGGCATCATCTTTTCCTCGGCACTCCGCCGAACAAAAACACGTCTTTTGCTCCCAAACACTTCAAATTTGGACTCATCTGTCCAAAGAACTCTTTTGAATTCTTCACTCCAGTCTCGATGGCTAAGGGCCCACTGCATTCTCTTCTTTTTGTTTTGTGGCCTTAAGAGAGGTTTTCGCACTGCTACACGACCAAATAACTTAGCGTCTCTTCGTCTTCTTTTCACTGTGGTCAATGACACAGGTGTAGACCGGGATTTGTTCACTTCAGCGCGGATTTCTGGTGCTGTCAGGCGTCTATTCCGCTTGCTTGTTACCACGATGAACTTATCCTCGCTAGAAGTGGTAGCTCTCGGCCTTCCCGACCGCGAACGATCTTGATTATTGCCAGTCTCCTTGTATCGGGTTATTGTGTTATGAACACAAGTCTTCGACAACTTGAGCTGAGTAGCAATCGCACGTTCAGATTTGCTTTCGTTGTGTAAAGCAATGATGACAGCACGAGTTTCACCGCTAATTTGGCGTACTTTTCCCATAATAAGATGTCTTCACTGTAAGAACGACGAGCTCGGACTAACCAAGATTAAGAAATATTTACTCCATGGAAACTCAGGTGTTCGCAGTGTTTTAGGAAGTTAAAATTTCCTAAAATTCTGTTAACACAAAACAAAGCCCAAATAATGAATAATAGTCAGGTAACAATAATATTACAATGACTTTAGCGCGCGGTCCGCACGCGGCACCCATTGATGTTTCTAGACAAAAGACCTTTGTACGATGATTACATAAAAATAAATAGAAATAATGACTTCGAAAAATAGTTAAATATCCATTGTATATGCAGGTGTTCAAATCAATTGTTTATCATATGTATTTTTAACAAATTTTATTGTGAAACAATATTTTAACTTGTGGTCTCAAACTTTTGGCCGGTAGGGTACATATAACAGGTTCGCCTAGGGATTCCGGGGCGCGTATGTTTTTGTTAATAATATCAAGTAAACCTTTTAAATTAACCGACGACTCCCTTTGAGGGGTGTCGATTTGAAATATCGCAGAAACGTGACGTTGGATAAGCAGGTGTTTATTATCGAACTGCTCGCAGAGAAGATTCCAGGCTACCGCATAATTTGCAGCAGAAAACTGAATTAAGTTGATCACCACAGCAGCAGACCCTTCTAGGGATGACCTCAAATAATGAAACTTATTTATTTCGTCCATATCATCGTTCGAATGAATTAGGCTAACAAATGTGTCGTGAAACTCTAACCAGTTTGTATAAGAACCACTGAATTACGGCAACTGAATAGTCGGTAATTTAACATGGGTTTTGTAATAAAGAGATTCAAACTCTTTACGTTCCAACATCTGATTATCCAAATCTTCAGTACTACACTCCAGTAATAATTGCACCTCGTCATATTGGGCATACATTGCCTCGAGTCTATTAAAACGAAATTGCAACTCGCTTACCTCAGTAGGGCTCCAAGAGGAATCCAACGAATTTAAATAGTATAATTTAAATGAGTATTATTAATATGTGAGCTACCACAGTTAGATTTAACACAATTAGCCTCCTCAAGCGTTTCCAATAAATCAGCCCTGTTGCTGATGAAAGTAATAAAAACAAATAATGTTGGCGGTTCTGTTAAAGAGTTCCTATACTCTTCCCACTCACGATTCGTCACTTGGTTAAGCTTGCTAGTCATAATATAAATGATAAGGGTATCCCAGTGTTGAACTGGTTGACCAAGGGTCGACAAGGCTCTTAAATTTTTATGTGTAGTATCGCCAATATAGCGTAAGGACTTACTTGACTCCTTGTTGACGGGATGAACATTAAAAAGGCTCTGCACATGATTATTGACAAGTAATCTTTTATTGTCGTACCTTTCAAGCAGTAACTTCCAGGCCGTGTCATAGTTATCTAACCTGAAGTCGAGATTGTCAATTACAAGCGAAGCACTGCCCTTCAAAGATGCACGAAGATAGTGTAATTTATTTATCTTATCTATGTTTTCATTATTATGTATTATTGAAACAAATGTATCTCTAAATTCCAGCCAATCATGTCATAACTGTCTGCGAATTTAGGTAAATCTA
Source organism: Catocala nupta (assembly GCA_963675205.1). Lineage (NCBI taxonomy): Eukaryota > Metazoa > Arthropoda > Insecta > Lepidoptera > Erebidae > Catocala > Catocala nupta. The sequence continues at coordinate 12,380,052 of OY776094.1, forward strand.
TTTTTAGTAACTGAACTGAATTGTGTATGTGTGTATTAAAACTACAAGGCCCACCTCAGACGTGCAATCTCCCTTTAGAAGTGTCCGAGCTTTACTGATCAGCTGTCGACCAGAAGCCACCAAGCTGTAGTATTGCTTCTCGAATTCTTCACTTTCGGCAAATTGCTCGCTAGGGTCATCCATCAATGCCTCCAAGTCGCTCTGTAACGTATCATATTTTTTGTATAAGCTTTCGAAAGTATTAAGCCGATGTTCGATTTCGAGCGCTTGTAATTCACTTAACTTCTTGCAAGATTTTGTTAAGTTTAAATAAGATGCAAATTGCATAAGCTTAGCTTTAAGTGAATCTCGTTTCTTAATAAAGATTTTAATGTCCATAATGTTTTAATACTAAATTAGCAGTGAAAGTGTAAAGGGATCTAAGCAGTATGTACAAAATATTATAATAGCAACGATAATATATGATGCGCTTATTAATTGAACTACTAAAAATAACCAACAGTTATTATAATAGCAGAGCAATAAAAGAATACAAGGTGCGTTTTATGAATACAAATAACTATAAAAACTTTAAAATATCCTTTACTAATGTTATTAGCAATGCATTAAAGAAATATGCATAGCAAAAGTGCTTTGTAACGAAGAACGAAAAAAAAAGTAAATGTAGGTATTCGATAAATTAGTTTATTGAAAACTATTTTTTTTATATTAGTAAATTTGATGATAGTGCATCAATTTATATGATTATGTACACCAACTTTATGAATATGAAAAGATGAAACAGTTTAACAATGGCTGAAAATAATGAATTAATAAAAGTATTATTGAATGACTTGCAAATCCGTACCTCTAATGAGATGAATTTAACTAATGATTATGATTATTACATTACTCACGACAGTGATAAAATAAATGGAATGGAATGGTAATAAATAATTATGAGGAATAAAAATAATATTGGGACGATCTCACAGATTTAGTTGGCCCAAAACACTGATGCTGATTGTGATGAGGTTACTCTTCACGGTAATTTCACAAGCTCGACGACAATCTGAAGACGTGGATGTGCTGCCAGCTATGGTAGAAGATTCTTTCCTCTTGTGTCCTTTTCTTGTGTCCGTTGGAATGAATTCGGTGAAAGCGATTGTTATATACTTGAATCGATGCCGCTATTCACTACATCCAGCGCCAGCACAAAACAAAAGCGGATTCTGAAAAAATCTTCTAACGGCCACTGTGATAGGAACCGTTTTTTCTACATATTTGAATCTTTCTTTCTTCTTCTGGAACGTTTCTTCACGGGAGAAGGACCAAAAATGAAGCGGCTCGAAGGACCAAAAATGTTGCGATGACGGCTCAGTTGATGAGACAAAAACAAATGGACTGTATTTAAATGATATAATATGCAATACGAATAAATTACATAAATTAAAAGGGTCGTAAGTAATATAAGTTTGAGAGCGCGAACACGATGATGCGTTAGCGCAGATCTCAGCTGACTGGTGTAGGTTGGGCACCGTCCGGGTCGATGGCCGTTGTGCCGCACGCCCCGCTCCCCGCAGTCTCCACCTCAGGCACAGGCGAGTTGTATGACTCAACACATGTATACTACAACATCACATTGTGTAAAATTACTGCTATGACATAGTCATACCTGTAGAAATAGATGCTACGGGTACTTTAATTTCAAGATTATCAATTGTAGACTTATTTTCCAATTGGACATGCTCGGTTTCGTTATTATTTTTTGGGCTGTAAAAGCATGAAAAGAGCCAGGTCTAACTCTAATTTGACAACCGTGATAATGACGTTTGACTTTGCCGTTCTACTATTCATCAGTTGATGTTCATGCTCGAAAAATTTATATAAATTATGTAAAAGTAGTCACATAAAAAAATTCTAAGCCTTTATTTCTTAAGTTTCAAGTGTTAAAATTTTTGTTATAAATTAATGTATTTGAAATAATTAATTTTGTTTTGTCTAGCACAACATATAACTTTCAATTAATGCGTAAGTTGAAACGTTATGTAGTAGTTAATTATAAAAACATATGTGTAGCCCTTAACAAAAATAAAATCTATACTAAATTGACATAAGTGACATCTAACGATAATGAACCTAACTAATAAGAACTTCTATGTTCCATTGAGAATGTGATGTACTTAGTGAAATTGACCATAAACATGTCGGCGTTTTGATACATCAATGTTATTGAAATGTAAAAACTGTCTGTAAAAACTTTAACTCTTCAATTGTGGTAGTGATCAAATAAATTTTATAATTATTCTTGTGTAATAATGGCATCCTACGGCCATTTAAAAGTGGATGTACTGAAGAATCTGCTGCGAGAACGTGGAGCGAGTTCGAAAGGAAAAAAGAAAGATTTGGTAGAATGGTACGATAATAAAGATAAATAACTGACTAGTGGTAATTAGAACTCATTCAACTTAATTTCAATTAAACTAATTTCACAAAATTGATTTGTTTTAGGCTTAAATTATACGACGAAAATCAAAACTTTTGTAACGTAAGAAGTGGTGACATTGACAATGATAATACACTAAAACTTTTATTTACTCCATCAATCGATAAATTTAAGGATATAAATGCAAACTCAGATTTACCACTAATGACAATGGGTAATATAGATATTTTTTTAAGCAGGTTGGCTATTAGTTTTAGACGAAACTCATTCCTACTTGACTGCTAACAATATAACATTATCACTTTCTTGTTTTTTAAGGTTCGATGTCGGAGTAGAGCGTGGTAGGAAAATGTACCTGAATCAAAACCTCTTAAATGTGAGAATGGCTATGGAGAAATATATTTATTATTTTACCGGTCAATGCAAGGCATCCATGAAGAAAGCTATTTTATACAATATGACTGTCCATGTGTCAGCATATGGGTGTATAGAAGCCTGCTATTGTGACTATAGTGTTGGTGAACCACCCAATGATTTACAATGAGTGTTAACATGTAATAGCATTGCTGCTAGCAGTCGAAAAAAGGAAATTATTTTAAATGTCTCTTGTACACAGCAACTACAAAGATTTCATAAGCTTTTAAAAAAATATTTGGAACTCCACTTAAAGCTGAGACATTGCCTACTGGAAAAAGGATAGATTTGAAAGCATTAATTATCTACCCATAAATCCCACTAAAATGAATACTGAAAAATACAGAGAAAAATTCGTAATATGACTATAAATTATACCAGCCATTTCCACAGCACAATACCCTTTAAGCATACAATTTTCCAGCTAACATTTATAGTGTTGTCAAAGACCACAGTTACGCTGCAGATAAAGAAAAATAAACTTTAAAATACTTACATCATTATGATGTGACAGATATTAGCATAGAAAGTATTGAAATGGTGACAAAAAATCAGGCTGATACTGTAAATGGTATGAAATACGAAGAAACCACATAATAGCTAGTCATTTCCATGTCTGTTGCAAAGCAGTTTCTGTACAAGCTAAAAATAATGTACCCCAAAGAATTCTTAATCCAGTAGAGTTGAAGTGCGAACAAACTCAACATGGAAAAGATTATAAATCAAAGGCAATACAATTATTTGAAAACACACTTCAATAAATGTGGATTATTTTTATAAAAATAAGCTATATTTGGAAGCATCCTCAGATGGACTGATTGGCCAAGAAACAATTCTTGAGGTAAAGTGTTCTTATTAAAAGAAATTATCTCATTAATGAAGATATAATTCCCTACTTGTGAAAAATGCTGATGGGAATTTATATCTAGAAGAAACACATCCATATTACTACCAAATGCAGGGTCAGTTAATGGTAACTGGAAGACAGTATGTTAATTTGTGAATTTACACATTTGCTGACTGTACTGTAATTGATGTCCTCCGGAGTAACATGTCATTACCAGTGAACGGAATAGTTAGAGCTAATGTACCTAAAGTTAAAAGAACAGAGACAAAAAGTGGAGACTTCCTTACGTATAAATATATTATATTATTAAACAATTTTAGCTTTTTGTTATAAACTTAAATATTATATGTTTTTTATATCTAAACCGCTATCTCTACCTATTCCGATCACTGGTCATTACATTACAGTACCTATGTATCAATTTAGGTATTAGGATTTGTTGACTAGTATGAATTCGTTGAACATAAAGTATAATATTGTATCTGCGGTGGTTCTGTGTACTGTATAGAACATTCGTGCTGGTATCGTTAATATCTCTTCAATATCGTCGTTAACATCAACGTCTTTTCTTCTTATAACATTGTGTAGACATGCACAAGCCATTGCTGCAATTTGTATTTTCTCTGGCTGTATTAGCTACGGAATGAAATAATCTAAATTTTTCAGTTAGTATGCCAAAAGCATTTCCGACGTCTCCTTCCTCTACAAAATCTATAATTACATATTCTTTGCAGATATCCTTGCTCATGTCGTCCAGAAAAAGGTTTCATCAAGTTACGTGAAATAGGAAAAGCATCATCGCCGAGAAAAAAAAATGGTAGGTTCATAATCCGTCCAGGTAGAGGTTTTGGTGTAGGTAGACTTATAGATTCATTTCGTAATGCTTCAGAAAGTGAGCTATTTCTAAAAACACCCCCATCCGAGATTCTTCCTTGACAACCTATATCGACATATAAAAAATTATAATTGGCATCAACTAACGCTAATAATACAATACTGAAATAAGATTTGTAGTTGAAAATTCTGAACCACTTTTATTGGGGCATTGTATACGTATATGTTTTCCATCAATGGCACCACAACAATTTGGAACATTCCATTTCTTGAAAAACAAACGTGACACCGCAATCCATTCTTCCTCTGACGTAGGCATCTAGAAGGAAAAAAATTGTATGAGAATTCTAATAATAGTTCAAAAAAGGGAATAGTTTATAATAATAATAGTTTAACAAATTAACGAGTTAAAAGCCTAATAAATGATGATTATGATTTATGCATAAAATATCAATATTTACCTTAATTTGAAGTCTTGATATAAGTGCTTGACAAACTTCAGCAGTCAAAGAAGAAAGAAGTTGTGGTGAGCTTTAAAACTGTTCTCCAAGGCTGAAATAACTTTCTCCTGTAGCTAAAAACCTCAAGGTTACTGCTAACCTCTCTTTAGCAGGTATGGATTCTCTACAGCCAGTGTTTTTTTGACTAATGTACACTTCAGTAATAGTCAACAAAAATTGAAAATCTTCATATGTCATTCTTAGAAACCCAAAAAACATACTGTTGCGCAACTGTCGACACTGCACATCATCTTCTTTATAATTTTCTATCATTACTGTACCGTTTTGCCATTTGCTATATTGTAAACTTGGGCGCACCCAAAACCTTCTTCTTTTTCTTTTAATTTTTTTACATAATAAAATAAAAGCTACGGCTGTTATGTCAGTGTTGACGACTTCGTTATTCATCGTAATCGATAACCAATCACAAAGTGTGTACCTCCCTAGCGTTCTACACGACTGTTACAACTGGAATGATGCTCGGCGGCTTTGTGCAAGTTTCTGCGGCACAAACGCCCGACAAAAGCCGGCGGCCCGTGCCGCCGGCATTGTGTGTAGGACATACTTTACGTAATAAAAAGTGAAGAATATTATATCATTGCAGCTATCTTACCTGAAAACATTCCTGTTTTTATAAAATCTTCCGGTTTAAAATGTGCTGAACACATTTTAGAGTCTTTTTTCGCTCGAAAGTTTTTGCAACGTGTTGTCATTTTCCATAGTTTTCGCACATTTTCTTTTCGAAATGAATGGGTACCTTCATTGCTACGTCATATGCTGTTACTAATTTCAAACTCAATTTTCACCGCGCTTTGAACAACTTGTCAAAAGTTTTGTTTACTGTATGTGCTAGTGCTGCACTCTGGTGTCGAAACTTCGCCGTAATATTCTCATTCGGAAGTTTTTTTATATCTGTCAATAATTTATTTTCAAATAATGGCGCCATAACATCATAGAGTGCGTTCCACTAACTCACGCTCAAGACCACGGTTTTTTCCGTTTCACTTGCTTCCGAGCGTTACAATTGTAATCTCTAGTCGAACGGATAATGGAGTGTTTTGAGCGTTGATGTAAATAATACAAATGACGAATTAGAAAAAAAAGCGAATACGTAAAGAGGTTTGGTTACAACTTGTTAGTCTGGCCAATAAACTCTTGTAGTTATTGTTTAACTGGATTTATATTAAAAATATATATATAATATTCTATTAATATAATAAATGTGAAAGTTTGTGAGGATGGATGGATGTTTGTTATTCTTTCACGCAAAAGCTACTGCACGGATTTTGATGAAACTGTATAGTATTATTGTTTATTTATCGAAATAACATATAGGCTACTAAAAATCAATTTTAACATAAATTTACGTTAAGGCAAGCGAAGCCGCGGGCAAAATCTATAATTTCATAATTTTGTGGAGTATTTAATTAATTTACATTCAAATATAATCAAAATGTATTTTACGGCGTCAGTTGGATATTTGGTAGTGCGTCGTAATAATGCTTTAGAAAGAACTAGTTCATCCAGTTCAGATGAAGAGTGGAATAAATACCCTTATACAAAATCATGATCGTGAAAAACCGCAACTTAGACCACGTAAGATAATGTAATTAATCGTTATTTTGATAAAGAATTAAAAAGTAATTTTAAGTAATTAGGTATTCATCGTTTCATCAGAATCGCATCAAATAAAGCGATTTTCATTGTCGCCATCTTTGTTACTTTTTATTTTAAGTCTGGCCGCATACATTCGTTTTCCGTATTCGATTTTCTAACACGTCATTTTGATTCGGAATTTTGTGAGACTAGCGCAGACTTTACTTTTTCTTCATTCGGAATGTATACTATCAGTACGGATAGTGATAGCGTAGTAAACGCACGACGATGGACGACGATGATTTATTAGCAATTGCATTTCTGTTAACAATGACGAAGAAAAAGAAACGTCGTCGGTATTGGGTACATCCTTTGAATACTTGGAGAATCTACGATAGTCCATTTTATCTAAAGAGAGCGAAGCGAAGCGAGCACATCCAGATAAATTCTTTGATTTCTACAGGATGTCAATAAATTCTTTGGATGAACTGCATTATGGCATACTTGATAAATTAATAAAGCAAAATACCTGCATGAGATTATCCTTGGATACGGAAGAAAAACTAACCATAACCTTGAGGTTAGTTCTCTTTATTTATATCTTACTTATATATATAAAAAACAAATCGTTCATCTTATTTACTACTACTTAAAATTAATGTATTTTCCAATGTTTTCTTCCTGTACTTGAGATTGCATAACTAAAATGTTGCAGCTTCGGTATCCTCTGCATGTTGAAGATTATCACCATGTAAAGATGCAGAAGGTTATAGTGATGACGTATAGTAGTTTCTTCATGTTCAGCAGACCGAGGTCTATCGTGCTGAAAATAACTAACAGGATGTTGAAGCGGTGGTAAATTTGTAATAAAATGTATAACCACTCTAGAATTGTTTGGGGTAGATTGATAATTAGTGGTTTTATTTTGCAGAAAAGATGAAGATTGGCAATGGGGATGCAGTTTTATAGAATAAATTAGGTGAACTTTCTGGTATATATGAATAAGAGGGGAATAACCACAGCTTGATGTTGTCGTTACTGAACGATCACTGAAGTTATCATAATTCAGTGGAGAAGATGAAGCTGAATAGTACTCAGTTTTATGTTTTTTTACCAACTGCAGCATTCCCAATTTATATTAAATTTTTAGATTTTCTTTCATGTTTCATATAAATATTTTATATAAAATTTTTGTGTCATTGTCTTCTACTTCTTGTCGTTTCTGATTGACTTTCTGTTGGTTTTGATGTAGAATACTGAGTATTTGGCTGAATATAACTTTTTTGTGCCGTTTTAATCTATTTGCGATTATATAGTCGCTTTTTTTTATTTTGCTCTTCAAAATGACCATACTCCTCCTGATGGTAAGCAGTCATGTGGTCTAGAGAGTGGCCTCCACATCGTCCTCATAGCAGCCAAGGCGATGTTGAGGTCTTTATTTTGACGGCCTGAGAAATTATTATCATCGCGATATTAGTGATGGAGGTTGTATTAAATTTGTGTGGTCGTCTACTGGTTCAACGCTATGTTTTTCTTGTGTTTCGGATTCCCATTCTTGTGGATTATTATTTTCTAATTCATCGGTTTGGTAGTTTCCATCGGTATTTCTTTTATCGAATACCGGTATAAGAAAATACAACAGATCTGCATAAATATATTTTTAACCTTTTTAGCGGCACTGCCTGTTTTGCGTTTTGATTTTTTGGAAAGTCTCTTCAAAAGTAGTCTCTTATGTGTGTCCATTTTTTTTTTACATTAGCACCTGAAATGTAAATTAATGTTATTTTATATATATAATATGTAACGGGTATTAACGCGATCATGCATAATGTTTAACTTTTATATGCTTGACGTTTCGACCAGGTTACACCGGCCGTGGTCACAAGCTGACTGGTGCTGCGATGTCATGTCTCCGTTTGTGAGGCAGAAGAATCTTGATTCACCCTGACTTTAGGCATATTTTTGTTTGTCCATGTACCGTCACAAACTACACTCACGGTATCCCTATTACGAATGCTAGCCGACGTGTCCGTATTCCGTGAATTACCTAACTGAGCAAAACAGCGAAGTTGCGTATTATTAATCACGGGATTCCACGTCGCGGATAATTTAAAACCCTCTTCCCTATTGAAATTTTTATGTTTTTTGATTTCAACAGCTTCTCGCACTACTCTTGGATAAAAGTGGCGATCGGTGGAGAGGACTTCCGGACGATGAAATTCTATCCAATGATTAGTACCCGATTCCAGTATATGTTCTGCAATTGCTGATTTGCTAGTCTGCCGGTTTTTCACAACGGCGATGTGTTCTTTGACCCTCTCAGCAATAGTACGCTTGGTTTGGCCTATGTAAGAACTCCTGCAGCTGCAATTTATTTTGTAGACACCTGGCGTTTGTAAAGGCAAAACGTCCGTTGGTGTGCCCACCATGCTGGTTACTTTGGCCCCCGGTGTATAAATAGTGTTGATGGAATATTTCTTTAACACCGTTCCGAACTTATCCGTAATTCCTTTTACATAAGGCATATAGGCGGGTTGTCTGTTCACCTCAGGATGCTTGCCTCTTTTAGTCGGTTGCCTCTGTCGTCCATTCACTACATATCCGTTATTATTTAGTACCTCAACATGATTGAGTTCAGACTCTAAATGCTCAGGGTCGCAAAAATCATGAGCTCTGTTTTGTAATGATGAAATAACGGATTGTACGAGGGTGTTGGTTTGACGTTGCATGCAGGTTTCTATCCGTGTGTGTAGGTTTACGGTACACACAGTGTGACAAGGACCCCTTCGTTCTCGCGGTGATTTTGACATCAAGAAATGACAACAATCTGTCAGTCTCCATTTCATAAGTAAACCTCATTTTTGGGTGAATGGAATTAAGGTGTTGTACATATTGTTCCACGTCCTGCTCAGTACCCTTAACAATGCTGAAGATATCGTCAACATATCTTTTCCACAATCTTATGGTCTTTGGGCCAAGGCTCAATGCCTTCTCTTCAAAATGTTCCACTTAGAGATTAGCAAGAACAGTCTTTTTTTTTTTTTTTTAACTTGACACGGCAATGTGATTGTAGCGGACCTGATAGAAAGCCCAATTACAGTCAATTCAATTCAATTCAATCATTTATTGCATTCCACAATGTATATACTTAGGTGGTATAGTAAAATTATGAGAACAATCATGGACCCTGTCGGGCACAGCAATAGTAGGAGAGAGGAAGAGAGATATAATTATTAAATTAATTTGTCATTAAAATATTCGTTTAAATCGTAATAACATTTTTCTAAAAGGATACTTTTTACTTTATTTATAAAGGAATTAAATTTATTTTAGTCCAGAGACAGTGACGAAGAAGAGAAGATACATGTCTTCTAGTCGTCGTCAGTGTCAAGCCGGTCGGACCAGATGCTTCTTCACAATACGTTTGAAGGACCCAGGGAGGGAACACATGAGCCAGAAGACTGTTACAAAGTTGTATGGTACGGCATAAAAAGGAATTGCTGAATCTTTTGGTGCGAGACGGGATTGTGCTAACCGTCAATCGGTGATTACGAAGACCGGCACGTGTGGTTCTCAAAAGGAAGGGGGAAGGTGGGATGAGGTCAAATAACTCTTCGGAGCATTCGCCATGATAGAGGCGATAGAAAACGCTAAGGGACGCAATGTTTCTACGAAGTTGTAGCGGTTCGATGTCCTTCGTAACCTCCTGGCTGTCGATTATATGTACGGCATGACGCTGCAGTTTATCTAAGGCATCGAGTAGGTACTTAGCGTAACCATTCCAAAGGTGCGAACAGTACCCATGCTGCTACGGACTTGGGCCTTATACAGCAGATACCGCTGTTCAGGAGTAAAGAAACGCCGCACCTTGTTTAGAATCCAGAGTTTGCGTGCAGTTGTGTTTAGTACACTCTCGATGTAATCCCTAGAGGTCGTGGCGGATGTCTATGTCTAGGATGTTAAGACTATCCTGCAGTGGCAGCGTGGTGCCCCGAAGAGTGGGAAGTGGAGAGAATAGGGTTGTTTTGAGCTGAACGCGCACACCTGAGTTTTCTTAGCACTGAACTCAACCAGGTTAGATGAACCCCAAGCGGATATGTCATCCAACACCCTGTTGAGGTCAGTGACAAGCTTTACCCGCCTCCTCTCAGTATCCTGCCGGTTGCTAGGTGGTTGTGGATGGTAACAACCATGAACCGTGCTATCGTCTGCATAGCAATGAATGTGTGGGGTATTGTATATGTGTGAGAATGCTGCGAATGCAAAATGTAGTCGTGTGCGTAGGGCGTACCTATGTATCGAGTTTATGAAATGAATTAAATATTCAGTTGGCTTATAATATCCGAGCGTTTCACTTATCTCCACCTAAATTACACATACAAAGTGCACAACAGTGATGACCCCGACGCACGACACCTACGCCGAGAAAGTCACACGCTTACATTCGTACCGTAAATACGACTTACAATGTACCCCGCACCGGCTCCGATAGCTTCGACGCCAACGCCGCCAATTCTGTCAAGTGTGGTGAAGGAAGAACATCATGCTATCATCTCCAGTCTGTCGGTCGCGAATAAAATACCCGATTTTTGGCCCGAAAACCCGCGACTGTAGTTTGTACAAGTGGAAGCAATCTTGGCCCCGCAGAAAACATCCGACGCTAACAAATACTTCATGGTGGTGGCAAAGCTCAGCAAAGAAGTCATACAGCAGGTAGCAGACATCGTAGCCAATCCCCCGAATAGCGACAAATTCGGCACATTGGAAAAACGCCTTCTTCAAATCTATGAAGAGTCGGAAACAAGACAGGTACAAAAGTTAGTGTCGAAAATGGAGCTGGGAGACCAAAAACCAAGCCAGTTGCTACGTCGCATGAAAGAACTGGCGCGAGGAAAGATAGAAGACGACACTTTGAAAATATTATGGCAAGGTCACTTACCATCGTCAGTCAGAGCAGTACTCACCGTCACGTCGACTAAGGACCTGGAAGAAATGGCAGTGATAGCAGACAAGGTCATGGAGACTCACCAGACACCGCGCGTACAGGACCTTACATATTTATTAGCTGATAAAATTATTTTTTCCAAAATTGATATAAAAAAGCGTACCATAATATTTTAATTTATCCCGACGATGTTTGTAAAACAGCGATTACAACACCGTTCGGACTATATGAATTCGAACGTTTAACTTTTGGTTTGAGAAACGCTGCCCAAACTTTTCAACGTTTCATGACGAATACAGTCTTATCAGGTTTAGATTTCTTATATTGTTACGCTGACGATATATTAATAAGTTCAGAAAATCACATGCAGCATAAGGAACACCTAGAACAGGTATTTGAACGCTTAAGCGAATATGGAATCACTATAAACTTAGAGAAATGCACTTTTAAAGCTACTTCCATAGAATTTTTAGGCTACCAAGTCACTACATCGGGTATCAAACCTGTAGAAAGCAAGGTGCAGGCAATTCTTTATTTCCCAATACCTCAAAATGTTAATCAGTTAAGACAATTTTTAGGCATGGTCAATTTTTATCGTAATCATTTACCCAGAGCAATAGAGTACCTAGAGATATTAAATAAATATATTCATAAGGCTAAAAAGAATGACAAAACACCGATACAGTGGACGAAGAATGCTTGCTCAGCGTCTGGACGCTGAGCAAGCATTCTTGGAATGTAAGAACGGGTTGACGAACGCAGTCACGTTGTCGTTTCCGGTGGCCAACGCGCTATATGCGCTATTTGCCGACGCTTCGGATAATTGCGTAGGTGCTGTGTTGCAACAATACATAAACGGCTCATGGCAACCGTTAGGCTATTTCTCGAGAAAGCTAATTGATACACAAAAAAAAATGTAGCACCTATGACCGTGAGTTCCTTGCTATATTTTTAGTTGTAGAATATTTTAGAAGCTTGTTTGAAGGCCGAGAACTTATAATCTTTAAGGTGCGGTCAAACAGCCGGCGTGCGCGGGGCGTGCGCGTGTCCCGCCGTGTTGTAATGTACTGAACTATATGAAAGCGTTCACACAGCCAGCGTTAGAGCGAGCGCGGGGCGGGCGCGGGACCAGCGCAGCGCGGCGCGGTGCGGGCGCGCGTTCGGCGCGCGTATTACGCATGCGTGGTATAAAGCTTTCAACACACTGTATCGCTATAAGCTAATTGAAAATAGTATGAAATGAAAATAACATACCGTGTCAATTGAAAATAATAACATTTTATTTGACATTTTTCACTAGTTACTACTATGAGATTTATACACAAATAAAGAAATATTACCTCCATAAAATATATATTAATATGAAATGTATACTTTTATTCTGTATGAAACATAGCATGTAACATTAATGGGTGGGCATGTGTGAGGGTCGTATTATACTGTCGGTTATATAGCAGTATCATGAATTAAAAAGAAGTATTATTTTTAATGCTTCCTGTTTTTTCCCCATGATCATCATTCACAACTGTGTAAATATCAGTAAATTTACTTATTTTGTACTTTGGAATTATTGGACTACAATGTATTTATGGAACAAAGGAACAGGGATGCAAAAGTTAGGTATGTGAGTGTCCAGATAACCCATTTGAACCAATATGGCGTACAGCCATACATTTATATATATGTATTAGATATTTACACTCATAGAATAAGAGTGTCGTGCGGTTGCCTTGTTGTTGCCGAACGGCAAACCTGATATCTTGTTAAATGAGAAATCCTTGATGATTTTGAATATGACTTTCTTAATTCACGGGTTTATCTTGATAATGAATTATTAAAAAGAGAATAATTTAAACAAATAAATGTACATGTATTGTAATGCGCTGACGCGGGCGCAGTATGTTGCTGACGCGGTAACTTATGAGGTTAATAAACCGAACATATTCCCGGCCCAAACAAAATGAGATGATGAGCATAATTTAACAAACATATATATTTAAGTTAAAATTTGATCAATAAACTCTATTTTATCTATATTTCTATTTCGGCCTTCATTACATAATATTATCATTAAAGATATTATTTCAGTAATCGCGGTCGCTGTGGGTTGGTAGCTTTATATTTATTGAACGCACACGCGTGACGTCACCAAAACGCGTCGAGCCGGCGCACTGTGGTTCGTCTAGAACATGCTAGCTGGACAAAATTATTTATTAAGGTTTTTTAGTTCGTACGGCTTTATTATGATATTCTAATGGGGTATTAGCGCATATAACACCAAAAAACAGGAGGTAGGGTCACGTGTGCCAACATAAAAAAATATAATAGCGATTAATCTTTTATTGTCAGACAGGTAAAAAATAACAATGAAAAAAAATAACAATAGTCATAAAATATTGTGCTACTAAGGACTTGGCTTCTAATTACATAATAGGGCATTATTACTACCTACTCAATAACAATACTTTTTACTTAAAAAATATGCAGTTAAAAAACAATATGTTGACAACTAATAATAAAGTTAGATATGGTACACAGCTTAAAAAAACATTAGTAAAATATTATTTACAACTTCTATTTATTCTGCATCACTAAATTCTTCTTCTGAAGAATCATCTACCATATAATCTGACATATTTTGATGAGAACTACAATGACTTACACTAGACCTTACATTTACAGGAGGGGGTATAATTAATTCTAAAACCTCAGAAGGAAGTTTACTCGTCGGTTTTTTCGGCACTTACCTAAGGCCATTTATTACAGGATCAGACGTAATTAGCAACATATTAAGTAAATCCCTATTCGTGGCAATACGTGAATATTTTCGAGTATTGTGCTCCCGGAACCTCCTATAATCCTTATTACGCGCTTCCTGAGCTTCTTCAGAAAGCTGCCCAATAGGTAAAAGAGCCGATCTCACAATTTCTACACTGTGCACAAGAATTTTGTGCACAGTAACAGGCATTTTATACCACGAATAGAGACTAAGATACAATTTTTTTGTGTCCTGTGTAAAAGAATTAAATTTAACAACATCAATATCGTAACCCGAAGCTAAAGTTCTAAGGATAGTGCCAAAGTTCTTTATTAGTGTCACATCTACACCTGTAATATCTGAAGCCTGTTCAGGATTCTCAAAAAACCGACGAGCAGTATTCCCATCATTCGTATTACCAAATCCTGTTTTTTGTTTATCTACAATTAAACCCATTTCAACCTTAAACCTTTCTTGGATACGAGCCGAACGTTGCTTCACATTTTTTTTGTCACTTTGACCTCGAAGTTGCCATTTCTTAACTTCAAGACGATAGCTTATGTGAAGCAAACATTCAAAAGACCGGATCCAAGCGTGAAGGGGAGATATACCAAAACCAAGAGTTTCCTTATTTACAACAAATTCCCTAGACTCATCATTCATAAATTTAGGAGTAGCTCCACAAATGTAACATTTAAGTGCTGACGAAGTTTCAGTCATAGCGTTGCACACTTTACCATCAATCATCGTGAACAGTAATTCGTGTTTGACCGATATCTCTTTACCATCTATATTACCTATTGTTGGCACCAATTGGTTTATTTCCTCCAAAATCTTATTGGTTTCTATTACAGTAAAATCTGTTGTTTCTTTGGAGAAAATAAACTTAATCGGTCGACAATACATGGTAGAAGATGGTTGAGGATTCTGCCAAGCAACTCTACCACTATTGTCACGTAACTGAAGTGGCACGAATGAGAACATAAACAAAAACTCATCTGTGTCTTCACTGTTTGAGAATTTTTGTTTGTAAGTGCTATGACCGGAACTTCCATCACACCCCCACTTGCTAACAAGGGAGAGTGATGAGCCAGAATCTACAGATTTTAAAACTTCACGCTGTGCACAAATTAGACGTTCAGCTGTTTTATTTAAAACCGCCTGAACTTTAATTTCTGCACGCGTTTCGCTTATAAAAATCTGTTCCTCGGGAGGGTAGCATTCAATTTTTGCCTGACTAACACTATAAAATGATGGGAATACCTGGTGTCCTGCCTTGATGCTCCATTTCCTCGTTTGTTTATAAGAGTGGCTCGTGGATTTGGCATCCACGTAATATGCCAAAGCCTCCTCTTTGGACAAACATCTTGGTTGTTCGCGTACCTTTTCACCCACATATCTTTTCATTTCTTGGCACTTTTCCGGACTATGCATATGGCTTGCTTCTTTAATCACAGTAGCCAAATTCCGATGTCCGGATAATCGTGCCGATATTTCAGCAGCGGCTACTAGCTGGTTTACATCTCGCGTGTGTAGTAGGTCCTCCACGCGTCTCCTTTTCGCTTTTTCACTTGCTTCAGGAAAATCTATTGATGGACGTCCACGAATCGAACTCTTACTTGATGATGATGGTGTTGAGAGGTGGACAGATGCTTTGAATGTAAAATCCCCAGACAACCACTCAGAATTCTTAGTCAGGAAGCGATTACGGCATTTCCCACATTTTTCCCATTTTTCTGTGTATTTGGATGACAATCTTCCAATTGTCATTTTAATTTCCCGCTCAGATGCTTCCGTGATATTAACAAGATCATGTTTCATCACTATAAACTCAAACAGTCTACTGTTGCGGTTCTCTTTAGCATGTTTCTGCCATTCATCAAAAAACTCCATTTTCGAGACTGAGAATTCGTATTCTAGAAAACAGACAAAATGACAAAGTTGTACTCAAGTGTGCAGGCTAAGATGACTAAAATTTAAAAGCTAACAGATATGGCTATGCTATATATAAAATCTAGCCCAGGTACAAGAGGGTACAAGTAGTTTCTAGTCCAATGAATTCAGAAAATCATCAAAATTTGACAAACTTCTTTAAACTCGAGCTATTTAAAAAAAATGGGGAAATGTAAACCTATTTTCTTATTAGAAATAAAAAGTACATACCTTTAACTTGAAGATCCATCACTAACACTTTTGAAAAAACTTAAACTCACTGACATAGGATGTTACTTCCGTACACGCAAAAATGCAATTAATAAGTGGTTTTCTTACCCTTTCCTTATATACTAACCTCATTACCTTATCAGTAGTTGACACGTGTCCAAAACAATTCTCAGAATTGGGGCACCTGGGTATCTGGTAAAAGGCTCAGGTAATAAACAGGTAATTAGACAATGACTTTTGTCCAGCTAGCATGTTCTAGACGAAACACAGTGCGGCGGCAGGCAAACCGCCGGCCCGCCGCGTTTTGGTGACGTCACTCCCGCCCCGCACACGCCATGCTCGGCGTGGTTTAACGCATGCGCAGTACGACCTAGAATACTATAATATAAAGCCGCTGTCACAGTCATTGAAGTGTATACACGTCGCGCTGACCTACTCAAAATCCAGGCAAGACTTTTAGTCCACAAACACATAATTATTACAGCGCGAGAGCCTAAGTGAGCGTGAGAAAGGACAGCGATAGAAAGCCTACCTACTAAAGTACCTATTTTAATTATTGATGTCGAGCGATTCAGACGTGGACGCGGCTCTGCTTATGTTTGCAATAGCTAATTTTAAAAAGCGCAAATGGATATGGATTCAGGATTGAATCAATCACGTCATATGTAAGGAAAATATCATACGCTGTGTCAAGAGTTATAAACACATGAGGACACATTTTATGCCTATTTTAGGATATTTCAACATTGTTTTGAGCATATACATGGCTTAATAGAAGAGAAAATAAATAAACTTGACACAAATTGGAGACGCTATTGGTTCAAGAGAAAGGCTGGCAATTTGTCTGAGCGACAAGACATTTTAATAATAATATTTACAATAAAAAAATAAGTTAATTCTAAATATAACAGCTTAATTAACGCAAAAGGCTTGACACATCTTTGTAAGAACCTAATACAATATAGTATAGCCTCGATGATGTAGTGGTTAGTGTAACCGACTGCCTGAGGTCGCGGGTTCGATTCTCGCACAAGTCAAACATTTGTGTGTATGAACATGGATGTTTGACTTGGTCTGGTTGTTTCTATGTATAATATGTATGTATTTACAAAAAAATATAGTATATATGTATATATGTAAATATGTTTATCCATTGTCTAGTACCCATAGTACAAGCTCTGCTTAGTTTGGGCTAGATGGTGTTGTGTGTATGTGTAGAATTTTATATTATATTATAGTAGAATAATAAAATAATTACAAAATAGTACTCCAACTCGACATAGGCTTTAAACAAACAATATGCATTGAACTGTGTTCGCCTCCACATAAATCATCCTCGAGACTGTTTAGCAATAAATAAGAAAATAGTTCTTTATATATTTTTCTGACACTGTGATATTGTATGTCAACTGTTTGCACCTTTGAATTCCAGACGCGTAACCGAAACGCTCCATCTATAGAGCGATATATTTAAATATATAGGTATATATTATATTATATTTGACATATTTTTATATTCATTTTTTTTGACATCAATGCGACGTATTCTGAATGTCAATTTCTATAAAGAAATATATGCTTATTTATGTAAATATGTATTCTATGGTTAGTATACTAATAATAATAATAATAATCCAAACCGGTGCTGGAGAATCAATATCACAAAATATATTACGACAGAGCAATACTAACTGATAAAACGATACACAACAATAGGCCGGATATAACCATGATAGATAAACAAAATAAACATGCATACATTATAGACATAGCAGTCCCTAACACTCACAACCTACAAAAGACAATCACTGAAAAAATAAATAAATACACAGATTTAAAAAAGGAAATAATTAGAATCTGGAAGATGGACAAAGTATATATTGTGCCTCTGGTGCTTTCTAGCACCGGTATAATACCGACACACCTTCTTCATTACCTACAACAACTTGAATTGCCAACGAATACATACATAACCATGCAAAAAGCCGCCATACTAAACACGTGTAGAATAGTTCGCAAATTTTTACAAGAAGATGCAAATATTGAACCAAACCCCCTAAATGAATCTCACTTGGCCTAGGCCCGTGGTTTCATTAGACTACCGGCATTCCTAAAATGCTGAGAAAAACAAAAAATCGATCATAATAATAATAAAAGCTTTGTAAAGCGATGCAAAACTGGACTACAGTGCTCCACATAAAAACAGAAAAAGGATCAATGAAGTCCAATCTAATAAAAATAGCTAGAGGTATATTCCAAGGGGATTCTTTAAGTCCTCTTTGGTTTTGTATGTCTTTAAATCCGTTATCCCGAATCTTAAATAAGTCTGGACAAGGATACATAATACACAGAGAAAGTAACATAAAAATATCACATTTATTATACATGGACGACATTAAACTATATTCTGCTAATAGGCAACAAATGAACCGACTATTAGAACTAACTGAAAATTTTAGTTCAGACATTAAAATGAAGTTAGGAACAGATAAATGTAAAATTAATAGCATCATTAAGGGAAAACACCACGACACCGACCCATACATACTTCACTCACAGCAGAATTTACTTATTGATAAAATGGAAATAACAGATACATATAAATACTTAGGGTATGCACAAAGTATAGGATTAGATCATAATAAGATAAAGGAAGAACTTAAGATAAAATATATTAATAGGTTAAATAAAATATTAAAGACAGAGTTATCAGGTAGAAATACAATAAAAGCAATTAACACATACGCAGTTCCTGTCTTAACTTACTCATTCGGTATTATTAAATGGTCAGCTACAGATTTAGATCGGCTAAATAGAGTAACACGAACAACATGTAATAAACACCTTATACACCATATCCATTCAGCTACAGAAAGATTCAATCTTAAAAGAAAGTTAGGAGGCAGAGGACTAGTTGATATAAATACACGACATTCGCACATATATGCATAATAAAGCCACTGATAGTCACATTCACAACTCTCTCACATACATTCCCACATCAGGTACACCATTAAAACTTAATGATAACAATTTTAATATTATACAAGACCACATAACAGATGATCAGAAAATTACAAGCTGGAAACAAAAATCTTTACATGGAAAATACCCTCACCAGTTACAACAGGAATATATAGATAAAGAAGCATCAAACGCGTGGCTGTATAGAGGAAACATATACAAAGAAACAGAAGGATTTATGGTCGCAATCCAAGACCAAATCATAAAAACAAAGAACTATCAAAAATATATAATAAAAGACCCTACAGTAGTATCAGACAGGTGCAGGTTATGTAACACAAATCAAGAAACAATAGACCACATTACAGGAGGATGCCCCTTTTTAGCGAACAAACAATATACAGAAAGACACAATAATGTTGCAAAACAAATTCATTCACTCTTATCTATAAAATATAAACTAGAAGAAAAAACAGAACCATATTATAAATATAAACCAAAAAACGTACTAAACAACGAATACGCTAAACTTTACTGGGATCGAGACATTATAACAGACAAAACAACTACAAATAATAGACCAGACATCACCCTTACACTCAAACAAGAAAAAATCACATACCTAATAGATATATCAATACCAAACTCTGAAAATATTAGAAAAAAATACACAGAGAAAATTCAAAAATATATACCATTAGCAGACGAAATAAGACAAATGTGGCATCAGCATACAGTTAAAATTATTCCAATCATAATTTCATCTACAGGACTCATTCCAAAGTCACTACATATATCACTAAAAGAATTAGGCTTACATAAAAATTCATATATAAAACTACAGAAATCCGTTATCATCGATACTTGCTCTATAGTCCGGCGATTTCTAACATCCACTACTCAGACACCTACAACAATACTCAATGAACCGACCCACTTGGCGTAAGCCCGTGACAGGTTCACACCCACCAGCATCAAAGCTGAGAATTGAAATATTTTATAACCCATAATAATAATAATTTAATAATAATAATAATAATTTATTGAACAAAAATACAGTTACAAATATTTCAACCGTACATATAGTTGCACAAATAAAACTTAAGATTCTAAAAATTTGTGTAAAGATCACCTGTCTCCTGTACTAGTTAGAAACTGTATCACAGGTAGGCAGGGTCTCAGTTACAAAAAATATCATAATAGCTAAGATAGTCATAATACAATTATAATCAAAAAAGGTATAAATATCAATCTAAATGTAAGAAAAACTATTGTTTGCCTAAACAATATAATAATTATTAAATAGAATATAACTAAAGCTAAGTAATTATGTAACGTAAACAAAATATTGATTCGTCATCTTTTAATTGCAATTCGTACATTGTCTAATAAATTAAATATAGGTACCTAACATATAAAACTGATTGTCAGCAAATTGCAAT
Source organism: Catocala nupta (assembly GCA_963675205.1). Lineage (NCBI taxonomy): Eukaryota > Metazoa > Arthropoda > Insecta > Lepidoptera > Erebidae > Catocala > Catocala nupta. Next base: position 12,400,940 of record OY776094.1, read on the forward strand.
GTGTGTCAAACTCGATGTTGCGTACTAAGTCTTAATTTTATTTAAATATTAGTTATAATTATGATAACAAAACAAAACAAATCTAAAACAAGAATAAGTATGGTGTAGGATGAGTTTGCGTGAGAATATAAATATGTCGACTTAATGCTGAGCACTTGCATTGGCAGTTGCTCAATTTATCTAGTTATTAGGTGCCTCCATAATCAACTGAATTAATATATCTTTTTTCAGCCATTGTTTTTGCCGGGCAGTCAGTAGCGCCTGTAGTATGCATGCTTGGCTTTTTGAAGTGCAGGCAGGTAGCGCATTTTGGATCATCAGCCTTTTTTGTGCAGTCCTTTATTGAGTGACCTTGGTCGCCACAGTGTCCACAGGTATAGGTTGACTCCCGACACGTCTTGGCCGCATGCCCATACTGTTGACACTTATAACACCTAGTGACTAAAGTAAAGTCTCTCACAGGGCAAGATGACCAATTCACAAATACTCTTTGTTTTGTTATTAGAGCTTTACGAATGTCTGCAGATACTTCTATTATATAATTACAAGTATCAGCTTCTTTTTTGCCCGACTTATGGCTTAATCTTATTGTAGTCATAAACGTCTCTAGATTGGTATTTTCAAGTTTATCGGCTAGATTCTGGTGGAACAAGCAGTGGAAAACTTCTTCTTCTTTCATACATGCAGGCACCCCGATAACAACCACTCTAGGTTTCCGTTTGTAGGGATCTTCGATCTTAAGGTCTGAGTTGGTCGACTTAACGGATTGTTTTATTTTGTCGATGTCGTCCTTCGTATCTGTGCTGATTATAACACCTCCATTCCTAGTTTTACGTACTGCTCTCACACGCAGTTTCATTGTTGTTGGACAAATTATTTTCTGGACAAGTGATTTTGTTTGATCGCTTTATTTTAATTTATCAGTAGGATAAATAGCCACTGAACTCAAATTAAGCGGCTGAATAAAATTATTTATACCTTGTTTTACTACATCAGCAAAGGAAGTTCCCGTGGCAGGTTTCGAAGACTCTTCAACACTCCGCTTAAGGTCCTGCAGTCGCTGTGATAGATCAAGTTGGTCTTGCAAAGTCTGGATAGAGGAGTAGGCTTGTACGGCTTTATATTTGAGGGACTGGTATTGCACTGCCATATGCGATGTACCACTGCCTATCTTTCGACATAAACTATTTATGCGCAATTTCTGCTCAGAATTTAGTTTTCCTTCGGCTGCAACAGAGCACACTTCGTTGAGGCACTGCTGAATAGAAGACATCCAGGATTGAATCTCCGGTGTTGAGATGACTTCAAGAACATCATCTCGTTGGGTCGGGGCTTTAGGGCGCGGTGTGGATGCAGGTGCAGGTGCCGGCGTCGACGGTGGGGTGCGTGCTGTCCTGCCACTACGGTTGAAGGGGCTATTCTCCATTGTCTAAACTGTCTTACTTGTTATCTACTAAACATTTCCACAAGTTCGCTGTCGTAGCTATTATACCGAACATGTGATACGGTTTGCGTTATTGACAAAAACGAGGTCACGATTTAATAAATTATTATTTGTTTATTTTAATAACTGTTCGACACGTCCGTACTCAATAAACGTCAGATTGTAGTAGCTACTACAGAGTAGTTGTTATGGCTTTAAAATATTAGTAGGCATATCCAATTAACATTGGAAATAAATTCTATGGCATATAATAGATCTCGTAAAACATAAATAATATAAGAAGCTAAACTTATAATAACAAAGTATTTATAATCACCGAATAATAATATTGAATTAAAGAATGAAATTAATACTAAAATAGAGTTTATTAATACTTCACTCAATTCTATTAGAACACGGCAATCTCTTTACTCTACACAAAACTCAACTTCTCTTCAAACTCACTATTATTTGGCTAGCTACTATGATGGCTAGCAAGCATATGGCGCGCCTTATGGTAACTGGTCATGGAAACTTACGATCACTTGCAATAGCCTTGTGCAATAGTGATAACACATTGCTCGTGCCTATTATATGGAAAATAAATCTCATCTTTATTTCAATTGCTCTAGAAATATTTATGTGCCGATAGTCTAGTAGAAAGTCGTCGCTGGTTGTCGTAACGGCCATCAAGACGCGTACAAATTTCTATGCCTGTGACCGCGGTTTTATATATAATGTCGTTCGTATCACGCATGCGTCAGCAAAGCGAAGCTTGACACCCGCCGGCGGCAGCGCGTGCCCGCCCCGCTGCCGCCGGCTGTGTGAACGCTCTCATACAATTCGTTACATTACAACACAGGCGGGACAAGCGCACGCCCCGCTCACGCCGGCTGTTTGACCGCGCCTTTACAGACCACAAGCCATTAACATTCGCATTTTCAAAATTATGTAAAAATAACAAGAAGGAAAGTCTTAGGCGTGTTAGACAATTACTCTTCATAAGCGAATTCACGACTGATATCCGCCATATAAGTGGAATGGATAACATCGTAGCAGATGTGTTATCGCGCATAGAGACTATACAATGTACGTAGAGCATAGTAGACTATGGAAAATTTGCTTTAGACCAAGATCAGGATTCTGAGCTCAAACATTTTTTGAATAATTCTAGATACAAATTCAAAAAATTTTTGATTACGAATTCTAATCACTACATATATTGTGAGATTTCAAAGGAAAACGCGAGACCATATTTAACAGAGAGTTTTAGAAAAATGTATTTCAGGCGATCCATAACCTTAGTCATCCTGGCGTACGTACATCTCGCCAGATGATTAAGGAAAAGTTCTTTTGGCCGAACATGAATCGAGACATTGGACTTTGGTCAAACACCTGTCTCAGTTGCCAGCGATGTAAAGTAAATAAGCACACCACTTCTAATTACGGTACATATCCCCCAGTGGATAGGTTTGAGCACATACATATTGATATAATAGGACCTCTCCCAATCACAATGGATGAGTATAGGTATTGCGTAACGATAATAGACAGAGGGAGCGGCTGGCCTGAGGCATATCCGATAAAGGAAATCTCAGCCGACACTGTTGCAGAGAAATTATACACAGAGTCGATATGCAGGTTTGGCTGCCCTGTTAAACTTACCAGTGACCAGGACAGACAATTTGAAAATAAATTATTTGAAAAATTAATGGCTTATTTAGGTATTGAAAAGATAAGGACAACCCCGTACCATCCGCAAAGTAACGGAGCGGTCGAACGATGGCATAGATGTTTAAAGGCTTCACTTATGGCTAGATTAGACGGTAATAAAAATTGGACACGCGAACTACCTAGTGTTATGTTAGGACTTCGTGCAGCCATCAAGCGAAATACAGGCGTAAGCGCTACTCAAATGGTTTATGGTCGAGCCCTACGTTTGCCAGGAGAATTCTTATCAGACGTAAACAATGGTAACTATGACTCTTACAATGTATTACAGCGTATCAGTGACGTCATGAAGCAATACAGACCTATAAGTACAAGAAATAACGAATCTAAAACATTTTTTGTACATAAAAAACTTAGAGATTGCTCACATATATTTATTATAACGGATAGAATTAAAAAATCTTTAGTATGTCCTTAAGAAGGTCCTTACAAAGTGCTAGAAAGATCAGAAAAAGTTTTCAAAGTTCAGTTAGAAGACAGAGTCATTTCAGTTTCTATAGATAGATTAAAACCAGCATATTTGTTAAAACAAAATATTTCAGTACAAGATAATGTACAGAATAGTGAGAAAGTTACGAGATCTGGAAGAGTAGTCAAAAGACCAGTAAGATTTTAGATTTATAAAATACAAATTGAATTGTTATAAAATAATAAAAATTCCAACAGGCATATCCTAATAATGTAAGTAGTACATAATTTATGCAGCATAGCAAAAAATGTATTAGGTAAGTGTCGCAACTATGTAAGCTGAATATGAATAACATGTTATAACACTTTTATTAAACATCATTTCATAATATCATTTGCAAGCAGTTGCTGAGATTTCCATGACCGCGCAATCATCGACGTTACGTTCGCGCGGCTAACTTTAAACCCTTATAACTTTTTTATTTCTACTTTGTCAAAATCGAAGGGAACAAATTATTGTTCCCTTCGATTTTGACAAATTCCGACAATTTTTGTGGCGAAGTTTTTTTCTGTTTGTATAACTTGGCGAAGCAATTGTAACGCACACCGTGACAAAGACAGCGTTATTACGAAACGATCTTGACTTAGGTATTTTCCTTTTCAGGGTTGCCAGGTAAATATATAAAAAAATACCATAACAATTGAAATTGTAACAATATTATACCGATATTTAGTAATATGCTAAAAATATGCTATCGTCATTTTTCGGAGCCTCAAATATACCAATTTAGTACTAAAAATACCAGAAACAGTCACACTGATAGATATTCCAACAAGCAAAGAAATCCTATAAAGAAAGATTATAAGTCTGCGACTACTAATAACGTTCTTTTAAGGCATTGCGGTAGACAATTTTGCTTATAATAGCATTTGCCAAGCCTTAACATACTCAAGTGCATTCGTTTTTATATCTCAGTCTTATAGCTCGCTACAAGACTGACATATAAAACATTTATAGGACACTTTTACTAGTAATAGCATTTCACAAGTGTAGATATCCTCAAGATCATTTGTTTTTATATCTCAGTCTTATAGTTAGCTACGAGATTATCTTTTTGGACACTTTTAGGAATAAGTCTCCTATAATTGTTTGCAGTAAAACTAAATAATCCTGAATAATGTGTTGATCCTATGATAGCATTTTGTGAGAGAACAAGATATTATAACATACTTAGCTGAGATTACTATAAGTTTGCGCAGTTATAGTTTTGCTCGAGACATTTTTAAATCTAATAGTATTTAATAAGAGCACTATATGATTAAAAAAGCTTATAAGCTACTATATCAATCACTTTATTAGTAAACGTTAGCCATTTTGTAGAGATTCAGTTTTTCCTCTTTGTCTTAAGAAAATAAGTTAAACATGAATTTAAGCGATTGGAAACGATTGAAAAGGAGTGGTGGTTACAGAAGAAAAGTGATAAATAGGTATCAAGAATTAATGAAGCCAGGTTCTTCAGAAACAAAATCAAAACGATCAGGAAGTAAATCGAGTGGGTCAAGTGCGAACGCAGGTAAAGTAAGTGAGGGTTCCGCGACCAAAAATATTTTTTTGTCCTTAGCCCACCATTCAGAAAGTGAAGAAGTTGAAAATTGGGAAGAAGAATACGATTTACATGTTGAAGAAACCACAGACTATGAAAAAAATCATGAATTGCTTAAAGATATGCAAAGCTGGGCTATAAAATTTAATATACCTCACTTAGCCCTGAACGAACTATCTACTATTTAGAACTAAAGATTAAGTAATGTTTTACCTAAAGATGCAAGGACTTTATTACATACCAACAAAGAAACGTTGCATATTACAATCTGTCATCCTGGACAGTATTGGCACAACGGATTGATTAAATGCCTAAAACATACGCTACAGGGGCTGGATTTAAATAGTTTAACAAATACGATTTCATTAAATACAAATATAGAGGGTTGCCAGTATACAAAAGTTCAAGACATCAACTCTGGACTATTTTGTGTAACATCTTTGAAATGTCTCACATTCCTCCCTTTGTAAAAAGAAAGCATTTTCAAAGCTCAAAAACGATGCCTTCGAGCAATGTTTGGATTAAAAGTAACTGACAGCTGCATCCCTGTTTTCAAGTCTCACAAATTATTAACGCTTCCATGTTTATACATTTTAGAATTATCAGTATTTGTAAAAACAAACAAACACCTATTTCCTCTCTTATCAAAAACTAGAAAAAGATCAGCAATTGTGAGATCTCAATATCGAAGCTTACTAAGCACTGGTGATTATAAGACTACATTATTAAAAAAATGTGTTATTGGCATGGCACCTGTAGTATACAATAAAGTACCTAAATGCATTAAAAATGAGCCAATGCCAATTTTCAAACAAAAGTTAACTAATTTTCTGAAAGACAAATGTTATTACTCTATAAATGCGTTCCTAACTGATAAAATATAAATAATAAAAATTTAGCAACTAATTACATTTACATATAAAAATGTTAGTTGTAGGTTTTTGTAATGTTTAAAATAATTTGCATGCCTTACAGGTAAAATGTACATGGATCTGCTATAATTACTGTAACACCTTTTTGTAATACCTACATTTCTAGCAAATAAAGATTCTATTCTATTCTATTCTATTTGTGATTGGTAATTATACACTATTTCAATATCGTAGATACTTAGTTAAGTTATATCTAAACATAAAATTACTAAAAAAATATTTTTTAAGGAATTTATGCGGGTGAAGCCGTCTGATCTGAATGCATATTTGGGGCCTTTTGTAAAAGAAATGAGGGAACTTGAAAAAGATGGATTAGTTACAACATTGGCGTCAAATGAATCTAGAATCAAAGTTAAAATAAGAGCCTTCATTTGTGATTCGCCAGCAAGAGCCTTGATTAAAGGCAAGTTTAGTATTGTTTTTTATTTATATGGATGTATATGCCGCTTTTACGCCTCAACGGCTGAACAGATTTGGATAAAATTTGGTAAGTAGATAGATGAGGCACTGGGTTAACTTTTTAACCCACTACTGAGCACAGGTCTCGCGATATAAAATGTAGTATTAATCTTCTAATATTTTTTTTATTATTTATTATAGTTTTTTAAACAGTGCTCGGCTGCGTTGACGAAAATTTATGATTTGTCTATTATTATTGTTATTAAAATACATTATTTTACAGGTGTCAAAAATTTTAATGGAAAGCATGGCTGTCTGAAATGTACGGTGATTGGCGAATACTCACATAAATCAAACACTGTAACATTTCCTAAGTTTGATTGTCCTAAAAGAAACGATAAAGACTTTCGTGCTAAAAATATGATAAAGATTTTTTTTACTAAAGTACTTCTCATGTATCTGACTTCAATTTAGCATATTAATTTTAGACCCAAACGTAACAGGATAGGATATATTTAATTTTTTTTTAAAGATGGGAAATGGCTCACTGTGTCCACCTCGTGGGACACTCTGAACCGGGGGCTAGGTCAACAGTGAACCAACATGTACACAGTGAACCATCCTAACATGTGCACAGTGAACCATCATATTTATGCTACAAAACTAAAGGTAAAGCAATAAAACGTCTTGTATATGTTACCAAATAATCAACTTTATTAAACCTAAATATTTCTAACAATGTGTTTAAAATATTTATTGTTATAAAAATTTAACAAATATCTTAGGCTCACAGAGATCAATTGCTCAGTCGACTTTGTACTAATCAGTCTTAATAATTACAATTGTTATTCTAACGAAAGAAAAACTCAAAAAACAAAAATTCAAAAGAAAAATCATCTAAAAATCAAAAAGGGAAGTTCAAAAGAGATAGGTTAATTGGAAATTTGAATGTTGCTGTTCGGCGACTGCTGCCGTCAACCTTGGGGTTCGGTAATATATATTTTATATCATTTTTTGTAACCATTGCAATATCTGGCTCTATAGGCTCACAAAATGTGTGATAAAATTTGCTTTCTAATTTTAAATACGAAACGGTGTAGTCATATTCAGCTTCAGGAGAATCATCAAGAATCTTCGCAACATAATAGCATTTTATCTTTTTTTTCTCTGATTCAATCAAAATAATTACAAAATTATCCACTTTGGGTTTTCTACGCAGTGGTGGAAAGTCTTCAGATAAAATAACTTCATCATCTTCACTGTCACTGACGAAATTTTCTCCACCAGATGAAGAACCACTAGCATAGAAAGTGCCTTCGGAATTAGAATCTTCATCAATAATTGGAGTTTCTTTTTTCTTTGTCTTCTTTTCTTTAAATAAATTACTCTTTACTTTCTTGGCCTTTACTTCAACTTTTTTTTTCGCGATGCTATTATGTCTTTCTCAGGAGTGTCGGTGGCTATCATACTCCGGCCTAAGGGTCTGTTTCTTTTGGTAGTCTTTCTTGGGCCGGCTTTCAATGGCAGCCTAAACATTTTTGGAGAAATAAAACTTTCCACTGCTCTCGAAGTGGAAGCTTGCTGTTCATTTTCATTGTATTTGGATGCCAGATCATTACATATTTGTTGTGATGGTAAGTCTTGTAAAATTGAAGGAGAGGGGGTCTTAGGAGGTGGACGGTATTCATTTATTTCACATTCTGTATCTGTTTCATCTCTTTCTGGATCGGGTCTATCCGTCACAGTGCTTGGTAGAAAATCCTCTTCTGTGAAAACTGATTCGTCGTATGGATAAATTCCACATTTCCTAAATGCGTTGGTGATATTAATTGGAGTCATGGCTTTTAAATAGGCCTCGCCTGTGCATTGAGCTACATGGTAGATATTGAGAGTTTGCCCGGGGTTCCGGAGTAGCCATGAATCGACGGCAGAGTTATAAAAAGTTTTAAATGGACCATTTAACCCCACATCTAATGGTTGTAATCTTGCGGTAGTATGAGGAGGCAGTGTCAACACTGTAACACCAGCAGTTTTAGCAATGTTCAATGCTTCTAATGACAAATGACTTTCGTGGTTGTCCAGAATCAAAAGAGCTGGATTTTCTTTTGAGGCGGAAGTATGTTGTATGAAGTGTTTCATAACATCTACGAAGATGTCTGCATTCATCCATCCAGATGAAGCAGCCAAGCCAAGAGTCCCAGGAGGAGCGCCATGGAGCATATGAGATTTAAACTTCTTTCTTGGAAAGACCATTGCTGGGGGCAAAGCATGACCGGTGGCGGAAACAATGCAGCAAGTTGTCACTAAAACACCTCTTTCTCCACTTGTAACTTTGGATACGTTACGCCCCTTAAGAGCTAGGACTTTTTGTGGGCGTTGTACTGTCGTGGTTGAGGTTTCATCCAAATTATAGACACGTGTTCCGTTACCGAAGTTAGGAGACCGTTGCATAGCTTCTCTTAAGTTTTTAAAAAATGTTTGAACATTATATTTGTTGAATGCCGAGGCTCGTGCCAAACTGCACGGTTCAGGTTTCTTGAGACTTAAATCCGTGTGTTTTTTTTTGAATGACCTTAACCACTCCTTTCCAGCAATATGTTTCTCTTCCCATGAAGAAGGAACTTTTATTTTATTAATAAATGCCATTTGGTAAGCTAGTCTTCGTGTATCTTTAGCAGTAAGCCCATAAAATTTTAGCGAACAATCTATAAGGTATTCTTTTAATTCTATTTCCTGGTTATGTGTAAAAACAGCATTTACTTCATAATTGGGTACTAAATTTGTGGTTTCGTCGGACTTAAATTTTTCTACGTATCTCCGTACAGTTGGGTAGGGTAATCCGCATTCTATTGCGGCTTTACGAATTGATTGTCCATTTTTTACAAGCATGATAGCCTGCAACATTTCTTCTTTTGTATGACCTCCAATTTTCCTTTGCGCTATTTTAATTCGCCCCATGCTGAAACAATAACATTATAATACAATGTAATGTTTCAACTCAATATAAATTATGTATAAAATTCAAAACCTACCCACATAAAGTAGCAATATAGAGGTGGTACACAGTGAACCGGTTCACTGTTCAATCTACGTTCGTGGTTCACTGTGTACTACACCCACCATTCAATATTTAAGGTTATGTTAAAAACAAACAAAAAGAGTTACCGTAGTAATTTCAGTTTTATACGATACCCCAATAAACACTATAATAAGTATAATAAATGTCACACAGAAAAACTATACATAACAGAAGTAATAAGAAAAGATAGTACTTACGTTTTATTTTGTTTTGTCGCCGAAAAGTATGATGCGGTCCGCCACACGGGCGTCTTTGGCGCTAGCTCGCTCGCGACTGGGGAGCGGGCGGCGCGGTTACAACTGAGTACTTTCGTGTCCACGGCACGGTTTGGCAACGTCGCGTTTACAAAGTAGGAAGGGTGGCTCAATGTGTACCACTGGTTCACTGTTGGACACCTCACCCTATGATCAAAGATTATGTGGATACAAAAAATAGTAACATATTATGCATTCATCTTCGATGTAATGGTCATATATGCTGTACTGGCAGCAAGTCGGGCACCAAAAAAATATTTGATGCAGTAAACCTATTATGTTTTCTTGACTACAAATTAAATGAGTAGGTCTATAAATATTGTTTAAAGTTACTGGAAATCCACACCCATTGCAGTTTTCGGATAACACAAAATGTGTATTGGTCCAAGGCCATCTCATATTTGTCAATAAAATCAATGAATATTTGGTCAAAAAACAGTCGACATCAAGAAATACAACCATCTTGTTATTTAACCCTAAAAAAAGTAAATGCAAATATTTGCAGGCAGATTTCAGGGGAACCCTAATTTGTTTTAAAATGGATGCGAGTTATCTGGACTGTAACTGCTATAAGTACTAATTTACCTACAATGGTTCTACAAAGTGCTTAATGAAGAGCAATTTTAAAACATGGCGAATAAAAGTAAGAATTGATGAAATATTTTTTAACAACGATATAGTAATGTGGTATTTTACGGAGGGGGATTGTGAAATTAACTATATAGCGGTACACATTTACAGTAAAAATTACTTCCCCACGAGTTCATTCACTATATTTACATTATATATTAGTAATTAAATGTTCTACAATGATATACAAAATAATACTTACGTTTTTATTAAGTATTTACCACAAAACAACCGGAACCACCAGCCGAAGCAACAACAAAGATAACCTCTGTTAAAATATACTTATAACTAATAACTAAGTAAATTACTAGTGCATTATAAACCAGATTACTTTAGTAAAATACTTATGTCTGATACTAACAAGAGCACTTGTGCTTATAATTGTGTAGTCTCATATCATTATAAAAGCTATTGCGCTTCGTCAAGTATGTTATAGGGTTTATTAACATTTTGTAATTTGATTATAAGGTAGTTATAGAAATAAACGCTTCTATAACTGCGCCCAAATCCAGCTTTGTAGTATGCTACAAGTTTCTTATTAGTGAAAATAAAAGTAGTCTTGAGATCGTTTTAAGTACTAATTTTGCTAGTTGGGATGCCACTCCTGAATCAGTTTTGAAAATTATGTACCGTTTACTTTAGATGGCATTATATTCGTTAAGTAATAAGGGTAGCCAATAGATGGCGCTTTTATAATTCTTATAAAATCCTTCTAAATTACGCTTATTTATTTTGAATTTTTTGGAAATAGAATTTTATTATTTATGAAGAAGCCAATTTACACAAAAAGAAAACATTATTCACCAAGAAACCAAAGTAATTAAGCGTAATTTAATTGAACACTGTAAAGTTTACACCAGTGATTTCTAAATCAATTGCAAAAAAAGATACAAGTATCTTTACTTAAATAAATCACTAAGTAACACTTATAAACGCCAAAATTACTACAACTATACCAACGCATACTACATACACTACGCATACTACACTATACTATGAATTTACATTTACTTGTTGTCACGTTTTAGGAAATAGTAGAGTCACTTATGCCAATAAATTCGGTCTCATATAGACTGAAATCAAGATCACACCTTCAGTCGCACATCCAAAATAAGATTTTATTGCTGATTTCGTCGGCATCGTATTAATAGTTTTGTCAATGATCGAATTTCGCAAAGGCAATCAAGGTTTAGTAAAACAAGCAGTATCGATCGTAATTAGCAGGAATAGGGATAATTATATTACCATGAATAAGCAGGGAGGTTCAAACGTTTAAGGAAGATACAGGAGGTTAAATAAATATAATATTCACAGAATTCAAGGAAACGAAAGATAACATCAACGTTGAAGTTTAAAACTTCAAATTGACACACGTCATATCTTGACACTTCTTAACCAAATAATAAATCTTATATTAACGCCATCTAGGCATCCGTCTAGAAAGAACAGTGTTTGAGTTTTGTACCGTTTACTTTAGAGACCAGCACTGTCTATGAATATATTTTTTTCATGTAAATGTTTGACAGTTTCCACACCCTGCTTATAGCTGCACAAATACACATCAACGGCATTTTACGTGAAACCAAAGAGTATAAATATACTACGGAAACGTGAAACTAAAAAGTTTTATAACACAGTTAGTCAGCTGTAAGGACCAAGGAGACCTCAGTTTATGGATAAATAAAGAATTGTGTAAATTTATAAACTTTACTGTAAGTGTATACGTGTTTCGGTTGTTTGTTGTTTATAAATAGTTAAATACTTTTGGAGAAGGGTTTGTATATGCGTAGAGAGATGAAGGAGAAAGAGCTTAACAGTTTTGAAGCGTATAATTTATAAAAGGCACAGGAGAGTAACAGTGGTAAAGAAGCAGTTGATAACATATATATATATATATATATATATATATATAGCAGAGTCCAGTAAGCAATATTACGTGAGGTTTTATGACTTTCGTGTCGTATGTCGCGAGCACAGATCGAACGTGCGTCCAGCGTTAGACATAAGAAGTGACTGGCGGGTGGTCTAACGGTCGCTGCGGCCGCGCCGCGCTTGGAATGCACTACGTCACGAGAAACCGTTATCAATGCACGGCAGACAGAGTATTTAATAATATTTTATAACTACATAAATATATTGAAATTAAACACTTTATACGGATTTTATCGCGTTGTTTATTTTACTTTAAACACTGTTATTACATAATTTTGAAAACTCTGTTATTAACTACTATTATTGAATGTATGTATAACATTCGCGTAAACATAAGACAATATTATACATAAATATAGATAGATATAATATGTAAGGTTGAACTGTATACGTGTGTGAGTAAGTACTTATGTATGAATGTTTTGTGGATGTGCGTATGATATATAAACATTATTTACTTGTATTTAATATGTAATTATGTATTATGTGCCTGGGTCCACCACATACTTTATAGATTACTGTGTTGCCACTTTTTTGTAAAATATTTCTAGTGTAATGTGTATGTTTCCATCTAAGATCTATTACCCTATGAAAGATCACAGTTTACAACTTAGAAAAATAATAATAAGATGTAAATATCAAAACTCGGTTTATTAACAATCCACAAGAATATTCATATCCATATTAAAATATAATCTAAATGAGACTGACCGGGTCTGGCCCAAGTGTTGCCCAGAAATAGGAATACTTTTATTTTTCCTTTAAAGTAATAGGCACTAAAAAATATTAAAATAAAATGTATCGCTCACCGGGTTACCGAGAAGTTACAAGTCTTATTTTTAAACCTGTTTAACATTATTTTCTGCTTTCGAAAACAATTGTCTTCATTCAGATGGGATATACATATGTCTGTCTCTCTCGCGCATGTGTTGCTCGTCTGTACCTACGTTACGCACGCGCCGCTTTTTTGCATCGCACTTCGCGCAGTCTTATCACACGTGACGTGAACCGTTGTGTACTGTGCGCTTTTCTGTTTTATATTTCTAAACTACTCGGCATTTTTTCTGGCAATTCGGTAATTGTGCCATGAATCACTTTTTTACAGATCTCAGAATCACTGCAGCTCTGAAAAATGCCTTCCACGTTGATATTATAGATAGCCCTCATGCAGATTATGTACATCAAAGTCATCAAGTCAGCAGTGGAGGATAGAAGACACACGTCCCCTAAAATCTACCGTAGCTATATTTTAATTGACGAGGGTAATCAATAATCATGTACTACATTGCATCAAACACTAGTGCTGCTCTTGTTTTAATGGACGAAGAACAACTGGCAGCTGTGCCTACGTTATGTGCGTAGTTTGGTATTTAGAGTATGCTACAACTTGGTGCCCAAGTTGTTGTTAGGCGCCCAGCTTTATTTCTCTACAGTATTATTCTCGACGACGATAATGACGATTGATAAATAGCTAACGCAGGCTTCCGTGGCGCAACGGTAGTAAGTGCAACTGCCATGCATTAGGTTTTGGGTTCTAATTCCGGGTCGGGCCAAAAATTGTTATTGGTTTTTCTATTCTCAGCCTTAGAGTCAGGAAGTTGGCGGTGTTTCAGCCCCGTGCTTCGAAAGGCACGTTAAACAGTAGGTTCTTACGCCTGACCTCTCTCCGATCGTGTTGGTTTGTCGTCGCATAAGCAGTTAATTATGATTTTTGCTCAGTGAAAGATCCGTACAGATGTTTTTATTCTTAATACTCCTCGGATATATTTTGATGTGCTTTGGGTTACAAACTAGTATTAGTCTAAGGATTACTATGCACTATGTGTCAGTGTTGGGCAGCACTTGGACCAGCTTCCATATATAAATGGTCAGTCTCCTTTGCAAGTCGCGGCTTTCCCGCGCTAACCTTTACCACAGATTATATTTCTATATTAAAACAACACAGTCCAAAGATATTGTAAATTCTACAATATGTTTGACTCGTCTACTAACCTTGTGGCTGATGCTGCCAGTCTAGCAATTTACAATTGTACCTATAATTGGTATCAATATTATTAAAATAGACTGACTCTAATTAAAGAAGTATTACACCTACTACCTGTAATACTTTGTAATGTTATGGCACAACAATATTATGAAAATTATACAAAATTAAAAAACGTACATACGGCTACACTACACATCAAGTTAGACACCCTATATACGCATAACTACACTACATACAAAATAGAGAATTGTCGGAAAGGGACAGTGCATAGTGGTGTTGGTAAGGATAGAGCGTAATAAAAATTTGCGCACTTTCTCGCACGATTGACAGCGTTCAACTTCAAATAGTTCAAAGTCCAAACAGTCTATACTCCATTTGATTAGGTATTTAACTAAAAGTAAACAATCTTGATGTGCCTTTTTTACCATTTTTTCTAAAAACTCAGTTTAAAAATAAAATGCTGCTAAAGATCAATGTAAATATGTATAACTTTAATGAGTACTAAATGAATTGAACCATTAGTTTAAGCGGTAGTTTATTTGTTTAATATGTGTTAGTGTAAAAAGTCACATCAAGATTGTTTACTTTTAGTTAAATACCTAACCAAATGGAGTACCTATAGGTTGATGTGTCGCTGTGTGTACGATCCTCACTAAACACAATATAAATTCACAGAGCGCTTATTCATTATTATTTTTACTATTAGTATACTTTGTGGCACTGACGTGTAAGAAGTAGGCTCTATGGTACGAAATTGTGGACTGGCAATATTGGCATCAAAATTGTAGATATCTTTGACTGGCTTATTTCTACAATATCTTTGGGCAGAATCAGAATCCATAGAATTAAGTAGTGTCTTTGCCCTTTGGTCGTTGTTGTCGAATAATAGTTTTCAATTATTTTTAATTACTGTATCTATTTATCTATGTCGTTGTTATAAATATTGAACTGTGTACTTAGTACTCCCCTTCTTTCATAATATACTTATGAAAATAGTTGTTCAGGTTTCTCGCAGTTTTACAGCCGATTGGTGAACCGAATAATAATTCTACTAACATTCTTATAATTTTTTTTTTATAACTTTAGCTGTTAATGTATTGAAATTATATTTTAGCTGACCGAAAAGTATAGCGCCAGATATTGTAAAAAATAAAATCTCAGGATCAGGGTTTGTAGTTGATCATTCTTCTATCACCCAGTATATGTATTATATTACTATATTACTGGCCATATCTTTGTGCTACAATTATGTGTGTAGTAAACTACACTACTCTGGTGCTCAGTCTATTTTGTTTATAATAAGTCTACACATGTTGATTATTTAAAGTAGTAAGTTGTAATACATACATATATGGGCAGAGCTTATGTGGAAACGATAACTCATAAGTTATTCAAACCATTGCATGTCAAATATTTTAATAGGAATATGTTTGTACTGAATTTGTTTTGCCACCAATCACTTAACATCATCATTGGAATATATTTAATCTTCACTTTGCGCATGCAAGGTAACAGATAGCTTAATTGTATCTGTTTTCTTTATTTACATAATATTATTGGATATGCAATTCCCTGACGGCCACGTCACTTCTAAACACAGAGTCAGCCCTCACTTCTTTTGTTCGGTGCCCTCGCTTTTCTTTCCGACTTTCGCCGGGTCAAAACGTTCGGGTATACCTCTATAACCTGGGGGTATCTTCTTGATCTCTTCTTTTGTGTAGATCTTTTTTATGGTTGGTTATTCATTCAGCACTAGCATGCTAGCTATTATCCCAGATGCATTATTATTTATTAAAATTTATATATAATATTGCTTTCTTCCAATATGTCTTGACTTTATTCTACCTCTTATAATTGAGATTTCATATATATTTACGTGTAAATCTGAAAAATCAAGGGAAGACGGTATTTCTCTATTGACCTCAATTTTTATTGTCCATGGAACCTTGTATGTTCTCCATAATAAGACTGTGCTTGGCAGAGTTGATAGGTTCCTAGAGCAAATAAAATAAGGTTTTCATATTGAAGATGTGGGAAATATATTAGACCGCTATTTCTATCAGCAGTCATAGTTACAAAATTGGAAGAACGTCTATTTAAATTATTATTATCTACTACATCTGCCAGATTATTATGCAAATGAATTCTTTGGTGAATATTATTTAATATGTAAGAGGCAGTTTCGCGGTTTCTTAGACGCACATCAAACCGATTAAGTAAAGCCGCTGCAATTTCAAAATCTTGCATCATATGCGGTATTGATATATGAAAGAATTCCTGCCTAAATAATTTAAAATCGCGCTTGAAATGACCATGGACTGTTTCTACCAGACCTGGGATCTAGCTTGTGGTGTGGTTAATTGCCTTTCTCCCTTTAAGAGCGATTTCGGCATATATGGTCTATATTGGCATTCTTCTAATAAATTAATACAATCCCATAAACCTCGGTCCAAAATAAAAATATCGTCTTCTTGGAAATAACGTCTCAAAGGCAAGTTTTCATTGTTAAATAAGGAAGTCATAATTTCAGCATCTGCCAAAACAATCTAAAATGTAACCATCACACAGCACTAACATGAATGGCTTTAAAATATTTCTATATTTGTTTAATGAATAAGATTCTTTTTGACACATATTATATAATTGGCACTTTTATGGGCATAAATAACTGTCCCATCACAAATAACAACGGGATGGTTTGATTCTACTCTAGAATTGCCATATATTCCATTGGGAATCAACAAATTGTGACTTAAAACATTTTGTCCACTTATATGTTGGATACCCAAGTTATTAGGAACAAAATATTCCACGAGTTTTTCTCTTACATTGTTCATCAATCGTTCAAGTGTTTTGCGGGGTATACCCATTAGGCTGCCTATCCTTTCATCTGAGTCCCCATTTCCTAATTTAATTTAATATGCTACTAAGCCAGTTACTCCTAGGTGCATCGCTTGAATTTGTGGCACCTCAATGAATAAATTACTAAACTTTTCTTTAGTTAATCCGAGCCAATACTGAAATAAATGATCTTCAATATTGAGCGGATCTTTAAAATCAATTAATTTATTTCTACTGAAATTAATATATGAGAACAAATGCTTTATTTGTTCGACTGTGAACTCTGCACTACTATGTTCTGAAATGTATAGAGTAACCCAACTATTGGCTAGTAAAGGTTCACTACTTGGACCCTGGCATGAGTGGGTAAATAATAGTGATGATCATTTATTATTTTAATACGCAAGTCATCAGAAATGCGATGTAACTCCTGACTAGTGCAAAGAGAAAAAGTACACCTAGTAGCAGTATTGGATGCCCGTCTATAATTTTTCATTGTGATAGTTGGGACTCGTACAGGCATTGGTTATATAACTGCCGGGACTTCAGGTATCCGTACTGATTGAGACGAAGCTGACGACACACTGGGATTGGGCATCAAAACATCCTCTTCATCAGATCTTTGTCGTAAATCATCTGATCCTTCTAACTGCTGCATTGCTGCAGGGGGTTCTTCAGAGGTTTCAATATCATGCTCCTGAGATTCTTCATCAATACTAATTGAAGGAAAAGTTATAGGTACCCTCTCCACTTGTTCTGCTCTATACGCTGAGCAGTTCTTATAGCTTTCATACAGCCTGAATGACAAACTCTGTCTCTCGTGGTTAGCTAAAACAAAATAATTAAATTGTTAGATAGGTATATATCAACATAACAATGTGTAAGAGTTCTGACTCTAGGCGAAGCACTTTTCAGTTTAGCGTGTAAAGTTATATGTAGGTATAGAGCGATAGTAAAATAAAAGATGATATGCACAGTAGGTATATATTCCCCTACGTACGCCTACGGTTCGGTGTGACAAATTACTGACTGCCTGGCTGTACGTTAACTCACGAACTCGATGCAATAATACCGAGTCAGCATTCTACTTTCTTATACTGTGTCCCTACTGTACTCCCTTACCACAAAAACAGAAAAGAACTACAAATAAACAAATTATGAATATTCAAATACAAAAGTTATAACCTTGAAGTCATTTAGCGAGCTTAGAATGAGTACTGTTACCTAGTGTAAGTGAAACAATTTGCCAGTCAGCAGTCTCGTCGGCACCGCAGACGTCACGTTACAATAACGAACGTTATAAGAATACATTACATGTAATAATGTGTTACTAAGTTACCAATAATGAACTTTTAATATGAACCAAAGTACATATTTTAATATTGCACTACAACATTACATATATATATTAACGAATAAACATACATTTTATTTAATTAAACATTTTTAACACATAAATATGATATCCAAATTACCAAAAAATATACTTTTTATATTTATACATGGCCCACTGTGCCAGGCATATGCTGCTGTTGATGCGAAGCATGCACCCTAATAGTTGGTGTAAGTCCTGTAACACGTACAATTTCCTTTGTGACCCATTTCTTTGCGTCTTCCGAGCAACGTTTCCATAGTATGTATACACATAAAGCCGTTGCTAAACTTGCGAAAGCCAGTAATATCCATGTGAACATATAGATTTTGTCGTTTAACACATTGTTAATAACTGTTTTATTAATGACATGTTGTTTCTCCTCAGAATGGCTTTGGCTAGTTATACACGTATATACACGATGATGCTGAATTACGAAAGAAATTATTTATTCAATATATCAACTCAGTCGATATTATTGCTCAACCTATAGTTGCGCATACCTCATACAAATGCTTAGTCGAGACAAAGTTAACTTAGTTAAAAATTTTTTACATACTTATACAATACACATAGATTTTTTAAGATTTTTTACTACTCTACCACAAGATGTGCGCTTGGGGATTGCGTTATCTTCGTTCATTCGTTCATCATAACACATAAACAGGTTTTAACCTATCTAACGATATAGGGCTTAATCTATCTTTAATTTTAATTACATATACTTTGCCTTTACGTTCTACTACTGGATAGGGTCCATCGTATGGTGGTTGTAAAGAACGACGCACTGTGTCTTTGCGCACAAACACCATCGGACACTTATCCAAACCAGGGTGACTTCGATTTTCCGTGAGATGTAGTTTTTGGTCGTAAACTACCTATTGAATTTCTAAATCTATCTACAAATTCTAAATTTGACGTAGTAGGATTTACTTCGTCGTAGAATGCACCAGGTAACCTTAGGTTTCTCCCGTATGTCAGCTCTGCCGCGCTAACTCCCGTGTTGCTACGCAAAGCTGCACGTAAGCCTAGTAAGGCAACGGGTAGCTCCTGAACCCATGATGTGTCGCAATTTAGACGTGGCATAAGAGCCACTTTAAGTGCTTTGTGCTAGCGTTCTATCATGCCATTACTTTCCGGATGGTAAGGTGTTGTTCTAATTTTATCGATCCCTAAGTATTTCATTAGTTGACTATAACGAGTGCTCTCAAACTGCCTGCCCTGGTCGCTAGTAAGCTTAACAGGACACCCAAAACGAGCTATCTAACCTTTGTACTTCTACAATTTCGGCTACGGTCTCTGCCGATATATCGCGGGATGGAAATGCCTCTGGCCACCCGGTGAAACTATCGATCATAGTGATGCAATAACTGTATCCGTCTGAAGTTATGGGTAATGGTCCAACAATGTCAATATGCACTTGTTCGAACCTATCAACTCTAGGAAATGTACCTAATTGTGATTTATTGTGCCTATTAAACTTAACGTGTTGACATTGAATACATGATTTTGCCCATACGCCTACATCTCTATTCATATTTGGCCAAAAAAATCTTGATGACACCATTTTCCTGCTAACACGTATTCCGGGGTGGCATAATTGATGAACAGAATCAAAAGCTGTACGCCGGAAACGTCCTGGTAGATGAGGTCTTGCATTGTCAGTAGAGACTTTGCAATATACAGGTCGGTCGCAGTATGATAATCGCATTTGCTTAAAACGCATATTACTGTTCGCTGCTTCCTGTTTTGCTTGTGCAATGTAACCGTCGTCAAGCTGATGCAATGCTAATTTTCGGAAATCTATAGCTGTGGGACATGTTATTGTTTCGACGCGCGACAAAGTGTCGCTTACAACATTGTTCTCGCCGGAAATATGACGTATGTCGGTTGTAAACTCGCTGATAAATGCTAACTGCCTAATTTGTCTAGGACTATCGTTATTAGTTTTTGAAAAAGCAAAAACTAAAGGTTTGTTATCCGTAAAAATTGTCAGTGGCCGCGCTTCAAACATATTCCTGAAGTATTTTATTGCCATATATATGGCCAACAGCTCTCTATTATACGTGTTATATTTCTGCTGGGGCTCTGTCAATTTTTTCGAGAAATAACCGAATGGTTGCCAAGAGTTACTTTCCTGTAGTTGTAGCACTGCGCCTACGCCTGTATTCGACGCGTCGGTCATTAGGGATAAAGGCGCGTCTCGTAGCGGGTGAAACAATGTAACAGCTTCCTGTAGGCTACATTTACATTGCTAGAAAGCTACATTCGCCTCCAATGACCATACGATTTTCGTCTTGTCCTTTTTTCTAGTGTTGTGCAAATACCTATTTAAGACAAACTGACACACAATAGCGATGGGTAAATGTGATCTATAGAAATTGACCATACCTAAGAACCGTCTCAGCTGCTCCACATTTCCTGGAATTTTGCACCAAGGGGTCGAACTCTCCCTGTTTAGACACCTCGTAACCTAGAAAATCTAACTTATCTACACCGAAAAACACTTACTAACATTAATAGTGATGCCGTATTAATTGAATCTTGAGAAAATGGTCTTCATGTTCCTTATGGGATTCAAGGTCATCTGACATTAGGATCAAATCATCAATAAAACAATCCATAAATCTTTGGAATGTTTGTGCCGCGTTTCATAAGGTCATACGTGGAAACTCAAATAGTCCAAAGGGCGTTATGATGGCCGTTTTCTCAATATCCTCGGGGCAAAATGTATAAAATGAAAAGCTCTGTTTAGATATAACTTAGAAAATAAAGTTTTCCCCGCCATTAAATACGTAAAATCTTTCAATGGTGGTATGGGGTAACGATCGGGCTTAGTAATTGTATTAAGACGCCTGTAGTCCCCCCACAAGGCCGTATATCCCCATTCTTTTTCGGTACCACGTGTAAGGTGCTGGCCCATGCGCTCCTTGATGGCCGATAAATACCAAGCTCGGTCATTACCCTAAACTCCTCTTTTACCCGCGCGTATCTATCCGGCGGCAGTGGCCTAGTCTTAGCGTAAACTGGTGCTCCCGGGGTCTCAATGTAATGTAATACATTATGTTTAGGTGTTTCAGTAGAACACACAGGCTTAGTTATATTAGGGTAATTACGCAGTAATTCATGCTACGCATACTATTATCTAATGTCTGAATTGCCGTGGAATCGTCACTTACTACTACCGAAGCTAACACATTAAGGTTGGTCACTTGGTCTATTACCTTACGTGCACTTAAATCTACCACCATCTTGCGAAATTTAAGAAAGTCCGCTCCTAATGTAGGCTGCTTTACATCCGAAATAACAAATGTCCACCTAACAGGTCTTAAATTAAAATATACCGTTTAAGTACACGTTCCGTACGTTTCCATTACCGTATCATTCGCGGCGTATAGTTTATAATTACTAGCTTTATTACGCGTATTCACTTTCACTACACTTTTAGGCAAAACTGAAATATTTGCACCCGTGTCCACCAAGAAGTTGTAACTACTTTTGCGGTCGGTTACGCATAGGCGGTGATTCGCGAAGCTGGTGTAGTCGTCCGCTGCAGACTGCACCGCCTCTAGTTTTCCGCTTTGTCCTTTTTGTCCCAGTTACGTGGGTCGATGCATTTCGCCGCTTTCCTTCCATAGCGAGAATGGTAAAATTATAACCAGTCAAGGTTATTACAGCTTCGGCCATCGCTGGACTTACTTCTTTCGCGTTGTCTAGAGTTCCAGTCATATTTCTTACTGTTTTGTTGATCCGCTCTGCTCCTACCTACGGCTCAACTTTAGCACTTCCTGGGTCAGCTTAGCGATCTGAGACGCTACCTCAGCCTGCCACGTCGAGCTGAAAGTAGATACTTCTGGCACGTCGATAGGCCGAGTCGTCCCCATTAGCTTGTCGGCTGCGGTTAACACCGCATTTACTGATGATGGTAAGTGTCCCGACCACATTATTTTTAATGTGTCGTCTTGAATCTTATTACGGGCCAGGTCTCTCATGCGCCGTAATAACTGCGAAGACTTTTGACGCCCAAGTTCCATTTCCCCCAGTAATTTTTGGAACTGACAAGCCTCGCTCTTGTAAGGTGTTCACGTCGGAGAGATCAAAGAAACGCTCAAGTTGAAAGTACGATATTTAATGAAAGAACAAAATACATGTTACACCTTGTATACTATACTACACTACACGCCCACCGGCAAAAGAAAAATAAAATATATGCAAGTATTTTTATTTTTAACAACTAGAAAATACAAAATATAAAAAACAACACATTATCATTATGTTTGGTTTAATTATAATGGTAGTCGAATAAACAAAAAAGAACATAACCAATTACTTTAGTTATAATATTGATTGCAGTATACTAAAGAAAAAGAAAAGAAAACAATTCAATAATCTTATAATTATATCTTATAGGGTCTAGTCCTATTTTTATGAACTAACATTTCTTTACCTTTGTAATTTATTTTCAAATTTGGTGCACAATCTTCTAGTACATTGAAATGACCTAGATATGTATAATAGATCAAATTTATTGACACAGCATTCGTTTCTAAGTAATATCTTATCACCTTCATTGTACTTAATAGGGTTTGTGTATGAATCATATTTTGATTTTCTTAATTCTTTAGATCTAATCAAATTTTGTCTTGCATCATATTGCGATTTTTGTAATCTAAATTGTAATTGTTTACTGTAATCAAACGGGTTGTATAACGGCTCTATATCAGTAGTTAAATTGCTCGGTAAATTGCAAGGTTTGCCAAAAACAAGTTCGTAAGGTGTATATTGTGTCTCAGTATGCACGGTTGTGTTAAAAGCGAAACACCAAAATGGTAACCACATACTCCAATTATGTGGTTCGTTACGTGTTTGAATACGCAAAAATGACATAAAATTTTTGTGAGTGTTTTCTAAGCTTCCGATTGACTGATGATGATACGATGTCGAGGTAATTTGTTTTATTTGAAGAACATTGCATACTTCTTTCATTACATTAGAAAAAAACTCTGTACCGCGGTCCGATATTATGTTTTGAGGTATGCCATAACGTAATATGAAATTGTTTATAAACGCATTTGCTACGGAAACAGTACCTTTATTTCTAAGTGGGTAAGCTTCAATGTACTTACTAAGGTCACACTGAAATGTGAGAATATATGCATAACTATCACTATCCTTACTTAAGGGCCGTACTAAATCTAAATAAATTCTATCAAATGAAGAATCACAGTATCTTTTAAAACCATGGATTCCCTAATGTATTTAAAATGTTTTTGGCGTAAACATTTGTCGCAGCGATTTACAAATTCAGATACGTCTTTCTCTAGTCCTGGCCAATAGAAACGTTTCTTAATATTATTTATCATGCGCCGTATGCCAGCGTGGCCACTTGTCGGTAAAATATGATAGTCGTTCATAATAACACGCTTTGTATCGTGATCACATACTCTTTTCACACCGTTTAAAACACATAAACGCATTCCGGACCAAATCGGTGTCTTATTTATAATACGAGTTAACTCTTTTAATAATTCTTTATTACATTCAGTTTTAATAATATACATACAATTAATATTTAATTCCTTACAAAAGTAACCCAACTTCCTCACAAAGGCATCTCATGCGCAATATGATTGAAAAGTGGGATTAACGTATATTAATAATTTCTTTGAACTAAAGGCAAATAAATTTGACCTTTCCGATAAATCACTTACAATTTTATTCCATTCATTCTCATTCAAAAATAATAGTTCGGGACAGTCCTTTGGTTTTTTAAGGGTTCCTACAACTCTTGGGTGATCAGTCCAATCGTTAGTAGTAATCTTATCAACCACAGGGCTATCTTGAACTTGATCGTTTTCCTCATAAAATCGTCTTTTTTGGGCTCTTGTTAACACAGATATGACACGTTTATTCATCTCTTTTAGTTCTTCGCTGGAAATTTGGATACGAGACAAAGCATCTGCAGCTGCATTGTCCGTTCCCCTTACATAATCAACGACGTAATCATACTCTTCTAATAGTAATCTAAATTTTGTCAAACGGCTCGATGGATTAGTCATATTGAATAAATATACTAATGGTTTATGGTCTGTCCGAATAATAAATTTTCTGCCGTACAGATATGGCCTAAAATATTTTACAGACCAAGTGTGGTCTGTAAAATAAAAGAATTGTTTTTCAATTGTGGGGTATCTAATTTCTGCCTTATTAAGGTTACAGCTAGCGTATGCGACTGGCCTGTTATCATTGTTAGATAAAACTGATCCTATTGCATAACCAGAAGCATCAGTCTGTAAAATAAAAGTATTTGTTTTATCAAAATTTGGGTATTGTAATATAGGTATATAAGGATATAGGGATATAAGTGCTTTTTTTAAGATAGAAAAACAGTTTTGACATTCCTTGGTCTAATTAAAATGCAAAATGGTCCAATTAAAGATTTTTCAGCGAAATTTGGTATAAACTTTCTGTAAAAATTTACAAATGCCACGAATCTTTTTATCTCGTCGGTATTTTGTGGAACTGGGTAATTTTGAACGCACTTAATTTTTTCTGGATCTGGTTTTATGCCTTCACTTGTTACCTAAAACATGACCTAAATATAGCATTTCCTTACTCAGAAAATCACATTTAGTGGGGTTCAATTTTAAATTTACTTTACAAAGCCTAGCAAATATATCAATAAGATTCTTGTTATGTATATCTAAACTTCGCCCTACACAGATTAAATTATCTAAATAAATAAATAACTTGTCATGTGCAAGACCGGACATAGCTATTGTCATTAATCGGGAAAATGCACTCGGGTTTTTTTTTAATCCTATAGGTAGCCAAGTCATTTTATATTGACCAGAAGGTGTTGTGAAAGCTGTATATTTTCGACAGTCGGGGCCTAAATTGGCTTGATAATAAGCTTGAGATAAATCTAATTGGGAGAAGTACATGGCACCAGACCGAGAATCTAAAATATCTGTGATATTTGGAAGTGGGAATTTTTGTCCATGATCTGGTTATTTAATTTGCGAAAATCAATTACCAATCGCCACTTTTTTGTGTTATCGTCTAATTTTTTAGGGACGAGCAACACTGGGCTGGACCATTCGCTATTAGTCGGTTCTATAATATTTTCAGAGAGCATATTTTTTATATGTTTTTCAACTTCGTTTCGCTGAGAGAATGGTAATCTATATTGTTTTACATAGACTGTGCTAGAATGTAGTTTTAACTGAATAGTTTGGTCATAAAGATTGGTGGTTGTTAATTTATCTTTGGGTAAATGGAATACATTAGAGTCCGAATTTAATATGAACTTAACATGTCATAGTCATATTTGTATCACAATCCGGTTATTTGTTATTGTTATTTATTTGTGCTCTCACGCCTGCTGCCCAACCTTGGGGGGCCAAACACCTCCTGCCGGAGGCTCTACGAGGGGGTCGTGCGGTCCATGGCCCTGTATGGAGCCCCAGTTTGGGCGGACAGCCTGACGGCTCGAAACATTTCGGCGCTTCGTGCGCCACAGCGCGCCATGGCCGTCAGGTTGATAATAGGTTACCGCACGATCTCGTTCGAGGCTGCGAGCCTCCTCGCTGGATCGATGCCATGGGACCTGGAAGCGGCGCTCCTGGCGTCGCTCTATCGCTGGCGCCAGGAGTCGCTAGCTCGGGGCGAAGGACCGGATCTTCCCGCTATCAAAGCGGCAAGATCCGAGCTCCGCCAGGTCCTAGTGGCGAAATGGAAGGAACGACTTGTGCACCCCAGTGCCGGGCACGCCACAATCGTGGCGGTAAGTCCCGTGTTTGAGGAGTGGCTGGAGAGGCGGCATGGCGCCCTCACCTTCCGGCTGACACAGGTATTGACTGGCCACGGTTGTTTTGGCCAGTTCCTGTGTCGTATACGCCGGCAAGAGACGCCCGGTTGTCACCACTGCGGCGACTGCCGCGACGTTGTAGAGGACACGGCGCTGCACACTTTGGCGGTTTGCCACGTCTGGGCATCGCAGCGCCGTGAGTTGATCGCGGCAGTCGGATCGATTGCCCTCTCGCTCCCGACCGTAGTTCAGTCTATGGTCCGGAGTGAGAGGTCGTGGAACGCCGTCGCCTCCTTTTGTGAGGAAGTAATTTCCATCAAGGAGGCGGCGGAGCGGGAGAGGGAGCGTTTGAACCCTCTCCCCAACCGCAGAGCCGGGCGCCGGAGGGCGCGCGATGACCTTCAGCCACCCTGAGGTTTGACCTGGGGGTGGCGGGCTTTGTGGGCCTGCCCGCCATCCGTTCAGCACCAGGTCCGAGAGGCGGCGTGCGTGTTCCCACGCGCGCCTCTGTGTCGAGTCCGCCTCCCCCCTGGGGGGGAGACAGTAGGGTTTTACTAGAAGTAAACACCTTTGGGTAGGTCTTTTGTGTAGTGGCCTGCCGTTTCATACGGCGGGCCGTAACCTTGGCGGGGTCGCGACCGCATGTGAAAGCGATTCGCGCGGCCCCGTCGATAGTGGTTGTGTCGAGGAATACCGTGGTAGGTTTAGTCGGTATTCCGGGAGGTACATTATCTTTTCAACATCTTTCTTTACCCCGGCGAGTCCGACATAATCCCTCCGCCCGCCCCCGCGGAGGGATATGCGTCATAGCATTCCCCCACGTAAAAAAAAAAAAAAAAAACTTTGAAATAACTAGCTATACTTCAGAACATTGGGACAACTACCATCTTAGTCTCCCCGTGAACATGGCTGCTGTAAAGCAACCGAATCGTCGGGGCAAAGTGTAACCTTAAATATAAATAGTTTTAATTAAATTAGATAGCATAGTAAAGTTCAATAGTATCAGAGTTTTCAAAATTATGTAATAAAAGTGTTTAAAGTAAAATAAATAACGCGACAAAATCCGTATAAAGTGTTTAATTTCAATGTATAACATTCGCGTAAACTTAAGACAATATTATGTTACTGCAATAACTACGTCTCTCCTTTCTTGTCAGCTACTTTTTTTAATCTGGACATCAGTTTTTCTTTCAAATGTTGCTTATAAGCCCCGTGTAGTTTTTGTTTCGCTTCTCCATTTGAACTATTGTACGTTTCGCAAAGGTCACATGCGTCTTTTTTTGGGATGTGAAAAGAAATATTAAATTGCGTATTAAAAATACGACTGAAGGTTGATGATGAAGCAAATGGTAAATTATTATTTTCGCGTAGATCTTTATAATCTCGATACAAATCTGAAAATTATTTTTCGCTTGTCATATTATATTCTCTCGTTGATTGTGCTCGAAGGTAATGCGACTCTATTCTAGAGATAGAGTTGATGAACGTGATGACACTTTCCTTTATTTCAACATCTATTGTCGAGTGCTGTCCTTGTCTGCCCCTTTTGTCATCATCTATAAAACCATCTTTTTGTTGTTTAGAAAGAGTTTTTCTAATGCATTGGTCGCTTATATTTAAAGTGGTGTAAAGTCTTTACATATATACATATATATATATATATATATATATAAATGTCTGTACTTGTGTTCTTCGTGTGAGGTATCTCGGGCCTTGAAATAAAAGATGGTCATATGCGCTACTTGGTATTTATTTCAAGCGCTTTTGGAAGTCGACTAGTTCCCAAAATTTGACGAACAAAGTTTTGCGATATATTTCACCTATTAGCCTTGCATTTCAATCTGCATTTATCAATACATAGAGGTTTGACCGCTCTTTCAGGGAACATTTTTTGGTGGAACTTACATAAGCCTTGCCCATATTCCGCAGAAGAGTTTAACATTTAAGGTCCAAGCGGCATGATTTCTTGGTCTTTTTCTAGATCTTTGAAGGCCGTCAGTTGCAGCTGGTTGATCTATGTTTGGTTAAGAGGTGGAAGCTTCAGTGTCATTGTGTGAAAGATTGGCATTATCTGGTACCTTAGAAGGCACAGGTTGATTGCCTGTTTCTATGTCACTGCTGCTTGTGGAGCTGTTAGAGCTATTCGACGATGAGCTAGAACTTGATGAGGTAGCTCTAGAGGAACGACTTGTTTTTCTTGAATTGATGAGAGATTGACAATGGGTTCTCTCTTTGGTAGGTAAATTGAAATAGCGATTCGCTTCCGAATCATCACAATCGCTACCATCGCTGATAACTGGTGGAATATATTACGATGGTCTGACCTCGGTACCGGTTGACGGTCCTTGCAACGGTTCTGGGTTCTTTTCTAACTCCATATTGGGATTCCGTAAGGTTTTGTCCATTAGTGCATTGCTAGTTGAAGGAGTTATTCAGTTTTTTTGCGGCTTCATATCCACATCAGTGCTCACAAGTTCATTCAGGCCATCACCTTTTCTAGTAATAAAAGGCCACGACCCTTCATTTTCTGTAAAAAAGTTATCATATTGATTAAATTCACGAATATAAAGAAAGAAAAAAAATATTTTCTTTGTTCCAAGCTCATAAAGTAACAGGAAACACAACCAATAAGTCTAACAACAAATAAGGTCCTGTGTCAGCAATGTTGCAGTATATCCACAACGCTGGTATTCTCGCTGAACCTGCATGATTTCGGTGCATGTAGGCAGTAGCATACACACATAGCTCAATTAAAATAATAAAAAACAGAACAACAATTTTAATAAATTAGGCAGAAGATGGTCATAGATAGCAAAAGTAATTTTATACTATTTAATAATAATATTGGTATTTATATAATACTTATATGTATACATTTTTATAGAGTTAAAAGTATATTGAAAATAATAAAAAACAAAAATAATAAAATAAATAATAATAAAGACGTTATATTATATTTCGAGCGCAGAATATTAATGTTGTGTTACATTTCTGATAGTACACATTCAGAATAGGAATAAAAACTATAAGCTACATCGTTCGAGAGGTATGTACAATGATATGGTCTAAATTACGAGAGACATATATGAAAATTCCATCCACAGAAGAGTGGATAATGATAGCCAATAATTTTGAAAGAGCAGCGAACTTTCCTCTTTGCCTAGGAGCAATAGACGGCAAACATAAACGAGTCATAAAGCCGAGTCAAAAGAAAGTGGATCTATCTTCCTTAACTATAAACACTTCTTTTCTATTGTATTGATGGCTGTGGTAGACGCAAATTATAATTTTATTTACATTGATGTTGGTGCAAACGGAAAAAAGTGCGATTCAGCCGTATTTAAAGCAACACAATTTTGGAAAATGTTGTATATGACACCTTAAGCATACCACCACCATCTACATATAAACTAGGAGCGGACTTTGAACTACCTTATGTTTTTGTAGTTGACGAAGCATTCGCACTGCATGAACATGTGCTTCGGCCGTTTGGTGGTCATCAATTTAATGACTTAAAAAGATATTCAACCACCGTCTGACAAGAGCGAGACGATATGTTGAATGTGCATTTGGTATATTGGCGAATAAATAACGAATTTTGCATCGACCATTCGATACAGTAAAAACCTGTTGCTTGTTGCAAAATTTCATCCACAAAGAAGAAGGGATCATTAATCACCCAGCCGGTGATAATTTGACCACCAATGCCAATTTACCTGACGAACCTCGTTCAAATTCGGTATGAGGTAGTTTGGCAGCTAATGTTATTCGCAATAAGTTTGCAGATTACTTCATGACACCTGAAGGGCGAATGTCATGGCAAAATCGATATGTTTAAAAAACATGATATAAATATTGAGTTTAAAATAATTTGAAAATAAAACATTGTTCACTTACCAAATTCGTTTTTTCTTTATCAGATAATGTCTCAAATTCTTCATTTAGCATTACGCAGATTACTTTCCATGCCGCAAAATTTGCTTGTCTATTTTTGTAATTTTCTATAGTCTTGTCCTACAACACAGGCCTATACTGCATAAGACTAATTAATAAATCCATATCAATGGTAAACTCTATATTCACAATGATCAGCACAAGGTAGGTAGATATAGATAAAAACGCGCGCTCATCCGTCGTCGTCAACACACTTCTATGAAATGACGTGGTCCACTGCATCGGACCGACCGCCGTCGCGCCGAGGGGCGACGTGCGCGTATCTGTTGAGTTTCGTTGCAACGGGTATGTGCCCGTCGCTCTAAAAAACACCCACACTAACCTATTGAACACTGTGCGTCGGTCCGTCGCCCGTTATAAAATTCGGGCCGATATTCTTTGTCGTTAACAAGAGGCCTTAGGCTGACGTGTCGCATCTGGTGATGCGTTACTGTTGTTGGCGGGGCTACACAGTAATACTGACTTATAGGGCTGTCTACATGTTATAAATAGAGATTTTTATACAGGTGTCTTTGGAATTTATGTAGTTATTAATGCAGATTCCTGTAATAGTGATAACTCGATTTTGGATTATTTGGAGTTGTGTTATTCTTTATCTAGGTATGCGATATGTAAATGTGACTAAATACTACAATTTACAGTAAAATTTTTTAAATTGAATCGGATCTAATATTTGGTTCTGAATTCAATAAGAAAACGCATGCACACATGATACTCATTGCAGTCTCTTGAATGCAATGAGAATCATATGTGCATGTGTTAACTACGGGTCTTGTGAATCATCAAATACTGAATTTGCTTAAAAAACTTATATTTCGATGTACGAGAGATCGATAAGAATAGAAAAAGATATGACGACATCGGCAAAACTGTACAAAATTGGGGACCTGCTTTACCCAAAGAGCAAGTCAACGACCTCTTTGAACAGTTATGTAATAGGTGCTTACGTGAATTTATCAATATCGTTCGATAAGCGGATGGATTTCTCATCTGTTCGGATAGATGGCGCTTTACAATAGTTTTGTTAATATAGGTATTGATATTCTGCCCCCAATGCTTTGGAATACTGATTCCAAAGGATAGATGTAAACTACTTATACCTAACACCTTGTAAGGCAAACAAGGGTGTTATTTCAATCTTCTATCGATTTTTAAGTCAATTTTGGGAAACTGCCTTACAAAGGGTTAGCTATCTGAAATGTTGAATAAATAAATTTATAAAGTAGTTCATAAAGTCTTTGTTAACGTTTTGTTACGGACTACCTTTATAAATGTGTAAGTTTAAGTTTTTCTGCCGCTGGTGGCGTTTTTGTTCTCTTGCGTATATAGACTAATGTTACTTAGAAGGAAATATATTATATCGTGTTTTTAAAGAAATCTAACGAGAGTTTTATTGAAATACTGTCTAAAACCAATAGGTTATGGGCTCAGGCACAAGATAATTAAATATTTTAATAATAACTTTAAGTTAAGAGCAAGATTACAACCGGTGTAAAAACTAACCTAACCTACATTGGAGGTTACGAATGCAATGAAAATTGAGAAGTTTGATGGAAGAAATTTCAAACAATGGAAATTCCAATTGAAATGCGCATTAAGAGCAAAAAGATTGAACATAGAGAAGGCAAGACCAGCGGAAACCAGTTCGCAAGTGCAGTGGGATGAAGATGATGGCCATGTTTATTCTAACATCGTCCATGGATTTGAACCAAATAATGATCTTCTTGTTCAGCTGTAAAGGTACATGGGAGAGATGTAAACTTGAGAATGTTTTGTATGTACCTGATTTGCGAAGAAATCTGTTTTCGGAAGGTGCTGCCACTAGGAGAGTATATATGATAATGAAAAGTAAAGCAATGATTATGAAAAATAATGTTGTTGTTATGAGTGCATCTAACAGAGAACAACTTGTATGTCAAAGAGTCAAACAAGAAAATTATAATATTGTGCAAACAGATATAAAAGTTTGTCATGAAAGATTAGGACATTTGAATGTCAAGAAACTTCAAAATATGTGTAAGAATGGTGTGATTCCTGATACATTGAGTGGAAATCAGGAATTTGTTTGTGAAGCGAGCCAATATGGGAAGCAAGCAAGACGCCCGGTTTTGAAATCTACCCGAGGTCCAACACAGCTTGGTGAAATTGTGTACAGTGATGTGTGTGGTCCTATAGAAAAACCTGTGTCGGGTATGAAGTATTTTATTTTGTTCAAAGATGGACCTACAAGTTATCGCCATGTTTACTTCATGAAGCATAAGAGTGAACTATTTCAATGTTTTCTGAAGTATAATGCAATTGTGAAGAACAGATTTCAACGTGATTTGCACATACTACATACAGATAATGGTTGTGAATATGTGAATCAAGAATTAACGTCATTTCTGGAGAATAAGGGAATAACGCATGAACGTACTGCCCCGTATACCTCTCAACAGAACGAGAGAGCAGGAAAAGAAATGCGTTCCATCGTGGAAACTGCAAGAACAAAGTTATATGCAAAGAACATTCCCTTGAACATGTGGGCAGAAGCTATCAACTGTGCCATATATTTGTTAAATAGAAGTCAAGCCAGACGGGAGATGTTACATCATTTGAACTCTGGCATGGAGTAAAACCTAACTTGCAACATATCAGAATATTTGGATCCATTGGTTATGTACATGTACCAAAAGAAAAGCGAAGAAAGCTTGTCAAGAAAAGTGTGAAGATGTTGTTAGTTGGATATGACCATGATAATTACAGGATGTATGATAAAAATACCAAGAAGATCACAGTATATCGGGACGTGAAGTTTGATGAATGTAGTACACCAGAAGTGACAGCTGAACAAGAAGATCACTCTACGAGGTCTACCCCACAGGATGAGTTTCAACATGTCATCGATCAACTAGGCAATGTTCCTGAAGAAAGTAGTTCAGATGATAGTATGTAGAGTTTAGAAGAACTAGATGAAACTTATGTCCCTCCAAGACATAAACTTTTGGAACATGAACAACAGAGAAACGTCACGTTACGTTCACGTCAAAGTAATAACCTGGAAGTAAATTTCACAGAATTGGAAATACCTAATACTTATGAAGAAGCGATGAATAGTCCAAATTCTCATCTATGGAAGAAAGCTGTGGTTGAAGAGCTTCAGTCACATGAAGAAAATCAAACTTGGATACTGACTGATCGAACGGAGAAGAAACCTGTGTCTTGTAAATGGGTATTCACCATAATGAAAAATAAAGATGGAGAAATAGTACGTTTCAAAGCACGACTGTGTGCACGAGGGTTCACACAAGTAAAGGGCTTAGATTATAATGAGACTTTTCCCTCACTAGCAGGTTGATTCCATCAGGGTACTGCTTAGCATTGCTGCGAGAGATGAACTGCAGATCGAGCAATTTGATGTAAAGACGGCTTTCCTGTACGGTGAGCTCTCTGAGGACATATACATGGAGGTGCCAGAGGGATTGGAAACACATTCCTCAAAAGTATGTAAGTTAATTAAATCCATATACGGTCTTAAACATTCATCTAGATTTGGGGATAAGAACTTTTGTTCTTTTCTTGAAATTTGTGGTTTCAAACAATGTCCATCTGATAATTGTGTATTTGTAGGATATTTTACAGATGTAAAAGTAATATTATTTTTTTATGTTGATGATGGATTACTACTGGCTAAAAGTAAAGTTGTTTTATCTGAAATATTAAATATTCTTAAACAAAAGTTTGATATTAAGATTTTAAATGTTAATTCATTTATTGGTATGGAAATAGATAAAGAAAAATATTATATAAGCATAAGTCAAAGACAGTATATTAAAACAATAATAAATAAATTTAATTTGTCAGATGCAAGTATTAATACCCCTGCTGATGTAAATGTACATTTATCTAAGAATACCAGCAATGAGCCTATTAATTTCCCATATAGAGAAGCAGTGGAAGCATTGTTATTCTTGCCATCTGTATCTAGAACTGACATAGCATATGTTGTAAATATTGTAAGTAGGTATGTTAATAACCCAGGTCCTTCACATGTTACAGCTGTAAAAAGAATCTTACGTTATTTAATTAATTCTAAAGATATGTCTATTGTGTATCAGGGTAATGCTGAATTAGTTGGTTACTCTGACTCTGACTTTGCAGGTAATTTGGACACTAGGAAATCTAATACAGGTTATATATTTTTACTGAATGGAGGTCCTGTCACTTGGTCTAGCCGTAAGCAAAATACTGTGGCATTATCAACAACTGAGTCTGAGTACATGGCTGCTAGTGAAGCTACTAAAGAAATTTTATGGATTAGGCAATTTTTTTGTGATATTGGGGAGCCTTAGGCTTAATCACTTTAAATGTTGACAACCAGAGTGCAATTAAATTGATAAACAACTTTGTTTTTCATAGAAGAAGCAAGCACATAGATATAAGATATAATTTTATTAGAGAGAATGTTGCAATGAATATTGTTGATATTTTAAACTTCTTTGACTATAACTGACCACTACGCTGTTCTTGTTTCACTTAGTAATTATGTATCTCCGAATCTCTCACATAAGTCGTATCAAGTCATAAATTATGATAAAATTGCTTCTGATTTAAATAATGAAGTCTTTACTACCATATTCAATACTTCTGATGTAGATACGGCCACAAGTATTCTAGTTAAAGAACTCCAAAGAGCTATTATCGTTAGCACTGTAAACAAGATAGTCCCCAATCGTAAGAGAATTAAAGTTCCTTGGCTCACACCGGGCCTTCTTCGATGCTTGAGGCATAGGGATAAATTACATCTTGACGTTAATCGCGATCCCGACAACATGAACCTTAAGATCACTTACAAACGTTACAGGAATTTTTGTAAAGAATGGTTAAAAAAGACTAAAGCAATATATAATAATAATTAATTAAATAAAGCCGGTAAAGATACAAAAAAAACATGGCAAATTGTAAAAAATATAGCACATCTAAGTGGGAACAATGGATCAGTAAACAATTCCCTACTAACTTTAAAAACGTAACTACTGTATCAGGTAATTACATAAATAATTACTTTGCCAATATAGGTAAAACTCTTGCGAATGACATCATAATTAATAATTCTATTAATCCCATTTCACCAATAGATATACCTGACAATGAAGTGCAATCTCTTGGTTTATTACCCACAGATGCCTTAGAAATCGATATTCTAATTAATAGCTTAAAGTCAAACTCAGCGTCTGGACATGATGGCATTCCATGGCAAGTATTAAATTAACTAAACATGTGATAATTCCATCTATTGTTCATATTTGTAATCAAAGCTTTATGACTGGTGTGTTGCCAAGCTTGTTTAAAATCGCCTTAATTACTCCTGTTCATAAAGGAGGGGATAGAAACAGTGTCAACAATTATCAACCTATAAGTGTTTTAACAGGATTATCTAAAATATTAGAACGCCTTATAAGTAATTTGTTAAAATCAAAATTTGTCTTTGTCTCTTGTGTTTAAAATCATTTTTGTCTAAATTTAATTTAATATCAGTAAATCAATACGGATTTGTAACTTGAAAATCTACGGAGGATGCAATATTAAACTGGACTGATTTCATTGGTTGCCAAGTTGATAAAAATAATAAATGTGTCAGGATTTTTCTAGATATCGCAAAAGCGTTTGATACTGTCTCTGACCCAATTCTTATGAACAAAATGGAAAGACTTGGTATCAGGGGTACAACCATGAAACTTTTGAGGGATTATTTATCTAATAGGACTCAACGTGTAAAAATGTACAAGGTAATAAGTCTCCAATAGATTATGGAGTACCGCAAGGCAGCAACCTAGGTCCTATTTTGTTCCTTATTTATGTGAATGATTTATGTGGTCTTAATATAAATGGTTGTAAAATAATAGCTTACGCCGACGACACAGTTTTGTTATTTAGTTCTTCTACCTGGGATAATACTACCTAGCTAGCTGAGATAGGACTTAAAGAAGTTATGTCATGGCTAAGGAACAATTGATTAAGACAGAGTTAAATTCATAAAGTACCTCGGCGTTACAGTGGATCACTTGTTAAATTGGCATGAGCACGTAGATAATTTAAAAGGAAGGCAAAGAAAGCTGTTACCAATTTTTAAGCGTCTAAGAGAGATTCCTATTAAATTATTAAAAACTATTTATTATGCTCTTTGTCAGTCATTATTGACATACTGCGTGACTGTCTGGGGAGGTACATACAAAAGCTATCTTTTGCGTATTGAAAGATCTCAACGAGCAGTACTAAAAGTCATGTTATGTAAACATTTTAGGTTCCCTACCACGCAGCTTTATTCAGAAGTTGGGTTGCTGACAGTTCGGTAATTGTTTATCATTAATTCTACGCTCAGTAGGCTATGTCAGTCATTATTGACATACTGCGTGACTGTCTGGGGGGGTACATACAAAAGCTATCTTTTGCGTATTGAAAGATCTCAACGAGCAGTACTAAAAGTCATGTTATGTAAACCTTTTAGGTTCCCTACCACGCAGCTTTATTCAGAAGTTGGGTTGCTGACAGTTCGTAATTAAATAAGTTCAGTTGCAGTGCAGGTACAGTTAAGTTTCGATTAAAATAGCCCTTTTTGTATTCTCGTAATTTTGACAACCGCTGTCAAATACGCTCGCGTCAAGTTCGCGTCACGCGAGCGCTTCAGAGTATTCTACTGCTGCGCGTTTTATGTGCGTGTTTCAGATCGCAACTTGATCGGTATTCACCTGTTCATTTGACGTCTCAAATGACAGTTTAGTCCGATCAACGTGAAACGTTAAACGTGCGATTCCACGTGATTACTTAGTGAGTAAATTAATTTCCCTCATATGGCCACACCGTGGGTAAATTTAACTGATGTAATGGCCCAAAAGCCTGAAACCCATGTCAAAAGTCTTACATGCGACTGACGTACAGTTG
This sequence comes from Catocala nupta, assembly GCA_963675205.1. Lineage (NCBI taxonomy): Eukaryota > Metazoa > Arthropoda > Insecta > Lepidoptera > Erebidae > Catocala > Catocala nupta. The sequence goes on from OY776094.1 coordinate 12,438,217, forward strand.
ACGCATAGCTTACGTGCAGCTCACGCGCAGCTAAACAATTACAAGAATACCATTTTGCATTAAGACGTAAACTTCATTGTAACTGCACCGCTACTTGATCGGCGCGTCAAGAAATTACGTGAATTAGCCTACTGGACTCGTGCAAAGTCAGTCTACGATTTAATTAAGTTTAACAATTTAAGAAGAAAGGATTGTATTATAACAACCGAACAATTTATATGTATGATTTTTGGGTCACTATCTCTATAATATAATAAGTAAATCTGTAACCATTTATATACAAATCCGATTTAATTGCAAACGTTCCATAACAAACTTTTTAATGTCTCTAGATTACGAAGAAACTGAGAAATTATTGATAGTTGATAAATAAGAGCAGCTAAATTATCTTATTATATTTTATATAATAGGTATACTTACTTAATTTATTGTTGTCGTTTATCGATTGTACCACACGTGAACCCGAGCATAGTAGACGTACATCGTAGGTACCTTCTCAACGCAGCGCTGGCACGCTGAGTAATATTGGTTATTATAATTTATAACTACCCGATTGTTATACATACCATTTGTTTTTATTTTGTTAAATTAATTGTGACTTGTTATTTTCTTTGTCATTAAGCTTAATACATTGTACTTATAAGTAAGTTGATCATTAGTTTGTAAGAAGGAAGGCATAGCAGCTGTAACACAGGTCTGTGACCTAGCACGGCTGCTATAGGTATACAAAATGTGTACAACTTAGCTGTTTTATGTGCCCAAGTGTAGGTGAATTTGTATGATTTGTTTTTTGTTATAAATAAAGTTTAAGTTTAAGTTTAATTGTGCTATCTACGTCTTTTAATATAGTGGCATCCTTGCTCTTCAGTTTTATTACAAGTGGTTATCATAACTGATAAAGGCATGTAACAGTAGAGCTGAAACAGGCTTTTTGTCGACTGCTCCTAGTTCCTGTACAAGTAAAGTAAAGTAAGTAATACATAGTAATAATCAACAAAACATTAAATCAATAATTTATACAATTGCTTAGCCTCATTGGAGGCCGGGCTAGCCAATATGCTATTACAGAATCCGATATCAGAGGTTTTATTGTAACCAAAAAGGGTAATCCTTAGGTCGTTGTTTCGTCTACACTCCATCAATATGTGCTGCACATCATCAATCGCACCACAAGAACAACAATTGGGAGAAGGTAGCTTTTTCATCATAAACCTAAATTTATTAGATGGGATGTGGCCAGATCGAAGTCTAAGGGCAATAGTTAAGGAATTTTTATTTAGATTTGTTGGGACCGGCCGGCTTGGAGAAAACTTGTTGGGGCCCTCTGCACCAGCGGGGTGCCTTAGGACAACAACAACATCAATCCATGGGAATTTATATATATTAGATTGAATCGTACGGTACCAGATGCCTTTCTCTCTCGATCTTTCGTCAAAGTACTCCTGCCAATTTGTCCAACAGACTTTTTTCACTTGACTAATGTAGTCAGAGTAAAGAGGAATTACGTTAAATGGAATTCCATCAACCAGAGCCTGTTTAGCCAACAAATCCACTGTATCATTTTCCTGTAAATTAATATGAGACGGAATCCATTGGATAAAAATAGACTTGGTATTTCGTAATCTCATCATTGACTTATAAATCACATAAGTTATCGGGCAGCCTCGCCCAGGCGAGGTGTACCGTGCCAGATGTTGCAAGGAGCTCTTTGTCATAACGACAATTTTATCAAATTTGAGTGATTCAGCATAAGGCAAGGCTTTAGCTAAGGCAATCAGCTCGACATGCATTATAGAAATATTAGTATCAATGCTTAGTTTAACAGAACTCCCAAGCTGCGGATCCAAAAAGGCAGCGCCTCCTGTGTTTTGATTTTTGGAGCCGTCGGTGAAAATTTTATAATAATCAGGATATTTTATTTATTTATTTATTAAATGGCACACCAACAGCTTATAGGTAATACAATTCAAAATATAAATAATGAATAAGTTTCAGACCAGCCTATTTGCCAATAACAGGTGTGAAACAGCATTCATAGCAAAGTCTTGTAACCTTTAAAGTACATCATGTTTACAATTAATGTTTATAGAACACGAATATATAAAACACGGAACACAAAATATAGAAAAATAACAAGGACATTAAAAATAATAACAATAAGTATTACAAACAGAAATTAGTTAAAATAATTATTATTATACAGAATATAATTATGAAATTTCTCATGATCGTATCTTACGAAGCATTTCAGTAGAGTATGATTATATATTCATTTTCTATAAATGTAATGCAGATGTTTCTAATTCTCTGGATATTATAATAACGTTTAGCTTGAGATATTGCAGGAATGCAATCTCTAATCATTGGGGAAATATTAACATTACTAACCCAAGTATCCAGGGCAAACATATCAAGTTGAGTTAGAGCATATATTTTATAGAATTAATACAGTCAAATAAGGAAGCTAGCAAGAGAAGTCTCTTATTAACCCAATATCTAGCTAGCCTATTCCTAGACAGTTCTTCTAATAATACCAGAATCTTGTTGTCATGGAAGGATCTTGCTTTAAGTAAGAATTTACTAGATATTTTCTACGAATAAAAAGGGGTGGTAGGCATAATTCGTTTTCCATGACATGGATAAGGGGTGCTACGAATATAATGACCAATAATGCGCAAAGCCTGATTTTGTACCCTATCTAGTTTAATTAAACGCGTTTTACAACTGCTGCCATATAAAAAGCAAGCGTAATCGATTCTGCTACGTATTAAAGAAATATACAATCTTCTTAAGTGTTTTTGATGAAGACCAGAACTAGATAATATTTTTAATAAATTTATGAATTTGTTTACTTTTTCGATCAACTCATTAATATGCTTTCCCCACGTAAGAGAGCTATCCAGCCAAACACCCAAGTATTTAACCTGATTAACTACAGGGATACAAGAATCATTATTAATAGAGCACCTAATATTGCCAACATTTCTAAATTGACCCTTTTTAAAGACGCAAATCTTACTCTTTGTTAAAGAAATTTCTAAGCCTAGGTCACTCAGTAAAACATTAATCTTACGTAAAGCTAAATTTAGTTCTCCGACGGCCACAAACACATCTCTCGAGGATGAATAGAGGCCATAATCGTCCGCATATTGGGAAATCCCAACATTTGATATACCTTTAAATACATTTATAGTAAGAATATTAAATAGTAAGGGAGAAAGAGGATCTCCCTGAGCTGAGCCACAGCTAGTTGACCTACTAAGAGAACCCTCTGCGAAATCTATTTAAGTAAGACCACAAGTAAGAACAGATTTTAGAACCGACACCCATCCGATCTAAGATTTTTAGTAAACAAGTAACATTTATACAGTTCTATGCACTATTAATATCAATAAAACACGCAACTGTAGCCAAGTTTCTAGCAAATCCTAACTGAATAAATGAAATAAGATGAGAGAGATTATCAAGACAAGATCGAGCCTTGCGAAAGCCTACCATATTTACCGGGAACAAACTGTTTTTTTCAAAATACCATTCTAGTCTCCTATTCAAAAAAGAATGAAATATTTTGCAGATACAAGATATAAGAGATATAAGACGCAAAGGGGACAAAGACATGGCAGCAGTTCCCTGTTTGGGAATTGGAATTATTTTTGCATTTCTCTACTGAGAGGGAACAAAACCCTGGAGCAGACATATGTTGTAAATTTTTAGAAGAATATCTTTACCTGTCGATGGAAGATGTTTAATCATGGAAAAGGATGTTTCATCGCATCCAGGTGCTGTATCCTTGTTTATAATACAGCTCTCTAACTCGTGAAATGAAATTTCAGACGCCAACTGGCTGTTGACTGAAAAGAAACATGGATCAGGAGGACAAACAAAATCTGGAGTAAGGCTTAGTAACAATTCCTCGGCTTTATTCTTTGTAACGCACAAACTAGGCAAACGATGACCTTTGTCCCATTTCATTTTACGCCACATTTCAGCAAAGGATTTCGTTTCATCTACCGAAGAGCAGAGCAGCCAGGAAGAGCACTTGGCACTACGAATTAGCTTTTGAGCTTCACGAATCCTGTTTTGCAAGACATCGTAATTTGCAGGTGATGGATTACGACTCAGATTAGCCAAAGCTAATCTACGTGCTGCAACAGCTTTTGACAGTTCAGAAGACCAGTATGGTTTCGGGCGGAAACAATTTGTAACGTGATGGGGAATCTTAAAGTACGGTACATGCTCATCTGCCGCTTTTTGCAGTTTAATTTCGAAAGTATCGTATAATATTTGAAAATCGCTAGGAATTGGAAGGTTATCAAACAAATCATTTAAACGTTTCGTATAAGAGACCCAAATACATTTACGAAAATTTCGTTTTTTGACAAACTCGGGATAGATATTTGCTGTACAGGTAATTTTAATAACCAAGTGGTCACTGCCAAGAGATTCGTTGAGAGTTTTCCAATTAAATAGTAACGCTATATCAGAAGAGATGAACGTATTTTGCATACCACCATTTACTATTCTGATCCTAGTAGGGCTACCATCATACAGGTAAACAAAGCTATGGTCTAACATGGCGTCAAAAATCTGCTGTCCTCTTCGGTCCGTTTTATAGGACTAATTCGAGTGGTGTGCATTAAAATCCCCCAAAATTAGAGACTTATTGTTACAAAAGAAGAAAATATAATCCCAATCATTTTGAGAAGAGCTAACTGTAGGGTAACAGTACACCGCAACTATATTTGTTATATGTTGAAAAGTAAGTATCTTAATATGTAAGCATTCAATTCCGGTATTCCTGCTATGTACATAACAAGAAACAGCCTTGACTGAGCGATGAGTCAAAATAGCAACCCCACCATAACCATCATCTCTGTCTAAGCGAAACAAATTGTAGCCGTTTATTTTAAAATAGCTATCCGGTTCAAGCCATGTTTCATTTAATACAGCAATATGTATATTTTCCCTATTTAGAAGCAACTCTAAAGAAACCGTCTTTGGCCTGACACTTTGGCAATTCCATTGGATAATGTTAAATTTAAGAAACTTGGACTTAGCCATTGTTAACGAATATGTTGAAAAATGAATCGGCACATATATTATTACAAACTTTAGAGATCAGCCATTCTGTAATAGAAACTACAACCTGCTTGATTTTGTTTTCTAGGGATTCGTTATTCATAACAATGTTTTAATTTTGATTAACAATTGGATAAAAGTATTCTCTCTACTACGATTAACCGGAGGCGTACGTTTTTGGTGTTGAGCAGGCACAGGCGATTCTTCGACATCCTCCGAGGAACTTGATATCTCCTGATCCCAAATACACGTAGGAGTTGGCGGACGGTAGTTTTTCTTCTTATTCGACCGGGCGCTTGTTCGACTTGCCGACTTCAATTCTCCTGCGCTATTATTAGGGCAGCCCTTCTCTACAACTTCTTTATAAGATGGGCCGTCCAGCATTGAAAACTTCAGCAGAGCGTTATCTATAGGCGCTGGTTCTGTATGAACTTCTTTAGATGATACATGTATACTTTTGGTGGCAAGTACCGGAGGTTCAGGGACTGGGGACACTAAGGGAACATACAAGGTTATTGCCTTACGATACGAGCAGTTGAACTCGGCCATTAGTTCTCGGAGTCTCCTAGAAATGTGGGAGCCCTTACAATTAACACACGAAAAAGAAGTAGTTTCACACAGTTCGTGGTTCGCCGCGCACTTGGGGCAGACAATTTTCTTGGAGGGGCACATTTTCTTAGAGTGGCCATACCTCCAACATCGACTACACTGAGTCACTGGAAAAATAAAAGGTTCTACTTTCATTCGCATTTCAAAGATGTATACATAGGAAGGGATTGAATTTCCTTTGAATCCTAGTCGGACTGTTTCACTCGGCAACCACACTTTGTCTTCAGAAGTCTCAATATCGTGATTACGTCTGTCGCAATGTTGTACTAATACAATCTCAAAGTCTCATGAGATATTGTTTAGCGGATTTTTGCTAGAAACACATACTAATATCTTTTCGTCCGGTGTATTTAATTGCATTCGATCCCGATCCAGTGAACCTTTCGCGAATTTACGACCCCGTTCCACTGTAGTCCATCCTTCTTCCGATGAATTATCGTCTCTGTCCCTCTTCCTTCCCGCAGAAGTCTCCTCTAAATCCATAGGTGTATTAACTTCGCACGTCATGTTTGAACCTCTTAGTTCAACTTCCTCAATTAGCGATTCAATAGAATCATTCTCCAAAGCAGATTCATTCATTGTTATTGGTAATTAGTAGTAAAACGACCGAGCGGCGGTCAACCAAACCGGTTTTGGCCGGTTGGCTTAGGCCGCATACAAATAGATAAGAAAGGAATGTGTTTACGTTAATTCGCTGCAATTAATTAACAAGCGACCGTCTACAGCGAAACACCAATCAACACTGAATTAGGAATGTTAGTGATAGTAAACATGGAAGCCTTTCATTTTCTTTGAGCAAAAGTACTGCTACTCTAGTCATCAGACTAGAGTGCGAACAAACAAAAGCTCCCGTCTGACCTACTGCATAAATATAAATGTTTACTTAACGCATGTGAACAGAGCATTAAAATATCTAAATTGTATGATGAGGATAGACGACATTTTAGTGTTCATGTGGAAGGAAAGAGAGACAGGGGCAGAACCAGAAGGACACTCGCTGACCAAATAAAGGTAAAAGCGAAGGTCATGTCTTATAAGGCGGTCAAGATCTAGCCGAAAATCGAGAAGGATGGCGCATACTCCAACTTCAAAAGCAAAGCTTTTAGGCATAAAAAAGAAGAAAATGTCTTTGTTTATAAATTAATCAAAACTATTTAATTGATTTTTAAATTTTGACACTAATATAAAGATACCTGTGTTAAATATGAATTAAATTGAGCACTTAGCTTATCAATAAATTTAAACTTTGGTAGACAATGAATATTATATTATAAATTAAATCGTAATAAACTGAAAAAAAATTAACAATATTTTTCTGTTATTAATTAAGTTTTGGTGGTATATAAAATAAACTTAAACCAAATTGAGCACCTCCTTATAATGATTTGTTAAGCTTTGATAGGAAATCAATGCAAGTTATCTTTTAACAAAAATAAAATGATCTCTGTCTTATAGAAATAAAACTTCGAACAGGTTATTTTTTTAAATATTTATCACAGGATTTTGCCATTTTATTAGGTTTTCTCCGTCAGAGCTTTGCAAAACTGATAAAATTGATACGAGTCTGCAGTTCGGACCTCAGTATATAGTGTCTTATCTATGGTTCGGACTTGATTAAATCCATCGACATTCGGTTTCGTTCTTTAGTCCATAAACTATTTAGTTGGCTAAATACTCTTTCGCAAAAGGCATTGCTTGTTGGAATTGAAAGAACAAAATAAACTACTTTCTTTAAATTAGTAAAATTTGTGGACGTGTTATTTCTGAAGATGTAGGTCCATATCTCGTCGTTTGGCAAGTCTTTCGGCAGCGCCTTATATACAGTTTTCAGACATGCGAACTCTGTATAGAGTCAATATTAACAGCGTCCTCTATATTCAATATCGTGGGACATTCGGAAAGCACTTCTCAAGTCAATTTTAATTCCTCTGATTTTAGAGCCAAAGTTTAAACTTTTTGTAGATTCCATCGGGCCCAAAATCATATATGTCTTCTAAATATTTAATAGCTCTTTGTAGGAAAATGTGCATCTGTGATGTGAATTGAGCTCTTTCTTTTTTGACGACTTTTCTGAAGATGGTCCTGATTCTCCGATGCTCCCAAAAAAGTTATCAACCGTCCTACTTTTTAATTGGTTGTGGATGTCCAAAATAGTGAAGCTTTCACTTTCCAATAGCAATATCACTTTTGTAAATTCAGGCAACACATTGCTTAGGAAGAAGAAGTAACAGTCATTCTAACTTTCTTTTTTACATTCTTCGTCATTTTCTATATAATCAGTGCTACAACAACCTTCTGAAATAAAATCCCATAGCAGCTTGTGGCAGTTATCTGGACCTTTTACTAAAAAATAATGTTTAACAGCAGGCCAACTCTGAAATAAGCGATCTATAGCGGGCAAAAGTGACAACCATCTTGTAGGTACATGTCTTAGCAGATCCTTAAACTCAATTTGAGCAAACTCACAACATACTTTTTTTTTTTTGTTTTCACTCCTGATGAACTGAATTCGTTGTAATTTTTTATGACGATACTTTCTTCGTCAACGTCGAGGCCTTCCAACGCATATTTCACACAATTATTTATTACATGACAATAACAGTTAGCTTTAAAAACATGATTATTTTCTTCTTTTAATTTCTGAAATACAGAATTGACCGAAGCATTATCTGCACTGTATGCACTTATTGGATCTGTGCTGAGATTAGAATCAATAGTAATTTTTTTAAAGCATTTATATATATATCCAGCGATGTTACTTCAGCTTCCTCTTAAAAGTCCAATAATTTTCTGAATATACCTTTATTACAATTAAAATATTGAACAGCATAAGAAAATATTTATAAATTACCAACAGTTGATGCATCTCAAATGCTATTGCTATTGAAAAATAAAAAACATTCTTTTAAATCGGAGATCACTTTTTCTTGCAAATAGGGTCCTAAAACATTGCGTGTGATTGCCGATGCTTTTGTACGTCTACATGTCATTTTTGCTGTTATTTGACTATCTGGAATGAATTTGCTGATATTTTTTGCCAAACAGTCCAAGCTATTGTAACTCAAGCCATGATAAACCTTATGATAAATAAACGCTAATTCGGCATTTATTATAGAAATTTCTTTTGATGTGTTTCTTTTTATAAAAATTATCCATGCGTATGGTAGTTTTCTTAGCTAACACCATATTTTTATGTTTTATACTATTTGCGTGTACCTAGAACAAAGCATATAACAAAATTGAAATAAATTAGAATGTATAAAAATGCACTAATATAGCGATAATAAATGTATAAAAACATAATAAACAAGTGCCTAAATACTCAAACTTAATTCGCTTACGAATTTGAAATAAAAATATAACTTACTGTCAGCGCGCGGCGACCATCATATTGAGTTGCAATATCCGAGTTACATACTTTACAAATTGCAATAAACTCATTTTCTTTCGCTATCAAGTCTTTAAAATCAGGATCGGTGGTTCATTTCTCATTAAAACCCGTGAACCTTTTCTTACTCGTTGATGGGTACGACAATGACTCCATGATGATTAAAACAATTAACTATTTATTGCATCGCACAGTTCGCACGACGAAAACACGACTATACGTAATACGAGTGATCCAGACACCGGTCGGGAGACGAGAGAGGGGGGCGAGTGAAGTAAACCATCGCAACCCTCTCCCGCGCGCCCCCCGCACTCGCAGGCAGGCCAGCCGTGTCATTCGTTGTTAGTTTAGTATTACAAAACTAGTAGGTTTTCGGAATCCGGGAAAATAAGGCCTAATTACTGGACACGGGATAAGACGCAAAATTCTGGAACAATCCTGGATTTCCCGGCCATCTGGCAACCCTAACCTATACTAATATTATAAAAATGAAGAGTTTGTTTGTTTGTTTGTTTGTTCGCGCTCAATCTCAATAACTACTGGGTGGAATTGAAAAAATATTTTAGTGTTGGATAGCCCATTTATCGAGGAAGGCTATAGGCTATACAACATCACACTACGAGTCACGGGGGTAGCACAGTAATCATAAACGCGGGTGAAACCGCGGGCACATTTAGTTATAATATACACTGACGGATTCATAAACTGCATCAAATTTCAGGATTACTTTAGAATTAATATTTTTGATAAGTATGCAAACTTTTAAGATTAAACTAAATGAAAATGTCGAGACTGTGCATTAAACATAAAATAAAACAGAATAAAAAAATAGAACTGCAGTAAAAGATAAAATTATAGCAGGGAAAATAAAATTTATGCTTAGTTATGTAAATTACTTTGCTTAAATACGATAACGCGATGGATCTTTTTCAGTATTAAACCGTGTCGTATGCATTTTTTTAAATGGATGTAATGAATTTCATAGTTCTATTTGTCATACAAATTTGGTATTGTAACGAAATTCACAACACCCAAGCGCTCGAGCCGTGGTACCATCTACACGTCATACTGGGCGTGGCGTCCCCGCAAGCGGCTGCCCCACCGTGCGCCGCCGAGCTCTGCCGGCCGGCGCGTATAAAAAACGACCACCGGCGTGTGCGAAGGCAGTGTTCACTGCGCTCTCGGTCTGCTTCAACCTTCCTGGTTGGACAGCTCTGAGAACCAGTTATACGCTAGCACACGCACGGGGTCCGCTCCCTGTACTGTACTAGACTATAGTTTGTTTACTTTATGTTATCAATAAACTACGTTCCGTTTTAAATTGTGTTTGTTCGTACAAACCTGCTACAGTATTCGTTTTTTATTCTTATCACCAGGCGCCAAGCATTTTTCTGGACAAAATGGAAAGTCGTTGTGCTCAGTGTGCAAACTCTCAGGGTATATTAAATCAAATTCAAGAATATAGCCATATTCCGCGTTATCACTAATATCTGTCAAGTTCAAATGTAAATTGTTTATTTCACCGCTTGACATAAATCTAAAATCTGAATAGGGCAAGGATTGACACATGCTATAACCATATAAAATGTTACAGTCTAAATAAACGATGAATGCATTTGGACGAGTTGGATCGTAAGAATCTAAATATTTATGATTGGCTTTGACATGTCGTTTAAAACACATACAAACACCTCCACGAATACCCTTGTGTATCATTCTAAAAATTTCTACAATGCTAATCAATTCCAATTTAACGCTTGTTTTCAAAAGCATTGCATTAAATGATAGACTTGGTGATGTTAGGTAAAACGCTGGATCGAGATTATAATACCGTTTACAAGTTTTCCTGAAACTTTCAAACACGTCTGCTTGCAATAACACGTTGGTTTTAAGATATAAATCTGTGTACACACAGCGACTCATCAACCTAGTGTAAATGCGAACGGTCAGGGTTGCGGCGGCAATGAAGACACAAGTTGTACGGAAAAGAACTTAAATTATCCTTTTAATGCACGTTTCAACGGTTAGAATATGAATGCCCTAAAATATTCTAACCGCCGGTATTTATACAAACATTTGACCTAATTTAATACTAAATTCACAAACTCAATAGATAATATTAAACATTGTTTATCTTAATTATTCTGATGATTATTTACATACAATTATTATTTAATAATACATAATTATGTAACATTAAGGATTTATTACAAAATTATGCCTAACCCAAAATCAGTAAGAATCTAATAGCGTCATCATTATATTATACATAGTAAACAAAATGATTATAGGATTTATTATTCGACATAGTGTAAGAAAAAGTACAGAGATCATTAACAATACGTACTATTTATTAATTGCGCCGGAAGCTGACAAGCGGAAGGCGCCAAGCAAATAAATATAATTAAGTATAAAGAAACATGAGATAACTATTTAGATACTTGATTATAAAATTATTAAATTATAAAACGATAATTGGTTTTGATGTACATATAGTGGTTAAGATGTACCCGAACTAGTAGTGTATGTGAGGCCGGAAGTGTTACTTGATAACACTAGACTGTTTGGACTTTGAACTATTAGAAGTTGAACGCTGTGAATCGTGCGAGAGAGTGCGTAATATTTTTGTTATTTCGTCTCATTCACGCTAAATGGAACGCGGCGCTCGCACGCTCTATCCTTATCATACATACATGTATATTATTTTCTAAGCAAGTTTAGCTCGACGCGAATATTATATTTTACAAGTTTGGTTTTGAATTGCGCTAGCGTATGAGAGTACGTCTATTACCTATTATCAATTATTATTATTACTGGTGCAAATGTTATAAAAGAATACAAAGAGTCTAAAATAGTAAAAATAATAAGTATTACATTTACTCATTAAATTAATAAAAATGTTGATGCATTAAGTTAAGTGGAGGCGCTAGCTCGGGGCGAAGGACCTGTTTTTCCCGCAGTCGAGGCGGCAAGGTCCGAGCTCCGCCAGGTCCTAGTGGCGAATTGGAAGGAACGACTTGTGCACCCCAGTGCCGGGCACGCCACGATTGTGGCGGTAAGGGCCGTATTTGAGGAGTGGCTGGTGAGGCGGCATGGCGCCCTCACCTTCCGGCTGACACAGGTTCTGACTGGCCATGGTTGTTTTGGCCAGTTCCTGTGTCGTATACGCCGGCAAGAGACGCCCGGTTGTCACCACTGCGGCGACTGCCGCGACGTTGTTGAGGACACGGCGCTGCACACTTTGGCGGTTTGTCCCGCCTGGGCATCGCAGCGCCGTGATTTGATCGCGGCAGTCGGATCGGTTGCCCTCTCGCTCCCGGCCGTAGTTCAGTCTATGGTCCGGAGTGAGAGGTCGTGGAACGCCGTCGCCTCCTTTTGTGAGAAAGTAATTTCCATCAAGGAGGCGGCGGAGCGGGAGAGGGAGCGTTTAAACCCTCTCCCCAACCGCAGAGCCAGGCGCCGGAGGGCGCGCGATGACCTCCAGCCACCCTGAGGTTTGACCTGGGGGTGGCGGGCTTTGTGGGCCTGCCCGCCATCCGTTCAGCACCAGGTCCGAGAGGCGGCGTGCGTGTTCCTACGCGCGCCTCTGTGTCGAGTCCGTCTCCCCTCTAGGGGAGACAGTAGGGTTTTATATGACGTAGTGCCTATTTTGGGTAGGTCTTTCGTGTAGTGGCCTGCCGTTTCATACGGCGGGCCGTAACCTTGGCGGGGTCGCGACCGCATGCGAAAGCGATTCGCGCGGCCCCGTCGGTAGTGGTTGTGTCGAGGAACACCGTGGTAGGTTTAGTCGGTATTCCGGGAGGTACTTTACTATTATTCCATCTTTCTTTTACCCTGGCGAGTCCGACATAATCCCTCCGCCCGCCCCCGCGGAGGGATATGCGTCATAGCATGCACGTAAAAAAAATAAAAAAAAAAAGTAAGCGATAAAAATGTATTTCATTATTTTCTTTCATAACTATGCACTGGAAAATATAATAATAAGTAATTTTATTATTCATTAAACCAAAAATCCCTGCAGTCGAGTCGTTTTGATATACGTTTCGATTTACTTACTATTTAATTTGCCGATCATGTGTGAAACTGCTTAAAGTAAATACCTAACTAACTAAGGTAACTTGATAAAGAAGTTAAACTTGTAATAATGCATATGTCCTTATATATACAGGGTGTCCGGTAATTAATGGATAACTTTGAAATGTCTTATAGAAGAACTGAAGGCCGCTCAGAAAAAAAAAAAATATATATGTTAAGAAGTGCAAGCTATATTAGCATAGCATACTTTTGACTGTCTATCTAGTAGCATAATAATTAGTGTTTAATAATAAAACAACAAAAAAACGATGGATTTCATTCATTTATGGTCGTAGTATACAAGAAAGTTATACATGGTAATTAAAAAAAAAAACACATATCTCAGGTAGTAGTTAGGATAGATTTTATTTCATATTTTTTTCTGAACGGCCATCAGTTCCACTATAAGACATTTCCAGGTTATCCATTAATTACCATATCCATACCCAATCATATTTATACAGGTTGTCCACCTGTATAAATATGATTATTATATAATAATAATAATAATAATTATTATTATTATTATATATATGAATATGATTGTACAACCATCATAATGTATGCTTTCTCATATTTTGTTTATTTGTTTACATGTTATTTGTTGTACTTTTTAAGCAATAAATAATATTATTATTAAATAAATGTATAATATATTATTTATTTTAAAGCTCTTAAACGGAAAGCGCCGCGGACTCAACTTTGCTATTACAAGTAGCTATAAGGTTCAAAGTTAACACTCGTCCCCGTCTTATCGATAGGACCTAGTCCTCGAATAGTCGCTTTTAGTATTGTCTTTTATGTCATTAATGTATGACATATGTATTGATATATTTGCTTAACCTAACACTTGGCTCAATTGCTACTTGTTATTTGTATTTGTATATCGCTATTTACATTACAACAGAGCATTGAATATATGTGATTTTGCACAAACATTGTTGGTTGTGTGTGTGTGTGTGGTAAAGTTGTCAAAATGTCATTATAGCGAATGAAACATACTGAATAATATTATTAATGTTGTTTGTCTGTAAATATATAGATATGATATTATTTAATACACTTTCAAAGCAAAATTACTGATTACGGGTAGCTTGAACAACTACGATTATTGGAATTTTAAAATGAGTGGGTATTGAATAAAGAAACCATAGTTACTAGTTTTCTTGGTTTAATTCGATAACTGAATATTAATAGAAGTGTAAGGTGTAAAATAATAATTTATTTCAATACAAAAAATATGTGACTTACTTTGTTTTAAATAAAATAATAATTTTAGACTATGCATAATGCCCAAGCTAGAGAGAATTGTACTGCGTAGATCATATATACATCACCAAAATTACCCTATAGGAACCAAAATCAGTCTTTTGAATCCGAACATACTTAAAATATATTTATAATGTAAATAGCAACAAACAAATCTAAACATAACTACAAGTTAACTCAGGATCCAACAAGCGCTAAAATCTAAATCAACAATTAACATAAAAGTACTTAAAATATGATTATTTTAATCAACATATACATATATGACATTACATAACATTACATACGATAACATTTTGATTGTTACTAAAAAAAATTGCTGTAAGTTACGTCGCCAATCAGTTATTATAGACTAGCTGACCCGCGCAACTTCGTCTGCTTCATATAAGAGAAATTTCCCCGTTTTTGCAACATTTTTCATTGCTGTTCCGCTCCTATTGGTCGTAGCGTGATTTTATATAGCCTAAAATATTTTTTTAATTCGAAGCAGTAGTTCCTGAGGTTAGCGCGATCGACCAAACAAACAAACAAACTCTTCAGCTTTATATTATTAGTATAGATAAATTTAATAAAAGTAGTTGACCCAAAACGTAACATTAATCACCGTTAAGATACCTACCTAAATATAAACACTTTTTATGTAATTAAATCATTACAATCATGACTCATGACATGACACTCATGACTCATGACTTATATATTAATAGATAGTAAACTGAATCAGTATTATAAATCTAGTAACAACAATAAAAACTCAACTAAATAATTATTAAAACTTAACATAAAACTATAAAAATCAATGATTAAAATAATTATCACAGCAGAAATCTAATTAGTTTACTATAACTTACGAAAAGCCTTAATCTATACCAGAAATGTGTAAAAAACGGTCTAGTAAATAAGCTTATGTGCTGAAAGTGGTTAATAGAATGCACGTGACAGGCGATGCAATGCTAGATCATCAATATCTGGTGGGACCGCCATTAGCATTTAGTACTGCATTCAACCTGGCTTTTATTCCAGTAACCATATTTCAACACATATCACGTGGATCTCCTTTCATGCATTCCCACGTTTGGATTGCCGTTTCCCACAAGGTTTCTACGTTGCGCACTTCTGATACATCCTAATTGAGAACCATCTGTCCCCAGAGGTTCTCGATTGGGTTAAGGTCAGGGCTCTTCGCAGGCCATGCTATTACTTGAATATCCGGCTGAGCTTGGAGCCACGACTGGACAATTTCGGCGCTATAGACGGAACTGCTGTCTTGGCAAAGATATATCGTGCCCGTCGGATGGTGCAGTCGGCACCAGCAAATCTCTTAATATATTGACATATTGTTCGGCATTCATGCGGCCGGATATTTCGACAAGTTCGCCAGAACCAACAGAAATCATTCAACCCCAGAATCCCAAGCTCAGCCGACCACTAAGACCTATTTGGTATAATGTTTTTACATAAATACCTTTCCTTATCTTAGCGTTTTAATATTTTTCTGGCGTCTTTAACAGTTTTTTTTTTATTTTATTTTATTCAGTAGGTACAAAAACAGATAACAGATTAGCATATTTCAAATTACTGTCTTAATAGTATACAATGAGTAAATCTGACATCCAGTTACATTTGTACACATCATTTGAAATATACAGTACATATGTGTAAGTTTACATTAGCTTAAACTTTTAAATAACTAACACAAGAATACCCTGCACCCTCACTTACAGAAGGCCACAGCATGCAAAGTAAAAACGTACATACAGTTGGCGAAATTGGACAAAGTTACAAATAGTAAATTACTAATAAATAATTAAAATAATGAATTACAAATAATGAATTACAAATAATGAAATACAAATAATGAAATACAAATAATGAAATACAAATAACGAAATGCACATAATGATATACAAATAATGAAATTACAAATAATTATTATTATTATTCAATACTACATTTTTTTAAATTACACTGTTTTGTTAAGCGTTTTATGACACTGGACTGAATCAACGACTCTAGGTCCGTATTTTATTTCAACGGATACTTAAATATTGTTGCACAAATAATATTTATAGTTCTATTTAAATGATGTCGAAATAATGAGGTGCTATATGAAAAACATAAGCTTCAATCTCTTGTAGATGAGTGTGATGTCTTGTTACTATGGTAATTAATAGGATTTTGCCGAAACAGCGAATAATCCATGATCAGCTTTAAACAAAACTCAAAACTAATTACTTCGTTTTTTAGAAATAGTCACTTAACTATTATATTTTTATACTTAATTAAAAATAACACTCACCGTTATCCCTGACCTTTCCATTTCCTTAATAGTGTAAGTGTGGTCTGTCAAAACTGTCAGAAAAGTAAACAATCGGCTCCGTAATATTTTCTAAATTAATTCCAAAATATTAATATTAACAGTCAAAAACGACGTCAAGTAAAACCTTTACGTACGAGTGACCAGTGAAAGTATTATCCCTGAGAAATATATCGAATAGACTCAAAGAACAGATAATTGACGAACAACATAAATAAAGTATAAACATTGCAAATAAATTCAAATTTTGCGTACTGTTGTGTATCAGTGTGTTGATATTTAACAAGATTGTGGACCAAGACTCAAGTCACTGTTTTTAGATGTTTTATTCACATTGTATTGTATATACAATGCAACAGTGACTTTAAGTAAAATCTACATAAAATCAAATACCGGTTCCATTTTTTATTCAAACACTCGATGACTAGCAATAGTGCCATCTAACACACTTGTTTTTAACTATCTGCATAATTGCCATAGACAAATATAGACTAATCGTATCAAAATAAAACCTACCACTAGATGGCACATCTATTGTTAACAAACGGTAACATATCTGATCTGAACCATGGTGTTAAAACTTAAAAGAAAACAGTTGAATTATAACGTAATCAAATTACATAGGTTACCATGTTGGCTTTCTATAAGATAACTAAGTGATATTCAATTTAGTTGTATTATATTCTGAAAGTTGCATGTGACAACTGCTAGATGACGGGGAAATCAGTTTCTGAAAATTTTAACAATTTTTAGCTTTTAATACATAAAACTATTATCAAACAATAATTTTGTTTTTAAAAAGGAAGTTCTAAAGTTATCGTCAGCAATTTGAGTGGATGTGTATTGATACTGAATTGTTAAGAAGAAACTCGGACACTTATACTTTCATAAGCGACGCACATGGTTCGCACAGGTGGCTAGATCATTGTGTGGTCACAAAGGCAGCTCGTGAGTCTGTAGTTAACGCGCGTGTCATTTATGACGTATTGAGGTCGGATCATTACCTGCTCGTAATTGAATGTGTATTTGATAACATTTGTCCTAAGCAGAGTAGTTTTAATTATATAGAGAATATTATTGTATGGGGGAGAGGTCATGAGAAACTTAGATTAATTGACTTCCCCGATGAGGTCAGAAACTATTGCGATAAAATTGTAAAAAATCTTGTAATCGCAACACTATTGACAATATGTACAATAATATTGTGCGAGCCTTATCGCAATCAGCTGTGATGGGTCGAGGGAGCAGCAGGCGTAGGAGAAAGAAGGTTGTGGCCGGCTGGAACAGGCATGTTAGTGATGCATACAAGGACGCCAGGCCAAGTTTGGTGTGTGGCAGGATTGTAGTAAACCGTCTACAGGCCCTGTGTTTGCTGACATGTGTGAGGCCAGAAAGAAATTTAAATCTCGCCTGAAGTGGTGTCAAACACACCAAGAGCAGGTAAAATGGATATTTTGGCCTCCCATCATTCAGGTATAGATTATCGCTCCTTTTGGCAGCATACGAACAGGTTGAATAGTAAGCCTGGCCTCCCGGTATCGATTAATAGTGTGAACGATCCTTTAGGCATTGCTAACCTCTTTAAGGAACAGTTTAAAATAAAATCACCACTGGGATCCAGCTTGCATGTGCCTGATACTACAGACTATAATGATCTTCAAACTAGATTTACAGCAAAGGAGATCAGGGGTGTTATCTCCACCATGTCTTGAGGAAAGTCTCCAGGTCATGATGGTCTGAGTATCGAACACCTCAAGTACGCGGGTTCCCATTTACCAAGAGTGTTGGCAATGTTCTTTAACTTTTGTGTGAGTCATGCGTATTTGCCTAGTCAGATGACTAGAACTAATGTAGTGCCTATAGTTAAAATAAAACAGGTCATATAGCGGATTTAAAAAACTATAGGCCTATTTCTTTGGCTACGGTAATAGCGAAGGTGCTTGATAGCCTGCTTAATAGACAACTCAATAGCCACATTAAGCTGCACGACAACCAGTTCGGATTTCGAGCTGGGCTGTCCACTGAGAGTGCCATCCTGTGTCTAAAGTGGGCTGTCAAGTACTACACAGACCGGAAAACACATATGCGTGCTTCCTCGATCTATCTAGAGCATTTGATCTGGTCTCCTACAGTATTCTGTGGAGAAAGCTTGAGAAAGCTGGAGTTCCTTCCGAGCTCATAAGCACTTAGAAATGTTGGTATGGAGGTCAGACAAATCAAGTTCGATGGGCTGGGACTTTGTCGGAACCGTACGGATTGGAGTGTGGTGTGAGGCATGGGTGGTTGAGCTCACCTACGCTCTTCAATATTTACGTCAACGAGTTAATTGAGACGCTCAGCAGAGAGAGAGAGCCGGCTGTTACATTGATGGAGTTTGTGTTAACAATATTAGTTACGCCGATGATATGGCTCTGCTGAGCGCCTCGGTTTGTGGCCTTAAAAGGTTGGTGGCCATCTGTGAAGACTATGTCAGGCTTCATGGGTTGGTCTACAATGAATGTAAGAGTGAGGTCATGGTCTTTGGTGCCAGTGGCAGAAGGTGTCCAGAAACTGTACCACCAGTCCATCTGAATGGTACTCCGCTCACACGGGTATACAAGTTTAAGTACCTTGGACATGTCTTGACCGCGGGCATGAAGGATGATGACGATATTGAGCGAGAGCGAAGGGCGCTGTCGGTTAGGGCAAATATGATAGCTCGCAGATTTGCACGTTGTTCACGGAGTGTTAAAATAACCTTGTTTCGTGCATACTGCACTCCTTTTTACACGTGTAGTCTGTGGTGTGATTATACGCAGAAATCGTACAGCGTCCTTCGCATTCAATATAATAATGCGTTCAGGATGTTGATGGGGTCGCCCCGTTTCTGTAGTGCGTCAGGGATGTTTGCTGAAGCTCGAGTGGACTGCTTTTATACAACGATGAGATAACGATGCGCTTCCCTGGTGCGCCGCGCGCGGGCCAGCCGTAACCGTATCCTGTACTGTGTGGCGAGCAGACTCGATTGTTTATATACGAATCGCTGCTGCAAGCTGTCCACCTCAGTGATAGACGTGCGGCAGTGATTCACATATGTTCATGGTTTTAGGTTAAGTGTTTAGAATAGGAATACTAACATAGGGTATGAAATATTGTTTGGAGTTTTTGTTACTTGAAATATATATTTATTATTATTATAGATAAAGCTGTTGTCAAATTTGACATTTTATCATTCCGTTATTCTCTCTTGAATAATAGACTCAAGACCTTGTTTTATTTTTTACAATTCCATACTTGCCCTGAGCTTGGTTTTCATTTTTAAGTGAATGTGCAGAATTTTATAGTTAAGTATACACATTCTTAACTATAAACTTCGCTAGTCTGAAAATTCACATAATTAATCACTACATCATTATAATAGATATATTATATACCCACGCATATGTATGTATTTGAAAAAGTTGCTTGAACCGAATGCCACTTAGCGCTAGTATCGCCAATGCATTGAGTGACGTTTCTATCTTTCTTACAAATGTACTCTGTGATCTGAACCTCCAAAAACATTCACCTATTTGATGTCAAATATCGAATACAAAGTTAGCGAAGTGTGTTAAACGTTGGGTCACGGGTGATTGTGAGAACGAGTCCTCCCAGTCAAGTCCAGCACTTTTTGTGATTCCAATAATCACTGTTGATATTATTCAATATAACAGACCACGAATTTGACAATGTTACTCAGCGAAGACAAAAACATGGACATAGTTTGGATTTCAACGACGACAGCGATCGATATAGATGTCTTACCAAAGTGAACCGAGCATTGGATGTTGTAATGAGCAACAAAATGCGCTATCGGATAAAATCGATAAATTGACTACAGAACTACAAATTGCTAACAATAAAATAGAAAATCTGAATATTGAGAACGTAAACCTGAAAAAGAAATAGATATTTTCAAAAATAAAATAAAACTATTTAAATCTGTGGGTGCGACAGAAATGTGTAACACAAACAATATCACACCCCTTAAGTTTTATTTACCCCAATACCGAAGAAGATTTAAATGCACCAACCTGAAAGCAGGTCTCCCTAGGACATCTTCGCGGGCGTTGACTATGACTGTTATAAACTATCAAACTCCAAAAACCAGCCGACAACTAACAACAGCTTTAAGTCGTAACTATGATTACTGGACAAAAATACAATCAAATAACTTTACCACACATTGTATAAAAGTCCCCAAAATTGTAGTTTAGTAGATATGGCCATAATTGTGGATAGTACACAGAACTCATCAACACACAAACTTGCCTCTCAACTCAGTAAAGTTGCTCCATTATCACATGAAAATACAAACCTAGCTGAAAAGAAGAAAATCATAATAATAGAGGACCAACAAGGATGCAACCTTCGCCATACTTTGCACAAATTGGTTGGTGATGAGTATAAAGTCTCCTGCTTTTGGAAATCAGGCGCTTCATAAAAACCTTTTTGAATAGTATAAATAGTACCAATATAATTGTTTCCGATGTTCCCTACAACCGAGTACTACATGAAAAAACGTTAAATTATGAGTTGAATTTCATTTGTTCGCAGTACAGACACGCTACATATCTTAGAATGAATTATTCTGTTCAATTGCCCAGATTTGATTCACGTCCGCTACATATATCACAACTTATTCTTAAGGAGACACTTCGCAAAGCTTATAAAACTAAATAGTAACTTTTTTACTATTGATGTATTTTTAATAAGTGTTTGCTCAATACTCCAGTGTATTATGACAAGTCTACTCAAACAGATGCACAGTGTAAAAATAGGATCATATTAGAGTCAAGTTCCGAAAATAAATTGATAGGTTATAAAGTCCATTGATAGTTTTGTTTTATTTATAATATTTATATTAAGGTCACCACATAGTACCACCTTATACTTACTAAGACAATACCTAGTGAGCGAAGATGTAAATTTCTCAAAAAATGTGTTAATATCTTCCTGTATTACTTCAGATGGCCTATATATACAAAACACAAGTAATTTATGATCTACAAGTTCTATTCCTGACACTTTAATTATGCCCTCTACACAAAAGCTACTTAATCCGATTATTGGTTTGTATTTATGAATATTACGGATAAGCATATATGCACCGCCTCGACGGCATTTACGAGAAAAACATGATGCTATTATAAAGTTGGGAATATAAATAAATTGAGTATCAGATCGTATCATATTATGCTCTGTAACACAAAGAATATCCACAGACTGTCTCTCCTTTTCTAGTAGGTCTAATGATAATATTAATTAAAAAATAATTAAAATTATACCTATCCCCGTGGTACAACTAGTTGGACATAATTCCACCGTTGTACTACGGGTCATAATCATAAATTGACTGAATTTTATTGACTTTTCATAGGAAAACATTGTACGGTTAACGTACAGACTATTTAGCTGACGCGCCGTTACCTACTTTCGGCACTTAATATATTTTATTATTTATAAAGTCAGTTGACTCATAACGTTTGAGGAATAGCCACGGATTAGCATCCAAACTATCGTATTGTAATCAGTCGAACAATAAACATCGTATATAATTGATATCTGTGGTTTACGTCAACTCAACCTTTAACAACATAACTTAACAAATACATTCTGGGCCGTACATCAAGTTTGGTCCTTCGAGCAGTAAAAGTGTATGCGCGTGTGTCTAGTGTCTTTTGTCGATAGCGAATCGGTTCATCTGGTCTCCCACAAGAGGGTCGCCCCAGGTGAATTGAGACGAGGTCGCACATATCGAAGTTGGAGCACAAACAAATGACATTCGTGTTTACATCTGACGTTTCGCGAAAAACTTCGTGAAAAGTGAACTTAGTACCCGTGGCAAAGGTTACAGTACATTGCCTACAGTGAACTTTATCGATTTAACATCAACAAAATGGCTCAGAACGTAGCAGATTTGATCAACAGTCAAGAAGCAATTTTCGACAACTTGAAGAGAATTTGCATCAATTACAAGAAAGACAGTTCTACTAGGAAAACTGCTCAATATTTAGAGAAACGTCTTTCTCGCCTTAACAAGAGCTGGGAGCAGTTCATACACAATCATCAGGTATTGGAAGAGTGCGGAACAACGGACATCCAGTATTTTACTGATGATATCTATAACAAAACAAAGCAACTGTATGAAGAAGTCTTACAAGACATTTTGAAACGCCAGGCGGAGTTACCATCCGTGAGTACAAAAAACATTGGACCACCCTCAGGAACTACGGGTATGGCAGAGCTGTCTCCGTCGGTGGTTCCCGCAAAAGGTGAATTATCCTCGAAGTTTAGTTTTGATGACATAGCTTTTTACACACCCTCTCGTGAAACTCGTGAACTAACTGAAAAGCAGCAAGATCTACTGCGACGGCAATACTGCAACTTCAAGGCCTTTCAACGAGCAGTAGAAAAGATAGACTTAAACAAATCTATGGATAAGTGGGAGTTAGAAGATGGGCTGAACATCTTAAGAAGTAAGTGGGAACACATTGAGAAAGCAAATTGGGAACTTGACTATATTTTACAAGAAGAAGATTTGTCATACCAGGAAAAATATAGCGCTGCTGAAAACATATATGACGACTTGCAAAAGAAAATTCAAAATAAAATATGGAATAACACATACTATGAGAAATCAACGCCAAAAATAGTAATACCCGATTTTTATGGTAACTATAACCAATGGTTAACCTTTCGTGACCTCTACATCGAAAGTGTACACAACAACCCTATACTTTCAAAAGCGCAGAAAATGCAAAATTTAAAGACAAAACTTAAGGGTGAAGCTGAAAAGTTGGTGCATCACTTGGGCATCAGCGCCGAAAATTATACATCATGCTGGGAGATAATCACGCATAGATATGATAACAAGCGTCTCCTATTCACTTCATACATGAATACGCTAGTGAATCAACGTAACATCCAACAAGCGACTGCTACAAGCGTGAGGAGGCTACATGACGTCATACTGGAATGTCTGAATGGTCTGAAGAACATTGGGTTGGATATTTCGAAGTCTCATCCAATCATTGTCCATCTTATGGTTCAGAAATTAGACAGTGCCACGTACAATGAATACATCAAAGATCTCAAACAACCGAGAGAGTTTCCCGATTTAGATGAATTAATGAAGTTCTTAGAGTCCAAATTTATGGCGTTGGAAGCTTTATCAGGATGTAATCAAAAGTCATATACGTCGACAAAACATCTCACTGCAGATAAACAGCCGAAAAAAATATATGAAGCCCGCAACAATTATAATAAATATAACATACAGTGGTCATCGCACTTTAACAAGTCTTATAAGTCGCCACAAACCTTATTCACGACAGCTAAAAACTGCCCGATTTGCAAAACGGACCATGTTTTAATGAATTGCGAAAAATTCTTGGCTATGAATATAATGGCGCGTAAAGACGTAATTCGCGACCTGAATATTTGTAATAATTGTTTATTTAGCCATGGAGGCCAACAATGCTTATCGAAAAAAACGTGTAAGCTATGTCGCAAGCCACACCATACACTTATGCATGATGCTCAGAATGAGCGTGTTGACAACTCACAAACAACAAACTCTGTCACGTCGTCCCGGGTCGTGAACAATGTCATAAACGAAGAGAAAGAAGTCTTGCTTACAACGATGCTTCTACAGGTCAAAACAGCTGACGGCAACTACATAAATCTAAGAGGCTTGCTTGATCAAGGCTCGCAAGTGAGTCTGATTACTGAAAACGCCGCACAGCGACTCAGGTTACCCCGACGAAAAATGAGCGCCGTCGTGTCTGGTGTCGGGTCGCTAAGCGGCAATTGTAAAGGGTCAATGCACTTAGAATGCAAGTCAATACATTCGAACTATGTTTTTAATTTAGAACCTCTTATAATGAAAAAACTGATGAATAACTTGCCAACAGCATCGTTCTCTATTGAAAATTGGCATTATATTGAAAATTTGAAGCTTGCTGACCCACACTTCAATGTCTCGGGTCCGATCGACCTACTCTTGGGGGCTGATATTTATTCTGAGCTTATTTTAAATGGCGTCATAAGGAGTGATAGCAGCTTTCCTATAGCACAACAAACTAAAGTGGGTTGGATCTTATGTGGCAACGTGAAAACGTTTAACTGTTTTGTGACGCTCAATGACTTAGAAAATATGTCACGTTTCTGGGAAACAGAGGACGTCGTTGACACTGTTTCATCTTCTAATGAAGAGCAATTTTGTGAAAAGTTTTACGCCTCCACTACGGAGAGAGCGTCCGACGGAAGATACGTGGTACAAATGCCCATGAAACCTAACTACGAGGCTAACTTAAAAGATACGAGGCGTCAGGCGATTGCTGTTTTTACAACTCGAAAGAAAGCTGCAAAACAACAAAGAACTTGGTCACGAGTACAATAACTTCATTAACGAATACATCTCAATGGGTCACATGAAACCTGTAACTCAAGAAAATGGAATCCGCATCTACTTACCCCATCACGGCGTGTTGAAATCTGAGTCCACAACAACTAAACTTAGAGTGGTTTTCAACGCGTCATACAAAACAAATAATAACTGCAGTCTCAACGATTTTATGTATGCGGGGCCTAATTTGCAAAAAGATATGCTCACGCTTTTAATCAACTGGAGGAGTTACAGATATGTTTTCATAGCTGACATTGAGAAAATGTATCGTCATATCTGGTTAAATAATAAACAACATCATCTTCAGACAATAGTATGGAGAATGTCGCCTTCAGAACCGCTTCAAGATTGGCAATTATGCACCGTCACCTACGGGATGAAAAGCGCACCTTATCTTGCGATGCGCACTCTGGTTCAACTCGCACAAGATGAGAAAAACTATCCAGACGCGGCGAATGTGCTGCGAGACTATTTCTATATGGATGATCTAGTCTATGGTCAAGATAGCCTAAATAGAGCAAAAATCCTAGTTTCAGAGCTCATAGCATTGTTAAAATCAGGAGGTTTTAACTTACGGAAGTGGAGGAGCAATGAACCATCAATCTTAAACGAGTTGCCGAATGATCAAAAAGGCGGTTCTAATACCAACATCGATTTTAAACCGGACACAACATCAAACACAAAAATGTTGGGTATGAGATGGAATCAAACCAGCGATATGTTTTCTTACAACTGGAGTTTGTCAACGAAGAAAATACTTACGAAACGTGTATTGCTGGGTGAAATCAGTAAACTATACGATCCTCTTGGTTTCCTGTCACCTATAACAATAAGAGCTAAATTACTGTTTCAAAAGGTTTGGATTAGTAAAATCGACTGGGATGAATCTCTGCCTATGACGTTACAAACGGAGTGGGAAACATTACGAAAGGACCTTCCACTGACAAAGGAAATTTCAATACCAAGATGGTTACAATGTAGCGAAGATAACCTGGAAATACATGGATTCTGTGACGCAAGCGAGAAAGCCTACGCGTGTGTCATCTATAGTCGAGTCACAAATAGCAGCGGTGTTTATATAACTACTATTATAACTGCGAAAACGAAGGTGGCACCGCTTAGCAAAATGATAACCTTGCCTAAAATGGAACTCTGTGGAGCATTGCTACTGACCAAACTCATGGAAAGAGTAAAACGGATCCTATCTCATAAATATCTACAAATACATTGCTGGAGCGACTCTATGGTAGTGTTAGCGTGGATACAGGGCGACGTAAACAGATGGGAGAGATACGTTGCTAACAGGGTATCACAGATAAACAATGTCATTCCCGCGAAGCAGTGGCGTTACGTGAAGTCGGAAGATAACCCCGCTGACTGTGCAACCCGGGGTCTTTCGCCTTCGCAACTTACTACTTTTAAACTTTGGTGGTACGGTCCCGATTGGTTAAACAATAACATTATCAAAACTAATAACGTAAACGCCATGACCTACTCAACAAATCATGGGTTGAAACAAAACAAATGCTGTCTTACAATTTGCCAACGTTGCGAAATAGTCGACACATTACTTACAAGATATAGTAACTACAATCGTGTAATCCGAGTGCTTGGGTGGATTGTACGATTTATAAACAAACGAAACAAAGAAATTGGATATAAAAATAACTTAACCGACTGTGACAAAAGGGAGGTTTTGTATTTGTCACAAGAAGAAATATTGCAAGCACACGAGATAGTAATGAGAACTGTCCAAAGAGAGTATTTCGGGGAAGAAATGGAGTTATTAACTAAGAACAAAGCAGTGTCAACTAAAAGCAGCCTTTTGAAATTATCTCCATTTTTAGACGAGAAAGGCTTACTACGTGTAAAGGGGCGACTTACTAATTCAACCTTGCCACCCGAATCAAAATGTCCTATTATTCTTCCTGCTCATGGAAGAGTAACTGAACTTATAATACAAGAGGCTCATCGGGATACCCTTCACGGAGGTGCACGTCTTACTCTTGCATATTTACGACGGAAATATTGGATTGTTGGTGGAAGCAGGACTGTGAAAAGGGAATTGCGCCAATGTATTCGATGTCATCGGTTTAAGAATAGCAAGAACGAACAATTTATGGCGGACCTACCAAAAGAACGTGTGACACCTTCACGACCCTTTACTAACACGGGTGTCGACTTCACTGGACATGTGGACGTCAAGATCAATAAAAGGCGAGGTGTGAAAACTTGTAAAGGTTACATAGCCGTCTTCATTTGCATGGTTACAAAAGCCGTGCATCTAGAATTAGTTTCTGACCTAACTACGGAAACTTTTATCGCCGCTTTGAAGAGGATGTGCGCACGCCGAGGCACTCCGAAACACATTTTCTCTGATAATGGCACCAATTTTGTGGGCGCTGCCAAACTTCTTCACGAGGATCTAGAACGACATAGAACATTGAATACATCTGAATTCTTTGACGAGACGAGCCATCAACAGATACAATGGCACTTCAACGCACCCCTTTGGCCGTCAGCTGGCGGATTGTGGGAAGCTGCGGTCAAATCGATGAAATATCACCTGCACCGCGTCCTGGGAGAGCAGAAGCTTACTTTTGAGCAATTTAACACGTTACTTACGCAAATCGAGGCCTGCTTGAACTCTCGCCCGTTGTGCTAACCTAACCTAACCTAACCGAGGATATTGAAGACCTAGAATATTTGAGTCCGGGTCACTTTCTCATTGGGGGACCCTTATTGTCTCTACCACAAGAGGAAGAAAGGATGTTTGAGAAACAGATGGCGACTTGTTGAACAAATGAACATCCATATCTGGAGACGCTGGTCGCAAGAGTATTTACATCAGTTACAAGTACGGAGCAAGTGGCATCAAGCCAAAGAAAACCTGAAAGAGGGAAGCTTGGTACTAATAAAACATGAACACTTACCACCGGGACGATGGGCTCTCGGAAGAGTGTTAGAATTACATCCTGGAACTGATGGGATAGTTAGGGTTGTAACCCTTAAAACAAAAAAGGGTCAGTTGAAACGCCCTATCAGCAAACTATCGCCATTACCACTATCTGAAAAATTATCTACTACAATAGAAACGAAAAAAAGCGAAGAGAAGCCAGCTGAATCGGCAAAACATACGCATATAAAACCCAGAAAGTATAAAATTGTTTCTTTCATTCTAATGATAATTCTGGCAATGTCAGGAATTGCAAGATCAGCACCGACGGCCGGTAATTATAAAGTTACCTCAATACAAAGCAGCCATCCTATTTACTTCGACGAAGCTGGTAAATTACATCTTATTCATGACGAGTGGACACTACTAATCTATTACAATTTAACATCATACTGGCAAAGCACAGAGAAGATTAGTACGTATATAAGTCAAATGAATACACTTTGTCAAAATATAGTACACGAATATCAATCCTGTATACCAGTCATCGATCACTTACGTCACGAACTACGTCACTTGGAGGACTACAACTCTATGTTACACTCTCAAAATATACGACAAAAACGAGGCTATTTTGATGGAGTTGGAAAGCTATCTAGAACTCTTTTTGGCACGTTGGACGTCGACTTTGCCGAAAAATATGAAAAGGACATAAAGATCTTGCAATTTAACGATAATTACCTGTTGCAACTTATAAAAAATCAAACGCTGATTGTAGAAGCTGAAAATAATTTTATAAAAACAAACACAGAATTTATAGATAAGCAATTCGACACCATACAAGCCTACATGAACCAAACAAGCAACGTAATCACTCGTATAGAAAACAGAGCGCAAATGTTGTATGCCATGAATGACATTAATTCAGCCGCGGTGACGTCAACTTTAATAATAAGTGACCTAAATCGCATTTTGGAATTACTTATGAACGCCTTGGGGAATATCTACAGAGGTCACTTAGATACACACCTGCTATCAGCCTCTCAACTAACGGAACAGCTGAACATTATATCGGCGAAACTGCCGCAAGGATTATCGTTACCTGTGAAGAATGGACAAAGCGATTTCAAGAACATCTATGACCTCATACATGTAAAGGCACGAATAACGAACAACTTTTTTCTTTTTGAACTGCACATTCCATTACTGAGTGACGAAGACTACAAGATTTACCGCATTATCCCGATACCGTTTTCAAGACAAGGACATCTAAAGTTAGTTCAATCTAATTCAAATTTTATTGCCATCAACTTCATGAAGAACTCGTATATTACTATGGATATACAAGACATGCAGCAATGTACGTTGTCAGGAATGGACGAATATATTTGCGTTTCACATCAACCCGTGTATAATTTGCACGATATAAATGCACCTTGTGAAGCACAGGTCTTTAGTCAGCAGACGTCATTATCATGCGTCATCAGTGACGTCATGTGTAAAGAAACGTGGATCAAATTGCATAAACCAAATGTATGGTTATTTATATTATGCGACCAACAAATGATGCGTGTCATATGTAGCGATCAAGTTACGCCGGCGTTCATTACCGGGACAGATGTAATTGCTTTGAAACCGAAATGCACATTACAGAAGAAAGATGCAACGATTTTCACTTATAATCACCTAGGAAGTCAATTTTACATGAATCCAGATATCGACGAGCCCATCACAAACTCCACAATTAATAACATATTTGACCTTGGTTGGAAGAACGCTCAACTAAATATCACACCAATCGGAATACCCAGCACAGCGAACTTCTCTGAGGTTGACAGGGAGTTGAGATATCAACAGCAGCATGAAATATTATCAGTGAGCCCGGTCACGTCGTACATTACTAGCCATGACATATATCATTATACAGTATCTACTGTGTTGCTGGGAGGAATTGCTGCGTTTGCTTTGTATATCGTAATAAAACGAAGGAAAAGGAAAATCAAGGCAAAGAACAATACACGTCGACTGCGCACTTTTATAGGACAGGACAATGCTGGAGTGGACATCGAGATGCGCGAAATTCAACAATCAGCACCACCGATACCACCCCGCACCGAACCGACGAAGAGATTTAGTTTCGATGAATTGTCGTCGTAATAATTACTATTTTCACTTTATACTTGGTCTTGTATTTTTATACTTAATCTTTATATTTTATAAGCTTTCATTTAATATGTACTGGATGCTCATCCCACTTTTTTCCCTCGGGAGCATGTACGGTTAACGTACAGACTATTTAGCTGACGCGCCGTTACCTACTTTCGGCACTTAATATATTTTATTATTTATAAAGTCAGTTGACTCATAACGTTTGAGCAATAGCCACGGATTAGCATCCAAACTATCGTATTGTAATCAGTCGAACAATAAACATCGTATATAATTGATATCTGTGGTTTACGTCAACTCAACCTTTAACAACATAACTTAACAAATACATTCTGGGCCGTACAAACATTATTTTATACATAAATAAAGTAATACAAAATAGCCATTGCTTCAAAGTCAGCAGCATTGTTTCAAAGTCTGCGTATATAACAAATGGAACAATGTGCTTTCAGTTAAATTTTTAAATTTTTTAACTGAACCCTGCGGAGCTAGTTCCTTAGCGACACCTCCACAACTATGCGAATCAAGGTCATCGTATGTATTAAAAAATATTAAACGTCACAAAAATACAATTTACCGTGATGTTTTGTAATTTGATTTTTAACAAGTCGCGGTAAATCTTTGATTAGACAGTAATGTGCCAAATTATCGCTTTCTAGATGAAGTAAATAAATTACCTTTTTTTTTTTAAATTATTTGATATAGAGTGGTCCTACCACGGTACTATTTTTTAGCCCATAAATATAAACACAAATTTTAGAATTATTTACTTAAAACTTGGTAATATCTGTCAATGGAAATTCTATGCCTTTTATATTTAACACTGAATGATACTTTTTCAGGGTGACTCTTGGCTGGTATAAAGCAGCAACAATTGACCATAAAAAGCAATACACATCATTTTGTCTTCTGTTTACGCGAATGTTATTCATTGAAATTAAACTACTATATACGGATTTTATCGCGTTGTTTATTTATCACTGTATTACAAAATTTTGAAAATATTACTCTACTACTACTATTGATTTTATTTGACTAATTTATAAGCTAATAAAATTATTTAAACTATTAAATCTATTTATTTTTGGTTTACACTTTCCCCGACGTTTCGGGTGCTTTTCAGCAGCCATGGTCACGGGTATAAAATCCGTATATAGTAGTTTAATTTCAAGCAATACACATCATTATTTCGAATATTTACACAAACTTTTTAGGGTGCCGTAGCCAAATGGCAAAAAACGTCTGTCCGTCCGTATGTCACCGTCCCTTCATGGGCGAATCCGACTCGCACTTGGCCGCTTTTTTAGATTTTATAGTAGCCGGCAACTCAATAAAGCCTAAACCGCGCAATAAAAATATAAGTGCTTCAATGAAAAAGAATGAAGTAACTAATAATATAATCATAAAAAGAACAAATTAATCGTAAAATTATAGTACCTATTTTAAATGAATATTGTCACTGTAACACGTGGTTTCTGCGTCATTAAATAATTCATGCGTTCGTTGCATGAATTTTTACAGCGCATTTCACTGCATAGAGCCTCGGTCTAATTGTAATTTTAGCGTGACCAACGCCTTTCTCCACCGATTCTCACGAGGGATGGAGACCACGTCACCCTTAGCGTAGATCTTGATGTCTACGTAAAATTCCCCTGATAAGTCCACTTTCCTTCTCACCTTCCCGTTGTCGACACGGCTCTCGAGGGACGAACCGAGATCAGAGCACGAAGTAATTGGCCGCTCCACATCCTCTTCTAAGCCGAAGAGATGTGAGCTGCATTTCTTTTCGTTGTTATTTTTACTGTAAATATAAAAATAATAAATTACTATAACGAAAGAGGCTGTTTACGCTGGATCCGGAAGGCTTAGGCGGAGGTTGTTCAACAGTAGATTGCAACAGACTAAGTTGATAGACAGTAGATCTGTTTATTACCTAGGTATATTTTATCTAAAGTTGTTACTCACTAAACGTACTGTACAAAAAGAGTATCTTATAGGTGTGTTATCTGTTTCAAATCTGAGTAGAGGACGTATATATATATATATAGAACACTTAAATAACCACAACACACAGCACTATAAAACTAGATATACAAGCAGTATTAGAATATTACCTTGATTTCGACTCGGAAGGCTTGGAAGTGGTAGCTCTGTTGGATGTGTTTGTGCCTCGTGAATCCGGAACTTTGCGCTTCGTTACCTTTTTCTTTAGCTGCTTAGCCTGCGGTGCTTCATCCACTATGGAATGCGAGTATTCACTTTCGGAGGCAGACCTGCAAATAAGAACAAAGATTATTATATTATAAAACATTGTTACAATATCTATTGATAATAACTCATCAGTTAACAACTAGGATTTGAATCTGCGATTGTTATTATTAAAGGACGTTTAGACCAATTTAAAAGTGAACAATACATAATATATCCACTGAACCACAAACATCCTTAATTATTTAGATAGCACTTACTTAAATTTTTGTTGTATTCATGTCGGTTTTCAAGCGCGGAACGGTAAGTATAATTTTGCATGCATAGCTTTCTCGAAGACCTTTGCTAGTATGGGTATTGTTCCTGTCTGTTTTAGCTCCTTATTTATATAGGCTTTACTATGGCTATTTTTAAGCGGGTAGGAATTTTACCTTCTGTACGTGACATGTTAATGATGCATGTATGTGAGGCGGATAAAATTATGGCGCATTTTTTTATGTCCTTTGTACTTAAATGATTTAAGTACAAAGGTCATAAAAAAATGCGCGTAGCCAGTAGAGTTTGTATCATTTAGAGATTTAATCATTTTAAAAACTTCAATTTGGTTTTATAGGGTTTAGAAATATACTTTTAGACTTGTTAAGTATAGTAATTGGCTTGTAGTTCTGTTATTTGTTAGTTTATTGGTTAATGAAATGTATTATTGATTAAATAGTTCACATATCTGGTTAAGGTCGTCATACTCAATACTGTGCGTTGTTTACGTCTAAAGTGTCCATTTCTGATTTATAGACTGTGCTATTTTGGAGGTATCTTTAATTATTTTCCAAGATGCCCTACACACATTTTTTGAGCTAGCTTTATAGCGCTGACTAATACTTTGTTGTGACTTATGTGTACATTGTTTTAGTGTTTTTGTGTATCGTTTATATAACTGTTAGTTATGTTTTTTATTATCTTTATTAAGGTGGTATTTGAGACATAATATCCTTTTTTTGTACAGCAGTGAAATCAAACACTTTATACGGATTTTGTTGCGTTGTTTATTGAACTTCAATAATAGTAGTGTTAGAGTTTTCAAAATTATGTAATAACAGTGTTTTAAAGTTCTATATATTCTATATTCTATCACATACACACATCATCATCTAGCCCAAACTAAACAGAGCTTGTACTATGGGTACTTAGACAATGGATAAACATACAAATATACTTTTTTTGGAAATGCATACATATTATACA
Organism: Catocala nupta; assembly: GCA_963675205.1. Taxonomy (NCBI): domain Eukaryota; kingdom Metazoa; phylum Arthropoda; class Insecta; order Lepidoptera; family Erebidae; genus Catocala; species Catocala nupta. The sequence continues at coordinate 12,471,896 of OY776094.1, forward strand.
TAGAAACACCCAGACCAAGACAAACATCCACGTTCATGCACACAAATGTTTGACTTGTGCGGGAATCGAACCCGCAACCTCTGGCGTGGCAGTCGGTTACACTAACCACTACGCCATCGAGGCCAGCAGTAAAATAAACAACGCGACAAAATCCGTATAAAGTGTTTCATTTCAATGTTTATCATTCGCGTAAACATAAGACAATATTTTGTACAGCAGTGTTTTATACCTTTTGTGAGCCATCTGTTTTTTATTGGTTTGTCTGTATATAATTTTTTTGATTGGCAAGCACAGGTTATAAAAGAGGGTAATTATATCATGAAACATATTGAAAGCTTCATCTGTGCTTTGTTGTTCATATACTTTACTAAAAGATAGACAAGGTATGTATTTATTTAAATTCTCATCACTTAAATCTTTTAGACTCCTAAACCAGACATTAGGTTTTTTTAAATGTTATTGCAAGATTATAGGCTAACCACACATGACTGAGCTGTCTCATGATCTGATAATGCTAAATAATGAAGATTTGATTTAACATCTTCCAGATTACTTAATACTATAAGGTCTAAGCAGGCATTTTTCTTGTAGGTTTTGTTATGTGATTTACTAAGTCATTATTTTGAAGTATATTGAGTTCTTCGGATTGTTTGGTAGTTTTAATAATATCTATATTCCAGTCTCCACATAATACTATCTTTTTGATTCCTCTTTTACATAGGTTGTTGGTCAATAGCTCTAGTTTTCTAAAGAAAGAAATTGCAGAAATTGCTATATATGCATGCTATAATTAAGTTAAATTTCATTATTTCAATAGCACAGCACTCGAAATGGAATGGGATTGAGTATGTTTGTGTATTTATTTATTTATATTCTAAATGGTTTTTAATTAGTATAGGTACACGTGCCACCTCTACGTTGATCTAATCTGGAGAAAATGCTGCCAAATTGTAATTGTTCAATTTTATATTGGCTTCAGTTCCACGCTTTAAAAAAGTCTCACATATAATATCAATATCGCCGATTTCCTTATTTATATCTAAGATAGCAATCTGAAGCAATTCCTGTTTATTTAATAATCCTGCAATGTTTTGATGAATTAAAGAAATATTTTCATACTTATTTTCATTGAAGAAAACCTTCCCTTTTGAGTTGCTGTTAATGTTTGTTTTCTGTTGTTGAGGTATAAAGCTAAAGTATGATGTAATTTTCGTTTGTAAAGTTTTACTTGGAGTTATTTGTATATAATTACTGTTGCTATGTATATTTTGTATGTATTTTGTTTTATTTAAATTGTATTTAAGTTTATTCATTATTTTACTCTAGGAACAGTAGGAATAAAGGGTCTACTCACATTATTTTGCTCGGTCCTATGCCGCATCTTCTGCTGGGCATGCGCTACTTGTTTACAAATTTATTTGTAGTTTATTTATGGAGTGAAGTTCTGGCAATAAACCGATGTTGCAACCGATTCTAGTGCACTTTAACGCAACTTTTTGACTTTTATTTGATTCAGCTGCACCAGTCAAATACGAAAAAGCACTGAATTTAATAAACAAACAAATTTAATTGCAAATGCTTTACCATTTGGTTTTTATACTAAATACGTCTTTATATCTATGTAACTTCACATGTAAAGTTAGAGTTCGTACTGGATACTTACTATAGTGTTTTGTCAACATATGTACATTGTATTATAATTAACAATTGGTAATCGTGTAATTGTGGAATCGTAATTAGCATGGTGTGATTAAGTGTACTTACACTGAATGTTGGAGGGCAACTAATAATGGTTTGTTTACAACAACAAATACATTGTTAACAAAATTTGGCCCTAATAATGGGCTACCTTATCCATATACCATATGCTAGGTCGAGGCGTAATACACATTTCGTCGAAAATATGTTCATATATTAAGTGGTTATATTTGAGACCTTTTATATTGGGCCCGTAGCATAAGTTTAAGAAATATGTTTACGTGCTATTGTAACGTCTCAAATTAAATTCTTCGGCATGCAAAGTATTATGTGTTTAGTTTTTCATAAAAGTATTCTTAACTGTTATTAATATATAGGGGCATAGGCATATAGGCTGGTAATATATCCGGTAGACGGTAATAGACTCGCTGCCTATTACGTAGGCTAAGACCACGCTTAGCTGCCTTTAAATCAATTATCCCTAACATCTCCTGTAATGTCTTGTCGCTGACACATCGGTATTTACAAAAAAAAAGTATATATGTATGTTTGTCCATACTCTAGTACCCATAGTACAAGCTCTGCTTAGTTTGGGCTAGATGGTGTTGTGTGTACATGTGATAGTAGAATATTAATAGTAGTAGAATATTATGGCAGTCGTTATTGGGGAAGTCGACACAAAAGATCCCACTGGGTCGAAGTGTCGCCGGTCTGTACTGACTGGCCCCCAAAATAAGATAAGATCCCAGAGCTGCCAACCTCATCGTCTTCGACGTCAAATTATAATGTAGGTATTGGGTTTTTCTGTTAAGAAATCTCAATACGAGCCCGGAGTTAGGAAGTTGGCGGTGTTAGACATCCCTGTGCCTCGAAAAAAGCACGTAAAGCCGTTGGTCCTGCGCCTGATCTCTCTCCGGTCGTGTCGGATTATCCGTCCCATCGGATCATGAGGGTAAGGGAACAGAGAGTGCACTTGTGTTTGCGCACATACTTGTGCACTATAATATCTCCTGCGCAGATGGCCAGTCTCCATTATGATTGGCCGCCGTGACCAAAAATCGGTCTGGAGGACATTACATTATTATATTGGGCCTAATTTAAAGTCATTTTAAGCCGATCCAAAAGACCAATCAGGGTCAAGGCAAAAGTAACGGCTTAGAAACTGTCCGTATGCATATGTTGTTTGCTTTACGACATTTAATGTGGAAATTATACACAGCTCATAGCTCCTGGCGCGAGAGCCAAAAGTCCTGAATTACTTTTCGTGTGTATAAAATATTGTCAATAAAATAGCAGATATTCGTACTATTTTTATATGTATGATTGTTTAAAGTTTTATCAGTATATTGAATATATAAATTATTTTGTTGTTGTTTTTGTCATTATCTACTGCCAACAAACTTAAGTAATGGAAATGATTAACTAATTATGGAATCGTTGTCAACAACAATCCTTTAGTACAGAATAGGTTTTACTAATTAGTTCACGCGCGCGCATATATGAGTCAAAGGAGTATCTTAATTTACTTTCAATGTTCATATGGACAATGGTTTCTATAGTGCTCTTGACTACAGAGGAGGTGCTTCAAAAAAATAGATTTTGGTATTGCCTAGATACAATATGGATCACAGAAGAAATGGAACCATTCGAAGATGTCAAACACGAACATATGTTTATAAAACCGATCTCCAGGGATTCGTACTACGCGAGGTATCCCGATATACCAAGAAGTGAATCAGAAGACGAGAATCCTATAGGCCTAAATGGATTTCAAAGAAAGCATCAAGAATGGCAATCTAAGATCAGCGTGAAGAGATTCAATGCACAGCGGCGTCATTCAAGTCAATCCTACTTAAGTTGTAGCGGCGGGAAAAACGAGACTAAAAGAGTTACTTCTCTAATGGAAAACCGCAGCACTGAAAAACTATCTTTTGCTAATGAAAAACAGAAAAGTAATAATGAAAGAGTCCTGGACTTTTTGAAACGTTTACAAGAAAATATACCTCCGCCACCGATAGAAGACTTGGAACACTCACAAGACTTTAGTTCGGGTTCAATAAAATGTCCGAAGCAAGTCGTCGATTTTAGTGAAGTGGAACTGCCAGAATATTGTGATTTTGCAAATAATAAAATAAGGCAAGTCGAATTTGATGAACACTTATTACCAACGACGTCTACTCTTAAGAAATTTAATAGAAAAGTAAATTTTAATCTAAATAACACGAGAACTGATTTCAGCAGTAATGAATCGTGGTACGACTCTATCTACGGTGTTTCTGATCTCATTTTGTCGACATCGTATGATGACATTGTTCAAAGAATGGACAATAATGCTAATATAGATGGTCCAGATATCATCGACTACTTTCCATCCTGGTCTGAAATTTTAATAGAATGTGACGTACGTGAAGACAGTATATTTCGCTGCAAAGAATCATTAACTTTATCTGAAGTTATTATTAGTTGCTCAAATACAGATACAGAAACCGAGAATCTTAATTTTGAAGAGACTGATACTGAAGAAGCCGGTTATGCAAGATTTGCAGTTTACAAAATACTCCAAACCTTAAAAATTCAAAGTGATAGTATGTTAGACTCTTCATCTATGATAGATTTAAGTGAAACTGAGGATAATTTGTTTAACAAAAGACCTAAAGGTTCGTCATTTTTTGGAACGATGTATCGTTTAGCTCCTAGTTCAACTGATGATGTAAGAGAGTAGTAATTTCTAAATACAATAAATGTGTATATTGCATTAACTTAATTAGGCATAATTTCAGCTATGTATTTATTTTTAGTATTATAACGTATTTCGTTTTATAAGAAACACTTTTGTTGAATATGTATGAACTCAGTTTTTTGTATAATAAAATAATATAATTTTAATGCTATTTAATTGTATAATAGGCTTTATTCATAAAGCAACTTATTACAACTATTGTTTTCTTTATTATAAAAAATATTTAACCTATTTTGCATTATGCATATCGATATCCTTTGCAACCAACTTATATGCATCTCGCATGGTCGCCAAATATAACACTTACGAGTTCATTTAACTGTACAGTGTTGCTGAATGTGTTCGCCCTATTTTTTTAGCTGTAAAACGGAAGTTAATTTTTTTTTGCCAAGGCCTGCTGCGAGGCTTTCGCTGAATACCGAGATTATAGTTTTTATTGGAAATATGTACATATATTCAAGGATTGCAAGCGTAAACAAGATACCTATCCGCTATTCTTTCTCTTCATACACAAATCCGACTTAATCCTCACCGTACGTTGATTCCTCAGTGTATGCTGCGCCATGTCCTCGGGACAGTCCCTATAGTGATGGCACCAGGTGGTCTCTTCTCGGCCGATGCAACTCAGGTACTTTCCGAAGCAGACACGCCCCGAAAGTACCTGCGTCGTCCGGAAAGCGAGAGCGTTGAAACGCCTCACCAGCCACCCTTTCATGACGGGTCTTACCGCCGCTATAGCGGCATGCCCTGCATTTGGTCGCATAAGTCCTGCTCTCCAGTCTGCCACCAGTATCTGATGAATCCCAGGGGTCAATGATCACCTGTAAAAATAATCAGGTAGATGTTCATAGTCGATTTACTTTTTTCAGCCTCTGAGATCCCTTGAGACCCAATTTTCTCAAATTGCTTATTATTATTATTATTCTCACCCAAGATACAGGTATACCTAGTTTGGGAGACAATTGTTTATGTTATTCAACTTGCCTGTTATAATATATATCTAATGTTAGACCTAAGTTGTAACATATAAACAGAGTGCATATAAATAAATTATCATTTCAGAAAATAGATATTTTTAAAAGTAAAACGTCGATGTTAAAAACATCGAAGTTTATGAACGATATATCGAATATATCGATAATCCCTATTAACAATGTCGGTTCTCCAAAAAGCCTACTTTTCAATAGAGCAGTTCAAAGATTTTTATGACGATAAAATTATAATTAAAAGGCCGTGGATGCTCAAATTTGCACATTTTATTGATGTATTGTTTACTACGTATTAACACAGACAAATTATATAATTAATTGACAGTTTAGGAAATAAGGTACTGCTAACATTTTGACATGGACTATTTTTAAGGTCAATTGTTTGGGTTTTAGGTTGTGACACAAACGACAAATATTTAACAGTAATTTAAGTAGGTAGTAGCAAAATCAACATTTTCAAATGGAGATTTGAAAATTACTTTGTCGTATGTGTTTAGTTTATTAGGGTAAATAATAAAAATATACTTTATTTAATTAACTTCTTCATACATTTATTGAACATTAAATATTTTAATAATTTGCCATCAACACAAATGCAAATTAAATTAACACTCTTTACAATTACCTCTAGGCACTTAATTATTTACTTACGATAATTTCTCTTCCTTCTTCTTTCTGCCTTTAATTTATTTAAATAAAGTACAAACGTAACAAAACGAAAAAATAAGTCGAAATCGAGCAATATTTGTATAAAACTATGAATACAATAGTATAGCAGTCAAAACACCTTTAGCGCGGCAGGTCTATAATTATCATTATCTAGGCACTTTCAGGAACTATGTAATCTGTGGCTAAAAATAATTAATTATTATCACAACCAATATACAGTCTTAATTTGTACTTTAACAGTCAGTCTAGAAATAATCTCTCGAGTTAAGCTTAAAGTAAGGAACTTATCATATCTACAAATAATTGTATTATAAATCAGGAACTACAAAATCACAATAGTATCAAAATATACTTTCTTAAAAAATAAATAACACTCACTAACACCAGCCGTTCATTCCGAATCACTTTCTTGTTCTACTGCATTACTGGGAACGTGTGGCAAGTCTCTATAAAACTATGATATTTTACCGGGATGACACCAAATCTGCACATCTTTTAGATCTTTGTTCTTTCCATATATAATAAGAACAGGCCCATCGTAAACTTGGGATATTTGAGTAATTTTTTTATAATATATAATAAGAAAAATATATAAGTAATTTATATAATTTCTTTAATGAGATTAATTTAATTTGGTACCTTATTGTATTCAATATACAAAGCTTGCAAGTTGAAATTAAAAGCCAGTAACCTACTACCTATGATAGGAACAATAATAATTTGTTTTTATTTATTTATTTATAAACACATCCCACACAATCCTTAAAGGACAACCCAATGCGATTGTGGGGTAAAATACAAAACAAAAATAAAAAAATTAAACCAAAATTGCATGCATACATTTAATATATAAAATAAAACTAAAAGTAAACTAGGCTTCGAGATCACATAACTTAATCGATTACAAATACATTACGCATTATACACACATTACGCGTATGTATTTGATACAACACATAAAGTGACTTTTGCGAGTTCACTTAAATTAGACGAAAATATTTATGTATATCAATTTTTGTGCTGACCTCGTTAATTACACGGATTACGCGGGTGAGTGGCGTTTTGCCAGTAAGTTTGTTCTGCTAGTAGGGACTACTAGCAGAGGTGGACTCCGCTTCCTCCACCAATACCGGTCTGGCAGACAGAGGCTCAGGCGTCTCATCACTGTCTGGTTACACACCCGACTCCTTAAGATTTTAACTACATACATAGTAAAAAGTCGCGACGCACTCTTTACTCATTGTACCTAATCATACCAAGCACAAACAATGTAGGGTACATTAATGGAGAAAATGGATAAACACCGGATAATTTCATGTACAGGTGCCTGATAAACTTATTTTGGACTCTCTCCAACATGGTGCTATACTTAACTTCATGTGGAACTTCATGTGGAACCCATATGATAGCACTATGTTCGAGATGGCTCCTAATTAGCACGTCGTACAAAACCTTTACTGTGCCCAATTTGGTAAAGTGTCATGCCTAAGTACAAATCCTAAATGTCTATGTCCTTTTTTGCAAATGTTTACTATGTGACTTCTGAAAGACAACTCAGATGTCATACAAATTCCTAAGTCCTTCACTTGACCAACTTTTTGCATCAGTCCTGTCCCTATTCTGTATTTATAGGTAATAGATGTACACGCTCGAGTAAAAGTCATTGTGGAACATTTGGATACATTAAACGAGAGTTTGTTCTTTTTATTCCATTCTACTACTCTATCTATATCCTCCTGTAGCCGCGCGCAGACGGACTTATTATTAATCTCGAACAGCAACTTGAGATCATCTGCAAATAATACACATGACCCTTCTCTGATAACTAAATCATTAATTCAATCATAATGATAAAATTCCATAGAGCCCAAATTGCTGCCCTGACTTATCCCAGATCTGGTAAAATAAGAATCAGATACGCACCCCTTGTAGTCTACATATTGCTGTCTATCTTTCGTATAACTGCTGAAGAACTTCTGCAAGTTTGGTGAGCATCCAACTTCTGCTAGCTTACTGAGTAATACGTCGTTGTCGACCATGTCGAATGCTTGTTTATAATCAAAGTAAGCAACGTCTATCTGAGTATCCAAATCCACAGCAGGTACTACCCAACACATGAAATTAATAAGATTCGTAGCAGTGCTGCGTCCCGGTCTGAAACCATGTTGCGAATTCGATAGCAGCGCTTGCATTCGTGCCTGCATACTATGATGAAGTGCGGAGTCGAACACCTTGGCAGGAGTTTTGACAGCACTGCCACCAGTCCATAGCTAGTAACATCTGGTACTGCTTTACCCTTGGATACCTGTATAACGCGCGTAATCTTCTATCTTGTTGGAAAGTTCTGTAGCTTTAAACTAACATTAAACAGATGGTGAAGAGGTTTTGCCAATGCTTTAACGCAGTCTTTAAATAGGAACGTAAGTATGCCATCTGGGCCTGACGAGTGATTTGGTTTAAGGCAGGCGAGTTCTACGCATACCTCTTGCAAACTCAGAGCATTTATACTTATACGCACGCTTGATACACCGCGTCCTGCCGACGCCCCCTGTGCTGCTGTTGCATTTGGCTGCGTTGGGGAATTATTATACACTGACTCAAAGTACTCCGCAAACTGCCGAGCACATTCGTCGTGAGTTAGAGTTTCACCATCTTTTTTAGGGTCTCATTAGTAGCTCTTTCCCTCCTGTTCAATACATACTCCCAAAATTGTCCCGGATCCTTTGCAATACGACATTGTATGTTATCAATATACTGTCTATGTGCTATATCTATTGATTTTTTTATACTCGCTCTATATTTAGCAAATTTGAGATAATCACAATTTAATTGCGTTTGCTTGCACCTTTTGTGAAGCTTGTTTTTAAGTTTTAAATCATTTATTATGGGACTAGTGTATTATTCTGGGTATCTATTCCCTGAGTGTTCATTACGTAGCTTTTTCCTAGGCTAATAGTAATTAAATGCTATCTCTAAATCGTGTATTTCGTACAAAAGATTCCAATCTACAGTAGTTAACTCATTACATAAGGATGGAAAATTTTCTTTTAAAAAATTCCATTGTCGCCGTATGTGTTGCGCACTTACTCTAGGCGAAAGTTCTGCCGGGGTCTTAGTGGCGAAAGCGTAGTATGTGAGCGCGCGCTGCACCGCCAGCGGCGGGTTATATAGGTCCACCGCTACTAACGACTCGTCTGCCGCGGCTACTGTCACCGCATCCTCCATATCTGAATTCAGCACTAAATCCAATTGACGACCGGAACAATTTCTAACTTCATTATTTTGAGCGAACTTGCAAAAGGATATAAAACATTCATAATAATTAAAAATATTTAAAGGAGAAAAGAACTAGTTAAAATTCCCTATTACTACGACTTCCTTATATCTGGTACATACATTTTCTATTACGTTAGATACAATCAAATAGTATCATTATGAATCATTAGTTGCTTATATTTTTAAAACAATAGGTCATAACATTTTTCAAAATCAACTTGTCGAAAACTAACCAAGGTTTTACTAACTTAATATTATTATTATTTCGCAACAGAGCGATATATACATATATTTATAAAGAATACATATATAAAGAAATTTTAAATAAAATGGGAAGGAAGAGATCTCCACGGGTGGACTTGAACCCACGTCCCTCGGGTTAGGTACACTCATTGCTCTGCTAACTGAACCACGGTAGCTCAGTTGGCCTACCTAACCCGAAGGTCGTGGGTTAAAGTCTCATACGTGGATTATCTTTCCTCTCCTTTTAATTTAAAACATGTTTTTAAAATAAACTTTCGTATAACAATGAACAATATCAAAACAATTTAGTATCTCCTAAATCTATAGCCTAGTGGGAAACCGTTGGACTGCCTCGCAGAGGTCTCGGGGCATCTTTGACTTTTCGAAGCTATATGCGTATTAAATAATTAATTATCGCTTGCTTTAATGGTGAAGGAAAACATCGTGAGGAAACCTGCATGTCTGAGAGTTTTACATAATGTTCTCGAAGATATGTGAAGTCTGCCAACCCGCACTAGGCCAGCATGGTGGACTATGGCCTAACCCTTCTCACACCGAGAAGAGGCCCGTACCCAGCAGTGGGACAGTTTAATACAGGGCTGATATTATTATATTATTATAAATCTAATAGCCGTCTTCATCTGATATTATTAATATTGGAACATTCATTAAAAGAAAAATGAATTATTCTGAGAAGAGATCCATTATTATTGTATTTGCACCAAAATTCTGAGACGATAAGCTTTCATTAGATGTGGGTTGACTTTCCGGTCATACAGGATTTCTTGCAGATAGAGTACCAGAGTAAGTGTATCCCATATAATTAAAAGAAGATTGACTCGTTGAATGCATCGAAATAGATCTGTAGTTTTGGATTGCCATGTAATTATTTATAACTTGTATAATTTCACCTTTGGCGTCCAATTTCCAATCGTCTGGTATTTTTTCTGAAGTCACTTAGTAGTGACTACTGAAATAATTTGTCTTCATCAGGAGGAGGCGAAGGTTGTTTCTCAGCTTTTTGCAGTTTATAGTTTAATCGCATGGTTAATGTTTCGGTAAAAACATGATCACTGTCAGTTTGACGCTTCCGTGGTCTTTTTAATCACTATCTTTTTCTGTTGATTGAACTGTTAGTGGCGAACACGTCTGCTGAGAGTCTAAAGGTGCGTATAGAAAGCGCGCGGCCGCCGCGCGAGAATTGTTTGACCGCGGCAAACCTGTGGAACCCTCGCAAGCCATTTCTAGCGCACAATTTGTTGGTAGCGAGGCAGCCGTGCGCGGCAGCCGATTCATTTTGTGCGCGCACGCGAACGCATCTGAAAAGAAGAATATTGCTCATTATTAATTTACATAATTATTTTATTGTTACAGCTCTGAAGAAGAATGGTTAAAGTTAGCGCAACAATTCGAATGCAATAGGCGCAATTAATGGAAAACATATTGTGTTACAAGCCTCTATGCATAGTGGCACCGAATTTTACAACTATAAACATTTCTTTAGTGTTGTGCTATTGGCTGTAGTCGATGCAGACTATAACTTTTGCTATGTCGATGTAGGCTGTCAAGGTGGAATTTCAGATGGAGGTGTCTTCAAGAATACTAATTTATACAAAAAATTGGAAGACAATACTTTAAAAAATCCCCCGATCCTCAATACTTCAAGTGCCATATGCTCTTGAAGTACAGTATGTACTACTTGCAGAAAAAGCCTTTGCACTAAACGAGTATACAATGAAGCCTTTTCCAGGGGAGCCGGTACATGGATCTCAAGAAAGAATTTTAATTATCGGTTGTCTCGAGCACGTCGTTGAAAACGCTTTCGGTATACTTAGCTCGGTTTTCAGAGTATTGAGAAAACCTATGTTGCTAGAGCCGGAAACAGCCACCAACATTGTTTTAGCCACTATTCATTTATAAAAAACTATTTAAGAAAGAAATGAAAGGACGCAATCAATTTATATACCACCCAGAAGTTTTGATAGTGAGATGAAGGGAAATTGTATACCAGGAACTTGGAGAAATGATTCTACACCTACGTCATTACGAAATATAGTTTTAATGCCATGTTTTGAAATTGGGGTTTTTATAGATGACACAGGACTCGTACAGAGTTGTTTTAAGATATTAATTTCTTGGTTCAGTTTATTAATAATTGTCTTTAGAATGTTATTTTCACAGTTTACGTTTTCTAATTCGTTTGGAGTACTTTCTAAGTTACTTTTTACTCCCTCTAATTCTATTTTCAATACTTCTAAGGTATGTGAATTCATAGTACCTATATGTCGACATGTCTAAAATAGTGCCTAAATAACCTTCTGAAAACGAAGTATCTAATAAGCTTCTGTTTAAATTTTCGCAGGACTTTAACATGCCGCTGTCTTCTCAAAGTATCATTACTCATTGTATCCATTATAATTGATTTCTGCACAAAATCGAGCCGACTTGAGTGATACGAAACGTAATCGTACTAAAATACAGTTGTTCAGATTAGAAGTAACGATGTTTCTAAACGAAAGGTCAGATATCAAATTGGACCGTGTTGTGTTTTGATTGGACAGTAAGTCATCGATAAATCGGCTGTACTTGTTTACATCAAAATTTTGAACATACTGTTTTTATTGGATGAAAATGTTTATAATATCGTCAAATATTTACTTATAATATTAACAAAATTGGTTTATTATACGGATCGTTGTTGAGTTGCGGCGAAATATATTCGTAGTTTAAAGGAGACGGGCGGAGACCCTTAGTTCGTCAAGCCCATCGCGGACAACAGTGAAAATGTAATCAAATTACTGCTAAAACATACAAATGATATAAGGAAAAACAAAAAGTATATTAATGGTGGTATTAAAGAGATATTTGAGTTTATATGTATAATTCTAGGTTATAATAATGACACCATTTTGTAGGTACGAAAATTGTAGGTACATATTTGTTTATGGTTAATATAATTATAATAAGTAAATCATATATATTTTATAGATAAAAATATTTTAGGTATATATAGTAATATTCATAAATACTATTTTATTGCTCTTTGATTAGTAACTTGCGTGGGAAAAGGAAAAACGAGGCTCAGTCCGTAGTGACTGTAATTAATATATTGAGACAACTTACACAAATATCCAATAACAACAAAGCCAGGTCAATCGAAGATGCAGTTTCAGAATCCAAATAAATAGCCAGGTCACAAATAAATCACAGTCGCAAAAATAAGTACTAGTTTATTAACGTTCACTGCGCACAAGTGCAAAGTCAACACGAATGTAACTTGTTGCTATTTTTGACAGCTTTATTGGTCGTTATTGCCATTCCGTTTCTGTTATTGAATATAAGCCTTTTGATCCAACATAAAAATAGAATAATATTAGAAGAAGCGCACGTATAAACATAAAGTCAAACGCCAGTAATTATAATTAAACATACCTTACCGTGATTGATATTTATTTAAACTATTATAACTGTTCAAACTGACAATCGAGACCTATTTATTATCTATTTTTAAGGCTGGCAACATTAGAAACTCGAAAAAGCAACTGTTTCCAGTTTTACAGTACGTTTATTACCTTTTTCGTGATATTTATATCGACGGCCCCTACGTATATAAAGACATGTCTAAAATAGCATTTTTTTTTCATTTCATGTTTTACTTCATTTTATTGATACGCAGTGGCAGTATGCCACGAAATTTCGATTTTTAGTGACCATTTATTCAAAAGATATAAAAACGTATATGAAGACAAATATCGGCATTCTTAAGTATTCTTCATCGTATTTACGGACATCTAGACATAACGTATTATACCATGTTTTAAATTACGCGCCATTTTGCGTGAACGCGATCTTGTGAAACTTAATGTCATTTACATCGTTATTAGTCGTCAGCATGTTTATTCCTGTTGTCGTGCAAGATTATATTATATATATATATATTTTAATAACCATTTTATTTCGTAAACTGTGTATTGTTCCCATTGATTCATTTATAACTATATATTTTCCACGGTTTGTATAAACTATCTGTAAATATACTTTATTTTAATTACATTTAACATTACTTTTTACTTTTTTAGATTAACAAGGTAAATGAAATCAAGTCTTACATGACCGTTTATACGTTTATTGGAACAATTAATTTACAGAGTTGTTCCTATTTACGTTTAGTTTTCAACAATTGTATATGTTTGTTTTAGCGAAACACATGCCTCAAAACAATACCAACTCACACTAACTTCATTCTCTGAATGTAAGGAACAACCAGCAACGAGAAATATTCATCGCGCTTGAACCTGAAGCTTCATTTCATAGTTAAGAACCATCAATTTCATGTAATTTGCTATCTCAAAGCGATTTAAATTAATAATAACCGACACGATAGGTGATATTTGTAGCAATGAATTTGATAATATTCGTTGCGACGAAAATTATACGAGAAATCGTTTACCATGTAAACTTTTGCTCTAACAACAATAACTACAACTTTACGCCTTTATATGTTGATGAAGACTTTTGATTAGACAATTTTTTTCAAAGCACGGTTGATAGCCTAACCGAAACACTGATACCGAGCCCATATACTTCTTTTGGAGATATTGTTGATGAGTGTGATTCATATCGTGAGAGTACTCCAGTTTTATCAGATACTTCATTCAGGTCCAGTCCCTTAGCATCCAGCGAATTATCTGGCTTCAATTCAACACCCCATTCAAAGAAAAAGAAGTGCTTTTATATAAAAAAGCATTAAATAAGAACAGAACTATAATAAATGTAATTGGCTAGATGTAAAAAGGAAATTGCTTGTAAATTTAGGTGAAAGTCATATTTCTCGTTTAGGTGAAGAGCAGATAGAAAAAAAAATGAAACCTTCTTGTAACACAAACTGTCGGTTGAAATGTTTTGCAAAGTTCGATACGTCCACCCGAGAGCAAATCTTTGAATTTTGGGATTTAGGTAATCATTCTCGTCAGTGTACTTTTATTGTGTCTAATATGAAAAAAATAGTAAAAACGGTAATGGATTCAGATTTCCAAAAGGTTAAATATATTTCAGTTTTGTTTACCATATTAATTGCCTAATAATTTGAAAGAAAGGTGATGGTATGTAATGTAGCAATACGTTTATCCAATCTGCTAAAAATGGAAGGCAATATTAAGCTCATTGTTTATTATATCCTTATATATAATAAACAATGAGCTTAATATTGCCTTCCATTTGCCAAAAAAGGATCAATGTGATATATGCCACGCAAATAAGAACAACACTTCACCATCGGAATCTCATAAAATAAAATCGCAATCGTATCGCAATTTTTATGTACTTGTATGCAAGCAAAATCTTTAAAGGTTTTGCTTGACAATGATAGACGTGTGCCATCGTTTCCTAGAAAAAGGCCATACGCATAACGAGGCCGATAGTGTGCACGCGTTGATAGAACGAACAGCAAAGAATAAATTGATATACGTACCTGACGAATGGTCGTTGGACAAAACAAAATGGTCCTTTATATGAAGTGATAGAAGTTGATTATAATTTTGTCCTAAACTTCAAAGCTTTCGTAAATACTAAATATTGGCTTACAGACACTAATGAAGAAAAGATTTGCTGGACTAAAATTAGAACAATAAAAGTTTATGCAAATTAACCAGACGGTGTAGAGTTTAAATACGATTTATTTGAAGAAGAGTATCGAAAACTTAATTGTACCTCAAACAGAAAAGTTACGAGAAAAAGTAAAACAGCAGAGCAGGAAAAAATATCTACAGAAAAGTTATGTATTTAGCCCATTCTCACACCTAAAGCTAAATATTATGATTTGATTTTACTTATGTGACATTATGATCATTCTGCAAAAATATCAAAATTATTATAAAAATCTAAAGCGCAGTAACTATACACATGATGAAGATGAAGAAGACTGATTATTACGTATAATTTATTTTAATTTTAATTATTACCTAGTATTAGCCGATTCTGTCGCACATCTATGTAAATCACATTAAATTACTTATATAGTTATAATTACTATGTCAAGTTTAGACTTCTGCTGTTTTATTTAACTTTGTTAATGTATATGTGACACTTAGTACTTATTAATTACTTACGGCCAAAGTTAATAAAGCTGTATTTTAATAACTATATAAACATTGTGAGAAACTACTTAAAATAAATAAGACTTAATATCGAAAAAATAGTTACCCAATTTTATAGTTGATTTTATAATTATTTAAAATTGTATGTACCACCGTATAGTGATTAGTCAATTAAGTACAATTACCTAACGCCTGACTAGAATTAAAAAGGCACTGTAATTACTAAGAAGTTATAGCATACCATAATATGTAGAATTTATTAAAAATTACCAATTTACAATAAACGCGTAATGTTTTAATAGTTATTTACCTATTTATTAAGAAGATGTCTTTTTTTTCGTTGCATAATAACAGCTATAAGCCTGTTTTAGTAGCCACGTATAAAAGGATATGTTTGCCTGATTATCATTTTTTACACTTGTGCATGACTCTCATCTACTTGAACGTAACTAAGTTAAAAATTGTAACAATATACAACATTTTTTTTGACGCATATCTTGTTTACTTCATAAAATTATGTAAAAAAAATTCCAACGTACAAACGGATATATAAGACTTGAACGTTTAAGACCTTTTTAGCAGTTGACGTAGAAACGGTCATCATACAATTTTGGCAGGCAAATTGAGGATGTTCAAAATGATCGCTACACCATTACAACCGGCTTACATTGAGTATTACATATCAACAATAAAATATATTAGTTATTCCTTTTGACAAACTTCAGACCAGTTTGAAACTTAAAAACGCTCT
This sequence comes from Catocala nupta, assembly GCA_963675205.1. Lineage (NCBI taxonomy): Eukaryota > Metazoa > Arthropoda > Insecta > Lepidoptera > Erebidae > Catocala > Catocala nupta. The sequence goes on from OY776094.1 coordinate 12,488,357, forward strand.
CCTGTAAACCACGACTTTTGACATGTCGCTTTGTACTTAGGGGCCGTCGATATCTAAACCATAGATTTTTCTGTTTACAATAATTAAAAAATCAATAAAAATAAGTACTTTTTTACTGTATACGTTTAACTTCTGTCCGTTGTTTTTGTGAGGGCCGAAATTCGCCGATGTCCTTTGGCACTGTGTTTAGACTAAATCACTTTTTGTGGTTTATTCATTGAGTCACTAATCAGTTCACTGAAATAACATTCTCATTAATAGTCTATCGCTTATTGATCACGGTTCATCGTATTTTAGGCGCCTAGATATGAATATTATTATTTATATATATAAAATAAATACGTAGTCCAATGTTGACAGTTCAGTTGACAGCTGTCTGTCTGTCACCGTCTCCCAAGCTCTCACGACCACGTTTAAATTCAGCTGCCCAAAATTTCACCGTGGTAAATGATGGTGCAGAGAGTCATACACAGTGTCCAAACATCACATCAACACAGTGATCTTTAATTTGCGTAAGCGTATTTCTTTTCAAAAACAAAAATTTTATGACAGCTCGTTACTCAATTTGTCCGTTTTCACAAAAACACGTTCACGTGGACTCACTCAAACGACTGTCAAATAACAACTACGCTTCTAAAATGGCTGAAATTTTGGTGAGTAACTGCCAAAATTTATTGACGAGTGCTGCTATCTTCACGTCGAGGTCGAAAACTTTTCAGACCACCCTCCTATGAAAGATGCGCTCAATTGCTGAACTGCATTGGTGCAATTGATGATATTAGAATATTCAAACCGAGAAATAGTGGCTCATCCCATTACAATTTATAAGAATTATTTTTTGATTAATCTATTGGCTCTCTATGACAGTCACTATAAATTTAGATTTTGTGACATAGGTTGTTACGGACGACATTCGGATGCACCTATTTTTGAAGAATCAGTTTTATATTTTTATTGTGTTTTTATTTCTTTGTTTAATGTGTATAATGTAGGTTAAGTAATAGAATTAAGAGCGCTTCTCACCGTTAAACAATTACGTTTGAGTTTACATATGTAATACATCTAAGTTACTGTAGCAATGGAAATAAAAGATTTGAAAATACACAAAACTACAAGAAATCTCACTAAACATTCCAAATCCTACACTAATTACAAGTGATGGAATTGCCTTGCCTTTTGTGTTTGTTAGAGACGAAGTAGGATGGGCGTACCAGTCGCAAACCAGTTAAGGAATTTTTTTTTTTTGAAATGCTCTAAATTGGAAATATGTAGCTTTCATGTAGAAAAGTACATAAAAAGTTGTTTGTTGTTTACTTACCCTGCCATAATGATAGATTATTTGAGTCCAAATATTAAAGCTTTTTATTTATACCATGAAACATATAAAAAACGGGAGTGTGCCTATTTTTGACCAGTGTGCTCCAATGATTGACCATACTTTTGCACCTATAGTTGACCACTGAAAAAGTTATGTAAAAAAGGTAGCTAATTCAAAATAAAACACGACTATTTTACAAAAATTGACTTTAATGTATTAATTAAATGTTTATATAAAACTACAACTAATTTTAATGGCACAGTCGTATGAAAATTACTTATAACTTTAATAACACTTATATTTATGAGTATCATCAATCACAGTCGTACTTATAATCAAATAAATCAGTCTCATCATAAGAGGTGACTTTAACAAAATAATAGTTTATTGAAATAATTCAAAACCGTAAATTATAAAATCTTAAAAAATGGTAACAATGGGTTTTGTAGAACTAGAAAACTGTATCTTATATCCATTGCAAAAATTTGGCCATTTCTTCAACCTTGTACGAACCTCTGCTATTTATAGAAACAGGTGCTCTTATAACTTCCACTATGCTGTCAGGCTCGTACCATAAGGTATCCTCTTTTTCAGGCCATTTGAAAGTGGTCGCAGATGATAACACCATAGTACTGACTTCAGCGTTACATCCGTCAATGTTTTTAATTTGACCGGGGAAGTATTCACCTTCATACTTGACAATGACATATGATCCCACTTTTAGGCTATCTTCAAGGCTTGTTGGTTTTCGAGCATACACATTCAATGGAATATCATCTTCCGAATCAGATTCCACTGAAACATTCAATGAAATATCATCTTCCGAATCAGATTCCACTAAAACTTTTCTCTTAATCCTTTTCCTTTTAGGTTCCCCTTTTTTTGCTTTATCTTTCAACATGTTCTTCTCTGCACGAGCTAATCTTTTCTTTTCTTTTTCTTTCTTCTCTTTATTTTTCTCCTCCCAATACTTCACCCACTGAGACGCACCAATAGCATCCGGTAAACGCTTCTTTGATGACTTTTTCTTACTATTGTTTTTTAAAGGAGACTCAGTAGGCCACAGAATAGCGTTGCAAAATGCTGGGCCTATTGGCATCTTCGAAGAGCCGGGCTTAGGGTTCTCTTCATTTGGGGTGCCTTTGGCTTTTGGTGGTGTTGTTCCAAGATTATTTTGTGGGGGTAGGTTAACTAGATTTTCTTCTGGCTGTTGATTTGATGGTCCTGGTCCAAAATCAATTAAAGATGCTCCCTGTAATAAATTTGGTGAAATCGGACTTGGTGTTCGTTGCTCTCTTGGAATTTCAGGACTGCCGGGAATCTCGATTTCAAGAATACTATCATGTTCTTCAATCTGCTCATCTGCACAAGGAAATGAAGCAGTGCCTTCGGTTTCTTGAAAGTTCTGCCTGATTTTACGCCATACATATAAAAGTTCTTTGGCTGATTCTTCTCCAGTCCACGGTTCATTAGGATTGACGGCTCGAAATTCTTGTACATGTCTTCGCGACATAAGAGATTCAAAATACAGAGCGTGTTCTACGCTTATTTCAGCAGGTTTATCTATGGCACTGTGTCTGCTTATATTGCTCATGCATTTAGTGTAGTCTATAGCATCAACGTTGAACGGATACAAACCGCATTTGCGAAATCCATTGCAAATAATTTCAGAAGTTGCAGCTTTCATTGCAATTCTTAGTAATGGAGCAAATTGAGCCCTGGTTACAACTCTGTTTCCAGTCTCAGATTTCCACTTATGGACAATCTTTTTCCATGAATTTTTTAATGGTCTGAAAACCGACACATCCGCCGGCTGTATTATATGAGTCGCATTAGAATGTAGGGCATACAAAATAATTTGATTTTCATTACAAAGTTGACTGACTTCGTAAGTTATATGCGATTTGTGACCATCGATTAGAAAAAGAACAGGAAACTTGACATTGGATTGCCGTAATGCTGGTAGTAACGTATTGGCAATGTAGCCATGAAAAACTCTGGATGTCATCCATCCTTTTGGTGACTTACCGCTGGCCCAATCTCCTGGTATATTTCGCACTATTTCAAGAGGAATCCTTTCATATGGGTAAATAATCAGGACGGGCAAGACTTTTCCGGATGCTGAAAAAGTTCCCAAGACAGTAATGCTTTCTTTTTCCTTATCTTTAATTTCGTAGAAATTTGCCATTCCCTTAGGACCCAACACCAAACCTGACGTAGGACAAAGATTGAAACCAGATTCATCGCCATTTATAATTCTATCAGGTTCCTCTAGTATGTCTTCGGCATTTTCAGATATTAAGAATTCTCTTAAGTCAGAGTGCCATTTTCTCAGGCTTTCTTCCGTTACCCGGCTTCGCGCTGAATTTATAGACTCAGCATATCGCTGTGTCACATCTGGATGTCTTTTCAAAAAGCTAGAAAACTATTTTCGTCCAGGTTTCCCATTGTTAAATGGATTTCTCCGACCGTCCTCTTCTATTATTTGGCTAACTGTTTCCAATAAACGTTCCTTTGTCAATGGTATTCCCTTTTTAGCATTAGCATTAATCCACCTAGTTAATAATAACTCTTCTTGTGGGGTCAAAATAGTTGGTGGTCCCATTTTGCGCTGTACAGGATGTCTCAATTTCAATTTATTTATGACCGTCGAGTGAGGGATTTGGTACTTACGGCATGTCTCCCTTATTTTAGCGCCTTTGCCTATTTCTTCGAGACATTTCATTAAATCTTCGTTGGTATATTTAAAAAATACTTTTTTCGGAGGCATCATCAACCTAAAAAAACGAGCAACAAACTTATAATTCTAATCTGGTCATACATAGGAACACTTTTTTTATTACTATGTACCATTAACAAACCAGTGGTCAATTACTAGAGCACATTGCTTATAACGACTATAAAGATAGGCTTGGAGCTCTAAATTGTCAAACAAAAGCATCGCTATGAAAAAAATTATAAACAAACAAAACACCATAGACAACCAGATGCAAACCAGTTGGTCAACAATAGGAACCCAGTACAAAGTGTGCTCCAGAAGTTAACCATCGTTGAAAATACTTAATAATGTCATTATTTATTAAAAATAATAGCATATAGCAGTTAAATAAACACAACATTTTCTAAATAATATCATTTTCTGAACGTAATTACGCAAAAATAGGTGATTTTGAAGGATTTCTCTTACCATGTAAACGTGCACTTCTAACTGTAATGGCGGCTGGAAGGCAACTAACCGAGGTACCAGTGTAATAAAAAGAACAAGATAGCTATATTTTTCTTTCACTCTCGCAAAAAGTACGTTCGGAAGTTTGGTAACAGTCTGGGCAACCTTACAAAACAATTGAATTCTTAAAAAATGCCCGCCATTTCTTAATTTATTCAATTTAGCATGCGAATGGTCAACCACTGGTATCTGGTTTGGGACTGGCACACCCATCCTATTCAGTTTGTCACATAATTCGTTACGTCTTTATTTAGGCAAAAAATTAACAGAAAATATGAGAATTTTTAATTAATGTTTAACAAGTGCAAGGAGATATGCAGAATGCTTATTCGGCATTCTGACCAATAAGTGGAGAATTTTCCATACCCCAAATGACCTTATCTTGGCAGTTTTCTAAGTATGTTGTTAAAGCATTGCAAAAATTCGTACGGTACAAGGACATAATTAAATTTGAAGACATACTTACTATCAACGGTTTGGAAAATGTATCTAGGATTCCGGATGAACATGAATCGTTATCGGGTTCAACAATAAGAGAAAAATTCGTATTACTATTTTTATAGTACTGAAGGTAGTCTCTCATGGCATTTAAACTGCATATCGGCGTTGCAAAGGAGACTGGCGGGTTTCCTAGTAGCGTTCGGCCTGGTCACCTACACGGATAATTTTAATGTTGCCTGATAGCATTATTAATTAGAAAACCATGTATGGCTGTCAGTTTTCCAAAAACTTGTCTGAAAGTAGGAGATTAACTTAAGACATTGACATAAGGTTATGTCATGCACGAAAACTTCTAATATTGTAAGTATAATATGTTAATCCACTTATATGACGTGAATATTATTAAAGTATTTAGGTCTCTTGCTCGACAGCCGATGGGACTTTATAGCCCATTTTCGTCGTATGGCCCCCATTCTTCGGGGCGCTGCAGGCGCGCTCTCGCGCCTGCTGCCCAACCTTGGGGGGCCAAACACCTCCTGCCGGAGGCTCTACGCGGGGGTCGTGCGGTCCATGGCCCTGTATGGGGCCCCAGTTTGGGCGGACAGCCTGACGGCCCGAAACATTTCGGCGCTTCGTGCGCCACAGCGCGCCATGGCCGTCAGGTTGATAAGAGGTTACCGCACGATCTCGTTCGAGGCTGCGAGCCTCCTCGCCGGATCGATGCCATGGGACCTGGAAGCGGCGCTCCTGGCGTCGCTCTATCGCTGGCGCCAGGAGTCGCTAGCTTGGGGCGAAGGACCGGATCTTCCCGCTATCAAAGTGGCAAGGTCCGAGCTCCGCCAGGTCCTAGTGGCGAAATGGAAGAAGCGACTTGTGCACCCCAGTGCCGGGCACGCCACAATCGTGGCGGTAAGTCCCGTGTTTGAGGAGTGGCTGGAGAGGCGGCATGGCGCCCTCACCTTCCGGCTGACACAGGTATTGACTGGCCACGGTTGTTTTGGCCAGTTCCTGTGTCGTATACGCCGGCAAGAGACGCCCGGTTGTCACCACTGCGGCGACTGCCGCGACGTTGTAGAGGACACGGCGCTGCACACTTTGGCGGTTTGCCCCGCCTGGGCATCGCAGCGCCGTGAGTTGATCGCGGCAGTCGGATCGATTGCCCTCTCGCTCCCGACCGTAGTTCAGTCTATGGTCCGGAGTGAGAGGTCGTGGAACGCCGTCGCCTCCTTTTGTGAGGAAGTAATTTCCATCAAGGAGGCGGCGGAGCGGGAGAAGGAGCGTTTGAACCCTCTCCCCAACCGCAGAGCCGGGCGCCGGAGGGCGCGCGATGACCTCCAGCCACCCTGAGGTTTGACCTGGGGGTGGCGGGCTTTGTGGGCCTGCCCGCCATCCGTTCAGCACCAGGTCCGAGAGGCGGCGTGCGTGTTCCCACGCGCGCCTCTGTGTCGAGTCCGTCTCGTCTAGAAGTAAGTACCTTTGGGTAGGTCTTTTGTGTAGTGGCCTGCCGTTTCATACGGCGGGCCGTAACCTTGGCGGGGTCGCGACCGCATGCGAAACCGATTCCCGCGGCCCTGTCGATAGTGGTTGTGTCGAGGAACACCGTGGTAGGTTTAGTCGGTATTCCGGGAGGTACATTATCTTTTCCACATCTTTCTTTACCCCGGCGAGTCCGACATAATCCCTCCGCCCGCCCCCGCGGAGGGATATGCGTCATAGCAAACCCCCAAGAAAAAAAAAAGAAACGTGAATATTATACTTTATTTTATTATTATACAGGTTCCAAGTTTAGTCTCAGGTTCAACATGGTTCAGGAAGCAACTGTGCTTGTATCCTATGTTTATAGTTTAGATTAGGGAGAAATTAAATAAAAAACATTTTTGAATTAGTATTTTATTTTATTCACTATCTGTTTGGTATTTAATCTTATTTAAGTTTAACTATTGTTGTCAATAGATGTCACTGTACACGTTCAATATTTCAACATGTATAATTCACTTCTTTCAAATAGATGTTGCTTCCCTTATACAGTTAATATGTAGCTCACTCGATGGATGGCACTGTGCAAATGACGTCATAATTTAAAAGTCGCAAATGTTTGTTTCACAAGACGCATATAAGGGGAGCCGTGTTATTTGAAATGTCAGTGATTTTTACGATACAAATGTAACAGTGAATATTAAGATATAAAATAATGTGATATAGGAAGTGCAAAAGTTGTGTTTATTCACTATTATAACATAATATTCAATCTAGGGACTGTGGCGGAGTTTGGACGTAATTTTGCTACCTAGCCTAGCCTAAGTACCAAATAATTTATTTATTTTGGACTACCAATAGTTGTTACATTAGTGCTTATACATTAAAAATTTACACAGTAATAAGAATAAATGCACAACATTTTAAGGTGTCACACCATGCACCATATTATAGCGTTAATAAGATAATTATTAAAATACCAAAAAAATATAAAATAAAAAACAAACAATAACATAATAGGGAACAGTAGGTCCTATTATGTCTATTATTTGGTACTTAACCTACTGTTCGACTATACTATGGTATAATAAATACAATAAAGTAATAATTTGCCTGGAAGGGAAGCAATTTCGCGATAACAGTATTGCGAAATTGCTTCTCTTCCAGGCAAATTATTAATAACTAGCTCATCAGCGCAATTTCGTCTGCGTCACATAAGAGCATTTTCCCCGTTTCTGCAACACGTTTAATTGATGCTCCGCATGTATTGGCCTTAACGTGATGTTATATAGTGTTAAGTATGTGAGGACAAGTGAAACGCAAGATAGTTGGAAACGTACTGACGTTTATTTGACGTTTTCGAATAGTGGACGCAGCCACCATGCTCTAGCTATATAGGTATATACAACATTTCTCCCCCTTAGTGTAAGTATACCTAATTTACATTAATAGGCTTTAATTTTCTATAAATCAATACAAAAAAAATGGCTTATAATTGACTCTTGGAAGGGAGTGCAACACCCTATCTGACAGCTGTGATCTAAACCGATGTTGCTCAGGCTCAGGCTCAGTGGTTTGCTCACTAGGCCACACTGGGGTAGCTTCAAAGAATTTTTCAGGTTCTGTGATCTGTTCCGCTCCTGAGGTTCGGTCTGCAAGCTCATCCGGTTCTAAAGGTTTATGGGGCGTTGTAGTACTCTGATTCTGATCACTTTCTATATCCATTCCAACCGATGGTTGTGCTGAGTCATTAACAGCTAGCGCACTTGCCTCAGGCATTACGTCCTAAATTTCAACAGCGCTGTCATGGGTGTATATGTTCCTATCCGTTTCCTTACAAAGTTCTAATTGACTATTATGTTTTTAAATTCTGAGGTTTTATAATCTTCGATCAAATACATAACAATATCTATACGCTATATAGCAACGCCCTTTATCCACGTAAATTTAATGTATACAAAATACTTTTTATACATAATTATATCACCAGTCTCAAAAAAATTTTTATTTGTGCCTCCATATGCTTTAGATTTTCTGCCAAAGAGGTTGATAATATTATTAACAATATGTCAAGAGGGAAATCTCCGGGACACAACCATCTCAGCATCGAGCACTTGCGGAACGCTGGCGTACACCTGCCAAGAGTACTGGCAATGTTCTACACGCTGTGTCTAAGTCACTCCTACCTGCCTGGGGAATTAATGAAAACCTATGTAGTCCCAATTGTTAAAGATAAGACGGGTGATACATCAGATCCTACAAATTACAGGCCCATATCGCTTGCTACCATAATGGCCAAGGTGCTGGACGGTTTGATTGATAGACACATGGCAAAACGTATCAAGCTGAGTGACGCGCAGTTTGGGTTCAGGCCGGGTTTGTCCACAGAGACTGCAGTACTGTCTCTCAAGCACACCGTCCAGTACTACACGTCAAGAAAAACGCCTGTAAATGCGTGTTTTCTAGATCTTTCCAAGGCCTTTGATCTGGTGCTATATGATTTACTTTGGGATAAGTTAGCCAAGGAAACCACGGTGGACAGGGCAATTATATCAATACTGCGTTATTGGTATAGTAATCAGACAAATTGTGTTAGGTGGTCGGGGTCAATATCGGATGAGTACAGGCTGGAGTGCGGGGTGAGGCAGGGTGGGCTAACCTCCCCTAGACTTTTTAGCCTGTATATAAATCAGCTGATTGTTGGGCTTAGCAATACCTATCTTGGATGTCATGTGGACGGAATATGTCTTAACAACATTAGTTATGCTGATGATATGGTATTGCTAAGCCCATCAATTAGCGCTATGATGAGACTACTCAACATATGTGAAAGGTATGCGGAGGCTCATGGCCTCAGATATAATGTTGCAAAAAGTGAATTAGTTGTATTTAAGGCTAGGAATAAACTTTACACTGATATACCGGAACTTAAGCTTTATGGTAATCCACTAAAACGAGTCACTAGTTTCAAATATCTGGGGCACTGGGTCTCTGATGACCTTAGAGATGACTTAGACATCGAGCGTGAACGTAGGGCGCTGGCTGTCCGTTGCAATATGTTGGCCCGTAGATTTGCACGGTGTACAAAACAAGTAAACGCGACGCTTTTTACAGCGTTCTGCCAATCCTTCTACACGTGCAGCCTATGGATTAACTACACGCAGAGGACATACAGCGCCCTGCGCGTACAGTACAATAACGCGTTTAGGATGTTGATGGCGCTGCCGCGCTATTGTAGTGCGTCAGGCATGTTTACCGAGGCGGCAGTAGATAATTTCTATGCAATTATGCGAAAACGATGCGCCTCCATCATGCATAGGGTGCGAGGCAGCGCCAATAATATCCTCAGCACGATAGCGGACAGGTGGGATAGCCCCATTGTTTGTTATTGGTTGCGGCTTCATAAGCCTGTTGTGTAATTTTATTTATGTTTTTTTTTTTTTTTTTTTTTTTTTTTTTTTTACGTGGGGGAATGCTATGACGCGTATCCCTCCGCGGGGGCGGGCGAAGGGATTATGTCGGACTCGCCGGGGTAAAATAAAGATGTTAAAAAAAAAAAGATAATGTACCTCCCGGAATACCGACTAAACCTACCACGGTGTTCCTCGACACAACCACTATCGACGGGGCCGCGCGAATCGCTTTCGCATGCGGTCGCGACCCCGCCAAGGTTACGGCCCGCCGTATGAAACGGCAGGCCACTACACAAAAGACCTACCCAAAGGTACTTACTTCATGAAAACCCTACTGTCTCCCCCCTAGGGGGAAGACGGACTCGACACAGAGGCGCGCGTGGGAACACGCACGCCGCCTCTCGGACCTGGTGCTAAACGGATGGCGGGCAGGCCCACAAAGCCCGCCACCCCCAGGTCAAACCTCAGGGTGGCTGGAGGTCATCTCGCGCCCTCCGGCGCCCGGCTCTGCGGTTGGGGAGAGGGTTTAAACGCTTCCTCTCCCGCTCCGCCGCCTCCTTGAATTTATGTTTTTTATTATATTATGTTAATTGTGTCTTATTAATAATTACTAACACTAGCTTGTAAATTTTTATGTAATACTAACACAATGGATATTAGTCTGAAATAAAATTATTATTATTATTATTATTATTTACTCTGTGAACACTGATTACATTTTACAACTTCAATGAGAGCGTTAGATGACGGCGATGATAAACGTGGCTTTGGATCTAACAAATCTAAACGTGAACGAAGTTTCCGTCCAAACACTAACTGCGCAGGCGGGGAGCCAGTTGAAGTATGTACCGAGTTCCTATAATCGAATAGGTTATAACAAGTTTTTGCCAGTTTGTTTTACATTATTAGTCATCATCAAACATGATTTAATACCTTTCTTAACTACTTTTACGAAGCTCTCCGCCTGTCCATTGCTAGCCTGGTGATAGGCGGAAGATGTTACGTGCGATATGCCATTTGATGAACAAAATTGTACAAACTTTGCAGATAAAAAACATGTCGCATTGTCACTGACTTAAGTGTGAATAAGACCGAACCTTGACATAAAATCATACAATTTTGTTATAACTGCATCTGAATTAGTTCTTGTAATTTTGTATACCTTAACCGATTTCGAATACGCATCTACTATGCTAGCCTACGGCTGATTGATTCATCATGAAGATCATTACATTCCGATAAAAAATAATGAATAATAATTAATAATAATAACTAATGTACTTCGCAATACCTTTGAAAATATGTGTACAAAATTTCATGTTGATCGGCTAAGTAGTTTCTACGTAAAAGCGTAACAAACTCACATTCCCATTTATAATGTTAAGTAAGGATTATGTAACCGATCCACGTCACCGTAGGTACATGGTTTCACTTGTATGTGTACGAAAAAAAACGAAATATAGACTTAACTGACCTTGTGATTTTCTTATCTATGTGAAATTCATAGTGAATATCTATCATTGCTTGGGCCAGGATGTCTTATGTATGATGACCTTTTAGGCGTATGCACGTTAATACTGCATGCATTCTGCCTCTTGTGATAGGATTTAACCAGTGAACTGTCATGTCCAAATAACTTTTGTTGTGAGCTGATCAACAGTCAGCCGTCGTTGCCACCTAATCGACATTTTCAAGTAAACTGAAATTAAAATTATAAACACATCACGTTTAAAAAAATGCTATAATAATAAATGAAAATTATATACATTTACGCATACCTATTTTATGAACCCCTAATTATTTAAACTTTTTTGAAATAAAATTATACCTACGTATGTAGGGTAGGGCGAAGTTTATCTGTTAAAAATAAATAGAAAATTATATTAGTTACTTACTTAATCAGGTGTTGCTTCAATTTAATGTGTTCGTCAGTAATGCGTCTACCCAAAGTTTTTCTTGAAATTGAATTTTTGCTCGGGTTTAACGTTTTTATCAACGCACCAAAAGTCTTGCTTTCGACAACATGTAAAGGTTTGAAACAAATAAATTTACTATACATTTGTCCACTTTGGCTTGGGGTACACCGCTGCCAGTAGCTGCAATCCCGAACGATTTCCCGATGCTCAGCTGTCGACCCTGTTGTATTCTTCTTTTAACGGGATTAGGATTACTGCTACTTGCGTTCTCATCATTAATATTGTCAGAATGAGTTCTCCTTTTTATCTTGCCCCGGTTAGAGCCCGCCTTAACAATCTCTTCAAACTGTACGTATTGTGACTCATGTACCCTTCTTACATGTTGTTTCAAATTATTCAGGCTTGATACATGAAGTTTTATCGTAATGACGACATCGAACGCATTATCGCAGTGTTCTTTTGACCGTTCGATTGCCGCTGACGATAAAGTATTTATCTCTAGTGTAAGCTAGCGTTAATCTAGCTCCACCGTGAAGAGTTTGTTGATGTGCCTCTACAATTATTAGCTGCGTCAATCTTCCTTTGTTTGGGAGGAGAATGGGATGCTTAGTTTCTTCCGGCAGGTTTGATTATTTCAGACGTCCCCTGACACGGAGTATTTCGTTCGAGTCCAAAAACGGATTCAGCTTCAAAACGGCGCTCCTATTGGGTAGTTTTCCAGTTTTGTTTAGAGATATTATTTCGTTGTCGAAATAATTCTCTTGAACAGATTTTATAAGTATTTCAAATGCGTTGTTTATATCTGTTAAGTGTAGTTCATTGCGCTAATGCGACCTGCATTTGTAACGTAACGCATCAGCAAAATGTACTATCCATGTGAGTATTCTTGTAATACGATCTATGTTGCTATATCGCTCAAGTAGGTAATGAATTAATTCATTCATTTTTATTTGACATGGGTTCCGTATTATTTGCAGCGTAACAGTTTGTTAAACGACCTTCGTTCGTAACATAAGTTTTCTTCGTCACTTCGGTTTGGTCTTCTTATCGTCTTAGCCGCTGCGGACCTTGCCACCACAAGGTAAAGATGACCCACTTTGATGGCAAAAGTCCTCTTGACGCGCAATCAGCAGAGTTTTCGCTACTCTTCACGTAACCCCAGTTTATCGCAGGCACTATGTTTATTATTAGCGATGTTCTGCTCGTTATATATTTTTCATATTTTGTTTGGCTGCCTTGTATCCATGCTAATATAACTTTAGAGTCGGTCCAACAGGATATTTTTAGATCATAATCTGCAAGAATCTTGGATGTCTTTTGTATCAATTTTGCTAGTAATACTGCAGCGTTTAGCTCCAACTTGGGTATGGTAGATTTCTTTTTGAATGGTACCACTTTTGTTTTCGCTGCGAGTAAAGTCATTTCATATGCACCAGTCAGTGACGTAGTACGACTGTATATGACGCATGCGTAGGCTTGCTCGCTCGCATCACAGAAGGCTTGCAGTTCTATTGTTTTATTGTTGTAGTTTTTTATCCATCTTGGTAAACTGATATTGTTTATATTTGGTAGATCGGCTTTGACTCTCATCCATTCTCTTTGTACGCTATCCAGCACATTTTCATCCCACCCAATGCTCTTACAGTTTTCACTCCATAATTTTTGGAAATTGGAAATAATTTTGCTTGAATGGTCATTGGAGCCAACCAACCAAGAGGATCGTAGATTTTGCTTATTTCTGACAATAATCGGCGTTTAGTATATGACGTTTTGGAGCTTTCAGGCACTTCGCTGTTAAAGAGGAACTTGTCGCTTGCGTCATTCCATACAAGGCCGAGTGTTTTGCTAAACTCGTGTTGTTTGAAGCTAAAATCGCCATTTTTTTCCCTTCCAGGTCTTTGAGAATAGATGTTTCATTCGAAGCCTATTTGTGTAGAATAAAACCGCCTTTCCGTAGTAGCTCGTTAAGCTCTTTTTACAGTAATTTTGCGGATTCGATGGTTTGATGACCCGTAATTACATCGTCCATGTAAAATTCGTTTTGTAACGCCTTTTGAGCTAAGGGAAAAGCGTTGTCTTCATCTTTGGCCAGCTGCAAAAGAGTGCGCATAGCAATGAAAGGTGCAGCCTTGGTACCGTAGGTCAAGGTGCACAGTTGCATCTCTATTAGAGGTTCGCTTTCGAAAGTTCTCCAAATAATTCTTTGAAGGTCTCGCTGATCTTGATGGACAAGGATTTAACGATACATTTTTTGAATATCAGCCCTTAGGACATATTGATAAGTTCGCCATTTAATGATCAAAGAGAATATGTCCTTTTGTAGGTTAGGCTCGTTTTCCATCAAATCATTGAGGCTGTAGCCGGAATCTGTGTTCGTCGACGCGTTAAAAACAGCTCGTAGTTTGGTTGTGGTTGAGCTCTCCCTTAAGATACCATGATGAGGTAGGTAGGCTTGTACTTGGCTGTCGGATTTTGGCACTGGTTTCATGTGACCTAATTCAATGTAGTCTTGAATAAATTGTTTATATAATTTAGCGAAGTGTTCTTGCTGCGACATTTTCCTTTCTAAATGAAGAAATTGTGCTATGGCTTGAGGTTTTGATGAACATCAAAACCTCATCGCTCAATCGTTCTGTTGTTTCTGTGTAATATTTCTCACAGTGTTCCTGCTCTGTTGTTTCGGGTACTGAAGGAATTTCTTCTAATTCCCAATAGTTTGATGTTATCTAGCTCGATCAACGTAACGAGACAATTAAACTGCTTTGTAGCACCACACAGTATCCACCCCAATTTTGTCTGTTGTGCTACTGGCGAGTCATTGCTGTGCTTGAGTACTCCGTCTAAGATCACATCAGAGTAAATGTCAGCTCCAAGCAGTAAATCTATTGGTCCCGATATGCTGAAGTCTGGGTCAGCCAACTTGATATTTTGAAAGTATGGCCAGCTGTTTGTGTTTATATTTGAGTTAGGGAGATTGTTTACAAGCTTACGCATAACTAAAGCTTCTGTTTGAAAAGTATAATCAGAATGGATAGTTTGATCATCCCTTTGCTCGTGCCCATTATCGTACCAACGCCCGTTACGGCGGCGTTCATCTTATTTCGTGGTAAGTTTAATCGCTGCGCCGCATTTTCCGTAATCAGGGTGACTTGAGAGCCTTGATCAAGTACTGCTCGAAGGATGACGTAATCGCCTTCTTTGTTCTTGACCTTGAGTTGAAGAGTCGTCAGGAGAATCTCTTGTTCACCGTTAATACGGTTAGACGTTCGCTCAGCTGCCTGTGAGCTGGATGACCTTGGTTGTTGCCCTTTCAGATTTTCATCATGTAGTAGCGAATGATGTTTGTAGTTACAAGTGCGGCATCTTTTTGTTGAAGTGCATTTATTGCTTCCGTGACTAAACAAGCAATTTTTGCATACATTTAGTTTGTTTGTTGTTTGATTTCGCGTTGCGACATCCATATTTAAAATGTAGAGCATTGTCCAAGCGCGTGATCGTTTTTGCAGAGTGGACATTTATGTATTGCAGCATGGTATGTATTTGTCCATTTATCTGCGTCTTTGAAGTTCGTTGACTTGAAATTATTATAATTTTTATGCGAAATATTCGGTGAATAATTCTGTTTCTGGCTGCTCTTTTTGGATCTAGATGTTTCCAATGTCATGAACTTTAATTCCAAGTACTCCATAAACTCATTTAAGTCTGGGAGCTCTCTTGAATGTTTTATGTTTTGTATGTAATCTCCATAAGTGTCGTCATCAAGTTTTAATGATAGTAAATGCACAATAAGTGGACCCCATGGTGCTTTGATAATAAACTTTTTTAAACAAATTAATCTGTGTTCTTATTTTACTTGATAGTTTCCTATCCCCATATTTTAAAATATATGGTGTTTGTAACAATTATGACACTCCATTAC
Organism: Catocala nupta; assembly: GCA_963675205.1. Classification (NCBI taxonomy): domain Eukaryota; kingdom Metazoa; phylum Arthropoda; class Insecta; order Lepidoptera; family Erebidae; genus Catocala; species Catocala nupta. The sequence continues at coordinate 12,504,066 of OY776094.1, forward strand.
ATTTTCTTCAGGAGAGTAATGATTGTATTCATTACTTTCCTAATGATAAATATGGGGATAGGAAACTGTCAAGTAAAATAAGAACACAGATTAATTTGTTTAAAAAGTTTATTATCAAAGCACCATTTTTTAAAACACAAATCATTTTTTAAAGCACATATTGAGTCATGATATATACAAGTATACAAATCTTTAGAATATTTATATCGATCATACCGATGCCTCCCACGTAAGTTGTTGTAACCTATAACCTGCAATTTTACAGGAGAGCGTTTCAAAGATACTATTGGCAATAAAAACTGCAGTTTTCAATCAATCTTTATAAGATTTAGTACTTGAATTTAGTTAGTTATACTTTAGCGTTTACTGCATGACATCATTCAAAAATACCAAAGGTTTCAGAGATTTTGCTGTTACAACAATTTACCGCGGCGTATGACCTTTACAAATTGTTGTATTCGTCATTTACATTTATGTACACTGGAACACATGAATCGCATTTAGTCGTATATGCTAGATACAACAATGTACGCCAAATTTCGTTTATTGTCCATAAATCAAACTACAGCACTGTTTCGCGTACTAAACCAATAAAAAATCGTTACAATAACTAAAACCTTGTTGTCAAAATTAAGTTTTAGAAGAACATAAAATCTTTTAATAGAAATAAACAAACTTCCAGACAATATAAATTTAAAAAAATTATAGATACAAAATTACAATTCTTGAATTTTTTTTTATATATTCTATTTTCTATAAATTTTAATATTCTTTATTCAACATAATTATTAAATATAATCTGAAACTAAACATAAATAACTAATAACAAATATAATTGAACCTCTTAAAATAGAATAATTATATCTTCTAAAAGATCAGACTAAAACAACAAAAATGTTCTTTTTAAAAATAATTTTATCATTATTATATTCTTCAACATGGTCTGAGATCAGATTTAGGCTATTATATATATATTAGGATTTAGGATTTATTTAGAAGAGATTTAAAAAGAGGTAAAAATCTTAAAATTATAGTTTATTCTGAAGCAGATGATTCAGAATCGTTTCGAGTTACCTCATCGACACACAATTTTTTAAAGTAATCGTGATATGTAGCTGGGATTAGCCCGCTGTTACACAGATATATTAAATCGTTGAATTTCGCTCTTGGAATGGAAATAAGGTTATCATAGAGAGGGGCTACTGATTTATCCATATTATCAGCTCTTTGGCGCCTTCGCGTATTGGTTTTAATAGCAATAGTCATCATGCGAAGATTTACTTTGAGTCTTGTCTATTAATTTAAGGTAGCGACATATTTGTTTATTTGCGACGTGGTTTTCAAACTCCATTATTTGTTGTTCTGTAGGATTTTCAATATTTTTATGAATATGACATTGGTCATATTGATCTTTTTTTGGTATATAAAAGCTTAGTTTAAAATGTTTGTTCACAATATCGTGATACTGTCTTTCAGTCTTATCTTTCTCTTCGTACGTATTAGTCTGAAACCATTCATTGTACAATTCAAATAATCGCCAATCAATCAAATAAATTTTGTGAATTTTGTCGAGCATAATGTGACTCAACTGGTTGCAAGCTATTGATGTGGTCACAAACACTGGTTTTAACTTATTCAGTCATTTTTGTTTTGAATGTCTGCCTCTTTGATCGGGGATTAGTGTTGCCGTTGTCGTATCTAATTTATCTAGAGCCGTATTGATAACTTGATCGCTGACAGAGATGGTACTCAAAAACTGTTTTTTACACACAGCTACATAGTTTAAAGTTTCATCACCGGTAACTGGCAATTTGTATTTTAAAGTATACTTACGTCTCGAAACAGTATCAGTATACATTCAACGTTTAGTCTTCCTTGTAACTAAATTGGCCACATACATCCACTGCTTGTGTGTGTCTCCTAATTTCCAAAAACTTTCAAAAATATTCTTCCTCTCTTCCTCGTTTAATTTATTAAAACATTGCATACGACAGTGACACGGTGAGCCCATTTTTCTACTGGCTTTTATTACTCCTTTTCTAGAAAGGTATTCTTTTCCCAAGTTCCTTAAAGTCTTTCTTTTCACATCTATCCAGTCTTTTACATGTCTTCCTCTTACGTTACCTTTATCTTTCCTTACACGTGGACTATTATTAGAAATAAAAGATAGAGGGCTATTAGCTTGAGGAGTGGGACAGTCTGGCAAATACGCAGGGGACGGCTGAGCTAGTGGTCTTTGATCTAATATGGGTACATTTTCTTTTTCAACGTAATACGGACTAAAATAGTTATCACAGTCGTAATCCAAGTGGTTAATACTACATTCAGGAGACGGGTGAGCAGTTTCAAGACAAGGGTGATCTGTTGTAGTATCAGTATCTAAAGTAGTTTCAAAAAAGTCATCACCTATTATATTATACACTTCAATGATCTCAGATTCATTAAAATTTACGGGGAAGGGTGACTCTGAAACAACGTAATATTGCGTTTAAATAAGTTTATAATATAATTTCAATAGAGTAGAAAATCTCATAAACATCATTAAAACACCCCACGAAGAATAATGATTATTATGCATAAGTTTGAATACATCTGGAAACCGCAAATATTACTTACAACATACACAATGTCAGTGATTAGCGACGTCGATTGTTGTGTATTATGTATTACTTATTAACCATAAAACATTTAATATGGCCACGTAAATCATTGTGAGTCATCTTGCAATTTAGTTTAGTATAACTAATTCCGAAGTAAAATGTCGTATGTATATTGTTGTATGTAATCAATACCATATTTTAAATCGCCAATACTATAATTAAGAAAAATATTGCCATACAGATACTAAAAATTTTAACATAACTTGAATGCTTCGGAAAGATGAATCATGGAGATCGATATGTTCAATGTGATCGTTATTTTCGATGGATTCCTCAATGTTATGTTTTTGTGTGTTGACATTATTAACCATATCACATAGTTTGCGTCCTCTGGTTTGTATTTGGTAACGTTTCATTATGGTACAATAAGAAAATACGCGCGTGACATGCAACCTACAGCGAGTTCCAGCGTAGTCTGTTTTATGTGACTCATACGCGGTGTGTGCGCGCTCTTCACCCCGCACACCGCCCGCCGTAAGCTATTGCAATTAATAATACTGTAATCTACGCCTCGGAATAGTTCGGAACTTACGATATTATGCGTCTCAAAACTACCTAAAATTATAGATTTTTGTATTTGATTTATTTGTAACAGGATAATATACATAAAATTAGACACTTTTACGTGAAAAACAAAATCGCAATTTTGTGGTTTACAACAACTTACGTGGGAGACATCGATACAGACTTAAAAAATTATGACAATTTTTATTTTCTAAATTAATTACGTTATTATTATTTAAAATATGTTTTAACCATTTCACTTTTTCATAACCTTTATTGTAAACACACTTATCTCTTAAGAAATCTAAAATTAAATACTGATGGTTTGAATAAGGTATAAATCCTTCATTCCAGTACATTTTTCTGTTACGTTCAATCCAGCTAACTTGTCGTTTTTCTTGATTTGTCAAATGATAAAAAGGAAATGGTGGCTCAATTAAAAACATTTGCAATGTATTATTATACCATATAGCAATTTCTTTTACTATAAATTCGTTTGCTTCTGTTTTAAAACCCTGAACGTCCACAGTGGCAGTCATGATAATCTACGTACAATATTGCTCAGAGGTTTGTATTCCACAAGACGATCTTTTATAATCAAACAATATGCAGCAGTATTATCTGGTATTAGTGTAGAACATTTGAATGTTCTACTGGAAATTGATTTCCAAACGAACGTCTACTGGGCCTGTTTTAAGACTATCGTTTTGCCTTGAACAGTCTAAGATAAGCAAAGGAGCCTTCTATTTTAAAGTCCTTTAGATCGAGTAAGGGATCTACTGGGCAGTTGTAATACGACTGGCGAAATTTCACATACATCTCGTATAATATACTGTTTTTGTTCTCAGAAAACTTAAAGGCTAAAGGTTTACAAGGATAATATTGTGAAAAGGTCACGTTTGTCACTTCACAATGATCGAATATTGAACTATCTTTCAATTTATTACTTTTTCTATTAGTTTGTAAGCAGAAAATGACATATCTAGATTTTTCTAATTGTGATGCAGTTTTAATTGATCATGAATGCTTTGTAGTTTTAGGCAGTAACGGGTATTCATACAAATCCCAGTTTCTAAATGCTATTTAAATAGGTCTGTCTTTTTCTAAATGTTTTAATAGTGTCAGTCGTTCACGATCTGAAACTTTTGTGTGGTACCCTCCATTGTATTCTTTCTATATCTATTTGGAAATGTTCAATATCATCAGTAAGTATAACGCTATTTAAGTTAGAGTTACTTCTACTCAATATAAGTTCATGTTTACAATTAATGTAATAATCCTCCTTAAACCCTAAAATCTTATTTAATGGTATTACAGCACTAAAATGACCGTCACTTTTAAATCCACTTAAGTTCCAGCCCCATAATGCAGCCACTTTATTTTCCGCTTCATTTAATGAAACGTATGACTTAATTTTTGAAGTTACTCCTGAATTTTTTATACGGTCTATTTCAATACCATTTATTTCGTAGGTACCTGATGTCTTAAAACAAAAACATAACAAGATTATTATTAAATGTAACAGCTTTTTCAATTAGTTTTCCATCTTTGCCGAAGAGCTTTGCTCGACCTTCGATGTAAATTGAACTGGCTGATGGCAGCACGTCTATATCTTGCTGGTGTATGGGAATTCTGATTTCATCGTTTTCTCTAAAGCAGTTATTGTAGGGATTATAAGAATAGACTTCATAACTTTCGATTTAAGTATCGAAGTGTGGTAAATAATTAATCTGTAGTATATTCATACTTTGAAACCTAAAGCCTTAAGAAAGTCTATATTTGTGTTAGTCAACTTTTTCAATTTTTACTCAGAAGAAGTAAGAGGTTTTATTTTGGGTGGAGGGTTTATATTATATACTATCATTATGATTTTCTTAAACGAATACGCAGTTGAATATGTTCTATCAGGTTAATGCTATAACCAAATTGGTCAACAACCTTAACAGATATAGATGAAATTATATTTTTGTTCACTGGGAAGTAAATAACGCTTTGAGGCGATTCTATGTAATGATGGCCTGAAGCAGTATTAGATACAAATTCATGAATGACATGAGTAGGCAATCCGTTAGTGTAAGAACCGTATATTTAATTACATTCAATTCTGATTACAGGCGGGATGTTGTTATTATTATAATGCCCATTCGATAATGACCTTAATACTGAACAGTACAGCAAACGACATTCATATTTTTCGGATAAATTCAGTGGTGGTTGAAAATATGATTCTAATTCTGATTTGTTGCCTGAGATATTCAATGTTATAGACATACTTGCATACTAAACATTATAGACAATACTGTTTATTTTATTCCAAGTCTACACTAAAAGCTTATTTAAAAGTTTAGACAACGATGTCCACAATTGAAAGGGTGATTGCGCTGTATATTTTCATGATTATAATTGATTTTCGTAAGTAAGTATTTTATAAATTCCTTAGCAGGTTTAAGATTTCCATAACTGTCAAAATATTCAATATATTCATTATATTTTGTATAGGCTACCCAATGAGAACCAGGATTTTAGAACTCTCTAAATTAATAACACCACATTCTTTTTAAAAGGGTATTTAGGAAGCTCATCTCTCCTATAGACATTTCTAAAATAATGAATAGTATTTCCATATTTTAATATATCAACGTTAGTTAAGGCTCGTTTAGGTAGCCGATATTTTAGTATTTTGTTTTGATACGAAAATTCCATCTTTATGTGGTTTAAGATGCAATCCTTTTCCTATGCAAAGAGCCTCCATTTTTTCATTGTGTCTCTTCGATTCATCATACAGTTTTTTAGCCATCTTGAATTCATTTATGGTTTTCGCAATACCAGCTGCACCACCTACTAAGGCCCCCTGCTGATAAACCCGCAAAAATAGGAATCAAAGGTAATACTCCGCCAGTTTTTTGGTATCGGAATAACACGAGGAAGTTTAATGGATGAATCATCAGCTAATTCTCTCGTAGCGGCCATATCTAATTCTATTGCCTCTTTCTTGCATTTTGGTTTAAATTTTTTCATACGATTTTTTGTAATAGTAATGACATTTTTTAATTTCTTTGTAAGCCCTTTTCCGGATATCATTTTTCTCAACCTTTGGCTACGAGTTTTTACACCAGCACCAGTTTTAAGTTTTGCTAACATAGCATTGTTTACGAGATATGCCACGTATTTTTCTCCGGCACTTGCATCAGGGGAAACTGCACGCATTTTAGCTATTTTAAACAAATTTAAATCTGCCTTGTATCGATCTTTTAGGTCTAATGACTTGTGGTATGCAATATCGTGTTCTTTACAATATTCGTCTAATTTATTTACACCTTTATCTCGGCGTGTAAGTCGCTTTATTAATTTTGTACCAGGTCCACAATAATTATATCCTGGTACATGTAATTCAAATGTTAAATGATTTATGAGCCAATTGAGAAGACTACTCTCTCCAATATAGGACTCCATAAGACTGATCAATAAATAACTAAACACTTAATATATTATAATAATAATAACTAAATACTTATGTTAAATTAATCAGTTTAAGAGGTCAGCTAATTTTCTTTATTTACTCACAACAAGATTGATTTATCAATACAGCTATTTTCGGTGGAAGACAAACCTAACCATTTTATGAAAACCTTATTCCCTTCTCCTTCTAAGAACTTTTTCGACTAGGTACAAATTATGATGTTTTGTCTTTTGAAGCTCTTGTTCATAGAATGCTCCTAAAACAGGCTCTTCTCTAATCGTATCTTCAATTAAGTAAGTCATAGGAGTTGTATTCTGTTTGCATCGAATTTTAAATATTTCTGTTGACCAATTAGGAGTATATTCTTTCTCAAATGTTCATTTTACTTCACTGTGCTAACCCACCACGTATTCCTTTTTTTAACATTTGATAAATTTCTAAGTCATTAATTAGCTCTAGTTCAATGCCTGTGTAAAAAAGCATAGCATCCCAACTCAGACTAGGTGAAGTAACATAGTATGCAGGATCGAGACTATAATTCTTTAAACATAAGTTTCTAAAATTTTCAAATCCATCTCATAGCAAAAGTACATCACTTTTTAAATATACGTCAGTGTATTCACCAATGGAACCAATATTAAAATGTTTCCAGACAGTATGTGCATGTTTATATTCATAATCGTCGGCCTCGGTGGCGTAGTGGTTAGTGTAACCGACTGCCACGCCTAAGGTCGCGGGTTCGATTCCCGCACAAGTCAAACATTTGTGTGCATGAACATGGATGTTTGTCTTGGTCTGGGTGTTTCTATGTATAATATGTATGTATTAAAAAAAAAAGGTATATATGTGTTCCATTTTTGTATAGGATATAATATCTAAAAACAAGTACGATTTTGAACTCTATAGATTAAAATTAAATTATGTATATAAATAGAACAATCTTTTAAAATTTTATTCGAATTCTACACCTGAGTTGTTGTAGCTGTCTTCATCGTATAATATTGTTAAGTTTTAATATTATTCCTTTTAGTATTTACATAATGCAACAATTAAAAAATATTACTAACATTTATTATCAGATTGTATAATCGATGTTGAATGTAGGTGAGTCTGGTACGTAAGTCAGTATTTATTTCTATATATCACTATGTTTCAAACATAATTGTTGTTTTGATATAGAATATAGTAAATTAAATATTAATTTAGAGTTTTTTCTAGGTATTTAACAAAGTCTGGACATTTAGGAGAATTAAGTATGTCACACTCACCGTGCTACAGTGCTGTCTTAGATAACATTGACCAACAATGTAACGTAAGTATCTAAGTAACCATATTTGGTGCTGTTTAATAACACAAAATCATTAATATTATTTATTTCAGGATTTGATAGGGGATAGCTTAGATCCAGTTCTTAATCCATTTTACTATGCCCAAGACCGAGAGAGCTAGTACGCCGAAGTGGCGGCAAATGCATGTGAAGAAAGTAGACAGCAAGAAATAAAAAGAAAATTTGATGAAGAAAATATATGAATCAAAATCTTTTAAAAACAAATTCTTTATCATGCGTAAAGAGCCAGGACATATTCACCGAATAATAAAAATAATTGTACATGATGTAGATGGTCGTCATATAGAAGAAATAGACAGTGACCCCGATAGTGCAAGCGTGAATATACAATATTTGGTGCGAAGTGATATTGATGAAATAATGAGTGAAACTGAGTATTTAGTTACTAAAATAGTTAAAAACTTAAGTTCACCTTCATGTACTTGATATTTAAAATATAATCATTCTAAATAGTCATAACATTTAAAATTAATAGTCACTGCACTATATAAGGCAGCGCGATGGACAATAGCGTACGCATTCCATTTTCGTTAGGCTGTCGTGTCGAATAGACTCTGTGCTCGAATTTCATGCGCGTATAATTGAATTGTTGAATGAATATAATAATTTAACGATAAAAAATTAGAATAATGTGCATTCTAATTATGAATGTTGAATTAAGATTTAAATGTTTCACATTTATGAATATCTAAATTTGAATGTATAAATTTATGAATTTTAAATTCATTTATGAATTTCAAGATATATATTAAAATAGAATACTAAAACGATTGAACAGATGGTTGAATTTTGAGGCTTTTGGTATTTGAAATACTAGATCGAATAACTGAATGATAAAATGAATCAATGAAATATTAGAATACTAGAATGATTGAATGGATGATTGAAATATTACAATACAAGAATGACTGATGCCCGGTTTCTGAAGTTGTCAGTTAAGCTCTGGTTAGTTATTGGTTCAATAAAGTTATGAGTTAGATAAACTTCGGATAACTGTCAATGCGTTTCTGAACACGAGACACACGGCTCAATAACTATCGAACCGATAAGCAGTTACTTAATCTGCCGCTAGATGGGTCTCTATAATCAATCAAACTTAAAGTTTATATTATCCATTTAATTAATATTTAATATGAATTATATTTATTATAATGATTTTTTACTAAGCAAGTAAGCAGTAAACAGTGTTTTAATTATAAATTATGATAATTCGACACCTAGTTATGGCTGTATGAACGAAGTCATTGTCAACTTTTTAAAAAGAAAAAGTCAAACAATTGTTGTTTTTCAAACAAAAGTAATGTTTTCGTTTCGCAGACTTCCGCGCTTGTTTATTATTTTGTGTTGAGAAGTTTGCTTGGAGGTTGATTTTATATAAAGTAATTGTTAGTTTAGTGTAATTGGTAGGTACTTTATTGATTTACCCTAATTATGGAAATCAGTAAACGCAGTCGTAATTTTACTGTAAGAGAGAAAATGCTTCTTGTCGAAGTAGCCAAAGAATTTGTGTCTATAATCGACAATAAAAAGACAGACGGGACTACTGTAGAATCCAAGAAACAAGCTTGGACGGCGCTGACGCATAAATATAATGCTGTCTCTGAAACTGGTTCTAGGACTGAAAAGCAGTTACATGCGTTATACGATAATTTGAAGAAAACAGCGAGAAAGAATATGAAAGAATATATATGTATTATATATAATATAATTATATATATAACATTTGGCAAACCAGCAATATTAAAAAAATGAGCCTTCACTTCTCTCAAGTCTTCATTATTAGGCATATTTATATACCTTCTAGCTAGCTTTGCTATTTCTTTGCTAACTATATTGACCACTCTAGACACAGTGGTTTTATGGACATTAATGTCATCACCAATGACAACCAGAAATGTTCCTGTGGCATAATATCTAAATGCAATTAAAATTTGTTTCAACACAGACAACGTATATTTCCAATGCGTTACAGGGATTAGGGCAGGCCTGATAATATCGCTAAGGTGTATAACAGTGTTCTTATCGAAGCGATATCTCACTTTTAATTCTTCATCCGTAAACATCGCGAAAGGATTTCTCTTCGTTCTTAAATTTCTATGCACTGATATACTAGAAATTAATTCCAGTACTTCGAAATCAGACTCTGATGAGCTACTCGTATTCATGACACCGATATCCCCTTCTTTTCCTTTTAAATAGTTGCTTATTTAGCTATCAAGAGTTATTTAGTTAAATTAACAACTTTAAAACCTAAAACTTCATGTAGTTTTTCAAAGCACTAAACGTCAAATAAAGTTACGGATCCGATAAACGGCACACATGGGCCAGTTCAGTTAAACTAAGTTTAAACGGAGTTTATCTTACTGTGCGTTGTTCGGAAACGCAATTCCATAGCTTATCGAACCAATAGCGTAACCAATAACGAATAGATAAACTGTCGATAAAAGTACCTCGGAAACCGGCCATGAATGATGTAAATTGAGATTTCTGGATCTCCTCAGATCCAGAAACACCAATTTACACCTACTAAACGGATTAGAAAAGTTAAATTATTACCTCTATGTAAGCAAACAGATCAAAAATGACATGTAGATAAAGTTCAACAATTTTATAACGACGATGCAAATATCACCGTCCATGCCAGCAAGAAAGAATTTGTAACAAAATACAAAATTAAAATGCAAAAGCGTTACCTTAACGCACCATTAAAATTATTGTGCCAAAAATTCCTATCAGACGTCAAATTAAGAATAAGTTACTCTCTTTGTAAGTTACGACCATTTTGGATCGTTTTCCCTAAAACTTGTCTATGTTCTCGACATGTCAATATCGAATTATTGGTTCAAGCTTTACATAAACATCGTATAATAAATGTAAAATCGTCTGAAGAATTATTATCCAAACTATGCTGTGACTCGAGGAATGGAACTTGCTTAGATAGAAGATGTAACATTTGCTCATCTAGTCGTCTGAAATATTTTAATGTTTCTGATGATAACATATTATACTTTTATGAATGGGCAAAATCTATTAAAGACTTTGTACTAAAAATGGAACTAAAAAGAAGCAACAGGTGACACAAAAATAAAGAAAGCTATCAGTGTTTCAGCAGCAATAAACAAACTTGAAGCAGTTTTGATATAATTTTTTAGTTATGTTTATAAAATTGTTATGCAGTTGCATGCAATTTAAACTCTCTAGCAGAATCTTACGTTCCAGGAAGCTTGTATTCACGTAGACTTTTCAGAGAACTATTCTGCTAAAGCTGCTGAGGTACAATCATTTTATTGCGGCGGTAGCCGCCAGAAAATTTCTTTACACACTTCTGTTACTTATATTCAGAACTTTTTCTTCAGATTTTGTTGCTCCTTTATCTATATGTACAATCATCGATTGCCTACGTCATAACGCACCAGTTATCTGGGCTCCTGGGCCCTTAGTACAGCATGTTCTTAAAGTAAATCCATTCATAGATACATTACATTTCTTATCAGATTCGCCATCATCCCAATGTCAATATAACTTGGAATTATTCGGAAGCTGGTCATGGAACGGATGCCCCTGATGGCGTTGGAGTTGTCCCAAAGAGGACCGCCGACCGCATGGTTAATTTTGGTGAAGACTTTGGTACTTATGAACAGTTTTATGAAACTTTAGTAAGAGCAGTAGAAGATATTACGATTATGAAAGTAGAAGAAAGTGAAATAACATAATAATAATAATAAGTAATAGTATAATAATAAGAAAGTGAATAGTAAAATACCCAAAAATACGAAAGTATTCAAGGGCACACTTTCCGTATACCAGGTTCTATGGGATGTTACAGATCCACAAACAATTTAAAGAAAATTGAGCTGTTTTGATTGTAATGCAGATAAAACGGAAACGACATAAGACTTATCCCAAATAATAACTATAAATATATAGAAAATATTGGTACTAGTCATGTTTTTCCGTTGTCCAAATTCAGAAATCGAAAGGATTGTATTAATACAAATAAATTAACCATTCTTTCCGACATAACTGTAAAAGAAGCACATACTCTTGATCCTTTCCTAGATCCAAAACCATATACATCTAAAATGTAATTTTCTATTATGACTTTTATATTATTATTATAACGAAAGGGATATCGATTCTCTTACATAATGAATACTTGTGTTTTTGTTATACTACGTAAAGGACATCAGGCATTCTGGTCTAAAAATAAAAAATGCGCGGCCAGACCTAGGAATATTTCTTATAGCTAGGTCATATACACCTTAAACTACTACTATGGATTTAACCCTGTAACTACGTTTTCTGACTAGTTATTTAAGTTTTTGTACCTAACTAATAATAATGAATAATATTTAAGTTATTTCATCGGTATATAGTTAACAACGCCGGCCGCTTGATAATACTGCTATACACATGAATGTGTGAGTGGCTCGATTTCGCTTCGCGCACTCACTCACACTACAAAGCAAAAATACGTGTCGAGACAGGTTTCGTGCCATTTATTGCTCGCAGCCCTGCTTCATAATGCGAAAACGGAACAGAGGGATAAGTAAGAGAGAGTGAATCGATGCTCTTACCTGGTACAGCTTTTTGTATTATTTAGTTATCCATTTGGCGTACGTTAGATTGGACGGCTATCCCTTCATCGTCAGTTATGTCGTTGTACATTTGATGTGGTATTTCTGTAGAACGTCGCAGACGTTATGTTTTGAGTACTCGAGAACAGCAACACCATGACATAGCACAGTTACTATTACGAGAACTACAGGACCGACAGGTAAGATCTATGAAGTAGTAATTATTGCGAAATCACGTATAATTCGAGACGTGGGCTTATCAAAACTAAAACAGTTTCTGAAACTATCTATTATTACCTAACTGTAGTGAAATGAAACTATTTATTCGAGTAACTGGTTATTATTCAACCGCCAAAAATAGTGGTCAATTCATCATGTAAACAAAATGTCAGAGAAGCGCTCCTTTGTTAAGAAGCTGCAATTGGGCTTCGGAAACGTTCGGTTCGTGTTGTGTTCTCTATGAGTATAACGTAACAATAGCGAGTAAGGCTGATATTGTTTACGAAAAGTGACATACAGTGGTGACGTCTAAAGTACCTACATCACTAGTTGAATAAAAGCCGCTAATATAAATAGATTGCAATGAGCTTTTCTTACTATGTCTAAAGAATTAAAATACATTATTTCAGGTTGATCCAGAGGACTTCATTTGTCACCTCCGTTGACAAAGAGCTGAAAGAGCCTATCGGCGTCATATTCAGGAAGGCGAACAAGCGGTCGCCGATGAAGTGGTAGACGAAGGAGCAGTGAACGTAGAAGCGATGGAAGACGTAGAAGAACATCAAGAGAGTGAATAATATGGTCATCATCCTCCAGTGTCTTCGATGTTAATAGACGATATAATTCGTGCACCAAATACCTCGAGCACCTGTGTTTTTCAACATTGTAATAACGAAACTCGCCGGCGCATACCTGACAATGTCAAGATTAGATTGATATGTCGGTACAATTACTACATTCCTGAAAACGCGCGTGTTTGCACAGAACATCTCGAACAGGGTTCGTGGCACAATCTTCTTGTACAAGAAAACAATAATCACTGTTTTACGTCTAATCAAGTAAGTGACATCTTGATGCTTTTGAAAGCGCGTGTCAACACTGATTTCATTGATTTCGAAGATTATAAAAACATTTTAATATCATTAGGATCCACCTTATGAATTCCGAACTTGGACAGGCTTAACTGCAGAACAGTTTACGGAAGTATAGTTATTTGTGATGGCAGTTACATTTACTTACAAAAAAGCACAAACTATTTTTCCAGCGTGAGTCGTACAGTCATCATAAGTACAGAAATCTTATCAAACCATTTCTGATAGTTTGCTGCGATGGTGACATAATAGATGTGCGGGGTCCATATGCAGCAGTAACGTCTGACACTACCATTATGAATTCTTTATTGAATTGTGAAGACAGCGTTATAAATTGGTTTGCCACCCAAATGACGTTTTCATATTATACCATGGATTTAGAGACTCGGTGAATAACTTAGAATCCAACGGATACATTGCTCATATGCCTGTGTGCAAACACCCTAATGAAAGTCAACTTACGATGGTGCAGGCTAATAAGTCAAGGCTTATAACGATTTGCCGGTGGGTAGTGGAAGTAGTGAATGGTAGACTAAAGAGAGATTTCCGATTGCTACGCTATGTGTACAACAAACGGGCATTAGCTCATTTGTTCGATTACACAAAAATTGCAGCGGCATCGATTAATGCATTCCACGTAAGGATCGAGGACAATGTACTTACATACCGGAGTATGTATTGTATAGTATTGTCGGAACAATACTGAGTATAATAAACGAACGATTGAACACTCAAACTTTATCTGAAATCGTTGAAAAATACAATTGCAACAGAAGACGAGCGCAGTTCAGAGTCATGTCAGCAGACATGCCAGAGTTCGAGGACTTTCCACGCTTGGAAGAAGAAGAGCTGTTCCTGTCTGCACTAGGTGTTTTTTACCAACTTAAACAAGCAAGATGCTATTATGGCGAGCATGTTCAAAAAGATGGCTCATTTTTGATAGAGCTCTTCAGAGAACCAGACCACGAGCATTTAAGGGAATTGGAAGGAGACGACTTATGGATGATTCGAGCACGAATTCAATCTCGACATGTTCGAGCTAGAATATATTATGTTTATGTGGTCATAGATAATGCTTTAAACGAACGCGAAAGCATCAAACATTATTATTGTACTTGCCATATTAGGAAGCGTACAGTAGATTGCTGTGCACATTGTATGACAGTTGTCTGGTATTTAAACTATGCAAGACATCGAAATGTAATACCACCAGCACCAGGCCTCGAAAATGTTATAATGAGAACTGATGATTAAAAATACGAAAAATGTTTTGTTGTTTATTTTTCATATCTAAAATCAATTATCTACATTAAAATAACTTGCAGCAGCTAGCTCAAACTAATATAATTATTAACAGAAAAATGAAGATATTATGAGCCCACTCCCAGTACGACCCCGTTCCTAGTACGACTCCATTCCCAGTATAACCCCATTCCCAGCACGACCCCATTTCCAGTACGATCTCATTCCCAGTACGACCTTATTCCGAACACGACCCCATTCCCTGTACGACCCCATTCTCAGTACGACCCCATAGTTTTCGTACTCGCATTAGAAAATGCAGTTACAGGGTTGAGTTCATATATTTTTTGTAGGTCTTAATATGAACTAGCTATTGGAAATAATACTAGGTCTGGCCGCACAATTTCTTTTTGACCAACTTTGTTTGGAGATTGCCTGATGTCCTTTAAGGCACTCTAAGACTGATTTTGACATTGCCATAAGATCTTTCTCTTCTTCTTTTGTTTTTTTTTTTTTCTTTTCGTGTGGTTGGTGGCCAACCTGTTGTCAGGAGTTGTTTAAGCCGCCCGTAGGCCTCTGACATGGCTTAACGACTACTGTCAATTTGGCAACAACCGGGACCGACTTTTTACGTGCCCACCGAAAGCACGGAGACGCTCAGATGAAATACCACTGCGGTCACCCATCTATAGACTGACCGCACCCAACGTTGCTTAACCTCGCTAATCGTTTACCGATCAGTGAGTGCAACTGGCTATGAGCGCCTCAATAGATTGACACCAAATATGTTCAAACATTTTAGTACTGTTTTTGTGAAATTATTACTTTACTCAGTAGTGATAAAGATTACTATGTTCATTGAGCTTCTATTAGAAACGTTGTTGATTAATATAGGTTCGATGTATATGTTAAAGATAAAGATAAAGATAAAGATAATTTATTTGTCAAAAAACATGTGTTTACATACAACGTTAAGCATGCAAGATGGAATAGATTTACAGGTCGTACATGTTTTACCTATGAAGGCGTACAAATAAAAATAAACAAGTTACAATAGCATTTGATAATAAATAAGTATTTATGACAAATTGATTAATAATGTCTAGAAAAAAAAGCAGGTTAAATTTTAATATTCTGATAATGGCATATTTTATAATAATAATGAAATTCGCTTTACTTAATTGATTATAAATTTTATCTAAAAAGGCATAATATGTCACGTAATTTTCAGTCAAGTCACTCTCATTGCAATAACATTTGATTGTTAAAATATATTTTTTTGTCAAGATGTCACTACTTTATACAATATAATAATAATATAATAATGTAAATTCAATTTATTTAAATGTCAAAAATCATTAAAAATCAATACATAATATGTTCATCTCAGATCTTATCAGTCAAGAAGTCACTTATATTATAATAACATTTGTCTGTTAATAAATCTCGCATCTTTTTTTTGAATGAATTTATATTTAGACTTTTGTAAGTTTGTGGTATATTATTGTAAATTATGGGAGCCATACAGAACACGCTTTTCCTCATAAGTGCAGTTTTTGCAGTTTGCAAGCGAAGTTTGCTATTGTTACGTCTGTTACGGATTACAGTGTCAGCTAATCGTTCGAATAATTCAGGATTTGCCTTAACAAACGTAGCGATTTCTAGAATATAAAGTGACGGTAAGGTTAATATTCCATATTGTTTAAAGTATGGCTCACAGCTATCCGTCGATTTCAAATTAAACATAGCCCGTATACATCTCTTTTGAGCCTTAAAAGCTGTATCTTTGTCAGTCGAGTTACCCCAAAATATAATACCATAGCGCAGCACCGATGCTACTAATCCATGATATGCATTTAATAAAGAATCTGGGTTTTTTTATGTTTGTACTATTATTGTGTAATGAAGTGATTTTAATACTAACATTATGAAAAAGACAACGAAAAACACATTGTTTTTATTGGTTGTATAAAAGTACGAGATAAAAAAATCATATTAAGATCTTAATTTATACACCGGGCTATTACATAGATAAGATAGAAAACTCAAGCAATACAAAGAAATTTAAAGTTGTATTTTAGAAAAGAATCTCAGAGATGAAGAAAATCCTGAAGATCGTGTATTCAAAATTAAGAATTACAAAAGCCTGTATGAAACTCATATTGAAATATCAATTAATGGTATAGCAATATGCCGAAACTTAGTAACTCTATGACAGGACAAAACTTTAAAAAGATGTCATTATATTGTGTTGGCATGGGTGGTAAAATCACGACAGATCCCAGCGATTGCTATCAAGCGATGATACCGTTTAAACCAGCAAAAATTCAGGATATTAAGAAACTTTTTGAATATGGCCCTGTTGAAAAACGTCGATTTTATAATGAGATTCTGTTAACAGCTTCATCTTCAGAGAGAGAGCAGGAAAATGAAGATAACGATACGCAAGAAGAAATTTACGAATAAATACATGTAATAATATTCCTAGGTACTACTGTTTGTGCTGGGTTCGAGGGATATGGATGTAAAACAATATTACCGATTAAAACGTTTTATTCTAGCACACAATTAAATTTGAAACACAACAACCACTATACTACACTTTTCCACTGTAACTGCTTCAATTCAAATGCCGTAGTATTTACGCTTCCGTTCGCTTAGATGAATACTTGACCGCTTACGATTGTAAACTGACTCGGCGAGCGTTGGCCTTCTCCTTTTATAGGCGGTTAAAGCGTGTCCGGAGTTTTCTAGAAACGTCATACACGGTATGTAACAGTACGCAGATTCGAGAATGCATCAGCGTTCTCTGTACTCTTCTCGTACCGACGAAGTAGTTCCGTAAGACGTAAATAGATGACGCTGTAATAAATTATTAGACGGAACTGCCGAATCTTCCTCACAATTCCGAGAGATGGCATTGGGTGTAACACTGTCCCTCTTAGAAATGTTCGTCTCGAACATTGTTGGATCCGTAGTAGCGTGCCAATCGATCCACATGAACTATCTTTGGTGTACCTCGTGGTCCTTTCTGGATTCGGTAGGTGACGTCATTCATCTTAGTGACTATGGATAGGGTCCACCCCATTTTGCCTGCAACTTAGGAGATTGTCCTTTGCTGCGTACCGGATTATGTAACCACACCAGCGATCCTTCCTCGAAGCCTTTATTGTTCGCCTTCCGATCGTAACGGGTCTTCATCCTCTTAGACATCTGCTGACCGATCTGTCTGATGCGCTCGTATACATCATTCATCCTGTGGCGCAAATCATTCGCATAATCTGTTATGCTGCGTGAAGATTCAGGTGGGATGCCGGTAATCAAGTCTGCAGGAAATCGTAGTTCTCTTCCGAAGTTAGCGAAAACAGGTGTTATTGATGTGCTTTCGTGAACGGTACTACGGTATGACAGAAGAAACGGTTGAATGTGTTTGTCCCAATCCCTTTGTTTGCTTTCTACAATTTACGCCAGATATCTTTCCAGATACTGGTTAAATCGTTCAACCATGGCGTCTGATTGCGGATGATAAGCGGTCGTCCTCGTTTTGCGGGTACCCATCACACGACATCTCTCTTTAAATACTTCAGACTCGAAGTTCCGACTTTGGTCACTGTGGATCTCTAAGGGAACCCAGAAACGACAAAAGACTTCGTGGACTAGTTTGTAGGCCACCGTAGATGCCTGTTGATTGGGAATTGCAAACACTTCCGGCCACTTTGTGAAGTATTCCATGACCACCAAGAAGTACTTGTTTCCACTTTGGCTTTCAGGAAACGGTCCAGCAACATCTAATGCTATATGTTCCCACAGTGCTCTAACATTGTACACCTTTAATGCACCCCTGCTGCGAGTATGTGGTCCGTTTACAGCAGCACAACTCGTACATTTGCGGCAACATTCCTCAACGTCTTCTCGACTGTGGATCCAATAAAATCGTTCCCGGATCTTAATCAGAGTTCTCTTAACTCCCATGTGACCTTCCATTATGATAGAGTTGTATAACTTCCGATACCTTGAGCCAAGGTATGCAGGTAACACTTGTCACTTCGGGCATTCTCCCATTTATGGCACAGAACTCCATTCTGGATAACCAGGCTTTCCCACTGTGCCCAATAACACTTAGTGATAGAGCTCATTGCCGCAACTTCACTCCAGTGAGGTCTCGAAGCACCTGTTTTCTTCCATTCAAAGATGGGTCTTATGTCTTTTTCCTCTTGTTGCGTTCTCTGCAGAGTTTCCTTCCAGTCTTCGCTAAGATTCGGCCTCAACATCCTCACTAGTCCTTCCTGCTTGGCCTACAAGTAGATTAATAGGCAACGCTGCAATATTAGTTAGCGAACGAGAAAATATAACGTCATGGAAACAATTAAAAGAATTGTTTGTCCAGCATTTCGGGGATCCTAGATCCGAGGCGTGCATCGCCATAGAATTAGAAAACCTTGGGATACGACAAGGAGAGTCTTATATCGACTTCTGCCATCGCATACAAAACATTAGGAGCTCTTTCATATCGAAAGTGAACCTCTTGTCTGACGAAGGACTTAAAGCAGCTAAATATTTAATATATAACAACTTATCGCTTAATTTTTTTTCTGTATAATTTACCGGAAGGCTTCTTAAAAGATCGATAGGCTAAATAAATGTGTTACGTTACAGTCGGCACTAAGTATAGTCACAAAGGAAGTGAATTTCCAGAATAGATACAATGCCAGGAACGATACTAAACAGCTTAGTAAAACACAGCCGCATAGTAACAAGTCGTTGAACAAATCAACGCAATTACCATTTAGATTCGGGCTATCAAACCCTCAGAATAAACCTTCCCAAGTGACACACCCAACAAATAATATGATATCACAAAATAGATTTAATATACCCAATAGTTTTACGCAAAATAATAATCCGAGATTTGGAGATCCACCTCAGCCTCAAGTTCAGGGGTTTAGACCCAACTTTAATAACTTTAACAGACCATTAGGCAACCAGCCACAGCTGTTGCCTAGGACTATGAATAACTATAAACAGTCAGGTTTCTTCAAACAGAATCCTAACCATAACTTTCGCTTCGGCATAAATAATAAAATGCCTCTAAAACAAAATACTGACGTATCAATGAGAACTGTACATAATAATTTGGTATATAACCGCGGTGAAATACACTATTCACCAGAAAATGTAAATGAGCACATAGAAAATAATTATTGTCATAATTCTAACCAGGGAATAAATTTTTATATAGAAGCCTCCGAGGTAGGGCAACTGAAATAATAAAGTAAACTATAGTGATGAGATGAGTTAAGATTACCTCACATTCAATTGCCTGAGATTTGTTCCTATTTTCGAATCGATACAGGTAGTACGCGTTCTTTTTAAAGTCCTGAGAAAGCAAGCATATTTCGAGAGGTATAAAATGTATAAACCCTTCGAAATCTATAGTACGCACGGTTGTAGCAAACACAACGAAGTTATAAATATTCGTTTACCGGAAACCTTTAACACGAACTTGTGTCATACATTTTATATATATGATGTAGATAAAGTATATGATGGTCTTATAGGTATAGATTTATAAAAAGAGTTAGAAGCAAGTATTGATATGAAAAGGCAGGTATTAAAAACAAAATATACCGATATTACAATTTGGTATAATCAATTCCATAAAATAAAGATAACACCACGATCAGAAATGCGTGTGAAAATTCCTACAATGTTAGAAAATGGTAGTGCTATGTTTAGATTTACGAAGTTTTGCCCAGGTGTTCGTATGCCGGATGCCATAACTTGCGTAGATTATTTTGCTCCAACGATCATACAGAACGTTACAGATAAGTATATAACTATAACTTTCGATAGGCCTGTAGATGTAGTTTAAGGTAGAAAATGAATCTGGCCATGTAAATAATCTTAATGTTCACATTATTATAGAACAAGAGTTAGAAAATAATCTTTCTAAGTTAAGGTAAGATCATTTGAATCAGGAAGAAAAAACGTACATACAAAATGTATGTGCAGAATATAAAGATATCTTTCATTGTGATAATATTCCTTTATCCTTTACAAACCAGGTTAAATAGGATTAGAACTAAAAATGAAGATCCTATATTTATACGTCCATATAGGAATCCATTGAAACAGAACCATGAAGTCCAGAAACAAGTAGATAAATTATTAACTAATGACGTTATTAAAGTTTTTGGAAAACAATGAATATCGACGGAAAATCCTAAGTAAATGTTAAGTTAATAGGTCAAAATACGCGTAAAATAGTGAACATTATTTTAGTGACCTAACTATGGCAATATTTTTATAAATTATCTCGAAAATCGTCCACGAAAAAGTTAACATTGAAAACGGCGGCAAACTTTGCAATAATAATTTTGTTTTCAAGTAGTTTATTGATATTTTACGAGAAAATTTATAGATAAGTTTATATGGTACTTAATTATCTTTATTATTTACTATCGTTATACTGCTGTAAAACAAAATTACAGAGTATTTTCTTTATTTTTTTAAAAAATCGGCTGATAGTTTCAAAAAGTTCTGACTGCAAATAAAGATATGTAGGTCCCTATTTAAATAATTATGTATGTAGTTACAAAAGTGACGTTCATGGTCACGGGCCACTAAAAACAATTTTATGTGAAATAGGTTTCCACTTTTAGGGTTTCGGGTACAATTCATTTGAGTTAGTAATTTTAAATATGTACCTAGTTTTTTGAATATGGTATATTTTGTCATTACAAACTTACGTTTTTAGTTGGGATATGAGTGTATTGGAGAATATCTTTCAACTGCAAAGTTTGTTGTGATGGACATCTTCATAATCTATGAACGAATTAAAAATTTAATGTTTACAGTAACCGTTCATTGTCTTGAGTTCAACACGCATTTGACCGGTGTTTTGTTCACGTATATTTAATAACTAAAATTAAAAGTTACTAAAAACTCAGATAACTAAATAGCGTATAATTTATTTCTTTATACTTTTAGACCAACTATACTGAGAAAAGCCCTGAAAAGGTCGGCACGATGCCTCAGTTATGGAAGCAGTACCCCCATGACTCGCGCGCAGCCTATAGCAGATTTACGCAGGCAATCTATCTGTGACATGGCGTTAAATGTTAAGAGCCACCTTCACCACCGCAAAAAAGGTAATTTTCGTAGCAATAGAAAGACAATAATTATTATATAATTGAAACTTATCAAAATTGTTACCATAATAGTTTTATTTTTGTTGCCGAACATTATTTAGAGGTTACAATATGACAATTTCACCTAGTGGTAGATTGCTAACGACAGGATCCTTACTTTTAGATCAGACACCACGTGGTAGCGTGCGGAAGCTATCACCACCTGCATCAATTTTGTAAGTGTTTTTTTTTTATTTATTTTAAAGTTCATTTCACAACTGGTTTTTGATTCAAAATCTAACTCAAACTTTATATTTTAGCTTAGAACCAGTGGAAAAGGTGGCAGCTGTGGACATAGAGGAAGATGACGTTCAAGAGTTGATAGCTGAATAGGTTCCACATATTCAACGTTGGCTACAACCTCCCTCTACTTCTTCGACTGTACACTTGACGAGTTCCTCGCAACTTTTGGCTGAACCTCTTTCTCCACAGCCTGTGCCGAGTACGTTATTTGATACTTCTGTGGAGCACATCCAAGTGTTGATTCGTCACCTGGTAGTGATATGGACAGTGATTATGATGTTTATTTCGATACCGATAACACTACCAGATATATTGATCGGGATATTCCCCATAACACTGAATTAGATGCACCACTCCAAAAGGCGCTAGAACATTTCGAAGAAGCAATGAACCGGTCTCAAGAAGTGTTACTTGGCGAAAATAGGACCTTCGATTGGACATCGGATTTTGAAACATTCAGAGGGACTCGTGAAGTATTCCAAGGATCCTCTGGACCGATCCAAAACTTCAGTCAAATACAAGACCCAGTTTTAGCCATTTGGGATAGACATATAATGAAGATTATAGCTGATGAAACTAATAAATACACTGAGCAGGTCCTACAACAACGTCGACTACCACCAAAGTCACGACTCCATACTTGGAGTCCCACTAATCCTGATGAAAGGAGGTGTTTCATTTTCGGCTATGAAATGTACTATAAGCCAAAAAATAGCAAAAAATACCAGGAATCGGGGAAAAATATTATTTCCTGAATTTAAGTTAAATTACGTTTGCGCTTAAAAATAATAGTTTTTACATTATTGCCATTATATTCAATATGGCGGTGGTTCTCGGTCATATAATTTTGCATGCGTTCAGAAATCATATCGATAGTACGAAATACTATATATATATAGATATACGTACTATAATAATGTAAAAAATATATAAATATATAAGTCAACAATAAATATGTTTTAGAGTATAATTTATTCATTTTATCTAACATGCACATCTTTTCAACGAACAATCATCATAAAAAAATATATTCATTTAATATAATACTGATTTTGCAGGATGCACTCCGGCACGAAACATTTTGTTTATGTTTGACATTAACTGTCAAGTGTTAATGTCATGTTAGTCGCGTCTTACCCATGGTGTTAAAACTTAGAAGAAAACAGTTGAATTATAACGTAATCAAATTACATAGGTTACCATGTTGGCTTTCTATAAGATAACTAAGTGATATTCAATTTAGTTGTGTTATACTCTGAAAGTCGCATGTGACAACCGCTAGATGACGGGGAAATCAGTTTATGAAAATTTCACTTTATTACCAATTTTTTAATTATCGTAATAATTTTTAGGTTTTAATACATAAAACTATTATCAAACAATAATTTTGTTTTTAAAAAGGAAGTTCTAAAGTTATCGCTTACCATATTTGATTAATGTTATTTATTTTTGAACGATTCGGACCTGTCACATAGATAAAGCTGTTGTCAAATTTGACATTTTATCATTCCGTTATTCTCTCTTGAATAATAAACTCAAGACCTTGTTTTATTTTTTACAATTCCATACTTGCCCTGATCTTGGTTTTCATTTTTAAGTGAATGTACAGGCTAGCGAATTTTATAGTTAAGTATACACATTCTTAACTATAAACTTCGCTAGTCTGAAAATTCATTAATCACTACATCATTATAATAGATATATTATATACCCACACATATGTTTGTATTTGAAAAAGTTGCTTGAACCGAACGCCAGTTGGCGCTAGTATCGCCAATTCATTGAGTGAGGTCTCTATATTCCTATATACAAATGTACTCTGTGGTCTTACCGTTCGCTCGCAGCGTTTTGATTTTCGTGGCTTTCGTTATTATTATCTATTTTTACCCTGATTTTACTTATTTCCGACGACTTTGGCATTGTTTAACGGTTTTTGTGATATCTGGAATCGACTTTGGCTTTGTTTACCGGTACTTGAACTTGGTCTCTGCGATTTGGATTTATCTGGCTATTGTGGACCTGCTTATTTACTTTCACTAATGGTAAATGAATGACAGTATATAAAATAATGAAGTAATTGATTTGGCCAAGTAGACCCGCTAACATTTATTGTCTTTTTCAGGTTTCATACATTATGGCCTGTCTGAAATGCAACAGAGATGTACTCAGTGATGAAAATCACTATTTCTTAGCAGACATGGGCCCAGAGATTTCGTCTATTTTAGAACAGGACATCGCTCATGAGGTAAGAATAGTACAAATAATATGCCCACATAGATTCACAATCTGTTTCTTGATATGTTCACAAGTAGGTAGGTACGTATAGTGAGGAATGAAACGACGTCTTGGTAGCACAGCATATATTCGCAGACTGCCGAGTATTTTACAATCAGAAACATTGATGATGCACTACCCACATATTTAATTATAATTAAGACACATACATCACACCTCTCTTCTTAAAATGCACTATATAGGTATATATCTATATCTAAGTATACTAAAAATATTTCAAGTACATTGGAATCTTATAACCGGCTTTCGGGTTCGCTTCGGGTACTCCTTTTGTTGCTCAGTTGACAAACCAGGTGACTTATCAAGAGGCTGTACAGGCTCCAGCTCAACTTCACTATTTATCAACTGTTCTGACATATTCCTCTCACAATTAATTGCATCCTTACATTCATTCTCATTCTTCCCCGACGCTATTGAATCTTCCCCCGCGTGCGGGACGGAGCTCTCATCCTTTAACGTCTCCTCTTCATCCGTGTTAGGGCCACCGATTGACACACGGGATCGCCGCCGTATTTGGTCTACGTGCCTTTTGACAAATTGACCGTTATCCCTAGCTATCAAATACCTACGAGCACTATCTACATTTGAAATAGTACCTTTTACCCATTTATTTGAAGAGCCGTAATCTCTCATCCAAACAGGTTCACCCTCATCAAAAATTCGCGGCATTCCACCTGCAGAATCGATTTGTCTCTGCTGCGCACTTTGTACCCTAACACCTACTGAACGATTCGTCCGTAATAGATCCAATCTGGATCTTAACGTTCGCTTTTGTAGCAACATTGAGGGTGTCTCACCGGTAGTACAGTGCACTGTATTTCTATAAGCCAACAGAAATGTTTGTAAAGCCGAATCCACGTCTACACGATCTCTAATTGCCTTTTTAATAGCACGTTTGCAGATGTTCACAGCATTTTCTGCGGCACCATTTGAAGACGGATGATAAGCGGGTGAAAAATACTGCCTAATCCCATTATTAGTAAGAAACTTTTTGAATTCGGTACTTGTAAACGGTGGTCCCTGATCTGATACAAGCTGTTCTGGTAATCCGAACCTAGCGAAAGTCGAACGCAAGACCTTAATAACATTAGATGCGGTAGTACGTGGCATTTCAAATATTTCTAACCATTTTGAAGACGAATCCGTTAATACTAAGAAGGTCATTCCTCGATACGGACCCAAAAAATCAATATGGAGCCTAGTCCACGGCTGAGCATAGTACGGCCACGGTTGAATCGAAACCCGCGGGGGCGCCCTCGCTTCCGCTGCACATGTTTCACAACTTTTACCAATTTCCTCAATATCCTTATCTATGTTAGGCCACCAAACGTAACTCCTAGCTAAACTTTTCATCTTTACAATACCCATGTGACTGCTATGTAATTGCTTCAATATTTGTCTTTGTAATAGTTGTGGGATTACCATACGGTAGCCCCACATTACACACCCACATTCTATATATAATTCATTACGCCTAGAGAAAAATGGCTTAATCTCATCATTATTAGGGCAATCTGATGGCCATCCTGATTGAATATATAACATAACCCTAGACAATATTTTATCCTTGGGTATCATTGTTTTGACATCATTACTAGTGACCGGTAAAAAATTTTCTACAAAGTTGACGTAAGTATTTTCTATTTGCAACCTATTTAAGTTATTATAACGTTTAGACGGTAGGCGCGATAAAGCGTCTGCGCTGTTTTTATTCGACGCGATGTACTCGATATTGTAACTGTAGCCGGCTAGAAGTACCGCCCAGCGTTGCAATCGCGAAGCAGCCATAACAGGAATACCCGTTCTATTACCAAAAATATGTGTCAGAGGTTTGTGATCTGTACGAAGTATAAAGTGACGGCCATACAGATACTGGTGGAATTTACGAATACCGAATACAATTCCCAGAGCCTCCCTGTCTATCTGTGCATATGCGCGCTCAGTCGGAGTAAGTGACCGCGAGGCGTACGCGATCGGGCGTTCGCCATCTGCCGTAATATGCGATATTACCGCGCCAACACCCACACTACTCGCATCCGTCGTCAACACCAGCGGTAGATCTGGATTATAATAAATTAGAACCTTGCTATCCATTAAAAGGCGTTTGACTATCACGAAAGCATTCTGACACTCCTCGCTCCAAACATACTTAGTGCCCGACTTAAGAAGATTATACAATGGAGCGAGCATAGTACTAACATTCTTAATAAACTTTGCATAATACATGACTAGACCTATAAACGCCCGTAACTCTGTAGTATTGGTGGGCGCCGGTGTATCCCTCACTGCATTTACTTTCTCTGGACACGTATGCACCCCATCTTTGCTTATAATATGACCCAGGTACGTGACCGACTTTGAAAAGAAAACGCATTTTTCCTTTTTTACTCTAAGTCCATAGTCCTGCAACCGTTGAAAAACTTTATGTAAATTATTTATATGGTCCGATTTCGTACCCCCCGTTACAACGATATCATCTAAAAATACACCTACACCTCGCATACCCGCGAATAATTGTTCAATTCGCCTTTGAAAAATACCCGGACTGGATGCCAATCCATACACTAACCTGTTGTACATATATAGTCCCTTATGAGTATTTATCACTGTGTATTTCTTAGTTTCATCCAATTCGAATTGTGCGTACGCTTGAGACAAATCGATTTTACTGTAATATTCACCCCCTCTGAGACGAAATAATAAGTCTTCTACCCTCGGCAAAGGATAACGGTTAATTTCTATAACTTTATTTAATGTGAGTTTGTAGTCAGCACAGATTCGAATGCTACTATCCTTCTTTACCACTGGCACTATCGGTGTAGCCCAGTCGGAACGCTCGACCGGGGTGAGAACTCCGTCGCGCACCAGCTGGTCCAGCGCACGCTCCACCGGCTCGCGCAGCGCGTAGGCCAGCGGCCGTGCGCGCATGAACACCGGCCGCGCTCCCGACCGCACATGTATACTCACGGCGCCGCCCGTGAAGCGCCCGAGACCCTCCGCGAACACATTACAGTATTTGGAACTAAAAGAGGATAATTCAAATTCACTATTTTGCACCAAATTGTGTACATTATAATTAAACTCGGGAAGCTGTATCTTTAACGCCGCTAGCCAATGCCGCCCTAAAAGTACAGTTTTTCCTTTTTCGATAACAAGTAATTCCAAATATTTACTTCTATCTTTATATCTGACTAAGGGCCTTATTATACCCAATGGTTTAACAGTTTCGCCCGTGTAATATCTTAAGGTTAATTTACAGGGTTGTAGGGTAAGATCGTGAAATAGTCTGTTGTAACATTCTTGACTAATGCATGATACTGCACTACCTGTGTCACATTCCATAGCTATATTTTTATTATGCACGTTTAAGTTTATATAAATTGGTTTGCAATTTAAAATCGACAGTTGACAAACATCAACAAAAATTACCTCGTCACTTTCGGCATCACTGTTACTGACTTGCACATCTACTTGATATTGCTCCACTAAATTGGGGCACATACGCCGTAGGTGTCCTTGACGATTGCAAACCCTACACACGTAACGCGAGAACTTGCATGCTGCCTCGTTGTGATTAGCGCCACACACCCGACACGCCCGCTGAGGCCGAACTCGCTCCGCAAGCCGAGCCCGCTCAACCGGCACCGACCTAGCTGCCTCGGTACACGCGCGCCGCTCGAGCTCTCGCCCGTCTCGCCGCTCACGTACGTTCTGCCGCGAAACACCGCGCTGCCCGTCGCGCTCCGCCACACCCACAGCTTTCCGTCTCATCGTCATCGCTTGACACGTCACCATAGATGCACCCGTGTCCACCGTTGGCTTCGGTCCTTCGACTGCCGCTGCGTCTTTCTCTGCAGCTTCCCAGCTGCAGGCAAGTTTGTACGCCTTGCCGAAATCCAACTTAGATTCTGCGAATAACCGCTGTCTTATGTTCTCGCTCGCTATTCCACACACCAATTGATCGCGCAAACTTTCTTCGAGCCAACTGCCAAACTCACAAGTCTTTGTCATCTTCTTAAGCACCGCCACGTACTCGGCTATTGATTCACCCTCTTTCTGTTTCCTGTGTCTAAACTTATACCTCTCAGACAGTTCACTTGGTTTAGGTTGTAAATGTCGACTCATAATCTCCGATAATTGCTCAAAACTTTCCGTTTTCGGCTTTTTTGGTGTACACAAGTTAACTAACAACTCGTAACTCTCTGCCCCCATAACGGTTATTAATGTTGGTACACGTAGGTCGTCCGGTATTTTGTTCACAACAAAATATTGTTCTAAGCGTTCGACATACAGTTGCCAATCGTCTTTCTGCACATCAAACGCGGCAATTTTTCCGATGGACATTATGACTTCGTAGTTACACGCGAATTGTTCAATCCTCGTCGCCACTGATATGTTCACAAGTAGGTAGGTACGTATAGTGAGGAATGAAACGACGTCTTGGTAGCACAGCATATATTCGCAGACTGCCGAGTATTTTACAATCAGAAACATTGATGATGCACTACCCACATATTTAATTATAATTAAGACACATACATCACATTTCTCTAAGGGGTAGGCACATATAATGGATTTACATACTTTTTTTCCTTCACACTGATCACATTCTTCACATATACTCATTGGTTTAGTAGAGCATCTCTGTTTTTCTGTAGAATGTCACTGCTTTGGTCAATCTATTTCATGGTTGTAAAGGAATGTCCAATATAATCAATGGTTTTCTCCATCTACATATAATTTTGATAGACCTTCTTCAATCATTTTTACTAATAAGTATTGTAGTACTCTCATCTTTTCTGTTTCTGCTATATCATATTTTCACTCCCATACATAATGGTTGGCACTAACACTCCTTTATGTAATGTTATGTGTGTTTTGTAACAAATTACCAAAATAGACACCTTGTAGCATTCAATCGTCTTTAATCATGACAATACATATTCCTTATTATATTCCTTTTACTTACATTCCATCATTCTTTTTCTGCATGTATTATAGTAAATAATATATTGTAACAGTAACTATAAACATCTCTTTCAGATTACTATTGGTGCTGTTCTATGTGAGGCATGTTTCATTTCTGTTACAAGTGCTTTAGAGAACACTAGTAATAGAACTGAAGCCATTCAAGATTATGCAGTGGAACCTGAAACACCATGTAAAAGGAATGTATGTGTGTGGTGCCTTTTATCATTATCAAGGCGGCGAGCCCATTTCTTAGCAAGTGGGCCTCAAAGAGACATTATATCCAATAGGATTGCACCAAGACAGGTACTAAATACTTTTTGTTTGATTTATTTGCTAACATTTGCCATAAGAACAATGGTATTAATAACTTATTAATGTAATATTCCAGATGCCAGATGGTGGTCGTGTTTGTCAGAGATGCTGGACACGTGCATCTAGGCTGCAAGGTGTAATGGCAGCAAATCCTAATGAATCACAAAATATTTGTGTTTGGTGTAGACTCTCTCTCGCTCTTAGAAGATCATGCCATATTCCACATGGTCCTGAGAGAGAGGAAATCAGTGCACGAATAGCTCCACGACAGGTATGTTGTACACCATATTGATGTATGAACATTCATTTGTACGTCTAGATAGCCTATAGTAGAGTATAATTTATAAATCTGTTTGCAGATACTACCTGGAAATCGAGTTTGTTATGCGTGTTGGGTATCTGCTCGGAGAAATGTGCAGCGAGCAAATAACCCAAACCTTCCTAACAGAAATATCTGTATTGTTTTCTCTACATCTACATTAAGAAGGAGGACACATTTGTTATCACATGGTCTAGACCTAGTAAGAGGTGTAATTTCGAGAAGAATATATCCTAGACAAGTATGTAAATCTGTAGTCAATATACAATATACAACTGTATAGTGAAGTTTATGTATAACTGTGTAATAAAATGTTTATTTTTTATAGATTACTAATGATAATTCATTGGTATGCAATGAATGTTGGACTTGTGCTCAGGATGCTGTTCGGCAAGAAAATGAACCTGTCCAATCTGAACATAACCCAGATGAACCCCAGCAAATCTCAGATGCGGTCACCTCAGCAAGTCACTATGTTCAGTTGAATACCTATAAAAAAATTGGTACATCCAGTGCTAATTGTTTTGTACCAGGATGTGTAAACACAGAACGTTATGTAGTACCTAGTTATTTAAGGAAGAATATTTTATCGAACTATAAAATATATATAGCTGAACAGGCAAGAGTTTGCTTAGTTCACAAGACTACATATGACTGGGACCATCAATTGAATATGGACTTACTCAGCAATGTTTTTAGTTTGGAAGAAATTGAGAAGATGCTTGAAATAAATAATGAACATACTAATGAACATATTAATTTTTCTAATATAGAAAATATAGATGATGATGTGTTTAAATATTGGACTGGTTTGAATAAAATTCAGTTTTCAACTCCTTTAAATGAAATCCCCCATTTTAGAGAGAATTGTAAAATACCAAAAACAGCCCTCGGGTTATATTTAGTTAAAGCTCGTACTGGAGAATCTCACGAAAGATTAGGCTCATTATTTCACATGAGCAAAGTAACAGTGGCACGTTTGATTACAAAAGCTCGAGAAGCCTTAAAACTACAATATGTCCCGAGACATGTTGGGCTAGAACATATAAGTCGTGAAGAAATAATAAATAAAACTTAATATTACCTGAGGGCTTTTTGGTAACAGGGAAGAAAGGAAGCCAATAATAATTTTTGATGGCACTTATGCATATATCCAAAAGTCATCCAATTACCTTTTTCAAAAAATTACATACAGCCTTCACAAGTACCGAAACCTTGTAAAACCTTTTTTATTAGTGGCAACTGATGGTCACATTATAGATGTGTGCGGCCCATATCCTGCTTCAACGTCTGATGCGGAAATAATGAAATTGTTATTTCAAAATGAAAATGGGCCGTACAGAGAATATTTTAGACCGGGGGATATTTTTATATTAGACAGGGGGTTTCGAGATGCCCTGCCCTTATTAGAACCTATATATAAGGTTTACAAACCAGAATCTTTAGAAGCAGGGGAAACCCAACTGTCTACAATGAATGCCAATAAAAGTAGACTTGTTACTTTGTGTAGATGGGTTGTAGAGGTGGTTAATGGCAGGTTTAAACTACAGTTTAAATTATTCAGACAAGAATATTTTAATTTAGCAGCTTCCCACCTAATGGATGACTTTAAGATATGTGCTGCCATCCTAAATGCCTTCCATACTTCCCTGGTAGACCGTCCAGATGCTGGGGCAATATTAAATCGAGCTCTGCAGCGGGTGAACTTGCCTAATACCTTAGGAGAATACATAATTGAAAATAATATTAACAGACGTAGAGTCAATTTTACAAATATAAATGCAGATCACCCACTGCTAAAAGCTTTCCCTCAAATGGCCATGTCTGACCTTATATTGTTTTCATTGGGCACATACCAAATAAAACAAGCAAATAGTTATTATGGCGAACATATAAGGTAGAATGGATCATTTGAAGTTGAACTATGCAGTGAGATCATGGTACCAGGTCTGCTGTCATCACATGAAAGCATTTTAATAAGGGGCAAAATAAAATCCCGACATCGTAGTACCAAAATGTACTATACATATATCTTGATAACTGCCACACAAATGGATTGGCAAAATAGTATAGAAGGTTACTATTGTAGTTGCATATCTGGAATGCGCACTGTAGGATGCTGCGCACATGTGATGACAGTAGTCTGGTACCTTGGTTGGGCTCGATACCAGAGTAATGTTGAGGCCCCAGCATCATTTCTTGATGATATATTAATAATGGAAGAGAATGATGATATTGACTAAAAATAAATATTTCAATGCTGAATTGGTGTTTCTTATTACACTTTCCTGAATTCATACGTTTTCCTTTCATTTTAACAAGAATTAATAATTCTTTTGTAAATATTATTCCAGCAAGAGATCTTTTACTTCTGACAATTGTAGCATTCTAGGTTATGTATAAATGTCATCTAAATCTCATAAATAGTTCGCACGACAAACGTCAAACATTTTATATTTTATTTAGCGCAACGAAAATACTAGAAATTAATAAAGAATTGCTTAACTAAATGTATTTAAGGGTACATTTCCAAGGTTTCCTGAGGATGTACAAGTTATAGCCGGAGTCCTATACAAAAGTGAAACATCTCCTTTACCGCTTGTTTGCAATATACATCTAAATGGGCCTGGATCCAAGGACCAAACAAAGCGAATACTGGATGACGTCAATTCCTTTGGAAATGCCAAAATTCAGACAATTAATGTCTTATAATACAGTTGCGCGCGAGGCGTCGACGCGAGTGCACATCTGTTGTGCGCGTGTTTACGTCTTTGTTGCAAAAAAAAAAGCTAATGTACCCCCATTATTTTTGAGGTATAAATGAGTTGTATACTTGAAAATGTAGACTTTTGTGATACTAGCGGCAGTGATATTATTGAGGACGATGTGGAAATTAATAGAGAGCAACAAGTTATTACTAATTTGACAAAAGAAACGAGTAAGAGTGGAAAGGAAATGGAATGTTTACGTCAACCTGAGAAGAGATACCGTCAAGACGACTAGGAGATTGTGGAAGATGATGATTTTATAACTGTACGGGGACATAAAAGACCTACTAGAAGAAGTTCAAACGAGCGAAATGTGAGTAGAATAGGCGTGGAATCTGAGAAATGCACTATTTCTATTACGAGTAAAGAAACTTTGCCCAAACAGTTCGGTATGGCAAAGTTATTACGAAGCGGGGTATAAAAAATATCATAAAAATGGGGTGCGCCAAAGTTCACCTAAAATTTCAACTCCGATAATTGGAAATCCGAAAATTTTCTTCCTAACATTTTTCATCCTAACAATTACAATTCCTAATTACTTTGTCTCTAATGTTAATAATTCCGGAGCATTCAACTTCATAATGTCAGTAGCAATAAACATCTATTATACTTTTATTTGTTTTCCTATATTTTCTCAACATAACCATCGTTCATACTATTATTCAAAGTCATATCTTTTTTGTTTAGATTTATTTTTATTCATAATAATCAATATTATATACATTAATTTTGCGTAACTTTGTTTTCACATAACATGTAGGTATAACATATAAGAATAATAGTACCATGGTACAGTTACGGTTACGGTAAACTCCCAGGCCATAAGCATAACCGTAAACGAGTCGTGTTTTATGAATTTCATTCATTTAAGACTATAAATAATAATCATTAAAACTATAAATATCATCTTCTACCCACATATATTTTTTATTACACTTGGTAAATGTTTCTCTCTGAGTATGAGTGAAAATATTATGGTGAGTATGTTTCGGGATAAAAGCCTTATGATAAAAAAACAGTAGGAGTTTAAATATATTTACATTATTGATGTTATTAATTACAATTTTCGGAAACATCAGTGTTATGAGCATCGCCGGTAGCACTACAAATAGTA
This sequence comes from Catocala nupta, assembly GCA_963675205.1. Taxonomy (NCBI): domain Eukaryota; kingdom Metazoa; phylum Arthropoda; class Insecta; order Lepidoptera; family Erebidae; genus Catocala; species Catocala nupta. The sequence continues at coordinate 12,538,160 of OY776094.1, forward strand.
TGAATGAAAACGATAGGATGAAAATTTTTAGGAAGAATGATCATTCGGATTACAAATAGTTAGGAAGAACAATTTCGGGTAAAGAACTTTAGGTGAGCTAATATGGACCCATAAAAATTACATATAAAGGTGCATATAAAGTTTTTATTGATTTTGAAGACAGAGAAAGCGCATTGAAGCTTTTGAAGTCAGAAAATGTGTTGGGCTTTGAATGCAGAGTACAATTCACAGATGAATTAAATTTGACTTATGGCATTTTGAGACAAGTTGATTTAGAGATGGAAGAAAAAGAAATCATAGATAATTTTAGTATGTGATTATCAAATTGAAACTGTCAAAAGGCTTGAGCGATTAAACAGCAAAGGCGAGTGGGTGAACTCAGAAACAGTAAGAATATGTTTTAAAGGATCGATTTTACCCCCATATGTATATGGGTATGATTGTTGCTTTAAAGTGGAACTTTTCGTATTCCCAGTGTCACAGTGTTCACTCTGTTGGAGATTTGGTCACCTTGCTCGCTCATGTCCAAACAAAAATCCGTTGTGCCCCAAGTGTGGTAATAATCACGCCAATTGCGACGCTACTTCTTATGTGTGTATACATTGTAAAGGGCCGCATATGGCGTTATTTAAAAGATGTCCAGTTTTCATAAAAGAAAAAGAGATAAGAAATATAATGGCAAAACATCACTGTACGTACCGGAAGGCAATGGAGATGTACAATATGAATCAGAAAAGTACGGCAGACACGGAAAACAACAGTCATGAAAAGCAGGATGGTTTTGAGGCTCAAACTTGTGATCTACAGGGCTCGAGTAAGGTTCTCATTACGGCTGAGGCTGTTGTTCATAATGAGATGACTACATCATCACTTAGTTGTTCGGAAACGGAAGAACTGATAAGAGAGAGTAATCTACGAACTCGCAATAAAAAGAAGAAAAAAAAGAAGAAGCATTCTAAGGAAAATACGAGTAAAAATCAAGACATTCCATTATACAGTGAGATTGTAAGCATACCCAAAGAAAAGAAAAAAAAAGCAAGCAAGTAAGAAATCAAGTTCATCTTTTGATATGAGTTTTTCTAGTATTTTTAAACATTTAAAGGATTTTTTTTTGTCAGACAATAGTTTCGATATCAAAATAGATCAAATAGGAAGTTTTTTTATGGAAGTTTGTAGTCGGCTCTTTTTGAAAGTTATGAGGAATAATGAGATATGTACCAAAATTATATCTTTGTTTATAAATGGTTAACAATGTTAATAAAAATAGTAAGTTAAGTATATTGCAGTGGAACGCACAGAGTTTACGACCTAAGCTTGTTGAATTTGAACTTTTACTGTCCCAGGAAGATACATATTGCTATCGTGTCAGAAACCTGGCTTGAATCAGAATCGCATTTGAATATTAGCGGGTACAATATTTTTAGACGTGATCGCCAGGATGGATATGGCGGTACAGCTCATATAATTCATAAATCCATAATGGTACAAGAGTTTCCTGTTAGAATAAACAATTTAGGCATTGAAATAGTTTGTGTTAAATTACTTAATTGCAAGGATATTACTCATATATTATCTGTTTATTGTCCCTCTTCGGTCAGATGTACTCAATATGATTGGCAACAATTATTTTCATTATTTTCTAGTAAATGTGTAATAGAAGGCGACTTTAACGCTCATCATCTTAACTGGTCATATAAAACTGACTCACGAGGCTGTCATTTATATGATGCTGCGTTAGATGCCGGGTATATTTCATTAAATAATGGCGACGCAACTAGAATTAAATTAGTCAATAACGTCGTTCAAAAGAGTTCGCCGGATATAACCTTTGCCTCATCTGATTTATCCTATATACTTCATTGGAACGTTATTAATGAAAACTTAGGCAGCGATCATCTTTTTATCAAAATTTCGTTTAATTTTATAGATACAATTAAAATATATGGAAAACGTAACTTTAAATTAGCAAATTGGCAAAATTACAGAATATCCTTGAAGGAATGCAATATGCAGTATTTAGACAGTGATAATGTACAATTATTGTATGATTATTTTATTGAACAAATCAACAAAGCAGCTAATGAAAGCATTCCTATGACAAAAATACCGACTAATCTTAAAGTATCTATATAGCTCGGATTACTTGTAGACATGCCTAAAGCTGGTTTCGGGAACACGAATGACGGAAACACATCTCGTAGATTTTTTGAAGATCCCAAATAGACTGCTGCGCTAACAGGGGTTGACGAAGTTTCAATTGCCAGATTAAAAGTAATTCTTGTAGTTCTATCTTCGGGCTTCGAAATTGATGTAGAAAAACTCTCTAAATATGCAATAGATACTGCCAAACTTTATGTTAACAAATATAAATGGCAGCCAATGTCACCAACACTGCACAAAATATTGATCCATGCACCAAGTGTCGTTTCATATGCCTTACTGCCAATTGGGCAATTATCTGAGGAAGCAGCAGAGGCAAGAAATAAACACATTAGGCAATACAGGCAAGATTACTCTCGTAAATTTTCAAGAACAGACTGTAATCGAGACGTGCTGAATAGACTCTTATTGACTTCAGATCCGTTTTTGACAAGCATAAAGCCCAAATGAACTAAGAAAAAGATGTCATTCTCCAAAGATGCCATAGAAATGTTTAAGGAAGGTAAATTCTCGCAATCCGCGAATATAAATGAAGACAAGGAGGAACTTGAAGAACAATACATAAATTAGAAACTAAAGCTCAGTTTTTAATCGTGTAATTATTTACGAAATAAACTTATTTTTAAAGCTTATGTCTTAGTTTTCTCTCTGTTGTGCACCTAAAATAGCTATCTATGTGTAATTTTGATTTAAATCACGTAAAATCACATATTACTTTAAAAAACTGGCCAATTGCGAACCGTGCCTCGCTCTATTGGGGTTCCGTACATATGACCAATTAACTCCCGTGAAAGCAAAATACGTCAGCTTACAAACTACATTATGAATCGCGTTTCCAGTATTTCCTGTTTAGATACAGTATATGGTACATAACATATAGAAATTCCAAATTCGTAACTAGCATGGTGTTTGAGATAGACTATGTAACATAATATATATATACAGGGTGGATTAAACAGTAAGGCTTTATTTCTAACTACATATAGTATGTACCACATACAATCTCTACACCAAATTTCAGTTCAATAGGTGCAGTAGTTTAGCCACAGGATAGACTTTTAGTTTTTGCTAAATGGCAACGGGTTGTATCTGCACTAACAGCTGACTGAGAGTCTAAGCATACGTATACGTAAAATGTACGAGACGTTGCCGCTCTTACTCTTTTATGAAGAGAGTGAACAAATCATAATAAACGTCTCGCTCTTTTTCAATTTCAAGAGTAAAAGAAAAAATAATAGATCACTATGCACACTTGAAAGCGATTGGGCCTCGGTCATTAGCCCGACGGCTGGCGTCCACATTTGGAAAGACCATCGTACCTATTGTACATTGGGTCCGGGAATTACCGGATCTTAACGAGTTAAAATCTCCAAAAATTAAATAAAAGACCTTTTTTAGTGTGCCGTTGCAGTTGTTCCGATATACCCGTGACGCATTGCGACAGCGCAGCGCCCGAGCCGCTCGGATCTTTGGATTGAATAGTGTTTGTGTTTGGCTTTTTTAACTTTGTGACAGGACACTGTTTGTTTTTGTTTTTATTGTGATTACTTGATTAGCACGTTGATTGCAATAAAATGCCTCGCGTCATGTACACCTCGTCCGAATACACTGACATGATATTGATATACGGTGAATGTCACGGAAATGCCGCCCTAGCGCTGCGAACATACAGAGAAAGGTATGGAGACAGCCGTACATGTCCCAGCAACGCCCGCACTATAGTAAAGGTAGTACAAGGGACACGGGAAAATAAACCCATAGTGCCGCATCAAGAGGGAGTAGCTGCACGGCAGATACCCGCTGCACAGGCAGAACAAATCTTGGAGCATTTCGCCCGTAATCCTACAACAAGCCTTCGTAGAGCCCCGCAACAATTTAGAGTAAGTCGTGGCACCGTGCACACGATTTTAAAACGTAATAGGCGCAAACCTTATAAATTTAGAAAAGTCCAAGCCTTATTGACCCGAGACTTGCCGGTTAGGAATAGTTATTGTCAGTGGCTGTTAAATTACGTTAGTAACGACGATAACTTCTTATCCAATATTGTGTGGACCGATGAGACTACATTTACGCGCAACGGCATTTGGAACAGTCAGAATCGTAGATATTGGAGTGAAGAAAACCCACACATGTTTTGGGAGTCCGAACACCAATACCGCTTTTCACTGAACATGTGGGTGGGCATGCATAAAAATCATGTCATCGGCCCTATTTTTATTGACGGCACCCTTAACGCGACAAAGTTTTTGGACATATTAAATGGTCCCGATAGTGAGTACGTAGATGAACTGCCCGTAGCCGGACATCGGCGGTTGTGGTACCAGCTAGACGGCGCGCATCCACATTCAGTGGTGTCTTCCAGGGCGCGACTCACAGAAATGTTTGGGCAGCAATGGGTGGGCAGATTCGGCCCCGTACGATGCCCCCCCCCCCCCCCCCCCCGATCGCCGGTCCTAACGCCTATGGACTTATTTTTGTGGGGGTACGGAAAGACTTCACGTGTATGCCACGGATGTAAATACAATAGACGAACTTAGAAATAGAATAATTGTAGCATTCAATAAATTAAAAAGCTTAGTAGCGGACAATAACTTCATTGTAAGACTAAAATAATATCTTACGTCGATATCAGTTGTGTGTAAATGTGAATGGTGGACATATTGAAAATTTAAAAACTTGAGGTGATTTGTGTAGTTAGTAATAATTATGTACTAAATATTGTGTTCGCTTTGAATAAAAATTGTGAAATTGTGAATGTTGACACTTGAAATATCTGGGGCTCCGCCGCCCGCCATCGGCAAAATTTATTTTTATTTTATTTATTTAGTTTTAGGAAGGCTTACAGACTAATACATAATATAGGTATAAATTAAAATTACATTTATATGTTCTTATTGCTAATAACAAGCCTCCGCAGATGAGTAACTATACATATGTTTTACTAATACTAACCTAACTGTAACATAAATAAAATACTAACAATCAATTACCACTAAGTTTATATACAAGAGAAAATATTATATAAGATTTGAAAGTTTGTTTGACACTAATCACTCTCAAAAAATGATTTAGCCAGGAGCCTGCCTGCCGACCCAGTACTGGTGCAGAACAAGTCTATATCCAACCCACAGGGTAGATTATTAAATGCCTTCATGGCTCTTTGGAAAAATGCATTGCGCCTATAGTTCGTGTTATTAAACTGTATATGTAGTATAGGACGCTGTCTAAGGCCAAGCGAGTTAGTGCGTAACTGTAATTTAGCTACAAGCTGGGAACAATCCACAGAGCTGTTAGCAATTTTAATAAGAAAGCAGATGTCACTAATGTTTCGCCTGTAATCTAGTGGTAGAAAATGGTACCTTTTGCAACGATGATTATAGTCACGTGAAATTTGATGGGCTTTATAGTCAAGGTAACGCATAAATTTCTTCTGTACGCCTTCAATACGAGATTTATATATCTCGTATTGCGAGTTCCATACTTGGGATGCATAATCTAAGTGACTGCGCACAAAGGAACAGTATAATATTTTTATTGTTTTGAGAGACCGAAAACAAGCAGAGGATCTTAGTATAAATCCAAGAGCTTTTGATGCCTTGTTGACTATATTATCAATATGCTTGTCAAAAAGTAGCTTACTGTCTAGGATGATTCCAAGGTCTCTAATACTATCTACTTTAGTTATAGGTTGATTGTTTAGCGTATAGCCAGAACCAATAATACATTTTAAACGCGTGAAGGATACATGGTAGCATTTTGATACATTAAGTAGTAGTTTATTACTATTGCAATATGCTTGAAATCTATTAAGATCAGCCTGTAATTGATGTGTGTCTGATATAAATCGAATTTTCTTATGTATTTTCATGTCGTCTGCATACAGTAAGATATAAGAATGTTTGAAGCATTCAGCTATGTCAGCGATAAACAGTACAAACAAAAGAGCTCCCAAAATTGACCCAGGTGTGCACCTGAGGGCACGTTCATCCATCTAGAGATATAACCTTGTAACACTACTGCCTGTGTCCTGTTCTTTACGTAAGAGCTAAACCAACGATATAGGTCCCCATGTATGGCAGCTACGAGTAATTTTTCCAACAATATGCAATGATCTATTCGGTCAAAACACTTTTTGTAGTCTGTATAGATTACGTCAACTTGAGCGCGGTTTTGCATCCCTTCTGAGATAAAATCATGTGATAGAATTAAGTTAGAAGTTGTGGAACGCTTTCTAATGAATCCATGTTGTTCGGTGCCAAGACTACTCCGTACGGCCTCATAAACATCTTCATACACTAAACGCTCTAGAATCTTGGAAAATAGGCATATTTTTGATATGGGACGATAGTTCTCTATTTGTGATTTGTTTCCCTTTTTAAAAACTGGAGTAACGTAGGCTGATTTCCATATATTAGGCACTGTTCCATCCGAAACTGATTTTGTGAATAGTATATATAACGGTGTAACAATACTGTCTGCACAATTGACAATATATAACGGCGGTATATGATCAGGGCCACCAGACTTTGAAAGGTCTAGATTTCTAAGTAAGTGTAATACACGAGTTTTGCTTATTTGAATGGACCCAATAGATGATGTCACATCGCTGGAGGCATAGGACCTAGACATGTTTGGGGATTGACGTACATTATCTGGCTCAAGAAAATTTTCACTAAAGTAAGTAGCAAATAAGTTACTAATCTCTTCGCCTGTGGATGCCATGGTATCGTGGTGTAACATTACGTTCGGAAAAGCACCGGTATTTCTTTTATTTTTTATATATGACCAAAATGATTTAGGGTTTTTTATAATAGAGGCCTCAATATTTTGTATATAGGCTTCGTAACAAGATTTCTCTAAAGTAATAGCTCTGCTACGTAGAAGAGAAAATGTATGGTAATCTGATTTGTTTTTATATGTTTTAAATTTTTTATGAAATTTATATTTTTCTTTTAACAATTTTACCAGCGCAGAAGTATACCAGGGCGGGTGTGATGAGAGCTTTACTGATTTTAATGGTATATATTTGTCCCTGAGTTCGTATAATTTACCATAAAACTTTGATACAGCATCATCTAATGTATCTGCTTTTAAAAACTCTACCCAGTTCACCTGGTCAAGCTCGTCATTAATTGCTGTGTAGTTGCCTCGAGAAAAAATAAATTTGCTTGTTGAGTTATTTAATAGTTTTTTGAGCTCAACAAAACTACACTTAATAAGTCCATTACTTTGTGATGCATGTCGACAGGTACTGCCAATGGGTTATTACACTCACCAACAACAACCGTATCGTTGGAAAATACCAAATCTAACAGTCTACCATTTATGTTTCGCTCACCATTGTATTGCGATAAGTTGCAAATTTGAGCCGTGTCTAAGAATTCAACTATGTGATGATTAGTTACATTTAAAGGCAATAATTCGGTGTTGCTACTATTACACCAATCAACGTCACTGCCAAAATTGAAATCGCCCATTATTACAAATTTATCCTGTGTATGAGACAAAACCAAATGACTGAGTTTACTTGTAAAGTTATTTAACTGGCTACTGTAACTATGACCAAGATTTTCTTTGCATAGATATATAACGCAAATATGTACTTTATAAGTCACCTGTGGCCTGGTCCTTTTCAAAATGAGTGACACCCACATATCCTCGGCGGTACTACGCCAATCCTGTCTCTCAACGGCAGCAAGTTCACTATTAACTGCAATCAGAACTCCACCACCCCTCTTTTGAGCCGTACGAGAGTAGTCGCGATCACGACGCCACACAAGGTACCGGCCGTCAAACAATTCACTATTATAGATATCATCAACCAGCCACGTCTCAGTGAACACAATCACATCATAGGCATTAAGACATACCCTTCGCAGTAAATCACTTAATTTTGTGCGCAAACCACGTACATTTTGATAATAAATGTTAAGCGTAGACATTGCACGTCTCAACAATAACGAAAATGGTTATAGTTATATAAATTACTAACAAAATCACCATTTGCATATTAAAATACAGTATGTAATACAAAACGGTACAATTTATAATATTAAACATGTAGGTAAATTGGAAAAAAATATAGACACAGTGTTTGTTAAAAAATAACTTCGAATTGCACTTCACTAATGACTTATGAATAGAAACAAAAGGCCCAAACCGGTAGCGAAACAAAAATGACGGGTGGCTATTAGTCATACGTCTCAAAGAGATGTGTTGGAAACAGATTCGTACTGCACTTGATATAAGGTGGTAATTAGCAATTACAGGCACAATAAGATAAAAATGATATTTTATAAACTTACATACAGTCTCCGTGTCATAACACAGTGTGAGTAGGAAAACTCGAGTAGCACGCTGCAGCTTGCGGCTCTCAAACTTTTGTATTAAAAAACGAGCTAAATGTAAACTTATGTTACTTAAATAACATATCATCAAATTATTGAGATTTATCTTTAAATAATGGTTTATACTATCTTCGTTAAATCCTTTTCGGACTTTATTTGTACAACTGGAGACGTGTCGATTTTCCTGACAAAAATTTTTGCTTGTTTCACCCATACATAACGAAAATCCACTTCACGAGCAGCCTTCTTCGTTTTCGATAGCAATGTTTTGTTATTTGGGGTTAGATGGTCATTTATAAATACCCTTTGATTGCTAGAAAAACCAATTTGTCCACATGTTAGAGGCGTATTTTTAGAGTGATACCTGGCTGCAGCTATAAAATCCTCCTTTACATATCTATTAGCGAAACTGACTATTATTGGTTTTATATGATCTTTTTCACGCGTGGGCACTCTAGTTATAAAATTGATCTGGTTCTTAGTGATAGCATAGCTGATCTTTTCTCAAATCTTGGACATAATTAGAAACAGATTCTCACTCTTTACTTGCGGTATTCCTTTAACTTCAACATTATTCAGGCGCGACCACTGCTCCCTGTTGCTAGAATCCTCTTCCAATTTCTCAAGTCGGGTTTGTAACTGATCAACTTGATCTTGTACATTATCCAATTCAACAAGTAGCTGTTCCATAGCTTGTATCTTCGTACCGAATTCCTTGACGATATCATTAAATTGTGTATTTAAGGACATTTTCAAGTCAGCGAATTCACTCCTCATTGCCATAATTTCCTCCTTTAATCCTTCTAAAGGGGCAATTTTTGCTGTCAGTTCTCTAATCTCCAACAGTACAGCTGAATCAGAATCGGGCCTTGGTGATCTAGGCGAGTTGGGTGCTTGAGTAGCGCCTAATTGTTTACATTTTAGGCAACGCCACGTGAGCTTCCTGTCCCCCAGCCTACGGAAGCCAGCTTCTGTAATACCGCCACAATGGAAGTGGAGTACCTTGTTACACATTGTGCACTGAACGCCTTCTGACAATAGATCGTCACAGATTCCACACTTTTGTGTCTCCATTTCGTTATCTGTTTTTGTACAATAAACTTTGAGATACGGTGGTAAAATACAAATTTTAAGCAGGAGTATAGTAAACAAGCGGCCGTTATGCCAGTGACCGCAGGTTAGTGTAAATGTTTATAAATGGTGTTTGCGTATTAAATTGCTTTAATTTGTTTGAAAAAAGTGATTTTCTATTTTTATCTTTATCGAGTTTTTAGCCGTTTTGAATTAACACTGAGCCCATATGGAATACTCAGTCCATTTTAATGCCCATCGGTCATAGCCACCTTGTATATGTATGAGTTAACTCAACACTTAATGAGCATTAGACAATAACACCACACATGCCAGAGTAATATTTTTTTTTCGACTCCATTTTCGTGAATATTTTATAATACTTTATTAAATTTTTATTCAATATTTAGTTTTGGTTCAACATTCTACGTAACATATTCAAATTTCAGCTCTGTAACTCATTCCAACAGCTAGAGACCCGTGATATACGGACAGACGGACGAACAGACAGTTTCGTTTGACCCTTTGAGTACGGAGGGAAACATAAAAAACCGGCTACGTACAGAAAAAAAAAATTATAATAAAAATATTTTTGGCCATGTTTTGAGATCAAATACCCATGTGCGGCCGCTATGCTTGTTTTATGATACTTTGAATATTAGTATCATAACTCGTATGCTGTTTACGTATGCAACATGATCAGAGACCGTAAGAAACCGTTGAAGAGGAGAGAATTTGCTTTGCAAATGGCGGATGAATTTATGAAACCCTGGCTACTCGAGCTCTCAAATCACGCTTCAATGTCACCGTATTGACTTTGAAGCGTGATTTGAAAAGGAGAATTGAAGATATTCTTAACATCGAACAGCCACAGGAAAGCTGTGATCAAGAGCTTCCTAAAACAAGAACATTTGTGGATTTTGATCAGCAAAAAAAAGGCGTATGACAAAATATACTTTCACATAATGCAAAAAGGCCATTTGCGGGGAACACACAGTTCCTATTTGTAGTAATTGTAAGAATTAGTATTATTTATTTTTCATTGTTTTGTTTAATTGCCTAAGAAAAGCACTTTAAGTTTTTGTTACTTTTATAAAATAAATATAGTATGGGTTTACGAGCGCAAGTGCGAAAACGGTATGAGTAAAGTGGTGGCTCATACAAGGATGATACTGAAACATGTTGACAGACAAGTGGAGGATTTGCAAATTTGTAAACAGTTGTATAAAATGGAATGCTTTGAGGTTTGCGGAGTTAGAGATGTTGAAACGAGTACCTATATTATATGTTGTTACAGAATACCTAAAAATGATAACTTTGAACAATTTCTTGAGAGGCTTGAACAACTACTACATAATGTGTTTAGAAAATTGTGCTTAATATGTGGTGATTTTAATATAAATGTTACAAAAATTGACAAAAAGCAACAATCCTTTATATCGCTCCTAACTTGCTATGGCTTTAGGTTCTTGATTGACTCTCCTACCTTTGTACGTCACAACTCTGAGTCATGCATAGACAATATTGTAAGACCAAATGAGAATATCGTTCGAGACGGGTGACGTCACTTTACGTAACCTATTTAAGTAGAGCCGAGTCTATGGAACGGTCATTTGCTCGTCGGCTCTCGTAGCGATAGGTTCTTGCTTAGTGTGCGTTATAGTGCGTAATTATTCTGATAATGCGGTTACTGTGCGGTTAATTAACGGCTGATTGTTTGTACATGTGAGTATTGCTAAAAGGTTTGTGAAAATAGTTAAGTTTCGATAACTGTGAAATAATAAAGTGATTTATAATCCCGTTATTCTTTTTTTTTTAATAATTTTCGGTTTTAGTCGCTAAAATCAGAAGTGGGATCGGCTATTCAGCCCACTATCTATTCAGATTAGTTTTAAAAAAAAAAAAAAAAAAAAGAATAAGAGCAACAAGCAAACAGCCGTTAATTTAAATTTTATTTCGTTTGAGGTGTTTCGTTTATTTGAATTTTATTTTGTTTAAGTTGTTCCGTTAACTTGAATTTGGTTCTGATAGTTTGAAATTATTCGGTGAATTTGAATTTATTTAAACTTATACGTGATGCCTAATAAGTTGAGATCGCGTAAAAGATCGGAAGATACTCCACCGCCGCGGAAAAATGAATCTCGCAAACGGAAGCGTAAAGTAGACTCAAACAAAGAAATACTGACGGCTATCCTCAATAGGATAAGTGCGTTAGAAAATCGTGTTAATGTATCGCCTGAAAATCCGGAGCCATCAACATCGCGCACTGCACTGGCGATTGATGCCAGCACGCCTTCTACCGTGGTGCATGCCGACCCGGATCCGGGCGAGGGATCATCGCATGGGATTCACGTGCTGCCAGACCAACCACGTAGTGCATCGGGTAATGAGAGTACTGCGTACAGCGAGGACGCTACATCGAGGACTTTTGAGGCGCTGGCTAGCTCCCTCACTAAAGTAAGATCCATCCATTATTATATTTCTCCGTTTGATCCCAATATTCATAAATTCGACACTTGGTGCGAAGAGGTTGATCGAGCGCGTGATTTGCATAACTGGAGTGACAATGAAACGTTGTCTCGTATAGGCAACTGTCTTAAAGGCGATGCCCGTCTGTGGCTAAACGAGTGGGTTACGAACGATCGATCTTGGTCGAATTTTAAACGCGAGTTTGTAACATTGTGTCCACAAAACGTCGATATTGCGAATATATTATACGACGTGATGTCTACAGACTCTAAAAGTTCCGCTATATATGCAGAATACGCGCGACGATCTCTGTTGAGGTTAGGCCTTGTTCGAGGATTATCCGATGAGCTAATTGTAGCAATTATAATTAGAGGTATCACTGACCCTCAAATCAGAGCTGCAGCCACCAACGCCGAGCTGTTACCTCGAAGTATAGTAAATTTTTTGTCAACTTATACAAAGCCTAAAACCATTATTCAATCTACCCGCAGTTCCTTCCGATCAATTAAAAGCAACAGTACTGATACATCAAAACAAAACCAATATAAAGCTGAGTTTACATGTTTCCTTTGCGATAAAATCTGTCATAAACAAGCAGCGTGTTCGAAAAGGCGACGCTATGATAACACAACTCCTACGTTAGATTCTCATGAATCCTCAAAGTATAAATCGGCTTAAATTGTACGTTTTGTAAGAAAACCTGTCATAAAAAAGATAGTTGTTTTGCCCGACAAACGTTCAGAAACATGTAAAGAGAATACGCGCAATGTTAATTTCTGTAGGAAGTTAGACAGTGTTTCTATAAATTGTGGTATTATGACTGCAGTTGTTCAAGGAATACCTGTTGACGTGCTTATAGATAGCGAATCATCTGTTTCTTTCATTCCTGTAGCATTGTTAAAATATTTCGGGGTTCATAGAAATACTGCTTATCGTGTCTTACCAGACATAGGTAGTCAGATAATAGAATGTACATGTTATGTGACCTTAGTATAGAATTTCCTCAGATTTCACTCGAGATCGACCTATATGTTGTACCCGCAGAATGTTTGAACACATCCATTATTATTATTGGTACGGATGTACCTACTAAACTGTGAAGTGTGTGCGTCACCTTTGTTCGCCGATGTGGTGAACAAGTTTTGATAAGAGATCATAAAGTTTATTCATGTTGTTATATCCGGGAGAAACTTGACGTTATAAATTCACCTCTACAGGGCCAAGAAAGACGGCAACTCTTCTCATTCATGGGTGACTTTTCAGTTTTTAATTTCCGGTACCGACTACTGTGACTTCGGGTTCTTTGGAAATTACCCTTAACAAGGATAGCAAGCCAGTACATTACAGACTGTCATATGATGAAAAATTACGTGTACGCAAAATAATTGCGATAAATTGCAGTCTGTCAGTTTGCTTACTGTGAGTGGACGTGTGTTAGTTTATTGTGAATATTATTTAAATTATACTATTGTAATTTATCGGACCCTCTCTTACTATCTTGTGTGTGGTGCCATATGAAGTGTCGGCCATATTAGAACTTATAGAGTGCCATCCCTGTCTCGGCTATTTCGTCACATTTGTCAGTGAACAATTATTAAATTAACCGAACAAATCGGAAAAAGTCGTGGTGAAACCCGGACGCGATCTTGATACCTCGTCGCGACGTAGTGCTGTGTAGTGCCGACCCGGCCGCCTTAGCCACTCAGCCACCGCTACGTGACCGCTTGGCGTTAAAACTTTGCACTGCTATCAGTGCTCATTGTTTTTAATAGTACTACGTAATTACCTACTTTACCAAGTTGTAAGTTTTATTACAATTTATAATGTATCGTTCGCCGAATAAATGTTCATCAAATCCGAATTTAAATACTGGGGGAGAATATGACGGAAATGTTACTCTAAGAAAAAGGAAACAACCTGATTGTGAGCTAACACAGGCTATTCAGGCGCTCGCTGTTGATTTCAAGAAAAATATTAGTGATCTTCGAACCGATATAAGCCATCAATTCAACAACAACAATTATTTCTAATGTCAATATGTCTATCAATAAATTACGGGAAGATTTCAACACTTTGTCACTTACGACGGCTCAGATACAAGCGGATATTACTAGTTTACGACATGAACACTCCATTATTAAGCAAGAGGTATCGAATATAAGTACTAAGCACTGTGAAATATCACAGGTTGTGACAGAGCTTACAACTACGGTGAACTTTAACTTTAATAACCATGTCGACAGCGAAAAGCGGATCACGGCACTGGAATCGCAGATCGGTACAACTGCAGCTACAACGATGAATTTATTAGAAAATAAAATAGACATACTGGAACAACACTCAAGGCAGTGCAATATAGAAATATGTAACTTGCCCGAAAAACGCAATGAGAACCTGGCACATCTGTTGGAGTCCATCGGATCAGCGATTAACTTTTCAATACCACAACAAAATATAGTCTCGGTTCACAGAGTGCCACACGCACATACGCAAAATAATAGACCCAAAAATGTGATAGTCAAGGTAACATCTCGTCTACTACGTGACAATATACTTAGTGCTTATCGTCTCACAAGAGGCCTTACCTCGGATAAAATTGGACTCTCCGGAACTGCTTGTAAGATCTACTTAAACGAGCATCTGACGCTACGTAACAAGGACTTATTTCGCAAAGCGCGTGAAGTGGCCAAGACAAGCAAGTTTAAATATACATGGATCAGAAATGCAACGGTATTGGTTAAAGAGTCAGACAACTCCCCTACATTGGCGATCCGTTCTATGGACGACATCACAAATAAAATCAAATCAAAAAATCCTAGTAACAACAATAGTGTGCATGTGTAAGGTTGTCATAAACATTGTGTTAATAATACTATCTCTCAGTTCAAGCTCTCTTATTAGTGTCAATTTTCAGTTATACTGCTTGCTATATTTTACTTACTATAATGAAATAATGTACCCGGTTGTATCATGTTGTTCATGTTGTTGCTCTCTACTGCTGTTTATAAATTGGCTACTTTGCATTATATATTATATACTTACTTCATATATTATGCGTATGTGCTTATATGATATATACTTAACCGCTTATACTTATAAACTATTGCATAACTGTGATGGCAGGTGATATATTATCCATTTACTATCAAAATTGTGGAGGGATCAGGACCAAACTAAATACGTTGTATCTTAATATATTATCGAATTCCTATGATATCATTATATTAACCGAAACATGGTTGACGCCTGACATCTCTGCTAATGAGTTTATTGACGAACGCTATTTAATATTTAGATGTGATCGCGATCGTTCCCTGACAAATAAAAAGGACGGTGGGGGTGTGTTGATCGCCGTCCACAAACAGTTAAAACTATCTTGCATCTTGTTATCACCTCCCTTAAACTTGCCGGAGCATAAAATACTTAAGATTCCATCGAGAGGTGGTAAATATCACTTAATTTGTGCCACCTATATTCCCCCAAATACTGTACAGAATATTTACATAAATTTTATTGATAGTTTATGTACTTTGATTGATGATTCCTGCGTAGACTGTTTTGTTCTCGCTGGTGACTTTAATCTGCCGGAACTAACATGGATAAACAAAACAACACATATGGAATGTGATACACAATTCAATACTTCACTCTCTGCTCGCCATCTTATGAACTCTTGCTCACATTTAAATATGTTGCAATATAATAACCTGTTTAATAACATCGGACGTATTCTCGACCTATTCTTTTGTAACAAACATGCCAAACTGTGCAGTCCTGTTGATCCACTTTTATCAGCTACTGGTTGCCATCCAGCTTTTTGTGCTCAAGTCCCATTTAATACAATTGACGAGAATTACCGTAACTATATTAAACCCCAATTAAATTACCACAAAACTGACTACACAATGGCAAATGCGGATATTTTGAACGTTGACTGGGCGAGTTTATTGGATGATTTGCCCCCCTGATGAGGCAGTTTCTACTTTTTACGACATTATCCATGGAATCATTATGAAGTACACTCCATTACGTAGACTCAAAAACACGAACTATCCGTATTGGTTTTCTAGATCCCTTATACATATTAATAAAAATAAAACAAGCGCATGGATTAAGTGGAAAAAGTATGGCAATGTGTGTGATTACGAAATCTTCTCTATACACAGAGCTACATTCAAAAAGGAGCTTGTCAAATGCTATAGACAATATATGGACACCGTGGAGAATGGGTTGCGTGATAATATTAAAGTGTTTTGGTCTTACATTTCCCAGCGTAAAACGTCGAGTAAAATTCCATCTTTAGTGCATTGTGGGCAAATGATCCTACTAATATATGTAATTTATTCTCTAACTTTTTCCACTCTGTGTATGAACAATCAACATTTGACCCTAATGCTTGGGAACCACCCCCATCTAACCCACAAAGTGATATTAACATAAGTAAACTTCACATCCCCTTGGACTAGGTATACAATGAACTTAAATCCCTTGACCCAACTAAAGGGCCTGGACCTGACGGTATACCTGCCATATTTTTAAGAAATACTTCCAAAACTTTATGCTATCCAATATTTATATTATTTAATAAATGTCTATCGCAGGGAGTCTTTCCAGATGAGTGGAAACGTGCTAATATTGTTCCTGTCCACAAATCTGGGAATAAGAGTGACGTAACAAATTATAGACCTATTTCTATATTATCAGCGTTATCTAAATTGTTTGAAAGGCTTGTTCATAATACAAATATATCCTACTTTACATTGTGTTTTGATGGGGGAACAGCATGGTTTTGTACGAAATAGATCATGTATCAGTAATCTTTTAGTTTTTACCTCTTACTTGTTCGAAGGTATTGATAATAACCAACAAATTGACGCGGTATATACTGATTTCCAAAAAGCTTTTGATAAAGTGGATCATGAACTTCTTTTGAATAAGATTGCGTACAACGGCATTAAAGGTGACCTTCTCCGGTGGTTTATTTCATATATATCAAATAGGACACAGAAGGTCGTAATTAATGGCTTTGAATCTGCATACATTTCCGTTACTTCCCGCAAGGCTCAATTCTGGGTCCTTTGTTATTTATTTTATTTATCAATGACATCAAAGATTGTTTTAAACATTCCAATATTCTTTTATATGCTGACGATTTGAAAATCTACAAGAAAATTACTAATCTCTCAGACTGTATTGATTTTCAAAGTGATTTGGACCGTTTTTCATCATACTGCACGAAGAATAAACTACACCTTAGTTTGGCCAAATGTTCCAGTATAACCTTCACTAAAAAAGTTAATATCACACCATTTGTATACTATTTAGGTAATACCGCGTTAAGTAAAGTATCCTCTCTTCGTGATTTAGGCGTTCAATTAGATTCCAAACTTCATCTTGATATCCACGTTGAAAAAATAATAAATAAAGCTTATCAGATGTTTGGTTTCGTCATAAGATCGTCCAAAGAATTTAATAATTCAGCAACTTACTTATATTTATATAAATCAATAATTCGCCCTCAATTGGAGTATGCAGTATGCATTTGGAATCCCTATTACAAAAAGTATATCGAGCTTATTGAAGTAATTCAACGTAAATTCCTGCGTAGTATGCAGTTTCGATGTTGCCGTTATAAGAGTTCCTCTCAAAGCTTATTATCAAAGTACAATCTTTTAACATTACACTCTAGGCGTACTTTACTGGAATTAATGACTCTGTACAATTTATGTCGTAATAAGTTTGACTGTCCTGAACTAGTTAATAGTTTGAGCTACCTGGTCCCTCGCACAACACACAGACGAGAGGTTCGCACGAGGCATCTGTTCGTCGCCTCTCGATGTCGAACCAACTCTGGTTTACGCTCACCGCTACATCGTATGGTTGACGATTATAATAAGCGGATTAGCACAATAGATATATTGTTCTTGAATAAGCACACATTCATAAATTATGTTTTCAAGGTACTCCAAAAACAGCATTAGATTTTATTTATTGACTCTTGCAACATAACTTTATGTACATTTTCTCTTTTTGTATTGATATGTAGTAGATAGTCTAAAATTAAATTCTGTTTGATCCTTACAGTAAGCAAGTCTTTTATGTAATCGGTGGATAACGTTATGGGTAGTGTATTTTTTAGTTTTAAATGTATTTTTAAGCATCGATTGTTAATACATAATATACTACTGTTTGTTTTCCTTAATAAAATAAAATAAAATATTTCAGGATCTATTAAGTAAGGGTATCATACGGGAGTCTATATCGGCTTTTGCGAGCCCAGTCATTCTAGTGAAGAAGGACGGCTACGATCGCATGTACGTTGACTATAGAGATGATAGTGAAAGAGCGTTTTCCACTGCCACTCATCGAAGACCACATTGATAGACTGGGTGCTAGTAAGTACTTCACCAGTTTAGATATGGCATCAGGCTTTCATCAGGTGCCATTAGTGCCAGACTCAATAAACATGACAGCTTTTGTTACTAACAAGGGTCGATACGAATATATTAAGATGCCTTGTGGTCTTGCTAATGCGCCGGTTGTATACCAACGTATAATTACAAATACTAACTAAATAGACGTTTTACTTCTAAGCATCTCAATCCCTATGGGTCTCGAATTACTTCGTGCTGTTCTTGAAACAATAATGTCTTCTGGATTTTATATCTATCTTAAGAAATGTACTTTTCTTAGCTAAGAGATTGAATACCTCGGCAGGACTATAAGTAATGGTCAGGTTAGGCCGAGTCCACGTAAGGTTCAGTCGCGTCAAGTCTTTTGACATTAAGACTGTCATCGTGTATCAGAATTATTGGCAGCTAACCAACAAAATCAGGACTCCTATGTAAACAACAAACGCAAAGAACCCCAAGTCTTCAAAATTAATGACCTAGTGTTTGTTATTAAGTCTTAACAGGCAACTGGTAAGCTGGATTCCTGTATGAGAGGCCCGTATCGAGTTACAAAGGTGCTTGCGAGCGACCGATATGAGTTGAAGTTACTAAGTGGGACCTGTGGTAGAACCACGCCAGCGGCGGCTCAATATATGGTGCCATGGATGTGGTGTCCCGACAGTTGTGCGGCATTTTTTTGAGAGTGAGTTGAAACTTTATAATGATTTGTTTTCTGTACAGGGTCAAAATTGTTGCTGGTTCGAACTGAAACGAATTGGCAGAGCTCGGATGCGATCTGACAACTGTCGGACGCGGTCCAGTTGGGCGCTGGCCCTTCAGACACGTTCAGAGACAGGGGCTCTTTCGTGATCTGGTTTTACGAAGTCCAGTAGGGCGCTGGCCCTTCAGACACGTTCAGAGACAGGGGCTCTTTCGTGATCTGGTTTTACGAAGTCCAGTTGGGCGCTGGCCCTTAAGACACGTTCAGAGACAGGGCGCTTTCGTGATCTGGTTTTACGAAGTCCAGTTGGGCGCTGGCCCTTCAGACACGTTCAGAGACAGGGGCTCTTTCGTGATCTTGTTTTACGAAGTCCAGTTGAGCGCTGGCCCTTAAGACACGTTCAGAGACAGGGGCTCTAACGTGGTCTGGTTTTATGGACAAGGTTCGGGCCTCCTCGGATACGTTTAAAGACAGTGGCTTTATCGTGATCTGGGTGAGCTCTGACTAGTCGGATGCACCGTAAAGACAGGGGCTTTGCCGTGCATGTGACAAACACACTGTATGACGTGTTAATGTGACGGTTGGCAGTCGCGAAGTCAACCGCCATAGGTAGCTAGATTTGTATGGTTGAAATGATGTAAGATGATGTGTGTTAGGTATAAAAATGTGTGGTTAAGTCAGGAAAATAGTTCAGAATGACAGAAATGTTAAGGAGGCCTTGAATGTGAGATGGATGGAAGATAGGCAAATGCGTTAATATTTTTGGCATTCAAATTATTCATGTATTCAACCCGCTCTGCAAGTCTGCTAGATGACGATATGGAAACTAGAGCCTCATCAAAAGCCGCTGCAAACGTACTAAGCGATAATCCTCGCGACGAAGACGAAGCAGTGCCCCGGGACGGTGCACGGTCAGGAGAGGCCGTGTAAGACCAAATGAGAATATCGTTCGAGACGGGTGACGTCACTTTACGTAACCTATTTAAGTAGAGCCGAGTCTATGGAACGGTCATTTGCTCGTCGGCTCTCGTAGCGATAGGTTCTTGCTTAGTGTGCGTTATAGTGCGTAATTATTCTGATAATGCGGTTACTGTGCGGTTAATTAACGGCTGATTGTTTGTACATGTGAGTATTGCTAAAGGGTTTGTTAAAATAGTTAAGTTTCGATAACTGTGAAATAATAAAGTGATTTATAATCCCGTTATTCTTTTTTTTTTAATAATTTTCGGTTTTAGTCGCTAAAAATATATTAACAAATATGTCTGAAAATTGTATAATCAGTACTGAAATAGAACATAATGGTCTGGCAGGTGGGCGGGTGATGATGCGGGTTTGTTCTGCACTGCGGCTTTCGACAAAATACATTGTGTAAAAAAAGAATCACAGTATTTAATAGTTGAGAGACGAATATATAACAAAGTAAATAACGAGCGTTTCAGACAAAGTTTGTTGGAACGTGACTGGGGTACAGGGGTAAATACTTTTGTTAGGAAGTTCAAAGAATTACATTACTTGCCGACCCTATATGGGGTTAAAAAAAAGAACATAAAATTACATTCAAATAATACGAATAAATCTAAATGGATTACTAAAGGAATTAAAACATCAAGTAAAATGAAACGCATTCTTTGTCTTATTAGCAAGACACAGTGTAATGACTCAATTTTAAATTACCGTGCAAACTACTTAAACATTTATAAAAAGGCAATAAGAACTGCTAAGAGACTACAAACTAGTAAACAAATCAAGACTGCCTCCAATAGTTGCAAAGCGATTTGGAAGATTGTTCTAACATAAAATTAAAAGTAAATAATCAAATAATAGACAATCCTTTGGAAGTAGCAAATATTTTGTCAAGCCAATTTAAACATAGCACATCGCAGCAATTTTGTAACATAAAACTAGCTGAGGAATATCTAACACTCAATACTACCAGAGTACAAAATAATATGATATTTGAACCCATTTTGACAATAGAAATATTAAAGCTAGTTAAAGGCATGGATAACAAAAGCTCTTTTGGTCATGATGAATTACCATTAGTTGTTTTCAAAGACAATATTGACGTACTTGCAGCTCCTATTGCGAATTTATTAAGTGATTGTGTAAGCCAAGGCATATTTCCTGATCAATTTAAAATAGCTAGGATACTTCCTATATTCAAGAAAGGCTCTAAAACTGACGAGGGAAATTACAGACCTATCTCATTATTGCCAGTATTATCAAAAATATTTGAAAAGGTCATAAAAACTAGAACTGTTAAGCACTTAAGCAATGAAAAAATTATTGACTGTCAGCAATTTGGCTACCAAAATTGCGTAGGGACTCATGATGCGATAAACAGGTTAATTGATTGTGTCGTACAAAATCTCAATAATAGGCCAAAAGTTGCTGGCTTATTTCTAGATTTAAGTTCTGCCTTTGATAATGTAGATCATAATATTTTAATTCGAAAACTAGAGCATTATGGCATTAGAGATAATGTGCTTCAACTGTTTCTTTCGTATCTGCATAATAGAAAACAGTATGTAGAAATTATAGAAAAGAAATAAAGGTCTTTCAAATCTAGCCTAGTTACAATAAAAAAGGCGTGCCGCAGGGCTCTGTTTTAGGACCTATATTATTTATCATTTTCGTAAATGATTTGCCTGCCACCGTTCAAAACATCATGCCTGACATAAAACTAGTTCTTTTTGCTGATGACACTAGTGCTATTATAGCTAGTGATAATGTTAAAGAGTTAGAACGTAAAATCAACAAACTTCTATAAATTTTTGAAAATTGGTTTTCCACCAATAATCTTGCCATAAATATTAAAAAAACAAAATGCATATTATTTAAAACCACGGTGAGGCAAAATGAAGACTTACGAGTTGTTTCTTTGCAAAATACAGTCAACATAGTGGAAAATTTTAAATTCTTGGGTGTTCATATAGATAATTTACTGAATTGGAAGAAGGAACTTGCAGTAATCAGCAATACATTAAGTAGTGCATGTTATGCAATACGCACTTTAAGAGATGAGCTCACAGTATCTCAGATTCGTCCAGTCTACTTTGCTTTGATTGAGTCAAAATTAAGATACAGTATAAAGTTCTGGGGAAACAGTTTTAAATATAACATAAGTTAAGCATTTGTCATGCAAAAGAGGGCAATAAGAACTATGCTTCGAATAAAACAAGTGGAGTCATGCAGGGATCACTTCGTACAACTAAAAATACTCACAGCGCCATGTCTTTATATTCTAGTCTTATTAGGCCACCTGGTTAAGAATCTCAATAATGTTGAGACATTAGAGGAGAGAGAAAAAAGGCTAGCAACGCGTAGGAAAGATTTATCTAGTACAAAATACAGCACAAACCAAATGTAGTCAAACACTGTTCACGGGTACAATCTATTATTCTATACAACAAGCTGCCGACAGAATTTAAAACAATAATTTGTTATTTTAGCTTTAAAAATAAATTAAAATCTTTGTTATTGTAAAAATGTTACTACAGTGTTGATGAATACCTCAAAGATATAATATGATTGTAATACATTATATTTATATTATACATTATATTTATATTGTTTGTTTTTTAAATTCAATTTTTATCTTTATATTCGTATAAATAATTTAAGTTGACATTTTTCTATTTATATAAATTATTGGATTTTATTTGACATAAATATAGTATTAAAAATGACATGATTTTTTAAATAATATATAATTCTTGATAGATTTAATAGATTGAGAATCCACAAATTTATATTAATTTAGTACCTACTTAATTGCAATTGATGTTAAAAATTATTAATTTAAACTAATATGTTCAACACAATATTTTTTGTTATGAATAAATAAATGAATGAATAAATGAATGGATTTCTTCACAAAAGTCACTGCCTTGTAATGGACAACTTTTACAATTCCGTTAATTTGACAAGGTTTTTAAAGTCTAACAAGACTGATGTCATTGGAACTCTGAACAGGCGAAGAATGGGGACACCGGGGGACTTACAACCTATCAAAGAAAAGAGACTTCAAAAAGGAACAGTGGTAGTGGTAGCTAGACATCGTGGTGATGTTTCTTTATTATCATGGAAAGATGTTAAGTTAGTATTCACAGTGTCAACTTACCATAATGCGGATATGAGGCCTGGAAGAAGAGCAGGGCAACAAATACTGAAGCCTGTGGTTGTGCACGACTACAATAAATACATGGGCGGCGTAGATTTAAAAGATCAAAAGCTGTCCGTGTATTTAATGGAGCGTAAAAGAGGAATAAAATGGTACTTGAAAGTATTCAAACGGCTAATGAATGTAAGCATTTTGAACACTTACATTATACACCGTGAGAACAGTACAGATGGTAATAATCACTTCCCAATTTATGCAAATTCTTTAGAGGATCGAGCATAAGCATCGAGCAAGATAAAAAAAATACGAAAGGAAGTAAATACTAAGTGTCAGATATTCATTTGTATCGGTCAATGTTGAATTGACTACCACACTGTCGAAAATTTATGAAATTTGTTTGTTAAATTAACTTTTATATAATTATTTCACGTTTCCAATTCTTCTGAATTATGAATTTTTCATGATTAGATCATATTTTTCGGCGCCTTGAAATAGCTAATTCAACTCAAGTAATAAGAATGCTCGATGTGTGTCAAATTTTGATTATATTTATTTACCGTGAGTTTACATGTGCGAAATCTTAATGTGTAACTTATTTTATAATTGAGCTCGATTTATTTTTAACTAAACACTCCAAGGAGATGAATAATAAAATCTAATCATGATCATATAATTCATAATTCAGAAGTAATGGAAGCGCATGTTACTAATCAAAAACATGACGGCCGTTAATAAAAGTGATTTTTTACCTTCTGGTTTATGGCCACGAACCTGTCGCTACACGCGACGGCGACAGCGATTTCGTATCCATGGCGCGTTCTACTGTAAGGCAACTGTGGGCGCGGCGGAGTGGAACGCGGCATGGATATCGAAATTGCAAGTCGCAACGAGTAGTAGAATAGTGGTGTATAATAATAAATAAAAGATACAATTTCGTACACGTTTTTTTTATTTATTATCCAGCATTTTTCAACTATCAAAAAGAAACATCCTGTATCAGCGCATTTTGTTGTGGCGCGAAATTTAGATATGGTCGTGCCAAAGCTCAAGGTTCCGGAAATTTTACAGCTCTATCATAATGGGAGTTCACATGGGAGCTAAGAGAACTCTGATTAAGATCCGGGAACGATTTTATCGGATCCATTGTCGAAAAGACGTTAAGGAATGGTGCCGCGAATGCACGAGTTGTGCTGCCATAAAGGGACCACACACTCGCAGCAGAGGTGCATTAAAGGTGTACAATGTTGGCGCCCCGTGGGAACGTATAGTATTAGATGTTGCCGGACCGTTTCCTGAAGGCCAAAGTGGGAACAAATACTTCTTGGTGGTCATGGATTACTTCACAAAGTGGCCGGAAGTGTTTGCAATTCCCAGTCAAGAGGCATTTACGGTGGCCGACAAGCCACGAAGTCTTTTGTCATTTCGGGGTGCCCTTAGAGATCCACAGTGACCAAGGTCGGAATTTCGAGTCTGAAGTATTAAAGGAGACATATCGTGTGATGCGTACCCACAAAACGAGGACGACGGCTTATCATTCGCAATCAGACGGCATGGTTGAACGATTTAACCAGTCTCTCGAAAGATATCGGGCGAAAGTCGTAGAAAGCAAACAAACGGATTGGGATAAACACATTCAACCGTTTCTCCTGTCATACCGTAGTGCCGTTCACGAAAGCTCAACAATAACACCTGCTTTCGCTAACTTCGGAAGAGAACTACGATTACCTGCAGACTTGATCACCGGCATCCCACCTGAATCTTCACGCAGCATAACAGATTATGCGAATGATTTGCGCAATAGGATGAATAATGTATACGAGCACATCAGACAGACCGGTCAGCAAATATCTGAGAGGACACAGACACGTTACGATCGGAAGGCGAACAATAAAGGCTTCGAAGAAGAATCGCTGGTGTGGTTACATAATCCGATACGCAGCAAAGGAAAATCTCCTAAGTTGCAGGCAAAGTGGGATGGATCCTATCGCATAGTCACTAAGATGAATGACATCACCAACCGGCTCCAGAAAGGACCAAGAGGTACACCAAAGATCGTTAATGTGGATCGATTGGCACGCTACTACGGATCCAAAAATATTCGGGACGAACATGTCTAAGAGGGGGGCAGTGTTACGGCTAATGCCATCTGTCGGCATTGTGGGGAAGACTCGACAGTCCCTTCTAATAATTTATTACAGCACCATCTATTGACATCTTACGGAACTACGTGTTGTCGGTACGAGTAAAGTAGAGAGAACGCTGGCACATTCTCGAATCATCGTACTGTTACATACCGGGTATGGCTTTTCTAGAAAACTCCAGAAACGCTTTACTCGCGTATAAATAGAGCGCACGCGCACCGCCGAGTCTGTTTACAATCGTAAGCGGTCAAGTATTCATCGAAGCGAACGGAAGCGAAAATATTACGGAGTTTGAAGCAGTTATATTTGGAAAAGTGTAGTATAGTGTTTGCTGTGTTTAAAAGTTAATTGTGTGAAAATCAAAACGTGTTTTAGTCGGTAATATTGTTCTATATTCTTATCCGTCGAACCCAGCACGTAACAATGTATTAATTTACTAACAATAAAATATTATTCTGTCTTAAGTCTTTTCTTCGTGAATGTACATATGCGCGACGGCCGCCATTTGTGGTCAACTTTCGTGAACCGACCTGTACAACGTAATGCTCGCCAGAATTTCTTATAGCCGGGCACACGACAGTAATAATTACGAGCGCGCGTCAAGCACACGAAACTTTAAACAATAACCGAGCTGAACAATTTAATGCAATAATTGCTAAATATATAGGAAGACATAAATTATGCACTAAAAGAATCTTACGAGCTAAGATGTTTCGCCGCTGTAGTTGCTTATAATTAAACATCGTAATTGCGCGGGCAAAAATCGTGGCAACGCTGCGACGCACGACGCTAGGATTGTCATACGTACGCATAATCATTTAACATACATAGGTATTTGGTGGTTTTTCCTATTATGTTAAATCGTATGTACCTTTATTTAAATTATTCGTACTTATTACCTTTAGGTAGTTTTAAATCATTTTGAAAACTTAATTACATCTTCTGTATTTTTTGTATTAACTTCTTTACTACTACTCTTAACTTCGTCAATACAAACTGAAGACGAGGAAAATATTACGAGTCAAATATTTTCAAAATCAAATTAATAATTATTTTGTAATCATCATTCATTTGATGAGATTTTTGACAAACATCTATGTTAAAAAAAGTGTTAAGTTGGTTTTTTTAGAATTGCAACACTAATGTTTACTCTAAAATTTAATAATAATATAGACATTTACAGATTTTGTCAGAGGTTTGTTAATTATTTATAATAAAAAATATAAATCATTAAACCGTGGAAAATTCATAAAAGTAGTTTAACATCTATATGTTATTAATCGCAATTTAATATTTATGTAGCCATTTTAAAATAAAGTGCAAACTTTTTTTAGAATTGCAATTGGCAACACTGACGTAAACTGACGCTTAAGTCAGTTGGCCACGTGCTTACTTTCGGAGTCGTTACGTTTGGTGTTTCTGTTATCTTTTGTAGCCAAAAATTTACTTACCTCTGCTTTGCTTTTTGGATTACGATTGGCTTTACGAATTGGACTTGCATACCTATTGGTGTTTTCTATGATTTATTGCCTCAAAACCACTGACCTCTGCTGTGTTCTCTGGACTACGATTATACCTACGGATTGGATTTAAGGAGCCATTCTCGAGTTTTTCATGTAAGTTGCATGGTAATAATCCATTTAATATAATAATTTTATAATATGTAGAAAAATATATATAATAACAACGTGACGTAAAGATTGTTAAAATGAAACCGAATGAAGTATGTGGTTAATATTTCAATCACAAACCTTTTGCTTTTATTACAGATTGTCCATATGGAGATGGATATAGTAGAACATCCAGAACTATCAGGTGACGGAAGTCATATTTGCTGCAAAGCATGCAATGTTTTTCTTAAACGGAAAAAATATAATATCAGGGGACATCTTGAATCGTGGTCACATAAAAAAAATACATCAGACAGCGGATTGGGTATAAATGTAGAATACTTAATTAAGGATTACCCATCATTACAAGTAAGAGGGAATAAAATATTTTGTCCTTCATGTGAATCATTTATTTATGCAAGAAAAAGTAATATTGATCGACATTTGGAAAGTGACACACATATGAAAGTGAAGGCTATGCAAAAACACTATAATAAGGATTTAGTTGAATTCTTAGTGAATTGCAATATATCATGGGCTCAGATCAATAACCCAAAGTTTAGAAAAACTGTTTAAACAATGAGTATGACAATGAAATAAATCTTCCAACAGAATCTCACATTAGAGTGAATTATCTTCCTCAAGTATATGAAGACAAAAAAGAAAGAATAAGACAAGAATTAAAGGATGAATGTATGTACCTAAGCATTGATGAAACCACAAATACACTGGCAAAAATGTAGCAAATGTCGTTATAGGTGCATTAAAAAACTCAGGTGCTACTACTCCACACATTTTCGCGAGCAAAGTATTGGGAAAACTAATCAAATTACAAAAGAAAAAGTTGTTACTGAAACTCTTGAAGATCTTTGGGGCTTAGAATATAATTCAAATTAACATGTTCTTACATGCTTAAAGCTGGAAAAAAATTCTTTTAAGTACACCAATATGACTCATTTGACATGTTTGGCACATGGACTTCACCGTGTTGCAGAAAAGGTTAGGAATCTTTACCCTTTGGTAAATAAATTAATAAATTCGATTAAGAAAGTTTATTTGAAAGCACCGTCAAGAATAAAAAAGTTTAAATAAATGTTCCTAACAATCCCCCTTACACCCCAACCTGTAATAACAAGATGGGGAACCTGGTTAAATGCGGTTTCGTATTATAATCAATGTTTCAATCAAATAAAGTCCGCAATTAATAATTTAAATTCACGAGAAGCGACTGTCATAGCCGAAGCAATAAGAATTTTATCTTTTAATGAATTAAAAGAAGAAATTAGTTTCATTGATAATAATTTTAAAATAATATCAATATCTATAAAGAAACTAGAAAATTCCGACCTTAATTTATCTAATTATATTTTAATAGTTACAAAAGTATAAAAGCATTTATCAAGACTATATTTACATCCAAAGGGTAATGAAATATTTTTGAAACTCAAAAGTATTCTAAATAATAACCCATGCACCTATTAAAACAATAGAACAACTTAAAAAAAAACGAACGAAGTCCATGTAGATCATTAAATGAATATTGATACTGTACGACATTTCAAAAAAAATGTTAAGTTGAACGGTCGTCCTTGTACGTGAAGTGGTTTTTCCACCAGACGTCACAAATTAACAGAAAGCAGTATTGAGAAACTATTAGTAATTTATTCCAAATAAGTCTTAGTCTCAATAAATTTTCAAGAGATGTTTTTATAAATGTTATTCAATAAATGGTAATTATAAAATATTAATGTGTTTTATTTTCAAACTATTTCCAATGAAATAGGTGTGTTAAAAATTATTTTTGTATCGAGTTAGTTAGGCGTTTTTACTAAAAAAATATAATTGTATTTCCATTTCTTTAATGAGGTACCTAAAG
Organism: Catocala nupta; assembly: GCA_963675205.1. Taxonomy (NCBI): domain Eukaryota; kingdom Metazoa; phylum Arthropoda; class Insecta; order Lepidoptera; family Erebidae; genus Catocala; species Catocala nupta. The sequence goes on from OY776094.1 coordinate 12,567,070, forward strand.
TAAAATGGAAGTATAGATAGATAAATTTAAATATAGACTTTAAATTACATAAATATATCAAACAACAACAAAATTGTAATAAAAAATATTGTGTGCATGCTACATGCGTACGCGCGACAACCCTAGCGCCGAATGGGCAGCGTTGCCACGGCCTTGGCCCGCAGTATAACGATGTCTATTTATAATACTGGCAAACCAATATATGTATGTATAATTTCAGCAAAATGATCTTTAATAAAAGCCAAACAGCAGCTGTAAAAAAATTTGAACAACAAAAACACGCACAAAACACCAGTACAAAGAAGAAAGTTATAAAACACAGCTTTTATTCAGCAATGACAGCACTGACTACGGACAAGCTTGCCAAAAGCCTGACATGCCGCTAGAGGAATATACTATCGCAAAGGAAATGTTTTTGGATAATCTGAAACAACAAATACAGGATAGACACGAAATCGAAAGAGATACTATATTACAAGCAGAAAGTGCTTTATGGCTAGAATTAAGAAGGTGTCTTTAACCCTTAGATGCATAGAGTATCAAAACTGATAGTGTTCTTTTTAGTACTGAACTCTTCCCTATTTTCAATTCATAAACACTTGGCTGTATAAAGTGTTTCCTTTGTTGTGTATAATTTGTCAGTGACAAGCCCGCCATTTCTTTAAGAAATGTCAAAATATTTAACAGTGTGCGAGACATTTCGTTTAAAAAAAATTTCGTACTTTATATTCTGTTTTATTATCGAAATCATTTAAATATTTTATGCCAAAATAAAAATAAACTGCACAAATATGTATCTGTTTTCTTTTTAAATTCGTAGATTTTACTAGATGCTTTATTTTACATAAGAATATTTACTGTTTTTAACGGGTAATCAAAAATGATACTCCATGCAGGCCTTTTTGGTGGTCGAATTCTATTATTTCTTATTTTATTGGTTTGCGAGGGTTGCTTTAGTGTTTGCATGAATATTTCACAATGGCTCAAAGAATTATGCATGATAGAGATATTGAAGATTTGCTTACACAATTAGAAGGAGGACAAATCTCTGAAGATGACGTGGAATCAGATGACGACAACTCAGATTGTTATCCGACTCGTGAGCAATTGCTAGCAAAACTTGAAGATGACGAGGTTGACAAACAGGCGGAAATTGACCTAACAGAAATTGACCCTATATTAAACCCATCTGTTTCTCCATCGGTAAGTGACTGTAACGCTCTATTAGACAGTCAACCCGGTCCAAGCACATCGCAAGCTGCAAATAGTCCATTAGACTCGCAAAGACTTCGCTGGTAAAAGCAGTATATGCCATTCTGTACAGATAAAACTCAATTTAAAGGTTCTACTGCATTTCCTACGGATATCATATCACTGGAAACTACCTATCAGTTCTTTTCGTATTTTTTTACTCCCGATTTTCTCGCCAAAATTATTGACGAAACCAATCTGTATTCTGTTCAAAAACCAACCTGATTGGTCTGAGTCTGTGAACGACGTTGAATTACGTAAATATCTACGAATATTGATATTTATGTCAGTCTACCAGTATCCAAGCGTGCGATCTTACTGGAATTCTAAGCATGGTTTTCAAGCCATCAAAGAAAATGGCAGTAAATAAATTTAAAAAAATAAGACAGATATTACATTTCAAAAACAATGACCATCATAAACCAACGGATCATCCTGAATATGATAGGCTGCATAAATTACGACCGGTAATTGACCACCTGAACGAAATTTTTTTTAAGTTTCCCTCTAGATCAGCGCCTGTCAATTGACGAACAGATGTGTGCCACCAAAATAGGCCACTTTTTAAAACAGTATTTACCAAATAAGCTCCATAAATGGGGCAAGCTTTTCATGTTATGCTCATTGTCAGGTTATGCATATAAAGGAGACCATCCATATTCAGCTTGCACGTGGACAATCTTCTTATAAACAAAGTAAAATATTAAAAGTTTTGTTTTAATATATAATAAATATTGGTCACCATCCAGTAGTATGCAATTGACGTATAGGTAAGGTGGTGTAAGAATGCGCAGTCGGTAAGAGTGCGCATCAAACGTCATGCCGGCTCTGTGCGAGCTCTGCGGCTAACTTCAGTTGTGTTTTGGTCCACTAGTGTTATGAGTTGCGCTGCAAAAAAAAAACCAAATTGGCTAAAAAACGGATGTACCACGTAAGTCAATAGATTTATACTCATTTTGATCTAATTTTCTAGCATTTTGCAGTTATTTCTGTTCCTAAACTATTAATATAACAAGAATATTCATCAATTATCCAAATAAGGTATCTACTTAACTAACCGATTTGTTCGAAAAACTTTGCATAATTTTTAATAGATGGCGGCAGTGATTCAATATGTTTGTAAAGTGTGAGGTGTATAAGATTGCGCATGGTGTGTGCGTGTAAGATTGCGCGCGCACTCTTATACGACATTTACTTTTTTCGAATGTAGTGTTTAAAATAAACTCTCATTTTACAAACTAAGTATCTTTTTGTGTATTTACAGCATGTCTCGAAGAACAAGAATTACTCAGCGACAAAATTGTTCGTTAGAGGTTCTTGATGAAGCTCGAAAGCTTATTGAAAAAGGACAGTCGAAGAGTTCTGTTGCTGAATATTTTGGAATGGCAGAATTTACTTTCAGGAAGCGGTTGACATATGCTACCCCTGCCACTAAATTAGGCCGTTTTGAAACTACATTTTCACGTGAAGTCGAACAAGAATTCAGGCAACATTTAAACATTCTTGATAACATGTATTATGGTTTAACAGCAAAGGGGTTGCGTGGACTAGCTTTTGAGTATGCTAGAGTGTACAATATACCAAACAGGTTTAATGCGGAATCTAAATTAGCTGGAAAATAATGGTTGAGATGTTTTATGAAGAGACATCCCGACGTATCATTAAGACAACCAACGGCGACGAGCGTAGCTAGAGCTATGGGGTTTAACCAGGCACAAGTGGAGAGGTTTTATGTTAATTTAACAGCATTAAAAGATAAATATAACTTCCCACCACACCGAATTTTCAACATGGATGAAACAGGTATTACTACAGTACCCAATAAACCCCCTAAAGTTTTAAGCACTAAAGGCAAACGATCAGTAAGTAAAATATCTAGTGCAGAAAGGGGTGTTAATATGACTACTGTTAACGCTATGAGTCCAACGGGCATTTTTGTACCACCCGCTTTTATATTTGGAAGAAAAAGAATGAAAGCTGAGCTTTTAGATGGTGCACCTATGGGACCCATTGGAATGGTATCGGACTCGAGTTTTATTAATGCAGATCTTTTTCTAGATTGGTTGACACATTTTAAAGATCACACCAGACCAACTAAGGAGGATCCAGTTGTTTTAATTCTGGATAATCATGTGTCCCATTGTACAATCAGCGCCATAAATTTTTACCGCGAAAATCACATCATTGCACTAACTTTGCCGCCACATGCCAGTCATAAAATGCAGCCCCTTGACTGTGGTTTTCATACTGTCCTTAAGAAATACTATGCCAGTGAATGTGAAAAATGGCTGCGTAACCATCCTGGCAGAGCTATCACTGTGTTCCAAATGGTGGGCATTTTTACACCAGCGTACTTGAAGGCTGCAACATTGTCTTGTGCGGCACAAAGTTTTAAAGTTACTGGCATTGAGCCCTACGATCCCAGCGTTTTTACCGAAGCCGATTTTTTAGCAAGTTCTGTAACGGACAGAGAACTAGTAACTGATGCAGCTGTGGTTTCAGACGCGCCAGCGCCACAACCGTCAACGAGTGGTTCAGTTGAAATAAATTCGCCATGTATTGATAGACCTGCAGATGCTTCTGAGAAACCAAGTATTTTAAAAGCAGTGGCTAATATTTGTCCAATTCCGAAGGTTGCCGATAAAAAAAATACTGTTAACAGAAAACGTAAGAAATCAGACATCATAAGTAGCTCACCATACAAAATAGAAATTGAAAAACAAATGGCACTTCAAAAAAAACCAAAGCTGAAACTGGATACGAATACTCAGTCTAAACGGTACAAAATTCCTAAGGTTACCCCGAAAAAGAAGATATGGAGATGCGGTGGGTGTCAAGAAATATATAAAGAGCCCATCAACGAGGATTTGATCCAATGTTCAGTGTGCCAGCAATGGTGGCACGAAAACTGCACTGCCTATTTAGGCCAAGGACTATATAACTGCGACTTGTGCACTGAGGATTAATGCGCGCACTCTTGTACAACCCGCCGCGCACTTTTGAACACCCGGGTGTGCAATATGTAAGAATGCGCAATTTTAATTTTTATATTTCTTCAGTTCCTATTTAAATTAATGACATTAGCGTAACTCGTTATTCTATAATTTGTTAACAACCATATAGATATTATAAATAAATAATGTTGATTTTTCTAAATATAACATTTTATTTTTTATGAGCCCTCAAAATGAAAATGCGCACTCTTGCACCATCTTACCCTAATAAAAATGATTTTTAAAATATATTCATTTGATTTAAAAATACGAAATGGACAATCCAAATGGCTTGTTTGTGTTGCCTAGTAAAAAAACAGTGGAAAATCGGAACAAAGTGTTTAAAAATCACATTTAAAAATATTAACAAAATCTGAAAATACGTTGATATTTTTTCATTATTCACTTTATTCATATTTTGAATTCGACAATAATAATTAATGCAAAAATCATATGATATTTGATTAAATATAACAAAATAGTAAAGTGCGTTGGGTAATTCAATTTTCATACATATTCTAGCAACACTTTTTTTTTTTTTTTTTTTTTTTTCGTGGGGGAATGCAATGACGCATATCCCTCCGCGGGGGCGGGCGGAGGGATTATGTCGGACTCGCCGGGGTAAAATAAGATGTTAAAAGATACTGTACCTCCCGGAATACCGACTAAACCTACCACGGTGTTCCTCGACAAACCCACTATCGACGGGGCCGCGCGAATCACTTTCGCATACGGTCGCGACCCCGCCGAGGTTCCGGCCCGCCGTATGAAACGGCAGGCTCCTACGCAATAAGACCTACCCAAGATAGGTACTTACTCAAAAATAAAAGCCCTACTGTCTCCCCCTAAAGGGGGAGACGGACACGAAACAGAGGCGCGCGTGGGAACACGCACGCCGCCTCTCGGACCTGGTGCTGAACGGATGGCGGGCAGGCCCACAAAGCCCGCCACCCCCAGGTCAAACCTCAGGGTGGCTGGAGGTCATCTCGCGCCCTCCGGCGCCCGGTTCTGCGGTTGGGGAGAGGGTTTAAACGCTCCCTCTCCCGCTCCGCCGCCTCCTTGATGGAAATCACTTCCTCGCAAAAGGAGGCGACGGCGTTCCACGACCTCTCACTCCGGACCATAGACTGAACTACGGCCGGGAGCGAGAGGGCAACCGATCCGACTGCCGCGATCAAATCACGGCGCTGCGATGACCAGGCGGGGCAAACCGCCAAAGTGTGCAGCGCCGTGTCCTCAATAACGTCGCGGCAGTCGCCGCAGTGGTGACAACCGGGCGTCTCTTGCCGGCGTATACGACACAGGAACCGGCCAAAACATCCGTGGCCAGTCAGAACCTGTGTCAGCCGGAAGGTGAGGGCGCCATGCCGCCTCTCCAGCCACTCCTCAAACACGGGACTTACCGCCACGATCGTGGCGTGCCCGGCACTGGGGTGCACAAGTCGCTCCTTCCAATTCGCCACTAGGACCTGGCGGAGCTCGGACCTCGCCGCCTTGATAGCGGGAGGATCCGGTCCTTCGCCCCGAGCTAGTGCCTCCTGGCGCCAACGATAGAGCGACGCCAGGAGCGCCGCTTCCAGGTCCCATGGCATCGATCCGGCGAGGAGGCTCGCAGCCTCGAACGAGATCGTGCGGTATCCCCTAATCAACCTGATGGCCATGGCGCGCTGTGGTGCACGAAGCGCCGAGATATTGCGGGCCGTCAGGTTGTCTGCCCAAACTGGGGCCCCATATAGGGCCATGGACCGCACGACCCCCTCGTAGAGCCTCCGGCAGGAGGTGTTTGGCCCCCCAAGGTTTGGCAGCAGGCGCGAGAGCGCGCCTGCAGCGCCCCGAAGAATGGGGGCCAAACGACGAAAATGGGCTATAAAGTCCCATCGGCTGTCGAGCAAGAGACCTAAATACTTCAGGGTTGACTCGACGCCGATGCGGACCCCTCCTACCATAATATGGGCCCCTGGAGGTGGCCGTTTCCGAGGGCCGTGGAAACAAACGGCCTCGGACTTGGACAGGGCCACCTCGAGGCCCAACCGCCAGATACGACCAACGACTTGTGCGACCCCAGCGGTCGCCAGTATGGCCGCCGCCCGGTGAGCAACACTTGATTCATCTGTCAATGTCAATCTGTCAATGTGATTTTGTGCTTGCTATTTTATTTCGACTTGTGCTTTCTAAAATGGACTCTGATTATTCTCCTTAAGACGACCATGGCTTGCCTACGGACCCAGTACCTGCTTTAAATGATGACTTGCGCGTATTCAGTACGGATCACCCGATTTTGCCTGATGAATCAATACGTTGCATCAATTGTGGTACTGATATTATACAGAGGAGAAGACATATTCTTACTCTCGTGGAAGTACGACAAGTAATACTTCAATAGATTGCACCGCAAGTGGTATGTATTTGTTATTTCAACAACTTAATTATAGATATTTATTTGTGCAAATATAAAATTGTATTAATTATAAATACATGCATAACAATTGTTTATTTTTGGTTTGTCAACAGATCGAAGCTCACAACCAGTACATATGTCATTCTTGTTGGACTGTGGCATTAAACACAACACGTGTGCCACATAATGCAAACCCACATCAGGAAGCCGCAAGTTATGATGCAGGTCGCTACAGACAAATACGTGTCAGCTGTAGAACTTCGCTGATGAGAATTAGGTCGCATAGCCTTAATATTGACTCAGAACGGGAGCGACTTATAAGAAGTGTTATTATACAATGGATTTACCCACATGAAGTAAGTACTCATATGATTAATTTATGAAATTATTTATTTAGTTTGTTTAAGATATGTAGATACACAGCCATTTATTAAATAAAAAGTTGAAAGAGATTGGTTATTAATTCTAATAAATGCATATTACTTACTGATTAACAAAAATACAGTATAATTCTTTTTTATTTCAGTTAAGCGCATCTGACAGAATTTGTCATCCTTGTTGGCAAAAAGCTGACAGACATGTTACACGGAATGTGGAGAGAGGCAATGGTGGCGAAGGTGAAATTCAAAATCCAGAAGGTACCATATTTTTACCAGATCTGAGAAGAGCTTCAGATACTCAGTCACACTGCTTTCTACCTGGATGTAACGCTGAAGAGAAATTAATAGTTCCAAAGTGGCTGAGAATTCATATATTTACAGAGTATAACTACTATGTAGCACAGCAATGCAGGATTTGCCAGTTTCATTTGAGAAATGTAAATTTTTATGTTCTTGGCAACGATTCGCAGTCACTTCAATATTTTACGGCGACTCATATTCAAGACTTTGCACCTTTGTAAAGGAACGGAAATTATATTTAGATTTCAGAAATATTGAACAAATGTCTGATGATTTAGTATATTACTGGACGGGCTTAACCAAACACCAGTTTTTACAATTAAAAGCAGATCTGCCAAATATAAATTGGGTCCCTAATAGCACATTAGCACTTGCTGCTTTTCTAAAAGAACTGGTGATTCCAACGAACATATATCTACGTTGTTAAATGTGCCCCGGACCACTTTGGTTAGACATTTAAATAAAGTACACTATCTCTGAAACCCCTATCCAATATAAAAACATCTATATTGGATAGGGGTTTCAGAGATAGTGTTCCATTATTAGAAGAATGCCAATACGATGTTCATTTTCCTTTGTCTCTGCAACAGGGTGAAACCCAATTATCTACAGCAGCAGCTAACAAGTCGAGAACAGTAACCATTTGCAGATGGGTGGTTGAAGCAGTGAATGGAATATTCAAGATGTCCTATAAATTATTTAGAAGTGAATTTTTCAACACTGCTTCAACTCACGCCAGAACAGATTTTAGAATAGCGGCTGCTTTGATTAATAAGTTTCATGAAAGGGTAACAGATAGATCTGATGCAGATGAAATTCTTCAGAGAATTATAGAAAATCGAAATACGGAGAACTTATTGGGTAATAGAAAATAATTTAAATAGAAGGCGGACACAATTTGTTAACATTAACGGCAATATGAATAATGTGACATTTCCAAGATTAACTTACAGTGAACTTGTTTTGTTAGCCTGTGGAACATACCAGATTAAACAGGCAAGATCCTATTATGGGGAGCACATAAGAAATAATGGTTCATATACTATTGAAGTGTGCGCTGATAGAGCCAGCAGTCTTATGCAAGGCTTTCCTTCGGCCGATAATTGCACATTGTTAAGAGGGAAAATTGAAAGCAGGCATATCAGCCAAAAAAAATATTTTATTTATATATTATATCAAAATAATACACACAGCCTGGAAGCAATAAGGCAGTATTACTGCAACTGCATACTCGGGCGAAGGACTGTTGGTTGCTGTGCTCACATAATGTCTGTAATATGGTACCTAAGCTGGGCAAGATATGAAAATGTCACTCCACCAGCCCAGTTTTTGGAAAATATTTTAATAACTTATAAAGGTGATGGTGACACATGAAAATAAATATTCATTTTAAACAATGTGTGTTTTATTTTAAATATTTAACGAACTTGATACTAAACTTCATAGAATAATGTTTTCTACTTAGTTTAGGCTACTCAAAATTAATATTGTTATTACAATATAAAATTGTTCACGCCCAGGCCAGAGTCCCATACAAGGTGGTCGGTCTCCTTTATAATTTATTCTGGAAAAGACACAGAGCCCATGCTTACTTCTAAAACAGATGTGGGAGCAGTCGGTAACACGATTATAGAACTTTCAAGATGTATTTCGCGACAACAGAATCATATTTTGTATTTTGATCATTTTTATTCATCGCTTCCTCTAATGCATTACATGGCAAAAGAAGGAGTTTTGTGCTTAGTGACAGCGCAAAGGAATCGCCTAGGAAAACGTTGTAAATTGCCAAATATACAAGAATTTATGAAGAAACCTGGAGTAAGAGGGTCCTATGAGGAACATATGACTAGTTATGATGGCGTTGACATGACTACAGTGAGCTGGAAGGACAACAAGCAGGTTGTCTTATTGTCAACATATGTAGGCGCGACACCTATAAGGACTATATATATATAGCATATAGCATATAGCTCTAGCGGCCCCCGTCTGACTGGCCGACCAAGGCAAGCCAGAGTTGAGAGTCCTACGCGCGGTCTTGAAATTCCACCCCAGCCGACCACTAACGGCAAGCCGGGGACGAGGCCTTAACCAACTCTCTGAGGCATTCAGGACCGCAGTTTCGCCACTCACATTCAGCTCGCCACAAGCTTTGCTTTGCTTTGCTTAAGCGGTTTGTGCGCTTTAATTTAACCTGGTGATACATTTTTTGTTTATATCACAAGGCGAAGGTGATAGTTTTAAAGCTAGTGTACTGTGCCCTCCGATATCGCGTTAGTCTCATGATGAGATAACGACTGTCCCAGAGGGGTTTATTATTATTATTATTATTATTGCTATTCACTCCATACATGGACAAAACCGACCAAAGTTCATTCCTCAGCATTTTATCATAAGCCTTTTCCAGATCCACGAATGCGCAATAGACCTTTTGACCTTTGGCCAAAACTTTCTCGGCTATGCTCCGTAAGGAAAAGACCTGATCCGTACATCCCATACCCTTTCGAAATCCCGTTTGTGCATCCCATATTTTCACGTCGGTTACTTTCACAATTCTTTCAATTAACAATTTCGCATACAATTTACCGATGACGCTGAGCAAGCTAATGCCTCTATAGCTTTTGCAATCTTGCTGTGAGCCTTTTCCCTTCTATAAAGGTACTATGACCGCCTTGCACCAATCACCAGGTACACGACCGGTATTCCAGCACAAGTTAAAAAGGCGGCACAACTGATTTACTATGAGACCCTGTCCAGCTGTCAGCATTTCGACTGTAATCCTATCATAACCACCAGCCTTTCCTAATTTAATGCTTTTCAATGCTTTCATTATTTCATCTATACTAATAGGGTTTTCATCATAACCATTATCATTCATTTCGAAACTTTGCCCTTGCCATTCCTCTCTTTCAAATAAACTTTCAAAATATTCCTTCCATTGATTCAGTACGCTCTTTTCTTCATTCAGTAAACTTCCATTCTTGTCTGATCGATTTCATATACGTATCCTGTATATACGTATTTAAAAATACGTGCATTGAGTGAAACTAATTTTATCGCGGTAATTGATCATTTACCTAAACACAAAACTATGTAAAATACGACCAAATATAAATTTTAATAAGATAGGAAGGGCTGTAAATATTACACAAATCCATACATTAATATCGTTGTTCTTGCACACACAGCCAGAAATGCAAAAAAATTAACAATACTAAAAATATACTAATTCCATAACTTTGGCCACAGCGGTGACGGATCAAGATTATTTGCACCTGCTTAAAAGATTGTCGTAGTGTGCGTAATAGGACAATACATGTCCTATTACGCACACTACGACAATCTTTTAAATTTCGAATATTCACACGCACATTGTTTACCTAAACTAGAAGCACAGCGAATTTGATAAGGACTCTTAAAAGATATTTTTATTTGTAAGAAGAACTTTATGTTTATTATAATTTTATTTTATATAGCAATACTGCCGTTCTAAGCGCAAAAGCGGTATCTCAAAAAAATTCGTAAATTTGATTTTCAAAGTATAGAAAACCCCTTAAGAAATTTTTCTATCTCACTTTTACCTTAAATTACTAAGGATATTAGCGGAATATCAATATTACATAGGCAACTAGCCGTATATTTGAATACCGCCAAATCTCTTAAAAAACAATAACATTTTCTAAACGTGTTTATTAAGGCAATAAGTGAACACTGACTTACCACTAAGACGCTTAGTATTTTTGTACTAACTTGATCCGCAAATCATTTTGACTAACTGAGATACGGTTTCAGTGGCAAATCGAAATTGATCCTTAAGTTGTTACCAATACGGTTGGATTTCTAATAAATCTTGCAGTGATTTATCCTTGCCGTTGCTAATATTCGTGTCATTACTTGTTTGTTATTGATGTAAACAAGTGACAGTTCTAAGATTTCTGTGTTAAATAAGTCAAAATATTGTGAATGAATGTGTTCCGTGGTTTGAGCAAGTTCGTTGCTATCAAAATTTTGGTGTCTGAACTTCTATGTACGGTTCATCGCAGACCAATGGTTTTACTGTAAATAATATCATTTTTGCGTCTGTTATACTTTTTATATTCACGGTAAAACAGTCGGTTAGACGACACTTAAAATTTTCTTGCGACCCGACCGGCGTACGTGCGCTGCGCTCGCGTTTTGAATTGTACCTATTATTTGCCGTGCTCGACGGTGCATTTGCTAGTGACCCTGTCTTGTGCGCCAAAGGTCGTGGGGTCGATCTCCACTTGGGACAAACATTCATGTGATGAACATTTGTATTTGTTCCGTGTCTGGGTGTAATATTATGAATTTATGTATTATATCTGTAAGAAATATTGTCTGATATCCCTAACAGAAGTGCTTAAAACGACTTGTTTCGCTCAGGGGTAGTGAACGCTGTCTCTGAACCAAGGGCCGCAGGTTCAATCCCCGGACGGTACAAACATTTGTGTATATGAACATGTCTGTTTGAATCGGTCTGCGTATTTTCTATGTACATTATATATGTATGTATTTACAAAAAAAAGTATAAAAGTATTTATATCGGTTAGCTAGTACCCATAGTACAAGCTCTGCTTAGTTTGGGACTAGTTGGCTTTATGTAATTGATGTCCTGGGATTTAAGATACTTAGTACGAAATCAGGTCAATATATTTCTACTTTTGATTTAACATAATAAAATAATTTAATAAAGGAATATTGTTTTAGATAAGCCATGTCACAAAGGAATACAAAAATTATGATGATGTTAGCACAAAAAAATAAGGCGTTGAGGGAAAGGTTCAAGGAATCAAAACAATTACAACGTAATATTCAAAATTGATTCTGACTTTTTTCCAAGCGATTCAGACGACGATCTTCCATTTTCAAGATACGACAGTGCAGACCAATTATCGCTGGCTCAAATTCATCAATCGTCAAACTATTTCGACTCTGAAGATATAAACTTTTTATCGGGCCCATCAACATCAAAAATTGAATTTAATCAGCTGCAACAGGATCAGAACTTAGAAACCGGCGACAAAAATATATCAACGAACACTTTGATAACATTAACAACAGTGCCAATTGCTGAACATAATGATTTGACTGAAATACCATCGACAGTATTTTTTTCTAATATTAGTCTGGAAAAAAATATTTTTAATTGAGATGGCATTAGTACAGAAACCCTGGTAACGGAGACAGTAAATGATCAACAAACATTCTATATTTCTCAAACTGATACAGACCAAATAACGATGACTATTTCTGATAATACAATTCATACTTCTGATACTCTAATAACATATGATTCAAGTGTGACGCATGCTGAACCAGTTGAAGCATCATCCCAGGGTAATGAAGTTATCAGAAGCCCTAATGTTGAGGGCGCGCTTTCTGAACATGACGAATCATCTGGGGCATCATCGCAAGAAACAGATAATATGGCACAAATTGCAAAAAAACATGAGATTAGAGAGAAACATGGCGTGAGGCGTTCTCAACAACATTGCGTGCTCTACAGAGACGATAGTTAAAATGTCTTTATGCTCGATTTTCAATAGTAGTTGGTGTCGGATATGGCCGAAGCAAATTTTTACGTAGTGCAAAAGCTTGATCTCTCCTTGATCTCCTCATAAATACATAAGACACACTTGGCCCATTATCGTCCAAAAGTCGATCAATAGGTAAATCTAACTCATTTTTATACAATTTCCTACCAAATAGACTATCGCTGAGTGTACCACCATCGCTAAAACGGCCCATGGATCCAACATCAATTACTATGAATTTTTTGTCAGCATCAACAACTGCTAATAACACGATGGAATAGAATTTTTTATAGTTAAAATAAGAACTTCTTGAATGGATGATGATTGAACATTTGACCGAAACATGTTTTCCGTCAATGGCCCCGATGCAATTTTTAAATTGCCACTTTAATTCAAAATCTTCTGCTATTTTTTCACAATCTTACCTCATTGGTGTTTCATTTTCTGCCCTTGAAATGGTAATTTCGCTTATTCGATAATTGTAACCTAGACTTCTAAATGAGTCGCCCGTTACCAAATATCTGAAAAAGAAAAATACCTATATTAATTTAAAAATCAAAAACCTTGAAGGACTACCTACATCATAGGTGCTAATACTTAATACAGCAGAATACTTCTCAGGGTTCAACTTGAATGTTGTTTCAAGTTGAACCTTGAGAAGTATTCTGCCGTCATAAGGAAAAAAGACGTAAGTATCTGTTCTTTTTTTTTCAAAATTATGTTTTATATATATTTGGAATCAGTAAAAAAAGACGCATCGACTGGTATTTGTAACTTTTGTCTATTCAGATTGGAACCCTGTTAAATTCACTGAAAAAAAGGACTTATCTGCAGTATTGGAAGTTTGTACTATCATTAAAATTACTTACTATCATTAATTACTATCATTTATTATTAATTAGGCATAATACTAAGTTGAAAAACGTGGTATGTCGGTATAAATTTCTTTTTAGGTAGGTGATTGTCGGCTAGGTTACTAGGTAGAAGAGAGGGTTTTGAAAATACTAAGTTTAAAAACGTATCTACGTAGAAACGTCTTCTCATTTTAATATTTTGAATTTTACAATACTCTTTTTACTACAAAGAAAAGGAAAATTGAATTTGTTTAATATAATATAAAAATTACACTAAAATTATCTTAAAACTTAGCAAGATTCTAACCGAACTCACATTTGTACATACAAATATCATAGATTTTTGAAGTGAAACCTTTTATAGTATCTTGAAGCCATGAAGGTTTCACTTCTACCACATGTGATATAGCACACATATTTTTTTATTATACACTCGCGTGCAAGTAAATCGACTCAAGTCTCAAGTGCGCATAAAAAGTGATATAACTAAAAAATTACTTATTTTACCTCTATAAAATGTTTTACATAATTAAAGCCTAGTAATTAGGCTTTCAAATGGTAGCATAATATCAGTAATTTAAATAAACACTTGTACTTAGAATGCAACTGAACGTAACCTCCCGTAAACTGCTCTGCGCTCTATACACAACTTGCGCGACACAACCCTCTATAAAAACCCTCTGTAATCGTTTTTTCTTATCTGAGAGTTCGCTGCCGCGCGCGATCGCGAGAGGACGTGTCATTTTAACGTTATCGACCGCTGCCGACCGGACCGCAAAAACAACATTGCTCGGTGTACGCGCACGGCCTTGAGTGCGGGCCGCTACACGCGCGGCGCCCGCGCCCCGCGCCGACCACTACGCGCCCCGGGCACTCCTTGCGCGCTGTCCCGTGTCCTTGACTGGAGCGAGGCGGCACGTGTATCGCTTTGTGGAAAGTTCCACAAGTGGTTATCGGCTCATCGCGCGCCCAACAACGCTGCTTATTATTGCTTATTATTTCATTAATTGAATAACGCGCACCAATCGGTCCTTCCGGATAACGCGGAGTACACTGCTGTCCTCGGCCCCCGGTCTGCCACCAGCGGCAAGCCCCGGAGGGCCGGCTCAGTGGGTGCTTTGTACCGGAGGATGCCGGTTTGGTGCCCAGCCATCGCCAGACGCTGAGATGCCACACACGTTAAGGGGGACGCTAGAATAAAAAAAAAAAAAAAAAAATGCCGCGCCCGTCCCCGCCTCACCACCCGCCCCCTCGCCGGGCCACTCGCCCGCTGCCGCCGACTTCAACCGGCGTGGCCAAGCGGGTGTTCGTCCGTTCCCGCGGTGCCGCGCTATCCGCGCTGGACCGTGTGGTGGCCGCAGACCAAGCTGCCCGCACCCAAAACCTCCCGCAGCCACCGCTCCAGAGACAGCCAACGCCGACATCATCGGCTGCCTCAACGCCGACACCGGAAGCTGGAGAGGAATTCTTCAGCCTCCCCTCGCTTTCGCGGCCGGCGTCACCACCAACACCCGGATCGCCCCTCAACGTCCCCGCCGCAATCTGGCCCGCGACAACGCAGCCAACTGCCGCTCCCGTGCTTGCCACGCGACAAGCGCCGCCCCCCGCAGTGCCCACCCGAGCGGCACACCCGCTGCCACAGGGAGTCAAGACGTCGGCGCCCCCGCCGCGCTTCCCCGCCCCACCGACTACGGTTACACCGGACCGGTTTCCGTCGCCGCCGCAACAGGAAAAACGTCGTGCATTGTTTACGACGCCGCCGTTTAGTCTGCCGCCAGCTACGAATGTGTCGCCGATGGAGACTGTGGGACCCACGTATGCTGCCGCGGTCGGTACGCGCACTGCCACCATTGCTACCACTACCGCCGGCCATGCCATCATCAACCCTGGTTCTGCAACAGGCAGTACTGCCACCATAGCCGCCGCCGCTGCCCCCACTTCTACTGCCACTGACACCAATGCTGTTCTGGGAAAGAAGCCGCCTACCCCCCGCTACCCACCCCTAGTTGTGGAAGTACTCCCGGACTGGCCGAAGCATTTCCGTGAGCTCAAAAATGCTCTCGGGCACGCGCCGAACGGCCGCCCGTTTGGGAAGGGAGTTCGCTTCATCCCAAAGTCGGACCAGGAGTACCGCACTATCCAGCGGTACCTCTACTCCCTGGAGACAAAGGAGAAGATCTCCTGGTTCTCGTACTCCCTCCCCGCAGAACGTAGCCTCAAGGTGGCCATCCGTGGCCTCCCTGTCAACACGCCGCCGGAGGAGATCGAACGGGAGCTCACAGAGCTCGGCTACAAGCCTGAGCACGTGCGTCCCATCCAAGCTCGCCAAGGTCGCCCCGGCTGCCTGTATTTCGCGCAGTTAGCGCGCACTGCCAATCTTACACCGGGCATCTACGAAGTGACCGAGCTTCTATGTATGCCCGGTGTAATCATCGAAGCATGGCGCGGGAAAAAGAGGCCCGCACAATGCCATCGGTGCCAGCAGTTCCGGCATTCGTCGCACAACTGCCACAGGCCACTCTCCTGTGTGCGATGCGGAGAAGCCCACGCTGCGAAAGACTGCCCACGACCTCTAAAAGAAGCACCCACATGCGCAAACTGTGGTGGTGCGCACACCGCCAACAACGCTACCTGCCCGGTATTTAAGCGGGAGATCCGAAACAGGAAGGCCGGCACAGTCGCGAGAACCACCGCAACAGTTCGTCCGAAGCCCACCGCAGTCGAGGACGGAAACGCCCCTGGCTCGCTTATGGCATCCGCAAATGTACCCCAGGAGCATGCGCGACACAAAAGGCGACGCATCAGAAAGCATAAAGCGAAGCCCCCGACGCAGCAGGCCGAACAGACGGCCGCTGATAAAAAGGACAAGTCCAGGAAGGCCACCGTGGTCGCTGCCCCTCTCGAGGGGACGAAGGCGAAGCGGTCGGTCCGACCGCCACCGGCAACCCAGCTGGCTGCGGTCAACCTGGACCCACGGCTTACCAGCGTCATCGGCACTCTGCAGCAAGTGCTGGTGGCACTACGGGAGAAGAGGGACCCCATCCCTCTGATCCTCAAATGCATTGCAGAACTATGCAGTCCTGGATCTGCGTAGTCTGCGCGTGCTCTTTTGGAACGCCGACGGGATGTCACCAGAGAAGACCAGGCTACTAAAACTGCTGCTAGCTCAGCGGCAGGTGGATGTAGCCCTGCTCAGCGAGACACACCTTAGACCAGTAGACAAATGGAAGATGGGCGGATACCATGTCTACCGGGAGGACCAACGCTCGCCGACAGGGACTGCTTACAGGGGTCTAGCAGTCCTGGTCAAGAGGAGAGTCGTCCACCAAGCGCTGCCAGTACCAGCTCTACAGTCCGCGTATGCCCTCGGTGTAGAGATCTGCATCGGATGCCAGCCCACCCGTGTGTATGCGTTCTATAAGTCGCCACGACAGCGACTCGTAGTAGCTGATGTCCATACATTGTTGGACTCGCCACTACCCACGATCGTCGCCGGCGACTTCAACGCGAAGCACACGGCGTGGAACTCTAATACCATCTGCCCAGATGGCCGCCGCCTCCTGGATGATGCAGACCGACACGGATACGAGGTTTTAGGACCAGAGGTCCCGACGCACTACCCGTACTGTGCAGCCCACACACCGGACGTCATTGATATAGCCGTCACCCGCGGCATCGACGCAGCTGTATATTTAGACGTCCTGGACGACCACCTCATTTCAGATCACCAGCCGGTGAGTCTGACACTGGATGACATCCCGCAGACGACTCAACCTCCCCCTCGATCACGCCAAAATTGGCGGGTCTTCGCCGACTACATGGCTGAGCACTCGCCCTCCTTCCCTGTGGAGACACTCGCTGACGTCGAAAGGCTTGCGAACGATCTAAGCGCGGCCCTACAATCCGCACTCCGAGAGTCGAAGCTCGACGCCGCGACCGCAAGGAGGCCTTTCCATCTCCCTGCCCTCATCCTGGCGATGATCGAGAGAAAGAGGAAACTGCGCCGGCAGTGGCAGCGCTCCCGATGTCCGACCATGAAGTCCCAGCTGAATACTCTGGCTGCGAAGATCTCTGCTGCGTTGGCAACAAACGCGGCGGAGTCCTGGCAACGCACCATTGAGCAAGCTAATGAAGACTGGTCGGGCATACACCGTTTGTGCCGCCAACTCTCCGGGAAGCCATCTCCGATTAGGCCCCTACTGGCCGGTGACGGAACCCCACGTTACCGTGCCGAGGACCGAGCGGAGATATTCGCCGACTCCCTGGAAGCGCAGTTCCAGCCCAACCCTGCTCTCAACATGCAGCATGTAGCAGAGGTCGAGAGGAAGCTGAAGTCTTACTTCGAACAGCCGATAGCCCCGACAGAGGATCCCATCGTCGTCTCCCCAGGCCAAGTCCAGCGGATGATTCGCCGAACGCCCCTTCGAAAAGCCCCCGGACCTGACCGGGTAGCCAACGAAGCCCTGCGTCACCTACCACCGCGAGCAATCGCGACGCTGACGCGCCTCTTCAATGGCATCCTCCGTACCGGACACTTTCCCTCCGCATGGCGACTAGGTAGAGTCATCATGCTCCCAAAGCCGGGGAAGAACATCCTGCTGCCGGGAAGCTATCGACCTATTACGCTCCTCTCGACGACATCGAAGCTGTTCGAGAAGCTGCTACTGCTGCATATGACGCCACACCTTCAGCCACGCGACGAACAGTTCGGCTTCCGCGCCGAACACTCCACGACCCACCAGCTCGCGAGGGTACTGCACGACATCGCGGTTGCTCGCAACAAACGCGAGCGTGCCGTCGCAGTTCTCCTCGATATGGAGAAAGCGTTCGATCGCGTATGGCACACCGGCTTGCTGTACAAGCTGTCCACATCCACTACTCCCCGTCGAGTAGTTAGGATCGTGGCCACCTTCCTGCAAGACAGACGCTTCCAAGTGGCGGTTGAAAGCGCCCTGTCTACAGAGAGGCTCATCCGCGCCGGTGTGCCCCAGGGAAGTTGCCTCTCTCCTGTGTGCTACGCATGGTACACGGACGACATCCCCGTCACCGACGGCGTCAAGCTCGCGCTGTACGCCGACGATGCCGCCTACATCTCGACATCGATGAACGGTGTCCACGCGGTGACTAAGATGCAGCGCACCCTAGATGCACTTCCCAGCTGGCTGAAGGACTGGAGACTGACGGTCAACGTGGCGAAGACTCAGGCGATCTCCATGGGTAGCATAGCCCTACCACAGTTGAAGCTCATGGGAGAGAACATCGAGTGGTCCGCGACGGTGAAATACCTCGGCGTGACCATCGACCGCGCCCTCTCCATGAAGCCACATGTCAACAACGTAGTCGTCCAAACGCGCACCGCGCGCGCCCTCCTGCGACCCGTGTTATCGTCCCGACTGCCGCTCCGCGCAAAGCTCGGCGTGTACAAGGCGTACATCCGCAGCCGACTCACCTACGCTGCCCCGGCCTGGTTCGCGCTCACCTCTGAGACGAACCGCCGCCGGTTGCGTGCGCAGCAGTCGCTCGCGCTCCGCACCATCGCCGACGCCCCTCGCTTCGTGCGGAACAGGACGATCTCCAGGGACCTGTGCATGCTTGGATGACTTCGTGAGACGCCTGAGCACCAACCTGTTCGTGCGCGCCGACGGATCGCACGCCCGCCATCTGCGGGAGCTTGCGCCTTACCATCGGCGACCGCCGGACAGGATGGCCTTGCCGCGAGACCTCGTCTCCGTGGCAACCCCCACCGGACCTACATCAACGCTCCCTCTGACGCTGGCTGACGGGCGCTCCCCGGGAAACTCTTCCCGAGGAGCTCGACCTCGCCAAGCGCAAGAGGGACAAATCGGACACGACCCAAGCGCTGCTGGCACGCTGGTCGCCCGCGGGGACTCACCCGTGCGGGCTGGACCTCGCTAGCTGCGCTACCCACCGGCTCTGACGACCCGGACTGACCAACGGGCCCTCACGGGCCCACCCCAGTGACCCGCCTGTATTAGCAGGCGGCGACGACCACCACCAAGACAGGCCCACGGCCTGGTCTGGTTACCCCGAGACCCCGTACGGGTCTACGAGAAGAACCCCTGATGATTTTCTTATCAGTCGCTCATTAGACGTTGACCTGAACACATCTCTGCAAATTAAAGCCGTCATTTGAAGAAAATTATGGATACAACACCTGAAGAAGCCGCTCAAGTCGTTGCCCTATTGCAAGAAGGGTTGAACCAGCGAGAAGTCGCTCGTTGTTTGAATATGAGTCAGTCCGCTGTCTCGAGAGTATACAGAAGGTTTCAAGAGACTGGTGCCTTCACTCGGAGGCCTAATACCAGCCGACGCCGGTGCACCTCGGAGCGTGACGACCGGTTTTTGGTCTCGACCTCTCTCCGAAATCGACAACTTACCGGCGTAGATGTGCAGCAGGAGCTACGTCAAGTTCGCGGGGTGACTGTCAGTCAGTGGACAGTTAGAAGAAGGTTGAAAGAAGCTAACCTTACTCCGAAAAGACCCGCTACAGGCCCGAAGTTGACCACAGCTCATCGTCAAGCACGCCTTCACTTCACTTTGCTCGAGAGCATTTGGATTGGAGCATAGAGCAATGGCAGTCAGTCCTGTTCACAGATGAGACGAGGATGTGTCTTCATGGCAGCGACAGGAGAGGTCGGGTATACCGTCGTCCCTGTGAACGGTTTTCACAGTGCTGCTTTGTGGAAACCGTTGCATATGGTGGCGGATCTTGCATGATGTGGGCCGGAATTTCCTTAGAAGGCAAAACGGAGCTTGTTTTCGTTCCTGGGGGAGGCCGGGGAGGAGGTCTGACCAGTGATCGTTACATTGAAAATGTTCTACTGGATCAAATTGTCCCTTATCAAGGCTTTATTGGGGAAAATTTCATATTGATGCATGACAATGCCCGATGTCACACTGCTCGGGCCACACGTGATTTCCTGAACGAAGTTGGAATTCACACTATGCATTGGCCAGCACTCAGCCCCGATTTAAATCCCATTGAGCACATATGGGACGAGCTCAAAAGGAAAGTTAGAGCGAGGAATCCAGCTCCGACAAACATCAATGAGCTCAAGACTGCGTTGGTATAAGAGTGGGGTCGAATACCACAATCATCCATTAAAAAGTTGATAAGGTCGATGAAGAATCGCATGAGAGCAGTGATCAGAGCTAGAGGAGGAAATACCAAATATTGACACGAATAAATTTTTTATCTTACGCACATTTTGTTTCATTTAAACACAATAACCCCATACTGTGAAATTGTATGAATTTTCAACATTTTTTACATTATCATTGGCATTGACCTTTTTTACTAAACTACTGAATCGATTTTCATGCAACTTACACCATTTTAAAGCTCAATTACTAGGCTTTAATTATGTAAAACATTATATAGAGGTATAATAAGGCATTTTTAAGTTATATCACTTTTTATGCGCACTTGAGGCTTGAGTCGATTTACTTGCACGCGAGTGTATAAAGGACAGCAATTTTTTTCTTTTTAAACATAAATGATTTAATTTCTCCAGTTTTAGCAGATATGACTTTTTTCCTTATGACGGCAGTATTAGTACTTTTAATGAACTTTTATAAAAGCCTGCAGGTTTGCACGCAGATACCTACTCACTTTTTATTTAACAAAATTTTATTTGTTTTAGTCAAGACCGCAAAATCTGAGTGGAAGAAACTGCGAGATTATCACCGAGATAGCCTGAAAAGTCAAAAGTGTGGCAAAATAGGCCAAGCAGCACCAGCTATAAATAATTGGAAATATGCCCAAATCATGGACTTTTTGCTAACTTTTATGAAAAACAGAAAAGTTTCCACAAATTTAACAAACTCTCAATGCACGAAAGAAATCGTCGATAAAAATTTCACCCAAGACTATAACAGTGAATTATGCACTCAACAGTCGACACAAGCAGTAGAAGAATCTATTATTGAAATTAAACACTTTATACGTATAAAGTGTTTAATTTCAATGTATAACATTCGCGTAAACATAAGACAATATTATGAGAATCTATTATGTTGATTCCATTGGCGCACAATAAAGGTCCGGAATGTACACAAGAAGCAAAAACAACGTGAAAAAGAAAGAATGTAGTTGATATCATAGATATTATCAGAGATATAGAAGAAAATCATAACAGTCGTCAAGAAGAAAGAGACAATATTAGAAAACAACAACAAGAAAAACATCCCATGGATTTATTTTTGTATAGTATGGCCCAAACAGCCAAAAATATGGCAATTTATTTCCAAAATAAAATGAAGAAAAAGGTTTTACAAATTGTGTGTGACACTGAAGAAGAAATAGAATCTTACGGTTTAAGACATTTATTTTCTCAAAAGATTACATGAATCACTTACAGAGAAAAATACAATATTTATAACATAACATAACCAGACAACGTTTATAGTAAGGTAGGGTAAGTGTAGAAATGTTTAGTTGCATCGGGTAGTTATAGAAAAATTTGTCATTCGAGGTGCTTGCTTACAAATAGTGAATGTTTATTAAGACCTGTGACTTAGTGATATTTATGAATTGAAAATAGTGTTATATGGTTTTATTTGTAACATTGTTAATATATTTTCTAGTATGAGTATATAATTATGTATGTATGTAGCTTAAATATATGTATATATTCATATACCTAAATATTAGTATGTGTGTATATACTTAAATACATGATTAATATTGTTACTTTAGATGTACTTAAATATGGATTATCCCTCTTTTATTTTTATTTTTGGACTTTTTATTATCAATATCCAATATATATTTATTTATATATATTGACATTTTATATATTTTATTTTATTTTATTTGGGACAACAAACAATTGCGTAATGAAAGTTACAATATTATCCTTAAAGTTAACATATTTTCTTTACTAATTACACAACCAGCACCGTTATCCACATAGTAATATTACAAAGACAAGGTAGCATAATTTTAGTAAAAGTGAAATACAATGCATAGCAAAGAAGAGAAGTTAATAGAGTAAACAAAAAAATATACACGATAACTTTAAACTAGAATGCCTTACTTGCTAAACTTGATATGAGAATTAGACTCTAAGTTGATATTTGAATTTGAATAATAGCGTTTTTGAATTTTGAAAATGATAAGTGAAATATATCGACGTCTGTGAAATTGTCATTATATGAGTTCATAATTCTCTTAAGTGGAGCCCGTTCTCCAGCATTAGTTCTGCTAGGTTTAGGGACAAATAATTTATGCTTATACATATTTCGAATTCTTATGGAGCTACTAGGTATGCGAATGTAGATTTGATTCATTAACTCATTACAATCAAAATTACTGTGACAGATCTTATACAGAAACATTTGATCGTGGTAAAATCTACGCGATCTGAGTGTAGTTATTGAGAACTTGTCCAACAATTTATTATATGATGCCCAAGTACGAAAACAATTGTAATTAACGAATTTTGTAAATTTGCGTTGAACCGTCTCTAATTGATCACTATATTTATTATAAAATGGGTTCCACACAGGTGTAGCGTATTCCAACTGTGATCTAATGAGTGATTTATATAATAATAGATGAGTGGTAGGGTTTTTAAATTGTTCGCAAGTTCTCTTAACAAAGCCATAAAGTTTAAATCCTCTATTAGTTATGTAATCGATGTGGACATCAAAGTGTAGCTTTGTGTCAAAAAATATACCTAAATCCTTTATTGTGCTGACATTTTCTAATGGGGTATTACAAAGAATGTAGGTGTGCTTCAAAGTGCGATTATTTTTTGTAAATGAGATAGATTTACATTTTGACAAGCTTAACTGTAATTTATTGTTTTTGCAGTAGTCTGATAAACGGTGTAAATCTTGTTGCACTCTATCGTAGTCATTGCTGGTACTTACACAACGAAAAATTTTAAGGTCGTCTGCATACAAAAGAAAACGTGTATTCTTAAAACATGAACCAATGTCATTTATAAATAAAATAAACAGCAAAGGTCCTAAAATGGAACCTTGCGGGACTCCCGATGTAAGATTGATTGTCTCCGAAGTGAAGCCATTGATCACAACCCGTTGAGACCTATTTTTAACATAGGAGGTAAACCATCGTAACAGATTCCCACGTATGCCATTAAATTCAATTTTATTGAGCAGTATAGAGTGATCCACCTTGTCAAAGGCTTTACAGAAATCTGTGTAAACACAGTCAACTTGAAGACGGTTATCCATATTTTCGAACAGAAAATTAGTGTATAACACTAAGTTGGTAACTGTCGAACGACCTACGACAAAGCCATGCTGCTCAGGGATCACAATACTATGTAAGATGGGATATATAGCATTATGAACCAACCGTTCCAATATCTTCGGCAAGGTAGATAACAAGGATATAGGACGATAATTAGCAACTTCGCTTTTAGAGCTACTTTTATAGACAGGTGTCACATTAGCAGTTTTCCATTGACTAGGCACAACGCCCTCGCTTAGGCTACGATTGAACAAGATAGTAAGAGGTATACTTATAGACTCAGCCGTGTGTTTAAAAAAGAAAGGTGGTATACCATCCGGGCCACATCCCTTAGTCACATCCAAGTTTTTAAGTGCGGAAACTACCATTTCATTAGAGAATGATAGATCAGATAAATTAATATTGCTATTTGTAGAGGTATTGAAAGCCCCATGAGCCGTACTATCCCTTTTTTCATAAACGGAACTGAAATAATCTGAGAATAACTTACATACATCAGTAGGCCGACTAGAAGTTACAGTACCATATGACATTGTGCTTGGTATTCCAGTTCTATTTTTGCGACTGTTTATAAAAGACCAAAAACACTTCACATCCTTCTGCAGGCCGCTTTCAACAGACTGTATATATTTGTTAAAACATTCAGCCGACAGAGACTTAAATCTTTTACGAAACATTGAGAATTGTCATATTCAGAATTATTACGAAATTTTTTCCATTTTACCCAGGCTTTTTCTTTGTTTTTAAATATGTGTATTAAGGTTGTTCTAGGCGGTCTCAGACATATGTTGTTGGCTTGTCTAGTCAGACGTTTGGTCCAATCTATCTTTTTTGTAAATATAAGTTGTGAATGAATATCTTTTGTTAAAATTTTCCTATTCAGTATGCTAGTATTATATTTATATGTTTGAGAAAGGTTCATTATACCCGTTTCTTTGTAAATTTTTAATGTTGGTGTTAGATAATCGAAATTAAATTAAATCTTATAACACAGGTTATGGTTACTCCACGGCATCTACATCGTCAGTATCTGCACAATAGCCTCCGAAGACGATTTATGAACAACTTCCTTAAAATAAACTGTTTTGATTTAAAAAAAATGATCGTTTGATTAAAGAAAAGAATATCAACACATAGTATTAGTTGTAAGTTTCTTTCTGTTAATAAAGTCATAAAAAATAGGGATTTTTATTTCTTACCTTAGAGTGATCTCTAGTTTTTCCAGCTTTTCTAAAGTTTGTGTCTTGTTTTGTAATATCTTCATTTATGAGTACTCTCACTCTCTCTACACTACTCTCTATCCATTCAATCATTCAGTGATTCTAGTCTTCTAATAAGTATGCATAAATTTATTATTAACACATGATCTGAATTGATCTATTCGACATTGAAATATTAAATCGATTTATCGGTAAATATTCGCATATCATTTGCACTTGATGAGAACCGGACTATCAGTCAATTATTGTTATAAGTGTTATTATTAATTTATTATAATTACTTTGTACATATTTAATCTTTTAAAAACATACTTATTCACAATATGATAACCGCTACTTATTCTTTTAAGTAAGTATTCGTCATATCATCTAAACACTAAGATGCGGTGCTGATAAGTAATCGATTCAACATTGCAACCTGATGAGAATGGAATGCGTGCTCATCGCCGTGTACCGCTTCCTTATATAGAACAACGGTTGTTTTATATTGTGCTATAATAAGTAGAAATAAAACGAAGTATTATTTCAACATGATTTTATTTCAAATATTAATATTATATAACATATTTTAAAAAGTATTTATATATATATTTTTTTAAGTTTATTATATTTTGTAATATATACTTAGCGAAGTGGTGCATAATTATATAGTCTTTGATTCGATATCATCCTGAATCTTGGTTATTAATTCTCTCGTGCTAGAATATATATCATCAAATAATAAGGGTTTTACGACGTGCTGAACACACACATCAGCTTCACAGGAACATATAGGCTGCTGGGTTTTTGGGAAGCTATCTGCATCGTAAATTTCATTCTTGATTATTTTTGTCCCCCACGTGACAGGTTTCTTTATGTATTGAAAAAAAGTTTGCTCTGTTTTCGATCTCTTGCGAGCAAGGCCGAGGGCTTTTTGTCCAGGTTTTTGTTGAATTGATGGTTGATCCACAGGTATAAAATTTAATAGTTCTTCCGTGTCCTGAAAATAATTTGACTCCTAATAAAATGCTTTCCAATACAAAAACTGATTTGTTCTACCTACATGTTTTATGAATTATGGTGTACGAAAACAAATACAAAAAAGTGATTTGTTCTACCTACATGTTTTATCAAATATGGTGTACGAAAACAATTTTCTCTCGAAAAAATGCATTTAAATGTATATTACTAACAATAAAATTAAAATAATTAATACGTAAACAAATATTTGCAAATCATTAATAATCAGGATTATGTCAAGGTTATAATTATAAAAATAAGTCAAATTCGCAACATTACATTCATTTTGACGCAATTAATAAAATGAGAATCCATAATATAAAAACTAGTATTTATCATTACAATTCATAATAATGTCAAGATATTGTAGGGGTATGTATGTATGTGTGCGTCGAATGTATGTGTGTGCAAGCGTGGTGTATGCAAGGCGAGTCGGCCAGTTGCTGTGCATTGGCCCGACAGAACGCTAGGTCTTGTAATATGTAATTAGAATTAGTTTTATAAAATATATTGTGATTTTTACCTATATATGTATTACCAGTGTGTGTGTTCATAATAAACAAATTATATATTATTAAAGGTGTTATCTGTCGGACCAGTGCCGGTAATTCCCTTGTAGCGTTTTAGGAAGTCTCGCATTATTGCATATCGTGGACACAAGAGTGAAATAAATAGTAGATGCGGGTTCGATTCCCGTGGAATTTATAAGTTAAATAAAATAGGCATACAAACACAAGATCGCCCCAACATTGGTGACCCCGACGAGTGCAATAAGTGTGGGATTTCTAAAGGGCTACATTGGTTAATTAATAAGGGTAAATATAAGTGTAGAATAATAATATAGTGTACGATGTTCCAAGTGCCGAGCCCCGTGAAGCCAGCTTACATTTTAAATGAGCAAGGTAAAGAAAGTAAGGAACATCAGGTAAATAAAGTACAATTTTGCCAAAATAAAGTGGATGATAAATGTAGCAATGATTACCTCAGCGTTAGCAAAAACATAGATAATAAGTTAGTTGATAAGAAAACGAGGTATGGTCGGCAAATAAGGCCACCAGTTAGATTTAAAATATAGTTTTTTTAACTACATTGTTTCTTATGGTATGTTGGTATGATAAAATTCATTATAGTAAACTCAGAAAAATCCGTTAAACGTAACATGTTTATGTATATACATACTTACTGATGCATGAAAATCATTGCATCATATCCATGTAAGCAAATTTATTATGTATGTTGAAACACAATAACAATAATTAATTATACAAACTTGCGATTTAACGTAAAGTAGAGCATAAACTATTATGCAAATTATTGATAATTATAAGGTCGCTTGAATATTTCATTTAATATCTGCATCTTAAACGAGTAACAATTCCAATCAAGTAATTTTGTGTCTGTAAAAAGTCAGTACATTTTACTAAATAATTGTAACAATGGGCAAATCATATAGTAAAAATGAAGAAATAATTATAGCCCAAAATGGAGCAAACCAGATGGATTTTACTAACATTGAAAGTCATATGAAAAGTTATGGAGGATTATTGTTGATAATTTGCATACTATTGTTTACAACAATTATGTGTAAATGTTGTGGATTCTGTTATAACAGAGGAAAGAAATGGGTGCAAAAACAGACGGAAGGTTCCATACAAAAATTACAGCAAGCCCACATACAACAAGTATAGACCGGAAACATCTTTGTAAACACTGTAGTCACCGTGCGGGCTCAGTGTGCCTATGTCCGAAGGCGTGTAACATGACTCCCTGGTGTCGCAATGTTGTTATCAGTATAGCGAGTGACTGTTATAAACTAATGTAATGAATAAAAGGTAATGAATGATAGGGTGACCATAAGATTTTCGATATGCGAATTGTTCTATTGTAATTTGTTTAATTTTTTTTTTGCAATATTCATGTAATAAAATTTTTAACTATGTAAAAATTTGGGGGGAGTATTGTAGGGGTATGTATGTATGTGTGCGTCGAATGTATGTGTGTGCAAGCGTGGTGTATGCAAGGCGAGTCGGCCAGTTGCTGTGCATTGGCCCGACAGAACGCTAGGTCTTGTAATATGTAATTAGAATTAGTTTTATAAAATATATTGTGATTTTTACCTATATATGTATTACCAGTGTGTGTGTTCATAATAAACAAATTATATATTATTAAAGGTGTTATCTGTCGGACCAGTGCCGGTAATTCCCTTGTAGCGTTTTAGGAAGTCTCGCATTATTGCATATCGTGGACACAAGAGTGAAATAAATAGTAGATGCGGGTTCGATTCCCGTGGAATTTATAAGTTAAATAAAATAGGCATACAAACACAAGATCGCCCCAACAATATCAATATATTTAAATAAAATGTCACAATTATAATGGCATAAAATATTATATGCTTAGATTGGTATCAGTTAAGTATGCAATAGTAAATTTTTCTGACTAAATACACTTTTCGTTGTAGTAATAAATGATGGCTATTCCATCTGCATTTTATATGTAAAATTAAATATTCTTTTTTTATGTATAAAATATAGCGATGCTGATGAATTATGAAAGTGTTTGTACAATATTAGATTTTTCAGAAATTGAATTGGATATTCAATAACTTTGTGTGCAACTTGATTTAATCACGTTGAACATCAAGTGAATATATTAAAAGACAATAAAGTATTTAAAATAAATTGAACATTACTCACCGACATGTTATTACAATGTTTGCTCTCACCCGCTGTTACAACTCAACTAATTTGTATTTTTTTTCCTGATAATTTATCCAAATCAAATCAAAATAAATTTATTCAAATTAAGTTACAAGGTAACACTTATGAATGTTAAAGTTACACGTAATTTTTTTTTCTGTGAATTTACATTTACTGCCACGTTCAACAAAGCAAGGGTGTGTAGGGCTCATGAGAAGAACGGGCAAGAAACTCATAGCCACTCTTTTTGATCGCCAAGTGTACAATAATATTTCGTTTACAAATTACAACTGTAAGGTGCTGCAACCATTTCTCCATGAACTACTACTCAACATACTCAAGCATTTGATAAAAATTTATGGTACCCTCTAAAGCAGCAGTATGGTAAATAGGAGTATCCACTTACATGTACATAAATAATCAAGACAAGACGTGATTATAGTCCGTAGTTTAATCTAATTGTTTAAATAAAATGTAGTAAGTAAATTATCGAATTCCACTAATCCTTTATATATACCATTTTTTTAAATATTTTCAAAGTACATAAAGTTCAAATTAGCTACGAAATTATCTTTGTTTTAAAACGTGACAATGTAATTCTATATTCGAGACAATACGGCGACATACTGCCTCGGATTGCATGCCTAATATTAAAGACAATACTTACACTTGCAAATTATGCGAGCCGGCTGCCATTCGTTCTCACTGTACTATGAAGGCACATCTCAAATCACCCATCGACAGTGTACGGATGTGTACAATGCATAGTCCTCTTAAAATACTCTTTTGTATCTATGCATCATTAGACTGCCCCGGTGGTCCAGCGGTAGCGTAATGTTATTTTATGTTATGCATCTATAGAAAGAAACAACAACAGTTCCTATACGTACGTACGTACTATAGTACGTTTGTATGTAACATGATGATAACAGTTATCATCCCATGTATAGCTATTCTTTTTCTAGAAATATCTAACAAACCGCTTAGTATGAAAAAAATATAGATATATGTATCGGTATATTACAAAGATTTTACCTAAAACATTTAAACTTTTATACTAGCGTCCGCCCGCGACTTCACCTGCATGAAATAAATAGCCTTCGGCCGTCTACGAAACCGTAGTTTAGTAACTGGTTTCGGTGGAGGAATTATTCTTCCTTGTACGTAACTAGTTTCGATGGAAAAACTTTTCTTCTTTTTACGAAAACACGGTTACGTACAAGGAATTTTTTCAATACTACAAAAGTTTGCTAGTTACGTACAAGGAAGAATAATTCCTCCATCGAAACTAGCGGTGTAAGTCAAATTACAGTATGAAACCTCTTTGATTTGTTTTTTCTTTATTCTCTTTATTTTATATGTATGGAATAGATGTCATCGCTGTGGCATGTAATGTTTTCCTGTAATCAAAGGGAATATAACCACTACATACGTTTAATAATTGTATACTTTTTATTTGCCTGTAATATTCATTCGTTTGTCCTGTTACTACACGTCTTGGTACCATCTCTGTATAAAACGATACTATATAATTTGTATACTTATTTGAAAGTGTCAATAATGAATAATATGGAAATGGTAGTCCCTTAAACTTCAAAAACTGACAAAGTTGAAATTGAATTCATAACTACGCGTAGAGGAGGAATGGCTTTGTTGTATAGTGGCCGCAAGTATCACCGAAAGAAATTTTACAGCAATGGAAACACGTTCTGGCTATGTTACTATAACAATAACGGCTGCACAGGGAGCATTACACTTAACGTAAGGAACGAAATAATAAAGGAAAAACTACATAAAGAGAATCGTCAACAAGATTTTGGTAAAAATAAAGTTTTGAAAGAATTAAACAAATTAAAAGAGAAAACTAGCAGCAGTTTTGAATCAGTTCAAAAAGAATATGCCGCAATGGTCTTTAAGCTTGAAAATGATGGTATAAATTTGGTACGCAAAATCCCAAAATTCGCTAGTGTAAAAACAGGTTTATACAATGAGCGCAATAAAATAATTGGCGCACCAAAACAGCGTTTTTCATTGTTAAGTGAAGTAAAAGTACCAACTAAGTATCAAGATTTTTTACTAGCGGATTATAACTGTGAAGAAGATAAAAATCGGATCCTTTTATTTTGCAAAAAAAAAATGCCAGGAAATTTATTAATAATTTTAAACACTTATTTGGCGATGGAAGTTTCAAATCATGTCCCAAACCCTTCAGACAGTTGATACACTCTCCATGGATATAACGAAGAAACGGGCACCATTGTTCCCTTAATTTTTTGTCTGCTGCCAGATAAACATTTCAAAACCTATGACATACTATTTAGATTACTAAAATCAGTTTTCATTCATTAGGAGCCAGAGAAAATGTCAGTAGATTATGAGATTGCGGTAATGAAAGCTATACGAGGTGTGTTTCCGGCCATCGTCATAAAAGGTTGCTACTTTCATTTTAACAATAGTTTATTCCGGAAAGCAAAACAACTTAAAATAACATCCAGTGTTAAAAAAACACATGTAGCAAGATGCGCTGGTCTAGCTCGTTTGCCTATTGAATTTATTCAAAGTGGCTACCAGTACATTATGATCAAGAGTCCGATCGGCGATGACATAATAAAATTCAACAATTATTTTAAGAGTCAATGGTTAACAAAAACTGATTTTGATAAAGTTTGTAACTGCGACCAAGAAAAATCAGAACAAAGAATAATCTGGAAGGTTGGCATAGTAAAATAAACAGATATATTGGGAAAACAAATCCAACCACTGCGCATTTATTGGATTCGTTGATCAAAGAGACACGAGTAATAGACATGCATAAAAGTGGGACTAAAATATTAATACAGCCTTACAACCTATAGTTTTATTAAATTCATTCATGGAAGTAGTTTCGCACAAGAAAAATATTTCTTTCGTCGAAACCTTAACAATGATTTCTTTGTACGTAACCATAATGCGTAGCCATAGTTTCGTAAAAAGAAGAAAAGTTCTTCCATCGAAACTAGTTACGTACAAGGAAGAATAATTCCTCCACCGAAACCAGTTACTAAACTACGGTTTCGTAGACGGCCGAAGGCAATAAATGCCTTCGGCCGTCTATCAGGTTTTTATCAGTAATTTTATTTTATTGATTGACCAACAATTATTACATCAATGCATAAGTTAAATACAGCACATAACATGCAATAGATGTACAAACACTACATGCTACATATATTATGTAATCAAACTGTATTCATTTAAATCGGTCCATTACTTTTTGCATGATGCTCGAACAAACAAACTAATATTTACTTTTACAATAATAAACTAAAAGAAATCTTTAGGAGGAGGCAAATCCAGGTGCAAATAATAGTATGTGATTGATTATTAATGTGTTACGCCAGCCTAACCTAAGAGGATCGATGAGTCGACATTTACAAATCAATATTGCACACGGCTCTTTGGAACAATGCATCGATTGCGCCATGATAACCGCGCAGGTGCATCGATTGCGCCATGGTAACCGAAAGCGCAGCGTCTACGGAAAAGTGTATGGAACATGCCACCTCCAACGTCACGATTCACGAGGCCTGTGTCAGCACAACGTTCGCCGCGTTACATTAATGTGTAGATTTATGTTCATAATTGTTTCACACTTCGATTCGTTATCATCTTATTAGTAATTTTATATTGTAATTTCATTTTTATATTAAATCTAATTGAATTAAATTGATTTTTTTTTGCAACCTCTGCTGCCACCAAACGTAATTGGCGCAGTCGGTAGGATATTCGAGATAATTAGGTACGTGACGCGACAAGATTTCCCCAAAAATCGGACCGAAATCCCGCGTGATTTACCGATTTCCGAGTATCCAGAACCTACGGGCGGCGCCAGCTGAGGTGAATCCAGACATCGATTCGGCAAGAAAATCATGCTGTAAGTACTTTGAATCTTTCGAGTCCTTACTTTCCCAGACCTAGTGTTATACTATCCTAGTTTGATACCTATGTGTATATAGTTTCCCATACTATATATATTACTGTTTTACTTAGTCGTGTAGGCATTTTATTTTACGTGTGTGTGTTATAGTTAATCGCCAAGATTTTCCATCCAAGGATATCACGGGAACCTAGTTTAAGTAATAGTAGATCTAGTAGATTTAGTGTCATAGACGAGTCTAGAAACTTAAAAGAAAGTATGGCTCAAGATAATATGAATACTATTTATAAATCGCTTAGAATTTTACCGTATTTTGATGGAAATCCACATGTATTAACTCGCTTTATAAACCTTTGTGATCAATTGGTACTTACGTATTTTAATACTGATCCCGGGAACGAATTATCTAACTTAGCTCTCATTAACGGCATCTTAAATAAAGTTACGGGTTCGGCGGCCAGATTAATTAACGCGAACGGTATCCCAGATAATTGGAACGGTATTCGAAATGCACTTATTAATAACTTTGCTGACCATCGCGACGAGACCGCCTTGTATAATGATTTATCGTTACAGACTCAGGGGTCTTCTACCCCACAGGAATTCTATGAGAAATGCCAAAACTTATTTAGCACAATAATGACTTACGTCTCCTTACATGAAACTTTACCCAGTACTATTGAGGCGAAGCGCGACCTGTACAAAAAACTAACATTACAGTGCTATTTACGCGGGTTAAAAGATCCTTTAGGATCTAGAATACGTTGTATGCGTCCGGAAAGTATGGAAAAAGCTCTCGAGTTTGTTCAGGAAGAATTGAACACGCTCTATATGCAACAGCGTACCGAAAGTGTGCCTAATAAAAAAGATTCACAGCAATCTAAACCTAATTTTAACTTACCGCTTAACAACTTTGTTCATAGATTCCCCGCGTTAAATATGGCCGGTCCCTCTAGACCCCATCCACATAATATGAATGGTCCCTCACGACCACAGCATCCTTATCAATCCAATCAAGGATGGAGGCCTAATTCATCCCAGCAGATGCAGCCTCATGGCTTAACACGTACACAACAAATGTTCCGTGCACCGCCCCCAAATTATAATGCACATAGTAACGTATTTAGATTAAACCGTCCTCAAGCGCAGCCATACAATAATTTCAATAATACCCCGCGTCCTATGAGTGGTGTAAGCCACTTTGTGCCGAAGCCTTTACCTACGACAGGACACGATTGGCGTAAGTCTGGTAACCCGCCTCCAAACAACTACTTTAAGTCGCGTGAAGTTAACATGAACGAATTTAATTACGATTACGGTTATGAATCTTATTATGACGACTATAACGCTTCAGATTTTTGTAATGAATATACTACTTACGATTCGTACCCCGATTGTTACACTAGTTATGAACCATATTCTTATTCGGAAGCTCCGTTAGTAGAGGACCTTGATTCAGATAATAACCCTCCAAAGGATGAAAATTTTTCCAAGGTATCGAAGTCAGAAAAGCCAAAATAGAGGTGAATTTTCAGTTACAACGGCAACTTGGGTATATTCAAATAAATAACCCACCATTAAGGTTTCTTATAGACACAGGCGCTAATCAATCATTTATAACACCACAGGCTGTTCGAAAATACTTTCCTCATATACCACTTAACTACGATCCGTTTGAGGTCACTAATGTGCACGCTGTTAGTAGAAATGATTATTCAATAACTTTACCTAGTTTTCCCGAATTCAATGAAAGAAACGATATAACATTATTCATTTATAATTTTCATAATTACTTTGATGGGCTTTTAGGTTTCGATTTACTTGACTCTTGGGGCACTACTATAGATCTTAAAAATAAATTACTGATTACTCGAAACGCCGAAATTGTTATATGTATGTACGACTCTCGTAACGCTAATCTATACGAAGATATCATACCATCGCACTCTTCTAAATTAGTCAGGTTGCCCATTAACTCAAGAGATGGTGACGTGTTCGTCCCAGAACAAATAATCTGTAACTGTTTGATTTCTGATTGTTTTACCACAGTAAAAAATAATAGAGGTTGGGTAGAAGTTTACAATGACTCGCCTAACGATATAATATTCTCAATGGACCGTTCTTTAAGTGCTGAATTATTTAACGTAGAGTGCAACCGTACTGAACAGTTTTCAGACCGCACCCAGGAAGTTTTATCTCGTCTTAGAACAGATCATTTGAATCCTGAAGAAATAGCTAATTTAAAGTCATTGTGCGCACGTTACGCGGATGTATTTTACCTAGATGGGGAACCTTTAACATTCACAAATAAAATTAAACATAAGATTAGAACGACCGATGAAATTCCCGTGCACGCTAAAAATTATAGATATCCGTATGTACATAAGCAAGAAGTCAAAAGTCAAATTACCAAAATGCTTGAGCAGAACATCATTAGGCCTTCCGATTCTGCATGGTGCTCGCCTATCTGGGTGGTCCCCAAAAAGGCAGATGCATCTGGTAAAATTAAATGGCGTATCGTAATAGATTTTCGTAAGGTGAACGAAAAAACTATTGATGATAAATACCCAATACCAAATATTTCGGATATTTTAGATAAACTAGGTAAATGCCAATACTTTACGACGCTAGATTTAGCTAGCGGATTTTATCAGGTAGAATTAGACCCCACCGATATACATAAAACCGCATTTAACGTGGAAAACGGTCATTATGAATTCTTAAGAATGCCGATGGGCTTAAAGAACTCACCGGCAACATTTCAACGTGTAATGGATAACATCTTAAGAGACCTCCGGGACATCTGTCTAGTTTATTTAGATGACGTCATTATATTTAGTACATCCCTTCAAGAGCACATAGTGAACTTAGAAAAAGTCTTCAAAAAATTGCGAGAGTCCAATTTTAAAATACAGATGGACAAATCCGAATTTTTAAAGTTAGAAACCGAATTTTTAGGCCATGTTGTTTGTAAAGACGGGGTTAAGCCTAACCCTGATAAAATTAAAGTCATTAAAAACTATCCGTTACCCAAAACTACAACCGAGATAAAACGTTTTCTTGGTTTACTCGGCTATTATCGGAAATTTATCCCGGATTTTGCACGCATTACGAAACCACTCACTCAATGCTTAAAAAAGGGCTCTAAAATAGTATGTGACCAAAACTATGTTCCATGTTTTGAGCACTGTAAAACTCTGCTAACAAATGATCCAATTTTACAATACCCTGACTTTACCAAAGAATTTGTTTTGACAACCGATGCCTCTAATGTTGCTATAGGTGCTATTTTATCTCAGGGACCAATAGGCTCAGACAAACCCATTGCATACGCATCCAGAACATTAAACTCAAGTGAACTAAATTACAGCACAATAGAAAAAGAGCTCTTAGCTATTGTTTGGGCTACTAAATATTTCAGACCCTACTTGTTTGGCCGAAAATTTAAAATCTTAACCGATCACAAACCGTTGCAGTGGGTTATGAATTTAAAAGAACCAAATTCAAGACTTACACGATGGCGACTGAAATTGAGTGAGTACGACTATATGGTGGTCTATAAACAGGGCAAAAGTAACACCAACGCCGATGCCTTATCACGTCTCGAAATTAATAACGATGAAATCAGTTCGATAATTGTTAACCCATCTGAAAATAATAGATCCGTAAACGATTCCAGCACGATTACAGCTCCGGAAGCTATCGAAGGGTCCGGGACTCTAACCGTGCACACTGATAGCGAAAATCCCATCTTAGAAGTGCCTATTACCGATGAACCTCTAAATAATTCATCAATCACTCATTCTTCCGTGAACACTCATACGTATTGCACGCGTCGCTCTTAGAAATAGATCGTCAACCTTTTGTTACATTTACTTAACTAAAATTATTTTATTATAATAACTTGATTACAATGAAGACCTGCGCTGCCTGTAATACCGAGTTCAATGATGGGGTCCAGTGTGCCAGTTGCCAAAAACATTTGGATTTTGGGTGTGCAAATCTCACAGAAAGTGGATGGAAAAGAATGAGAGCTGATAAAAGAGCGCAGTGGAAGTGCTCCACGGGCAAGATCTCGTCACCAGTTGCACCTGCCGTCAAACCAGCCACCATGGACACTATACTGGCTGAAATACAGGACATGAAGCGCCAACTACTCAGTTTACCAGCATTAGTGGAGGATATCCGAGGTATAAAAGATGACATATCACAGGTGAAGTCGACTTGCGAGTGTACTAGCCTTAAACTCGAAGAATATGGTTCCAGACTATCAGTGGTTGAAACGAAAATAAATGAATTAGAGAAACTCCAAGATGTGGTAACATGCTTGCAGACCGACGTGGCGAAATTAAAGTTCGACCTAGCATCTCAGGAACAACGTTCCCGGCTGAACAACGTTGAGATAAAGGGAGTCCCGACCAAAAAAGGTGAGAACCTATTTTCTATTGTTGATGCCATTGGTCGCCGAGTTAGTTACAACTGTCAGAAAAATCTTATTAACTATATCTCTAGAGTGCCGGTATATAATTCCAATGAGAAACTGATTGTGGTGAGCTTTTTGAATCGGTATGTTAAGGAAGATTTTATTGCTGCTGCTCGAGCTAATAAGGAGCTTTTTACCGCTGACATTGGACTTCACGGCCCGTCGCAACGGATCTATGTCAACGATCACCTGAGCATTGAACACAAGAGGCTTTTAACCAAAGCTAAAGTTATTGCAAAAGAGAAGAACTATGAATTCATTTGGGTAAAACATGGTAAAATACACGTATTAAAAAATAACTCTTCTAAGTTAATTATAATACGCAAAGAAACTGATTTAAACAAAGTTGTATAAAATGTCATAAATACTACATTAATTTAAAATTACTTGCTTGTCTTATTTTGCTTGTAAAAACAAATATTTTTATATTGGCTTACGTGTTGTATTATTGTTATAAAAGGTTTAGAACGACTGTTTTGCTAACGAGTTTCGTATCTACTTGTCTCTTGAAGCGCGCTGTTTACTTTAAAGCTCTATGTAATAATTATACTCCTGTCCTGCTTGCACCTACGCATGCGCAGTATCGCTTGCTTTCTCGCACAGTTGTCGCGCTACCTGGGTACCGGTCGAGTTTAAACATTATTGAAGCTTACCGCGTTTATACAATGTTCTTTTTAAATTACCCATTCTTTGTTAATTGTGTATATAATTACAATTTTATTCTTGCATACTATTATAATAATATGTATATTGTTGTTGACTTTATTAACTATGTACCTTTATACCGTGTTTATACAATGTTATCTTTTAATTGTCCATTCTATGTTATTTGTTTACATAATTATTTTATTATTACTGACTGTAACAGTGCATATTCTATTGTTGGCTCTGTTCGCTATGCGCGTTTATACCGAGTTTATATAATGCTAGTTCTTGATTGCCCAAGAATGGTGAGACGGGTTCATTATTATTTTATTCTTACCCACAATAATAATACATTTTCTGTTATTGGTTTTGTTCACTATGCGTATTTATACCAGGCTTATTCAAAGCTTTTTCTAGATGGTCCATTTTTAATTATTTGTGTTTATAATTATTTTAAAATTTGCCAATATATGAATGCATATTCTGTTATTGGCTTTGTTCACTATGCTAACTAAACATAAATTGAACATATACTACCAAAACGTTCGTGGTCTCCGAACTAAGACTGATACCTTCTTTCGTCAGATTCAAATTAATTTGTATGACATCATTATTCTTACAGAGACGTGGTTAACAGATGGGATTTCGGATTCAGAGTTCTTTGATGATAGATATATTGTGTGGCGCCGTGATAGGGACTATGTATCTACTGGGCAGTCGCGTGGAGGTGGTGTCTTAATTGCTACTCGGAGGGATATAGCAGCTGTATCACAGCCTATTTTCTTTTCTACAGCTGAAGATTTATGGCTGAGCATACGTCTAAAGCGATCTAATTCTTGTTCTTATATAAACTTGTATTTGTGCGTTTTGTATCTATGTAAACAAAATCACGGTCTATCCTTTTCTTCTCAACTCTCTAATTTCCTATTTAAACTAAATCAAAATGTTATTGATAATCCATCAGATGCTTTTCTAATCGTGGGTGATTTCAACATGAGTAGTATTTACTGGGTATCATCTGATAATTCATTTCTAGCTGCTACGAATTGTAGCACCTATGACGAACATCTACTTATTGACGAGATGTGTGCTTTAGATTTACAGCAATATAATGGCGTTGCTAATATTTATGATAGGACTCTCGACTTGGTTCTGTGTAATAACCCTGTAAATGTAATTGAATGTCTACAGCCCTTAGTGCCCATAGATACCTATCATCCGGCTTTATTATTGGATTTAGAATTTGTCGAGGCTCCTGTTTTAAAAAGCGCGCCGCGATTACGTTTTTTATATGATAAGGGTGATTTTGATTCCATCAACGGTTGTATTGGCAAGATCGACTGGGTGTGTGAGTTTGAGGGGCGTACTATTGATGATTCAGTAAACTTTTTTAATGAATCTATATCTAATCTTCAAACAAAATACATACCAAGGAAATTATCACATAATAACTCTTATCCAATCTGGTATAGCTCTGCACTCATTAGAACTATAAAAGAAAAGCATAAATATTTCAAAAAGTTTAAAACCTACGGTAACAGATCAGATAAACTGACATTTAAACTTTTACGCGAAAGAGTAAAAGTGCTTGAATCACAATGTTACGCAAGTTATTTAGAGCTTACCGAGGATTCTATTAAAAGTAATCCGAAATACTTTTGGACTTTTGTTAAGCAACGTTGTAATTCTAAAGCATTCCCAAGTACAGTTAGTTATAATAACAAAACGTTTACTTCTGGCGAAACAATTAGTGAAGCCTTATCTGCCTACTTTGCATCAAATTTTCTTGATCCTGCTAACACAAAGAACCTCAATGTAGACCACTTGTCATCGTCTCTCATTGAAGCATCTGAATTTTCGGATATTTCCAACATAAATGTTAAAGTTGAAGACGTCAAACATCTACTAACAACGTTAGACATAGCCAAGGCACCAGGACCAGATAATATATCACCTAAACTCCTAGTACGTTGCGCATCAAGTCTTGCCCAACCAATTACACTTCTTTTTAAAAAGTCTCTATCTACTTGTACTGTACCTTCAATATGGAAGTCTGCTTTTATTGTGCCAATTTATAAAAAAGGGGCAAAAACTGAGGTTGTTAATTACCGACCCATTTCGAAATTATGCATCATAGCCAAGATTTTCAAAAGAATTGTTTACAAACAAGTCTATTCGGCCGTCAGTAACTTAATAAGCCCTTATCAACATGGCTTTATGAAGGGAAGATCTACTGTCACTAACCTTGTTGAGTTAAATGACTTTATAACTGAAGCCATGGATAAGGATGCACAGGTTGATGTAGTCTACACAGACTACAGCAAAGCTTTTGATCGAATACCCCACGATATCCTTCTTTTCCGGCTAAATAACGTTGGTATCCATGGCGACCTGCTCAGATGGTTTTCCTCCTATTTGGACAACAGATCCCAAGCTGTAGTATTAAATAACTATATATCCTCTCCCCCCTGGACCGCGAAAGCGTTTAGACGTGTGAACCTATGCAAATTTTATTTAAAATTCAATAATTTTATTTAATTATTTTAAATAATTCCGGCACTAAAAATCGATCAAGTACCAGGCGCCCATACCGTCCTAGTAGTATTCAAGCGCGCACGCAGTGACGGCAGAAAGAGACAACAACAGCGACCGCAACGGGCCAGCGAGCCACGCTACGTGTGAGTCACCAAGACACAGCGGCCGACCGTACGTACGTCATAATTGGCGCTTGCCGTAATTCAAAGGTGGCAGTGATAGCGTTATAAATTCAAAGGAGCTGGCCCAATTTTAATTTTAATTTCAATTTTAATTTTAATTGGCTTCACTAAATATTAATATTAACAATTGTTGTGTTAATTAATACGGTTCAATATGCCGAACTTAGCACGCTCATCTCCATTAAACAAATCTCATAGCGTGTCAGATTCTGATGTGGACAAGATAATGGCCTACGTCTCCCCTACAGAAGATTTCTCTCATATTACTCAAAGAGATACTAAGCGCCGACGAATCAATCTAGAACAATCAGGGTCGGAATGTTCAAATATTCGAACAATAATTCGTGAAGAACTACAGGAGATGCTGAGTACCCTCCAAGGTCAACAGAACTCACGCCTGGACGTCTTGGAGAAATATATCACTGAAATTAAGACTCAAAATGAAGTCATACAAAAAAAGAATCTCGACATAGAACAATCTATTGAGTTTGCTACCGCCAAGCTAGATGAAGTTCAATCCACTATAGCAAGACTGGAGGAGGATCGTCAACAACTTGTATCACAGATTTCAAAAATTGAAGAGAAATGTGATGCTATGGAGAGGGTCTCCCGCAAATACAGTATCCAGATCAGAAATGTGCCAAAGCGAGAAAATTAACCCAAAGAAAGGATTTTCGATATGATCAAAAAACTCGCTTCCAGTTTGAGTGTCAAGATGGATTCCAATGAATTACGCGACGTATATCGCGTGCCTACTAAACTTGGGCAGTCTACCACGTCGGTAATAGTCGAATTCTCGTCAACTTTACTCAAAGGGCAAGTTTTGATGGCAGCTAAAAAACAAAATCTCGATTCAAGAAGATACAAAACAGAGCAATTAAATTCGTCGCACTTGGGAATAGATGGTCCTAAAACTGAAATATATTTAGCTGAACACTTGACACCACAAGCTTCTCGGTTATACTACCTTGCTCGCGAGCTCCGCAAATCCATAGGATACGATTACTGCTGGACTTCAAACGGACTGGTCTACATGCGGAAAAAAGAAGGTGAACCACGCATCTTAATAAAAAGCGAGGGCCAACTACAACAGCTAAGAAACATATGACTAATATTCCTTATAGTAAGCATACTCTTATTTTGTACATCTAATATCTACACATTCTGCCATAGCGTCAATATACACAATTATCACACAATTAATACTCAATCCAACTTCAGACCGATTAACATATGTACAAAACTCACATCTACACAACTATGCAATTATTTTTTTCCACAACAACCACAATTCAACCTCATTACTCATTACAACTAACTCAAAACAACGCAGTAACTACTAACATTTACACAAATCATCCAACACGGCATGCAAAAAAATTCCTTTATCATCTGGATTCATATTTTGCCTATATAATTATTATGATCATCAAAATTATTTATAGTGGTATATGGTATGTATGGTATTTCCACCGAAACATAAGCTTATTCCACTTAATTCTTGACGACATAAATAGCTCCATATCACTTTTTAAAACTGTCAATGGATAACAGACAATTATTTGACGATTTCGACACATGTAGTACAATCCCATGTAAATTAATTGTAGACCCTAACCATCTAGCGCAACAATTTGATAATTCAAATAGATTGAACATCATTTCATACAACATAAGGAGTATCAATAAGAATTTAGACAGCTTTCTAATATATATTACAAGTTTAAAAACTAATATAGATATCATCGTTCTAACAGAATGTTGGTGTAATGAAAACTCGAATCCCCCTCAAATTGATGGTTTCTTTATGTACTTTAGTAGGCGTAGTTTTAACCAGAATGACGGCGTGATTATGTATATTAACGTAAACATTAAAGCAACTGTACAAGAAATTGACTTAGATGAGGCCAATTGCTTGATGGCCAAAACAGGGAACTTGACAGTAATAGGTATATATCGCCCCTTTTGTTTCAAAAATCCAAAAATATTCCTTGACGCCTTGGACACATTGTTAACAACTACCAAATCGCGGCATATCATACTAACCGGAGACATAAACATCGACACCTTAGATACCAACAACAACGACGTAAGGGACTATCTGGAAATCATTGGTTCCCATGGTTTACATCAAGGCGTTGACATCCCCACGCACGGTCATACCTGCCTAGACCACTTCATGTGCAAGCTAGGGGGCGACCATCAATGCTTTGTACTTGAAACCGACATCACAGACCATTATCCCCTGTTCTTGACCTATAACAGTTCACTCTTATCAAAACCGACCATTCACAAACACATAACTAGAACTAAAATTAATTATGCAGCTCTGAACGAAGCTATAAAATCAAAAGACTGGACATCATACCTAGAAATTACAGACCCGAACAAAGCCGCGGAAACACTTATAAATACGCTCCAGTCGCTTATAATTCAAAACACAAACACAGCTACTTTTGCTAATCGTCGACGACCATTAAAACCGTGGATTACCCTAGGTATCATTAAGTGTTTCAAGATTAGAGATAAACTTCACAGTGTTTCAAAACTGAATTCTGACAACGCCGAAATAAAAACGCAGTACTTAAATTATCGCAATACCTGTAACCTAATAGCTAAAAATCTAAAAAATAATTATTATA
The DNA here is from genome assembly GCA_963675205.1 of Catocala nupta. Taxonomy (NCBI): domain Eukaryota; kingdom Metazoa; phylum Arthropoda; class Insecta; order Lepidoptera; family Erebidae; genus Catocala; species Catocala nupta. The sequence continues at coordinate 12,610,365 of OY776094.1, forward strand.
AGGACAAATTCAATAAAAATTTCAAAAATAATAAAGGGACTTGGGAAACTGTCAAAGAATTGTGTAGTATTAAGAAGAATCGCTTCCGGGCCTCTGTCCTACTTGATCTTGTGCCAGATTCACCTTGCGAATCACTTAATTTGGTTAATCGATACTTCACCTCGACCGGTAGAGGACTAGCTTCAGACATTTTAAAGAGAAATAGCACTACCGAACAGCGCCTAGCGGAAAAGATTATTACGTCAGACAATGTTAACTCTATGTATTTAGACCCAACAGATCATATTGAGATTAACAAAATTATCATTGGTCTAAAGAATAGTATGCCCCAGGTATTGACAACATTCCAAATATAGTACTAAAAAATTCTCGGACGATTTTGTGTTCTATGATTGCTCATCTGTGCAATATTAGTCTTACAGCTGCGGTATTCCCGGCTATTTTCAAAAAAGCAGCTGTCGTGCCTGTGTTTAAGAGTGGTGATGCAGATACAGTTGCTAACTACAGGCCTATATCACTTCTGAGTGCAATTAGTAAAATTATGGAAAAGGTAGTAAACACCCGTCTAATAAAATTCCTCGAAAGCAACAACATTTTGGCCTGCACCCAATACGGTTTCCGCTCGGGTAGAAATACCGAAGATGCGGTAGCAAGGTTCTCGGATATCGTTACAAAAGCAGTTGACGGGGGTGAAAAATGTGTAGCCATATTCTTGGACCTTCAAAAAGCGTTTGATACCGTCTCCATACCAATTTTGTTGCGCAATCTAGAGTGCATGGGCATAAGAGGTATGGTTCTGGAGTGGCTCCGAGACTATTTGGAGGGGAGAAGTCAGGTAGTTAAAGTGGAAAATACTTATAGCACTAGCTTACCTGTTACTTACGGAATTCCGCAGGGTAGTACCCTTGGCCCGACGCTATTTTTGGCTTACGTTAATAGCCTTTGTAAACTCCAAATAGATAACGCAGATGTTCTGGCTTTTGCGGACGATACCGTATTGATTTTTCGTGGGAAAACATGGCCTCAGGTCCAAGAGTCTGCTGAAATAGGCCTCAAACAAGTGTTACATTGGCTTGACGAGCATTTACTAACTATCAACATAGCTAAAACAAAATACATCTGTTTTAGAATATCGGAAGCAACAAGTCCAATGTCTAACTTTTCTATTAAAGCTCATACCTCCCAATGTAAACTCAAAAATGGTAACCCCTGTGAGTGCATTCCCATTGCCCAAGCCAATACCTATAAATACCTGGGAGTTATCATAGATTGCCATTTAAACTGGAAACCGCATATATCGGCACTTAGCAAAAGAGTACGTAAACTACTTCCAATTTTTAAAAACCTACGCGAAGCTGCTGACCGCAGTCTCTTAACCAACGTTTACTATGCCCTTTGTCAATGCGTTCTGTCCTACTGTTGCCCTATCTGGGGTGGAGCCGCCTCGACTCATCTACTAGAGCTGGAAAGAGCGCAACGTGCAGTCATTAAAGTTATGTTCCTTAAGCCCAGGAAATACCCCACCCAAAAACTCTACGAAGAGTCACGTTTGCTCACCGTTCGCCAATTATACATCTACTGTACAGTCTTACGTCACCATAAATCTATCGATCCATATAAGATTTCAGATAGCAAAAGAAGAATTCGAACACCTGTTCCCTCCTTTAACACAATGTTTGCTCGACGTCAACTGTTCTACATGGGACCTTTTATTTATCGGTTCGTTAATGACTCGAGCCAAACCTACAGAATGCCTAAGATCCGGCTAAAATCGATACTGAAAATATACCTAACGGCTCTTGATTACCTTAGTACAGAAAATATTCTACGAGTATAAAGCAAAAACCACTATGAACTTGAATCCTTCCACATCCACATGCTCCTCTACTTACACTCAGACACACGATATACATGCAGCCGCATACTCCTAACATAAATCCAGACGCAACACACATGGATACATACACAACACACACACGTACACATACACGACATACACGAACACATACGCGACACACACGAACTCATACACGAACACATGCACGACACACTCATACAAACGTATTCTCACACAACTCGCTTTACACAGGATATTAAATAGTTCCCAGGGGTGGAGGGTTGGTAACCTGAGACACAGGATTCTCCTAGTTCAGGTACCAACCCACCATAATTCTGACCGATCCTAGTACTCATTTTAAAATTATATTTTTCTATATTTTATTTAAGACTTTTTATGTGAGATGTTACCTGTATGGTGAGAAATAAACATTATTATTATTATTATTATTATCCAGTTGGGTTCCTGTGCCAAGTGGTTGTCCTCAAGGCTCTTTGCTTGGGCCTTTGTTATTCACGATTTACATTAATGACATTGAATCGTGTCTCAAGTCATCGAAGCTCTTGTGTTTTGCCGATGATATGAAAATTTTCAGCACTATATCTTCCGTTGGAGACATGCTTGCACTACAAGCTGATCTGCGGCGACTGGAGGAATACTGTCGGCTGAGAAAGCTTGACCTAAACCCCATAAAATGCTCAGTAGTTACATATTCCCGTAAACGTACAATTATAGCTACAACGTACACTTTGGGCAATCAATTACTGCCCCGAGTAGACTGCATCCGCGATTTGGGGGTTTATCATGATTCAAAGTTAATATTTGAATCACATGTTAATGCAGTTGTCGCTAAGGCATCAAAATCACTAGGATTCATAATGCGTTTATCAAAATATTTTTCAAAAGCTAAGACGTTAAAGATCCTCTATTGTACATACGTTAGAAGTCATCTCGAATACGCATCTCAAGTATGGAATCCATGTTATCAGAAGTACATAGAGCGGATTGAAAACATTCAAAGACGGTTTATTAGATATTTATGTTACCATCAGAAAGTTCCTTATCAATCGGAAAACTACCTCAATCTTTGTAAGAAATACCATCTGTTACCATTAAAGAGCCGGCGAGACATCTCTGATACCGTGTTTCTATTGAAAACCTTAAAAAATGATATTGATAGTGTTGAACTCTTATCTAAGCTTCACCTGAATGTACCCTCTCGAACTCGAAATAACCCACCTTTAAGCGTACCTTTTGCTTCATCTAACTACAGACAGAACTCTTATATGCTGCGTGCAAGTAGAAATTACAATGGACTATGTAAACAGCGTGACTTGGATCCTTCTTTTATTAGTGTGGAAACGGCCAGGAGGCGCTTGGCTCTTGACTTTTTCCGTTAATTAAAAAATTTTTAATTATGCAAAAAGAAAATGTAAAAATCATAAGTATACTGTAATGTTTAATTGTAGGAATAGGTGATAATCTGATATTGTTATTGCAGTGTTATGTTATGAGTTTGTTCACTTTTTATATTTAAGAAATCTTTTATACGTGAGGACTTGTAATTGGCTTACTGATTTCCTTACTACTCTTTTTGTTTTGATTGTTTAGCTGTAAGTCTTCCATGTTATTTAAATAAATAAATAAATAAATAAATAAATAAATAAATTCACTAAGCAGTTAACACTTACTATTGTAGGCGACGTCAAAGGCAGACCAACAGTTACAAAACCATTTGAAACTCATACACGCACATCTGTTCAGTTATCAGAGTCTAATCTTGAGGAAGATGTCATAAATGCAATAAAAGAATATGTACACCCTAAAATTAAAACAGGTTTACTTATAAACCCGCCATTAGCTATGTATACAATAATACCAATTATACAGAAAACCTTCAAAAGTTCAGCCATGCACCTCATGCTAACTAAAAAGGAATTGGAAAATGTTCGTGAATATTTAAAACAACAAGAAATGATCAATAACTACCATTGTGGTAAAACCAACCACAGAGGTATTAACGAATGTTACTTAGCTTTATCACATAGATACTATTGGCCAAAAATGCGCGAGTCTATAACCAAATTCATAAATGAATGTACAGTTTGTGGACAAGCTAAATACGACCGTAACCCGATAAAACAGCAATTTCAGTTATGTCCTCCTCCCACTAAGCCATTTGAACTAGTGCATTTAGACTTATTGACCATACAAAGTGAAAAATTCTTAACTAAAAACTCTAAATTGTAGACGCGTTTTCGAAATATGCTCAGATTTACTATTTAAGAGACGGCACAGCAGTCAGCGTGGTACAGGCACTACTTAAATTTTGCACACATCATGGGGTAACTTATTCTCTAGTAACGGACAATGGTCCTGAATTCACTAATCAAGTAGTTGCAGAATTCGTCAGAGTACACAAAATTCAGCACCATAGGATAGCACCGCATACCCCAAACGAGAACGGAATTGTAGAAAGATTCCATTCAACGATTTTAGAGCACCTACGCATCTTAAAAATTGAGCAAAAGAACGAATCTGTTATAAATTTAATATCATATGCCCTTCTGGCTTATAATAGCACCATTCATAGCTTCACTCGATGTAGGCCTATTGACGTTATAACTGGACACTTTGATCCACGCGATCCGTTGGACATGGATCTAACTGCTCACCTCTTACAGCAATATACACTCGAACATAAAAACAAGATGAGTAAAGCCTATAGTTTAATTCATGAATCTAGTGTAACTTACAGGAAAGATTTAATAGACAATCGCAATGCATCTCGAGATACTGAAAAGCAGTATTCTCCTGAGCAACAAATTTTTGTAAAAAACCCATTAGCTTCACGACAAAAGTTGGCTCCTAGATATACCCATGATGTTGTAACGGCAGACCTGCCTATCCATATTTACACCAAGAAAAAACGCGGGCCTATCGCCAAATCTAGATTGAAAAGGGTACCTAAAATTACTAACTTGTTACAGGATCCTAGTGGTACTACATCTTCTAATGAAATCGGCTCTAACACAAGAAATTAAACTTGAAAATCTCAATGATGGTCCTGGTATATTACCCTTTAAGTTAGGTCCTTGTAATATCATATCTCATTATCACTCATTCCTATTATATATCAATCTCGAAGAATTGCAAGATAAAATAAATTTAGTAAATAGTCAGTTAGATGATTTCAGTCCCAGCCTCCACAATCGAACTTTATCTTTATTTGAACCCCACATAGAATATCTGAAAAGTAAGTTATTAACTGTGCTTAATCAATTGCAGTCATTTCAAAGCGGTCGCGTTAAAAGAGGTTTCGTAGATGGTCTCGGGTCAATTATAAAGAGCATAACCGGTAACCTTGATTACACAGACGCAGTACATTTTAATAACGTTATAAAGTCATTACAGGATAATGAAAATAAATTGCTAACGGAATTTAACAATCATGTAAGTTTAACTAAAGATTGGACTACACAGCATTCAACTGTTATAGACAACATTTTAGATAATCAAAATAAGTTAGCTAGTTTAGTTCGAAATATAACTGAAAGTTTAGATGGTAGGAGCCAGGAATTAGTTAAGTACGCTCATATTGGTCAAACAATACTGGTAGTTAGTGATAACGTAAATATCTTATCACAGGAAATATCAAAGTTACAGAATGTTCTGGCATTAATAAGAACTTCAACAGCTCATCATGATGTCGTAAATTTAACAACGATTAGATCAATAATTAATAAATTGCGTAACTTATATGGTTCAGATAAGGTATTAGATATAGAAACTCGAGAATATTATGACGTTATACAACTAGGTTCTTATTATGTTGGAGATCAAATAGTTATAGTCTTAAAATTCCCTATAATCTTGCCTGAAATTTATGATTTGTATAAATTATCTATTATTCCTAATAGTCACAATGAGATCCTTACTCCTCCTTTCAAATTCCTTGCACTCCATTCGAAAGTTTTCAAGTACATAGAGGCTGAATGCCCGAAGTCTAGCAAAGGGTATCTATGTGAAGAGATACACAACGTAAATAGCCGAACATCGCCAGATTGCATCGCCTCACTTGTAACTACACAACAGAGGAGTCCTGAATGCCGTCCGGTTACTGTGTCACTGCAGAAACCAGCTTTCGAGAAACTTGACGATCGTCACTATACTGTCAGCTTCCCATCTGAAGCAAAGATACGCTTATCCTGCGGACAAGATCTTCACAAGATAGTTCAAGGCAGTTATCTCGCTGTCATACCACATAACTGTTATATGGAAACCACAGAATTCATCATTTCAAATGCCAACGATCGACTGAAGGGTAAAGCACTGAAACTGATGGTTATACCGAAGGAAGATGAAGCTAGCTCAACAAAACATCCTCTTTTCCAACTGAATTCTATTAATCTAGATAATCTTCATGCGACCAATGCAAAGATATCGTTACAGTCACCGACAACCTTTACAACACCCTCCAATGATAGTTTGTATCACACAACTATACCGCTATACCTAATACTGTTCGGTACTTGCGTCCTCGCTATCGGCATTGCGTATCGAAGATACTATCTGAAACAAGCATTACAGAAGGAGCAGCCCGCTACTGGTGAACTACCACTACAATCAGTTTATGCCATCCCTGATGCTAGAAGGACCGTAAAAGGCCTTCCACCAGCGCAATTTACGACGAAAGTCTTCAATAGTCGCTGTTCTACGGGGGGAGGTGTTACGCCAGCCTAACCTAAGAGGATCGATGAGTCGACATTTACAAATCAATATTGCACACGGCTCTTTGGAACAATGCATCGATTGCGCCATGATAACCGCGCAGGTGCATCGATTGCGCCATGGTAACCGAAAGCGCAGCGTCTACGGAAAAGTGTATGGAACATGCCACCTCCAACGTCACGATTCACGAGGCCTGTGTCAGCACAACGTTCGCCGCGTTACATTAATGTGTAGATTTATGTTCATAATTGTTTCACACTTCGATTCGTTATCATCTTATTAGTAATTTTATATTGTAATTTTATTTTCATATTAAATCTAATTGAATTAAATTGATTTTTTTTGCAACCTCTGCTGCCACCAAACGTAATTAATGCGAGTAAAATCTACATTACGCTGTTATTGAATGTTATTTTATATATTGCGCTATATAGATAAAGTTGAAATTGCATAATCTCAAATATGTTGTCGAGTATTTTTGCAGCCTAAACTATTTTCTTATTTGGTGGTAGAGTTGACAAAGCGTTTTATCCGTATACTCATTATTCCTTAAATGGAATTGTATGGTGCGGATTTGCCACTATTTAAGAGGGCACCTGCTGAAGCTGAATCACAACAAATCTTCAGTTGGAAGCAGTCACATCTGAACTTCAATCTACATATATTATCTGCACTACGAAATTCTTCTAAAATGTGAGTATTTACTTTTTAATCGTTACTCAATATTTTTACTGTATATTTTTTAATTAATAATATTAATCTCCCTTACCTCATTTGTTACCTAAATATTCAGTTGTTTTAGCGTTCGCCATTCGTTCTAAATTTATCAAATACTTTGATTAATAATAAATTATATTAATAAAAATGATTATTGATAATTTATCTTACTGTTCAATCATTCAAGTATTACTATCACTTATTTACTATTTTTTTATTATTTTTTACTATTTTGCTTATTTCCCCATTATGTTGCGATTGACTCTAATTTAAGCAGTTTTGTTAAAGAAAGAACGCAGATTACTACTAATATACACACATACGAAACCTTTCACCTAATTTTACTCACACACATGCACCCACAAAATCTTCCTACACACTCTCAACATACACATACTACTTTTTACTCAAAATACAAAATAATTTATTCATTAAAAAACCATTTGCTATATAAGGTTTTTGTTAGAATAACAATTCTAATAGTGACAATTAAGTTACAACTACCTACTTATATTGAAATATACACTATCTTGTTAAATGAAATCAACTTAATAACACGCTATCTTAATGAATAATATATTACAAACTGTATCTGAATTAGATAACATTGAAATTGCCCGTTCCATTGAATGTCATTTCTCAGAGCTCCGCAAACATATACAGTTTAATAAAAATGACCTTACAATCGTATCCCAAAATATAAGAAGTATATATCATAATTTTGATGATTTTATTACCAACTTATCTACCCTAAAGCTAGAACTAGATGTTATTATCTTAACGGAATGTAGGTTAAATTTAAATAAACCTATACCGCAAATATATAACTACCATTCGTATATGACAACCCGCCAACTAAACCAGAATGATGGTGTAGTTGTTTATGTAAAAACTTCTCTTAAGCACAAAGTTGAGGAATTAAAACTCGACCAGGCATCCTGCCTACGGCTAAATTTATTGGGTAGTGATGTGTATTGCATATATCGCTCACCATCATTCTCTAATCCTGAGGATTTTATTGAGTCACTAAGCACGCAACTCAGCACAAGTTCGTTACAGACAAATATTATTATAGCTGGAGACATAAATATAAATATAAGAGCTAAACTCGATGAATCATCTCAAAGTAATAAAAACAGAACTACCTACCTGAATATGCTCGCATTTTACGGTATACTTCCAGGGCATACACTAGCTACGAGGAATCAAAATTGTCTTGACCACTTCATGTTAAACATTAACAAAAAGAAGTTCGCTGCGTCTATCGCTATCTTACACTCCACTATTACGGACCATTTCACTACACTCCTTTCAATAATAAAATTAAAAAATTTACAAACAGCAGCTAAAACTACCACCACACTCAATTGCGAGCAAGCATTAAAAGACCTTCAGAAAAATAAAATATCGGATCTAATATTCTGCAATGATCCCGGTCAAGTAATTGATAGCCTTTTAACTACTTTAACTTCTGTGATAAATGACAATACTAACATATTAAAAATTCCCAGTAGTAAACGAATTATCAAACCGTGGATCACACCGGGCATATTAAAATGTATAAAAAACAGAAATAAAATACAATTTTAGCTACGTAACGACCCATATAACGAAATATTAAAAATAACATACACCAGGTACAGGAACTACTGTAATAATCTTATTAAGAAACTAAAAAGAAAATATGAAAGAGATTTACTCGCAAAATCTGTAACTAACAATAAAACCTTATGGAATAATATAAAAAATATCACATACTCAAATAAAGTGAAACTGCAAAGCTGTAAATTGTTAAACATAAAATCTACATGTCCTGATTCAGTAAATTACATCAATGATTTTTTTGCAAATATAGGTAAGAATCTAGCCCATCAAATTGATCACAGTCTTAACAATACCCTCCCCACACCTAATATACCAGACACTTCTCCACTAAATACTCTTGTACTAATAGACACAGATGTTAACGAAATAAATAATATACTAATGAGCTTAAAATCTAATAGTGCTCCCGGCTGGGATAACATATCAACTAATTTTTTAAAATTAGTTCGAGCGGATGTCGTCCCGGTTATAACTCACCTCACCAATCTTTGTCTCCAAAAAGGTGTCTTCCCAGCTCCACTAAAGCAATCCATTATAACCCCTGTTTACAAGGGGGGGGATAGAGGCGATGTCAATAACTATAGGCCCATTTCAGTCTTACCAGCGATATCTAAAATCCTCGAAAAAGTTATTAACGTTAGATTAAGTAATTTCCTAGATAAATATAAATTATTATCTACCTCACAATTTGGTTTCAGACAGTCGGTAAGTACGGAAGACGCGGTGACTGCTTTAACCTCTCATATTATTGATCAACTTGACAGGGGTAACAAATGTTTATCCATTTTCTTAGACCTCAAAAAAGCATTTGACACCGTCTCTATTCCTCTCCTTCTGAACAAGCTACAAAAGGCTGGAATAAGAGGTACTGCTCTCAGTTTACTTCAAGATTATCTCTCAAATAGGAAGCAAAAAGTAAAAATAGGCCAACATATTAGCAATGTAGCAGAAGTTACTTATGGCGTTCCACAGGGTAGCGTATTAGGACCTACCCTATTTTTATTATATATAAACGACTTGTGTAACGTTAGCCTAAAGAATGCAAGAGTCTTCGCATATGCTGATGATACTGCCGTTGTTTTTACTGGCTCGTCTTGGGATAATGCTAGACTGAACGCAGAAAGGGGAATTGCTTATGTTGCTGAGTGGCTGACGAGTAACTTGCTGACATTAAACACAACCAAGACTAATTACGTTTGTTTTAGTGTCAGTGACCGAACACAGCCCACTGACGACTTCAAGCTAAAAGTTCACATGTGCGGAGATATCGTAAGCACGCATTGTAACTGTCCATGCTTAGATAGAGTCTGCAAAGTTAAATATTTAGGAGTTATAGTTGACAAATCCCTAACATGGTACCCTCATCTGGAACAAGTCACCAATAGGCTCCTTAAGCTTACCTGGATATTTAGAACGCTTAGACACGTAGCCCCAACTAAAATGTTGATAGGTGGTAACAAACCTAGAAATCTCCTAAATGATATATACATTGCTCTTGTGCAGTCAGTTTTATTGTACTGTATCCCCATATAGGGCGGCGCTGCTAAAACTAGATTCTTGGACGTAGAACGTGCACAAAGAGCACTTATAAAGACAATGTATTTTAAAGAGAAAAGATACCCTACGAGTACTTTATACGAAATTAGCAATTTACTCTCAGTCCGGCAACTATACATAACACAAGTCTTTCTAAAAACACATAAATCCATACCATTCGACATTACACATAAACAAAAAAGGAGAAAACATATTATTGCTGAGGTTCCACTGGCTAAAACTAAATTTACAACCAGGCAATTTAAATATCGCTCTTCAGTATTGTATAACAGGATTAATCAAAAAAATTATGTACATGATAGAAATAATTATGAATGTAAAAAAATATTACTTGATTGGATAAAGTCTATCGACTACTATGATACAGAAGCCCTTTTGGAATAACATCAGGAATAGATACACTACAACGAAAGTTAAATCACATAAATAACAAACAACACCATGCAACACACTACAACACACCACACGGCTAAACACGCGCACCACACCACATCTCACCACACCACACTACACTACACCATACCATACCATACCATACCACACCACACCACACGCTTTACATGCATCACACATCACACATCACACACACCTTTCAAACCGTAAGTAAAGATTGTTTGACTTTAATATAACATTTTGATTGTATAGAAGTCTTTCATATACAATACATATGATTAAAGAAAATTAATGTCTAGAATATTTAGATCAGTTATACTTTTAGAGATAAGAAAGAGCGGCGTCTCCTAATACAGGCATTGTTTGCCTAAAAGGAAACTCCAAACACAACTCATGATTGTTAAAAACTTTTCTTAAAGAAATAAATTATTATTATTATTATTATTATTATCATTCACTTATTTGATGACTCAATAAACTGTTTACTAATGTTAAAAGGATGTAGTTTGTCTGTTTACGAATTTATTTAATTTTTATTTTTATAGGTCCAAGCATACTGCTGAACATCTTTTCCCTTCGGAGGACGAGTCGACCGACGAGGTGCAGATGAAGGCCAAGCCCGAAGAAAGTAAGAAGCGCAAGCCAACATCAAGCTGCGGTTCGCAGCCGTCCACAAGCAAAAAGAACAAGCCCACTATTCATCCCATCACTCCTATCACGTAGTCGACAGCTCGTGACTTGTTCGGGGACGACAGCGACGACGACGAGCTTCGAGTGGCGGCTGAGAAGAAGGCTGCCCCGCTTTACTCCTATGTTACGAGGAGATTGGCCAACGGATTTTCTCGCCAAATGGATGAGGTAAAAAAAGGTGCGTTCTACATTGAGCTAAAGATTTATAAATGTGATGATTTAGAATTTTGGCGCCACCTAAACGCATACATAACGAACGTCAGAAAGGAGTTTAAGAACTGCACTCCAACATTTATTAGCTCCTACCAATAATTACTTGTAATAAATTATTGGTAGTTAGGAACTCCTGATTATGCTATAGATAAATATCATATATTCTTTTATATTATATAGTAATTAATTATGTAATCATATATTAAAAATACTTATCACTTACATTAAAATAATTGTAAAGACTTCTGTAAACGAATTATTATATTATTAATTAAATAAAAAGTGTAGTATGATGTTTGTTGTGTTTCTTTTGTTTCCAATAACACAACCCAGCGATGACCCATCAGCAAGTTCTGATATAATTATTGATAATAATGATACATGTCAAATTGATATCCCCGGAAATGAATATAATATGAATGTCAGCCTGACTATCAAAGACTATTTATTGTGAGAAATGTAAAACTCATATCCTCGAACATAAATACAGTTACCATAAGAGAATGAATATCCATAAATCGAATTGTTTAATAAAGTCCAGGTTTAAAAATATAGATGTTATTGCGACAGTATTCAAAAACAGAATTATGACCTATATATAGCTTAAATCCATCATCTACAGAAAATGAGTACCTCACTCCAGAGGCCTTCTTAGATGACAAGCGAAAAGATATTTTAAAAAATATTAAGTTATCCTTATTAAGAAATACGTGCATAAAAGTTAACTTTGAGCTGTTTGCTTATTTTTTACTACCTAAATTAAAGAAGCAGCAGTTTAAATCATTTAATACGAAGTATGAAAATATATACAATAGTACTGATTTTAATGAGATATATCTAAAATTAATAAAGACATTTAAAATAAAATTTACTGAATTCGAGCATTGCGAATCTGGATGGTCATTTGTTTCTATAAATCATTTAGAGATAAATATAAATAAATATTCCCCTATGCGGGGTGGTACTTATTTAGAACTACCTGATGTTATTAAAAATACAAAGAGTTGTTTGAATATACAAAATAATGATGAATACTGTTTTTATGGAGCATAGTCGCCGCATTTCCAGCCAAAAATAATGTCTGCAGGACGAACTCCTATCCACATTATAGTTCAATATTTAATTTACAAGGAATTTCATTTCCATCTTCACCAAGAGATATCAAGCTTTTTGAAAAGAATAATTCACATTGTAATTTAATATATAGAGTGTGTCCATTCATACCTGTTATATTCCATACGTTGGCTGGGTATGACTCTCATATATTCATAACAGAATTATCAAAATATGATGATGAAATTAAAATTATTGCAGAAACTAAAGAAAAATATTGAACCATAACTAAAGTAATAAATACTGTGAAAGGATGCAAACCAATACAAATTAAATTTATAGATTCATTTCAATTTCTTAGTTCAAGTCTTGATAATTTGAGTAAAAGTTTAACAGAGAACGATTTTATTAATCTATCGTCATATTTCCCAGATAAAAAGCAATTCTGATTTAATACGAAGGAAATGTATATATCCATATGAATATATTTGTTCATGGCAGAAATACAATGAAACACAACTTCCTGCGAAGGATCATTTTTATAACACTTTACAATTGAAACATATATCTGATATCGAGTATCAACATGCTCAAAATGTTTGGAAATATTTTAACATTAATTCTCTTGGTGAATATACTGACTTATATTTAAAGTGTGATGTTTTATTATTATGTGATGTATTTGAAAATTTCAGAAAGATTTGTTGCAGCATTATAAACTCGATCCTGTTTATTACGTAACATCAACTGGATTGAGTTGGGATGCTATGCTTCTTTACACAGGTGTTCGCTTAGAATTGATTAATGATTTAGAAATTTATAAAATGTTCGAATAATGAATACGTGGAGGGTTAGCTCAGTGCTCTCATCGATACGCCAAAGCTAATAACATTTATTTACCTCATTTCGATAATTCTAAACCATCGACATATTTAATGTATTTAGACTGTAATAATCTATATGGATATGCAATGACGAGAAAATTACCGATCTTAGAATTTAAATTCATAACAAATGATGAAATCAAAGATTTATTTGATATTCCTGATAATGCGGATTACGGCTATATTTCAGAAGTAGATATAGCGTATCAAGAACATTTACATAATTCACATAGCGATTTGCCTTTTGCTCCTAAGAAATTCATACCTATTGGAGAGAAAACACAAAAATTAATTGCAAATTTGTATGATAAATATAATTACATTATTCATTATGTACATTTAAAAGAATGTCTGAAAAATGGTCTAATTTTGAGAAAAAAATTTAATGTACTTTCTTTTAGACAAGAAAGTTTTTTGAAAAATATATAGATTTGAATACTACGCTACGACAATCTGCTTCAACATTGAAAGAGACTTTTTTAAACTTTTAAATAACTCGATATTTGGCAAAACTATTGAAAATAAATGTAAACATGTCAACGTTAAACTAATCAACAAATGGAGTGATCATTTGAATAAAACGAATAAAGTTATAGGTGCTGAGAAATTAATTACAAAACCTAATTTAACAAATCTTACTGTATTTAATGAAAACTTTTTAGCCATACAGTTGAACCCTGAGAAACTTGTTTTAGATAGACCGATATATATAGGATTTGCGGTGTTAGAATACTCCAAACAACATGTGTAAAGCTAAATTATGCTATACTGATACAGACAGGTTATTGTATCTAATACATACTGAAAACTTTTATAAAGATATGCGTGATAATATATCACAATATGATACGAGTCATTTTGAAACTAATTCGCCCCGCGGAGAGGTACGCGTCAAAGCAATCCCACAAGTTATAAAAAAAAAATATTGGAAATAATATTTGTACACAATCTGCTAAACTACTATCATTAGTTACATTATTAACTCTATTTAACTTACTTTATTTATAAAATTACGGTCTAATCTTACATTACATTATTATTTCATCAGCTCCTTTGCCATTTGGAGCCAGTGAGATATTCGAAAATTGCAGTGTAAGTCTGCTCAAAGATGTATGCTTTGAAAATGATCTACCTCAACAAGAAAAACAATTATTATACATTAGAAAATTCTACTTTGCTCGAATCTGATAACATGTTTATTTCTAATAGTCAACTAACTCAACACCATGAAAAGAGTACCTACAGTGACACTCATGAAAAAGAAAACAATTCTGATTTACACTCAAACTGTCTAGATCTATTGGATAATTACGATATGCGCGATGTCGATAATGTGACCCCAATGCCAACGTCTAATTATAGTTATTTCGGTGAGGAAGAACCTATTCCTTCAGTGCCATCATTGTTATCAGATGCAACTGCATCGTCCCCTGTTTCACAGTATTCCTCATCAAGTGATGTTTCCACTCCCATGCAGCCCAGGAAAAGAAAACTTACTAAAAAAGGAAATAGTGGAAGATTGCGAGAAAAATTCGCAATGAATGGATAGATTCGAAAAGAAAAAACTTAAAAATACTGGAAAAGCGTATAACAGTAAAAATGGTATATTAAGAGATGAGAAACTAATAGGTGAACCATGTCAGAGCACATGTAAACTGAAGTGTTTCGAAAAACTTGATGAAGATGCAAGGAGTGCTATATTTAATCAATTTTGGATGATTGGAGACCATTCTAAGCAATATGACTTTATTGTTAACTATGTAGTAAGAATAAATAGAAATAGAACTGTTACCCAGGGTGAATCACGAAGGTCATACACGTATGTGTATGATTTGCCTATGACTTAAAATAATCAAAAGACGAAACTAGTGGTATGCAAGACGATGTTTTTAAATACCATTAGTTGTGGGCCAAAAATGAGAGGAACTGCAATGAGTAAATTTGCTGATACAAGTAGGCTCACTTTGGTTGATGATAGAGGTCGACATGATCACCATAAAACATCTATCGATGCAGAAATTATCAAAAGTGTGCTGGATCACGTCAAGTCCTTTGAACCGGTCGATTCACATTATTTTCGTAAAGACAGTAATAAACTTTATTTAGATGGCTCTTTAAGTTTTATCCGCATGTTTAAGTTATACAAAGAATGGTATGATCCAACTAAATATGGTAATAAATGTGAGTCGTTAAGGTAATACAGGGATATAGTAAACAAAAATATTAATTTATCATTTGAGCAGCCAAAGAAAGACCAATGCAATGTTTGTCATTCTTTCAAAAAGGGTCCTGTGACTCCTGAAAATAAAATAATTTTTGATAATCATATAATTAGCAAAAATCAGGCTAGATCATTAAAAGAAAAGGATAAACGTGATTCACAAAATGACACGAAAATCTTCTGCGCTACTTTTGATTTTCAAAAAGTGTTGTTGTCCCCGTGTGGTGAAATTTGTATATTTTATTACAGCAAAAGGTTGAAAGTACATAACTTATCAGTTTTCGATATTAGGAATTTAATTGGTACCTGTTACTTATGGAACGAACAAATTGCAATGAAGGGATCGAGGGAAATAGCGAGCTGTATTTACGATATAATTAAATTAAAAAGTTAAGAAGGTTGTGACAACTTCAGATTTTGGTCAGACAATTGCACTGGCCAAAACCGAAACAGGATCATGTTTTTTATGTATCTATACGCTGCTAAACAGTTTAATTTGAATATAAACACACTTTTCTTGAGGTAGGTCAGTAATATATTATTGGGCGTTCTATACCACTATCGGCAAGTTGCGAGGCGAGTAGGCGCACTCGCCTCGCAGCCGATAATGGTATAAAACGCACAATAATATACGATCGCGTCGAATATCACGTACCTGTATACTGTACGCCGATCATCTTCAATCATAGCTAGTTTTACTTACTGTACTCGGCCACTTTTCATGCTAGTAGGTACGCCTAACTAGGAGTATTGGGTATTATATTCTATAGAATGTGTAATTATGATCAACACTGTACTTGACATACGTTTATTAATGTACTGGCTTTCATACGAATCGATTTCATATTGCACTACTTACCTATGTCAACGATTCGATGATTAGAAACAGACATATTTAAGCACTTCGACGATTGTGTTAGATCGTTGAATGGACTTTGATATTATCAATTAGGTAGCATGTAAATATTAAGACGATTGTAAATCATAAGCGATTAAAACATAATTTATTTATTGATCATAAAATCTCGGTTTATCTGGGAACAATATGTTAGCCGAACGCACAAACTCTTGCAGTTTTCGCCACTGCGGTGAATCCGTTTCCGTCTGAAACTTGATTCGAACGAGTGCCTTTCGCCACAGCTCTAGAGATTCGGTCATGCGGGCATCATCAGTCTTGTATACCTTGCAGTCTATGTAGTACTCACCGCTGGTGCTCGCCGCGCGCCGCTCGCAACTGTTGGCTACGCGGTTCACAAAGTATGATGACAGACATGTAATTTTGTCGGGTGAGCCTCTCTCGAACTCAACGTCAGAGTCATGTCTCTTACTGATACCGAATAAATCGCTATCGACAGAAGCCATTTTACTGCAACAATAGCGAAAACACTAATCAGTTAATTTATTCAGATAATTAAGAAGCTTGAAACAAATTTAAGAATTAAGTTCAATAACGGTTAATACTAAAGAAATTGTTGTCAGCAACTGTGAATGATAATTATAAATTGTTTATAATTATCACATGAAGACAAATCTGCTAGTATTTGCTATACTTACTGATGTCTACATATTAGACTATTACCACAGACAAAACTCTTATTAACTCATAATTATGTTTATAGGTAAGTTTATCAAACGGAAATAAATATCTAATCAAATAGAATTATTTATCTGAACAGGCAGTTAAGTAACGTTATTCATTGATGTGCTGAATTTTGGTGTCCATTTATTATACCTAACTATATAGATATAGTTAGGTATAATAAATGGACACCGAAATTAGCAAAAGCTTTGTGTCTTAAGCTATAGATAGCGTAAGACACCAAGCTTAAAATATTTCTAAACAATATATACCTTGAACGAGATGTTGACGAAGAACTTGCGTTTCCCACTGTTGTTTGCCAAGGATTTGCGAGCGACTTTTGTTTTCTGTTCAGCGGTTACAGTCGGCTGTTGATATTCTAGCTCAGAGTCAGACCTGAAATGAACACATAAAACATTTGATTAGTATATTACGATACGAACGGCTTGGCAGTTTGAGCGTTACAATTATTGATGAAATGTTTTAAACTTACATTTTACATTAATCAAACAAGTTGATGACTCGATGACGACAGATGCAGTGAGTGACCGTCACACGTAGAGTCGACAGCGTAGACTTCTTCACGGTAGTGGGTAGCGACTGATCGTAGACCACTTGTTGATATTTATTACCGCACCAACCGACTAAAACAAAAACTTTGTACCGAAACGTCTAAAGCATGTAGCTTATAAGTCAGAGACCAATGATAATTCACTATATTAAAAATAACTATAATTGGTAAGTTAATAATGAATTTAGTAACTATCGTGAATACGGATCAACTGTATAAGGTAAAACACCTTTTAGTAATATTATATTGGAGTTAAATACGTAACCTGTTCGAGTTTCAAAAATTGGATGCCGGCTACGGTATATGCTTTTGATTGTCTATTTAACTGATGTATCTACCGATTAAGATCTAGAATAGTAATTGTAAGTATAAATAATTGTATTCATTTGTTGTATTTATATTGTGTTAAATTAATTTATTCACAATGCCTCACTGCTCTGTTTGTAACATATTTGTAGATAAAAACAAAAAAATTGAAGAATTTCAGGAAAAGGATAGCGGTTGGACCTTCTTGTGTAATTCGCATCTAGAAATAAATATAAATAAGTATCAACCTTTCCGTGGATCAAAATTTTAGTTTTGCCAAAATATATAAGAAACAAAAGAGCTTGTTTGAATATTCGGAATAAAGACGAGTATTGCTTTTTGTGGTGTGTCGTGGCGGCTTTGTACCCCACCGCTCGATATCCCGATAGAATTTCGTCTTATCCTCGCTTCGAGGAAGTTCTGAATGTTAATGATTTGTCATTTCCAATCACATTTTCGGACATAGCTGTCTTTGAGAGAAATAATCCCTTTTTAAATATATTCGTGTATGGTTTGAAGAATGAAAAGACAGTAGTAGGACCTTTGTATCACTCGAGGAATAACAAATCTAAGAACATTCACCTTTTTTAGAAAACACAACAAAAATTGTTTTTGGAAAATAATACTACTTCACATTATTGTCTCATTAAGGATTTGTCTCGCTTAGTAAGGAATCAGATGACCAAACATCATGGAAAATTGTACTTCTGCGAAACATGTTTATTGTTTTTTCCCACTTACAATCAAATTGATTCGCATCTGTGTGGAGGAATAGCCACCGTCTTACCAGAAAAAGGTCAATTTTTACAATTTAAAAACTATGAGAGAAAGCAAGACATTCCATTCGTGATATAAGCCGACTTTGAAACGTTACTTGAACCGATTTCCGGCCATGAACACAACACCGCTAATACGTCATACTCACATCGCCACGTGCCGGCCGCGTTCGCCTGTAATGTTGTATCATCATCATTTAATAACGAGGTTGGGGGGTACAGAAGTTATCGTGGCGATGATTGTGTAACAAAATTCGTACATTTTCTTACTGAAGATGTTAAAAAGATACATGGAATTCTGTCCAGAAACGAGCCTATGATATTCACAGATAAAAATAGACTCGAGTTTGAGCGCGCTAATAAGTGCTATATTTGTGTAATTTATTGTGGATAGGGTAAGGGACCATTGTCACTTGACAGGTTGTTACCGAGGGGCAGCACACCGACAATGTAATCTACAACATAAAGTTCCAAAATTCGTTCCAATATTCTTCCATAACTTATCTGGTTACGATTGTCATTTGTTCATAAAAATGATAGGCGAAATTCCTGGTCAAATAAATATAATTCCCAGGAACAAGGAAAACTATATAGCTTTTACAAAGTTTGCTCATATCGCTGATAATGAGTTTATACAAATACGATTTTTAGATTCTTTTAACTTTCTAAGCACTAGTTTAGACAAACTTGTTAAAACATTGGAGTTAGAAGATTTTGGTAATTTAAAATATCATTTTTCTGATACAAGACAATTTAGTTTATTGACTCGGAAAGGTGTATATCCGTATGATTATATGACGAATTGGGGGAGCTATGATCAAAAATCATTACCGTCTAAGGGTCATTTTCATAATTCTATAACCAACGAAGATATTAGCGACGACGATTACAATCATGCTCAGACAGTTTGGACTCAATTTAATATAAAAAAATTAGGTCAGTATACCGATTTATACTTAAAAACAGACGTACTTTTATTGACAGACATATTCCAAAATTTTAGAAAGACATGTAACTTGTATTATAAACTAGATCCTGCGTTTTATATAACTATACCTAGTTTATCTTTCGATGCAATGTTACTAAAAACAGGTGTTCAATTAGAACTAGTGTCGGACTTGGCCATTGTGAGAATGATTCAAAGCGGTATAAGAGGTGGTCTGTGCATGTGTTCCCATCGACATGCAAAAGCTAACCATAAATACATGCCTGAATATGATCCGTCGCAGCCTCAGTGTTTCATAACATATTTATATATGATTGTAACAATCTTTAAGGCTATAGTATGTCTCAGTACTTACCGTATTCTAGTTTCAGATTTCTAACTGATAAGGAATTGGCTAATTTTGACGTTAAGGCTGTTGGGGATCGGGGTGAATGGGGTTTCATGTTGATCTCTTATATCCTGATCATTTACACAATCACCATAATGATTTACCATTTTGTCCTGAGAAATGTATACCTCCTGGAGGCAAAACGAAAAAATTAATTGCTAATTTATATAATAAGTATAATTATGTGATTCATTATGTTCATTTAAAAAAGTGCTTAGAAAATGGTTTAATTTTACGTTAAGTGCATATGGTAATTACTTTTAGACAAAGTCCGTATTTAAGCCAGTATATAGAATTGAACACCCAACTAAGACAAAGAGCGAAAAGTGCTTTCGAGCAAGACTTTTTTAAATGATTAAATAACAGTGTTTCTGGCAAAACTTTAGAAAATACTGAGAAAAGAGTAACCGTTTATTTGGTTAACCAGTGGTGCGATCAGTCCAATCGTACCAAGAAATTATTATCCGCCGAGAAGCTCATAGCCAACCCCTATTTCTATAGTGCATCTATTTTAACGGAAAATGTTGTTGCTATTCAAATGAGACCCGACCAAATTATTTTAGATAAACACATTTATATAAGATTTACTGTATTAAAACTTTCTAAGTCGCATATGTACAACTTCCATTATAATATTGTCAAGCCTTTTTATAAAGACCGAGTGCAGCTGTGTTACACAGATACTGATTCTTTTGTCTATCAAATTTTAACTAACGATTTTTATCACGATTTGAATAATCACTTTTTACAATATTTTGACACCAGTAACTATGACACTGGAAATGATTTAAGCATACCATTAATTAACAAAAAAGTTCCTGGCTTGTTTAAGGATGAAGTGGGAGGTAAATATATTACTAATTTTGTTGGTTTGCGATCAAAACTATACTCCATAAAAACTCCAAATAAAACTATTAAAAAAGCAAAGAGAGTAAAATCATGCGTAGTCAGGGACTTAAGCATAAATGATTATGAAAATATTTTATTAAATGGTGGAGTTATATGCAAAAACAATATCATGTTTAAATCAATTAGACATGAAATATTCACTCGAACTGTCAACAAAGTTGCTCTATCTAGAAATGATGATAAACGATCGATATCTGTGGATAACATAACAACCCGAGCCTGGGGACACTCATTCATTATAATGAATAGTGAACATAATAGTATACAAGAATAAGTTTAAAATATTGTAATTACAAACTAACTTCAACGCTAATTACCTATAAGTATCATCTATCACATTCATAATACTGCTTGTACATATTTCTGCGACACGTACCTAGAGATTGTATTACGTTCGAATACAATAACAATTATTTAGCATGTAATTTTGCCTGACCCGAGAATCGAAGCTCGTCACACATACCATTACATCAATATTAGATATAAGTATTCTCGGGTGTAATTTTACTTAAGTTAGTAAAATATGTTTCATAAATTACATTGTAACTTTGCTCAAACCGAGCATCAAACAGTGGATGTGATCAACCGCTAATCTGTGTCACAGACTGAGTGCAAAATCTACTCATATTATATTGTTATCTTAGTTTTAAGAAATGTACCTATGATAATATAAATATTTGCAAACTTGAAATAAAATGTGATTTATTAAAACTGAGCGCTTATTTTATTTATTCTTGTCTTAATTTAGAATAATATCCACATTTCTGACGTCGTTAGTTAAACATAGGACTAGCATACTGTCAGACACGTAAATCGTAATTGCATTAATTGTAAGGTTGGTTTTTAAAGAGCTAAAGTTTTTAAATAAGTCTTAATAACTTTAATAACATAATAAACGTTACACCAGTTTATCGCCTTCAGTATAGAAACAGCATACAGCGCACAAATGCTTGGTTGACATTTTATATGTAACGTTACGCCAGTTCATTGTTTTCAGTATAGAAACAGCACACAGCGCACAAATATTTAGTTGACATTTTATATGTATTATAAAGACTAGATGGTATTTACATATTATTATTATAATTTACGAATAATTACCCTCGTTGACAACTTGTATAATTTTCGAGTGCGATATAATAATTTCATCGGTAAATGAAAATATGTTATTTACAATCTAACCTATTTGTGTTTCGTTTTCAGAATAATTTCTCAGTAATTAAAAAATAATTGGTTGGTTTAGTGGTTAGTGATCTTGACTAATAAACCCGAGGTCGTGGGTTCGATTCCCCACTTAGAATACATCTGTGTGATGTGCACGATTATTCGTTCTATATCTGGGTATAATTTATATACGATATGTATGTATTAAAGAATACATAAGTATGTTTATCAGTTATCTGGTAGCCGTAGTACAAACTGCTTAGCTTTGGATCAGATGACCGTGTGTAAGTTTTAATAGGATAATATATTATTAATATAATAGACTTACAAATGATATTCTTAAAAAGGAATCTAGCTCGTTGTTTAGTTTAACTATAGCATATTAGAAACGAAGCCGAAGATTGTTTCCATTGTGTTTATAAAGTTTTTTTAATCATTTGTTTCAGGTATCTGAATCGGAGATAGTTTTGAGCCAATACGCTCAAGACCCTTATAAAGAATTTTACGAGATGATTCGTAATGAGCCTGAGCATGTTGTAAACAACCTAGAAAAGAAAAAACCAAAGCGGTGCAGGGAAGTCATAAAAGCAAAATTCAACGAAGTCATTCGTTATGAGTCGTCTACAGCGACGCGGCATTAAATTAATAAAAATTTCGGTCGTCGATCTGTGCAACAACAGCCCTCCGTCTGCTGACAGTGATAGTGACAGTGAAAACGTCATATTGAACGCTCAATACATTGTGCAAGACGCCCTTGATAGTGTCATGGACGATACGGAAGCGTTAGTTAAGAAAATTTCTAAATCTTTAGTTGGTAATGACTTTTTATAAGTTTGTGTAGTATAGATATATAGATATATATTTATATTTTTTTATAGTGGTGTTTTACTTCTTTCCAGAATGTGTTAGGTATCATTTATAAAAATAAAATACCTTTATTCTTAAAAATATGTTTTATTTTATAAAATCCATATAATGTACACGTTTTATTATCACTCTAAATATTTTTTTAAACATAAAACATTTTTAAGCGCACAATACTTTACATGTACATTGCAATTAAAATGAGTTTTACCATCACAGTATTTTTGATGCAACAGCGATAAATTAGGACATTGTTCATCATCAATATTAATTACATTACAATTATTACAAATATTCTTTATCCACTTCACCTTTTCTAAACCTTTAACATATATTTCCTTATTTTCGAGATATGGTACGATAACACGATGGAATTCTCTATAATCTATATATCCTTCGTTCCAATGAATACCTCTAGTTCTTTCTGTTAAGTACTTAAACAAATATGGAGGTTTTATTAAAAAGGTTTGTGTATAATTGCGAGTGGTAAAAGCGAATTCTTTCACTATAAAATTGTTGTATAGGTCCTTGAATCCTTGAACATCCGCTATGATAGTATTTAAATTCATGATATTTTTCTTACGGTATTACTCAGCGGCTTATACTCAATTATACAGTCGTTTAATATAAGACAGTAAGCCGAAGTTTGTTCTGGTATGTCGGAATCACTCTCTATTTCCACTCTTACGTCTACAACCGGAACAGTCTTCAAATTATCTGCTTGTCTAGAGCAATCGATAACAAATAATGGCGCTAAGTCTCTAAACTGCTTTTCGTTCAATAAAGACTCCGAGCGACGTCCGTAGTATGACTGTTGAAATCTGACGTAATTTTCGTATAATAAAGCGATTCTGTTTTTGCGAAACTTACATTTAGGTTTTCATATGGGAAGTAAGTCGAATTGAAGTACACTCTAACATCGCGAACGTAGCACTGGTCAAACTGAGACATGTCAGATGATGCATTGTTTTTTCTATTAGTCTGTAAGCCAATAACGATGTATATTGGTTTGTCTATTTGCGACGAAGTTTTGATAGACCAGGTATGTTTTGTAGTTTTAGATAAAGCTGGATATTCGTACAAATCCCAATTTCTGAATATCATCTGGAGCGGGCGATCTTTTTCTAATAATGTTAGTAAACAAATTTTTCTTTATCTGACACCTTAACATGTGGGACGCGCCATATTATTTTATTTATCTGAACGTCCTCAACAAATTCACCTGTGTTGAGTTTTACAGCGTTTAGATTTGTGTTACTGCGCAATAATATTAATTCGTGTCTACTGTTTATTACGACTTTCTTGAAATCTTCAGCGAAACCAAAGATGTTGCAAAGTGGTATCGAAGCAGAGAAACTGCCTCCATTAATATTCTTTATACCATCAATATTCCAACCCCAGACACGGGACATTTTGGATTCACTTTCGTTTATCGATATTAAAGATTTTATGGTGGTAGTAACGCCAACATTTCTTATCTTATCGATTTCGACACCATTTAACTCATACCTGATATCTTGAAACAAGTAGAGTAAAGCATTATTTGTGAATTGAACAGTGCTAGCTACGTCTTTTGAATCCTTTCTGCGAACGATAACAGTACCTTCCAAGTATAGGCTGCTTGCTGATGGTAGTATATACAAATCCTGTTGGTTGATAGGTATGCGAATTTCATCGTTTCTGTTAAAACTTGTCACATAGGGTTTGTAGGAATGGAATTCAATTCCTTCGACGGTATTGTCGAAAGAAGGAGCGGATAAAACATCTAACATATTCACTTTAGGAAGACATAAAACGTCCTTTACAGGTTCGTCCTGATGATAGCGATGCAAGGGAACCACGCCCTTCAACTTCAAATAATTGAAGACAATCCAGCGTCTATAATTGGCAAATATTTAAGATCTAAGATTTACAATTAATATATGATAGTTTAGCTTATAATATAAAGAAATATAATGAAATTATTAATTTTATGAATGATAGAGTAGAAATATATAATTTTGATGGGAATCTTGTCGATGCGGAACTTCAAACACAATATGTAATGAACATCACTTTTGAAAGGTATAATCAAGTAATTCCGAGTGTTAGAGTTAAAAGAGGACTTGTCTATCCATTTGGAACTGTAATTAAAGCCATTACTGGAAATCTAGATAATGATGATGCGATGAGATATATATCTGATTAGCAATCTAAACTCAAAGCAAAATTTACTTATGAATAAAATAACTTTAATTGCCGAAATAGTAGATACGTTTGTTAACATTACAAATTCCACTAGAAATAATTTTATTATCCTAGAAAGAACTATTGAGGAAATAGAAGATATTTTAAATAAAACTTAATTCCAAAGAAATAGAAATCTTGTACTAAATACTTTTAATTTATTGACACATAATTTTCAATTGTTGTTAACCCGACTAGACGAAGTGGAAACAGCAATTTCACTGAGTAGAATAAATGTGCTACACCAATCCATATTAGATACAAACGAATTGTTTTCTATTTTAAAAGATGTTGAGAAAATAGACAATTTAGTATTTCCTGTAACAAATTAAAATCTTATTAAAATCGAACAATGTATAGACATAAAACATATGTAAAAGGCAAACAAATAACTTTTATAGTATCAGTTCCAACAGTCCAATTAGATGTGTACAATTACTACAAGTTAATCCAATTCCCTATGTACAACACCCATTTAAACCTATCCTTCCTTATAACTCCCAAACACTCCTATATTCTTGCGAAGGGGTCGAAAACATTAGCGCTCTCCCAGCCTTGCAGAGAAGTCGACGAAGGAAAACTTCTTTGCTACGAAAACAACGTGTCCGCCGAAAATGAAAACGCATGCATTGAAGACCTCCTCAAATTCTCAACTAGGATAACATCATGTACTCCATTGACAGTAAATGCTTAGGACATCAAAATAAAACCTATCCAACCAGATTCATGGTTAATATTCGCTGGTTTCCAGATATTCCTGACGGAATATTGTGAAAATTACATGAACCGACACGAGATTATGGGAACTTATATTGTAACTCTCAACAGCCCATGTGAAGTAAAAATTTGGAAAATCACGCTGAGGAAACATCACTTACAGGCAGGAGATGTTGCCTACCGCAGTACACCGTTTATACACCTACCCAGTATTACAATACCGAAAACTGTATTGCAACGTAAAACTACGAACCTAGACCACATAGATTTGCAGAATCTACAGTTCCTGTCCCACGCAGTTAACAGTGAAAACGTAGTGTTGACAAGTTGTAACCTTTAGAGTGGTTTCTACAGGAGATCTGTTGATCTAGAAGGAACAGGCTACGCCGTAGGGGCGTGGTGTCCCAAGGTGAATTTAATGAGAGAGAATAATAATAGATGGTATGACAATTACACTTTTAATATATTTAGAATACAGTATAGGAAATAATAATCTTTACTATATAACAATAGTCAGGGCGTGGTTCGTTAAAGACTTGCTTCGTGGTCCTTGTAGAATCAGGACACTTAGCTGAAGATGTGGAGCCGGGCCGCAAGGGGGACGTCCAGGACGCGATCGGGGCTTATATACCGCTACCGCCGGGCAGGAGGGGAAGGGGGGGCGACAGCCACCACTCCGACTCGCGCGCAGCCGTCAAGGTCGCGCGGTCCGCGTCACACACCCCCCTCGTTAGGGGAGAATTTTTCCTCGGGAAAATTCGGTCTCCCGAGGACTCCCCTCTCCTCCGGCAGCAGCTTCCGATCGGCATCCTGAAACAGGTAGTAGAAGTGGTGTCAGTCCTTTAAATGATCAATAGTATTTAAACGAGAATCTATAATAGATAACACCGTAGCTGCGAACAGATCATTAACTGATAACAATAAAAAAAACACGTTAAAGGCAAGGTGATTCATTCATTAGGAATGCGAACTCGACAGCTGGCCGTTAGATAATAACACGTTTTGAATGTCAACAAAGTAATTAGCTAATGAGTTTGTTATGAAGATCAATAAACGACAACTACGGTGAAATTGTACAATACAAAAATATAGCGATTAGTACGCTAGCAAACAGATAAGAAGAACCACTATGAATGCAAAAAAATATGTTGGGAACAAAAAGACTGAACCTGTAGACCGACTTGACCGTGGCAATTTAACCACTGAACCACTGGTGAAAAAATGAAATGATTAGATTTCGATTAGTATTTTCGAAAGCAATAATTGATATGAAGATAGAATGCGTAATTAAGACACAAATTCTTGTCTAAAAAATTTTATAATACATAAAAAAAATTATAGACAGATACACGCATTGAAGTACGCAGTTTAGAAGTATATATTTTCTAGTGTTACGCTAGGAAGTATTACTTTTGTAGTTAAGTAATTAGGTTAAATATAAACAAATCACAAAAGAAAAAAAAATCAAGACAATGTCGTGATCTAGCTAGCCCTACGACGAAGTCTTGGGTTTGGTACAACAAAAGTCCACTAGCTAGAATCACCAAACTATTCCTTATAGTTAATTAGTTTCAAGTCTTTAACATGCCACTCACCGAGAGGTTTACCAGACATATCAGACAGTATATATACTAACGGAGACTTCTTGGAAACAATTTTACATTTAATAAATTTAGGTGCAATTTTTTTTTAAAATATTTATTCTTATCGTTGCGGTAAAATGTTCTTCGCCAAACAAAGTCACCCGCGTTGAATTCAACCGGTTTATTACGTAAATTATATTGTTTACAATTAGGTTGGCGTGCGATGCAAGAATCGCACGAGTTTACGCACTTTATGACGTCAGAGCCCATGCCCGGCCAATAATAATTAAGTGCTAGACGCTTATAAGTTTTAAAAATGCCAAGATGGCCAGCTGTGGGCGAAGAATGGATTTTTGTTAGGATGTTAGACCGTTGCTCAGACGGCACAACCTCTTTCCATTGAAAATCTCTAGTGAGAGGGTTAAGACATTTTTTAAAACGATATAATTTATTGTTTATGACTTGATAGTCGACAAACGAACTCGGGGAATTAGTACACCCGTTATAGATATTTGAATACCAAGAATCGTTAGTGGAAACTGGCGTATTAAGAGAACAATTAGTATGTTCATTAATATCGTTTGTAATAGCAGAAATAGGTATTGAGCAAGAAAGACCACCAAGATCACCTGCATCAATAGTACGTGAAATACGTTTTGTGCAACCGAGACCCCGCTTCTGAGAAGAATTATCGATGAATTTAGGGATTAGGTTGTCAGCGGTAGCTCTCTGATTGGCTTTTAGAAGACCATAAGAGACGAGATGAGTACTGACATTCGTCTGTATCTCAGCGACGTGCGCGTCAGACTTGTTTAAGAGCAAGACTGATTCCAAGTGTTTAGGAAACAGACCAAAGTTTCTCCAAAAATTCATACCAAGAATTAAAGAATTTTGCATATCAGGAACAATATGAACGACCAAGTTAATTACTTTATTTTGAAATTCAATCGGGATAGAAACCGAGCCTAATGTACTTAGTTTGTGTCCGCTCGCGGTTATCAATTTTAATTGTTTAGAATTATCGAGTTGATAGCTATTTAGAAAGTATTTATGAGAATTGTTTCCAAGAATTGTCACAGAAGAACCCGTGTCTAGAAGGCCAACGGCGCTTTTGCCATTTACGGTAAGAGAAATATAAGGGGTATCTTCGATATTAGAATCGGGGGTTGAGGACGAGCGACAATGGTTAAAGAATTCAGAAATATAAGTTAACCAATCAGACCACTCAGTTTTATTGAATTTAGAGTGATTATTATTTCCCCAATCTTTGCCAATTAGTTTCTTTGGCGGAGTAGTAAGTTTAGACTTACAATTAGGACAATCAGAAACACGGAAACCCTTCAAACCGCATTTAAAACAGATTAAATATCTCGGCTGGCGACAAGCGTCGAGTGAGTGTGACGTACTCCTACAGCGAGGACAATATCGATTATTACAATTAGGTGCAGATCGAATAACATTCACGTGTGCCTTTGAATTAAAATATGTACTAGGCTGATTATTAAAGTTTTTACTTTTATAATTAGGAGACTTATTATAAAAGTGTTTATTATTGAAACTGCCCTTATAAGGACTAGAAGAATTATAAGAAGGATAATTGTACGCAAAATCAGGTGCCAGGGTACTAGGGGACACTTTAGGTGGTTCCTTAAAGTCCTTAGCACGGCTATCAAACCTTTCAAAGTTTCTGCACACGTTAATTAGAGAAGGAATATCTACTACGTTGGTAGTTAAAAGGCAATTAGTGTAGCACGGCCTAATGTTATTTAATAAAATTTCTAATTTATCAGATTCACTAATTGGCACATCAAGACGAGAAAATAAACCTTGCATTTTTGCTATATATAAGGTTATGTTCTCAGATTCGCCCTGAGAACGTTGTCTTATTTCAGACATCAGTTTGTAATCAAAATTATGAGGACTAAAGTCTCTTTTCAACAACTGACATAATTGACCCCAAGAAGTAACGCTATCCCGAATACTACGAAACCAAGTCAACGCGTCATCGGAAAAGATCTCAAATGCAAAAGAGAATAACTTATCCTCAGGTATGTTCCTAGCTGACATAAATTCATTAACCTTCTGAATAAAAGCACGCACACAAGACTTGCCATTATATTTAAATTTAGAAAGTTCTGAGAAAAGTTTTCGCTCATAGAATAATACATTTACAGGCTCGATCTGCTCGCAAGCTCTAGTGCTATAATTTTGAGAAGTTGATTCCTCCGGCTGAGAAACTAACGATCTAAATGAAGCATATAAGCCGTGGAACTCATCCCAAATAGATTTTAAATTATTTTGAATCGACGGTTCGTCGAGACAAACGCGGTTTAGTCTATGAAAAATATGATGTAATAGTGACTCAGTTCTAGCTGATAAATTACTGTCTAATCTATTACGCAATACTCTGACATTATTTGATGCTCTGAATAATGAGGTCTTTAGAGCCGCGATATCGTCTTCCGGAGACAAATGAGACTCCAAAATGCTCTCAGAAGGAGAACCTGGTGCGAGCTTGGCGATTGATTTTCGAAGTTCATCGACTGTGTTAGCTTCACCACCACGCAAAGTAACTTCGTAAAGTAATTCTGATTTATTCAATAACGGAAACTTAATCTCGTACGCCATCTTGTTTAGAAGGATCGCGACGCGCACGAGGTACCGAACGACCGAGAAATATTACTAATTACGCAATATAACACGACAAGCAGCGAAATAAAAACACTATCAATAGAACACAGTGAAATACAAGCGTATGATTCTGGCCAAGGATGCAAGGAGAAAAAACGCGATAGCTAATAAGCGTAATAAATGTAGCATGTGCAATAGAATTATCTTGAATATAATAATAACACGACGTGGGTAATGAAACTGTTAGTAATTTCACTACGCGATCACGCACGTGGTTGGTTAGGCACTTAAAAAAATAAAACTTACATACCCTTTGAGCAGAATACACACGCACAGTACACAGTATATAGCAATAATATAAAAAATACCACGTAGCAAGCCTTTAAACTTAATAGCCGGGCGCCATTGTAACCTTTAGAGTGGTTTCTACAGGAGATCTGTTGATCTAGAAGGAACAGGCTACGCCGTAGGGGCGTGGTGTCCCAAGGTGAATTTAATGAGAGAGAATAATAATAGATGGTATGACAATTACACTTTTAATATATTTAGAATACAGTATAGGAAATAATAATCTTTACTATATAACAATAGTCAGGGCGTGGTTCGTTAAAGACTTGCTTCGTGGTCCTTGTAGAATCAGGACACTTAGCTGAAGATGTGGAGCCGGGCCGCAAGGGGGACGTCCAGGACGCGATCGGGGCTTATATACCGCTACCGCCGGGCAGGAGGGGAAGGGGGGGCGACAGCCACCACTCCGACTCGCGCGCAGCCGTCAAGGTCGCGCGGTCCGCGTCACAAAGTGAAAAACAATTTGTGAATTTACACAGTGTTAGTTTAAGCACTATAATCGTTTATGTAATTTTCTTTATTATACTCGTTATAACCATGTTCAAATATAAATCCGTATTACTGTATAAATTCTGTCAAAATCATCAACCTCAAAAATCGGATGATGATTTAGAACTTACGGAGGGAGGAGTTATGGGTACCGAGACCCATACCCGTACAATATTAGTACACTAGTTCTCACGATGCCACCTATGGTACTAAGCCTTGTCAACAAGTATTAGTTACTAATGGTTAATTGTAATAAAGTTAATGTTGACCAAACCCATTATATTAAGTACCCAGTGTTTTTCCATAACAAAACGTGTGTCTACATGTATTAATACACACACAAATGAACTAGTATATAAGCTCATTGTAAACCATATTTAATCATTCTATTTGTAAAGCTCATGCTGAGCAGACTGTATTATTTAAAAAAAGTATTTGTTTAAACCTCAGTGCGTGTTCATATTTGACTACCTACCTTTTCAGTAATTGACATTCGGCTTGAAATAAGGATTATTGAAGTGCTTTTCGATTAGACTATTGTTATTGTTTATTACTATGGAAGTTTTACGGAACTGTGTCATGTGTCGTAGAGGATTGTATCGCGGGAGATACCAGCAACATCTTTTGACTAATGAACTTCCAAGAATGCGACCAGAGTTTGTAACATACATTCAAGAAAATGCATTGTTAGAGGTAAATACATAGAGATATTACGCTATGATGTATCTATGAAAAGAAAAATGTTTATTAAGTATTCTTTTTTACAGATTGTATTTGACCACACCCGGAGTGTGTGCCATCGGTGTTGGCAAAGGGTTGAAAGTGCAGTCAGACCGCCTCCTCCATTGCCTCCTCCGCAAGAAGCAAACGACGAGTCACAAGCACAAATCACAACTGTAATTCACGTTCCCGAGTATTCACGAGCACCAAACACTGCCAGGCATTGTATTTTCCTCAATTGTCGTAATGTCACTCGTCATAGAATACCAGAAGTAATAAAAATACACACTTTCTGTGAACATGAGCTGCACATTCCCAATAGCGCCAGAGTGTGTCAAGAACGCCGAAACAGTAACATCTGGGACGAATTACCACAACATTGCAATATTACCCATGACTTAAGTGCAGCACAATTCAGTGATATTAGTGACATTATGAGAAAAACTGTACAAAGAGGTACAAAGAGATTAGATTTTAATACGAGAGGTGCTATTACAAATGAAGAAATGCACTTTTGGACCGGCCGTAGTTTTGAGCAATTCGAAGAGATATTGGAACAAACTACATCATTGAGTCAGAGATGTAAAAATTCTAGAACCGCTTTAGGTATCTTTCTAACAAAGCTGCGAACCGGTGACTCCAATGAGAGGCTTGCGACTTTATTCAATATGTCGAGACAAAACTTTGAACGATTGATGACCATAGCTCGTAAATGTCTCGCCAATGAGTACGTTGATCATCACTTAGGACTCGACCATATAAATAAATATGATATTTTGCGTCGAAACCTGATGATACCAAAAGCTTTATTTGGAAACAATGAAAATACGAAAGCCATCTTAATATGCGACGGGACATATGTATATATACATAAAAGTGCTAACTTCCTGTTCCAAAGACAGTCGTACAGCTTACACAAGTTTAAAAATCTTTTAAAAACGTTTCTTTTAGTCACAACAGATGGCTATATAATTGACGTGACAGGGTCTCATGCTGCTACAAAACCAGACGCAAACATAGTGAGCGATATTATGAACAATGGTGAACACCCGATTCACTGTCTCCTTGAAACTAATGACGTGTTTATTTTGGATCGAGGATTTAGGGACAGCTTGGACGATGTAGAAGCCTGTGGTTACGAATACCATGTTCCGCCTTCAAAGAATAGGCACGAATCCCAACTTACCACTGACCAGGCTAATGAATCTCGGTTGGCCACTATTTGCCGCTGGGTAGTGGAAGTGGTTAACGGCAGATTCAAACGCGATTTTAAACTGTTTCGCCAAAGATATTTTAACAATGCGTTGGCACATATGTTTTCTGACTTTAGGATAGCTGCCGCAATCATAAACCACTTTCACATACCCATCGAAGATAGTCAATATGCAGAAACTTTTGTCACCGAAATAAAGCAGAGGTTACATACACCTAATATTTTATATGAATATGTGGAACGGAAACGTTTAAACAGCAGAAGAGCTGATTTTACAAGAGTAGAAACAAGTGATATTGATTTTCCGAGATTCAGTGAAGAACGAATTGTGAGGGAGACTTGATGTAACATGTATATAAACCCATGTATTCTTATAATAAAGGCAGTATTTAATCATCATTCGGTGTATCATTTACTCGAACCCAATACTATCCGTACATGGCGACCCTGCCATCGCATTAGGTGTTAGGCGTGAGTCGCGTTTGTTTACATTCCTTTGACCAAATCGGGCCGCTTAGCACCACAATGCAGTACTTCAAATATATTCTACATTTGAAGCTTGTAGCGACTAATACACTTTGCGTTAAAATCTATATTTCGAAAAATGGGCACCACTAACACCAAGGAGGAAGTTATAGTACCCCAGAACGCAGCGGGAGGTAATAACAACGCAGATATACAACAATTGGCTGTGCACGTCAGTTCGACGAATATCATTTTATTGGTATTGTTGCTGATTGCATCATTGGCATTTGTATACGGCATTTTCACGCTATATAGAAAATGTCATCGTAAGTGGATGGCTAACGAGATAAGACGAGACAGATGGCGCGTCTCGTTATGGAGAAGAAGGATTGACAACGAAAGAGACCTGAGGGAGCTGTCAGATATGAGGAGCTACAAAAAAGGAACTGGAGACATCGCTTGAGCCGAGCGATTTGCGGCATCGTTTTAAACAAAAGACCAGTGCGCGTAAAATTATCATGAGTGGCGTATCGTAAATATATTATCTACCTATGTGCGTATCTGTGCGCGGAAATTTTGTGCGTTGTGCGTATACAATAGTGCGCGGCAATTCCGTGTGTTGCGTAGTGCGCGACAATATGCGTTATGTGTCAACTGGACTGGGTATGCGTAATGGACTTTAAGACATAGTTAAGGCTAATTAATCATAAATATAATAATTATATTTCGTATAAGTATGTAGTAAATGATCTATGCAATAATGTTTATCTTGATAATTATGATTTAAACAGGACATCTTGATGGCTGAAAGGTTAAGAGGCTTACAAAATAATCTATTGGAAATAAGGAAATACTTGATTAAGATTGGTCCAGATAGGAGAAAGGGTAATATTATTGCTGTCAAATTAGCAGAAGCGGACAAATTATTATGTGAGTATAATTTATTTTTAGAATATTTTATTTCAGCTCAAAATTCCTTCAGTAAATCTGAATGTTCAGTCATTCAAGAGCTTTGTGCACAATTCGATAAATCATATAAACAAGTTTTAGATTTATGCACAAAAATACCTTGTAAGTCAGAAAATATGGCGAATACTACTAAATTTGATCTGAAGGTTGCTTTAAATTTATTGCCAGTTTGTAAAGATGACGAAGCAAGCATACGACAATTTATTGAAAGTGTATAGTATTATAAATCTGAGTTAGATGAAGGTTCGCAGGGGAAGCTGTTAAATTTTGTGCTAAAGAGTAGACTTTCACAGGCCGCGAGATTGAAATTATCTTCAGCGTATACTACTATTGATGATTTCATAGTGGATATGAGAACACAACTACTGCCTAAAAAATGTGCTACGGCAATTCAAAGTAAGCTTCAAAATTTTAGGCAAAATAATTTATCTATCGATGAGTTCGGTAAGCAGATAACAGAAATGTTCGTCGAGTTAACAATTTCGCAATCGGATGGCAATGATGCGAGTTTCAAGGTATTAAAACCCCTTAACGAAAAACAGGCTATTAAGTGTTTTGCAAATGGTTTAAGAAACCGTCGTTTGGGTACAATCATTGCAGCCCAAAAACATACTTCGCTGAAAGACGCCATACAGTCGGCTATCGATGAAGACATCACAGCACCATCAACTTCCAATGACATTCTAACCATGAATTTCAGAGGCATGTCGTTCTACAATCGCCCGCAGCGCGGAAGGCGCTCCTCGTTCACAGGCAGAGGGCGTGGACGAGTTGGCTATCAGCCGGCTCACCAGACCCGTCAACAGGCTCAGGTGTGGAGAGGACCACAGACTAATGTGCACAGGTCTACTCATACATATCATGCTACCAGAGGTAGGTCCAACTTTTATTCACCAAGGTACCAGCATTCCCCTCGTGCGCATGTACATACTTTGACCAACTCTGAATCGCATTCGCAGCCTAGTTCAAATACAAGTAACACTAACCAGAGCCAACAAGATGAAAACCAGTTTTTTCGGGACTGAAAATTTTATATTTTCATGCAATAGTGTAGGCTACGTTAATATTAAATCAATAATAATCATTACTCATATAATTTGTTAGTTGACACCGGCGCATCCATTTCGGTTGTTAAGTATAAACATATTCTGGAACAGAATATTCCTATCCATATTGAGAATAGCTATGTAAATGGAATCGGTGGTAAAGTGCAGTCAATTGGATATGTTTATATAAACTTTGTTATTGGAAATCACATTATAAATCATAAGTTCTTTGTTTTTAAAACATTGCCATGTAAAGGTAGTGGCATTCTAGGACAAGACTTTTTAAGCAAGTATAAATCAGTGTTGAATTTCGGTAACCAGACTTTGTTATTATGGAATAACTATCTTAAGATATCTTTACCTTTAATTATGACGAACAATAACATAACAATACCGGCAAGGTCAGAGTCCATTCACTTTATTCAGGTATCTAAGACTGATGAATGTTTAGTTAATACGACAGAACTGCAAGAGGGAATCTTTATTGCTAGTAGTTTAGTTAAGCCAACGAATGGGCAAATACCCATTCGCATATTAAATACAACCGAGTCTGATTTAGTTTTAAATTCTATTCATCCGACTCTTTTCAAAGCATCTGATTACGATATATGTACGTTTCATGAAACTAATAATAACGCTGATCGTGTCAAGAAAGTATTTTCCTTGTTATCTCTAAATCATTTGAATAAGGAAGAACAATTGTCAATCGAAGGTATATGCGCGAAGTACGCCGATATATTTTTTCTGCCAGGTGATAAGTTAGGCACAACAAAATTATATGAACATACGATAACTTTGAAACCGAATATAGCCCCAGTGTACGTAAAGCCATATAGATTGCCACATGCTCAGAAAGCTGAATTAAAGAAACAGGTGGAAAACTTATTGGAACAAGGGATAATTGAACCCTGTTCCAGTGAGTGGTCTAGTCCGGTTCTATTAGTACCGAAAAAATCTGATGCTAACGGAGTAAAGAAGTGGCGGTTAGTTATAGACTACCGTAAACTTAACACTTGTATACAAGACGATAAAGGAGATGTTACATTTTCGGCTACAAAATGTACGGTACGTCAAAAAAGAGGAAATATTACCAGAAATCAGAGAAAAATGCTATTCCAAGAATTTACTTGTAATTGAGATTGTACAAGACGAAAATATTTTTTCTGTTATTGCCATATTCAATATGGCGGTACAATGGATTATAGCATTAGATAATGCGTTCAGAAATTGTATAAGATGAACTGATAGAAGATAAATATCACAAAGATATAAAATAAAAATACTTAGGTACCTACATTGTAGCATATTGCGACTACAATACAAATAAATACAAGTAATTGTTAGAACCCAAACCTTATGATAAAAGTATATTTATAGAACTGCACCAGTCTTACAGGTCCTGTGCATTTCGGAACGAAATATTTTTGATGACATTTTGACGTTAACACTTGACAATTATGTTTCTGTCAATGATTTCTTAGTCATGTATTGTCGTTTGCGCGTGCGCTTAGATTTTCGTGACTTCTGCTGTTATTTTGTTTTACTCGTTCTGACCGATTCCCTACGACTTTGGCTTTGTTTAACGGTTTGTTCTCTACCATCCAATTGGGCAAACAGTATAGAGGGCTATTATTGCAGTTGCGTATGTGGAATGCGAACTGTACAACTGCGAACAACATCCAGTTGTGCTCATGTGATGACAGTAGTCTGGTACCTTGGCTGGGCTCGGTACCAAAGTAATATTGAAGCCCCAGCATCATTTCTTGACGATGTGTTAATACTAGAAGGTAGTGATGAGATGGATTGATACATAATAAATATTAAAAAACCAAATTGTTGTTTCATTTAAGTGTACCTATTTCAGTTCCTTGTATTCATACGTTTTTACTTTTTATAAACTAGTCGTGATGTAATGACAATGTGAACTTTCCAATGGTGCCTATTAGAGAGTCGTAAAACGTGGCAACACGCTTTATAGAAGCGATTCAATTCACTGACTAGTTTTTTTGTACTTTATAGGTTATGTAAATGTCATAGCTTTAAGGTCATAATATTCCGCCATGATTGTTCAGATAAACGTCAAATATTTTCGATTTTTATTTTGTCCATCTTCAATATTGTTTTAATGTGGATATTTTTAGTTTAAATATGTTTATGGGTTAATTTCCTAGGATTTTTAACCACGTACATGTTGTAGCCGGAGTTCTATACAAAAATGAAACGTCTCCTTTCCTTTACCGAATATTTCTGACATACTAGATTCACTAAGTGGCTGTATTTACTACACGCATTTAGATTTAAATCAAGGGTTTTTCAATGTAGGCCTTCAGAAAGATTGTAGAAAATACACATCATTTTGTGCAGATGGGCAGTATCAAATGACTAGAATGCCCATGGGTCTTAAGACCAGCCCAAGTGCATTTTCGCGCATGATGACCATAGCAATGGCCGGGTTATCATACGACAAGTGCCTAGTATATATGGACGATTTAGTTTGTCTAGGCAGAAGCCTTCAGAGTCATAACAAGAACCTAATAAGCATTTTTGAAAAACTACGCAGTGCAAATCTCAAGTTAAACCCTTCAAAATGCGATTTTCTCAAAAAGGAAATTTTATATTTAAGCCATATGGTGTCGGGCAATGGTATATTGCCAGACCCAGATAAAATTAAAGTAATTAAGAATTACCCAGTTCCCAAAACTATAGACGAAGTGAAACGTTTTGTGGCCTTCGCTAATTATTATAGAAAATTTATTGCTGATTTCGCAGAAAAAGCATACCACTTGATTCTCTTATGTAGAAAAAACGCTAAATTTGTCTGGGATAAAAATTGACAAAATTCGTTTGAAACTATAAAACAAAGTATTATGTCACCTCTAATTCTCCAGTATCCAGACTTTTCAGAACAAAATGAATTTATAGTACAAACTGATGCATCTGGGTATGCAATCGGCGCTGTTTTATGTAACTCAGACGGCCGCCCTGTAGCTTACGCTAGTAGGAGTCTCAACAAGGCGGAAAGGAATTATCCCACCATAGAGAAAGAACTCCTAGCTGTAGTTTGGGCCGTTAAATACTTCAGACCTTACTTGTACGGTCGTACATTCAAAATACGAACCGATCACAAACCTTTAGTATATTTATTTAATTTAAAAGACCCCTCGAGCAGATTGTTTAAATTCAGACTTATTTTGGAAGAGTATGATTATGTAATCGAGTATGTGAAAGGAAAGGAGAATGCGGCTGCAGACGCATTATCCAGAATAAAAGTTACTTCTAAAGAACTGAAAGAGATGAACGAATGCTTGAATGTTATGACGCGAGCTCAAAAGAGACAGTTAGACACTGTTCCTTCGGATGATATGCTACCCACCAGCGATTGGCCTGATCTACCAAAAGTTGTGGACACCCATATCAAACCGAAAGATGCAGTAGAGTTAAGATTTGGTGACGACAGTATTTTAAAGAAAGTTAAAGATGATAAGTTAATAACTTGTGAAAGTAATATATTATTTTATGTTGCGCAACAGAAGACAATATTCATAAAGCAAGTGTCTCAATCACAAATTACGCGAGCCGAATTTGCGAGAGAACTTAGCGAATTTTGTAAAAAAATTAATATCGTCGAAGTATACTTCATTAAAAATAAAAATAACTACGTGTTTTTAGAGAAATTAATAAGTGAAATAAAAAAGCAAACTAACTGGAAAGGGCCCAGGTTATGTATGATAAAAGATGTCGAGAGAATAGAGGATAAAGACGATAGGAAGGTAATAGTTAACGACTTTCATCTTTTGCCCACAAGTGGCCACGCGGGCATAAGAAGAATATTAACTAATATTAAGAAATATTATTATTGGCCGGGTTTAGAAGCCGATGTTAAAAATTTTGTTAAAAAATGTCCCCAATGCCAGAGGCATAAGTATACAGTTCAGGTTAAGGAGCCAATGACAATTACGTCGACCGCTCATTCTGCTTTTGATAAAATCTTTCTAGACTTGGTAGGACCGTTGGACAAAGATAACAATGATTATTGTTACATACTTACACTACAGTGCGAATTATCAAAGTATGTATGTGCGCATCCCCTTCTCAATAAAACTTTAACTGAAGTAGCTCGTACCTTTGTGAATAATTTTATACTTCAGCATGGCGTACCAAGGGAGATAGCTACCGACAGGGGCACGGAGTTCATATCTGAAACCATGAGACAGGTTTGTGAACTACTTAATATTAAGAAACTAAATTCAACTGCGTATCATCACCAAAGCATCGGATCGCTAGAAAACGCTCACAAAAGTCTAGGCGCGTTTTTGCGAATCCAAACTGAAGAAAAACCGGAATTATGGAGTAGTTGGTTACCGTTCTGGTGCTTTGCGTATAATACGACAGTTCACACGTCGACAAGATTTACGCCTTTTGAACTTGTTTATGGTAAAAAGTGTAACTTACCTAGCAATTTGTTGAAATGCGTAGCGCGTCCCCTTTACAACTACGATAGTTACCCGCTCTAACTTAAATATCGACTTCAGGTTTCTCAAACCGAAGCGCGGAAAAATTTAGTTAACAGTAAAATAGAAAGAAAGTGTAGATACGATAGTTATGTTAACCCCGTGTGTTATAAGCCTAACGATAAAGTCTTAGTTAAAAATGAAACTGGTAATAAACTTACACCTCTGTACTCCGGACCTTATACTGTAATCAGAGATATTTCACCCAATGTTGAAATTGAAGTAAATAGTAAAACAGATATTGTACATAAAAACAGAACTAAATTATACTACAGTTAAAATTGCAAATGTTCAGCACCTACATTTAACCTGTTTATGATAAGTATGACTGTACTATGTAACCTATACATATAGTATAGTAGTATTCGCTTTATGTTAAAATCGTTATAAGTTTGTATCAAGCATATAGTACTCTAAGATAGTATAATACCTACCACCGAATTGGGGTTTGGGTCTGTTACTCCTTATTACAGGTTATTCCATAACCTAGCTAGGAGAACAGTGCTTTAACCACAGATTGTATGCACTATAATATTGTACTTGAATTCTGTGAAAACTTATTATGTACTACAATTGCTTTATGAAATAAAAAATATTATTATTATTCTCTTTATTTAAATATTTTCAATACATTTTTCATTTTTAAATATACATATATCTATAAAAATACATATCATTTAAAAATATAAAATATATGGTACCCCACCGGCATCGGGAACAGGGTCCAAGCTGCCGGTGGTTAGGATTCCAGAGATAGGAACCTCCTCACAATGCGTGCTGTATCTAAAAGCACTGCCTTCTGCATCAAACCCTTGATCCAAGCACCCAACGCGAGCCTCTTTAGATGGTGATCGAGGCTCTTGGCTATTAGACCATTGACAGATATGACTATCGGCACAATGATTGCCGAATCAACGTCCCACATGTCGACAACCTCGCGAGCCAAATCGAGATATTTAATTTGCTTATCTTTTTCAGCTTTCGCGAGATTGCCGTCATGCGGAATGGTGACATCGATAATCAATGCGCGGCGCTCTGATCGATCTATCACCACAATGTCAGGTTTGTTGGCCACAACAGTCCTGTCTGTGATGATAGTTCGATCCCAGTACAACGTGACATGACCATTTTCGAGAACTGATTCAGCTACATACCTGTAGTACGGCACTTCAACATCTACAAGTTTGTATTTCAGAGCAAGTTGCTGGTGAATAATCCTGGCTACTTGGTTATGTCTGTGCAAGTACTCGCCGTTAGCAAGACGAGAACAACCGGAAACTATATGCCTGAGGGACTCACCAGGTAGGTGGCACGCCCGACAAATGTCAACCGTACCATCCCTCAAGATATATCTCCGGTAGTTATTCGTCTTGATAACTTCGTCCGCAATAGCACAGACAAACCCTTCGGTTTCCCCAAAGAGGTCACCGAAACGTAGCCAGTTCACGGAGGCTAACAGGTCTACATCAGCTCCATATAGAGCCTTGTAGAACCTACCGTGAAGCTCCTTGCTCTGCCATACATCCCTGCGATCGTTAGTGCTAAGTACTACAGGCTTGCGCCAGTTCTCTTTAGCCAAACTGAGCGGGGTGAGTCCGATGTCTACAGCAACTACATCCCGATGCATACCCACGTCTGCCTTAAGAAAGTATTCTCTGAGGTTGCATACCTCGCGGTTATGAAGGGCCTTGGCATTCAGAAAGCCTCGGCCTCCACATTTCCGCGGGATATACAATCTCATCACAGACGAACGTGGGTGATGCATACGGTATGCCGTCAAGAGTGTACGGACCCTCCGGTCCAGGGCATCCAGTTCAGTCTGAGTCCACTTAAGTATGCCAAAGGAGTACATGAGCACCGGCATGACCCAACCGTTACAAGCGCGCACCTTGTTGCCACCTGATAAAAGACTTTTTAAAACTTTTTTCAGGCGACCAAAGAAACGCTCCTGCAACGATTGCTTCATGTCAGCCTCAGTGATACTTAACGCCTGTGACATACCCAAGTACTTGTAAGTATCGGTTACAAGAAGTGATCTTAGGTTAATGGAATCCGAAAGTTGTGTTCCTTCGGATTCCACTATCCTGCCTTGTTTTACATGGATGACAGCACATTTGTCCACACCAAAATCCATACTGATAGACTTACTAAAAGTTTCAGTTACTTTAAGTAAATCCATCAACTGTAATTTAGTGTGGGCAAACAACTTTAAGTCATCCATATATAACAAGTGGGATATCACTCCACCACCTCTATGTAACCTGTAACCTAGCCCTGAACCCTCTAGTAATGTACTAAGAGGATTCAATGCTAGGCAGAACCAAAGAGGACTCAGGCTGTCGCCCTGAAATATACCCCGCTCAATTTTTATCAATTCGCCATTTCCAGGGATCTGTCGACATCCTGGATAGCTAAGAACCGTTTTCCATTGCCCCATGCATGACT
Organism: Catocala nupta; assembly: GCA_963675205.1. NCBI lineage: Eukaryota > Metazoa > Arthropoda > Insecta > Lepidoptera > Erebidae > Catocala > Catocala nupta. The sequence continues at coordinate 12,653,132 of OY776094.1, forward strand.
TCAAAAAGGTGCGCAGAGTTGCATTTACTTTATACAACTCTAACACCCTCAAAAGCCATGCATGAGGCACCGAATCATACGCTTTCTTATAATCTATCCAACATGCCGCCATATCCCTTTGTTTACGGCGAACCTGTTGGCTAATGGCCATATCAATGAGGAGGAGCTCCTTAGTACCACGAGCCCCCCTCTTACATCCATTCTGAGAAGCTGACATTATTGAATTTGTATCAATATGTTTAGATACCTTGGCTCTCAAAATAGATGTAAGAAGCTTATAGATCGATGGCAAACATGTTATCGGTCTATAATTGCCGGGCTCGTTGGTACTACCTGTTTTATGGAGTAGGTGGGTTATTCCCGTGGTCATAAAATCTGGTAACGATCCAGATTCTAGGGCAGATTGAAATTGAGCAGCCAAACAAGCATGTGAGCTACGCAGCCATTTCAGCCAGAAATTGTGCAGTCCGTCCGGTCCTGGTGATTTCCAATTTGATAAGGATCGGACCGCACTAATTACATCCTGGCTATCAATGACCATTATTATTATTATTATTATTATAGTAAAAACGAATTTATTGCATAGTTCATTGGTAAGCGTAGACGAACCGCGGACGCGAGACTGTAGGTTCATATATTATTTCAATTGTATAATTTAATGTGTATCAATAAAGCATATTATTATATGATGTCATGTACATGCACATGTTTATTGTTATAGAAGTACGCGCCATTTAATTGTGGTAAGATATATACGTATTTCATGTATCTCTAGACTAAGCTATTTTCTTTTCCTATAATAAAATAAAACGATTATTTTATTTTTGTAATATGGGGGAGATGTGAGGGAGACTTGATGTAACATGTATATAAACCCATGTATTCTTATAATAAAGGCAGTATTTAATCATCATTCGGTGTATCATTTACTCGAACCCAATACTATCCGTACAAATCATTTTATTAGCTTTGGGAACCTACCAAACGAAGTTAGCGAAATCTTACTGCAGCGAGCATCTGCAAAATGGAATGTATACAATAGAAATATATCGTGAAGCTGCACTAGAGGATTTACCTGATTTTGGTATTGACGATGATGCTTGGCTCTTACGTGGTCATATACAGTCGCGACACGTGAGAGCTAGAAGGTACTACTGTTACTTATTAGTTCACAATGATAATATTCTCCAAAGATATTGTACCTGCATGACGGGAAGGCGTACTGTAGGGACCTGTGCGCATATTGTTTCTATCGCTTGGTACCTAGGGTACGCCAGACATCAAGGATTTGTAGGCCTTATTTTTAAATGACGTCATTGTAGACTCTGATGATTAAATAAATGTTTATTTTTAAAATATGTTATCGTTATTTTATTTATAAAAAAACATTTTTAACGTTAACGTCTGTTTAACATTAAAATAAACATTTTTTAACATTGTTTTTGGATCTTGTAAAACTACTATATTTAATAAAGAATAACTCTGAACAGACTAAGATTTGGAACTTGGTGCCATAGTAACTTTTATTCAACTCAAAAATACCTATCCAGCGATGTAACACACATAGCTATTGGAAGGTGGGACCAGGTTTCATAGAAACCCTGGCAGGCTCCTTTGAATGAATGAATGAATGAATATATATGAAAACAACAAAGTAACACTTATGAACATCAAAATTTATAGGTTAGTGAGTTTACTAAATTACTGCTACATTTAGGTTAGTTGCTAGGTTCAGGCAAAGGGTTGACCCTAAGAGAAGAAACCTGCAAGACACGATATTTGAGCGCCCGACTTAACTTTATCATATCGCACGCTTAATCCAATACCGTCAGAAAACAAAATTTTTCAAAATACTGTTTTCAATGCCATCTATTTGCTGAGCGCCGAACTCACATGTTTCATCGATTCCCATTCTTTTATTTCTAATCATAGATCTAGTGGGCGCTTCTATCGGTTCGACACTAAAGAAAACCTCCCCCTGCCTTCATTCCTATAAGGACAGTAAACAAAAGAGTACGTCTCGTCGTCGACTAAATTATACGTTTTAAGTGCAAAACCGTATTTATCAGTTTAAGGTCAGTTTTTTAATTAATTATTTCGGCAAGTTTGTTTTACTTTATTACATCAAAGTGACATTTTGTGTTTAGAGCTACATTTTCATCAAGGTCACGTAAATATTAATCATATAACTGTATTCCAAAATTTTCTGTATTTGTTTAGTGACACTTTTCCACTTTATTTTTTTCCTTTTTTGCTATAAAACTTAGTACTTAAGTGTTTCTTTTTGATTAGTGACGTTATGGCGTATTTTATTGTAAAAATTTGTCTAATTGATTTGTGTATTGTCAAAATCTTTGATGCAATATTGTATTTTTCAATATAGTGGCACTTTTAGAACTAAAAATATTAGAAAATAATAAATGTGTCGTTATTGGTAAATTATTACTCTATGATAAGTGATAATAAATACTATCTTAATACTGTTTTATTCTTTTTAGGTGTAACCAAAATGTCACGGAAAGATAAAATATTAAATCTTGCACTAAATAATAAAGAAAATGTTAGTACCCACGACAGTCGCATTGACTCTAGAAGTGATCCGAGAAGTAGCTCTTCTCCTCGGTTAATACCATTGCAAGTTCTTGGCCAGCAACGGGATAGGTCACCCAGTACTATGTAGTAGTTGATCTTCATCATCAAGTAGTTCAAGCTCTTTGAACTCTAGTTCTTCCGATAGAAGTTCAAGCTCTTCGCTATCAAATGGAAATGAATCTTGTGTTGCACGTGATACTCTGCAAGATCAAGTGATTCCAATTTTCAATGCAACCGATAATTGTAATATTACCAATTCTTCGTTACCAAGGCATGGATCATTATCTTCACTGTCAATAATTTCAAACTCGATTACTGAGTCACCCATTGTGTCTCTTACTAAATATTTGGGCACTATCGATAATCATCAATTGGGTCACTCAGTTGTTGAACCCCGATCGCCGTTGGGAACAGCATCACCAACAGGCGATTTTTCTCCTGACGACGATGATCCTAACTATGAACCAATAATGCATAGAAGAGTGGAGGAATCTTCGGACACTGACACTTCTGATTATCATGACCCTAATATTGTTTCATCACCCGTAAAGAAAAGGCGTTATAAATTCTAAAAAAATAAAAGCAAAGAGGCTCCGGAATGCAGTTGCAGAATACATTTCCCTTTCCAAAAATAGACGAGTGGTACCAGCTAGGCAGATGTAGCCTCCATATGGTACGAAGTATATAGTTTAGTAAAAATGCGGATATACTTTATTATAATGTACAAAATGACACTTTAATCACTATACACTTTATCACAAAATGATAAAGTGTCACTAAAATTTTAAATAATGGAAAACTAATTAAAAATAAATAACATCCAAAAAATGACATTTCTCACAAGACATAATAGTTATTCATCATATAAAAAAATAATAATTCATGTAAGATTAATATGACCTTAGGTTATGTTAGTTAATGTTACTGCGGCGACTGCCGCCACGTTGTTGAGGACACGGCGCTGCACACTTTGGCGGTTTGCCCCGCCTGGGCATCGCAGCGCCGTGAGTTGATCGCGGCAGTCGGATCGGTTGCCCTCTCGCTCCCGGCCGTAGTTCAGTCTATGGTCCGGAGTGAGAGGTCGTGGAACGCCGTCGCCTCCTTCTGTGAGGAAGTGATTTCCATCAAGCAGGCGGCGGAGCGGGAGAGGGAGCACTTAAACCCTCTGTTTAGTCGGTATTCCGGGAGGTACATTATCTTTTCAACATCTCTCTTTTACCCCGGTGAGTCCGACATAATCCCTCCGCCCGCCCCCGCAGAGGGGTATGCGTCAAAGCATTGCACCAGGCATAAAAAAAAAAAAAATTGTTAATGTTTCCCATGAATCTTTAAATGGCTCTCCTGTATAATTTACTTATTAAGGGTAGTGACGGTATTGGATTAAAGGTGCGATATAAAGATAATTCTAAAAAAAAAAGCTGTTGTGTGCTGTAATAATGTCGTTATTTAAATTTATTTTTACGTTAGGACTCTTTACATTTGGCAGTGTAACTTAATACATTTAGTTTTTTTAGAGTTTAGTAGTAAATTATTCGTCTTAAACCAGTCTTGGACTTGCGGGATTGAATCGATTAACAGCTCATAAATTTGGTGCTTTTCAGTCTACTTCAAAAATAAGGGATGTGGCATCCGCGAATAAAACAATTTCACACAAATCCTGAAACTATATTGATTTGTATAAAATAAATCTTTTACACTAAAGTGGCTCTTTAATTGCTGTAATATAACCTTCTCAAATATTTTACTGATTGAAATTGGACTAAAATTATTGGGGTCGCTTTGGTATCCATTTTAAATAAAGGTGGTATTTTACTACATTTCATTAAGTTAAGAAAAATGCCCATATTTATTAAAATGCCCCGTTGATTATTGCGCCTAGGTGTGGCGCTATATTGACAATAATATATTCAACAAATTTTACAGAGATAGGAACCCCTGAATTTAGCAGATTTTTTTAATTAAGTTAGGTACTTAAGTAAATACGTTTATTATATTATATGGATTTGCACGTTCAAAACTGAATAGTATCTTACTGGTCTACGTTGTCGCTAACCAAGTATTCTGCTCGAGCTGGGCAAGACCTTAGGGTACTAGTTGTATTTAAAGTTATTTTTGGGAAGTAATTATTAAATGTGTCAGCTACTTCCAAATTATTTGTAATTATGTAATTATTTGTATTAAGTTCAAAGGTATTATCACGCACCTTGCTGCGTCCTGTTTCATTGTTATTAATGTTTCAAGTAGTTTTGATTTTATTACTAGAATTTCTTATATTTAGATAAAGGGTCTTGGTAGTGGCTCAAGTCATTTTAAATAATTTTTAACATATTGAATAAAAATAGGATCAAAATTGAATCGTTTCATACCATATAATTCATATAACTTAGCTCTACTTCTGTACATCCCAGATATTGTCCAATCACAAAACTTAATCTTATTATTCTTAGTAAAGGTCTTACATTTAAAAATATTTTTATATTCTAAAGTAATTATGTTAAGCAAAGACGTCTGGATTATCCAGAAGTCTTTGCTGAAGGTCCATATTGAGAACCTTGACACTTACGTTAGTATTAAATTTCTTTAGGCGATTAGGGGTCATTGGTCTACATGTGATCTTATTCTCTTTAAGCATTGTATTTACAGAAAAATCTACCCTTTGACTTCAATGGTCAGATGTCAGTTCACTCAATATAGTCCTATTTAGAAATTGACAGTCGCAAAATACATTAGGTATCTAAGCAGACAGCAGAATGTGAAGTAATCCTGGTTGGTTCCAAAAATAGATACTTTAATTAAATGACCCAAATGAACTAATTAGTTTCACAGAAGGAGCTAACTGCTCAAGTAAATTAATATTAAAATCACCACATAGTACTAGATGCCTATTACTAAAACTCAAGCAATTTGAAATATCCTCTACTACTGTTTCAAATACACTAAAGTCACTCTGCGGTGGACGGTACACACAAACTATGGTATGTTGCTCTTGTTCCACACAGGATAATTCATCAGTACGATAGAAAGATTTACTATATCTTTAAGTTCTTTACATTTTACATCATTACATACATATATTACACAGCCAGCATGTATAGAATTCTCTTACAAACACACTTACAATTGAATAATACTCATTATTCATTATTTTTATTGATTACTTTTAACCAATGTTCAGTTATGCAACATACTTGAATATTATGTTATTTAAAAATAAATCTAATTCTAACTCCTTGCCGGATAGACTCTAAATATTTTGATGAATTAGTCTAATACTGTGTATGCCTGTCTTTTGTCTCATCTAACAGTTTAAACTTCTAGATATATCACTAAGATTTGTAGTAATAATACTAATATGTTCTATAACCTTCACTACCCTATTGGTAACTGAGTCCCTGCATAATATATTAAATACTAATAGTTTAGCAAGTTGCTTTTTATATAAATAAGGTAGATACAATGTATTTTTAGACAATAAAAATCTACTACTCGTAATAAACTTATTAGTGTCAAAGAATGAACTAAAATTGTTATAACATATACAACTGCATAATATTGTCTTCTGTTTACGCGAATGTTATGATATAATATTATTGTTTTTTTGTCATAGCAACCCTGACATTAATGTCTAGCGTTTTAGCTACTGGATACTAGAGGCGCTAATTGCGGTCCAAAGTCTACTTTTCAAATAAAATATTCTGTATCAACGGTTCAAAAACATTATTATTCTTAAAATAATTCTTGTTAGGATATAATACACCAACACTGAGTTTATTTCATGATTGTTTTCATTTGAATCACATTATTTCACTGTTCCCAATAAGTCTATTATTATTTTTAAGTTAGTTTAATTAAATAAGTCACCGGCTATTTTATCACTGTTTATAAGTGTTTGTAGTTAATAGAACTTGTCGCCAACAATATATCTTGAGTATTAAGCACATACATTTGCATGTCTGACCGGAAAGAGCTTGTTGAGACAAAATAATATCTGTAGCACCTGATTGTATACATGTTAAGTCAAATAAATTTATCTACAATTTTATCTTTAATAATAAGTTATAAATGTGTACATTTACATTGATAAAAATAAGCATTGTCTCTATGTAACAGAATAAACATAATAATTTCTTAAGAAGTACATAAATAAAATACATTAAATTATGCTTATTACGAATATAAAAGACGGTACTTCAAGCGATGCATGGCCACAATTTTGTGAACGAATCGCTTGACATGTTGTTGTTAAATATAATCTAAAGCGAAGGGTCTCGCTTAAACATCAGGATGGCCGAGCTGTTAGCAATTATAGGTAGAATATATTTAATTTATAGAAATATTTAGTTAAGTGTAGCGATGTAGAAGTATTATTTGAATATGTTTAATTGTATCTGTTATTTTCTGTTGGCAACACTGATTTTGCTCGACTGCCCTACTATGCTTGATAATATAAAACCAACGCGCGGAACGATAACGGGCAGTCGTGCGTTGAGTGGCGATCGGATAAGTTTGGAAGTAAAAGTAATTAAGTGTCAGATACTGCATTGAATTAAATCAGGTATGCATATTGTGTAACTATGTAAACTATTAATATAAAACATAATTTTGTTACAATAATATTAAAGGAAATAAATACTTGAGAACTGATTCTGGAGTTTCCTTACAGTATGTATCGGATTACATTTTGTTTAAAATTAATTCTACGTTGCAATTCGGTGGTAATAAGATGGTAGTTGTATATTTATGACAGAATAATAAGCTATTATCATAGTATTTTGCAATAGTTAAAATCTCTTGAAAACATGTAATTAAAATAATTAGTTGGTTATGGCGGGTAGTAACATAAAATTTGTATCTATAAATTGTTTTGTTTATCAGACAAAAGTTGCAAGTTTCAACATAATGTTTAGTGTAGTGATCTACGATGTGGTAGGATGTTGTGTAAATAGTGTGCGATGAAACTGAAATTACTTGTGTGTAGTTGGTAGTAGATTAGTTTATTTCTGCGCCAGTAATCTGTTTTAGCGGTTCCTATCATAGTTATAAGTGAACAAGGTGTGCAGTAACAATCGAAACAACAGACAGTAAGCAAGGCGCAAATATAGACAATACATATTAGTGAACGTTCATAACAAGAAGCACTCAAGTTCATAACAAGATTGTCTCGAATTAACCTGCGTCCATATATAAGTGAAACGGTCGAAGTAGAAGTTAATAGAGGCAGTTTTGATTTGACGTACAAAACTGGTTTTAACAAGGATCCCATCACTGCCAGCATAATTGGCAACAAAATTTTAAAAACCCAAGTTTTGCCGCCACACAAGAAAAAACTGCACCAGAAGGCATTTCGAAAAATAATAAAGAAAATATATTGAAGTTATTTCCTTACATATTATTCACCTATATATACTTATGTTCTATATAAACAATTTTGTGTCTTATATAATTTACACAAACAAATAAAATTATTGTATTTACATACTACCTATATTATACTTACACTATCCTATCTCGTACATACATTTATATACATAATACTTACCGTAATTAGAAACTATGTACATCAACACATTATTATCATATTTCACTGCACAGCGTCGAAGCCGTGCGTTGTGCGAATATCGTTCAATGTAAACGCGCTCGGCAAACCGGTCCCAGAACCTGAGAGTGGCGCGGGCACCGGTCGCTATGTCATTCAGTCGACCTTAAACTCTCTGACGTGTGCCTGTGTCGTCCGTTGACCCGCCGCGCGAACTTACGAGTGTAAAATATATTGTTTACGTGCTTTTCCATCGCTGTCTGATTCTCACGCTTTCTCCTTCTCTTGTATATCTTTCTTTCGGACTATTTCTGTGCTTGAGCTTGTGAATATATCTACTCTTCTGTGAACTGAACTACGTGTATTTATTTAATACCCGAGGGATCTACCAGGTACATAACTTTATAATTATAATAGAAAGGATTATATGGTGTGCACAGTGAACTTCATACCTCACTACCCATACCATAACTGGTGACCCCTTCAAGAACATTTAAGACAATGAGTGATAGCAGTGACACGGCTAAAACCGCGGCTTCTAGGGTTGAAAACGTTACTGGGTAAGGCCGTGGATTTTGCCACTTTTTCTAAAAAAAAATGTCCTAATATTTGACTGCCTATAAGAAACAGGGTATGTCGTAAATTGTAAATGAAAATATCCTAAATAAATTGTGTAATTCTTAAACTCTAGGAGTGCATCCTTAGAAGTAATGTAAGTCGTCCAATTTAAAAAATACAATGATTTAAATTCGTCCAGACCCTCAAATTTTGCTAAAAACACACTGTCTTTTTGGTTCGGCCAAATATTTAACACTATAAAACTCTATTATTTTCTATTGAAAATCTTAATCTATTACAAATATCTGAAAAGTGAAAAAGCTAAGCAGCTGAATCTTGGTTTTTAAGTTTCCAAATATACGTTTAAAATTATTTATCACAGTTCAAGAATGTGTCCCCTTATTTTCGTTTATACGTTACTATTTTGTATGTTACCAAAATTTAGCCTCTAAATATTCAAAACACTTTATGGTAGTATTTTGCAATGACACTGGCAACACTAACTATCTTGGGAACAGAATAAAAAATAAAGAAACCGCCATCTTGTAGTCTATAGAGTTGGTTCAAGTTGTGCGCGTGTGTTTCGTCAGCAGATTTTTTTGGTGACTTTTGGCGATATTTAAGGTAATATATCAGTTTTTATCACATATATCATACGTAATACTATGCTTAAGAAACTCATAAGAGTATGGTGATGTGTCTATGTTTTAAATTCAGCCGTATTTAGAAATTATTCCAATTTATAACCTCAAAAATCACGCTTCTACGTTACTTCTATGTAACTTGTTTGTTACTGGTAACGTTGATTGTTACGTAGTAACGTGGAAGTGTTGTAAAGCTTTATGCATATCGTACATTTTACAACTATTTTAGTTTTTGTTTACTTTTTCTATTTGCAACAATAATTAATTAATTTAAGAACTTACCTACTTATATTTTAATATGGTGCATATGTCTGTTAAGATGAAAGAAAGAGAATTCCTTAACTTTATTAACGGGTAGATGATCTGTTCAACTTCGTACACTCTTCGATGTGGGGGTGCGAGGGCCGCGAGGAAAGTGAGTTTGTGTTGGTGCCCCGTCGGGGGTTGTCGTTGGGTGGGTCGCTGATGTGGTATCAGGGGGGTTTTAGTAGGTATTCTGGTCCTTACTCATATTCGGGCCAGAGAGTCCCACATCACCGTATCATTTCCTCCGGTGGCGGTATGCGTAAACGCATTTAGTTAAGCAAATGAATTAAGCTTCTGTAGTCGAACTAGACAGTGCCTGTATTTGACTATCAGCGCCATCAAATGTATTGAAATTAGACAAAAGAAGTAAAGAAAGTTCTCGCACACTATTTTTTTATGTAGCTTGTTATCTCTGTAAGTTTCTTAGCACACAAAATAAATTTTTGAATACACCCATAAATGTTTTACAGGTAGGAATAGTTTGTATGGGATACTAAAATAGTTGATTTTACAATTTTCTCGCATATTTTTTATATTTGCTCACCGTTTAAACTTTTCCTGGTCTTCCACAAATATTTCATAACCTAAATTAGCTAAATCGGTCTAGCCGTTCACGAGTTTTAGCGAGACTAACGAACAGCAATACATTTTTATATATTGATGAGTGAACATTCTCACAGATGCCGTTAACTGCAGCTGAAAAACAGAAAAAATATAGGGAAAAGTTAAAAAATGAGAAGCCGGAGAAATATAAAGAAGCACAAAGAAAGGCTAAAGAGAGATCAGCTCGTCACTACGAGAAAAAAAAGAGTACATATACGGAGGACGATAAATTAAAATTAAGGCAAAAATGGAAGGAAGATCGAAGAAAAGCAAAAAATTTACAAATATCACCACAAAATGAACCTTCTACCTCGCAAACTTCACATTCAAAGCAAGATGTAGATAATCAATTAATTTGCCGTAATATGTATCGCCGGGTTATATACAGGCTTAAACAAGAAAAAACACAATTGCAATCACAGGTTAACACATTGACTAAAAGTATAAGGAATCTCCAAAAAAAAAATATTAGACAGGAAAAAAAAATAGACAATATGCAGGAATTTTGTGACAATATATTAACTAAATTAAACACCGAACCGTTAATAGAAGACAAAATACATATACGAGAATCAGGAGAGAAAACACCCACAAAAAAGTAACAGAGTTTATTAATAATATCGCACCTAACCTCGATATTTCAAAAATGAAAGAAATAAAAGCAAAACTACTGGAACATGATATACTAACGGAGTCACTAAAATTACAATTCCAATGTGCTAACAATGCGGACAAAAAAGTTTTAAAAAGAGTCCTGGATAATGATATTGTCAAAAAATATAAACAAAAAACAAAGTTAAGAACCTCTCTGGGATTCAAGAGTAACTTCAAAAATTACCGTCAGCAGAAGATCAAAACCAATACATTGATAAAGAAAATTGAGTCTTTTTATAACAGAGACGATGTTAGCCGCGCCACAGCGGGCAAAAAGGAATACCGAACGCTGAAATCAGTGAGGCGCCAAAAAAGATATTTGATAGACAAATTAAGCGTACTTCATAAAAACTTTGTCACAGAAGAGGCCCGAGTAAGCTTCAGTACTTTTAAAAAGTACCAGCCGTTATACGTACTTAGTCCAAAAATCAAGGATTGTGAAAGCTGCGCTTGTATTAAACACTCTAATATGCAATTCCTGGTTGATGAATTAAAATGCCACAGTATTTTAAAGACTGACAATCTAAATGAAGTAACAGCAGATTTAGTATGTGATTTCAACTCAAAAGATTGCATGTATAACAATTGCAACGCGTGTCCAGATATTCAATTAAAAGTTGATAATGAAAAACTGTTCGATAAAGCCAGCTGGTTTACTTGGACTTTAAAAGAACATGTGTATGAAAAGCAAGGAGAAAAGAAGAAAATCAAGAAGATGATAAAGATAAAAAAAGAGGGTAGCTTAAAAGACTTACTCGAGATATTTTACGTGGAAATGAGGAAATTTAAAACCCATATTTTTAATTTTTATTATCAATATAAAAAATACAAAGATTGTATCAATAATTTAAAAGTTGATGAGGCTTGTATTCATATAGATTTCTCTGAAAATTTTACTTGCAAATACCTTCAAGAAATACAGGCGATGCATTTTATAAAAGAACAAATAACCCTACATACGGGAGTTATTTATATCAAAGGAGAGAATAAACCTATTTCCTTATGTTCTATATCCCCGGACAATAAACACAGCCCAGAGGCAATATGGATCCACCTCGATCCTGTTTTACAATACATAAAGGTTAACTATCCTAACATCTGTACCCTTCACTTTTTCCCTGACGGCCCAACGACCCAGTATAGGCAAAAGAGGAACTTTTACTTATTCAGTGATAAAATTTATGAGTACGGGTTTAATAATGGCACGTGGTCGTTCTTTGAGGCTGCCCATGGCAAAGGTGCCGCTGATGGTATCGGCGGGGTTGTCAAACGAGCTTTAGATACCAAAATCGCTCAGGGAAAAGACATCCCAAATGCTGAAACGGCATTTAACGTTTTGAAATCAGAGGATACAAGTATCAAATTATTTTATATTTCATCTATTATGAAGCCTATAGAAACAAAGCTTAGCCCTTTGCCACAAACAATGAAAATTCACCAGCTTATAACAACAGAAAAGCTAAAACTGAAATATAGAGATCTGAGCTGTTTCTGTGGAGACCCTAGAGGCAGTTGTGAATGTCACTTTCCTGTGTCTTATAGCTTTCCCCCTTTTATTGAAACGAATCAGTCAAATAAACTAAAAAATAATGAAAAAGAAATAGAATGTTCAAAAAACAGGAAAAAAATGAGGCGAATGCATATCATTTCGTCATCCGAAGATGACGATACTGAGGATAGTATTGTGTATGCGGAAAGCGATGCAACGGCCTTTTTTTCTGATGATTCAATGAATGAAGATTGTAGCGACTACGAGCTAGACGAAAAAACGGGTCTCTTAAAGCCAAAAATTACCCCCAACAAAAAAGTGTCTCTGACTCAAGATATTTTAAAGAAACTTGATGATGGAAGTAATACTAAACAAGAACAGAAAAGGATGATTTGTGAAAATGATGAATTGACAGAAAAAAGATTTTGTGAGAAGACGGGACATATAACTGAGAAAAATGAGATTACTACTTCCGCACAAAAAAGTAAAGTTGATCCAAAGAAGAAAGTTACAGTGTTATCGCAAATAATTTTAAGACTTGGTGATGAAGGTGATAATAAACAAGAATATAAAAGAAAGATACTTCATAAAAATTAAGTATTAATGCCAAAAATATATCGCGACACAACGCAACTTAGTACTGGTAAAAATTATGATGTGACGCTTTTGTCACAAATAAGAAATATTCCGGAAAATATAGTAAGTTATGATTTAAGAGAGAGTAATGTATTTAAAAATGATAAGATCATAAATGTTATTAGAAGTAAATATGACAAAGTTAAGACTGATTATAGAAAAAGTGATACGGACAAAGAAAATAAAAACTATACCAAAGAAGAGACTAAAACGATGAAAGATGAAGAAAAAGACAATTATAAGATTAAATGTACAAAATCTGACGAAAGCAAGGACATTTTAAATGTATCTGGAGAAGAAGATATAAAAGAGACAGTTATATATAAGGAAATAGACAAAACAGATTTAGACGAAAAAAAACAAAGTGTGTATGTAATAAAAGAAGATGAAAGTTATAACAAGGAATCGTACATAAAAGAAGGAAGAGAGGCTGTTCAGAGAGAAGAAAATAAGCAGAGTGACCATATTTTTAATTTAAATGACAGTATTATTGTTAGATATTACCAAAGGCATACATGGAAATATTTTATAGGATTTATTGAGAATATTGAATTTAAGGAAGGAGAATATTATTATAAGGTAAAATTTTTGAAGACCGTTAAGGTTTCATTTAATTCTGTGAAATTCTTAGTCCAACGTAAATTAGATATTGATATAGTGACTGCTATTTCTATCGTCAAAAAGGTAAATTTGATTCAACGTGTGGAATCCTCTAAAGAGTTTTATCTGAGTAACGATTCAGATGTGGTTTTCTTTATTTGAATAGTTAATCAATAAACTATTATGTGGAGGTCATTGTTGGGTAAAAATATTTTTTATTGCATTGAAAGAATTAAGCTAGCTTTTTTACATGTGTCTTGTGCTGCATTGTTATTACACTGATGATTCTTTAAAAAAATTGTGACCTTGTTGCCTTCGCTAGAAAGACCATTAAACATTTATTTTAATTTAATTTTATGTTTTTAAGAAATATGTTACTTTTTTTAGTTTGATATACGTTTGTGATTTGTTGTTGAAAAGCACTTTTACGACAGACTGATAAATATATACATAATTATAATCAATATTTTAATATCCTTTTATCAGAACAGTTTGTTTCTCAACAGCGCGTTGTCGAGAAAGACTTTTATCTAATTTCGTAAGTTTCTTATATATATAGTCAAAATCTGTTATAACGACATCGAAGGGATACTCATATTTGGTCGTAAAAACCGACAGTCGTAACAGCCGGTGATGTTTATGAGGTACAAAGATTTTTTTTGAAGTGGTATTATTAAATGTATGGGTACATAATATAAATCCATAGATATTAGTAGGAAAAATATATTTATGTATAAAAAAAAATCCAAAAAATTGCTGTCATAAAGGGTTTGAGTTTTTCCCTCTCTTTCCAAATGGTTGAAATTGTCGAGTGTGATACACCATATTCAACAAGTGGTCGTAAATATCGTGAAGCGTTCAGAAAGAGTGCTACACCTGAAGCAAAAATTAAGCAACTATCGCCAAGTCAGGCTTTGTCTATGTTTGTGGAAGCTGCATTGACAAGAAAGCAGTACGAAATAATTAGAGAAAGTTCTAAAAAACTATACCCGTGTTACTCGATTTTACAAAAAGCAAAACAAGATTGCTATCCAAATGTCGAGACATACAGGGTCACTGAAACGTGTGCAGAAATTAAATTACAAGCATTACTAGACCACACTGTTCAGCGTTTTATATTATATCTTGAAGAAATATTACAAACTTTACCAGAGGAAGAATTGGTGAACCTAAAGTTCACATATAAATGGGGATGTGATGGCTCGCAGCAGGCCCAATACAAACAAAAATTTGCTAACAGCAGTGAATCTGACGCAAATATTTTTCAATCATCACTTGTGCCATTACAGTTGATAAGTAAGGGTACTAAAAAAAATATTTGGAACAATCCATCACCGTCTTCTCTGCGTTACTGTCGACCAATGCGGATCAGATTTATACACGAGAGCAAATATGTAACAAATGATGAAATTAATTACCACAAAGACCAAATTAAACGGTTGACGGGCACGAAGATAACTTTCGGGTCTTATGAAATAACAGTTACTCATAACTTGTTACTCACCATGGTATATGGCAAAGTGTGCAACTCAGCAACAAACACAACCTCTACAATGAGATGCTACATTTGCAAAGCCACATCAAAAGATTTTAATAAACTCGAAAAGTTTAACGAGACCACTTCAACAGACCTACAAAATTTGGAGTTTGGCTTGTCTATCCTACATGCTCGCATCAGATTTTTTGAAACATTACTTCACCTTTCTTACAAACTTCCTATAAAGAAATGGCAAGTGAGAACTCAGGCCGAAAAAGATATAATAAAAGATAGAAAAGCAAAAATCCAAGAAGCATTCAAATATGAACTCGGATTAATAGTGGATGTACCTAAAGCCAATTTCGGGAACACTAATGACGGGAACACTAGTAGAAGAATTTTTAACAATATAGAAATATCGGCAAATATCACTGGTATTGACAAAACTTTAATAGAAAGATTAGCAGTTATTTTAGAAGTGATATAAAGTGGATATAAAATTAATATTGAAAAATTTGACTACTATAGCTAAGACACAGCGAAGATGTATGTAGAATTATATTCATGGTATCCTATGACACCTACACTTCACAAAATCTTAATTCATGGGCCTACAGTTATTAGCAGTGATCGGAGTAGGTAGATTGAAATGGGGTCATTGATCCGAAACGTATATATTAATATGGACATTCCTCCGGAATTGGTGGATTATTAAAAAAAAACCGGAACTTATGTAGGAATTTTATTCTGCCAGAGTGGAAGGAGTCATTTGATGATTTGCCATCCTCAAAAAAAGGTAGGAGTTGTAATAAAATGAGCAATATTATTCTTTATTATTCTTCATATTTTTTTTAACGGCACACAGTCACGATTTGACAAAACCCAACGACCAATCAGAACAAAGGATCATGGGTGGTACAATAACCGGTTATCAGAACAATGCGTACGCCCGCCGACGACATGCCAGGTAGCTCACTCGTTTACTTCGGTTCGTAGAGTGCGCATCTTTGTTTGTTACTGTGTTGTGAAAACGTTACTTGACCCTGGCTTGTGTACATACTGACTTCTGGAATCTGCTCTAAACCACGATTTGGCTCGAATATACGGACTCAGATTTTTCACTATTGAATTGGATCTACATATTTAAACCAAGCTTTGGTAAGTAATATTTTACTAGTTACAAGGAGTATAAAGCATGTTTGGATGTACTATAAGAATATTTTTAGTATTGTGTTTGTTCGCTTAACCTGCTGAACATACCATGAGTCTTAATATTGTTAAATCTTTAATAGAGTATGAACCAGTGAGCTTAGTGCGAAACAAAATTATGATATTCTAGTAATGTAGTCGCAATTCAGCTAACTCCACTATTAACCGACATTTTACTGGAATCCGTATATAATTTGAATGCCCTGTGTCCTCTTGCAATGTATTGGTAAAATAAATTACTATAGGCCTTATCTACTTCTCTACAAAATATTCTACGTAACAAGCCCTTTCATTTGATATATATATATATTGATGGAATTGTAAAAAAAAAAAAATTGTCCGCCATCTTGTAGCGGCAGCCATTTTGGATTGACAGGAAGAGGGTGAAATTTCAATGACTAAATTTGATCCACGAAAAATAAAACAAACGGAGTAAGCTAAATAAACTAAATAAAATGTAATTTTTTCATGTCTTTGTTTTAGGTGATATATACGAGGTTCCATCTCTAAAACAAAGTTCAGATATGGCAAACGTCAAGACTGAAACTGTAGAAAAATGGATATCCGGTCATCCCGAACTACTTTACGATCACGCTAGTGGTACAATATACTGTTCAAAATGTGAAAGCCATTTGAAAACCATAAATAAAGGAAACGTTAAAAGACATATCGAAGGAGCAGTACACCAGGGAAAGTTTAAGCGGCCCGAAGAGGAATTTTATTTCGATCTTATAAAATTTCTCATTTTGTGCAATATTCCGTGGTCTCAGATGAAAAATACTACTTTTCAAGATTTCTTTAAAATATATATGTGTAGTACCTGTTGTTGTACGTGTACTAATCGTACTCTGCCAGATGAATCACAGTTACGGAAAGTTTACTTGGACAAGTTTTTTAAGAATAAAATCAATTCGATTCGGCAAAATTATAAAAATGAGAAACTATGGATATCATTAGATGAAACGACAGACTTTTTAGGTCGCTATATAGTTCATTTTTTAATAAAACCATTACATCCTAGCAATTTGACTAGACCTTATTTGGTAGCATGTAAAATGCTTACTGTAGTTAATGGACAAACAATCACGCAATTTGTGTTAGAATGTTTGGAAAACTTTTGGGAAGATTCTTTTGAATCGAAGGTAGGTAACATTCTTGTCCTCTGCACTGATAGCGTTGCATATATGCTGTCTGCAGGACGAAATTTAAAACAATACTTACCTGAAATGAAGCACGTAACATGTTTGGCGCACTCTCTTCATCGCGTATCTGAGCAAATTAGGTTAGAATATCACGATGTTAACATTTTAATAGCAAATGTTAAAAAGGTATTTTTGAAAGCCCCAAGTAGAGTCAAAATTTTAAAAGAAAAATATCCAGATTTGCCGCTACCTCCCCAACCAGTTGTTACAAGATGGGGCACTTGGTTAGAGGCAGCATTTTATTACGCTCAAAACTTTGAAAAAATAAAAGAAGTATTATCTTGTTTAAGCAGCTCTGATGCGGTATCTATTCGAGAGGCAAAAAATATTATAGAAAAAGAAAATTTAAAAGAAGATTTAAATTACATTAAAGACAATTATTTTATAATTCATTTGTCTTTAAAAGAATTGCAAAAGCATAATTTATCGTTGACAGATTCACTTTTAGCATTTGACAACGTCAGAGATGCTATAAATCAGTGCAATTCAGAAAATATAAAAAATAAAATAGAACGTGTTATGGAACGAAACCCAGATTTAGACACACTTAGAGAATATAGTGAGGCCATTGAAAAAAATGAAGCACATAATTTAATACCTTTTTTAAAATTTGCTCCTTTGACATCGTCAGATGTAGAACGGTCTTTTTCCATTTTGTAACGCCACGCCACGCCACGCCAAGCCATAGCCAAAGCCAAAGCCATGCCACGGCAGTTAAGTGCGTAACTGCCGGCCAAGCCAGCCAGCGACCGTTGGTGACGTCACTTCCAACTGTCAAGCAAGACAATATAAATACCCGGCGCGCTTATTTTTAAGCGATTCTATCGTGTGCACTTGTATTAGTCGAATCGCTGCCAGTTCGTTGTAATTAAACATTGAAATAAAAGTGATTAAGTGAGATTACGTGTTTGTATTACCCTTCTGTTTCATTCAGAAGTGGGATATGAAGCGTACTCGCCCTAATCAATCTGGCCAAGGAGTCCGTCCACCCGGATGGAGCGAACAAGAATCGTGCGATTCCAGTGAAGGTGAAGACTACCCGCCGCCGCCAGCTAGAAAATTACTAAAACATTTACTCGAAAATAAAGTTGAAAGGGCGATACGTGACCTCGATCAAGAAACCTTACCGCTCAGCCGTTTCAAAAGTCATCATGCAGCATCACTCATACCCGAGTTTGACCCCGATGGAGAGGATTGCACCGTGTCGACGTGGTTGAAGAAAATTGACCAGTTGGGGGACATCCACGGTTGGAGTGACAAGGTGAAAGCCTTCCACCTACAAGACAAGCTTCGTGGCCAAGCTCGGAAATGGTACAACCGACTAGACGACTATAACTATTCCTGGGAAGAATGGAAAGGTATGCTAACTCGAGCATTTCCGAAGCATCGTGACTACAGTGCGTTATTAGATGAGATGATCAACAGAAAGAAGCTGTCTAGCGAAACAATGACGAAATACTACCAGGACAAGATCGCCATGTGCTTTCGTTGTAATCTTACAGACGCTGCTAGTGTCTCGTGCATTATCAGAGGATTACCAACTTCGTTACAACCAAATGCGCGAGCGTTCCAGTGCCAGCGCCCCGACGAGCTGTATGAAGCTTTCCTGTGCGCCCTCGATGATTATCGTCCGACAACGTTCGAAGCACGCACATTGGACAAGGACCATAAACCGTCGCCAATCCCAGAGAAAAAGATAAACCCTGATGTCGATCCCTGCCCTCGTTGCAGGAAAACTGGGCATATCCTACGAAACTGCACGTTACCCGATCAGCGTACTTGTTTCAAGTGTGGAGTGCAGGGCCACATTGCCACCCGTTGTCCTAGCCCTTCCGCCAAATCTCCAGTTCAATTAAGCAGCGCCGTCAAAGAGGTCAAGCTAATACAAAATTACAACGAGATCTACAAAAAGCTCGCGAGGGTAAACAACATTTATTTAAAGTGTTATGTAGATACAGGAAGCCAAGTTAATGTCATTAATACAGGAATTGTACGCCTGTTGGAGCTCAACGTTACACCTACAAATACTGTACTCAGAGGCTTTTCTGGTGGTCTACTTACTAGTCGTGGTACAGTAAAATTTGAGCTAGGAATAGATGATATACAGGTTCAATGTACTGCGCACGTAACAGACGTAGATATGCAAGATATACAATTATTGATTGGCCAGCCAATTATCAATGCTCCTTGCGTGTCTCTGGTGGTGACAAACGGGACGGCTACATTAAAGATGGATTCTGACCCAGCGACAGAATTCAATGTAGTCAACGACACTTCGAAGTTCAGGGTGGTTACATCGAGCAAGGAATCTCTGCCACCTGGTGCCTCAATCGTCCAAGTTCAGGTGCTGGGCAACATGCAAGGAAACAACGTGTGTACCACACCACGCCACTACGAACTGCAGGGAGTTTCATACTCCTTACCAGCTACAGTGCTCCGCGGACGCAAGGGCTACATAAAGGTCATCAACACTGGAACCGTCAACATCAACTGGGAAGCGGGCACGGTTCTAGCGCGAGCGGAGACCTGCGAAGAACCTATCAACTCGCCAAGCCAGCCAACTCAGGTGAGCCATACCAAGCCGTTTATGTCTAGCCTGCCTAATATTTCGTCACGTGAGCCAAACTGTAAAATGAATAGTGTTAAGTTACATCAGCTTGCATTTTCGACTGCCTCCATACTTACCGTGAGCCAGAACATAAATAGTAGTATAGGTGGGGTATCTATAATCGATATTAGCACAGGAAGTTTAAATGAAAACGACCGTAATAGTTTAATTAAATTATTATTACAATATAAACACACCTTTGCAAACGACACAAAAGATCTTGGTTGCACTAATTTGTTAAATATGAAAATAAAATTGACCACACAGCAGCCTATATATCGCCAACCATATAGGTTATCACACACAGAACAACAAATAGCTAGTTCAAAGATCCGTGAGTTGTTAGATGCTGGTATTATTAAAGAGTCAGAGTCAGATTACGCCTCTCCAATCATCTTAGTTAAGAAAAAGAATGGCGACAGTAGGTTATGTGTAGATTACCGCGCACTTAACGCAGTAACTATAAAAGATAGATTTCCACTGCCGAACATTGATGATCAAATATCCAAGCTTGCCGGTATGAAATACTTTACAAGTCTTGATATGGCACAAAGTTATCATCAATTAACAGTCGCCTCGGAAGACACACATAGAACTGCATTTATAACACCTCAAGGTCACTATGAATATTTACGTGTCCCATTTGGTTTAGCAAACGCACCCTCTGTTTTCATGCGTTTAGTTAGAAAACTGGTCGAGTCCATTCGTTATTCAAAATCACAAACTGATAATTATTCACCGAATGAGATTCTGGCGTTCTTAGATGATTTATTACTACCCTCAATTGATATTAATTCCGGTTTAAAAATGTTAGAATCAGTATTACATAAGTTTCAATCAGAAAATCTAAAATTAAATATGAAAAAGTGTTCGTTCTTGCATAATAAAGTCACATATTTAGGACATGATATTTCTGAAAATGGTATACAACCTGCGGAGTTAAAATTAATTGCGGTGTCACAATTTCCGGTGCCGAAAAGTGTACACGAAGTGCGCCAATTCATAGGTCTCTGCAGTTACTTCCGTAAATTTATATTTAAATTCGCAGTTGTAGCTCGTCCTTTAACGGAATTAACTAAGAAAAATGTGCCGTGGCTGTGGGGCGATAGGCAAGCTAATAGCTTTGAGGAATTAAAGAAATGTTTGTGTTCTAAACCAGTGCTAGCTTTATATGACCCTGCGTTATACACGGAAATACATACGGATGCATGTAAACTGGGAATAGCGGGCATATTGTTACAACGGCAATCTGATAATACTTTACGTCCAGTTATGTATTTTAGCAGAGTGACATCTAGGGAGGAATCTATGTACCATAGTTACGAACTAGAAACACTAGCTGTTGTCGAGACGTTGAGAAAATTCCGCGTATACGTTATAGGCAAACACGTTAAAGTAGTGACAGACTGTACAGCCGTCCGCGCCACTCTTACGAAGCGTGATATTATTCCACGTATTGCGAGATGGTGGCTGTTAATTCAGGAGTACGATATTAGCATAGAATATAGACCCGGGGAACGCATGAAACACGTCGATGCGTTAAGCAGGAATCCCATTGATAGTATAAATATTAACCGACTAGAAGTTGCCGATTGGTTCCTTACGGTCCAGTCTCAGGATGACAGATTGAAAAATATTATAGGTCAACTTAAGACTGGATCTGCTGAGCGCGATATTGTAAATAATTATATTTTGTTAGACGATAGATTATATAAAAAGACTCTCAATGGTAACAGACTCGTTGTTCCGGGGCCGGCCAGGTGGAAAATAGTTCAAATGCACCACGACGAGATAGGGCACGTAGGATTAAAACGTTCTATGGATTTGATTAAAAGAGATTTTTGGTTTCCTAAAATGACTCGGTTCATAAGAAAGTATGTTACATCTTGCTTGCATTGTGCATATGGAAAAGGGCAATATGGCAGGAAGGAAGGAATGTTACATCCAATACCTAAGCCAAATGAACCTTTTAGAATGATCCATGTCGACCATTTGGGCCCATTCTGTAGAACTAAGAAAGGTTATGTATACATGCTGGTAATTACGGATTCGTTTTCAAAATTTGTTATTGCAGAATGCACCCGGACAGTTAATTCAATAGAAACGATTAGAGTACTCAAAAAAACTTTCGCATTGTTTGGGTATCCAGATAGAATCGTAACCGATCACGGCAAGGCTTTTACTAGCAGATATTTTAAGAAATTTGCGTGTGACAAGCAGTTTAAACATATATTAAACGCGATAGCATGCCCGCGAGCAAACGGTCAAGTCGAACGCACTAATCGTACGATATTAAACGCGTTACGTGCCACTGACCCTAGTGAAGCGGCTAATAACTGGTCTAACTGTTTATCCGATATCATATGGGGTATAAACAATACTGTAAACGACACCACTGGTTTTAAGCCTTATGATTTGATGTTTGCACGTAATAGCAGGCCAGTGTGCGATGTAGCCACGCCGGATCGTGTGTCAGAATCTACTCAGTCTAAGCGTGAAAAAGCTACTGCACGTATTAATAGGGCTAGCTCTAAGATGAAACGTAATTTTGACAAACGTCGTAAAATCGCTCATGTTTATAAAAAGGGAGACTTGGTTCTGTGGAGGCAGGCGCCAACAAGCAGTGCTGGTAGGGTTAATACAAAGCTTGATGACTTATATTCTGGACCTTACAATATAACCAAAGTTATTGGCAATGACAGATACAGGATTAGAAGCATAAAGGGTTTGAGGGGCTATAAAAGCTTTACGGGGCTTGTTTCAGCAGATTCCTTGCGACCATATCGTAGCGTAGCTCCTGTGTCTGACAGCGCCAGCAGTTCCGATGACCAACTAGATACTGAAGACCTTATTGACCTATTAGAGAGCTAATTAGATTTGTGGATCCCATTGCGGGAGCAATTGTTACAGGATGGCCGACTGTAACGCCACGCCACGCCACGCCAAGCCATAGCCAAAGCCAAAGCCATGCCACGGCAGTTAAGTGCGTAACTGCCGGCCAAGCCAGCCAGCGACCGTTGGTGACGTCACTTCCAACTGTCAAGCAAGACAATATAAATACCCGGCGCGCTTATTTTTAAGCGATTCTATCGTGTGCACTTGTATTAGTCGAATCGCTGCCAGTTCGTTGTAATTAAACATTGAAATAAAAGTGATTAAGTGAGATTACGTGTTTGTATTACCCTTCTGTTTCAATTTATAAATGGACTTTAGATGTTAAAAGAAATAGGTTGAAAATAGAAAATATAGAGAAACTCATAGTTATATATTTTAATTGTAAAGATCAGGATTACCAGGATGCTGACATTGTAATCGATGAAGATTAAAAATGTGAATAAATGTAAAATGTACATATTTAACAATAAACAATCTTGATTTTTATCTTTTTTCTTATTCTACCCCTTTTTTTTGGTCCTAAAATCTGACTAAAATCAACCTGTTCCTTCGTATGCCCTTTACGTTTCAGAGTCGTGGTGCATCCTTAGAACAGTCTCACGACCCCAGCAGGCATTGGCCCTCTATGGGGCCCCGTCATTTATTCTACCCTTAATGCAAATTACCATGACCCCTATGAAAATATTTAAATTTAAGTGCAACAATTTATGTCTATCTATAAAAGTTCTAGCCATAAAAGGCTAAAAATAAAAATTAAAGCTTCGATCGGAATTCGATTGTTTTTATTATTCAACAGATAAATAATGAATTAATTTAGTTTTGATACCTTCCTTTAAATTTTGAATTGAGTAGGAATAATATCACTACCAACATTAACAATATTTAATTGAATCCGGAAATACCGGAATTACTTGCCGGGAAAATGGCTTATCCATGTTATTCTTTCTGTGTGCATTTATGATACAAGTACCAAAAATCAATCTACCTACTCCGATCACTGGTTATTAGACACGCCATACTACCAATAGGGGCCTTATCAGAAGAAGCTGCAGAAACTCGTAATGAACATTTTCGGAAATTCAGGAAACAATATGCAAGAAAATTCAGTAGAACTGACTGTAATATGGATGTTTTAAATAGGTTATTATTAACTTCGGACCCATATTTGACAAGTATTAGACCAAAAGTGTCTAAAAAATCAAAACCTTTTAAAATGGAAACTATAGAAATGTTAATGTCCTACGAAGTTAAAATCGATGAAGGAGATGCAGAAGATAGCGTACATGATTCAGATGAAGAGGAGTAGTTATAAGCGATTTTATTAGTTTGATAATTAATTCGTTTGTAAGTTTTTACGTGTAAATTGTTTTGTGTGTATTGTTGTTGTTGACATATTTTAATAAATAGTGACAAACCATTTTTTTTTATATTTATTTCAAATTCCTGCTTCAAAAAATAGCTCAAAGTATTTTTTAAACATTTTTGATTACATTTAAATAACAATAAATAAATTTTAGCCAATAAATAATTTTGATCGACTTTTTGGGTTAAATACTCCTATGTGAGCTGGTTGGATTTCGAGGTCGTTGTCCATTTTGGATGTACATCCCGAATAAGCCGAACAAATACGGCTTAAAGTTGGTTATGATGGCTGACTGTAGCACAAAATACATGTGCAATGCTATACCTTATCTAGGAAAAATACAAATACAGGTAATGAACCACTGGCAAACTACTTTGTGAAGGAAATATCTCAACCAATACATGGATCTAATAGAAATATAACAATGGATAATTGGTTCACGTCCGTTCCTTTGGCTACAGAACTATTAAAACCACCATATAATTTAACCGAGGTGGGTACCTTACGAAGTAATAAAAGAGAGATCCCCAAGGAAATGACAAACTCTAAATATAGACCGGTAGGAAGTTCAATGTTCGGATTTGACAAAGAATTGACTTTAGTATCATACAAGCCTAAGTCAAATAAGGTCGTATACCTTCTTTCTACAACCCATTATCAACCAATTATAAGTAATGACTCAAGCAAACCCAAAATCATTGAATTTTATAACACTACAAAAGCTGCTGTTGATACCGTGGACCAAATGTGCTCAATTATGAATACCAACCGTAAAACCAATCGATGGCCGCTGTGTTTATTTTATAATATTTTAAATTTATCTATTGTGAATTCTTATGTCGTACACGTATCTAACTCAATTCGGAATAACAAATAACCTAGGAAAAGAAGGTATTTTGCTTTGAGAATTGCAGATGAATTGATGAAGCTTTGGCTGCAAGAGCGTTATAAAACTGTTTCTTTACAACGAAATTTGAAGCAAATCATTGCTGAAATCCTACAAATTGAAGATTCTCAGGAAGGTCTCAGTCATGAAGTACCCAGAAATCGAAAAATTTAATTTAATAATTAATTTAAGCTATTGTCCAGCAAAAAACGTCGAAATATTTTTGCAAGGGTTGCAAAAGGGCCATTTGTTACATGGGAACATACAGTTTCCATGTGTAATAATTGTTGCGAGTAAGAATTTGTTAAAACACATTTGTTTATGTTATTACCTATTAAATAAGACTGCTAATTAAGTAAAGAATTTAATAAAGAAGACTTAAACATAAATATTGATGTTTTATTTCGTAGTCTAAGAGACGAAAGATAATGTTACTCAAAAATAGGGTTAGTGAGCTAGGGTTAATGTAAATAGGTAATATGCAGCTTTGATTTTGCGCAAGTACCTATCTGTGCGATCGTGTTTGAACACGTTAAAAAATGTGTGATTTCGTCGTATCACAAAACGGTCGTAACGTTCACTCATATTGGGTATATAACTTAATATATATTTATTACCTACTAGTTGTATTCTGCGGTTCTGATTCGATTCGAGGTAAAAAAAAGTAGACTATGTATTATTATGGTGCATAAAAATGTTATGCCTACATTTCCTTTTTAACTTGTTACAGAATTCAGAAGAAAACTGTACTTGAACGATACGAAAATCAAACAAGATAAGTTTTTGTTAAAATACATGCGTATATCTGTTCCGAAAAGACGATCTAAAATCACAACATCTGTGAATTGCCGCAAGATTTCAGTCGCTTATTTTGTACCAATAGGACAAGGAGAAGAAATCCAGGTCTGTTCTAAAACTTTTCAGAAAATAACTGGTACACAACGAATGCGTCTTCTTCGTGTAGCTAATGCATCTGGCTACTGGTAAGCAGCCTAAAGAACGACGAGGTGGTAAAAGCGTCAAACTTGAAGACATGTTTCAACGAATGCTATAGAAGATATGTGACTAGAATAGAAGATGCAATAACTGATAATTCTAAGGTATTTTGGCAATTTATTAACAACAAACGTAACAGTGAAACTGAGCTTCCTCGTGAAATGAGCTTGGGTAATCTAACGGCTGATTGTGGCCCTGATATAGCTAGTCTATTTGCTTCACATTTTTCTTCTGCATACACTATCGATACATCTGTTTCAAGCATTGTGCCCCTTAATCCGTATGGCTGCTCTGATAACTTGTCACATATTTGCCTTCAGGAATCTGACGTACTATCCAAACTGAAAGTACTCGATACTAATAAAGGGCCAGGTCATGATGGGATACATTCAGTATTTTTTAGGCGGAATGCTCTTACTCTGGCGTTGCCATTAACAATCATATTCAACCGATCTTTACGCGACGGTATTTTCCCTCAACACTGGAAAACAGCAAATATTACACCGATATTTAAGAAAGGGAATAAATCGGATGTTAAAAATTATAGACCAATTGCTATTTTATCTTGTTTACCGAAACTGTTTGAGTCACTTCTTTATCCTACCATCAGTTGTTACTTCAACAAGTATATTACACACCATCAACACGGTTTTAGAAAAAGTCGCTCTGTTCAAATCAATCTCGTCACCTTCGTATCGAGCGTATCGCGTGCTGTGGACCAAGGTTATCAAATTGATGCTGTCTACACTGACTTTACCAGCGCTTTTGACAAAGTCAGTCATAATTTGCTCTTGAGTAAGCTGGAATGCTTTGGTGTTCACGGACCAATGCTAGCATGGTTTCAATCGTACCTAGTGGGCAGGACACAATCTGTTGTGGTTAAGGGATATGCTTCTGATGCCTTTTCTGTGGATTCTGGAGTGCCATAAGGTTCCCATTTGGGACCATTAATGTTCATTGTATATATTAATGATATAACTAACTATATTAAACATTGTAATTATGAATTGTTTGCAGACGACTTAAAGTTTATAGAAAAGTTGCTTCCTCTGAAGATATTTCTCTCATTCAGACTGATTTAAATAGCATCCAGGCTTGGTGTCGCAAGTGTTCATTCATACGTTATACCAGAAAAACCTGTCCTGTTTCATCTTCGTGCAATATTGATGGCAACGCATTGCAAGAGGTGAAGGAAGTCAAAGATGTGGGTGTACTCATTGACAGTAAGCTTAAATTTACTCCACATATAGATCAAATAGTAAATAATTCGTCTCGTATGCTAGGCTTCGTTTTAAGGAATTCGAAACATTTTAAAGAAACAACCAGAATACTATTATTCAATGTGCTAGTCCGAAGCCAATTGGAGTTTTGCAGTGTTGTGTGGAACCCTCAATACGCCGTACATTCCCAGCGTCTTGAAGGCATTCAAAGGAGTTTTACCAGGCGAATTGCCTTCACTTCTTGCGGTATATCCCACAGATGCCCATATAGTCAACGATTGATATATTATAACATGCAGTCACTACGCGATCGCCGTACGATGCACGATTTGTTACTACTTCATAAATGTATAAACGGCTCGGTTAAATGTGAAGCCATACTGGAATGTTTATGTTTTACTATACCATATCAATATCCAAGACAACGTATTGGCAAAATTTTCCATGTACCACCCTGTAAAACTAACCTGGGCCGACATTCACCGATTTCCAGAATATGCTCTAAATATAATGAAATTAACATATTATACCCAGACATTGATATGTTTTCTGACCCGCTCGCTAAATACAGACGTGTAATATTGTCCAAAATAAGTTCGTCTTTATAGAATTAAGTTTTAAACAATTTTTATATCATTTTGTTATTGTTTTGTTTTATATTTTTATATTTTAGTAGTTTTTATCTTATCTAAATTTGTAATATCATAATAACTGTGTGCTTCAGTGGTAAATGTTGTGTATACCTGTAATTGGCATATGTATCGGACCGTTTCCATGTACCTTTTATTTTGATTCTAAAATATGTATGCTGTTGGTGTACCTAATTAAATAAATAAATAAAATAAATAAAAAATATATCTCAAATGGGAGACCTGATAAAAATGATATTTTGAAGTATATATGTAGAGAGAGCCACTATTCTAGGAATAATTGTTCAAGATATGATTTGCCCCTCGAACTAAATTTAAAGATTATGTTCGAAAAATTCTTTGAAAACCAACGGTTAATTTCTGGAAAACTTGTTCTCTGTCGAAATATAAGTCAGTATTTTACAAACAATTTAACCTAGGATTTGGCAATCCTCATGAAGATACTTGTTCAGCTTGTAAGGAGTTTTTAATAAAAATTAAGACTGAAAAGGATTTAGATTTAAAAAATAACATTCGCACTGCCAAACATACCACCAGAAAAGTCGGTAATTGTTATGGAAAACGCCTCCGACCATAACATATTTACTGAAAATGTTACACCTCCAACAGCAACAAAGCAGCCATGAAAGATTGGCTGGTGAATAAACACATCGACTTCGAGGAAGACATGAAGAAAATAGAACTCAATGATATCATTTAAAAAATTAAAGATAATTCTAGAAATTACGCTATTGATGGCGAAGCAAAAAAATATAATTCCATATCATTCCGACTTAAACACTATCGAGAAAATTTGGGGAGTCTTAAAAAACTACGTAGCCAACAAAAATGTAGACCAAAACCACACGTCCATCATGAAATTAATTCATGAGCGTCTGGACATGATCGATTGCACGATGTGGGCCAATACTTGCAGACATGTGAAGGAGAAGGAAGCCGAATACTGGAAAAACTACGACGACGAGCAAGAATTTATTATTCACGTAGGAGAATCCGATTTTGAAAATGACACATCAAGCTTCTATGACAGCGATGAGCAAAATTTTAGTTCCAGTGCCAATAGAGATCATTAAGATTTTTAATAATGCCCGGGCAGTATGAATAATGCCCTTATTAACACTTGGACCATAACATTCATACGTTTTTTTTTATAATAATTATGATTACTTATTTTTGTAAAGAATTTTGATGTCGTACTAACTAAAATTAATGTTTCAAAAACATTAAAAATGTTTTATTTTATGGAAACCGTTAAACATGCAAAATATTTGACTAAATTAAATTTTAATATTTGTACACAATAAAATTTATTCATAGTTTTTGCAATCAGTACTCGTAATATCTAACTTGCTACCAGATTTGTTGGTCAACTTACCATTACTAGTTGACCGCGCAAGACAACGCACGTGTAATTTTCATAGAGTACGTCAGTGCAGCGCCATACTAATAGTAAAGAACGATTAATGAACGCCATTAGTCGAGCAACAAATCCTTAGATTTGTTAAGCTCGACTAGTTGTTTGACGGCCGTATCAGTACACACATGCGTGGTGGCGCGTTGTAAATACTGTTACGGCTAATGCCCTCTGTCGGCACTGTGGGGAAGAGTCGGCGGTTTCTAATAATAATTTATTACAGCACCATCTATTGACATCTTACGGAACTACGTATTTGTCGGTACGAGTTCAGTGGAGAAAGCGCTGGCACATTCTCGAACCATCGCGCGGTTGCGTGCCGTGTGTGACGTTTTCTGGAAAACTCCAGAAGCGCTTTACCCGCGTATAAATAGAGCGCACGCGCACCGCCGAGTCAGTTTACCATAGAGAAGTATATTTATATTGGGTAATAGAGTGGCAACTTCGATATTTTAAGCGATAGTATCGCCACCTACAAATTTTGCGGTAAAGTGGTAGTATCTTTTTCTGACAATAGATGTCGCTTATTTATGTTTATTATTGTGCTTTTGAATTTAATTTTATTTAAATAACTGGGTATTAAAATAAAACTATGCTGTAAAGTAACAAGTAATCTTTATTTTTCATCATTTTCTCACATTCACAATACATTACAGAATAAAAAATGGCCAAAATCACAAAATAGGTATTTATTTCATATTGCTATTATGATTTGTCATAACTGCCTAATGAACTGTGGAAAGACCGATGAAAGTGTTTGGATTCCTGAAATACGCGGAGGAACTAAAGCTCAAGTCAACGCGAATATCACAGAAAACAAATCAAATACACCGGAAAACAAAAGTAAATGCGCACGAGCACCTAGTTAGTATACTCTTTGCGCACGAGCATGTAAACAAGCCGGCCGCCATTATCTTTTTGAAATGTCAACTGACACCAGACCATAAAACGTATTTCTACCACACATGTACCATTTCTTTAAATAAATAAACTTAAATTAAGTCTGAAGCTTATTTTCACACTTTTCTAACGGAAAAAATAATTACTAGAATTGTCTGATCTCAGTTAATTGTAGAATTAATATCATTTTTGCCGATTTTTAGTAGAATGCAAAGGTCACTATTAATACAAATTCTACGGAAATTCATTATATATTTTATACTTGCAACATAGATGAATTTAGTTCGCGCACATTTTACAGAGGGAGCTAGCGGTGAAGATTTTCATGAATTTAGGGAAGATTCCAACCCATGCAGTTTACTATCGTAAGCGATCAAGTGTTCATCGAAGCGAACGGAAGCGAAAATACATATAGTGTAGTATAGTGTTTGTAGTGTTTTAAATTTATTTGTGTGATAGAATAAAACGTTTTAGTTGGTAATATTGTTTTATATTCTTATCCGTCGAACCCAGCACGTACACAACAATACTTTCACAAATACTTTCAAATGTTTTGAATTTTGGAGGGGCGGGCCGGGCCATGTTATCGTAGTTGAACTTTACCTAACTTTGAGATGTTGTATTGAGTGTTTATTTTCGAGTAATCCCAATGAACCATATTGTTTTACAACAAGTATATAAGCATGTGTTATAATATAATAATAAAGGACATCATTCAAGCTTCGAACATTTTGTACTCAAAAATAAAAGTGCCGGCCAGAAAAAAAATTTACTGTGGTTTTGTAGAAAATATGTGTCAGCATTTTTTCTATTACAGCGAACCTCTAAGTTTAACCCTACAACTGCTACATGTGATTAAAAATACAAAAATCATTATTTTTACGTACAACGTTTGTCTAATAGATACACATTTATTTACTTTAGTTAGTAATCATAAACAACCTAGCTACCTGCTATTGTTATGTGTGTGCGGACAAGCACCCATCGCCTGGCCCCCTGCCCGCTCGCGTCCCGTACTCCCCTCTCCCTGCGCGACGAACACTAATCGCTTTGCACTGTTTTAAATATTTAGTTAAATAGTTATCCATGCAACTCCTGTTACATCGGACGGCTTATTACAAACGTATGCGTGATTGTGTTGTGTTTATTTAACAATATTTTAAATGGCTGACTTTCTGTGTATTCGGTGCCGTGAGTCTGTTGTAAACAGAAGGCGATACACTTGGGCTTCTCGAGAAGAAATACACATTGATATAGCGCAGATTATTATTTAAGAAATATTGGAGCTACAGGTATGTAATCTTTGAGGTTATGGGTCCTACTTCTATCTCGACTTATTTTATAATAGCGCGTTGAATTGAATATCTACCATCAGTTATTATGTTTTGATATCTAGTTTTGTCTTACATTTTACTAGCTCATTGGATGTAATAATACGTACACTGCCTTAATTGATAAGGTTTCCAGTTCCCGCAGTGTTTTTATTATACCAATAATTACAATTCGTCATAGAAAATACGTTTATAATGTTCTAGGGAAGTCTTCATCTGACCATGTCAAAATCTAAAATAAAGCATAGTATAAGTAATATAATGCTCGGTTGGAGCAAGTAGAACGACACGAGTAAGAAACAAATCTATTTTATTTTACAGCTCCAGCCAACAGATTTTATTTGTCGACCTTGTTGGCAAAGGGCAGAAAGAACATACCATAGAAATATACGGGAAACACGCCAAGATGATGATGCTGATGTTCCTTAGATGGAACCGGTAGCAGGTGAAGAACCAGCTCAGATTAATTTGCCTGGGAATGTGCGAACACCGGACACTAGGCGCAGTTGTGTTTTCAAACATTGCGATAACGATACAAGACATCGTATCCCAGATGACATTGTTTTGTGGATGTTGTGTCGATATAATTTACTTATACATATGTGAAAACAGTCGTGTCTGTAATGAACATTTACAGCAAGACTTATGGCACACATTGGCCGTACAGCAAAACAATATTACCGTATTTAAAGCTGATCAGATTGTAAGAGCTATGTCTCTATTACAAGCGCATGTCACTACAGATGTTTTAAACTTTAAACAATACCAATTGATAAGTCCGAACGAGTTTCGTACCTGGGTTGGCCTTACACATGACCAGTTTACTGATTTACAAACTAATCTTCCAAGCCTTAATAATAGGAGTAACAAAAATGTAATATTGGCAGCTGTACTGGTAAAATTACGGACAGGAGATTCTAACGCTAGGTTGGCATCAATATTTAAAATAAGCGAGTCTTCTTTCGCCCGCTTACTCAACACTGGTCGGACTGCACTAATGCAAGATTTTGTCCCGAGGCACTTGGCTTTGACCATCTAAGCAGAGAAGACGTAGCTCGAAGAAATCTAACTGTGCCAGAACATCTCTTCGGTAATTCAAACAGCGCCGTTGAAGAAAGGAAAGCAATAACAATTTGTGACGGCACATACATTTATATTCAAAAGAGTTCTAATTACTTTTTCCAAAGAATATCTTACAGTAATCATAAGTATAGAAATCTTATAAAGCCATTCCTATTGGTATGCTGTGATGGATATATAATTGAAGTGTCAGGTCCTCATGATGCTTATACATCTGACGCTCAAATAATGAACAATATAATAGATAGTGAAGCAAACAACGGTGACGGCGTTTTTCATTGGTTTTACAGAAGTGGTGATATTTTAATTTTAGACCGTGGTTTTAGAGACGCGGTTGTACCAATGCAACAGCATGGTTACTCAGTACACATGCCAGAATCAAAACATCCAAATGAAGCACAATTGACGACAGACCAGGCTAATAAATCTTGTCTAGTAACTATTTACCGATGGGTCGTCGAGGTTGTAAACGGCCGTTTTAAAAGGGATTTTCGGCTTCTGCGGAATATCATTGTAAATCGTTCTTTGTATTATATGTTCGATTATTTTAAAATAGCGTCTGCCCTATTAAATGCCTATTACGGGGTAATAAAAGACAACATTCACGCACAAACCTTTTTATCTATCATTACTGAAAGATTGTCGCTGCCAAACTCACTTGCGGATATAGTCATAAGAAATAATTATAATAGAAGGCGAGTACAATTTCGTCTATTGCCGGCTGATGTACCTGAGCTCCAAGATTTCCCAAGGTTCACTGAAGAAGACTTAATATTATTTAGCTTAGGTGTATACCAGTTAAAACAAGCAAAAAGCTGCTATGGCGAACATTTAAACCCAAATGGAGAATTTATTATAGAAATAAGCGAACTAACTGAACATATTAGAGAACTAGGTGAAAATATTGTATTGATAAGGGGTATACCAGTTAAAACAAGCAAAAAGCTGCTATGGCGAACATTTAAACCCAAATGGAGAATTTATTATAGAAATAAGCGAACTAACTGAACATATTAGAGAACTAGGTGAAAATATTTTGTATTGATAAGGGGGCGAATCCAGTCTCGACATGTAAGGGCTAGGGTATATTATGTGTATATTGGTTGGCATAGAGGTTCAAGTGGAGTTAGCCATAGCGCATTATTATTGCACTTGCAATATAGGAAAACGAACCATTGGTTGTTGTTCTCATACAATGTGTTTGGTTTGGTACTTGAGTTTTGCTAGACACGAGGCTCGTATAAGACCATCTGCAGCTGGCTTAGAAAGCATTATAATAAGGTCTATTGAAATGTAAAGCAACCTATCTAATAATAAAGACATTTTATGGTTATTTTTGTTTTATTTGTCACCTTATTATATCTATATCTACTTAAACGATGAATAACTAAACTTAAACTTAAAATAGAAAACTTACAAAGCTTTCTATTTGCATGCATGCTTTTTACGTTTTTGTAATTCCAACTCATATTGATTTTTGCATTTTTCTACCCAGGTACCAGTCGGAGGGTTAAACATTAAGCTTTCCTGTAATACGTAAACATGTTTAGGACGTTATTTCGTATAAAAATACAATATACCTAGTTATATTCCCTATAACCTTATGCTGCAATAAGTCAGTGCAGGTGCAGTATCCCGTACGCTGCACTTCCTTATCAGCTAGACGTGGCGTGATGTTCGAATGTTCGAGAACGTCCACCGCCTACGATGTCATCCGGTGTCGATGCATTAGAATAAGTAGAATAAGGCAGTCTTACATAGCATCTGTAAAGCTCGGGTCGTATTAATAAACTCTTAATTCGATTCCCATTTTAGTTACTTTTATTTTTAGTTTTTAAAAAGCCATTTCGTCGCTCCCGAAATCAAACTGGCGCAGCCGGTAGGATTGCCGCTGTTAGCCTTCGCGGAAAGTCGCGTTTGAAAACTGTGAAAAGTGTTATAACGTACTTCGCGACTGGTTACAGACTTTACGTAGAGGCAGTGCTTAAAATCAGTGACGCGCTTTACATACGGCAATCCACGAACCAAATAAATAAGTTTTGATTACGCGTAACATAACGCAG
Organism: Catocala nupta; assembly: GCA_963675205.1. NCBI lineage: Eukaryota > Metazoa > Arthropoda > Insecta > Lepidoptera > Erebidae > Catocala > Catocala nupta. Next base: position 12,688,044 of record OY776094.1, read on the forward strand.
GTGAGCAGAGATGTATAAGGTGGTTGGACTGTGAGTAACCTACTTCCTTCCCAAATTCCCTACACAAATTTTGTTAATATAATTTTAACATTGTGTATTTCAGCATATGAATAATAGTTTTATAAAATCTAAAACTAAATCGTATGAAAAATAATTATACACGATAAAATTTCGTAATAAGTTGTTAAATAATTTCTTAAAAGAATATTAAGTGAATAAAGTCGTTACGTTTGCTTATATTATTCCAAATTATATGGAATAACATTTTTCATATGATTTAATTAGTTACCTAAGGATTTATATTGTTTGATTTTTAATATTATATTTTTGTGTGTGTGTTAAATTTTAAAAATGAATCAAGGTCATATCCCTGTGCCCACGGCAAGCGCGGCAGCTGCGTCTGTTCGCACCGATACGCCGTTATCTATGCAATTGCCGGAATTATTAATACCGCGTGATGTGTTAAGATTAATTCCTGAGTTTGGCGGTGAAACAAATTTACTTAGTTTATTTTTGCGAAAGTGCGAATATGTTATTGGTAGATATCAAGGAACCTCAGAACGAAATGAATTTTTAATGCAAACCATTACAAGTAAATTAAAAGGTAAGGCAGCAGCCCTTATTAGTGAAAGAGGTGACTTTGAGACATATAATGAATTAAAATCGTTATTGGTCCAACATTTTGGCGATCCTAGAAGTGAAGAGTGCGTTGCTATTGAGTTAGAAACCCTAAAAATTAAACAGAATGAATCTTATTTAGAATTTTGTAGCCGTATACAAGATATTCGTGCTATACTTATATCCAAAGTTAATCAGAACAGCAGTGTAACTTTGAGAGAGGCTAAGCGAGTTATTTATAACAATACTTCTCTTAACGTTTTTATGTACAATTTACCAGAACATATGGTACGGATTGTTCGAATTAAAAACCCAAACACTTTGGAGGATGCTCTAAAATATGTCCTTGAAGAAGTTAACTTTCAGGAACAGTATAATTTACGAAGTAAAATGTTACAACACCGATCATCATCAGCTTTTAATTCAGCCAATCCGAAACCAGCTCTAACACGGCCACCCTTGCAATATAATAATAATTTCAGACCTCAGCCAAACCAAAGTCAATTTAAGTTTGGCATACAAAATCAAAATGTTATTCGCCCAAATATGCCTAATCAACACATAGGTTTTAGACCTCAGTTAGCTCAAATTGGATACCGACCTTCAACACAATTTGGGTTTAGACCCCCGAATCAATTCGGATATCGACCCCCAGCCTTACCGGGGAATAGGCCGACAATGCTTGATGGTAAACAACCACAACAGTTTGGATATAGGCCCTCATTTGCGCAATTCGGCGAAAGACCCTCGCAACCTTTAGGCTATCGTCCACCCAAGCCTTTTGTTAATGACCGTGATGTATCAATGAGAACCGCCCCAGCACCGGTTAAGCCTACACAAGGTTTACCTGTAAACGAACTATATACTGGTAACGAACAATATGTTTATGACGACGGTTTTAATGAATATATGTATAATATGTCGACGCAACGCGATTATGATTATACAAATATGTACACTAGCGATGGTTGTATAGATCAGACCCCTGACACGAATGCGGATATACCGTACTTACCTGAAAATAGCAATGATTTAGATGATGTACAAAATTTTCAGATGGATACGCAGCAGGTTACCCTGAAATGATAGAACTTAACTATGATGCTAATTTAAGACATCCTTATATATATATTCCTGACATAAATGGAAAATTTATGCTAGATACGGGCAGTACCAGGTCTTTCATAAGTCCTAGAAAAGTTAATGAATATTTTGCCGATTCAGTATTCTATGAACCATTTACAGTGACAAGCACTCATGCTACTAGTAAACATTTTGAAGTTGCTAACATTCCACTTTTTTCAATTTTCAACGAATATGGTTATCATAAGTTTTACATCTATGACGTTGACGATAGGTATGATGGTTTGATAGGAATGGACCTAATGTCTCGACTCAGAGCTGACATAAGTTTCAAGGATAGGATTTTTAAAACAAATGATATTAATATTCCCATTATTTATAATACAGACCTTGAATTTAAATTAGACCCCCGTACGGAACATAGAGTAAGTTTACCTGTAAACCAGAAAGATGGTTTTGCTATTTTAAATTATAAACAGTTTCATGATGGCATTCGAATGCCAGCTGCAATAGTTAAATGTGAAAATTATTTTGCCTCAACTGTTATACAAAATGCTACTGACCTTGAGGCAAAGTTGACTATCACAGCACCTTTTAAAGTTTCTAAATTTACCAATGAACAGTGTTTAGTCAATAATACGACTGATTTGACGGATGTTGAGATTGATTCACTGCTTACAGATAACTTAAAGAAGTTACGACTAGACCACCTAAATCAAGAGGAAAGTGATTTAATTAATAACTTATGTCACGAGTACAAAGACATATTTTACTGCGAAGAGTTACCCCTAACCTTTACTAACCATGTTAAACATCACATACGTACCGTTAATGAAGATCCAATTTATGTTAAGCCCTATAGACAACCTCCAGCCCAAGCTGAGGAAATCAAACGTCAGGTAGAAAAGCTTTTAAAAGACAACGTCATTCGAGAGTCACAATCGCCTTGGAGTGCCCCCGTACATTTAGTACCCAAAAAGGCAGACGCTTCAGGCCAGGTCAAATATAGAATGGTCATAGACTATCGCCGACTCAATGACATTACTATTGATGACAAGTACCCACTTCCTAACATATCTGACTTGTTTGACAAACTTGGTAAAAGCAATTATTTCACCACACTCGATTTGGCTTCTGGCTATCACCAAATTGAGAATGCTGACTGTGAGAAAACAGCGTTTTCTACGCAGAATGGGCATTTTGAATTTCTCCGCATGCCATTTGGCCTCAAAACAGCTCCAGCGACCTTCCAAAGGACAATGGATAATGTTTTAAGAGGCCTACAGGGTATTCACTGTCTAGTCTATCTAGATGATATAATTATTTATGGATCAGGAATTGTAGAACATATAAAAAGACTACGATCTGTCTTCGACAGACTACGCCAAACGAATCTGAAAGTGCAATTAGACAAGTCCGAATTTTTACGTAAGGAAGTGCAGTACTTGGGACACACTTTGACTAACAACGGACTAAAACCCAACAATGACAAAATACAAGCAGTTCTTAAGTACCCCATTCCACAAACACATACGGAAATTAAACGGTTCTTAGGTTTCGTTGGTTATTACAGACGGTTCATTAAAGATTTTTCCAAAATTACTGAACCATTAACGGCTTGCTTAAAGAAAGGTAGGAAAGTTATTATCGATCAAAAATACACAGAGGCTTTTCAAAAGTGTAAAGAATTATTAGTTAACGCCCCCATATTACAGTACCCAGACATGACAAGACCATTTGTACTAACAACCGACGCCTCTGAAGTCGCAATTGGCGCGGTATTGTCACAAGGCCCTGTAGGTAGTGACAAACCCATAGCCTATGCTAGCCGAACCTTGACAGATACCGAAAAAAGATATAGTACCATTGAACGTGAGTTGTTAGCTATCGTATGGGCAACAAAACACTTCCGACCTTACTTGTATGGACATAAATTCGACATATATACTGACCATAGACCTCTAGTCTGGCTATACCAACTCAAGGAACCAAATAGCAAGTTAACGCGTTGGCGATTGCGCTTACAAGAGTACGATTTCAATGTTATATATAAAAATGGCAAACAAAACTTAAACGCAGACGCGTTGTTTCGTATTAAGCTTAATGCTCTAGGAACGAACGAACCCGACGACAGTTCAATGATTGTTAATGTAGATGAGAAAGAGAAAAGACTTCAAAGCTATTTAGACGATGTTACCAAACAAATTACTGACAGCACACAACAACGAAGTACTGATGACTCTAGGACCATTTCTATATCTGACTCTGAAAGAACAGCTACAGCAAGCCCGATGCCTATTTCAGACACCGAGACAGTAGTAGTTGAACAAACACCTGAATATCCCATACCGTCTGAATCTGCATCTACACAAACAATCCATTCAGCTAAAGATTTGGAATCCCACGGAATTCCTATTCTACATGAGGCAATAGATACAAAACCGAACCAAATACTTGTTTTTAGCTGGTTCCGAAATGATACCCAAGTCAGAGATTTATCTAGGGATAATCAAAAGGTATTAGAAGTATTTTTGCCCGTTGACAACCATGAGCTTATCAAAGATTTTCTAAAGAAATATATTAAACCAAAAACTACATACTTCATTTATTTCGAAAACCCGGAACATAGAAAGCATTTTAGTAATGTTATAATTTCCTTATTTAAGAAAGGTATGGTAAACTTTTATGAATGCACCGAGCGAGTAGTCTATGTAGAAAATGAACAAGAACAAAAAGCTATCGTTATTAAATTACACGAGGGCAAAACTTGCCATCGCGGAATTTCAGAAACTATAAAACGAATTCGTCGTAATTATCATTGGCAAAATTTAAATGAGATTGTTACCGCTATTATTAATGCGTGTGAACATTGCAAATGCGCTAAATACGACAGAAATCCCATTAGACCAGTATTACAACTTACACAAACCCAGAAGGCACCTTTCCAAGAAATTTTTATTGACATATTCAGTATAGAATCTAAACACTACTTAACACTTATTATCGATGCATTCAGTAAATTAGGCCAAGCTATAGAAATCCCGTCCCGCTCAACGCCTGAAGTAGTTAGGGCATTATTGAAATACTTTTCTTTCTACGGTAGTAGGGTAGAATTGGGGGTTCTGGATCACTTTTCTTCGCTTCGCTCAGATGTGATCCAGAACCCCCAATTCTCCACACATAATTTGCAGTTTTATGTATGTAATATATCTATTCAAACACAATTTGACTGAGATTGATTTTAATAATTAACAAAACGAGTAGTTTATTGTCCGCACACTGTACAACTCCATATTTTGCAGCACAGATTTGCTCAGCTTTTCGTTTTCGTTGGCTATTAAGCTTGGTAATTTTCTCCTGAAGCAGCTGTATTTGCTGATCCTGCAGTCGCATAATCTTTAAAAGATCAGCTATTCTTGGTTCTTTCTTTTCTTTTAGAATGTTTATCTGTTTGTCAAGGTTGTCTAATAAAACATCCTTTTTATTACCTCTTCCTTTCACAGCGTTCAGATAAGCACAATGAGGAAAATTTATAGCATGTTGCATCCAAGGGTTATCAAAAAACTCCCAATCTTTTATAAAACCGCCACATGAGAAACATGCGGTTCTATCATTAATTCCATTACCGCAATAAAATAATCCCGCATCAGCCATGTCCATCACTAATCTTTTCTTTGAATCAGTTGTTGCCCAATAATAACTAAATGAGTGTAAGCGCATTTTATGAGTATGATACATGTCATATCGAGGATTGTATTTTATTTCAAACATTTTCGTCAGAAAATAAGTTCTTCTATCAAATGTGAATTAAAGTATAATGAAGTCAAATTATGCGGCCATCAATTTATATAGATATTCATTAAATATTCTAGTAGGTTTTAAAAACAAGATATTGGATTGGAATAGTAGGCAATATAAGAAAAACAATATTTAATTCATTGAAAAATTTTATTATCAATACACCATTTATTTAAACATAAAACATTTTGTAAAGCACATATTGAGCTGTGATAAATACAACTATACACGTCTTCAGAATATTTATATTGGTCATACAAGTTTAGTAAATTAGGACAACCTTTATCTTCTAAATTAAACACTCTATTATTATTATTTAAAATTCTTTTTAACCATAACATTTTTTCATGTCCTTTATATATATACTTATCTCTTAAAACATCAAGAGTAGGAAAGTAAGTATTGTAAGAAAAAGAAAATAATATTCATCTTATTGAAAAATGTTATTATCAATACACCATTTTTTTAAACATAACACATTTCTTAAAGCACATATTGAATCATGATAAATACAGTTATACAAGTCTTCAGAATATAGATCATAGAGACTTAATAAATTAGGGCAACTTTTATCTTCTAAATTAATTACACTATTATTGTTATTATTTAAAATGCCTTTCAACCACAACACTTTTTCATGACCTTTAGTATAAATACACTTATCCTTTAAAATATTTTGAATTAAACATTGATAATTTGAATAAGGTATAAACCCTTCACTCCAATATATCTTCCGATTACGCTCAATCCACGCAACTTGCCGTCTTTCTTGCTTTGTTAAATCATAAAACGGAAACGGTGGCTTAATTAAAAACACTTGCAGTTTCTTATTACAAAATATAGCAATTTCTTTTATTATAAATTCATTTGCTTCTGTTTTAAAGCCTTGAACGTCTACAATGGCACTCATGATAATCTACGCACAATGTTGCTCAGAGGTTTGTATTCCACAAGTCGATCGTTTATAATTAAACAATATGCAGCAGTATTGTCTGGTATTGATGCTAAACATTCGATTTCCAATCGAACGTCAACTGGTCCTGTTTTTATGCTATCGTTTTGCCTTGAACAATCTATGATAAACAGGGGAGCTTTCTCCTTAAAGTCCTTTAGACTGAGCAAGGGATCCACTGGACAGTTGTAATACGACTGACGAAATTTCGTATACATTTCATATAATATACTGTATTTATTCTCAGAAAATTTCAAACTTAGGGGTTCATATGGATAATACTGGGAATTTAGAAAGAGAGTTACGTTTGTCACTTTACAATGATCGAATAAGGAACTATCTTCCAATTTATTATTTTTTCTATTAGTTTGTAAACAGAAAATAACGTATCTAGGCTTTTCTAATTGTGACGCAGTTTTTACTGACCATGAATGCTTTGTGGTTTTAGGTAGTAAAGGGTATTCATATAAATCCCAATTTCTAAATGCAATTTGAATAGGTTTGTCTCTTTCCAAATGTTTTAAAAGTGTCAAACGTTCTCGATCAGATACTTTTATGTGAGGTACTCTCCACTGCATCCTTTCTATATTGATTTGAAAATGGGCAACATCTTCAGTAAGTATGACGCTGTTTAAGTTAGAATTACTTCTGGTCAATATAAGTTCATGCTTGCAATTTATGACAATTTTATTGTAATCTTCTGCAAATCCTAAAATCTTATTTAAAGGTATGACAGCACTAAAATGACCATCATTTTTAAATCCAGTTAAGTTCCAACCCCATAAGGCAGCTACTTTGTTTTCTGCCTCGTTTAATGAAATATATGACTTTATTGTTGAGGTTATGCCTAAATTTTTTATACGATCTATTTCAATACCATTTATTTCGTATCTGATGTCTTGAAACATAAACATAATAGGGTTGTTAGTAAACGAAACAGGTCTCTCAATCGTTTTTCCATCTTTGCCGAAGAGCTTAGCCTGTCCCTCGATGTAGATTGAACTGGCTGATGGTAGCACGTATATGTCTTGTTGGTGTATTGGTATTCTGATTTCATCATTTTCTCTAAAGCAGTTATTGTAGGGATTGTAAGAATGGATTTCATAACTTTCGATGGAAGTATCAAAATGCGGTAAATCATTAATCTGTAGTATATTCATGTTTTAAAACCTAAAGCTTTAAGAAAATCTATATTCGTTTTAGTTAACTTCTTTACTTTTTTCTTACGTCTATGCACTTTAGTAGTTGTAGATGAAGTAAGGCGTTTTCTTTCGCATGTAGGGTTTATATTATATAATATCATACTGCTTTTTTTAAATGAAGACGTAGTTGAATATGTTCTATAGAGTTGACATAATAACCAAACTGATCAACGATTTTAATAGATATAGATGGAATTATGTTTTTGTTCACCGGAAAGTAAACAACGGTCTGCGGTGTATCTGTGTACTGATGGCTCGCAGCAGTATTAGGCACAAATTCATGAATAACGTGGGTTGGTAATCCGTTAGTGTAGGAACCGTAGATTAAATCACATTCAATTCTAATCACAGGAGTGGTATTGTTGTTGTTATGAAAATGTTTTTTTGATACTGAGTTTAACATTGAATAATATAGCAAACCACACTCATATTTCCCGGTTAAACTTAGAGGTGGTTGAAAATAAGATTCTAATTCCGATTTATTGCCTGAGATCGTTACAGTTATAGACATACTTTCAAACTGAACACTTTTTGGAAATTCTGTTTATTTTATTTATCTCTATACCAAAATTTCTTTAAAAAATTTAAACAGAGATGACCACAATTGAAAGGGTGATCGCCTTGTATGTTTTCATAATTGTAGTGGACTTTAGGGCCTAAGTACTTTATTAATTCTTTCGGAGGTCTAAGATTACCGTAACTGTCAAAATATTCAATATAATCATTGTATTTTGCATAGGCTACCCAATGAGAACCAGGATTTTTTGAACTATCTAAGTTAATCACCCCACATTCTTTTTTATAGGGGTGATCAGGTAGTTCATCTCTCATAAAAACGCCTCTAAAGTGAGGAATACTACATGCATATTTCATAATATCAAAATTAGTTAAAGCTCGGTTGGGTAGCCGATTATTTAGTTTTTTGATTTTGATAAAAAAATTCCTAACCCATTTTTGTGTGGTTTAAGATGCAGTCCTTTTCCGATACAAAGAGCTTCCATTTTTTCATTATGTCTTTTTGATTCTTCATACAGTTTTTTAGCCATTTTGAATTCATTTATGGTCTTTGCAATACCAGCTGCACCACCTGCTAAAGCTCCTGCGGCTGATAATCCAGCGAAAATAGGAATCAAAGGTAATACTCCGCCTGTTTTTGGTATTGGAATAACACGAGGGATTTTAATGGATGAACCATCAGCTAGTTCTTTGGCAGCGGCCATTGCTAATTCAATTGCCACTTTCTTACATTTTGGTTTTAATTTTTTTACACGTTTTTTGGCAACACTAATTATATTTTTAAATTTATTTTTGAGGCCTTTACCAGAAGCATTTATTCTCGAAAATTTCCGATTACGTTTTCTTAAACCACAACCTGTTTTAACTTTTGCTAACATAGCATTACTCACTAAATTAGCCGCGATTTTTTCTCCTGTACTCGAATCAGGAGCAACGGCGCGTTTTCTTGCCATTTTCAATAAAATTAAATCAGCCTTGTGTCGGTCTTCTAAATTTGATGAATTATGATACGCAATATCGCGTTCTTTACAATATTCATCTAATTTATTTACACCTTTATCTCCACGTTTGAGTCGTTTAATTAGTTTTGTGCCAGGTCCGCAATAATTGTATCCTGGTAAATGTATTTCAAATGGTAAATGATTTATAAACCAGTTGAGAAGACTACTCTCTCCAATACACATAATAAGACTGACCAATCTGGATTTGAATACCTATTAAATACAAGACTATGAGAATTATACTTGGTAGGTTAAGTTAATTAATTCTCATAAAATATTCGACTTATCGATCCAGCTATTTTCAGTTGAAGACAAACCTAGCCATTTTACAAAAACTCTATTACCTTACCTTTTAATAACCTTCTCAATTAAATATATATCAGGATGTTTCGTCTTTTGAAGCTCTTGAGCATAAAATGCTCCTAAAATCAGCTGACCTCTACTCGTATCTTCAATTAAATAAGTGATAGGGATTGTGTTTTGTATTTTACGAATTTTAAATATTTCTGTAGACCAATTGGGTGTATACCCTTTTTCAAATGTTCCTTTGTATTTACTGATACGTACATGGTCACCCACTTTAAACTTGCTTTTCATACTGACTTTTTTCACCATTTTTTCATATCTTTTTAATATGCGTTTTTTATTTAAACTATTGACCTTTGCAGGGATTTCATCAATTGTTCGGTGATGAGTGTGATTGTATTTATAAATAACATTTTCGAGGATGTTATCTACCCAATTATAGTTACCTTTTAAACTAAATTCTTTATACAATTTTGATTTTAATGTTCTGATAAATCTCTCAACTATCGATGCTTTTTTCGTAGAGAAGGTTGAGTAATGATTAATATTATATGATTTCATAAGTTTTCGGAATTTACTATTATAAAATTCTGTTCCGTTATCAGTTTGTAAATTTTTTGGCTTACGACCATCATCCAACAATATTTTAAAAATGTTACATATAACATCCTTACATTTACTTTTTATAGGAAAAGCCCAAGCATATTTCGAAAAAGTGTCGATAACTGTAAGAATAAATCTGAAATTTTTATTTTCCTTACACATTGATTGCATGTCAATTAGATCCGCCTGCCATAAATCATCAATGTCTTTCATAATAACAGATCTTCGCGGAAAGTTTACTCTTACATTTTTATGAATCTCATTTACTACACCAGCCTTACTCATATTTAATTATGGTCTGTACTCCTTTTATTTCTATTTGTTTATAGATCCTTATTTTCTTAAGTATATTTAACATGCTATCATGTAATTAAAATAGGCAAATATATCTTTTGTAAATATCTTAATGAATGGTTTTAGCAATACTAAATCAGAAGATATTTTTTACTGGTATTTATTCTTTAATTATGTTAGCTTCTTTTAATTCTTCAATTATTGATAAAATTTCATTATCATGATTTGTGTTGCCCGCATCTCGTGAAGCTACTAATAATTTTAATCTTTCGACTAGTTCATTTGGATCATCCCAATATACCAAGTCAGTTTGCGTTTTATATTTTTTTAGCTTTGGCAAGCTGCCTCCAAGTTTTGTATGAGGTTTCTCTGTTAAAGTTTTGCAAAATAACGGTTTGATAATTTGACGATACTTAGATCCTTTATCACCTCTTATCTGATCTTTAGGATTAAAATTTCTCTTATGAGCATTAGTATGATGTAATATATCCTTATATACAAGTTTATCTATGTTTGTTATTAACGTTAAATCCGGTTGTCTACGAAGTAAAAGTTCTTTAAGCCCTGGAGTTAAATTATAAGTTTTATCACCGATTCTAACCAAAACTGTATTATCGTTGTCTAAACTATCAATTTTAGAAAAAGAAACTAATTCATTACCCATCATTAAAGTTTTGTTTTCGGTTCTTATTCCAAAAGGCACATTTATTCCATCGTAAATACCATAAATGTCTTTACTTTCTAATGAAGTTTCTTTGTTATTCTTTTCTACATTCTTAGGAGTGCTTGCAGAATTTAATGCAGCATCATGAAAATCTTCACAGTCTGTTGAATTATTGTCGTCAGACTCGGTTACCATAGAATTAGCAGACATTACATTTTCTACATGTTTATCGTTTTCCAGAAATCTTTTAGTTCTCACAAGACTATCAAGGGGCTCCGAAACAGGTTTGAACATTTTATGTAGTGTCATGTTGATTTCATGTTCTTGAGTTTTCATTTGTTTTAATTTATTTTTTATAGAGTCGACAGACTTCAATAATTCCTTTTTAATATTTTCTTCCATATTTATTTTTATAACAAGTGAATTCAAGTAAGGATAGAACTGCACTAAGCTGTATTGCTGTTGAATTCGTTTATAAATGTGTAACTTCATTAAAAAAAAATCTCATTTATATGTACATCTTCATTCAAAGTTTAAATATATATCAAAATTTTGTCTGTACCTTCCATTATTTAATGGTGAATCTTTGTTAATAAGAAGGAAATTATAAGGGTTACTCCAAACTGTTTTACAAATATCTTTGAATTGATTCCATGATAGATCTGAATTGACATGTTCTTCATAGATGTGCTTCAAGTTCACATCATCTTGTTTAAATATTATGAGAAAATTGGCGTTATCACGTAACAACTGTTTTGGTATTTTAGAGTACGTTTGAGATAAGTAAAAGCAGTCAATTTGTTTATGTCTACCCATAGAGAAATAATTACGGATATTTATTTGATTTTCACATGCAACATCATCAAATATAAATATAGAATTTGGTAAAGCTTCACTCGGAGATATTACATTTTTATCGTCATTGAACTCCTTGAACTTAATCTGCGGCACTCTTCTTAATACTTCACTCATGAAACGATATTTTGACTGGAAAGTAGTTTTCGAATAAAGATAAAGATTTTTAAATTTAAGACCATTTTCATGCAGCAATAAACTGATCATAACGTTTGTTTTGCCACAGTTCGAGGGCCCACATATTATGCAACGAATCGTATTAGGCAATAAAGCACTATGTCTTATCTGATGAGCGGAATTACTAAAATTGATATTATTCACGTTCAGGGATATGGGTTGTTTGACCAACTTCATCTTGCCTAATACTTATTTTCATTACTTACTATATTTTTATATATGAATATATTTTATTAAATGTAACATGTGCAGCGAGTACACCCAGTAGTCAAGCAACAGGTTTGAACCTGCATCGAAATTAAGATGATATTCTCATGTTACTTACATATTTGTGACTAATAACTGAAATGAGAACATATTCATATTACATGCTTAAATTGTTTTAGTTCTAGGTATGTTAAAGTAATTAAACATCTCTCTTTCATTGCAGTAGCTGATCAAAGTAGGACCGTACATGTTGTTTACGATTTTAATAATAGTTTTGCAGTATTAAGGTAAGTATTGGAATAATACCCAGTCATGCAAAAGTAATAAATAAATTTTTTTTTTGTTTATTTATAAATAGATAATATTTTTATTGCAGAAACATGTCGCATTCACCATCCTACAGCCCTGTTTTAGATTTCGCTGCCCAAATACAATTAAACGAGGTACGTATTTGTTCAAGCACATTTTCATGAAATATTATATAATTTTCTTATTACTTTTATGTTTTTATTCTTTTTTTCTTTCAGAATTTAAACGATGACTCAGATCCAGTCACAAATCCATTTTATTATGCTCAAGACAGAGAAAACTGGTACAATGAAGTAGCTGCAAAAGCATGTGAAGAGAATAAGCAACAAAAGGCTTTGGAGAAAAAATTGAAAAAGAGGAAAACTTTTAAAAACAAATCGTATATTCTGCGAAATAAAACAGGGCTAGCTCGGCGTATGATAAAAATCTTTATCTATGATTTAGATAGTCGTGGTGTAAATGAAACAGACATTAAACCTGACAATGCGAGTGTAAATGTGCAATATATAGTGACTAATGATTATGACGATGTAGAGACTGAAACAGAATATTTAGTTAGTAAAATAGTTAAAAAGTTAAGTGACTCGAATATGTGATGTTAGGAAATTGTTATTGTGTAAATTAATTTTATTTGTTATATCTAAGTATAGAAATGTGTAATTTGGAATCATTTTAAGTCAATGGTATTTTTTAGCTTTTTCTGTAAAAAAATAGTATAATTTCTGCTAAACTATGTAAAAGTGTGGTAAAATATATTTATAATAATGTTTATATGCTTTTTCATTTTTGTCTAAGGATCTTAAAGGGAAAATGGTAAAAATAAAGGATTTAAAAATAAATAGTCATGTGTTATAATATTTATACATTTAATTATTTCATAAAATCTCTTCCAGTTTACTTTCTTATAATATTACTAAATTCTTTATTTATTTTATAACATCACTAACAACATTATTAGTTTAAATATATTTCTTTCTACAACATAAACGGGGTTACTAAAACACAGTTTTTATAATATCAGTTTTAAAATATTATTACAAATGATATTTTATTATTCAGTATTACAATAACATACAAGTAATACAATCAAAGACAGTAAAAAAAAAAGGCATGCATAAAGATTACATTATTAAAATTACTTAAAATATAGTACGGTAATGACCCCAGGGTAGAGTAACAGATATATTTTTTTTTATTTGACGTTTATCATCATTTGCGTTGAGTACTAATTTATTAATTTTCTGTGTATACAATTTATGATTCTTAGATCGAATAACATACATAGTATCTCTGAGATTTACATCGTTATATAAAGTATTTCTATATTTTTCAATGGTGAGTTTTTTAGAGACAGGCTTTTTTACTCCCTTAGCTTTTTTAATTGTAGTGTTTAAACTATTAATACAGTATAATTTAGCCCTCAAGCCAATAAACTCTGTAATGACATCTCCACCCATTTCATCCTTAAAAAAACCAGGTATTTGTTTATTCGCTTTCGGAATACCATAGACATTATTTTCTTCAAAGTTGCTAGTATCGAAGTATTGAATACTTTGTTTCATGTCTTTATAGAAGTCATCCGTATGTATTAAATACAAGAGACTATCGGTATCCGTATAACAAAGTTTAATGTTATTCTTATACATTTTCTTCATAACGGAATAATGAAATCGATATAAATGACACTTTGCTAGTTCCAATATTGTAAAACCAATGTATATTGGTCGATCTAAAATAACTTTTGTAGGTTCTAACTGAATAGCAACAAGGTTCTCAGAAATAATGGCCATATTTTTAAAATTGGGAGCGCTCGCATATTTTTCAGCCCCACAAATTCTATTAGTCTTATTAAAGTTACCTTTCCACACATTAACTAATTTGACAACAACTTGCTTTCTTTTGTTTTCAATCGTTTTACCAAATATTGAATTATTTTGCTTTTTAAAAAAATCTCTTTCGAAGTCTGACTTAGCTTTTTGTCTAAGTGCTGTATTCAGATGTATGTATGGTGCTAAAATATTTTTTTGAGTAAATGCTAGAACTCTGTGAACTTTTAATAATACAAGACCATTTTTTAAACATTCTTGTAAATGAACGTAGTGAATAACATATCTATATTTGTCGTAGAGGTTGGCAACTAATTTTGTGGTTTTGCTATTACATGGAATAGGAACAGCTAATTTTTCTGCTGCAAATGGCAAATCAGAATGTTCATCGTGTATATCGGGAGGATAATGAATATCAACTTCAAGTATGTATCCTTCATCACTGTCATGAGAAATGGATGCTATGTTAAGTAAAGCTATTTCAGTTTCTTTCAAAAACCTAAAATTTCCCGTGGGAAGTCTTTGCATCATAGCATAACCATATAAATTGACACAATCTAAGTAAGCTAAAAATGTTTTTGGTTCTTTAACATTATAATCGGGTACATATTTATTATTAGCCTTTGCGTGTCGCAATGAGCATTGCGCAAGACCTCCTCTGATACCTTTTTCCAGCATTTGATATATTTCGATATCAGATATTAAATCTAATTCTACTTTAGTTAACAGAAGCATAGCGTCCCAGCTTAATGATGGTGATGAAACATAGTGACATGGATCAAGGTCGTAATGAAATAAACTCATAGATCTGAATTTCTCAAAAATGTCACATAATAATAAGACATCACATTTTAAATATAAATCAGTGTACTCTCCTAAATTCTTAATACCAAATTTATCCCATACATTTAAAGCATGATTATAATCCTCAGTAGACACCGTATCGGATGTAAGTTTATTATAAAAATTTGAACGATCTGGTAACTGTTTTTCCTTATATCTATCCCACGAGTCTATGTAATCATAGCAATATACACCTTTCCTTAGGCATAATCTAAATAAATTTTCATCGGTGAAGAATTTTCGTAAATGCTTGAAATCACTTGATACTAGTGTCTTTACTAAGTTGTCTAAACTTGAACTCAAAAAATTAAAAGAGTCTATAAATTTTAACTGTGCTACTTTTTGTGGGTCGAGTGGAAAAAACTTAGTAAAAGAAATATATTTTTCTTTAGTTTTTGGAATTAAATTGATTCGACCACAAACACTTGAAAGCTCTTTTATAAATAAATGGCAGTCATATCCTGAAAGATTATGGAATATTATGGGAATAAAATTTATAGACTTGTTATTTAAGTTGCATGAGTTATGAGCTGGACCACGATATTTACCAGTAAAATGATCATGGTCACGAACGATACGATCGCTATTAGAAAATTTTTCTTTACAGATATGACATACTGTAGAGGTCTTGAATGAAAGAAGCTCTTCTTCATTTAATGGAGACATATCTCTAGGCAAAACTAAAATGTCATATAATCTTTCTAAATCCTTAGCAATAGATTCTACAAATATTTTTGAACAATTTGGACCCCGATACGATACTAAATTATTAAGTTCTGGATTAGACTCACAGCATATATAGTACGCAAAACAAGTTGCTTCATGGATTTGTATGTTCTCCACGTATTCACTTTTATTTTCATCAGAATATTCCTGAAGTAAACTTTCAAAATCTCCATAAATAACAATAGGAATTTTTTGAGTCCTTATATAATTAGAAAACCGAAGCTTGCTATTCGCTTCTGGAAGTACTGTTTGCATCCTGGCACAATTATGATTATCTAATTTTACCTCTGAATCAAAGTATATTAAACATTCTTCACACAAGTGAATTTTTGATTTGTGTTTTGTAAGTTGACCATGGACTAGTCGATCAAATTTTTTTATTAAACAGAAATGACTTTTATCACGTCTTTCAATAAACAACAAATTTACATGCACTAGTTTTCGTTGTAAAGTTTTGTACAGCGGTCCAGTGACAGTACTTTTCTTTTCTAAACCATAAACGTTTACACTTATATGTGAATTTTGTTTTTCGAATCGTTTTATGTCCTCAAATGTTGGTGGGAAAGACATTCCATTTGTATTTAATAATTTAGAGTAATGTGGATATGATGAAACTCTATTACAATTATGCTGTGATGGATACATATGTGCTATAATACACCAAAGAAAGCAATGTGCATCTCTATTGTGAATATTAAGGCATGACTTTGTTTTAAGGATTTTAGGCGGTAAAGGTATATAACTGCCACCTCTTAAGGGATTATACTTAATGATATTCAATTCTAAGTGACTAATCGACTCTATAGTCCAACCAGATTCCGATAATTCAAATTCTGTGCACTTACATAACAACTTATTTATACATTCTTCAAAAAAAGTTTGTATATTAGTACTTTGAACTATCACACAATATTTAGTATTGAAAGATTTTAAAGACAGTTCTTCATTTTTAGGTAACCTGTACAATACGAAAAGCTCAAATTGTGCCTTAATTGATTGATGTTTTAATCGCAATGCCTCAATTAACTTGAAAACCGTGCTAGAAATATCTGATAAAAATTTCTCAGGTGATATGTATATATACTCTGATGGATTTAATCTGTAACTAGCAATTCTATTTTTAAAGGCACTTGCTATTAATTGTACATTATCAAATTCAGTGCGCAACAAACAATTTGATTTATGTATATTACTTTTCTTATGTGATGAATATTTCAGAACATGAGCCTTACAATCTGGACAAAATTGCATGTTGGTATTGAACAAGTTATTATATTAAAATTTTAATACAATAGTTATAATCAATAATTTAAAAAATGTTTTACTTATTTGAACTCAATACGAGAAAAACATATTTTTTATTATTTAATTTCAAGGTCAAAGGTTCAATGTCTAAATTATTGTTTTTTTTTTAAATATAAAGTTTGGAGGTTAATTAATTCGAGTTTATTGGCTTATGGTTTTTTTGGCGTTTGGTTTTTAGTTTTTGGATATTTGTTACTGAAAGAAATCACATAAATTGATTAAAATTATTAAATATAAGTAAGCATTCATACAAGATTTCGAGTTTATTGGCTTTTTGGTTTTGGTTTTTGGCTTTTGGTTTGTTGGTTTTCGGATATTTGTTACTGAAAGAAATCACATAAATTGATTAAAATTATTAAATATAAGTAAGCATTCATACAAGATTTTGAGTTTATTGGCTTTTGGTTTTTGGCTTTTTGGTATTTTTGGCTTTTGGTTTTTGGTTTTTGGTTTTTGGCTTTTTGGTTTTTGAATATTTGTTACTGAAAGAAATCACATAAATTGCTTAAAATTATTAAATATAAGTAAACATTCATACAAGATTATAATATTCAAGGAAAAAAAATTGCCTTACCATGGCAACCTATACTGCATTTGAAATAACATTAGAGTTTTAAAATAGCCCTTTTTACTTTTCGGTCACCTAATTTTGAATTCTATTGTGTGTGACAAAGGTGACATGAGAAAATGGCAGCTGCAGCAAACAGTTGGTATTGTGAATAAATTTTTGGTTTTAATTGAACTCTTTGCCTGCGTAATAAAAGTCGAAATTTCTGAACTCTATAGTAAACTGTACTGTAAATGTAACTATGAACTGTAAAAGGGTTCTTTGTTTTTTCAAAAATTCTAATGTTATTTCAAGTGAAGTATACATAAAAACGAAAAAACAAACAACAAAAATTAATTCGCGATTATAAATCATAAAATAATATACCTACCCATACCTAAAGGCACTTACTTAATGTTTTAAAATACATTAGATGGATAGAGTATCGGTTGTATTTGCCGATAGTCCTCCTTAGCAGCCGTCACAAGTTTGGTGACCGCTCGCCATACTGAACTGTTGTCATCAACAGCCGACTTGAAGGTAACTAGTGCACGCTTCCAGCGATCGGTACCTAGCGCTTCTGCCTCTTGTGCGTTGTAGACCCGCAGCTCCACGTAGTAGTCACCTTGTCGGGTCGGGTCCCGCTGGAGCGTATAGCCGGAACCTGCACGTCGCGACAAGAAGCTCCGCAATGCAGCCGCTCGGATGGGTTCACAAACCAGTTCCTGTTCGTTCTGAAATTAAAAATGTTGATTATTAACAACTAAAAAAAAAATGATATATTTTCCCTGCTCCTATGGAAGGATTTCATCATAAATATATCTTATACAACCATAATGAAAACCTGTGTAGGAAATCTGTCATCATATATCGGAACTCAGTTCCATTCCTTTATTATTCTCACAGAAGAAAAATTATACATAGAATTTAACTGATCTAGGAATAGAACTCAGAACATTTCATTCAATATGTAGGTAAATTTGTAAACACTGGACCAAAAAAATAAAATAACGATCACAATAATAGTTATAGTTACAATACGAAAGTAAGTATGACATTTATAACTCTTCAGCTTACCTCAGAATCCAACAGTTTCTTTTTTTTTGAGGATGTTGAAGGCTCTGGTGCATCAGCATCCGACTCCGAGTCGGACACAAAAAAGTTGGATTTGACCACCGGGGCACTGGAGCCTCTTTTTGCAGTCCGTTCCGTTTTGACCTTGGTGGATGCCTTTCTTCCTGACCTCTTCTTTTTATTATGTGTAACTGGCGTCGGCTGCACTGGCGGGTGCTCCGTGTCAGAATCGAAAGGATTGATGGTCGACCTAAAATCAAGAACACTGCAATTTAATTTTACTCAAATACATGATTAAAAGATCTTTCAATACGAATAGTAAATGTAAAATTATACGTACATACTTAATGAGTTTGTCAAAAATTAAACGCGATTAAAAAAGAAAAAGCAATCAGCACTGGGTACGCGTACTAATTTAAATGAAATTATATGGTGCAGTTCTATTTATAGACTCCAATCATAAGACTGTGTTCATAGTAATAAATCATGAACAAATGAAGAAGCAATTTAAAAAGGTTTGTTAGAAAAATCAATACTATGTACTTGGTGAATAGGGTCTATATTAAATCAATTGTTACTTACGCATTATGATGGCATCCTTACTTTCCTAATTTGTTCGACGGCGCCACTCTGTCGTGTATACCTGAGACGAAATTCTAAAAAGGAAGTTGTATGTACTCTACCAGTACAGTAGGTTTGCAACTGATGGTTAAAATTAAAATGGTTGTATCCATGCTTTAGTTGAAATCCAAATAACGTTGAACTTTGATATTTATGATGTATTATTTTTTTAAATAAATATTACCCTATTTTTCTAGAATTTGGGTTATCAAATCTATTACGTGAGGATTATCTTATTTTTGTTTTTTGTCGTTGTGTTAGTTGTTAAAGAGAAGTTAAGATTACTCCTGTTACGTATTATGATATAATTTACAAATACTCACAACACACTCAGATCCAGAACAACTATCTGTAAACCATATATATTATGTATATATTTGTTCCGTGCGGGAATGAAACCCACAACCCTAGCACAGCAACCGATTGCTCAGCCACCGCGCCAACCGTACCATCATAATAATATGCATACCTACATACAGATACATACATAGTCTCACGCCTATTTCCCCGAAGAGGTAGGCAGAGGTGTAGTGATAGTGTGTAACGTATCTAACATTACACACTATCACACTAAGTGCTACACCCCACTTATCATCAATTATGTATTTTGGTCCCACATAACAGGGGGCGAGCCTGTTGCCGTTTACCGAGGCACATTACCAGACTCCGTGCTGCTACTGAGAATTTCCAGACAGAAAAAAAAAACCCAATAACACTTCGCCCCACCCGGGAATCGAACCTGATCTGCAGTCGCTTACGTGCCCACTGAACCACCGAGGCAGTCTAATAATATGATAATGTGCAAAGTGTAATTAACAAGACTTGTAAGAAAGTTTTGAAAAATATTCACGCAGTTATAAACCATTGTACAAACGAGATCCAATATGTACATAATATGTTGAAAATCTTTCAGAAAACATCCAAAAATAATCTTAAAATTTGTTAAGAAGATGAATTGAATATCTGTAATCTCATATCATGTGCTACCAAATGTATTATACTTATCGTTATATCTAGTAAGATATATTTATAATACGTTTGTTCATTCTTTTCTTGACGATAACGTCATCTGTCAATTTTAAACAATGTGTAACAGAATAAATAAAAAGAATTCGAATGAGGTAAATAAGTTAAAAAAGCAAGGTTAGGTTAGGTTAACATTTCCATAGGATTACTAATAGCAAAAGTATTCGTTAGGTACATTAATCATTGCGGGATTGTGCAAACGCCTGCTAAACTACATATTTAGTGAAGGCGCTTACACTCAAACTAAATGAAATAACTAAACTTAAAAAATAACTTATACTATTATTTTTAAGCAAATAAATTAAATTTTTAGTAGATTCAGTATAATTTTATATACATATCATGCATTATATTTAATTATTTTCTTTGCTTTCCAATGCAAGTGTGATGAATCAGACAAATAACTGATTGGATACCCGACGATAGCTACATTCTACAATTATAAATACATGCGCAAGGAATGCATGCTGCATGACATCATCATGCGACAGTTCGATGTCCATCCGACAACGTTCGAACACGATATTCACTATGTAATCTAATCGTATAACTCGCTTAGTTTACGTTTATAAAATTGAGGCTTCTGGATCACTAAGTAGAAATAAAACTGCAAATTATGTGTGGAGAATTGGGGGTTCTGGATCACATCTGAGCGAAGCGAAGAAAAGTGATCCAGAACCCCCAATTCTACCCTACTTACGGTTTACCACAGAAAATCAGTTCTGACCCGGGTACTGAATTTAACAACGAATTACTAAAGGAACTTACAGATTTACATAAAATAAAACTGCATGTCACTACACCAAACAACCCAAATTCTATGGGGTTAATAGAACGTTTTCACTCCACAATAATAGAAGTGTACAGGTTAGCCGAATTTAATACGAAAGGAAATTCACAGACGCAGCGTCTGTGATGACATACGCTGTTATGTCTTATAATAGGGTCAAACACAAAAAAGTATAAAAAACTGTTCAGTTTACTTAAACCTTACACAAATAATTATTATAACGTGCATGAATTTTATAAATCAAGGTTATGGTTGGGCCTACTTAGTTTATAAAGTTTTTATGATTTAACGCCGCAAATATAAATTTGTGAATCTGATATGTATTAAAATGTCCCCTTCTGTAGACTGTTCGGATACGAGGTACGACAGTTCTACAGTAGTTTAAAAAAATTCAAGAACAATTAGGACTTTACTTCAATTAATTATACATTCGAAAACTAAAGCACTTTTACGACATTGTTCGTAAAAAGAAATAGTATTTTTCGTTACGAATAAAACTAAAGTAAACATTTGTTCCAATATCCATAGTATTCTCCTGTAGACACGTAAAATAGACATAATTTTATAATTATTGAACGCATCCATAACTTTTTTTTTATAGTGTTGGCATTACAGATTTCTACATCTGTCATTTGTTCGTAAATGGGTTAAAAGGTGTTAATGCCGGTGAATAAAAAATATTTAAACTGTTACACAAGATTTTGGTCACGTTTGTTGGATCTTTCCTGTACTACCTGTATGTTGGTAAGTAGACACTTTAAAAATAAATGAGACGTAAGCTTTTACGCATATTAGCGAACTGGTGGCTGTATCCAATATGCTTTTTTCTTAACCTCAAAATGTAATCCGCCATCTTTAAGTTTTTGCTATTTGTCTTTTCTGTAGACAACTTTCCTGTGGATTCCAATGTCTACAGGAGATATTGTAGTCTACAGGAGGGATAAAAATAAGTTCGGTTGTCTCAGAAAAGTTATTTTTTATACAAAATCCTACATTGTCATGTCATAACTTCATCAGTAAATCTTTTTCTATAACTTAAGTAGACATTGTTTTAGCATGTAATGCATCATTAACACAATTGTTCCAGTTAAGATGCCTCGAGCAAGTAGAATTTCCGAGGAAGAAAAAAAGATACGCAGACGGGAGCAAAAGAAGCTCAGTATACGCCGTGCTCGTGCAAAGATGAACGAAGCAGATTTAGAAGAAAGACGAAGACAAGACAGAGAAAGATATCAACGAAAGAAGGATCAAGGAAAAATCAAAACGATTAAAGATTACACACCCAGGGAACAACGACAAATCAGAAAAACATGGAGAGAAAAAGCCAAGTCAAGACGTCAGAAGCAAAAAGTTCACAATAATGCGTTGCGTATCATTAAACAAGACACGCCACCTACAAGTCCTTCATTTTCGCGTATGAGGGTTGCTCACGCAGTTATGAAACACAATGCACGAAAATTAAGAATGGAAAATAATAACCTAAGAAAAAAAATACTGGAATTAGAATCTAAACTGACAAAATACAGAATGAGATATATTCGATTACCTAAAAAAATTTTAAAGGAAAAGCAGACATTAAAAAAAGTGAAGAATAACACAGCACAAGAAAGAAAAAAAGCTGTACAAGAATTTTTACTTCAAGATGAACACAGCACACTTACACCGGGAAAGAAAGACACCATAACAAGGAAAAAGGTGAAGAAACAGATTCGTCTTTTAAATGATTCATTAATAAATTTACACAAAGCTTTTATAAATAAGTCTGGTATTAACATGTCATATGAAACTTTTCGGCGGTACCGACCGTTTTGGGTATTATTTCCTAAAGTAAACTCTAGAAATACCTGTTTATGTGCCATACATGCCAATAATACGTTTATAATACAAGCACTTTATAATGCTAAAATTATTCCTTATAAAACCATAACAAACTTACTGAAATTTTTATGTTGTAACAATACGATAAGCGTGACTTGTTTAGAAAATAGATGTTTTAGTTGCAATGGTAAAACTTTGCAGAGTAACTATATTGATGTCAATGATACTATATTGTATGAAAGGTGGATCACCAAAACGGTTCCAGTTGTCATTAAAAATACTACAAAACAATGTCGCAAAACGGTTAAGGAAAAAGTTTCAACTACAAAAAAGGCATTGTTTCAAAAATTAAACATTAATTTACCTACTCTAAGGAAACATATAGCAAATATGACTCACCAAATTAAAGCTATACAACATCTTAAGCAGAATCTGTCAGCCATTGAAGGATTACTTCATATAGATTTCTCCGAAAACTATAATTGTAAGTATGGGCAAGAAGTTCAAGCAGTGCATTTCGGGGGATCAAAGGCACAATTGTCATTACATACGTCCGTATATTATAGTGTTAACTTAGAGGCTCCTACGAATTTAATAAAGTCCACATCTTTCTGTACGGTTTCCGAGAATTTACGGCACGATGCGACGGCCATATGTGTGCATTTAATGTGTTTGGTAAAAAGAATAAAGGAGCTGACTCCAGATTTACTAAAATTGCACATTTTGAGTGATGGTCCCTTAACACAATACCGTAACAAATCAATGTTTTTTTTACTCGCCACGGTATTAAGTAAAGAGTTTTCCGTACAATCAATTACTTGGCATTTTACTGAGCGAGGTCATGGGAAGGGAGCCCCTGATGGCGTTGGGGGCTGCATCAAGCGCATTTGTGATAGTCATGTTGCAAAAGGAAATGATGTATCGAATTTAAATGATTTAATGACATGTTTAAGTGTAAATTGTAAGGGCATAGAAACTTATAAGATTGACGAATCCAAATTTCTCCAAATAGATCAGGTTCTAAATAACAATGCTACACGTCCTTTTAAAGGAACGCTTGAAATACATCAAGTTTTATGGGACACTCAAAATCCCGATGTTCTCAATGCTCGACGTTTAAGTTGCTTAAATTGCGCAGCTTATGAAAGATGTTCCCATTACGAATTAGGACAGATTCAAATACAGTATAAAGTCCCAAATTCCCCTACTAGCTCTATCTTATTTGATGATCAATTTGATAATTTATTACCTATTTCTCCCCAACCGGGACCTTCCAATCACCGTAAAACTTCACCTGAAGCTCACTTTATTCGATCTCCCAACAGTTCAAGAATCAGTGAAGCTACAACCGAGTCAATAACACCCGGTTACTTTGAAAGATTAACACCTGATAACCCAATCCCATATTCATGTTCACCAAATCAAAGACCTATGAAAAGGGCAGGTATGAAATTTCGGAACTTTTTTGAGGACAGTGAGTCTGATTCGGACTCTTCCTTAAAGATTACTCCAAAGAAACGACGCCCAATGCAGTTAATAATATCGGATTCTTCTGATAATGAAGAATTTTAATTTGCATTAATTCTAACAGAAAAAATATCTTTCATGTGGACAAATGTGCGATTTTTTTTTATTTTTTTATGAAATACAATTTTTCTAGTATCAGTTACTAAATTATGAGAAGTATTTTTGTTATGAGCATTTTTTATTAGATTTTAAGTAAATAATGATATTGTCTTCTGTTTACGCGAATGTTATTCATTGAAATTAAACTACTATATACGGATTTTATCGCGTTGTTTATTTATCACTGTATTACAAAATTTTGAAAATATCACTCTACTACTACTATTGATTTTATTTGACTAATTTATAAGCTAATAAAATTATTTAAACTATTAAATCTATTTATTTTTGGTTTACACTTTCCCCGACGTTTCGGGTGCTTTTCAGCAGCCATGGTCACGGGGACCAAAAATAAATAGATTTAATAGTTTAAATAATTTTATTAGCTTATAAATTAGTCAAATAAAATCAATAGTAGTAGTAGAGTGATATTTTCAAAATTTTGTAATACAGTGATAAATAAACAACGCGATAAAATCCGTATATAGTAGTTTAATTTCAATAAATAATGATAATTATAGTAAGTAAAAGTCAATGTATGAACCATCCTGTAGACAATTTGATCTTTTCTGTAACGTTACCATAGAAAAGATGTCCATTCTGTGGACAAATATACATTATTTTTTATAAAGTATACTACACGTATTTAAAATCATTAATTGCTAAGTAAGGAAAATGAATGTTGTTTTGAGTATTTGTAATCAGAGTTTGCAATAAATAATTATTTTATAATTACTTATAATAAGGTTTATGTTATCATCTGTGGACAAGTAAGACTTTTCTGTGTACAGATAAAAAATTAAAAAGTGATTATTTGCAAAAATATTAAAGACTGATCTATGTCGATATTATTAAGGATAAACAAAGTGTACAACATTAATAAAAGGCTGATTTTCAAACTGATATGTGGTGTTTTTTCTTTTGCATATTTTGAAATACACATTTTGTGTTTGACCCAATAATACGATCCATAGTAGCACAGATTTACCACCTTTTGAAGTCGCATTTGGTCACACCGAATTAAATTCTACATTTGACTCCGAATTTGATAAAGCATACACACAGCAACTAATTAAGGACCATAAGAAAAGAACTAAAGCTGTTTATAGATTTATTTCAAAAAAATTAAATGGTCAAAAAGAAAACATTATAGCCAAGCGGGGTGGAGAGGCACAACCAAAATTAACAGTAGGACAGCCGATTTTTGCTAAAGCTGTTAATAAAAGACAATCTAAAGATAAACCAAAGTTCCAAAAAGCTGTTGTCACAGGACAGATAGAGCGCAATATTGTACCAATAAATCTTAAAAATAGAGATACAAAAGTGCCTGTTAAAAATGTAAAACGTCCTCCACAGGTGATGTATAGTCCTGCTGAGCTGGACAAGAATCAATTGGGCTCTCCCAAACCTGGCCCTTCAAGCAGTAGAGAGTAACCAAAATCCTGGTATTCTCCCCGTAAAATTAGGTCAAGCTTTTGTACAACATGATAAATGGTCTATAGTAAAAATTATTAAACTACAAGGCATAATTACAGATTTGACTTTCAATATTCAAAAATATTCTGAGTTTAGTCAAATTACCCTAATAGGTCTTATATGGATGAATTTATGAATCTTAAAACACAAGTAGAGTATATTCGTAATGAAACTGTAGAAAAATTACAGCAGTTAATACCTTCCAAAAGATTTAAACGTGGCCTTATAAATCCTTTAGGATCATTTATTAAAATTATAACAGGTAACCTTGACCACGCAGATGCGATTAGATATGACCAACTCATCGATAACATTCAAACAAAAGAGCAGGCAATATCAAATAAATTCACTGTGATATCTGAAACGTTGGATCATTTCCTAAACTCTACAGAAATAATTAATGAAAATACCAGTAAAATGAACGCACGCATTAAATTAATTGAAGGCCTTGTGAATAATCTTAATACAAGTATTAATCATTCAATTTATATGACCTATGTATTTGGATTACTTTACCAGTTTATTGTAAACTTTAGAACTATCTATATAAAAATTGGTGAGTTAGAAACGGCCTTGGCTTTTAGTAAATTGTCTGTCCTACATAAGGCCGTAATAAATTCCAATGAATTATTGAACTTGTTAGAACAGATTAGTAAACATGATAATTTAATGTATTCTGTGAACAATCAAAACCTTATTAATATTGAAGAATCTTTGTGTGTAAAAACTTACCTTAAAAGTGATGAAATCACTTTTATCATTGAAGTACCACTAACTGATAATGTTACATATAGTTATTATAAATTGTATTCCCTTCCTATGGCTGATGATTCCTTTAACCAAACCCTTGTTATTATTCCTGAGTTTCCTTACCTATTAGTAGAAGGGACAAGATATCGTCCGATTGACCAACCATGCCGAGAAATAACAGCTAAAGAATCCCTTTGCTCTGAAAATAATATCGTCCAGTACGCTGAGGAAACTTGTATTGAACAATTATTGAAATACCATTCCAACTTGTCACGCTGTTTCCCACGTAAAGTAAACGCAGAATACCTAAAAATCCAAAGGATTGGTCCAGATAAGTGGATAGTTTATTCAAAACATTACCAAGTTATTTCACAAACATGTGGCAATGACAACACGAAGGAGTGCATTCGAGGCACTTATATATTAACTGTAGATGAACAGTGTGACGTTTATATAGAAAATGCCCATATACAAGGACGACGATCTTACTCACTGCCGACGGAATATATGTCAGTACCGATTATCAATTTACCTAAGTTACCGCAAGGATATGCCGACGCCGCCGCCACAGTAATGGAACCTGTAGATCTGAAAGGAATAGACTTAGACGACATACGCCATCTAAATTACATTCTGAAAAGCAGTGTCAATAGTGTAAAAAGTGAAACAAGTGAAACCGAAAGATATAGTGTTAGTGTCGCTCTTTTCGTGCTGTACGCGATCGTCGTTTTAT
Organism: Catocala nupta; assembly: GCA_963675205.1. Lineage (NCBI taxonomy): Eukaryota > Metazoa > Arthropoda > Insecta > Lepidoptera > Erebidae > Catocala > Catocala nupta. The sequence goes on from OY776094.1 coordinate 12,715,790, forward strand.
TATTAATAGCCATAGTTACATATAAGTACTTAGATGTAATAAAAATAATGTGTACCAAGAAAATCGTCCCCAACGAACTGACTGAGTTGGAGGAAAATACAAATAACCAGGGCCCTATCTTATTAGTAACTTAAGTATATTCATTATTTTGAGGTAAATTAGGTAAAGTAGTATGTGTTAGACATCTTGGCCCTTGATATTATTTTAGATCTTATAATTTATGTACTTATCATTTATCTTTTGTAACTATTATTATATTTTATAGGTTCACGAAGTTCTCGAAAAATATACCTCTTTTTCGCTAACTTCGATCTAAGGGGGGAGGAGTTATATTCCCTATAACCTTATGCTGCAATAAGTCAGTGCAGGTGCAGTATTCCGTACGCTGCACTTCCTTATCAGCTAGACGTGGCGTGATGTTCGAATGTTCGAGAACGTCCACCGCCTACGATGTCATCCGGTGTCGATGCATTAGAATAAGTAGAATAAGGCAGTCTTACATAGCATCTGTAAAGCTCGGGTCGTATTAATAAACTCTTAATTCGATTCCCATTTTAGTTACTTTTATTTTTAGTTTTTAAAAAGCCATTTCGTCGCTCCCGAAATCAAACTACCTACTTATTGTTTACAGAATTTTAATTTCGTATAAAACAATAATGATTTTGGTATCTTCAAACTAATGTAGTAATCGGAGGGTTAAACATACAGCTTTGCTGTAGTATAAAAAATGTTAAGAATGCTATTTTCTATAAGTATCTAACATTTTATTTCTGTTTCTATCCAACTTTTGTTTTTGGGTACGAAATGAATGATGTCCTTTGCGATAAACAATCTTGTTGGGTCGTTATAACCTATTATTATGAACGTTTGGGGAATTTTTGCCGTTTTTTTGCAGATGAATATCCGGCAGACAAATTCATCATACTTGGGGACTTCAATCAACCAGGTATCGTTTGGCAGCCGTCGGACCATGACAGTGCAATGAAAGCCACAAACTTACAGAGTTCGATTCAACTAAGTCTTATTGATAACTTTAATATATGCAATCTCTTACAATATAATTGTCATATAAATAATAATAAGAGAATTCTTGATCTCGTCCTATCCAATAACGACGTATCTGTCTCTTCCTGTGCCCAGCCACTAGTACCCGAAGATCCTCATCACAGGGCCTTGAGCATCACTGCCGACTTTGTCCAGTTACATAGTCTACCTGTTCGCCCTTGTTTCAAGTACTTATATGGATCAGCTAACTACGATGCTATAAAGAGTGAATTGGAGCAAGTTGACTGGCATCAGGAACTCAGGGGTAGACCGTTTGAAGGAGCAGTGACATATTTTTACGAACATATACGTAGGTTATGTAATAACTTTATACAAATTAAGAAAGTAGTGACTCAGACCAAATATCCTCCATGGTATAAATCTCTAATTAAATTAATTAAAGAGAAATCAAAATTTCATTCCAAATTTAAAAAATACAAAAATATCTCTGATTACCAATCTTTTGTAGTTTTGCGGAAACGTTCAAAGGAACTGGAATGTACTTTGTTTAATGACTATATAGCGAAAATCGAATTAGATATATATAAAAACCCGAGAGCTTTTTGGAGTTATGTTAAGTCGAGGAAACAATCAAACTCGGTGATGACATTTGTAACATGTTCGGTCATTATTTTGAGTCAAATTTTCTACCAGCATCATCACATGCTCCATGTAACATTCAAGATTACCGCGATCAGGATCATTCTTACTCTCATTTAAATATTATTGAAATAAACGAAAACGAGGTTCAAATGTTGCTCAAACAAGTTGATCTGAATAAGACTGCAGGCTCAGATAATATACCGCCAATTTTTATAAAGATCTGTGCTGACAGTCTTACTACTCTTGTCACCATATTTTTTCAACGCTCTATTAGATAAGGTTTTGTACCTGATATATGGAAGATGGCATACGTAACACCTATACATAAGAAAGGACCTAAGAACAAGATAGAAAACTATAGACCAATATCTAAATTATGTATACTCGCCAAAATTCTAAAAAACATTGTACATAAGCAGTTGTACTCTGCAATTAAACTTAACTTTGGCGAATATCAGCATGGTTTCATGACTGGACGGTCCACCACGACAAATCTTGTACTTTGCAGTGATCTCCTGACAGATGCTATGGCACATCGCACCCAAGTAGATATAATATACACAGACTACAGTAAGTGTTTCGACAGAATACATCATAAAACGCTATTGGGTAAGCTGTATCATATGGGAATAAGGGGAAACCTGTACAGATGGTTCAAGTCATAGTGTGACGAAAGAGACTCAGACTTTTAAGGCTTTTAACAAAGACTCGCCTTATTTTTGACGCCTCACGACTGACTCAGTCTTTTAGTCCCCAACCTTTAGTCCTAAGACTAGTCTTATTAGTCGAAGTCTTTTAACTTAAAACGCTCAGCAGTTACTTAAAAAGCTTAAAAGACTTGCGACTCATCGCCTGAGGAGTCGTGAGTCGTAAGTCCGGTTCATTATCAATTTGCATAAAAATATAAACCCTAAAATATGGTGTATAGTGGTAATTTATACTAATGATATTTACTCATACACATTTTGCATAATAGTTTTAATCATAAATACAATTCAGCTTAATGATATTTAAGCACCAAAGTTATTGAATATTGCTGTAAATAATGTGAATCAATAATAATAATTACTATTAATAAATTAGATCACATCATATATGTAGAAATTAGATATTGCTCATATCCCAAGAAAAGTTACTTTAGCGCGTGATCGAACCCGGGACCGTAGAGATGGCAATATCATGAACTCAGGTATGCAAGCCATTCGGCCACCATGGAGTTCGTCTCGATATAAACCCGTAAATTAAATACATCTCTGTTGCATAGTACCGATAGTAAGTACGAGTAGGTAATACAACCTTAATGCTACAATTGCCTACGTAATTTAGTCGGTTAAATTTTGTGCGATTGTGCCATTGTGGGTATGTCAATAAATAATTTAATAAAAATACCTTATAATTGCATACATTAACTGGAAGTGAGCGCTGCAGTTAATTCGTGTTATAAATACTGTTTATTTATTCATTTGTTTTGTGGTTTTCCCACAAATAATATAAAATAGTCTATTCTTAACTATTGTGAAGTAACTGGTTTTGTTTACAAGAACTATGAGTACAAGAAAAAGAAACAGAACATCGGAAATACTGACACAGTTTGATAGAACTGACTCGTCGGTGAAATGTAAATTGTGTGGAAAGACGTATTCGAAGAAAACTTCTCATTCTATGTTGAAGGCTCATTATACAAAACACGAAAATGTTACAAATCTTGATCAGAGCACATCTGGCAACAGCAAAAGCGGTACAAATTATGATCAGTTGATGTTAAATTTTATTATTCACGGTAATCATCCTTTTTCTATTGTGGACGAACAACATTTTAAAAATCTTATTAATGCACTGAAGCCTGCTTATTCAATGCTCAGTCGTACACAATTAAGTATAAACATACAGAATATTTTCAAAGAAAAACAAGAACAGATAATTGACTTCTTAAAAACTGTATCAACCAAGATCGCCCTGACGTTAGACTTTTGGACCTCCGTCACTAATAAACCCTATATGGTTATAACCGCACATTTTATGCTTGAAACAAAGTTATTTGCAATTATATTAGATTTCGACTTGCTCCCATATCCACATAGTAGCGGAAGTATATTGGATAAACTGATTGAAATATTAGACTACTATGGCATTGGAGAGAAAGTAACATCCATTACAACTGACAATGAGAAAACAAATATAAAACTACTACAGTTATTGATATTATTTCATAGCAAATATGAAAATATTATTCACACAAGATGCCTCGCACATGTTTTGAACTTGGTTGTGAAAAAAGGTTTGAAAATGATCGAAAACCCAATTGATAAAGTTTCAAAATTAGTAAAAGTTATTAATACAGCTTCAAAAAAGAAACAGATGTATTTTGAAACTTGTATATCATTAAATGTTCCTCAGCTGAGTCTTATACAAGAAATGTCCATACGGTGGAATACTGTCTACCTGATGCTAGAACGTGCATCTACTATGCAAAATGTTTTAGACCAAATTCGCAAAGAAAAAAACGAATTTAAAGAATATATGATACAAAATTGGGATGAAGTCAACGAAATTATTCAATTTCTAAAGCCTTTTTATGATGCAACTTTGTTACTTTCGAAATCTAAATATTCAAGCTTATATTATGTAATACCAATAGTGGATGTGTTAAAAGAACAAATTCGGTTGCAAGCTAATAATGAGATTTTTGATAATTGCGCTTCTGCAATGACCGAAAAATTACAGGAATATATACCGTTCTTGTACACTGATTTTGCAAAATTTGCCGTAATATTGGATCCACGATTAAAAAATAACTATTTTGCCGAACAAGGCTACGAATGCGAAAATATTCTGCCACGTTTTAAAACGTATTTCACCACGCATTATGTAAATTCAAGTATAGATCAAACGTTAGCCACATCATCTCAATGTCAATCACAAAATACTGAGAAGAAAAGTGTTTTTTCTGCGGTATACAAACAAACAAACGCGGAGCAAGACGAGATACAAAAGTATTTATCCATGCCACTAGAAACAGAGGATACAGATGTTTTACTTTGGTGATCCACTCAGAAGTATCACTTGCCTTGCCTTACGCAAATGGCTAAAGATATATTAAGTATTCCAGCGAGCAGTGTTCCAAGTGAACAAGCCTTTTCTAAATCTGGTAACCTGATCTCAAAAAAACGTTGCAGATTAAGTGATAAGAGCATCAGAGCGTCAATGTGCCTATCGTCTTGGATGACTTTTCTGTAGCTGTATTGTTTTTTTTTTTTCACCATGTTGATTTTTTATATTTTTGCTAAAGACCTGATATAAAAGATTTTTTTGAATTTAATAAACCATAACCAAATCAGATGCATTAAATTTTACATAATAAACCCTGAATATCGAATATAATATATATTTTATTGAAAACTAAACCCTTTACTCGAACGCCAGCTCTCTTGTAAGCACATACATAGCCCTTTAAGTGCCTTCTAGTCGTTTAAGGCGTTTAAGGAGTTTAAGTCGTTTTAGGCGTTTAAGTCGTTTTAGCGTAACTAGTCTTTTAACTGAGTCGTATTATTTAAGACTAACAGCTAGTCTTAATTTTAAAGCAAAGTCGTGTAAAAAGAGGCGAGTCTTATCTTAAACGACTTAAAAGACTGAGTCTCTTTCATCACTAAGTCATACGTTGAAAACAGGTGTCAAACTGTAGTGCTGAGTGGATACGCTTCGAGACCATTTCTGGTCCCATCCGGTGTTCCCCAGGGATCATTATTAGGACCCCTTTTGTTCAATATTTTCATTAATGATATAATTTCCTGCTTTAATTACTCTAAAATATTGTTGTACGCTGACGACCTAAAGATATTAGACCGCTTTGAAGCATATTGTAGTCTTAATTACCTCGACATAAATGTGTTCAAGTGCTACGTATGCTCTTACACACGAAAACCTAACCCAATTACGTTCAATTAAAGACTTAAAAACACACATATATCTAGAGTTAACTACATTAAAGACTTAGGAGGAACATTTGATTCCAAACTCACTTTCGAAATTCACATTGATGATATTGTCTCAAAAGCTGCAAAAGCCCTTGGATTCGTGTGTCGAATGTCATCGGACTTTAAAAGCATAAAAACTATAAAAATCCTATAATGTTCCTTAGTCCGCAGCCACCTTGAATACGCCTCTCAAGTGTGGAATCCGCAATATGATATATACGTAAACCGAATCGAAAACATTCAGAAAAAAATCACAAGGTACATTCAATATCGTTCCCAGTGTTACTTACCAAATTACACAAGTCGCAGAATTGCTGACCTTGCGTTTTTATTCAATGTAGTTAATGGTTCAATTAATGTAACAGAGTTGGTGAGCAAAATTGGCCTCCGTGTACCATCTGCATTATTGCGCAACTCAAACCTGCAACATGTACCGTATGTGAGCACAAATTATAGACAGAATTCTTACTTAATGAGGTCATGTCGTACGTACAACGTGACATGCAGGAATGCAGACATCGATCTTTTTAACACCAAAGTTACCACATTAAAGAAAACATTGTGTGATAAGTTCTTTGCTAACAAATATCTTTAATATGTTTGTTTAATTTAATTTATGTTGTTTTAGAATATCTACATAAAAGTGATTTTATTTATTTTTAGCTGTTTGTGAAAACTTTTCATTGGCCTTATTTATGTTGCAATTTTTTTATTACCTGTATCGTATAGCTGTAAGTTTTCCATGTAATCATAACATAAAATAAATAAAATGTGTGGGTACTTATGAAAATCGTAATGTAATAGTTTTGCATTGTAATTTTCTCATTGTTTTAGACACACATGGGCAGTTCTACCGAAAGATGCAGATTATAGTATTTTAGATGTCCCTACAAGATTTTTTTTTTTTCGGTTATCTTAGCCGTAATTATAATTTAAATAATATTTTATAGTATTCCTTATGGACCGGATTGTTAACAGAAATTACAAAATTAGTACTATTATAGTAATCAATTATTTTAAAACTATTTAAAGTATTAAGAAATTAGTCATCCCATACTGTCCCTGAACTTTGTCATCCCGTTTAACTGTCAGTTTTACAGTAAGTTTTTGCCACGCTCTTTTTTGCAACAATTATTACTCATCATTCATATTTTAAACTATGTCAAGATTAAATCAGTTATTCGATAAATCTATTTTATATATTTAAAACAAAATAAAATTTGCTGTCCCCACGAATTCGTAATTCCTGACATTGTCATTATAGTTACACATTTTTTTTGTACTAAATAAAAATATACCAAAATTTTACACGGTTTTTATGAAATTGGCAACATTTTGACCGTAAATTATCGTAACGGATCGGACGCCATCTTAATTATCTTTCAGTTCGACGCTACGACCGGAGTCGCACACTGCTATCAGGTGAGTTATCCTTTATTTTTGTCAGTAGAGTTATGCAATTTAGCGTAACATGCGACTTATTTATCTTTACAATGAGTGCTGCATAGTATAATATATTTAATGTGAATTAAATATTATGTAACGTTTTTGTTCTAAGTGATTTATTCAAATAATTATCAAATTTTGTTTTCATTCCGACTCTATTCTGTTACGTCAGGATTGTTACAAATCTAGCTGTAACGTACAGCCTGACAAAAAATGTTACGAACCTGACAGGAAAAAGTTGAGGGCACACTGAGTGAAACTGATCTAACTCCTTGTTTGCTGCAATACCAGACACAATAGAAAAAGCATTGTGTCTCGTCCTGATCAATGCGTTCGCATACAAGTGGTCAAGCTGTATTTACGTGTATCTTTTAAATATAAGTTTCTTAATATCATTAATTAATTAAGTATATCACATGTTACATAATAAAATATGCACACCCTGTCAGTAGTAGTTTGTTCAGAATCTGCTACTGAATCGGTTTCAAGAATTCTTAATGTAGGTAACTAAAATAACACATAAGTCAAGGTTATAAGAGTCATTTTTAAATTCATTTTTAAGTAAATTTAGTCATTACTTTTACATAAACCTAACAATTTATTGGGCTTAAACTCAAATCAAAATTTTTAGCATAATATTCTTGTTGGGGTGTTTGACACTACCGCTGCGTTTATTATCTATACTAATATAATAAAGCTCAAGAGTTTGTTTGAACGCGCTAATCTCAGTCCAATTTCAAAAATTATTTTTGCAGTTCCTAGTCCTTTTATTGAGGAAGGGTCTTTACCCTTCCTTAAGGCTTGTATATCATTACACTATGACCTACGAGGGCGGGGCAGTAAGCATAAACGCGGCTAAAACCGAGGACATAGCTAGTGGTGTATATTAATCACACCAATTCATACTAATATAATAAAGCTGAAGAGTTTATCTGTTTGTTTGTTTGGTTGAAATGCGCTAACCTCAGGATCTACCAGCCCCATAGCAAAAAATCTTTTTGTACATTACAATGTACAAAAAGATTTCGTATGACGTTTAGATGTCGTAACGTGATGTTATATAGTAAATGGGTTACAACCTGTGGGGGCTGACATAGCAAAACGGCGGGACGCTCGTGAACGCGTCCACACAAGGCAGTCCCTCACGAACACCCTTACTAACACGACGTGTATCTTTTGTGAATTATCGTAATATATGTGTATGGACAAAGTCATCTATTATTTCGCTCCCGACGCATCACCCTGTTACATACAGAAACACCAATATATATATATAGGGACTCAACATTGGTGACCCCGACGTGATTGGTGATGTGATCGCGGACAGACGCGAATTAAGTGAGATAGTGCGTGTTACAATAAACTATTCCGTTCGTAGTGATGGCTCAACCGTCGCCGGCTACCAGTATGCAGCACGTCCAGGCAAGTGAGTTAGCAGCCATAAGTGTTTCGTCGCGCATACCACAGTTTTGGACGGATATGCCCAAAATGTGGTTCGTCCAATTTGAGGCCGTGATGGGTCCCCAACACCAAAGTGACCAAGTCAAATACGATATGGTGTTGAGCAAGCTAGGCAAAGAGGAGCTGAGCCAAATAAGTGACCTTATCAATAATCCACCAGAACAGCAGCGCTACGCCACGCTTAAGAATAAGCTAATGAAAGTTTTCCAAGCTAGCGCCGAAGCTCAGTTCCACAAACTGGTATTGGAAATGGAATTGGGGCAACAGCGCCCATCTCAACTGCTCGCCAAGATGGGCGAGCTCGCAAAGAACTCAGGCGCAGCAGGAGATACTTTGAGGAATCTTTGGTTGTCTAGATTACCGGCATGGGTTCGCGCTATACTAGCCACCAATAAAGGAGATACCAAGCTGGACGATCTCGCCGAGATGGCCGACAAGATTATGGATAACTTGCGCAGCGGGGAGCTCTCTGCAGTGGAGACCCCCGTCACCACAAACGCTACAATGGCATCAGCCGCGGCAGAGGTCAACAGCGAGCTACTGATCCAGTTGAGAAACATGGCCCTCGAGCTCAAGTCACTCCGCGAGGAAGTGAGTAGCATTCGTAGTCGTCCTAGACGACGTAATGGACAGATTCGGAGATGGAATCGTTCTCGTTCTCATTCCAGGCCCCGTACGCCGCAGCGGACACCGCACTGCCCAGACTGGTTGTGTCGGTACCACTTCCGGTTCCGAGAAGCTGCAAGGCGATGTGAGACACCGTGTAACTGGGGGAAACGTGCCACGCCGGAAAACTAAAAAGGGTGCAGCCTGACGCGGTGGTAGCATGCATCGACCCCATCGAAAGCCACCGCCTGAGCGTGATGGATACCAAAACCGGTATGAATTTCCTCATTGACACAGGTGCCAATGTATCGGTGGTACCCGTTACTAAATTTAAGCTAAAAGGTTATCGTAAAAAAACTAATTATAAATTATTCGCCGCAAACGGCACGGAAATTGATACTTACGGCATTATAACATTAGAGCTTAGTTTAGGATTAAGACGTTGTTTTAAATGACCATTTATAATATGTAATGTAAGTAAACCAATAATTGGGGCAGATTTTTTAAAGACAAACCGATTATTGGTAGACTTGCATAATAGAAAGTTAATAGATTGTGTTACGAATGTATGCTCTATAGGTACCATCGTAAGCCATAATTATCCCGTGATTAAAAGTATACAGGAAACGCATCCATTTCGTGATTTATTGGAAGAGTTCTCGGATATTACTAAGCCAGTATCATTTAACGAATCGCCGCCCACGCATACAGTTAAACATTATATCGAGACAACAGGTCCACCTTAGATTCCAAAATATCGGGTTGACCATAAATATCAGTAAGAGTTTATTTGGGGTTACAGAAGTTGAGTTTTTAGGTCACAAAGTTACTTCAGCAGGTATCAGTCCACTACCTGATAAGGTCCAAGCCATCAAGGACTACCCCAAACCGGAGACAGTGGAGCAACTCCGACGATTTTTAGGTATGGTTAACTTTTACAGATTACATCTTCCCAAAGCAGCAGAATATCATATGTACCTTAATAAGTTCTTTCATAACTCAAAGAAAAAAGATAAGACCAAAATAGAGTGGGACGCTGAAGCCGAAGCCGCGTACGAGAAGTGTAAGGTAAGCCTCCAAAGCGCCGTTACATTATCTCATCCTGTTTCTGAAGCACCGTTATCGCTAATGACAGATGCCACTAATACCTGCGTCGGCGCAGTATTGCAGCAGAGGGTTAACAACGTTTGGCAACCACTCGGATATTTTTCGAATAAGTTATCGGATACCCAACAAAGGTACAGTACATATGACAGAGAATTACTCGCTATATACGTGTCAATTATGTATTTTAAGGGAATGATAGAAGGCCGAGAATTAACTGTTTATACTGACCACAAACCTTTGACATTCGCTCTTTCAAAGGTAAGTTCAGCAAAAGAAACACCCAGACGCGTTAGACAGTTGTTGTATATCAGCGAATATACAAGCGATATACAGCATGTCAACGGAAGCGAGAACCCGGTGGCAGACGCTTTATCGCGTGTTGAAACCATTGTTTGTTCAACGTGTATAGATTACGAGGAATTGGGTAGCGCAGCAAACGGATAGTCAAATTACGCAACTATTACAGAACCAAGGTACCTCGAACACTATACAGTTAAAACGAATACACGTTCCCAACGTCAGCAGAAGCGTGTATTGCAATATAGCTAATGGTGACGTCAGGCCGTATGTTCCAGAAGCATTCAGAAGAACCGCTTTCGAATCGGTTCATAATATAAGCCATCCAGGTATTAAAACGACACGCAAAATGGTAAGTAGAAGATTCTTTTGGCCAGGTATGAATAAACAAGTGGGAATGTGGGCAAAGGCATGCATACCCTGCCAAAAAAGCAAGGTAAGTCGCCATGTAGTCACAGCATTAGGTACATTCGAGCCAAGCCAGCGTTTTGATCACATACACGTGGATATTGTAGGCCCGCTGCCTACCACACGGCATAACAAAAGGTATTGCGTCACTATTATAGACCGTTGTACACATTGGCCGGAAGCGATACCTACTACAGACATTACCGCCGAAACTGTAGCGAAAGCCATCTATGAGAACTGGATATGCAGGTTCGGTTGTCCAAAAAGATTGACAAGTGATCAGGGTAGACAGTTCGAGAGCGAACTATTTGGTAATCTATTAAAGTTATTAGGAGTACAGCGGATTAGAACAACACCGTATAGGCCGCAGAGCAATGGGATGATCGAGAGATGGCACCGTTCTTTAAAAGCAGCTCTATCCGCTAGATTACGAGATAGCGAATCTTGGGACGAGCAGTTACCATCCGTTTTATTCGGTTTGCGAGCCGCTAGCAAGTGTGACACTGGCTTTAGTGCAGCCGAACTAGTGCTAGGTCAGTCATTGCGCTTACCGGGCGATTTTTATAACGAGGTGAGACCAAAGTACACTGGTGACGATTATACCTATGTCGAAAGATTGCGAGAAAACATAAGCAACCTTCGTCCCAAGTCACGAAATGCAAGCGATTTACGAAATCTATTCGTTTTTAAAGAATTAAGTAATTGTTCACACGTTTTCTTACGAAACGATGCAGTTAAAAACCCTTACAACCCACTTACGATGGCCCCTATAGCGTCATAAGTAGGTGTAATAAAGTGTTTAAGATACAACTTCCAAATAGGCAAGTCGAAGTATCAATAGATAGACTAAAACCCGCGTTCATGGTAGCGGAATCGGCACATAGTACACCGATTATTTCTAAAGAAATTTCAAATGAATCAAATTGTAGAAGTAAGAATATTAGATTAGGCGATACGTTAGTTACTTATACCACACGGACTGGCAGATTGGTAAAGCCACCTGTGCGTTTTATAAACTAAATTCTAAGCAAATATTCTATAATACGAATATTACGTTATACAAAAAAGTGTAAGCAGTGATTATATTATTCATTTTTCTTTAAGCTTTAACAGTTGTATACTGTTTTGATGTAATTAACTCTATTTTATGACTATTTTTGTAAATATGGGCTCCCCCCAGTCAAAAAGCTCTGAAGTTATAATAGCACAGACTGGTGCAGGAAACCATGCCCAAGCTGAAGTGGAACGAAAAGTACAGTTTTATAGTGTAATAACTATCATTATAGTTATTGTAATCATAGTAACATGTGTATTTGTTTTCTGTCGTGAATATGGGAGAAAGATTAAGGGTAAAATGGTCGAACAAGTCATTTCTACCATTGAGGAAGGACGTGGAGCCCAGTTAGCTCGTGCAGCAGCTGCACCGAGCGTTCAATCTGCAGGTGTACAATACTAAAGACATTCAGTAAACATTATTTTATTCTATTTTTAGTTGCAGTTTTAATTTCAAATCTTATGTCTTTGATAATAAAGCTTATAATTTCAATTTTTGTCTGACAACGTGAAATCTCGTAGTGTAACGTATACAATACAATATAATTATTATGTTTCGTTTTGTTAATAATATGAAATATAATGTATTTTTGCCAACTGATACAATTCATTACCTGTTAAATTATCGTATAGAGCCCCACAAGAGAGGCACATATTATTATGTTATTAAATAACCAATCTATTGTTATAAGTGTAGTACCTATAAGGAATATTGTGTTTCATAATATTATCGATAGATGGCGCTCATCGAGTGAACTTCTAATAAAAACAGCTCTGCATCTATTTTAAGATTTAAAATACTAAAGTTCATATTTATAGTAAAAAACGATGTAAATATATTCCTTACGTTCTAAATGTGCAGTGCAAGTGTTATCTCTAACAATAACAAACAAACATTGTGAATAAAATAAATAAAAGTTCCCCAGCGAAGTAAACTTAAAAACTTGTGAAACATAGTGTAACTGACTAAAAACACGTCAAAAAGTGCTTTTGCAACATAATTAGTGAGTAAACAATAGAACTACAACAAAACAATTAGTAAAAGTGAATAAAAATACAAGAAACATTTCAAAGTGACAGTGCAAAAATAAGTTAAACTATTCAAATAAATATTTGCAGCATGAATCATCATAACAAATTCTTTACAAAACACTTATAAAGGGAACTCTAATTTTAATTCACAAGTCACTATCTATCGTGGCGTGGTTGGGAACTAACCGACCTCTGTGATAATAGGCGACGGTGCGTGTCTCCGCGTTCGAACCCAAGCGAGATCGAATGACTTTTTGGGATTTATCAATTTCTGTACAATACTATATTACCGTAAAACGGGGTGTATAGAAATTGCGGGGTGAATAGAAAAAATATCAAGAAAGTTTTCAAGGTTGATATTTGACTACTTTTCGTTGAAGGATTTTGGTAGAATTTTAAATTATTACACATCAACATTTTTTCTTTGCGTTGGCAACAATTTTTAAATATCATAATTGACATTTATTCTTCAAAATTTACTTCAAAGTCTACCTTCTATGAACGCGTTGAATTCAACTGTCGCAACTCTTGATTTTAGGTGTGAAAAATTAGTTAATTGTGCTGTTTAATGTGTTTATCGCATTACGTGTGTGTTTAATTATAAAAATTCAGTTAAGGTAAGTGAGAATCCTTTATAAAACTTCAACTATTTGGTAAAATCATAGTATATGTAAATTTATTGTATAAAAGGGGTTAATAGAATCAATTGAAGGGTGAATAGAACAGTATAATGGGTTTAATGGAAACATAGTAGGGAATAATAGAAACACTTAATGTGTGAATAGCAACTAATGAGGGGTCAATAGAGAAAAATAAATAGGGTTGTCAAAAACTGGTTACATAACTAAATAACTACTTTCATAGTTTGTAGTGTATTACGTACCTATCTAAAACATTATTAATTAACTTAGTCTTATGTATAACTATAGTGCTTAATCTACATCTAATAAATTGGATCAAAGTAAATAAATAATTCTTCTTTTTAAAGTGATAATTTTCATTTACAGGTACATACCGCCGTAGGTATATTCAACATGCCGCGTGTATACAGACCCGATCCTACAAGAAAAAGGTATAAAAAATATGACACGGAAATAATAAAAAGAGCCGTGGAAGAGTATGTAACTTCTCGAAATGTTAAATTAGAAGAAGTTGCTAAAAAATATGGCATACACAAATCGGTGTTGTATCGTCACAGTACCCGGGATATGAAGCGACAAGGAGGCCAAAGAGCTTTATCCGATGACACTGAAATGTTCTTGATAGAAAACATAAACAAATGCGCAGAATGGGGTTATCCCCTAGATACTATGGATCTCAGGTACATAGTAAAAATGTATCTTGATAAGATAGGTATAACGCATAAAAGATTTAAAAACAATTTTCCTGGACCGGATTTTGTGCAGAATTTCCTACTAAGACACAAAAATGAGATTTCTCAAAGAGTTTGTGAAAATATCAAGCGTGTGAGAGCTAAGGTATCCCCAGATATGATTAAAGAATATTTCAACGAACTTGAGAAGTCTTTAAATGGAGTACCTACTTCTAATATATTAAACTATGATGAGACAAATTTGTCGGACGACCCTGGGCGGAAGAAAATACTTGTTAAACGGGGTTGCAAGTACCCTGAAAGGGTTGTTAACCATACCAAGGCATCAGTATCTATTATGATGGCTGGTACCGCCGATGGTAAAATGTTACCGCCATATGTCGTATACAAAGCAACCCACTTATACGATTCCTGGGTCCAACAAGGTCCTGACGGTACTCGATATAACAGGTCGACATCTGGATGGTTTGATGGAACCACTTTTGAGGACTGGGTGCAAAATATGGTAATTCCTTATTGTAAGGATTTACAAGGCAAAAAGTGCTTAATTGGAGACAATTTGTCTTCACATTTATCAGCAGATTTGATCCAAACGTGTAAAGCACACAATATCGATTTTGTGTTTTTACCAGCCAACTCAACTCACCTGACGCAACCGCTGGACGTGGCCTTTTTTCGTCCAATGAAGCGTGCCTGGAGGCAATTATTATTCAAATGGAAAAAGACAGATGGTCGACAATTACCTACAATTCCAAAAGGTTGTTTTCCAAAACTATTAAAATTGTTAATAGATGAACTTAATATAAATGCTTCAAAGAATATTATTGCAGGATTTAAGAAAGCAGGTATTAGCCCTTTAAATGTACATGAAATATTAGCCAGACTTCCTGACGGAGACTTAGATGAAAACCATCAAAGTGCTGTAGAAGATTCAGTTGTAACACTCCTCAAAGAAATGAGATATGGTTCCATGAACATCATGGAGCCAAAAAGAAAAAGAAAACTCAATGTACTGCCAGGTAAAAGTGTCGCAGCAGAAGAAATTGAAGATTACGCAGAAACTGATGTTAGTCACAGTATGGAAAATCCTAAAAAATCAAAATACGATACAATTAATAGTGGTCCATCTGGCATAAACAATAAAGTAAAAGGTAAAAAAAATAAAATGACAACCTTGAAAATAAAATCAAATGAAGAAAAAGAATCTTGCCCTAATGAAATAGAACCTAACAGAAGAAAAGGTAAAGGGATTGGGAAAAAAACGAAAATACCCTGTTTAGAACAAAAAGAAATACAAGAAAAAGAAAATGTCGACAATAATATAGAAAACAACAAGACTAAAGGAAAATATATCAAAGAAATAACTAAAAAAGCCAGTTCGAAAACAATAGAAAGAGAAGACAAAGACAATAATGATAGTAATAAAGAACGGAAAGAATTCGATAACAACGCAGGACAAGAAGAATATGCAAGTACAAGAACGGAAAATTACGATAACGTCACGGCTTACGAAAATTATGATAATAATATAAGACAGCAAAATTACATCAGTATCACAGGACAGGAAAACTACGATAATAACATAGAAGAATTACAGTACAAAATACATGATGATATAGACATCAAAACTTTGCCCATTCTCTTTTTTGATAGCTTATGTGAAGAGGTTACGATCAGTACTGGTAAATCTGCTGATGATAATAATATTACGGAGAATAAAATTAAAATAATATCGAATGAGATAGTGAATGAGGGTCTTTTTAAAAAAAAATACAGATTACCTATTATAAAAAAAAGCAACACTGTAGCGGTACAAGATCTCATTAAATTGCCAAAGGCAAACCAAATAAATAATTACTACAATAATAGTGACGAAATATTAAAAATTCTAGTAGAGGATGATATGAACTAGAAGATCCAGATAGTTATTTGATTATCTTTAAGAATTTTGATAATTTTTAGTTAGTAGTACTAGTTCTATATTATATAAGCTAATATGCTATAGGAAAAGCTGAAGTTGATTGCCTGTGATAAGTTTGTTATGATAATTGTTAAGTTCAGAAGATTTATAATTGTTTATTTTTCGTCGTATATGCGACTTTTATTTTGATTTATTTCATTCAAATAAAAATACGAACAAACTGATAAGTATATTGTTTCATTTATTTCATAGAGAACATTAACATTTCGTAAAAATGAAATTGGTTAAAATACAAAAATATTTATGTTTATACGCATAAATTGTTTAAAACAGAATTTAAATTTAATTTAGCATTTACAAACCAAACCCTTTCAAACACACAACCTTACGTTTTTGCATGTTGGATAAAAGTTACCTTTGACAGCCCTAAAGGTTTTTCTATTTACCCCTATATGCGTTTCTATTGACCCCGGTCGTTGGGTGAATAGAAATGGTAGATATTTTACGAATTTTCTAGAAATCCTATGCTTATATTTATAAAAATATTGTAATAGCTCGTTCTTAATGGCACCGGACATGATACAAAGCCACCTAAGGTAACAAAAGAAAAGTTACTGACAACAAATTCTTTGGACAAAGTTGAAAATCATTGCTATTCACCCCGTTTTACGGTATATAAAGTGTATTGAAGCAAAGTTCTAAAAGTAAAAATAGACGTTCGCCTCAATAAACGTAAAAAAAAAAAAAAAAAAAAAAAATAATGGATACATACAGTAACGACAACATCACCTATCGGCGACATTGTAGATCGAATTCAACAAATGACCTGACAAACTTAAGTTTATGTAGTCGTGACAGTGATACGTTACCTAATACTACAATGAGGAGTATTCCTGATACCTTGTTTGATAATAGTGTTGATTTGAATGACCTCCAAGAACAAATAAAATCACTTACTAAGCAGCTACTCAGTGCTCACCAAGAAATAGAAAATTTACACACTGAAAACTATCGTTTAAAATGCGATCTACAAAACAGCTTAAAAGTAAAAGATACGTACAAAAAAATTTGCCTGACTCCGCAGCGTAGTGTTACACCACAATCAACACGAAAACGACAAATTGACCTCCAAAACCAATCACATCATGGCTCGCTTGATAAACAGCAACAAATTAACATGCACAATAAGGAGACACAGACAACACAGAATAATACTCTATCGCCGGCAAATGAACAATTAGAACCACGTCAGTCACCATCATCAATTAAACAAAAAGAAGGACAGAAGAAAATGACGAACGATACTTATCTAAACCAGGAACAAAAGAAGAACAAGCTGTGTATATTGAGCAGTAAAAATTACAAAGAGTCTTTATCAATAATTAAAGACGTCTTCTCAAGCAACTTTGATTACTGTCATTATGTAATTACCAACGGCACAGCAGAGGAACTTGTTTTTAATATTGAGATTAAGCTGAAAAGTTTCACCCTAAGCGACTATTGCATCATTCTTATTGGGGAAGAGGATATAAAAAAGGAAAGGGATTATAAAAAGACCATAACCATTATAAAATAATCTTTGAAAAGAGTAACAAACACCAATAAAATTATTTGTATACCTACTTACATCACAGGTGCACCAATTTACAATTATAAAGTCGAAATGTTTAATAATCTTCTATGTATGGACCTACAAAATAATGACTATGCTTATCTTTTTGACAGTAACCTAGATTTAACCCTTGAAATGTTTTCTTATTCAACCGGAAAAATTAATAAACATGGTATACGAAATATATATAGCCGCATTATGGATAACATATTAATTGACATATACAAATTTGAACAAATTAACATAAATACAAACTTAAAGACTGACTCACCGATGAAACCTTTATTAAAAGAGGCAGATCAATCATATCTCCAATGTAACAAGTTTTTTCTCTTGCAAACAAATTAATGTGCTACACCAAAATATAAATGGACTCATGTCTAAATCCGATCTGTTAACGCTTAGTCTTGAATCTATGAGCAATGAACGGGGGGACATTAGTGTACTGTGCATAACGGAACATAATTTGATAGACACAGATATAAAACTCCTAAGGGTTCCAAATTATAAACTTGCATCCATATTTACTAGGAAAAGCCGCCATGGCGGATCCTGTATTTTAGTGCATAATTCGATATGCTTTAATAATATTAATAATATCGGTAAATTCTCAATTGAAAATATAATAGAATGTTCTGGAATAGAATTAGTTGACAGTCAAATATATATTGTTTGTATATACAGACCTCCCAAACAATCAATGGAAACATTAAATAAATTCTTCGTTATGCTTGACCAGTTAGTTAAAAGTTTATCCTATAATAAAAAGAAAATAATTCTATGTGGCGATTTTAATATTAATATTTTAAATAAAACCTACGAAACTTGCGAATTTATACATATGATGCAAAGTTACAATCTTAAATTGGGTATAAAAAATCCTACACGTTTATCAAGTGGAACGTGTATAGATAATTTTGCATATAACATGATAGGATGTAAAGCGGAAATAATAGAATTAGCGCTGTCTGATCACACTGCTCAAATATTAACATGTCCTGTAAAACGCAGTTGTACATTAACACACTGGTACACAAAAAAACGTGACTACAGTGATGACAATATAAAGAAATTCTCAAGCTATTTAAACTCACTTAGTTTTTCAGATGTTTTTAATAACTACGATCCGAATATAGCATTCAACAATTTTTATGAAATGTTTTGTTTATTATATAACCTATGTTTTCCAAATATAACTATCAGAATATCTACAAAAATGAGACCAAAATGGATTACTAAAGGAATCGCAGTATGCTGCAAACGGAAAAGGAAACTATTGTGGGAATATAGGAAAAAGCGAAGTGTCGAAAATAAGTCACGCTTTACCGCTTTATCATGTCGACTTAATAAAATAATTAAACTGACGCAGAAGTCTCAAAACATGAACTATATAAACAATGCCAGAAACAAAAGTAAAGCGACTTGGAATGTTATCAATAACAATAATACAGTACTACCGAAAGATGATATTGAACAAATAAATGTAAATGGACATATAATTAGTGAACCGCAGCAAATAGCAAGTTATTTTAATAATTTTTTCATTGATGAAATTACCAAACTGGCTCCAAAACATTATCCGATAAATATAACGAATTATCATAAATCCATATTTATGCAACCAACAACTCCTTATGAAGTAAATAAAATTATACTTAATTTGAATAACACTCATAGTTCTGGCTATGATGATATAGTTACCAAAATACTAAAACATGTCTCTGATAAAATATCATACATATTAAGCTATATAATAAATATATGTATTGAGTATGGAGTTTTCCCTGACAAACTTAAGATTACATTAATAAAACCATTATTTAAAAAAAAAGACAGAAAAGACATGAGTTGCTACCGTCCCATTGCACTAGTACCTGTATTTTCTAAAATATTTGAAAAGGTCATCTATGATTGTGTCTACAATTTCTTTGAAATCAATAAGTTATTTTGCGAAGAACAAGTCGGATTCAGAAAAAATAAGTGCATAAATATGGCTATTTATGACTTTCTTTATACAATTTTTTATAATATGTACAAAGGTTGTCAGTCGTGTGCACTGTTCATGGACCTTACAAAAGCTTTCGACCAGGTAGATCATAAAAATATTAATAAATAAATTGTACGCATACGGCATTAGGGGAAATGTCCTGGATCTTATAAAATCATACATTAGTGACAGAATACAACTAACGCAAATTACTAGGTTATGTCCAAAAACTAAAAAAGTCATTAATTATTTATCAGAAGGTAAAAAGACAATCTTCTCTGTTCCACAAGGAAGTGTGTTGGGCCCATTATTGTTTATTATATATATTAATGATTTACCAAAATTGACAAACAATAAAACTATTTTATTCGCAGACGATAGTACAATTATATTTACAGGCAAAAATGATACAACATTATTAAAACAGGACATTGACAATACTTTGCATTGTATAATTAATTGGTTGACACTAAATAACTTGAAAATTAATCTAGATAAAACAAATTTTATGACATTTAGAAATAGAATAAATAAATTAGACAAAATTGACATTAATTATTTGGGACATAAAATTGAAGAAGTAGACGAAACTAAGTTTTTAGGACTTAATATTGACTCTTGTTTGAATTGGACATCACATGTGGAACTTTTGTGTGCGAAAATAAATAAATTTGCATATGCCTTGTATGCGTTAGCAAAAACTGTGGATATATCAACCGTGTTAATAGCATATCATGGTCATGTAGCACCTATTCTAACATATGGAGTTATATTTTGGGGAAACTCCACAAATTGGGAAGCTGCATTTAAGGCACAAAAGAAATGCATAAGGTCCATTTGTAAATTAAAAATGATTGATAGCTGCAAACCTTATTTTTTACAATTAAAGCTACTAACGCTACCTAGTATATATATTCTCGAAATTGTCTTGTTTGTAAGGAAAAATATAAATAAATTCACACATTTAAACAGTCGAAGACACATTTTTCATATAAAATACACATCCCGGCTAACACCACTGCACAAATGAACAAAAGTATATTATGTATGGCCCCACGCATTTATAATCACTTACCAAACGAATTGCTAAATATTACAAATCTTATTATATTTAAGCGTGGTGTAAAAAAATTACTGCTTGCCAAAGCTTACTATTCTGTCAAGGAATATCTAACAGATAAATGTGTATAAAAATGTAACTGCCACATTATTTAAATTGTATGACATGTTGGATTTGTTTTTACTATATAATTTTTTATTCTGACATCCTTTGTAATTATTTAATATTTATTCATATAAGTTTTATAATAAGTGCTGACATGCTTGTGTCTAATAATGTTTTCAACTTCAACTTCAACTTTTCTCGGTGTCAAATGGCTCCATCGAATAGGTACCGATGATTCTGCCAACGTCAGGGTGGAAAGAGATAAAAAAAAAAATATATATTAAATAAATGGATTGATCAGTAAGCAGTGACCATTGACCGGTCATTAGAGCGATGGTTCTTCTTTGGGCTACAACAAAACAACACAAATATTAGTAATATATACATATTAGTAAGGTTAGAAGAAGAGAGAGGACAAGCAAAACCAACGATAGACATAGAGATATAGATAGACGAGGACAAGAGCGGCAGACTATATTTTGATTTTGTTAAGGGAGATAAATTTATATAACGTTTTTATGAATGGGGTGTGAGCCAAAGTTAATAGGAAGGGTATATTGACAGGACGAGGGATCTGTTTAGGAAGTAGATCATAAAGAGGATACAATATTTTAGGACAGAAGAAAAATAGATGTTCCAAGGAGCCCTCTTCGAGACCACACTCGCAAAGAGAATGATCTCTGACCCGAATTTTGGCTAAGAAGACTGGAGAGCAAACAAAACCCAGACGGAGACGGATAATTACAGACGTAGCCAATTTATTTACACTCTTTTGTCGATAGAACCACGGTCTGGAAGGGATAGAAGGTTGAATAGAACCGTAGAACTTTCCTTTAATCAACCGCGACGTTTGCCATAAGTTATTCCAAGCATCAATCAAAGAAGGACGAGCCAAAGAACGAAGTTCACAAGGGAAGCAGTAATAATAATGTTTTAAATTTAAATAACTTATAATGTCAAAAATGAAATGTTGCATGCTTAAAAGCTGAGTATGGTGATACCATGTATTAATTTAAGATCTGCTTAACCCATATTTCGCAAATAAATGATTTGATTTGATTTGATTTGATAATGTGTAATGTTAACGTGTAACATGAGGTGTGTGTTACCTGGTGGCGAGCAAAGCGCTGACGCTGCGTTTGCTCGTCACTTGCGTATGTAGCACGGTTTCTAGCTCTGTTATAATCATAATGAATGATGTATCGAAAATGATGAAACTTTTAGTTATAATTTTTTTACATAAATTTTATTTCATTGTTGTTTTTTAAAAAAAGGGGGGAGTATTGTGGGGGCTGACATAGCAAAACGGCGGAACGCTCGTGAACGCGTCCACACAAGGCAGTCCCTCACGAACACCCTTACTAACACGACGTGTATCTTTTGTGAATTATCGTAATATATGTGTATGGACAAAGTCATCTATTATTTCGCTCCCGACGCATCACCCTGTTACATACAGAAACACCAATATATATATATAGGGACTCAACAAACCCATTTACTATATAACATCACGTTACGACCCACGGCGGCGGCGCAGTAACCATTAACGCGGGTGAAACCGCGGGCATAGCTTGAGATGTAAATTAGTTACAGTTAATAACGTCAAGTAAATCAAACAGTTTGCAACAAATTACTATTATATACTACTAGGTATTTTGTTTAATTATTTATTTTAATATAATACCAGGTGATATTTCTTTTTCTCAGAATAGAAAATGGCTT
Source organism: Catocala nupta (assembly GCA_963675205.1). Classification (NCBI taxonomy): domain Eukaryota; kingdom Metazoa; phylum Arthropoda; class Insecta; order Lepidoptera; family Erebidae; genus Catocala; species Catocala nupta. The sequence continues at coordinate 12,738,564 of OY776094.1, forward strand.
TGACCGCAGCTGAACGAATGCGAAAATATAGGGAGCGTCTAAAAAGCAATCCAGAAAAGCATGAAGAGTTACGTAAAAAGCATTTGAACAGAATGAAACTGAAAAAGAAGAAAATTTCTGAAATGACAGAAGAAGAAAAAGTGGAACAAAGAAAACAATGGCAGAAATATAAGGCAAAACAGAGACAAAAAGATACTCAAAAAAAGGAAGAAGACGTTAAAAATAGTAAGAAACAAATAGCTACCACAACTAAAGAAGATGAAAAACAAATGTCAAATTATAAGGCCAAGGTAAAATATTTAAAAAAGAAGTGTAATTTACTTAATACAAAATGCACACGATTTGAAGAAAAGGTTAGAAACATTTCTAAATATAATGAAAAGATAAAGAAGCGACTATATCGATCAAAAAAATATTCTTGTCAAAAAATTTTGGAATTAGAATTGGTGATACAAAAATTGAAAGCAAGGGAGGAAATACTAGAGAGTTCCTTGAAAAAGATATCAGAATTGCGAAAAGCGTGCAGAAAAGACAATACTGAAGAATGTGGTTCATAATGCAAGAAAGAATAAAACACGTATAGCAAAACTTCTAGGTCTAAAATCCGGACAAGCTAGAAAAATACCAAAAAGGACTAAACTAAATAACATCTCCGAAATAGATTCTTTTTATCAAAGAGATGACGTCAGCCGTTGCACATCAGGAAAAAAAAATGTAGAACGAAAAATAAAAACAAACAACAAATCCGCTATTTACTGGACACGCAGCAGAATCTTTACACTAAGTATAAAGATGAAGGAGGAAAATATAAATTTGCAACCTTCTGTAAACACAGGCCATTTTATGTCATTTCTCCACACTTGGGCTCGCGAAATACTTGCTTATGTGTGAAGCATAATAATTTTGAATTAGCATTTATGGCATTGAAAAAGGACGGAATATTGAAGCAAAAAAAAAAAAATATTGTTTGGTTAGTGAAATATCTTGTGATATACAATCATATTCGTGTATGCACGGTAATTGTGACAATTGCAAATGTTTCAGCTTACAATACACCTTAGACAAGGATAATGATACTATTAGTTGGCAACAGTGGGAACGCATTAAACACAGCTATAAAAAAGAAAAAATGAAATAAAGACTAAAAAAACGGTAAAAAATGTTAAGAATGGTACAGTGAAAGAGTTGGTATCGCAGTTTAAAAAAAGTATTGTTCAATTCAAAAAAAACTTTTTAATGTAAATCATCAACAAAGACAATATCTAACAGTAATTAATACTTTACGAGACTATGAAGCCCTCATAATATGCGACTTTTCAGAAAACTACGATACCAAAATGTCGGCAGAAATTCAAAGCTTGCACTTTGGGGCTTCTAAAGGCCAGGTGTCACTTCATACTGGTGTAATTTACTGGCAGAACAAGTGCCAATCGTTTTGTACTGTGTCACCAAACATTTCCCACAAACCAGCCGCCATCTGGGCTCATGTTTCACCTATACTTGATATCATAAAGGAAGAAACCCCCACTGTTTCTGTGATTCATTTCTACTCAGACGGTCTTACATCACAGTATCGACAGAAACACAACTTTTACCTTCACAGTTATTTTACAAAAGCTCTTAATCTTAAATTTTCAACATGGTCCTTTTTTGAGGCTGGCCATGGTAAAGGGGTAGCCGATGGAATCGGAGGTACTGTGAAACGAGTTTTAGACAAACAGGTTTGCTTCGGCAGAGACATTACAAACGCCAAGGATGCATTTGAAATACTAAAAAATACTATGAAAGTAGTTAAAATATTTTACATTCAAGATGAAGACATCGATAAGTTATCTATCATGTTATCTAGGGATATACTTCCATTGAAAGGAACTTTTGAAGTTCATCAAATCATAGTAGAAGCAAGACAGGAGTTATTGTTGTAAAACACAGAAAAATTAGTTGCTTTTGTGGAGATACTAGAGGTTTATGTCAATGCTATTCTGTAGCGACACACCATCTATTACCTGTAAGCAGAAAAATTCATATCGAAAATATTACTCAAGGAACATCAACAGCAGAAATAGAAGACACTGTGTCAGAAGAAGTTATTAATTTTGATATTGCTGATAAGGACGTTACAATTACAAGTGATACAATAGATGATATTTTGGTGGACAGTACTGAAACAAATTTTGATATTATTCTCAATAATGCCGTGACTTTTGAAGACGAGAAAGAAGACAAGGAAAACTATTTAAGTAAATTATCATTTCAGACAAATCAAATTGCTAGTAACATAAAGCCGAGTAATTTGCCGGGTAGTAGCATGGCTGGTACATCAAAAAGCTTTTTGTCAATAGAATATGATCCACTTATTTCGTTAAATAACATGAAAACACAGAAACAAACAAAGCACACAAAGTCTTTGAAAACGATAGTATCAAGGAAGATTATTTGTGATAAATGTAAAAGACCGTCTGTACTGACTAGGATAACTAAATGTATGGCATGCAAGAAATGGTTCTTCTGGGAGTGTAGCGATGGTCAGATCTATGTTGATTATATTTGTGATGCTTGTCTTCTTGGCGACTGATGGTGAAAGATAATTATAAAGAAGTAAAATTAAGAACGACTTTTTTTAATGGAAATCGTGTCTTGTGTCTTTTGTTATAGAAAAGAAATTTATGTTGATTTAGATTTTAACTCTTAAATATAATACTTTATAAATATAGGTACAAATGGCCAAGGTAATGCTTTAAGACAAGGTGTGTGAATATTTTAGTTTATCTTTTAATACTAAATAGATTGACTTTGGTACAATTTTTATATAGTAACTATAGTGATGCTCATTGATTAGTGTGATCTCAACTTTATCATGTCAACCTCGTTACGATGACGTCAGGTTTAGTTATTGTCCCTTAAATATTATTTTATAAAACAATGTTTTTAGAAGATTTAATGATAGTTGGTACGGTAAAACTTATGCTAGTCGTGAACGAATTGTATTGTTATTACTCCACTGTGATTTTATAAAGTAGACCTAATATTTATAGTAATTAGTGTTGAAAGTTCGAATAAGTTTTTCACAAACTGTAACGAAACAGGGTTCAAAGAGATTTATAACTACATACTCTTAAGAAAGAGTAATACTTTTGATTGTAATTTGTAATTAACCTCATTTTCTTACAATAAAACTAAGTTGTTATACTTAATATGTGTGTATCATTTAATGCATCACGAAATTCTTCGTAACGACCCTGACAGACTTATTGTTCCTTTAACATAATAAATGACAAATATTTTATTGAAACAAACAAAAACAGTAGTCTATTTGATGTACATAAAAATTAAATATATTTCACAATTATATCTGTAAAAATCACGTTAAAATAAAACATTTATAATTTTAACATCATTGAGAAAAAATATGCAACTTCTGGTAGAACCGCCCACATACACTTATCGGGAGTTGGAGTCACTAGACGAAGACCAAAGGAATGACTTCGCGGGTATTACTGATGACCAGGCCACATAATCAGACATAGGTGGTGATTCCGATGCTGATGATTGCTTCGACGAAAGTTTTAGTACCAGCACCCTGAGCACACGTAGTCGAAATCAAGGATCATGTTCTGGAACATCGTTTTCATCACAACCACCACAGGAGTTTTTGTTTCTACCACCACCGCCATCTCCACCGCCACAGCCGCTATCACCAAACCCGACCAAGTATCACGAGATAATTTCTTCCGAAGACGCAGCTCCTCGAGAGAATTTAATACATGAAGATCTTAGTAAGTGGAGTAACAAAAGATTTCGAGAACCACCAGTGTACAAGAATAGTATATTCAATAATTACGTGGGCATAAAAACTGAAGTAGATCTAAATTCACCGTTGAAAATATTGCCCCTATTCTTGACACCTTTTTTTTTCTATCTCATGATTACAGAAAGTAACAGATATGCCACACAGTGCCAGCAGACTCTAAATATAACTGAAGAGGAGCTAAGATCTTTTATAGGAACTCTGATAATTGTGGGATTCCATAATTTACCTTCAATGCGGTTTATTGGTCGCGAGAAAAAACTTTAATGTATCTCGCATTAGCGGCGTAATGAGCATGTGTAGATTTTATATATATTTAAGTTATAAGATTTTTACTCGTGCATGACAATGAAAAGATGATACCCAGGGGCAACATGAGTTTTAATCGACTTTTCAAGATACGACCATTGTTGACACATTTTTCTCATATTTTTAGATCGGTATTTTGCCCTCATCGGCAATTGTCTATTGACAAAAGCATGATAGCTTTCAAAGGACGATCCACTTTGAAGCAATACAGGGTGGCCCAAATATCGTGGATCAAACGAACCAGAGTGATAGAGGAGGCGATTTCCAACAAAAAATCTTTCTACAGCATGGTCATAACTTAATTGGATAAAAAGTGATGATCATTTTTGTTTTTTTCAAATAAACTACCGATTTATTTACAATTTCATTAATACAGAAAAAAGTTGATAAAAAAACAACAAAACAAAAGGTGTTGTATTATGACTAGATAATGTATCATTACAAAAAAAAATGAATTGCAGCTCTAGTGTCAGACTTTTAGTTCAAGTTTTATGCGAGTTTTTTTCATGTCAAGGAGCAAATTTGTTAGAAAGGAAAATTTGATTAAAAATTATGTAGTACATAATTCAAAAACCATCTTGAAATAAAAGAACAACAATTATGAGTTGATAATTTTATTAAATTATTTACAGTAAGTGTTCAAAATGCCTGCCTCTAACCATTCCTGTATTAAAAAAAAGCTTTTTACACTAACCATTTAAATCCTTTGTCGAAAAAGGTCTGGCGATGCGTTATCAGTTCAGTTCAGGTAGAAGAATGCCGGGTGGAGCGAGGCCGGCGGGGTGGGGCCGGGGGAAGCGCGTAAGCGTCTTTCTTTGTTTGTTAGTAACTCGCTTTCTGCCTGTGACACGTATTCTGCACTGTGACCTTGCCTACCTGTGACTTACGCATCGTTATTTGACTTGTCTTAGATTGCCTACCTGTGACCTACGCTGTGTGAACCGGACTTTGTGATCGCTACGGATTGGCTAGATAGACGGAAGATGGCTGCTGCGAGGAGAGAATACACCCAAAGGGAGTATGCAGAAATGCATTACCTTTATGGCTTCTGCGACGGCAATGCTCGGGCGGCTGCCAGGGAATATCAACAACGGTACCCTAACCGAGACCGTTTCCCGGACTACAGGGTCTTTTTGCGCGTGCATAATGCGTACATGGAGGGAGTCTTACCCGGTACGCATGCTCCGAGAGCAGGTAGACCAGTGGTAAGATTTGACAATGAAGAGCAAATACTGCGAGAGTTAAGATTGGACCCCGGTATTAGCCAACGCCAAATATCACGAAATCTCGGGATCCCACGTTCGGCGGTGCAGCGTATTATAAAAAGAAAACGATATCATGCCTACCACGTGCAACGAGTTCAAGCTTTGCTGCCAGCTGACTATGAACCTAGAGTGAGATTTTGTAGAGAGATGTTAAGACTACACAGAGAGGATCCGCAGTTTTTCAATAAAGTGTTATGGTCGGATGAGTCAAGTTTTAGAAGAATGGGAATTTTTAACATCCATAACTTACACTACTACTCCAGAGTGAACCCACATATCATCAGAAATGATCGATTCCAGCATCAGTTTGGTATTAATATGTGGGCTGGTATCATTGACCAGAAGCTGGTGCTACACGAAATGCCACCAAGGCTAAAGGGTGCTGCGTATTTAAATTTTTTACAAAATGATTTGAACCCAACACTCAACGAAGCTGAAGTTCCGGAAGAAATAAGAGAAGAAATGTGGCTGCAACAGGACGGTGCCCCGCCTCATTACGCTCGATCAGTTCGACAACACTTGAATGAGCGCTTCTCCGACCGGTGGATTGGTAGAGGCGGAGTTATTGCATGGCCACCCCGGTCGCCCGACCTTAATCCATTAGACTTTTTTATTTGGGGCTATTTCAAAGAAGTGGTATATCAAAGAGAGAACAACACTGAACAAGAATAACGACAAAAGCTCGAGTCTGCTAAAGTACAAATTATGAATAACAGACGTGCTTTCCGGCGATTACGTACCAATTTTATTAGGCGGTGCAGATTGTGCATAATGGTTAGAGGCAGGAATTTTGAACATTTACTGTGAAAAATTAATTTAATAAAATTATCAACTCATAATTGTTGTTCTTTTATTTCAAGATGGTTTTTTAATTACTACATATTTTTTATTAAAATTTTCCTTTCTAACAAATTTGCTCCTTGACATGAAAAAAACTCGCATAAAACCTGAACTAAAAGTCTGACATTAAAGTGTTATACCTCATTTAAATCAGCATTAAATCAGCAAGTTTATTAAATACAGGGTCACTTTTCCATAATACTTTTATTTTTCACAGGATGCTCTCAAATTGAGTAGTAATTTTTTGTAATGCTTCAAAATTGACTGGAAAAATTAATTGCTTTTTGAAATTGGTACCCAGAGCTGCAATTCATTTTTTTTTGTAATGATACATTATCTAGTCATAATACAACACCTTTTGTTTTGCTGTTTTTTATCAACTTTTTTCTGTATTAATGAAATTGTAAATAAATCGGTAGTTTATTTGAAAAAAACAAAAATGATCATCACTTTTTATCCAATTAAGTTATTGTTGTATATGTATGCATATGTACGTATATGTGTGCGTGTGGGCCCGCCCATCCGTCCTTGTAACTCGCTCATTAAACAGTGTGCATTTAGCAAGCAGTCGTTTCACTTGTCCCTAGCTGTCATACATAACATTGGCGACGAGTACCCACAATTAAAAATGTCAAATTCTCAGTATGGAATTTTAACTACGTTTGATCATATGGTGCATTCGTGGAAAACGTACAAAAGTCGTATTGCGCAATGGTTCATCGCAAACGATATCACGGCAGCGAGTGATGCGACAGGAACAAAGAGACGGGCAGTGTTGCTAAGCGCACTCACGGATGGTACGTTCAAACTCGCTTCGGACCTTGCTTTGCCGAAGGAGCTCCAAGAAGTGCCATACGAAGACATACTGCAACTATTGGACCAACATTTTACGCCAAAACGTTGCGGGTTTGGTGAGCGATGTAATTTCTATGCGGCATCGCAACAAGCTGGTGAAACTCCAATGCAATGGGCTGCTAGACTGCGGGGGCTTACAGCTCACTGCGGGTTTAGCAACGTGGAAGAGGCGCTGCGTGATCGTTTCGTGATGGGGATGCTGCCAGGCCGTGAGCGGGATAAGTTGTTCGCCCAGGATCTGGCTGAACTGACCTTAGCCAAGGCTATTGAAATAGCGGAGTCGATACGGAGCGCGCGCATCGGAGCGGCGGCCATCGCGCAGCCGGCGGGGCAGCCAGACCAGCTGTTTAAAATCAAGCAAGCTACGAGCAGTGCGGCATCTGTGGAAAAGTGTGCGGTGTGCGGTCGTTCAAATCACGCGTCGTCTAAGTGTCGGTTTGCAAAATACAAATGCAAAAAGTGTAATGTGCAAGGTCATCTCCAAAAGATGTGTAAAAAAGTCAATTACATTGTAACGGGTGACATGAATGAAGGCGATGATGGTAAAATTTTCAAAATTTCATGTGTGAACGGTCAACCTATGCTTGAGACGGTGACAATTCTGGGGGTAGATTTAAAATTTGAAATCGATAGTGGCTCGGCGGTAACGGTAATCTCTCGTGGCACGTATGATCGATTTTTTACAAGTGTACCATTGTCACCTACAAATAAAAATTTATTAACATATATTGGTGATAAGATACGGTGTGCGGGGGTCGTACGGTTACCGATTACATATTTGAATCAGACACACGAACTCGATATATACGTAATACCAAGTGGCGGTCCGCCTTTACTAGGTAGGGATTTTATTTCTATTTTTAAATTAGAAATTGTACCTTGTAAGTTTTTAATCGATACAAGTAATTTACTAGAACAATTTCAAATACAATTTCCACAAGTGTTTTCTGATAAATTAGGGGCATTTAATAAATACAAAGTAACGTTAAAGGTAAAGCCCGATTCGAAGCCGGTATTTTTCAAAGCGCGGCCTGTTGCTTTCGCATTAAAAGATAAGATTAATAAAGAAATAGATTATTTAGTGATGTTAGGAATCTTAAAGCCGGTTGAACATGCGGAGTATGCGTCACCTATTGTTCCGGTGTTGAAGCGCAACGGTACGGTTAGGCTGTGCGTTGACTACTCGGTAAGTTTAAATAAACAACTTATTGTAGAAAAATATCCATTACCGACTATACATGAGTTGTTTACGCGGTTATACGGGGGTCAACAATTTTCGAAAATTGATTTATCCATGGCGTACAACCAGTTCTTATTGGATGACGAATCCCAAAACTTAACCTGTATAAACACACATCGCGGCTTGTATAAATATACTCGTATGGTGTTCGGGTTGGCTAGCGCTCCTTCTATATTTCAGAAAGCAATGGAAGGCATTCTCGCTAATATGGAGGGAGTTCTATGTCTGTTGGACGATGTTCTCGTAACGGGACCTAACAGGGATATTCACTTAGAAAGACTTAAAGCGGTACTCGGGAGACTACAAGACGCGGGATTGGTTTTACAAAAAGACAAATGTGAGTTTTTTAAAGATGAAATTAGTTACTTAGGGTATAAAATAAATAAAGATGGGCTTAACAAGTGTCCAGAGAAAATCAAAGCAATACTCGAAGCTCCTACACCCACCAATGTAAACAAGTTACAATCATTTTTAGGGTTGGTTAATTATTACAGGAATTTTGTGGAAAATGCTTCGGGTATTTTAAGCCCTTTATATGATTTGCTTCGAAAAGGGGCAAAGTGGAACTGGAGCCCATTGCATGATAAAGCTTTTAATCAAATTAAAGGAATTCTAGCATCGGATCAAGTTTTAGCTCATTTTAACCCAAATGCGAAACTAATTTTAACTGTAGGCGCATCGCCTACGGGCTTAGGGGCTGTATTGTCACAGGTTGAATTAGACGGGTGCGAAAGGCCAATATCGTTCGCGTCTCGTACTCTTAACGCGGCAGAGAAAAATTACGCTCAGATTCAAAAGGAAGCCACCGCCATTATTTTTGGAGTACGACGTTTTCACCAATATTTATATGCCAGGTCTGATCCCTTCGTGTTACGAACGGATCATAAGCCCTTAATTTCAATTTTTGGCCCGTATAAAGGTATTCCAGAAGTAACGGCGAATAGGCTCCAGCGGTACGCGTTATTTTTGAGTGCGTATAATTATCAAATAGAGTATGTTCGTAGTCATAACAACTGCGCGGATTATTTGTCGCGAGCTAGCTTACCGGAGCAGCCGATACACACAGCTGCGAGGAGGGCGGAACCTTCGCACGGCGCCGGCGGCCGCGGTGGCGCGGACGTATCGGTGATCGATGACTCATGCGAGTGGCATTTGCCCGTAGATCGCGCCGCTTATATTAATTTTATTATAGATGGTAGCTTACCCGTGTCATTAAACGAGTTACGGAAAGAGGTTCAAAAGGATATTGTATTAAAAAGTGTAATTAATTATATACTGAATGGTTGGCCGAAAAAAACTACAAACATTAAGCTAAAACCGTATTTCAACTGTAGATTACAGTTGTCTTATGACAATGGGTGTGTAATGAGGGGTCACAAACTAGTCTTACCGGAAAGGTTGCGTATGAGAATTATTTCAGAATTGCATACATCTCATTTAGGTATAGTGAAAACAAAGGCGGCGGCTCGATCGCGATTTTGGTTTCCTGGCATAGACAATGCTTTGGAAACAATGATAGGGTCATGCAACGTGTGTATGCAGTTACGACCGTCTCCACCTCGGGCGCCTCTTTCACCATGGAAATATCCCTCGCATCCTTTTCATAGGATTCACATAGACTTTTTGGGGCCTATAAACGGAAATATGTATTTAATTGTCGTAGATGCCTATTCTAAATGGGTGGAGGTCTATGATATGAAAACCACGTCGACTTCATTAGCAGTAATAGACAATTTATATGAATTTATGTCCAGATATGGAGTGCCGGAACTGATAGTGAGTGACAATGGTAGTGCTTTCGTGTCAGCGGAGTTTAAAAGGTTTTGTATGTCTAACGGCATTTCACACAAAACCTCACCGGTCTATTACCCGGCTAGCAATGGTCAGGCCGAGAGTTACGTGAAAATTGTTAAGAAGGGTATTAAATCGTGTATGTTAGCCAACAGTAACATACGACAAGCTAAACTGAATTTATTAAAGTACCTTTTTGACTATAGAAATTCTGTTCACAGTACCACAGGAGTGTCACCGGCTCAGTTAATATATGGCAAACATTTAAGATCGCGTTTAGATTTCTTAAATCCGAATTTATCCTCATCGCTATCATCGCATGTCATTGCTAATGTCGTAAAAAACAAACAGTGTTCACAGATTCAATCATATGGTGGTAAAAACAAACAGACATTTACTAGAGGCGATAAGGTGTTATACAAAAACTTTGTAAATAATAAAACCATATGGAATAAAGGGGTTATCATAAAGTACATAGGCACCGTTATGTACTTAATTAAAGATATTTACTCAGGTTTACATGTAAGAAGGCATAAAAATCAAATAGTTATGCATAAGGGACTATCTGAGGATCATGATACATACTGGGATTGTGATAGCGACGGAGAAGGGCCACTCTTGGATGATAGAAGTTCACGCTTGTCATCAGCAGGTTTTGGCCCTGATGATAGACGAAGGAGTGAACCGCAAGCAGACCCACAATTCACACAGGATGAGGGGGCTTCTTCAACTCAGGTCTCGGGGACGAGAGACTCCCCAGGGCCATCCACGCCTGTCCAAGGCGACACTGAAGAGGAGGTCTTTCAAGAGGCATTGCCAGGCGACGACGATAACCCAGTGAACGAGACATTGTCAGAAGCAACGATTCAGAGGGGTGATCCTTCCTCTCGTATAATGTTACGCAATATCCCAAGGGTAGACTATAAAGGCTTTTTGTAAAAAATATTGTATTTTCTTGTGAAGCTATGGGGGAGGAATGTTGTATATGTATGCATATGTACGTATATGTGTGCGTGTGGGCCCGCCCATCCGTCCTTGTAACTCGCTCATTAAACAGTGTGCATTTAGCAAGCAGTCGTTTCACTTGTCCCTAGCTGTCATACATAACAGTTATGACCATGCTGTAGAAAGATTTTTTGTTGGAAATCGCCTCCTCTATCACTCTGGTTCGTTTGATCCACGATATTTGGGCCACCCTGTATATACCACTCAAACCCAAAAAACGCGATTTTAAAGTATGGGTTATATGCTGCGCTGTAACGGGATATATGTTGAATTTCGATGTATACGAAGGAAAACTGCAAGGAGGTGAGAGAGAAATGAGTTTGGGCGAGACAGTCATTTTGAAATTGGCTGGAATGTTTGAGCATCTGGGCTATTGCTTATTTTTTGACCGCTTTTTTACTTGTCTGCCTTTATTAGTGAAGCTGTTGAATAAGAAACTTTTTGGTGTTGGTACTATTATGCCTACAAGAAAATTATTCCCTTCTAACAAAGGAGACCGGCAAGTTGCCATATATCTCTGGGCTTAATGTTACTAAGATGATTTTTGCTTTATTTTATAGATATATTATTAACATTTCAAAACTAAAATATTCATCTAGCTGCTCAATGGGAGTAACGAGATATTTACTGTCAAAGAAAAATGAAATACACATACACATGTATTTAAAAGTTTCACAGATCTTAAGATCACCAAGTAATTAAGAGTTGTTTGAGGTGTTTTATGTACTGCAACATAAACATATATTATATTATAAAAACTTAACACTTATGTAGTTTATCATGATCATCATTGTCGGCTCATATGATAGTGGGAGCATAAATAAAATACCTACTCGTTGCTTTCTACACTTTATTAATCACTAATCATTATCATCATCATAGATAATTAAAATATTATCTCAAAACTGTGCAGGCTTTATTAAGTTTTGTTGAAACCTTGCCCAGCTAAGGCACCATATTATAACCATTACATGACAACAACAACCTACAGTTGTTTTACCTACCACACAATTACAATAATATTGCTCGATCGCTTCCCTACCAACAAGAGAGCTGTCAACTAAAATATAGGAAAAATATGTTTTTGCACTGATATATCATCATATGATTTTGTTGCGTATGCATTGTGATCGAAATCAGTTAAAACAAACCGTTGTCAGTCGAATAAACGAGAAACCAATATCCGTTGTGAGAATGCGTGGGTCGTTCGTGAAAGCAATATACGCCAGTCTATAAAATATCGCCAAAATCGTCAAGAAAGCACAGTACATAATAAAAACACACAGTACGAGAAGTATTCACAATGCGAGAGCAGTAAGCGGTGCACAAGTGAATGTCGAGTAGTTTGACAATTGACGCTGTCAAAATCATTTTTGAGTTGCCATTAAATAAAATAAGTCTCAGTTAGTATCGATTCCAATCTAAGGAAAAATAATTGAAATGGGTTGAAAAGTGTAAGTGGTCTATATTTTTGTGCATTCATTGATCTGTGTATGTAATACTAACAATATACTGAAACACTGATACTCAAATAAAAAAAGTAAAAGGAATATCGATTTGCCTAATTGTTATTTCATACATAGCAACACTGTATATTATCCAAAGTCAACTGGAACCAGTAAATACAAGTACGTTGAAGTTTTATTACTTTAATAAAATACTATCCCATTGTAAATCTATAAAATATTAATTATTATTATTGTGTCTATTAATAATAAATAAATAAATAAATATTAGAGAACATGGCATCAAAAATATCTAAAGAATTTTGAATAATAAGGCATTGGAGTAACATGAAGTTATGTTCAGCCTATTTCTGCCGGTGTCCTTTCCACAAGATAGAACTATGGCGTTGGGTGAAAGTGCTTGCGCAATGACCAACTCATCAACATTTCTGTTTCTAAATGGAGAGACAGAGGCAAAAAAGCTGTTTGTGTTGCTTCAAATATGCACAATCCAAGCAAAAAAAGGATTTGTGCGCCATACTAATAGTCGGGGTTATAAAGAACAAGTTGCATGTCCAAATGCTATAATTGATTATAATAAATACATGGGAGGAGTAGATAAAGGACATCGGCGAATTTCGGCCCTCACAAAAACAATGGACAGAAGTTAAATGTATACTACAGAAAAAAAGTACTTATTTTTATTGATTTTTAATATTATATAATTACTGTAAACAGAAAAATCTATGGTTTAGATAAATATCACGAAAAAAGGTTAATAAACGTACTGTAAAACTGGAAACAGTTGCTTTTTCGAGTTTCTAATGTTGTCAGCCTTATCTTATCTTATCTCGATTGTCAGTTTGAACAGTTATAATATTTTAAATAAATATCAATCACGGTATGTTTAACTATAATTACTGGCGTTTGACTTTGTTTATACGTGCGCTTCTTCTATTATTATTTTATTTTTATGTTGGATCAAAAGGCTTATATTCAATAACAGAAACGGAATGGCAATAACGAACAATAAAGCTTTCAAAAATAGCAACAAGTTACATTCGTGTTGACTTTCACTCGTGCGCAGTGAACGTTAATAAACTAGTGTAACATAAACAAACAAAGGCGTAAGGATTAACGGGCGACCAGCGGTACTGGCGCACACATAGCTATCCCCGCTTAGCGCCAACGCACGCGCACGCACACTTTGACGCAGCCGCCCGCTGTATAAACCCCGCCGGTCTGCCCATACGGCCAGTGCTGTTACGTACGGCGACGCTTCCGCATCTCTGTGGAACTAGCCGGACTAGCATCTTTAGTAGGGACTGTGCATGCGAACAGAGGCGCTTCGCTACCGCGGACACCTTCCGGACCGTGTACAGAGTACCACGTAACTTGTCTTGCTTATGTATATACTTATATCTACGCAAATAAATACAGTTAATTGAACAACGACGTTTGTTTATTCTACACTGGCGACCAAGGTGAAGGCAAGACCAACATATATTACGAAGTCGGGAAGAGTCACTACGTATCTAGTGAAGATGACGACTTTCAGTGATGAACAATTGGCTCACCTCATAAACTCCATCACCTCCGTGTCTGCGCGCAAGACTTCAATGGCGAGTTGTACACACAAATACGATGGAAGCTCTAGCCAAGATGAACTGGAAACCTTCATATCAGCTGTAAGCACATTCAAGACTGTCGAGAAAATCGAGGATAGTGACGCGCTGTTAGGCATTCCTCTTGTACTCCATGGCGAAGCGGCGATTTGGTGGCAAAGAGTTAAGGACAGCATCACAACCTGGAATGAGTTCAAGAACCGTCTGCGCAATGCCTTCGCTCTTAAGAAACCAGCTTACGTGGTGTATAGAGAGATCATGGGGGGAAGAGCAAGTACTGGACCTGCCTACGGAACGTTTTGTGGCTAAAAAGCGGAAGCTATATTCTATGTTGCCACCGCCCAAGCATACAGAGTCACAACAGATCGATATGATATTTGGCCTTCTGCATATAAACATAAGATCTTATATGACACGAAGTTCCATACTCAGCTTCGACGATCTACTGGAAGTTGCTAGGGGCATAGAAAATACATTGCGAGAAAAGTGCATCAGCCACAAACCGAAGCAGGAAAGCAGTCAGCCGAAACAGAGCAAGAAGTTGCGTTGTGCTTTCTGCAGGATACCCGGACATGCTTATAGCGAGTGTCGCAAACGGCTCAAGATAGAAAAACAGTCGGTTCCAGCTAAAATCGCACCCGAGGAGACTGTTATAAAGCGAGAAGCAATAATACAAATGCCTTCACCATCACAGCCAAAGTTTTCCTGCTACGGTTGTGGCACTCCAGGAGTATACCGAGCCAATTGCACCACATGCTCAGGACGTCGCTGTTCTCAGAAGCCACCGAAAGACTTGGGATTCTGCTCCGTTGACATACAAGCAGATATGAAGCAGAGACCAGTGGTGTTTATCAACAACCTCGGCATAGAAGGTTGTGCTAACCTAGACACGGGTGCTAAGTTAAGTGTTGCTTCATATGAGCTTTTCTGTAAGCTGCGAGATCTTGGGCTGAAGTTTGGCGTAGACACTGCGAATGTGACTTTAGCCGATAGGATTAAGAAAAACCAGAGTGTGTATACCATCAAAGTGCCAGTTCAAATACATGACAAAGTGGTACTGACCTCTTTTGTCGTGCTGCCTGAGTCAAGGAAGAATCGGACACTACTCGGCATTGGTTTTATCGAGGACGCAGGAACGATCATCAACCTGCTGCAGTTTACGATGTCATTCATTGAAAATCCAGCCATAGAATATGAGCTCTACGAAGAATCGTTTGCCAACTTTGAGGCCAAAGAAGATACACCGGAAACAAGCACCGAGATTTTCAATAAAGTTAAGCTGCCTTTGCCCATATTTTCTTTGTCTCTTACACCACCAAGTTCACCAAAAGCGTCGAAAGAGGTTGATACTCACGCAGTGTCAATTTCAAAGTTACCGGAAACGGCAGAACTATGCGCACAGCAACCAAGCCTGTACAAGTCAGACAGAAGAGAAAAGGTAGTAAGAACACCAACGAAGCAACCTAAGCTGTTCGATGGTTACTCACCAATACTGAACCAACTCTGGCGGGATTCTCAAATCGCAATATGCGAATCTAGCGTCACTCTGTCCCCTCGTACAAATAAGTTATTTGAGGGACAACTTGACTGGACACTTAATATTGACGCGATTGAAATTTGTGGCCAGAATATCAGTTTAAAACAAGAGTGCGAACTTCAGGATTTCCTGGATGAATTTGCTGACATATTCATCTCGAATGGCAAACCGGCAAAATATATCGAACACAGAATTGACACAGGCAATCACGATCCCATTGCTGTGCCACCGTATAGACTTTCACCTGCAAGAAGAGATGTGTTGAAAAAGGAAATAGAGAAGATGATGGAGGAGGGAGTCATTGAGAGTTGCGTGTCACCATGGTCAGCACCTGTAGTAATGGTACCCAAAAAGGATGGCGAAATAAGAGTCTGTGTCGATTACAGGAGACTGAATGCGATCACCATACCTGATACTTACCCAATACCACGAATGGACGATTTGCTGCATGAGGCGAAACCAACGCCATTCATGACGTCTTTGGATTTGAAAGCCGGCTATTGGCAAGTGAGCATCCCAGAGGAAGACCAAGAGAAAACAGCATTCATCTGTCCATTTGGTATTTATAAGTTCAAACGTATGCCATTTGGCTTAAGGAATACCCCTGCAACATTCCAACGGTTAATCGACCAATTCCGCACAAGGTTAGAGGGAATTAAGATGCTGGCCTATTTGGATGACTTGATGATCTTCTCTACCTCGTTTGAAAGTCATCTAGCAGACCTGAAAGAAGTCTTCAAGCAGATGAGAGCATATTATTTGACCGTTAATAAGAAGAAATGTCACTTTGTTGCTTCGAGGGTAAAATATCTAGGTCACTATATCACACCTGAAGGCTTACAGACTGATCCTGAGAAAGTGGCTGCCATAGCAGATCTACCACCTCCAGCAAATCTAAAACACTTGATGTCCTTCTTACAAACCTGTTCTTGGTATAGGAGATTCATTAAAAAATTTTCTCTGATTGCGGAACCCCTAACTAGGCTGACGAAGAAAAAAGCAATCTGGAAATGGGGCGAAGAACAATCCAAAGCATATGAACTCCTTAAAGAAGTTGAGGAGAACTCCCGTACTTAAGCAAGCCGACTATACCAAGCCATATATAATAAAAACGGATGCAAGCAACTACGCAATTGGAGCGGTTTTGGTCCAGGGGAGGGTCCCGAAGAACATCCAGTGGAGTATGCCAGCCGCCTACTTACTTCGGCAGAGAGAAATTATTCCACCACCGAACGCGAAGCACTGGCAGTAGTTTGGGGCTTGAACAAATTCCGAGGTTACGTGGAAGGAGTACCTGTTTCTGTGGTTACCGATCACCAAGCTTTGAAGTGGCTTATGGGTATTAAGACCCCTACAGGAAGATTGGCGAGATGGGCTCTGCTATTGCAGACGTATGATGTCACTATCAAATATACACCTGGAAAAACTAACGTGGTAGCTGACACATTATCACGACCACCTTGTACTAAGGAACTACAATCTGACTGTGGAATTTGTTCAATTACTGTGGATCTACCAACACGTGACCCTGCAGAAATAAGAGCAGAATAACTGAAAGACGAATATATACGCAAGATAGTTACTGCTCTCGAAGATCCTACTAACCATGAAGATGCTGCATATTGGGGCCACAAGGGCAACCTTATGAACAACGGCCTCCTCTACCGGTACAACTCTAATGCCGATACCGATGAAGCTCAGCTTATCGCTCCCGAGCACGAGTGGGCTAACATATTGTCTGCATATCACGATCATCCTATGGCTGGCCACTACGGAGCACAGAAAACCTTTCAACGAGTCTCAAGTCGTTACTATTGGAAAGGAATGCGCAAATATATAGACAGCTATGTAAAGAATTGCATTGCCTGACAACGATATAAGCCTACAAACATGAAACCGGCGCGACTGCTGCAAACATCTGCGACGAACAGACGGTTCGAGGTTATATCATTTGATTTGTTTGGACCACTGCCATTATCAGATGATGGAAAATCATGGATATTTATAGTAGAAGACTTGGCATCCAGATGGGTTGAACTGTTCGCCCTGGAAAAGGCTACAGCTGAAAACTGTGCAAGAATTTTAATGGATGAGGTGTTCTTTGTGTGCGTTCGTCCATCGTCGTTCGAAACCGACTGCAGACCTACTGTCAGTTCTCCCAACGATTTTAATTTCATAAAGTTGTCTAAACTTCTTTTACTGCTATAAACTATTCACAATTCTAAAGTGCAACATATAAGTGACAAACTGTGAAAATACCTTAGTGATACACCCAGGGGAACTATACTAAATCAACATTAATAAAAAATATTTTGCTAAAAAGTGAACGTCAAAAGTGAACTTTGGACTGTGTCATAACGGTACCAACCCAACCCACAACTATATTGGCGACTCATTGCAAATTGCGACAGGAACGGATCAACAATTTTGGCTACGGTCGTCATGTACAGTTGGCCTTGCGGATATCAACTTCACTTCGCTTAAGCTTGGGAGTCTAAGTTCAAATCCCAGGAAAGGACCGCACATTTTGTACTTTTAAAAGTTTGTTTTGCTTTTTTGTCTTATTTGTTTGTTTATTATTTTGCAAACTTTTAAGACTTAATAGAATATAATTATTGTTTAAAACACTATAAATTCTTTGAAATGGAATTAGATTACGTTATAACAAGAAAGCCACAACGGGCAAACTCACTAGATAGTTTGTTTATGAATAACTCGACATTGCTCGATACCACAATGACGAGTCTGCCAAGTACAGGTTGGTGATGGTATCATTGTCATTCATGGACGTGAATGACAATGACACCATCACCAACCTGAACGAAACCATCAAAAGATTAACTATGGAAATTCAAACAGCACATCGAGAGATTGAGGACTTAAACAGTGAAAATTTCCGGCTATAGGTGAAGGTCAGAAAATTATTCTCATCCGACATGAAAACTACGACACCTGTGACCTCACGCAAACGAAATCTCATAAGAATGAACAGGTCTACTCATTATACACCCCAGAATCACGTTGGAAACTCATACACCTATACTACATCGCCCCTAAAGACTCAAGGTTTACAGATACCCATTTACCACGATAAGAGTCCAAGCGCATCCACACAGTATCCATCCAATCTAAGTGAAGATACTCGACACGATGGCAATAATTGCAACGCAGGAAATAAAGTTGTTATGCTAAATAAAGAGACTCAAACTTCTGAACAGACTTACGACGATGGATTGACGCAGAATAAAAAACGGACTTTAATACCACACTTCAGTGATGTTGCTATTGGAAAAACATCAGGCGTATTTCAAAAACAAAAAAACAAACTGGCTATAATGAGCAGCGGTTGCACAAAAGGAACTCTGCCGTTAATTGAAGAGGTCTTCTCGGATAATTTTGAGTATTGTCATTATTTGCTGCCAAACGTCATCACGGAAGACGTACTGAGCACTATTGAACACAAACTAAAAGGCTTTTCTATTAACGACTATTGCTTAATTTTTATTGGAGAAAACGATTTAAAGAATGACGACTTTATAGGAATTATTGATAAATTAAGAAAGTATCTGATAAAGAATACCCACCACCAATCTCGTTGTGTGTGCCCCGACATTCATATGTGGTGCATTAATACATAATTACAAAGTTGAACTCTTTAATAATCTGCTCTGTTGGGACATTAAGAATAACAGATATGCATAGTTCTCAAAGACACACGCATAAACAGCCGCCGACGTCATACACACTACGTTGCGCGCCCGCCACTACAAGCGAGCGCGCGATTCGCCGCGCCGCGGACGGCCAGGTATTGAGAAGGAGTCGACAGTCGCCACGCTCAGAGCTCAACCTAACTTTTTAACGATGTTCTATCTAAAACCCCCTTTGAAAGTATTGTAAAAACGATTATTATACAAGTTATAGCAAAAGTAAAGTTTTATTTAAATCTACTCTATTCTGAAACAAATTGGCGACCGTGACAGGACTTTCTGTGCGGAAAGCACAGATACCTACTCGACGAACGAGAACAATCGAAGCACGCGGCGAAGGCGTGGCTGGTTGAAGACTCAGAAACACGCAGCGAAGCGAAGGATTAGCAAGTTAGACGACCATTCTCATTCTACGAAGCTGAGAAGCACGCGGCGAGGGCGTGCGTTCGAAGAATCTAGAAGCACGTGCACGTGTCGTGGGTGATTGGCGCTTGGTGTGTGGAATCCAGTGGCTTGGCAGCACGTCGGCTTCATTCAAGGGAAGTTTGCCCGTTCCTTATTCCGCCCAATCCTAACCCTATTTCTTTGTCCTACAATCCTTTGTGTTTCAACTGTGTGAATTTTGTTGTAAGTTAATGTTAAACTATCTACCTATCTGTAATTTAACTCAACTGCAACTACTATCTGTCTGTCTGTAATCTAACTTCACTGCAAAAATAACAGAACTGGCTAAGAAAATAATTTGACCTTGACTTGTTGAACAAGTGCGAGTTTCGTAATTTATTAAGATTGCCATCAGCAACGTTTGCAATCCGCTTTATGCACATGCATAACGTTTTCTCTCTTGCACGCTTGCTCTGCTTGGGGATTGACGCATAAATTTCTGCAATTTCAGCTCGAAATATAAGTATATACCTACGAATACCGCGCGCGGCCTGCACACGTGCCCTCAGGCGGGGGCGCCCGGCGACGGGCCTACTAGCCACGTGGTGGCCGCGTGTTAGCAGTGCCAGCGGATAGTGCAGCTGTTTCATAGAGGTTTGCGTGGAGTGCAGGTATTTAGAAATTGCATTATTAATCTATTTGAAAGTTTTTTCTGCATTATGTCTGACACGGAGGTAAAGGAGTTGATTAGGAAACGAGCTTCAGTAAAAGGTAGACTTACTTATTTTAATAATTACCTGACAGATTTTCGTAAAATTGAAGACGTTTCGAAGCAACAAGTAAATGAGTTAAAAGTCCGTTTGAGCAAAATAGAAGTATTGTTTAATGAGTATGATACAATTCAATGTAGGATTGAGCTTTTACAAGATGAAGTTTTAAGTGAATTGACTCGAGAAACCTCTTATGAACCTGAAAAAAGTTCAGAGAGGAATGTAACTGAAAACTTATTTTATTTTGTAATAAGTTCTGCTCAAGAACTAATTGAAAGTCAGGAAAGTAAGAATCCAGAGAGTGTTAATTCTCATGATAGTCAGGCATCCACTAACTGCTGCGGGAATAACTTGAGTGTAAAGTTGCCTACTATAAAGCTACCCATCTTTGATGGCAATTACAACAAATGGTTAGAATTTCATGACACATTCAACTCACTTATTCATAAGAATGTGGGTTTAAATGAGATAAATAAATTTCAGTACTTAAAAGTATCCTTGACGGGGCAAGCAGCTTCTGTAATAGAATCTCTCGAAATTTCTTCAAATAATTATGCGGTTGCCTGGAAATTGATCTGTGATCGTTACAACAACAAACGACAATTAGTTCACAATCATTTAAAATCATTATTTAATATACCAACTGTAAAGGAGTCTGAAAAATCTCTAAGATTTATAATTGATCACATTTCAAAACACATTCGGGCATTAAATAGTTTAGAGGAGAAAACTGATAGTTGGGATACATTGATTATTTTTATGTTCAGTCAAAAGTTAGATCAGGTAACAAATACTAAATGGGAAGAACATAGGAATAGCTTATTGAACAAACCCACATTAGTAGACTTCTATGAATTCTTGAGAAGTAGGGCTGATGTGTTGGAAATGATGAATGCCGGTGTCAGTGACAAGCCGCGTAGAGAAAATGTAAAGTCAGATAAATCTGTTGACAAACAACATAAAACATTTGTTGCTGCTGCTTGCGACAATAAAGCTATTAAATCAAAGTCTAATGCATGCCTCATTTGTGAAGGAGATCATGTAATGTACTATTGTGAGAAATTTAATAGTATGTCACCGGAGGATAGGAACGCAGAAGTAGCTAAATTGAGAGTTTGCATAAACTGTTTACGGGGGGTGGTCATTTTGCTCATCAGTGCAAGTATGGTCCATGTAGATTTTGCAAGCGCAAACATAACACCTTGCTTCACAAAGCAAAAGTGTCCACACCAGTTACCATAGAAAATAGTCCTAGTGCTAGTAGTACCTGTAATCCTATTGTACTATCATCCTGTATCGAGAACCAAGTTCTACTATCAACAGCAATAGTAAAATTGCATGTAAACAACAAATGCCATGAAATACGGTGCCTGCTGGACTGTGGCAGTCAATCATCATTCATCTCTGCATCACTAAAAGCTAAGCTATGTATAAACAGTGATACTATAAATTCAATCTCTGTAACAGGCATAAATAATATGTCATTTTCTGCTCTTGAGTGCTGTAATCTCACGGTTAAGTCATGCACTAATTCTTACTGTAAAGATGTAAAGCTGTTTGTTATCCCACAAATAACAAGCACCATACCTAGTTCTAAAGTTGATGTAATGACACTAGATATACCAAAAAATATCACACTTGCAGATCCTACATTCTATAATCCATCAACGGTGGATATGTTGTTGGGAGCTGACGTTTTTTGGGATGTCATTTGTCCTGCCAATCAGATTAAATTGGGAAACAATAAACCTGTATTACAAAACTCCCAGTTCGGTTGGTTGGTGGTAGGGCCTATCATGTGTCCAACGAATGAACCTAATAGGGAAATATGCTGTAATTTCAGTCAAGCTATACGAAATCAACTGAAGCAGTTCTGGGAGCTAGAGGAGCTGCCAGACAAACCGAAGCTCACCTTGGAGGAACTAGCCTGCGAGGAGCACTTCAAGCAACACACCCACCGCATGGAGGATGGGCGATTTTGTGTCACGTTGCCTTTACGTGATAATCCTCAATTGTTAGGAAATTCATATCCTAGAGCAAAGCATTGTCTTGATTCCCTACAAAAACGATTTAAAAGGCAACCTGACATAAAAGAGCAGTATGTGAGTTTTATTAACGAATATGCTGACTTGGGCCATTTGACTGTAATTGAGAAACCTGAAACCGCCAATCTATTACCACATCACCCTGTCATTAGAGAACAGAGTGAAACAACAAAGTGTCGTGTAGTTTTCAATGCCTCATCAAAAACGGATTCAGGTGTCTCTTTAAATGATTTGCTTATAATTGGGCCCACTGTACAGGACGACATTTTCTCCATACTAATGAGATTTAGACAACATACATATATAATTACTGGAGATATAGAGAATAAATGTATCGTCAAATTTTATTAGAGGAATCTCAACGCTATTTGCAAGTGATACTGTGGCGTGATGATGAAAATCAGCCGATGAAGTACTTACAACTCAATACTGTAACATACGGTACTTTCCTCAGCACAAGATGTTTGGTGGAGTTGAGTCGGGAATGTGATGATCCAGAGATTAGAGAAATAATGTCACATGACTTCTATGTTGATGACTTAATATCTGGATGCAATGATGAATCAATGCTACTTAATATTTATCAGAAAATAGTAAAAAAACTTGACTCAGCTTGTCTACCTCTTAGAAAAATCAAAAGTAATTCCACTCAATTTCTAAATTCTATTTTAAACACTAACTGTAATCAAGATAATTTTAAAATAATTTCATCACCAAGTCATGCATTAGGAATAGAATGGAATCCCAATACTGACAACATTCTAATGGTTTCTTCTAAACTGCAAGATTGTAATAATGGAATGCCATTCACTAAGCGTTCCATTTTATCTATAACTTCTAGTTTTTTTGATCCATTGGGTTTGATCAGCTGTTGTATTATTGCATGTAAAATGATTATACAAAACCTATGGTCTCTGAAATTAGGCTGGGATGATGAAATACCTATGTATATCCATAAGTCATGGAAGAAATTCATTGATAATGTTCACCACTTGCAAACCATTGAGATACCTCGACATGCCTGTTGTAGTAATCCTGTAAGAATAGAATTGCATTCCTTTTCTGATGCTAGCATGAAGGCTTATGCCGGCTGCATCTATATGAAGTCAACTGATGCTCTAGGCAACTTGACCGTGAAACTATTATGCGCTAGAGCAAAGGTGGCGCCACTGAAGACTACAACTATACCCAGGCTGGAGTTATGCGGTGCTCTTCTAGCCGCAAGACTATGTAATAAAGTTGCTAAATCACTGCGTTGGGAAATAGCCTGTAAAACTTTTTGGTCTGATTCTAAAATTGTACTGGGTTGGTTGTGCACGCCTTCACTAAAGTTGGAAACTTTTGTAGCACACAGAGTGGCATCTATTCAGGAATTATGTATTAACTGTAAATGGCTGTATGTCCCCACATCACAAAACCCTGCTGATATAGCATCTAGAGGTGTAAATCCAAATGAGATAAAATTATTATCATTATGGTGGCAGGGACCTACATTCATACAAGAAGGGGAAGAACATTGGCCATGCCAAAGTACTCCGGTAACCCACACAACAAGACCTGAGTTACTTGTCAACACTTTATGTGTTGACACGTCACAATCAGTTAATTTGGTGATTGATATAACAAAATATTCTAGTTTTTCAAAATTACGTCGTATAGTAGCTTATATATTTCGGTTCTATAATAATACTAAAAATGTAAAGAATCAAAATAAAGACAATTTAACTGTAGAAGAATTAGCAATAGCCGAAAGTAAGCTGGTATACCTTTCTCAACAAGAAAGCTTTCCTAATTTTGAAAAACAAAGTAAAGCAGCTCCACTACTAAGTTTGACACCATTTCTTGACGATAAGGGATTGATAAGAGTGGGAGGTCGTCTGGAAAACTCGAAATTCAGTTACGAGAAACAGCATCCAATTATTATAGATTCTAGGCATCACTTGTCAAGGCTAATTTTCTATTATTTTCATGTAAAACATATGCATGCTGGTCCTCAACTGCTTCTTTCACTTATACGAGAAATTTACTGGCCTATTAAAGGCAGAGCTTTAGCGAGGCAGACATATAGGAAATGTACTATTTGCACTCGTCTGAATGGAGTAGTTGCTAAGCAAATAATGGGAAATTTGCCATCTAGTAGGTTAACTCCAGGCTATCCCTTTGAAATCACAAGCACGGATTTTGCAGGACCATTCCTGATAAATGATAGAAAGGGACGCGGATCTAGGTTAATCAAATGTTATTTATGTATATTCGTATGTTTTAAAGTTAAGGCTGTACATCTAGAACTAGTTGGTGACCTCAGTACAGAGGCTTTTATTCTAGCATTACGTAGATTTATTAGTAGAAAAGGTAAACCCCGAGAAATTTGGTGTGACAATAGCTCTAACTTTGTCGAGGCTCACCGTCAGTTAGGAATGTTTGTTGACTCTAGCTGGAACTCTGTGTCAGAACCTTTTGCAGAGGAAGGCATTAAATTTAAATTCTCACCTGCATATTCTCCTAATTTTGGCGGACTCCATGAAGCAGCTGTAAAATCTGCAAAATATCACATGAAAAGGGCCTTGGGAAATTCACATCTAACATACGAAGAACTTGCAACTCTGTTCACTCAGATTGAGGCAATTCTCAACTCACGGCCCCTTTCCCCTATGTCTTCCAATCCTCACGATCTGTCTCCTCTCACCCCAGGGCACTTCCTGATCGGAAGACCGATGACGTCGCTGCCAGCACCGGACCTAACGGAAGACAACCCAAACCGCCTGCATCGGTACGCGAGGATCGAGCAAGCCCGTCAGCATTTCTGGGCTAGATGGACCCGGGAGTACGTCTGCGAGCTACAACAGCGCACCAAGTGGCAGAAGCGCCACCCAAACTTCCAACCGGGCCAGCTAGTTCTCATCAAGGAAGAGATGACCCCACCACTTAAGTGGCCCTTGGGACGAATAGAGGCCGTGTACCCAGGGTCGGATGGAGCATGCAGAGTTGCTGATATAAAAACAACAAAAGGCACACTGCGTAGAGCTGTGAATCGTATATGTCCTCTCATGGAAGCTTGAAAACGGGCGTTTCAAGGCTTGGGAGGATGTTAAAGCAACGCGCTATGCTCAAAGACACACGCATAAACAGCCGCCGACGTCATACACACTACGTTGCGCGCCCGCCACTACAAGCGAGCGCGCGATTCGCCGCGCCGCGGACGGCCAGGTATTGAGAAGGAGTCGACAGTCGCCACGCGCAGAGCTCAACCTAACTTTTTAACGTTGTTCTATCTAAAACCCCCTTTGAAAGTATTGTAAAAACGATTATTATACAAGTTATAGCAAAAGTAAAGTTTTATTTAAATCTACTCTATTCTGAAACACCCTATCACTTGAAATGTTTTCCATCAATACTGGGAAGGTTAACAAACACGGATGGAAAAACATCTTTGAACAAATAAGGTCCAACATAACTTATGACTACGAAGTATTCAGCTCCAACGAAGTGGTGGCAAGTGAAGAACAACTACGTAAAACAAATAACATGGTGACTTGAACTGATCCGAATGAATTGAGTGCAACACAGCAAACTTGTGACTTTTTTCGTAACTAAAAGTATAAAGGACTGTAGTTTAAATGACTTTAATAGTAGTCGTCGAAGTAATTTTAGCCTACCTAATTTAACGAATATCAACACAAACAAAAATTCTGTATTATATACTATCTATAATCAAAATTTATGTGGACTTAATAACAAGAAAGACGACCTAGAAATTTATCTGAATGATTTAAAATCAAAAGTAAATTGTATTTGTATAAGTGAACACTTTTTAAATGAAATCCAAATATCACAATTACAGATGACTGGTTATAAACTTGGTTCCTACAACACAAGAGTAAACAAAAAAAGAGGTGGTACTTTGGTGCTAATAAGCGATGACAGACAAATAGAGGACATAGAAATTTGTAAAAACTTTATAAACAGGATTATTTCGAGGTATGTGGACTAAAAGATTTAGAATTTAATATTAATATTGTTTGTTGCTATAGAACTCCTCAGAATAATAATTTTGATAATTTTCTTGAAAGGCTGGAACAACTATTGAAGCACTTCTTCAAAAAACAGTGCTTGATTTGTGGCGATTTCAATATTAATCTGATGAAAGATGACAAATACCGCAAATCATTGTTATCTTTGCTCACGTGCTACAATTTTAGATGTTTGTTTGACACTACAACATTCATACGTAATGGCACAGAGTCATGTATTGATAATATATTGACAAATCTGGTAGATACTAATATTAACGATGTCCATATTGACCACAACGGATTATCAGATGGACATGCTGGTCTCTTTTGCGCAATAAATGTAAAAAAAGTAACAAAAGATATAAAAAGCAGTAATTTTAAGTATATTAAAAAAAGAATATATAATAAAAAAAATAAGGCGGAATTTAGGAAAAAGTTGGCAGAGATAGATTGGAATCTCGGTATAAATACATTTATAAGAAAATTTAATGAAGTTCATGATAATTCATTTAAAAAAAGCAAATTGTAATTGATCCTAATAAGTCTGAAAGAAGTTATTGGTTTAGCAAAGGAGTTAAAGTATCCAGCAAAGTTAAGCGCATTCTGTGCCTTATTGATATAAAAAAGTGTGATAAATCAATTTTAAAATATCGCGAAAATTACTTAAGAATATTTAGAAAGGTAGTAAGATGTGCAAAAAAGCTCGACACTAGGAAAAAGATTGATCAGGCACCTCAATCTAGTAAAGCCATGTGGAAAATAGTGAATAGTAGACGTAATTCTAATAAAAAACAAAGCACAGATATCATAATACTTAAACAAGATAATAAGATATATGACAGCCCTATAGACGTAGCTAACTTTTTATCTTTGACAACAAAATTACACTAAAGTCTTCTGATCATAGCTTAGCCAAAAACTACTTAATCGAAAAAATAAGGCTAGAGTAGACGATTACATGTTGTTTGATCTAGTAACCCCGGTAGAAATCTTTAAAATGGTCAATAACATGTGCAATAAAACTTCTCATGGTCATGACGAAATACCTATTAGCATCATCAAGGATAACATTGACATATTAACTGAGCCAATAGCTGACTTTTTAAACAAATGTATTGAGCAATGTGTTTTCCCTGAGCAATATAAAATTGCTCGTTTTTTGCCTATATTCAAAAAAGGCTCTAAATTAGATGCGAAAAACTATAGACCCATTTCACTACTACCGGTATTCTCTAAAATATTTGAAAAGGTAATAAAAGATAGGCTTGTCAAATATTTGATTAAACACAATATCATTAGCTGTCAACAGTTCGGGTATCAAAGAAGCATGGGAACCATTGATGCAATAGACTCACTAGTGGATGATGTACTTTGCAAACTAAATAAGAAAAGGAAAGTGGCAGGACTATTCCTGGATCTTAGCTCTGCCTTTGATAGTGTTGAACATAAAATCCTTTTAGACAAATTAGAACACTATGGGATAAGAGATAATGTCCTAAAGCTTTTCAGTTCTTACTTACAGAACAGATCACAGTACGTCGAAATTAAGTCAATTGAAAGCGGACATGAAAAAATTAACAAATCTAAGCTTGTAGCAGGTTCCCTGTCCCCATACAATCAAGTTTTTGGCACTATAAATGTCCCGGGTTATTTTTGCAAATACATATTTTTTAATATTTTTAAGGGCTTATTAAGTTAATATGAAATTATAATAGTGTCGAAAAGACCCTAAAAAAACAAAAAAAAATCATGACGCTCATATGATTCATGAGCGTATCATAACGTATCGTCACCTTATACGTCCCATGAATCAGATATAATTCATATAATTATCTGTGCAAAAAGAAAACTATAAACAATAAATGGCTTGTGCATTATAATTATCTATGCAAAAATAAAACAATAGACAACAAATGACACATATTTCGATGTTTTATGACATTTTCAATAAAACATTCAAGTCAATTCAATTTATTTAAGTTCAAAAGTTCACGAGTATTATCTGGAAAGTGTGTGTATTTGTGTGTAAAATGGGTTCTGGGCGCTTGTATACAGACGAGGAATTACGGCGTATTTTAGAAAGCAGTGAAGACGAAGATTTCAGTGATGGCAGTGACGACGTGTATGTACCTATTAGAGAGGAGCAAAATGAATCTGAAGATGCAGAGGAAAATAATCAAATTGAGGAGCAGCAAGTGTCTGAAACTGAGTTCGACTCTGAGGCCAATCGGGATCCGACATGGGTGGATTATATTCTGCCCATCGGCAGAGAAGCTTTTATAGGTTCTTCTGGTTTGCAAAATTCTCTGGTCATCAGAAATCAAGACGGTTCAGTTACAATTGAAAAAATTATGGAGTATTTCGTATGTGATGAAATTATTCATTACATGGTAGAAAAAACAAATTCATACGCTGAATTGCTAAAGAGGGTGCACACGAAGCAATTCTCTAGAATGTCTCGTTGGGTTGATGTTTCTATTGAAGAAATGAAGAAATTTTTCGCAGTCATTCTTTATATGGGGGTAGATAAGAAACCTTCCATTGAGCATTATTGGAAAATGGATCCTTTGTACTATTGTGATTTTATTCACAAAATTTCCATGTCGTATAATCGATTTACAAATATACTGCGTTGTTGGCATTTCGAAAACGTGCAACCTGATAATAGTGATGTTTTGTACCGGATACAACCTTTAGTAGATAAAATGATAGCAAGATTTCGTGAATTATATACGCCGAGTGATACTATCGTCGTCGATGAGTCTCAAATAAAACACCAAGGCCGACTCAAAATAAAAACCTACAATCCATCCAAAGCACATAAGTATGGTATAAAAATTTATAAAATGTGTTCTACTAATAGTTATACATGGTCATATTCTATTCATGCGGGATCCGGCTCGGCTATTGAAGGATTGGATAAACCAGGATCTGTTGTGGTGAAGCTATGTCTTCCACTTCTAAATTAAGGTAGATTGATTGTTGCCGACAACTACTATACCGGGATAGCTTTGGCTAGATACCTAAAAGATAGACGCACAGATTTATGTGGAACATTGCGAAAAAACAAAGTGAATTTGCCTAAAGATATAGTTCAGAAAAAGCTAAGACGAGGTGATGTCGTTGCTAAGCAAATGGACAGCTTTGTAACTGTTTTGAAGTGGCATGATAAGCGTGATGTATTGATGATTTCTACTTGTCATGGTAAGGAAATGACGGATGTTACATCTTGGAGAGGATCATCAAAAAAAACAAATATGGTTCTAGATTACAACGACGCCAAGAAAGGCATTGATGTTGCAGATCAACTGAGCTGTTACCATTCCCCTCTAAGAAAAAGTATGACGTGGTATAAAAAAATAGCTTATGATTTGATTTTTCAAACAGCAGTAGTGAATACCAAAGTGATTTTCGAAGAGGCTACCGGTTCTTCCATTTCTGTTTTAGATGTACAGGAAGCAATGATACGTCATTGGCTTGGCGAAGTGGTCATGAAAAAACAGCCAGCAAGAATATCTACTCTGCCTTCAACATCATCAGAAAGACATGCTCTAACCCAAATTCCGAGGCGAGAAGGAAAACTCGTAAGGAGGCGTTGTGTCATATGTTATGCTAACAAAAAGGCTGAAGGAAATCCTTTGCTAGCTAAACAAGTAAACACCGAATGTCTAAAATGTAAAAAAACATTTTGTTTAAAATGTTTCAACGAGGCACACTGAGTCCAAATGCTGAAATCTTATTGTATTTCATAATAATGTCGTGATAAATATTGTTCCTAATAAAGACTGATTTCGTACCAAATTGTTTGATTTTAGGCTGGAAAATAACTGATAAATAAATATATATTGATAAATCACTACAGTTTTTTTCATTTTTTCAATTTTCATGATGTATCCCACACGTCTAAACACCAAAAATCGTGTTTATACTCCTACGTCCATAAAAAAAATGCAGGCAAAATAGCTTCTATATTTGATCATATGTGATTCATGAACGTACTAAACTTGGTACAAAATATGTCCGATGAATCATATATGATTCACTGGACAGGGAACCTGAGTACAAAAAGGGGTTCCACAGGGCTCAGTCTTAGGTCCTATATTTTTTATAATATTTCTTAACGACTTAGCAAACTATATGTATAAGATAGTACCAGACATCAAAATGGTTATTTTTGCTGATGACACAAGTGCCATTATGAACGATACATCTGTAAGGGTCTTAGAAAATAAGGTGAATCATGCACTGTCTGCCTTTGAACATTGGTTTTCCACTAACAATTTAAAACTCAATGTGGAGAAAACTAAATGTATGCTATTCAAATCAACCGTGAGGAATAAGGACAGTATTGAAATAGCTTCATTGGGAAATAAAGTCGAAATTGTACAAAACTTAAGATTTTAAGGGATACAAATTGATGCGCTCTTAAGCTGGAAACAAGAACTGGAAGCAAATACTCTCAGCAGTGCATGCTAGCCTAGCCTGCCTTAAGAAGTTTAAGGGACGAACTAACCATTGCTCAATTGCGAAATGTTTATTTTGCCTTAGTAGAGTCCAAGCTGAGGTACAGTATTAAACTATGGGGTAATAGTTATGAATATAATATAGATGTAGCCTTTGTTATGCAAAAAAGAGCCCTCAGAACTATTCTTCGCATAGACCAGACTCAATCATGTAGAGAGCATTTTATGAAATTAAATATTCTACCTGTGCCTTGTCTTTATATTTTTGTTATACTAAGTAGCTTTATAAAAAACCTAGAGAAATACGAGACAAAGGAAGAAAGGGAAACTAGGGTGGAAACGCGCAGGAAAGATTTGCCTAATTATTTGCAGCCAAAATTAAATGTTGTCAAACATAGCTCTATAGTACAGTCTGTACAAATTTTCAATAAATTGCCATTAGAACTAAAAATCATTAGTAGTCCAAGAATATTTAAATTTAAATTAAAGTCATTCCTGTTGACGAAGTGCTACTATAGTATAGAGGAGTTTCTTGGGGACAAAAATAATGCCACAGTGTAACTTGTTTATTACTCTAAGTCAGATAATATGATATTTTTTGATTAAATTGATTGTTTGTTATTTTTTTTCTTCTGACTAGGCAATCTGAGTTCTTATTATTATTATTATTTTTTTAAAATTGTATCTCAATTCTTGATTAAGTATTACTTATTTTTATTTTGACATTCTATCCGTATTATTGATTGTAACTTTTATTGATTATTATTATTGTATTATTCCTGTATTCGACACAAATGTATTTTTGTTCAGAATAAATAAATATTCTTGCGATATGGATTGCCACGAAGAATGATTAGCGATAATGGACCGCAATTTGTAAGACGATCGAGACAAAATGCCAATTGTTGCATGACTGAATCATGCAACAGTTGGCATTTTATCTCGATATAAAACATGCATTTACACCAGTCTATCACCCTGAAACCAATCCGGTTGAACGCAAGAATAGAGATTTAAAGACTCAGCTTGCCATCCTAGTGGAAGGAGAACCCTCTAAGTGGCCAATGAAGCTTCCGGCAATTCGGTTTGCAATGAATACTGCGGTATGCTCTTCGACTAGTTTTACACCCGCTTACTTAACGTACGGAAGGGAATTGAAG
This sequence comes from Catocala nupta, assembly GCA_963675205.1. NCBI lineage: Eukaryota > Metazoa > Arthropoda > Insecta > Lepidoptera > Erebidae > Catocala > Catocala nupta. Next base: position 12,770,826 of record OY776094.1, read on the forward strand.
ACCTGCGACGATGCATTAAATGATTTAAGGACGATAGTGACAAACGAAAATTTTGTCGCCGAGATTACCCCTAAGCTATTGCAACGGACAGATGTTTTGGAAAGAGCCAAAGAAATACAAGAAATGAAGGAAGAAGTGCGGAAAGTCTTGGTAGACAAAGATAGAAGACAAAGCATAAAGTACTCAGCTGGAGATCTAGTCCTTGTTCAAGCTCATACAGTCAGTAAAACCGCCCAAGGCGTGAGCGCATAATTTGCACCTCGGAGAGACGGGCCATATGTCATCACCAAACAGCATGGCCCATCCTCGTATCAACTAGCACACCCTGCAACTCCGGAAAACGCTGTTGGAATCTATCATTCTTCTGCCCTAGTGCCGTACCAAGGTACTGGTGTTGAACTACCCCAGCCTACTCAACCGATTAGGAAGAGAGGATGACCTAGAAAAAACCCCGTCGAATTCTGATACTTCCCTACCAAAAAGGCGAGGTCGACCTAGAAAAACCCCGTCAAATTCTGATACTTCCCTACCAAAAAGGCGAGGTCGACCCAGGAAAACCCCGTAATCTCAACTACCCTGTGCAGCACCGTATCCTCGTCGGGACGCCATCGGATACGGAGGGGGAGACTGTAACATAAACAAACAAAGGCGTAAGGATTAGGGTTGGACCTCATCTGGCAGCACGGAATCGCCTTTTTCCGTCGCCCTTTCTCTTTCTGTCGCTTAGAACTGCCATTTGCTAGACCGAGACAGAAAGCATAATGCGATAGCACGCGGCGGAATCCTCGAGGCGATCGGCATCACGGACAAAATGCAATGGTCGGCAGGGAGACTCCGAAACGCTGAAGCGCGCGATAGCATGCTAACGCATCCTTTCACCGCCGATCACTTGCTATCGCATGCTGTCTCACTCTATCGTACAATGGCGCACGCGGCCGCTCGTCAGCTCAGTGTAGCCTGTTCATTCATGCCGTACGGATGGAAATAACAATGACTGACGAAAATTTGATAGTTTTAGTGCAGAAATATTCTTGTCTTTATGACATGGAGTCGGCGGAATACAGTGACCAACACCGTAAAGAGAATGCTTGGGAAGAAATAGGGAAAATAATAAATCTCAGGCGTAAGTATTTTTATGAATTCGATTTATTTTTTAAAATTTGTAGGTAAACACACATATTAAAGAGAAATGTATTTATTATTCTAATAGATACATATTATTTATGCTAGACGCAGTCGTAAGACTATTTATTTCCCTAGGTCAAGATATAGTAATTGATAGTCCAATCTATTACTGCAATACTGATAAACGCGTAATTTTTAGTTTATCATGTCCTATGTACCCTTTCGTACTGCCAAGTTAGACTTCCAATATCGGTATTAAAATATCTTTTAAAATTTTCTCTAACCACAATCGCACTCATGTTATTATCATTTCCTACGATTGGCATTAAATTCTGCAGAGCCCGTCTACGTTAGGTGTTGACGCATTATTATGTGATGTTCTAGGTTGACGTCCTCTTTTGTTCAAAAAGTTACGTAAACTAATGGTAGCTAAAACTACTTTTATTAATTGGTTAGGCTCTAAACAAATTCTTCTGGAATATATGTCGAACCTCTGCGTCAAAATTGCGAAAGCACACTCCACTATCCTTATAGCACGGCTAAGTCTATAATTATATATTTTGATTTCATCGTTATTGCGTGCTTGCTCAGCTGGATAAGGGCGCATGAGATTGTAATCCAAGGGAAACGCCTCATCACCTACGAATACATGTGGCATAGAATCAGCAGTACCAGGTAAACATTTTACTGGGGGTATGTTCAGTGTACCATTCATAAACTTTCTCCCAAATTGAGAGTTTGAGAAAATTCCTGCATCACTATTTTTACCGTAGGAACCAACATCCACAATAACAAAATTATGTTCTGCATCTACAACTGCTAGTCGTACTACACTGAAAGTTTTTTTGTAATTAAAAAACATGCTACCACTATTTTGAGGTGCTTGGCACACAACATGTTTCCCATCGATTGCGCCGACGCAATTAGGAAAGTTCCAAATTGTTGCAAATTTGTCTTCTATTGCTTTCCAATCTTCTGTAGTTGGTGCCTGTACTACTATCGGCGATAATATATCCCATAATGCTTGACTTGTTTCCAATACAATTTGACGAGCTGTTTCCTTCCCCATTCGATAATCATATGCTATTGATTTCAGACTGTTTCCATAAAATAAATACCTGCAAGAAAATTAGAGTGTCTTAACAATCATATAAATGTGCCTACTTGCCTACAATTTTATTTTCTTATTTTCAATTGAAGATTGCAAAAAAAAGTGGACCAGAATTAGAGAAAACTATAGGAAGGCTTTAAAAAAAAGACAAACTCCCAGGAGTGGCTCTGCGGCAACAGTGACTCGTCCTATAAAATATGAAAACATTCTTTCATTTTTAAATAAAAATTATAAGGACAGAGCCACAGTTACAAACTTATCACCAACGTCTCCACCACAAGCACAAGACTTTACAGATAATGAGAGTCAGTCAACTGAAACTACAGCTTATGATTCAAGTACACATCAAACAAACAATCGTAGTAGATCAAGCGAGTCATATACAGGAGAACAAAGTCTAGCAAAAGTATTAGATAATTATTTAAAGAGCAACAAGGCCAAGGAAAATAATGATCCCATAACAATGTTTTTCTTAAGTATGACACAAACGGTCAAAACATTTCCTTTAGAGATACAACTGGAAGTGAAGAAAAAATTTTTTGAAATTGTAAGTGATGCGGAATCTGCCTTACTTCGTACTTATCACCCTAGTACTCCTCATTTTTCAAGCTATGGTTATACTAGTAATATAGCGAGTACAATGACGTCGTCTATGGGGTATGCATCAACTGCAACGACGTCTTCTGCGAGATATACACCAACTACAACGACGTCGTTGGAAGGGTATACACCAACTAAAACGACGTCGTTGGAAGGGTATACATCAACTGCAACGACGTCTTCTGCGAGATATACACCAACTATAACGACGTCGTTGGAAGCGTATACACAAACTACAGCCACGTTGTCGTCGACATATAATGAACAGTTTGATGATTCTATCTACTAAGAAAATGGCAAAATTATGTGTAAATCTACATCAAACACTTCTTTGATATTGAAGTTGTGATTATTAAATTATTGTTGTTGTTTCCCATGGATGATTAAACTTGTGATATTGTTATTTGAGGAGAAAAGCGTTTACTTATTGTAGTTGTGATTATAAAGAAAAAGTTAATAATTGTTTCTCAGATTTGATTAAAGGATTAATTAATAATAGTGTATTTTACTTACTTTAGACAAACGCACAATCTTTGTTTGACTGAGATGCACTTCCGGAACTTTGTGTTTTGCTTTTGAAGAGTAGGCTGCAGTAGGTCAACTAATTCATTAAAATCATTTAAAGTCATTCCATAATAATCTACGAAACTATCTGGATATGTTACTAAATCCGGAAAATGCATAACATATTGTCCATGAACCGCTCTCTGCTTCCAAAAAGGATGAACCCAGTATCTCCGTTTTATTTTGCGAATGCGTTTTTTTTTATTATTTTGATTTTGCATTTCTTGCAAAATACACGCTAGAATCACTGCTCTCTCTTCCGTGGTCCTATCCATCTCGCGCTTGAAACTAAACTGATCATGAAAGAACGCGGCAGTATGCCACCCATGCTGCAGCATGCTGACGCGTGCGATCGCCTTTTTTGTCTGCGGAATGCGACAGCGCGCGTTCGCATGCGGCAGCATACTGCAGCACGTGGTAACACAGGCGGAACAAATGCGATTCCGTGCTGCCAGATGAGGTCCAACACTTAACGGGCGACCAGCGGTACCGGCGCACACCTAGCTATCCCCGCTTAGCGCCAACGCACGCGCACGCACACTTTGACGCAGCCGCCCGCTATATAAACCCCGCCGGCCGGCCCATACGGCCAGTGCTGTTACGTACGGCGACGCTTCCGCATCTCTGTGGAACTAGCCGGACTAGCATCTTTAGTAGGGACTGTGCATGCGAACAGAGGCGCTTCGCTACCGCGGACACCTTCCGGACCGTGTACAGAGTACCACGTAACTTGTCTTGCTTATGTATATACTTATATCTACGCAAATAAATACAGTTAATTGAACAACGACGTTTGTTTATTCTACACTAGTACTTATTTTTGCGACTGTGATTTATTTGTGACCTTTATTTATTTGGATTCTGAAACTGCATCTTCGATTGACCTGGCTTTGTTGTTATTGGATATTTGTGTAAGTTGTCTCAAGATATTAATTACAGTCACTACGGGCTGAGCCTCATTTTTCCCACGCAAGTTACTAATCAAAGAGCAATAAAATAGTATTTATGAATATTACTATTTATACCTAAAATATTTATATCTATAAAATATATATGATTACTTATTATAATTATATAAACCATAAACAAATATGTACGTACAATTTTCGTACCTACAAAATGGTGTCATTATTATAACCTAGAATTATACATATAAACTCAAATATCTCTTAAATACCACCATTAATATACTTTTTTTTTACATAATATATCATTTGCATGTTTTTAGCAATAATTTGATTACATTTTCACTCTTATCTGCGATGGGCCTGACTAACTAAGGGACTCCGCCCGTCTCCTTTGACCAGTATATGGCATCTTATAATAATTCGCACTTTTGGTAGAACAAGGGCACAATTGTCAAAAATTGCAAAAATGAATTAAATATACAGAAATGCTTTAAAAATGCCCTTTTAACTGGAGGAACAAAGACGCTCAGTTAATTCCTTTAAAAATCCGCTAGGCGAAAGTAGTGACTTTGTCTTATTGGCGGCTTTTTATTACTCTCTTGGCTGGACATAGTCTCATTGGTCAGTTGCGCCGGCGGCGGGGAGCGAGGCAGTCGTCGCTTGGACCGCTAACGTCGTAAAGGTAAATATGCCCTTTAATGTTTCGATTTCTGGAGCGACAAAGCCACATCTATTACACTTATGCCTAGTTTATAATTGGAAGGACAAAGTCGTTCAGACAGTTGTGCCCTTGTCCGTCCAAGATTTGTTTTATTCCTTGGTCTTAAAAGTAAATGTGTTTTTGTCATTCCAATTGCAATGCTATTTGGCTAGACCTAATGGCAATTACTTCTTTGTCATTCCAAATTGACTTGATTTAATATTAATGTTTGTTATTGACAGTTAGTGAAATAAATTTGTATTTTGTAATATATTTCCTGTTTATTTATTACATAGTATTGGTATTTTTATATATTTACGCATAGTAGGTATGCATTATTTGTGATATGAATAGTTTCTTTGTATGAATTTAATTTTAATAAAAATTTCAGAATTTAAAATGGGATCTCGTAGTAAAAATTTTTAATGATGCTTAATGAAGAAAATAATTTAGAAACCAAAGAAACTGACACAAATTCTAATAGATCTTTTCGTAAAGGAGATGTGGGCCATAAGAGTGCGGCAATTTCAATAAAAAATTCGTCAATGTGTAAGGATATTGTTGTGATCTCATAGTTTATATTAGTATGTTACTTAAGTTTTTTATGTGCCTACTTATATAAATAGGTATATTTTTTAATTTTACAGCTAATAAAATGGTTGAGACATGGATAGATATACATATAAAAAATCAGGATGTTATTAAATTAAAGGAAGGCATCATTTTAGAAACAACGGATACACCTACGAGTATAATTCAACCGTCAACTCTTTAGGTTATCGAGAATTCTGATTTTGAAAAAATACAAAATAACAATTTCGAAACAGAAATTTATCCTACGGTAAATACTACAGGTAAGATAATAAAACTGCTATTCAAATTTCTGGATTATCAAAATGTGTAACTGAGATATTACTTATTCTTTCATCACCTTTTTAGATGTTGCAAGTGAACCTAATTCATCAAAGAGTGGAGATTTTTCACCATCTGAAGGATCAGATTATAAACCGCCACGAACTGTGAAACATAAGAGTATATTTAAAACTAGATCCCCGAAACGTAGCACCTCTTCCAGTTCTTCAAATTCCAGTAGTAACTCGTCTAGTTCCAACAGCAGCTCATCTAGTTCGTCGAGTTCTTCTGTCACTGTTAATAGGGATAATACTGATGTGACTGGTGGTAATCTGGAAAGTAATGGAGTTAATAACGAACCAGGACCCCCTTTGAATACGAGTGAAGATCATACTGAGCAAGTAATTAATAAAAAACAGTCAAGAAAGCGACAAAAAAATGCACAGCAATGGAAACAAGCTGTTTCAAAACGTTTGAAAAATAGTGGCCAAGAATACACGACAAAAAGAGGCAAGATCGTACCAGCAAAATCGATGCGCCCTCCATGTAAAACCTCATGTCGTCTGTCGTGTTCTACTAAAGTGATGAAGTCGTGAAATCGGTCCGAAATCATATAAATTCCATTCCCAGAACAGAGAGTCATTACTTAAGGGCTAACACAACCAGGGAATACATAGATGGAAGTTTAACTATAGCGGAGCTTCATCGCGATTACAAAAAAATTCAGGAAACCGCTGGAAAGGACTTCAATCTTGGTTTGTTTATTCCCCGAAAAGATCAGTGCGATGAATGTGAGGCGTACAAAAACTCTAACAATAAGGAACCACTAATGGAAAAATACAAAAAACACCTAGAAGAGAAAAGTTTAAGCAGATTAGAACTAAAACACGACACAGAACAATGCAAAACTAGTGATTCTAATAATATAGTTGCCATTTTTGACCTACAGGCAGTCTTACCTTGTCGAATTGGCCAATCGTCAGCTTTCTTTTATAAGTCCAAAATTAAATTGCTACAATTTTACGGTGAGGATCCATTTTCTTTTTAGTTAATTATATTGATAAAATTAATCGATTTATGTTTGGATGTAATGTATATTTTGTTTTAGGTATCCAATATAAAAGATGATACCACAATTTGCTTTTTCTGGCACGAGGGTCTTGGGAAACGCGGCGCCAATGAAATAGGAACATGCCTTTACAAGTTTTTGGAAGATCTGTCTAACAAACAACCAGATAAAGACATAATATTTTATTCGGATAATTGCTGCGGGCAGCAAAAAAATAAGTTAGTATTTTAGCTTTTATAATACAATTAATTTACAGTAGATTTAGATAAATAGGAGTAACTGTAATAATATAGGAAGGTAATATATAATGTAAATGATTATTTATTCTTGTTTCAGATTTGTTTTTGGAATGTATTATTATGCTGTCAACACATTGCCTATAAAGTCAATAACGCATAAATTTCTTATCAAGGGTCATACCCAGAATAAAGCTGATGCCGTCCATTCGGTGATAGAAAAAAGCGTTAAGCGCGCTAAAAAAGCTGGACCCATATACACTCCAGCAGAATACATCAGTCTTATTAAAAATGCTAAGAAAAAGGGTGTTCAATTTACTGTTAAAGAAATGAATTTTGATTCTTTCATCGATATAAAGATGTTATCTGAAGACGTTAATTTGAATGTAAACAAGGCTGTTGATGGAAATACTTTTAAAATCTTGGATACAAAAGCGATTAAATTTAATAAAGATTCAGAGATATACCAATTTAAGTGCAGCTACAAATATGACAATTGGACAGAAGCACGAATTCGAACAGGTCGTATGGGTAATAAAAAAAGAATGGAAGATATCACATTAAACCAGCTCTATAACGAAAAGTTACCAATCCCTAACCGAAAAAAAGAAGATATTCGTCAATTGATATCCTCAAATATAGTTCCTAAGTTCTATGAACAATATTTTAACAACCTTTTTTAAAAAAAGGATAGAGAGTTATGACTGATTCGTTGGTAAGAAAAATAAATAATAAAAATATTGTTGTGAAGGTATAATTTTAGTTTTTAATTAATATTTTTTGAAGTTTTTTTATTATAAAGAATTTTATTTGCACAACAGTGAAGATTGTTAAAAATAATGTTAGTTTATGTCATTTTTATTTTTGTTATCTTTTATAATACTATTTTCAATTGTGGTTCCAAAGAGACACACACAAACCTGAGATTATTGACGACTGATTAGTAAAACTATAATGATTGTTTAAGTATTATTTCATGTAAGTTACTACACTTTCTTATTTTATAAGAAAATAAAACGTTTATATAGAAAAACACGGTATTTTTATTCGAAAATCATCCTAAATTAAAGCTCATATTTGGTCCTAATTACAAAATAATGTATATTTTGGTGGAACAAGGGCACAAATGTACCCCTTCCTTAAAACTAAAATTAATAAAAAAAAAAGCTATAACTTTTTAATTCTTGTAAACTATGCACCTTAAAAGAATATAGTATATAGTTGATATCATGCAAAGGAGAAAAACTTAAGAGCAATATTAACAGAGCTAGACCTCACTGAATGCAATAAATATCTTAAAATAGCTCTCCTGTAAAATAACAAAAACTGCAATTATGCCCTTGTTCTACCGAAGGTGCGATATATCGTGGAAGTCTCGACGTTGGTGGATGAAAATCTGGTATTATTTGATAGACGCTGCGGTCGTCAATTCCTACATTATTTATAAGGATACCTGGGCGGAGGCTCATCCTGGTGGTACAAAACTAATGACTTACTTGATGTTTAGGAGTAAACTGGCTGATGAGCTTATAGGAGACACGAAACCACCTTTGCTTCCTTTTCGAGAAAACAAAGAGAGCGATCATAAGCTTATGAAATCATCTAAGAAAAATTTGCGAAGGTGTAGATACTGCAGTACTGCGTCTAAGCCAAAGAGAAGTATCTATGAATACGTTTAATGCGATTAGTCCATATTCTTAACTATGTTTCTTAACTATCTATGAAACAAGAATTTTTATTCGCTTTTTCCTAACTGGTTAAGGAATAAGAATATTTTATCCATTTTCCTAACTGGTTAAGAAAAGCAGTTAGAAAAATGGATGAAATATTCTTATTCCTTAACTAGTTAGGAAAACAGACCTAAAATCTTATTTCCTAACCAATTATGATAGAGTAAACAAAAAGTCCATATTCATAGATATTAATCTGAGTCCGTAATTATATTGTATTGCAAAATTATTATAGAACGTACGTACTGGCCATTTATCATATTTAAATGTCATACTAAAGTCATTTGTGTCAACTTCATTTCACTTCAGTAAAAAGGTGGTTGGTGCAACAATTTGTAATTAGCAGAAGATTCAATATTCCAAACATGGAAATAAGTGAAGAAAAACATTTTGATTTCATACCAACAAAACGTGGAGGGATTAAATTACTTTACGGAGGTCGTCAGTACCACAATTCAAAAAAGTTCAGTAACGGAAATAAATATTGTTATAATTTTAAGGGATGTAAAGGCAATATCACAACTAACAGTGAAAATATTTAATAACATGAAAAGTGGGCTGTTCAACGCGAGGAACACTAACTTAGGTGTAACGAAGCTGAATTTTAAATTGCCTACCGAAGTAATAATACCACAAAAATTCGAATCATTTCTGTTAGCAGACTATAATGATATGGATGAGGGGACGAGAATTCTCGTGTTTTGCAACGCTGACATAACACACACGACACAAAAAATATATCTGATGACTTTGAACACTTTTTATGTGATGGAACTTTCAAGTCCTGCCCACCACCATTTTCGCAAATTTATACCATCGATGGATACAATGAAATTACAAAAAAAGTGGTCCCACTTTTTTTTGCATTTCTGCATAATAAAAACGAGAAGACGTATGCGATATTAATGGAATTAATTAAAAGTCGATTACCTACTTGGTATCCGGAAAAAATTACCATGGACTATGAGAAGTCAGCTATGAATGCAATTCATAATTTTTTTCCGAAGACCGTGATCAAAGGATGTTTTTATCACTTCTGTAATAGTTTATTTAAAAAGGCAAGGGCATTAGGAATGAAATCCAGAGTCCAAAGACGTCATATTGCTAAATGTGCTGGCTTGGCGCGTTTACCCTTGAAATTCATAAGGTCCGGATATAAATATATAATGAGACGATCACCTAACTGCGAACAAGTACGTAAATTTAACTCGTACTTTAATTCTTACTGGTTAAGTGATATTGCATTTATTAAAAAGTGGTGTTGCTATCAAGAAGTGAAAAGAACTACCAATCTTTGTCGCCAAAAAAATTGCTTTGTCGGATGAACAGAAAAAAATTGTGACGACGAAATATTTAATGCTGACGAAACTGGATTATTCTATAAACTAACGCCAGATAAAACATTAAAATTTTGAATTTAAAGGAGGATATGCTCGGTAGGCTATCTTTCGAAAGACAGAATAACTGTGATGGTCACAGCTAACATGACTAGTACGTTAAGAACAAGTTGTTAATTAATCGGCATGTCTAAGTACCTAAGATTTTTAAAAAATGTTCAATCTCTGCCGGTAGATTATGAGAGCAATCTCAAGGCCTGAATGACATCCGTTATTTTTATCAAATGGCTACGCGATTGGGATCGTGAACTGACTAAACAGAAGAAAAAGATTCCACTTCTTGTTGACAATTGTCCAGCTCAACCCTCAATCATCGACTTGAGAAGCATGACTCTAATTTTTCCGCCTCTTAATACAACATCTTTATTGGGTTTAGTCGAAAAATGTCAAATTCTAGAAATGTCAGACAAGTTTAAAACACCAGATTCTATGAATGCCAGATTCTACAAATGCCAGATTCTACAAATATCAGATTCTACAAACGCCAGATTCTAATAATGGCAGATTCTATAAATGCCAGATTCTATTAATGTCACATTTTTGTTGTTTTTTTTTTCTACTCGTGTTTGCTTCTGGAAACACATATCTAACGCCTCTATTGCCCGTGGTACTACCAGTGGTACTACCAGTAGTACCACGGGTAGATTTTTTTCCCCGTAGTACTACTAGACTGCTCAGTAGTACTACGGGAAAAAAAATCTACCCGTGGTACTACCAACATTGTTGTATAAAATATTATTAACCCTTAACCACCTGACATACGTCTCTCAGACGCAAGGAAATTAATATCGTTAATATTTTGGCGCGCAATACACGTATCAACTCGTACGTTCCTGTACCTTCCCGCCGCGTCCCTCAGTGCCGCGCAAGCGCTCGTCGTGGTCGGAGGTGCGCGCGTTTGTCACTGGTAAGTAAAAAACGGTCGTATTCCGTCTGTGAGACGTATGGTAGGTGGTTGCGTGACTTTTTTGAAATTGTGTTTTTTTTGTGTTTCAGTTTAAAATGGCTTCTAATGATAGTGTTATTGAGCGTTGGTTAGAACAAGATCCATCTGACGACGAAAACCTACCAAATGATGAAGGCAGCGATGTCGATTTGGACATTGGCATACAGCACGCATTGCAGGATAGCTGCGAATCGAACACTGAAGGTGAAGAGTCAAATGCTGAGGAAAATCATGACATGATTGTATCTCAAGCTCCGGTTTTACCTGCAGAGCAAGAATTTTCGTCTGAAGATGAAGAGCCTTTGATACAAATGCGTTCGAGACCTCGAAAAGAAAACTATTTCGGTAAGAATCGCTTTCGGTGGTCTTCTGCTCCACCTACATCAAGATCGAGAACATTACAGCGTAATATAGTTGAAGAAAGAGAAGGTATAAAGCCACAATACCAGAATGAACTGAATGCTTCCTCTTCACCGCTGGATATTTGGCAGAAATTTTTCACCGACGAAATGCTAGAAAAAATAGTTCGTAACACAAATGTGAAGATCCAAGAAATAAGACCCAATTACCAAAAATCAACCTGTGTTCACGACATGGATTTTATGGAATTGAAAGCTTTTATCTCTTCTCTATTCTCTTCTACACAGCTATATTCAAAGAAAACCATGAACACTATACATCGTGGTATAATAGTGACGGCACTGGACGGGCAATATATAGCTGCATCATGAGCAAAAACCGATTGGAAATATTACTGAAAACCCTTCGGTTTGATGATTTTGAGACCAGATTAGCACGCCGAGAAACCGATCCATCTGCGCCTATTGCCGAGCTCTTTAGCTCATTTATTGAACAATGCCAAGCTGTTTATGCGATTGGCAGCTATGCATGCATCGATGAAATGTTGCTGGCATTTCGAGGAAGATGTAGGTTCAAAATGTATATGCCGAAGAAACCTGCCAAGTACGGCATAAAAATACAATGCCTTACAGATGCAAGATCGGGGTATCTTTTGAATGCCTACATTTACTTAGGAAAAGACTCTGATGGACTAAATTTACCAACAGAATATCAGCGATTGAAAAAACCAACTCAAGCTGTACTGCGACTTATTTCTCCGATAGAAGGATCAAACCGGAATGTTACAACTGATAATTGGTATACTTCTATTGAGCTTTTAGATGCGCTGAAAGAAAAACATCTAACCGTTGTGGGAACGATGAGGAAAAACCAAAGAGAAATACCTCAAGAATTCTTACCAGCCCGTCACCGACTTGTTGATTCAACGATCTTTGGGTTTACAAAATATATAACTATGTCATCTTACGTCCCTAAGCCAAATAAAGCAGTGATCACCGTGTCGAGTATGCATCATATGCCAGACGTAGACGAAGTTACCAAAAAACCGGAAATCATACTTCTCTACAATCGAACCAAGATCGGAGTAGACCTACTCGACCAAAGATGTTCCAATTATACCACAGGCCGTCGAACGCGTAGGTGGCCATTGGCAGTATTTTACAGGCTGCTCGATATTTCGGCCTCAAACTCTTACGTCGTCAGTTTATCTGCTCAAGCCCAAGGACAAAAGATTGAGAGCAGGTTCAAATTTATAAAGAGGCTAGCTGAACAGCTCACCAGAATGCATATGGAGCGTCGAGAAAACAATGTGAAGATTCAACGGGATATTCGAATCTCACTTCGGCGCATACTTCATTGCGGCAATGACTCTACCCCACCAGCTTTACCAGGTGGAAGCAGTTCCGAAGACAGATTAGCTTCTCGAAAAAACTGCTCAACCTGCGACCCTAAAAAGAAACGCAGGACACAATACATGTGCTTTGAGTGTAAAAAACCGATTTGTATCGAATGCTCTCAAAAAATGTGTATTCACTGTCGGGAAAATCTATAAGATTGATGCTCTGCAATTTTGCAAAAGATATGATCATAATGAGAATGTTTTGATTTTATATTACTTGTTGATTATTATATTTTTATAAACAGAAAGAAATAAGTTCCTAAGTCATGTGATTATTTTTGTAGATCTCGTTTTTTGAATAAGAAAATTTTTAGGTTAGAATTAAGAGTTGTTTCAAACAAATTAAGATTTTAAGAAAATATGTTAATTTTTATGTGCCTTGTTTGCTTAAATAAATACTTTGATATATATTTTAATTGATTTTAATTTAAAAACAACCCTTTCACCCTTAGATTTTACATATGAAAGTCTTTTGACTCGCTCGTCTGTGAGACGTATGGTAGGTGGTTGTGTAACAAGATTAGGTGGTAGGTGGTAGAGGGTTAATATTATTCATTGTACTACCTAAAACCTTTATTATTATTGATTGTAGTAAAACCTTTTGTGTAATCCGATGTAAGAAAGTAACAGTATTGAAATCATAAACTTAAATTATTCACAAGTCATAATGTCTAATATTATTTGGACAGTGCCAATTTCTCCAGTGCATCACCTGTTGATATCCCACCGGTGATCATTCGCATTATAATATGCCTTATATTATCATCAGTTTTAATATCTCTATTTCTCCTTTTTTGTTTGATGTTATTTGAATGGCTTAAAATCCAACTTCTGGTAGAACTTTTGTTGAGAGCTTTTAATAACCTCATTAATGTTACTGTGTTTTTGTTAACGAGCTTATTTATTTTTGAATGATAACCCTCCAACACATTGTTGGTTCGATGTCGCATACCATAAACGCTTAGTAAGTTGAGGTATTTATCATTTATCCATGTACGCTTCATATAACTCAAAAATTTGTCCATTTCAAGGTGCTCGCTTTCTGCTTGCACGTATCGATAACCTTCTAAAATCCTTTCTTTTGGCAGGAGTGGTAAAGCAGTACACAATGCAACAATACGCCTTTCTCCGCTGCACTTATTAATCCCAACATCTTTGGCTTTTCTCCAAAGACACCTGTGCCAATGGTAATAACAACCTATTACCTGAGCCTCCGGAAAAGCATTAATTCCTGCTATCTCGAAATCGCAGTGGTACCTTTTTGGCATAAAGTGCGGCACAGTACATTTAATTAAATCAAACATTACTCGATAAGTGGATTCTTTCTTATTAGTCAAGAGTGCATAAATTAAAGGAACCACCTTAGTAGTTTCAGTAGTACTCCCAACATCTCCTAGTATTGTAAATAATTGTGCAAAAGGAGGAGGACAAGCCTTGAACGTAGCGTCACCGAAAAATTCTGATATTTCACATATCTTTTCTTTGACATCCGGAAAACAAAATAGTAATATTCTTACACCATCTGTATAATAATCCGCCAAAACGAGATGATAATATTTTTCAGGAACTTGCACTTCTTCAATATTGGTAAACACAGTTTTTGTAACATTTGCCTCTGAATTACGTATATGATACAAACAATGCTGTACGCTAGATAATGGAGGTATTTCGGAAACTAGGTGTACACCTTCATCTCTTAATTTCGAAATCGTTCTGTCGTACAGTTGTGGTATTGGCTTATCACTACTAACAACTTTTTCTTTTAATTTTGATAAAGCGAGATCAACCGTATTCTTTGCTACGTTGGGTTCACATCTGTGTGTTTTCTTTTGCAATATTACTTGGTCCTATAATGAAATCATAGGTAAATACTTAGCTAGAGCTAGAAAATATCGCCTATACCAAGTACAGACATATCCCCACTAGTAGGAATACTTGGAATTTTATTTTCCAAGTAGCCCTACCAGTGGGGATATGTCGGTAGGAATACTTGGAATAGGCGCAAAATATATAATAACGTACTTACTTGTATTGTCAAGCTTCCAGAACACTTGGATTTCTTAAACAAACAACACCTCCATATCGAAGAACCGTTCTTATAATCTTTCAATTTGTAGTACTGATGACCATCATCGCCAATAAGAACATTGCCGCCCTTTCTTTTAATAAATGTTATTTTAGAATCAGTTGCTGCGCACATTTTGATTATGAGTTGAGTTGATTTATGCAGCACGATCTACATTTGACCTTTACGTACTGGATAATTATCTAGCTAATCTTATAATCTAACAATAATAATTATTATAAATCTTGACAGGACATCAACTAGAACAGCAAATGACATATAATTTGAATATTTACACCTTACTTTCTTACATCGGATTACACAAAAGGTTTTACTACAATCAATAATAATAAAGGTTTTAGGTAGTACAATGAATAATATTAATAATATTTTATACAACAATGTTGGTAGTACCACGGGTAGATTTTTTTTCCCGTAGTACTACTGAGCAGTCTAGTAGTACTACGGGGAAAAAATCTACCCGTGGTACTACTGGTAGTACCCTCTATTGCCCGTGGTAGTACCACGGGCAATAGAGGATCTAACGGCGTTCAAATGGCCACTTCATAGTCACATTTGAAACTAAATATTTTCACATGTAAAACAGCTCTAATTAGCGTGAATAGTCTGGTATACGAGTACGTAATCTGTGTCTTATCTGGCAATAATGCATATAATACGGGTAATTTTAAAAGTTGTCGTTTTAATTTTTACATCTATCAGAAAAATGAGTCATTGACCTATTGTATAACATAATTATAATTAAGGTTCTTTTATATTTCGAAGCCATCAATTATGTAAAAAAAAATATTCATTACTACCTGTCATGTTTTGGCGTAGGATATTTTTTTATAGAATCATGTACTTAATTATCGTTTTATTTCCTGCTTTATAATGGAAAATGATGAATCAATTATTAACCATTTGTTTATAATTATTATAATTACTCTGCTACCATAGTGCACACTCTGTGCACACAAAATGATTTTATTAAAATGTAGGTAGTTCAGTCGTTTTTTCAGAATCCCAAACTGAATTTCGACAAATCGTTCTACGACAAGATTTTACTTCGACAACATGGAACTCCGATACGTCTTCATTTCGACAATATTTTAGTTCGAAACAACTTAAGCGCGACACTACTGTACTCCGACAAAGCGTTTCTTCGACATGACTTGACTAAGAAACGATGTGAGTTCGACGACATTCTTCTTAGACAACGATGCTAGTCCGACATAAGTCAAATTCGACATACACTACTCTGAAATACTGTACTCCGACAATATCTTAAATCGACTTGACATATTTAAGACACGATGCTACGGCAAAATTATTACATAAGTACTTATAATATGTAAAAAATAATTATGTAATTATGTAAACTTTGACATATTCAGTAAACTATGATTAAATATTAAATATCTTTATTAGACTAAATTGTCATATAAACTAACAATTTTTTTGTGGGTACATTAAAAATAAAAAGCGTTGACATTCTTAATATTGTTGCTGTTTCAAACGATCAGTGTGTTTAATGACTAACAAAGATATACCTGTGTTTCACTACTAAAGATCGCGGAAAATAAGTATAATGAGTTCCTGTACTATTATTAGATCTCGAAAGGGAAAAGAACAGTTAGTTGTGAACGGTTTTATTTATTGTATAAACAAAGTGCGTGAAAATGTTTATTACTGGCACTGTATTGAAAAGTGCAACAAAAAATGTGACGTATGGCTTAAAACACTCAAACAAGGGGATGAACATCATTTGGCTAGCAAAACCATTAAAAACCACTCCCACATGCCACAACCTGAACTGATCCAGGTACGAAAACTACACAACGACATAAAACACAAAGCTGTTTGCTGTGGAGATCGACCCTCACAAATTATACAACGATGTAATTACGCTATCCCGTCCACCAGTGCTCCATTCATGCCGAATAAGTTCGCAATGCAAGCTATGATTCATCGAGCCAGAAACAAAGATGTTCCTAAAATACCTGTCACACTCGAGGAATTAGTTATACCTGAGGAATACCAAACATTGAATAACAAACCATTTTTGATTGGCCATTACAATTTCAATGGAGAAACTGTGATTATTTTTGGTACTGAAGATAATTTAAAATTACTTTTTAAAGCCGATTTTTGGATTATGGATGGAACTTTTAAATGCAGTCCCGAACCGGTCTACCAGCTATATACAATACATGCTATCGTGGGAAAAAACGACTCGACTCATCAGATTTTACCATTGGTGTACGGACTTTTATCAAGCAAGAGTGAGCATTGTTATTTTATTTTTCTAGAGATATTGAAACGTCACACTTTTAATAGTATTGGCCTAAAATTGGAACCCAGAATAATAATTACAGATTTTGAAAAAGCCGCTATTAATGCTTGTAATCGTAGCTTTCCCAGAAGCCAACATAAGTGTTGTTTTTTTCATTTTGTACAAATTGTTTGGCGACGTATTGAACGAGCAGGTTTATCAGAAAGGTATAGCCAGGACAGCCGATTTGCTCACAAACTCAGACACATCACAGCTTTAGCATATTTGCCACCTGCTGAAATTCCTGATGCGTATCAAATGATAAAAGATAATGTACTGCCCAAATCAGCTGAAGGTCTTTGCGAGAAGTTTGAAAAAGATTTTGTGACTGGAACACGCAAATGTGTCTCAAAAGCAAGCGGTGCAAAAGTTTTTATTCACAATCTTTCACCCAGGTTCCCACCTGAAATGTGGTCCATCTCTGACTCAATAGCATGCAATGTTCCAACAACTCAAAATGCTTGCGAAAGTTGGCATTCCAGATGGAACACGCTCTTAAATAGAAAGAGAATGAATATTTTTAAAACTATTATTGAGTTAAAGAAAGAACAAAGGAACACAGAAAATGAAATATCACGGATTAGAGCGCAAATACAAAAACCAAGCTACATTCGACAGAAGAAACACGATGAAAGACTAGAAAATCATTTAAAAAATAAGGAAACAATGGAAATAATTGACTTTTTAGAAGGTATTGCCTATATTATGTACATTAAAAAGAAGTAAGTTATTGAGGAGTTGTTTAGTTATTGAGATGTGTCAAAGTTTTTTTTTGAGAATTCGATACGTTTGCAATATTTTTTTATATAATATTTTGTATATAATTAAGAATTCGACAATATAACCATGTTAATGATTCACGTAGCTATGATTTAATAAAAATTGTCCTGTGCAAGTTATTATTTATTACATTTTTTTTCTAGTTGGTTTGCTGTTGGTTTTAAAAAGACAACTCCCGCACTAGGATAAATTCTTGTGTCGCAAGGGGTAAATACACCCATAAATTACACCCAGATTCAGAATAACAATTTGTGAATTACACAGTGTCCCATATGGGAATCGAACACACTACATTCGGCGCAGTGTCAAGTGGCCGCTGAAACCACTGCTCCATCTGTGCAGTCAAAATATTATAGGTAGGTACTTATGTAATAATTTTGCCGTAGCATCGTGTCTTAGATATGTCAAGTCGATTTAAGATATTGTCGGAGTACAGTATTTCAGAGTAGTGTATGTCGAATTTGACTTATGTCGGACTAGCATCGTTGTCTAAGAAGAATGTCGTCGAACTCACATCGTTTCTTAGTCAAGTCATGTCGAAGAAACGCTTTGTCGGAGTACAGTAGTGTCGCGCTTAAGTTGTTTCGAACTAAAATATTGTCGAAATGAAGACGTATCGGAGTTCCATGTTGTCGAAGTAAAATCTTGTCGTAGAACGATTTGTCGAAATTCAGTTTGGGAGTAGTTTTTTCATTCCAAAGAAAGATCCATGTGAGCAGTGCTCTATACAAGGTGTCTATGACCGATGGGCATTAAAATGGACAGAGTATTCCATATGGGCTCAGTGTTAATTCAAAACGGTTAAAAACTCGATAAAGATAAAAATAGAAAATCACTTTTTTCAAACAAATTAAAACAATTTAATACGCAAACACCATTTATAAACATTTACACTAACCTGCGGTCACTTGCATAACAAAACGGCAACGTCGCATTCTGTTGTCTTTCATTTTACCGATGACGGGCGGCGGAGCCACAGATGTTTCAAGTGTGTACGTAGCTAATACAGTTTTACGGGCAGAAGACAATTTTTAGTCAAAGAGAACACAATATTTAGTACCTACATAATTATTACTAACTACACAAATCACCTCAAATCTTTAAATTTTTAATATCTCCACCATTCTCATTTACACACAACTGATATCGACGTAAGATATTATTTTGTAGTCTTACAATGAAGTTATTGTCCGCTACCAAGCTTTTTAATTTATTGAATGCTACAATTATTCTATTTCTAAGTTCGTCTATTGTATTTACATCCGTGGCGTACACTTCACCTTTCACGTACCCCCACAAAAAGAAGTCCATAGGCGTTAGGTCCGGAGATCGGGGGGGGCATCGTACGGGGCCGAATCTGCCCAAACATTTCTGTGAGACACCGCGCCCTGGAAGACACCACTGAATGTGGAGGCGCGCCGTCTAGCTGGTACCACAACCGCCGATATTCGGCTACGGATAGTTCATCTACGTACTCACTAACGGGACCATTTAATATGTCCAAAAACTTTGTCACGTTAAGGGTGCCGTCAATAAAAATAGGGTCGATGACATGATTTTTATGCATGCCCGCCCACACGTTCAGTGAAAAGCGGTATTGATGTTCGGACTCCCGAAACATGTGTTTCTTCACTCCAATATCTACGATTCTGTCTGTTTCACGCTCATTGGTGATGTAGGTAGTACCTCTGCCTATGACGCCGTGAATACGGGTATGGACAAACGGTATTTGTTTACAAAAAAGTATTTATGTAGTATATTAGTTATCAAGCCTGTTAGTACAAGCTCCGCTTAGTTTGGGGCTAGTTGGCGTAGGTACTGTCCAAAAATATCTGTTTAGTTTGAGGCTAGATGCCGGAGTTTGTATTGTCTAAAATATATTTTGTTATAATGTTATTTTTCTATTACCAGGTGTTATTCGACAACACCAGGAGCGTGTGCCATAGATGCTGGCAGAGAGCTGTAAATGCTGCTAGACCGCCTGTTGCAGCAGAAGTGCCTGAAGCTTCGCAAGAGAATGAACAAAATGTTCATATACTTCATGTTCCTGAGTACAAGAGAGCACCAAATAACCACAGGCATTGTATATTTAACAACTGTGCTAATGATACCCGACACAGAATACCAGAGGCCATTAAAGTCCACGTCTTCTGTGAATACAAACTGTACATACCAGAGGAAGCTAGAGTATGTAGAGAACACCTTGAAGGCAATAACTGGGATGAGCTTCCTGATTTTTGTAACATGGGTAAGTCATGATTTTACTGCAGCCCAGTTTAATCAAGTTTGTGATATGCTCCGAGCAGCAATTCAACGTGGTGTAAGGTTCGATTTTAGAGTTCGCGGAACCCTAACCAATGAAGAAATGCATTTTTGGGTTGGTCTTAACAATGACCAATTCGATGTCATTTTGGAACAAACTCCATCACTGAACGAGAGTTGTAATGATTCAAGAACAGCGTTAGCCGCATTATTGATAAAACTTCGCACGGGAGATTCAAATGAAAGGCTTTCAACTTTATTTAACGTGTCGAGAAGAAAGCTTGAAAGGTATTTAAAAATAGCGCGTAAATGCCTAACTAATGAATATGTCACACAACACTTGGGCATTGATCACATAAATAGAGCGAACATTTTGGCGAGAAACTTAACAATTCCAAAGCGGCTCTTTGGGAATGAAGAAAATAGCAAAATAATATTAATATGTGATGGAACTTACATTTATATAAATAAAAGCAGCAACTTTTTATTCCAGCGACTGTCATACAGTTTACATAAATTCCAAAACTTGTTAAAACCGTTTTTGATCGTTGCCTCAGATGGCTATATAATTGATGTTATAGGACCATTCGCTGCTACCAAAACTGATGCGCAAATCATGCATGATATAATGACCAACGAAGAAAACCCTATACATCTTTTATTAGAAGAAAATGATGCATTCATCTTGGACCGCGGATTTAGAGATGGGTTAGAGTCCATAGAAGCTTGGGGCTACGAATGTTATGTGCCACCAACTAAAGATCGTCGAGAGACACAACTTACAACTGAACAGGCAAACGAAGCTCGCGCTGTAACAATGTGCCGATGGGTAGTGGAAGTGGTAAACGGTCGATTTAAACGAGACTTTAAACTTCTGCGGCAAAAATACTTTAATAGAGCGCTACCGAACATGTTCGTTGATTTTAGAATTGCTGCAGCTATTATAAACCACTTCCACGTGCCCATCGAAGATAACGCTCATGCAGATTTTTTAAATCATATAAGACGCAGTTGATACGCCAAATCTATTGTACACATATGTAGACAGAAAACGATTAAATAACCGGAGAGCAGATTTTCAACGAATTGAAGCAAATCATATAGAAAACTTCCCAAGGCTCGCCGAGGATGAAATAATCGTACTAGCCTTGGGTACATATCAATTAAAACTTGCGAGAAGTTATTGCAGCGAACATCTGCAGAATGGTTTATATATCATAGAAACTTATAGAGAAAATCAGTTAGCTGATTTGCCCGATTACGGTTTACAAGAAAACGCGTGGCTTCTGCGTGGACGTATCCAATCTCGTCATGTGAGGCAAAGAATATATTACTGTTATATTTTGATAGGAAATGAAGGTAATAATATTGTTGAACATTATTGCACATGTTTATCAGGAAGGCGAACGATGGGCACATGTGCACACATTATATCAATAATCTGGTATTTAGGGTATGCGATTTATGAAGGGTTTAATGCACCGGCAATATTTTTAAATGACGTCATAGTAGATGATCCCTAACTCACGCGTGCACTTAATACCAGACTAGACATCATGTAAATAGATTTAATTAAAGTGTTTTTGAATGTAATTATAATAATAAATAATTAAATAATAATCAGTGTTATTATTTTTTTTCCCTATTAAATATTTATTTTTACCCTTTATCGGAACTAGTAAGTCATACGTCTCTGAACGGACAACTGTGACAACAAAGCCGTCATAAAAAAAGTTGTTTCTATTGAAAAGACCTATCCAATGACATACGTCTTATTACTATTGGAGGGTGGTCCCAGGTCCCATACATTTTTGCCCATTGTCTTTTGTAAGGTTTGCGCCTATTACGTTTTAAAACCGTATGCACGGTGCCACGACCTACTCTGAATTGTTGCGCGGCTCTATGAAGGCTTGTAGGGGCGAAATGCTCCAAGATTTGTTCTTGCAGCTCGTGCAGCGGGTATCCGCTGTGCAGCTACTCCCTCTTGATGCGGCACTATGGGTTTATTTTCCCGTGTCCTTTGTACTGCCTTTACTATAGTGCGGGCATTGCTGGAACATGTACGGCTGTCTCCATACCTTTCTCTGTATATTAGAATAATGGTTTCGGCAAAATTAGAGTACAGATTTTTTTCATGAAATGATTTCAAATAGTCATATTTTAACCACCTGACACAATCTTAATATTTTACTAATTTAAAAATAATAACATAACAATAACTGATGTCGTAAATAATAAGGTGCAATAAAAAGGACCGCCCGTTATTATTTACGACATTAATTATTAATATGTTTTTTTATTTTAATTGGTAAAAAATTAAAATTGCCTCGGTTGGTTAACATATGACTATCTGACACCATTTCACGAAAAAAACGGAACAATAATTTTTCAAAAAAAATAATTCTAATTAAATAAAAATATGGTCAGGGTTATTCTATATCACCAGTAGAATGCGTGGTTAAAAGGAATTACACGATTTCAAAATCACCCTGTATATTTACTTGGGTATCACATTTTTGATGGCAGCTATCAACTACCCACAGATAAGAATGTATTGGGAAAAAAAATGGAGGGTAGCAATCATAGCAGACAATATGTCGAGAAACCGATTTTTAATGCTAAGAAACTCGTTAAAAGTGGTTTTGACCCTGATGTTGCACCGGAAATCAGAGTTACAGACAAACTATGGAAGATGCGCCCTTTAATTGATCAGATACAGAATACTTGCCAAAAACAGGAGAAAGAGCAGTGTTTTTCATTAGACGAAATGATTATACTTTTACTGGGTCATGTGCAATCAAGCAATACTGTCCGGGTAAGCCAAATCCAGTTGGTCTAAAGGCTTTCGTTTTGGCAAACCCTGATGGTACTGTTTGTGATTTTCATGTCTATTAAAGAAAAACGACATATCCCGAATATGCTGTCCTTACGCTGTCGAAGAATCTGGTTCAGGGCCATGTGATATACTTTGACAGGTACTTCACATCAGAAAGATTGTTAGACGAGTTAAAACAGAGAGGCATCAGGGGGACTGGAACAGTCATGAAAAATAGAATTCCTGCTGGTCTGGTGGTGCGCCCATTGCACGTTAGCGATAGAGATTTAAAGAATCAAGGACGAGGAAGCAGTCAAGTTGTAGTCCGAAACGATAGCCAGTTAGCCTTTACGAAATGGTATGATTATAAGCCAGTCTTGTTTTTATCTTCCGTGGAGGCAAATTCTGAAGCAGATACCTGTCGTCGCTGGTGCAAGGAAAATAAAGTTTACGTCACTGTTCCACGGCCCAGAGTTCTCAGATAATACAATCAGAAAATGGGAGGGGTCGATTTAGCCGACCATCTTTTGGCTGTGTGTCCCAATAGGTACAGAACCAGAAAATGGACCCAAAGGTTTATGTCAGCTATTATTGATTTAGCTATTTCCAACTCCTGGCTTCAATATAAAAAAGACCAGCTCAAAGCTTCGGTACCAGCCAAAAAAATACAACAGCTGCGTATGTTTAAAATGGAACTAGGTGAGCATTTCATACAATCTTCCAATACAATCTATTCATTGAGTGATTCGGAAAGAGACCCTGAAGAGCAACCTCCACGGAAGTGGACTGGAAGAAAAGGATTTGTACCTGTGCCAAATAAAAAGTTCCATGCAGGCGAAGTGAAATATTTGCCTTACATGGATGAAAAAGTCGGTCGATGCCGCCATTTTCACTATAACCGCACATTATTTAAATGCCGTGGTTGCAATATTAGCTTGTGCCTGACTAAATTAAGAAACTGCTTTATGCTTTTTCACTGCAATAACGAAAAAGAATTCTGTGATTTTTTGTTGAATAATTCTAAGATATATTTTAAATAAGAAGAATGGTAATGTTTAAGTTAAAAGTTGATTTATATTTCATAGAAGCTTATTTTTTAGTTTATTTTTGTTTTCTAGCTAAAAATGAAGAAGAAAAATGCTAGTTTTCGAGTTAAACTTGATTTATTTTACATAAAAGTTTATTATTTAAGTTACTTTTGTTTTCTAGTTGAAAATAAGGCTGATTTGTAACAGTGAGACTGATTAAAACAATAAAACATAAGTTTGATCTAAAAATTGTTTTTTATAAAGTCAGATCACATAAACACCCAATGTACATTAAAATGAACATGATATAAACACTTAAAATTAGGAGCACTATGCTCTATTCTACCCCATAGCACCCAGAAAATTTAATTAGAAAAATCCTGGTTGAGTTTTACACCAAAAACAATAGTCAAGTGTGCATGGGCGGTAACCGTGTTAGAATATATTGTACATTGTATTAAACATTGGGCGTTTAGGACGTCTTACCAGAAAATAGCTTGGGCGTTACGATTATTATTAATTCAGATAAAAAGAACTAAACTTTATTGCAATACTAATTCATAGATAGGTTAAATAAAAAGACTGATTAAAAACTTAAGAAGTTATTGTGGGTTTATTTATGAAAATGTACTTGTTCACAAGTACATTTTCATATCTAAAATAAGAAATCTGTACACATTGCTAAATTTAATGAATCTAATAAAAAAGAGTACCTGTATTTGAGATAAGAGGATGTAATATCACTTACAATAACTAAGCCCAATGGAATCAATAAATATTAACCTAGTACCTTCTAAACTGCTTTTTGAACTTTTCATAATGATAATCATCTGTGGCTCTTTCACCTTTAGCCTTTTTAACTATCTTTTCAACACTGTCATCTATAATATTAATTTCTGTTTTAACAACTTCAGGTTTTTCAACTTTCCGTTTCTTTGCATTGTCACCATCTATATTAAATCTATTATGTTGCACAAAGTTCACTGCCATATTGGTAGGCACAAACTGAGAAGGACTGTCCATCTTATTGTGTCTCTCCCACATCAATTTCATCTTGGCTTCTTCTGTGGCTTCAATATTTTTTATTTTTGCATCAATACCTAAGTCAACTTCAGGAATACCGCTAAGCATTTGGTTTGATAACATTTCCTCAGATCTGTGAGCCGAGGACATTCTCAAATGCTCAGGCAATGATAGCAATGCTGCTTCCTCTGGTGATAAGTATTTTAAGGAATCATTATGCTCTGAATCCTTGGTGTTTTCACTGTGTCCTTCTGTAACAATAATCACCAATGAATAAGACAATTTTAACAAAAGTTACAATAAACATGGTTTGTAAAATAAGACTATGATAAGAGCTGCACAGGTGGCATAGTGATTTAAATGGTTATCTCCCCATTGCCATTACACGCAAGTATTGCAGGTTGAGCCTAAATTGAAAAAAATATTGCCCGATAATATAGTTGTTATGAGACTGGGAGTTCTTTAAGTACATTGTTTGTGTTTCTATAGTATCTCCGCAACACAGGAGTTATAGGTATAATTCCTGGGAAGTGTGAGAGTCCTATATTCAAAAATAGAGACAATACTTTAGAGTATACATATCAATATAGCGCGCGCATCGCATTTCGTCCGTTATGCCAAACGTAAGCAGATATTTTATAGATACTTACAATAGGTGTAGCAGTCAAATAGTGATGCGCCACGGTTTTCGGGAACACTTTTAGTCATTAGTAAATATGCTATTGGATTTTTAACAGAGTGAATATATATATTAAAAAAAGCACAGTGGTGTACTTATTAAACAATAAATAAAATATTTAATCATCAAACTAAACGTCAAAAATAAAACATAACAATATAAAAGTAATAACCTGTTATGGCATGAAAAGGATAATTTATTATACAATTGTGATTTTGTTTGTTATTGTATTTCAATGTACTTGGTGTTTTATTGTTATTGCTATGTATATGCTATGTATACATACATACATACTTACACACATACTGCCCCCATTGTTATAATTACAGTAAGTCGCGTTACTGGTGTTGTGACTCTTTTTACAAAAAAGGTCTTAACATCAGTAACACGACTTACTGTAATTATAACAATGGAGGCAGCATACATGAATGCTAAAAACATAACACTCCTTTTTTGGCAGTTGTGTAAAAAAATATTGTTTAGAATTCTATACATAGAGTACAGTAAAATATTATAATATATAAATTACACTCCCACAGAAATAATCATACTTATTACAAAAAGATTTGTCCTGGTTAGGCATGGAAACATATTTTTCTAACTACTTATTATGAAACTTTTCACTACTTATTATAAAATTATATTTTTACCAACAAATCAAGTTCAGCGTGGCGCACGGCGCAACACTATTCCTATTACGAGGAAAGTGAAGCAGGAGGAGCGGGAGCACGTGCGAAGTTGACCTGCCCGCGCGCCTCCCGCAACCCCCTTTCACGCCTTGAGTAATTTCTTTAAAATCAGTTTTTTCTGTTAAAATAATACTTACCTATGAAAAGAAATTCCATTATTTCTTTTCATTTGTTTCCTTGAGTAATTTTTACAACTGAACACTGCACATTTCACCATTTTAACATTAATTTCAAATAAATACTGGCGGGAGAAAAATTCAATGCACCTGCTTATTTGTGACTAATAAACGTCAAGTGTAATTTAACTATTCATACCTGTGCTTGCAGTTCATACTTGGTTAGGAGTGCTCTATTTGGTATGTATACTCTAAGAGATAAGAACATATTAATAAATTTAGCTCTATGTCTTGTAAACTATCAATTCATATAGTTTTTATCAATATTACATAACATATTGTTACTGGCAGCAGAGCCATGTTTAAAGTATAATTTTACATAACCAGGTAGGTTTCGTAAGTAAAATATGTTGGCAATATTTATTTAACACTAAATAAAACAACAGATGATATTTTAATTCACATAGCCTACTAGGAATACACCTGCACAGTAACTACTTTCCACAAGACACACTTATTTGTAATCTTTATTAGGTGCCAAATAATAAGACAAGATTCCCTAGAAATTATGTTTTAGAATAAAAATATCAAACTTACTTCAATATATGAGTATCATAGAAATTGAGCAGCGATAGCTCAATGGGGAGACCAACAGACTGCAATGCAGAGGGTCTCGGGTTCGAACCCACGTCGCACATCTCTGACTTTCGAAAGTTATACGACTTTTCAAAAGTATGTGCGTATTGATTGACAATTATTGCCTGCTCCGTGCCTCGGAGAGCATGTTAAGCCGTCGGTCCCGGCTGCCATAATATATATGGTAGTCATTATTGGGGAAGTCTATATGCAAGATCCCACTGGGTCGAAGTGATGACAAGATAAGATCATAGAAATTGTTATTTATTATTACAATAGTTAGAACAAAACATACAAAAAGCCTTATCTTATCCTTGGGGTTTGTTGAGGGTTTGAGCATGAGCCAAAAAAAAGTTTACTGAAATCAACACATATTTTGTTTTGTAAATATAATGAATCCGGCCTACACACAGCCCAATAATGCAAATATTAAATTATTTGCATACTTAGTATTGTTCAGACTGTTGTAACCTTTTCTCTATCATCAAAAATTTGTGCTGATTCACTCAGTGATCAAACTACATGCACACCCTTTGCTATATTAAGTTCTTTGCAAAAAATATAAAATATTGTACTTATTACAAAAGACTAAACGCTACAATATAGACCTACATGACCAGAAAATTGCCATTTAATTACAATTCTATGAAAATGGCCAAGAAAATAAAAGTTATTCGAGTGATACGAACCTTTTCGTTTTGCTAACTGTTCCTCAATGTATTTCATCATTTCTTCGTCTTCGTCGCGTTTGTTGGTCTCGGCTGAAAACTGTGTCCCAATACCAGTATCATACGCATCATCGACTTGCTTAACTTTGCCACTTTTCAGTGCTTGCATGTTCACCATACCACCCATTTTAACTTTAAAAGGATCTTTACACGTGATTTCTTCTTCCAGTGTGGTCTTTTGTCCAGTAGCCAATGCAACGACGCTGACGCCATTGGGCCTCTCTCGAAGTTTCTGCAATACTTTGGTTTCTTCTAATTTGGCTAGTATATGTGCTTCGTCCTCCGAATCTTCGTCTTCTTTAATTCTTTGGCGGAGATTTTTCCTTTTTTTTGGTTTAAATTTTATTTCTTCGCATTCAACTTTCGTGTCGCGCTCGGCGTCTTCCATAATTATAAATTAATATTATACGCTTGTCAAGTTGTCACTTGTCATTGTCAATCTTGAACTAGCGCACAGTGTGACCATCTTGAAATTATCGATACTGCCATAGTTTGGTTTGAAACCTGCCCAAGACTCGAGTACAAAATGCCAAAAAGTTGCCAAATTTGTTTAGTGTTGTAATAGTAGTACCTAGTAAAAAATTAAAAATACCGTGTTTTACATATTATTATCATATTTTTATTATTAATTATGTCAAATGTAAATTAAACATTGCAATTCGCCTCATATTCTTTATTTTCTTTCTCTTTATACATGGCTTTATTCATACGATTTAACATTTCTTTGGTTGGTTTGAATGCAAAGCAATCGCCATGCTCTCCAATGCCTTGTTTAACGTGCAACACAGATGCTATGTGTTTGTTTATAAATCTGTTTCGTGTTTTCGTCTTAATTAAATTAATTTGCGAGAATATTCTTTCACATGCAGTGTTAGACATTGGCAAGCATAGCAATCCCTTTGCGAAATTAGCAATATTTATATATTTGAAGTTTCCATTACTATTTCGCATTTTTCCAATAATGATCCCCAAAAATGATCTACACTTAGAGCAGGATTCGAACAACTGCTACCACCAGATTCTAATAAGTCACTTACTTCTTTGTCAAGTTTTAATTGTCGGTACTCATTATCAATTTCCTGAATTTGTTTCTCATTGGCAAGATTAGGAAATTTTTCTGTAATATTTGCTATAGTAGTACATTTTTTATATACAACGTGTTGAGGACACAATAACTGTAACTCTTTGAACAGTGTATTTAATGGCAAGCGTGTTTTTAATTGACTTGAAAGTTCAATCAGAAATGATTGCATATTTTCGAGGAATTTTTGTATTGCACTATTTAAAGTGATGTCTCTTGAAAGGTTCTTAATGTAATTACTCTCCATGTAGCAACTTAATAAAGACATGAATATTTCCGAAACATCCTTCAAAACCACGTGTACATTTGCGTAGTCTCCTTGAAATATAACATTTAATTTGTTAACTATTGGCAAAAGATAATCTATTGCATAGAAATATAGTTTTAGAACACTGGCATTAAATTTTTCATATAAAAATTGGGAGGAAATGTTTTTGTCTAGCAAATATTGGCCTTGAAAATAAATTTTAAGTGCATCCCACTGCTCAAGAATACTCTTACTAGCTCGCTTACGAGAACCGGATCTCTGAGGTTAGGATGGAGAGTCGGGATTTGGGGACAAGACCTGTCTATAACTGGTCCCGGAAGGTGCTCTCGGGCACTGGAAGGTACAGCGGCTCCTCTAATATAACCTAACGGTTGGTGTAGGGGAACGCTATATCATAAACTGGGATAGTCGTAGAGGAAGGGGATGCTCAAGAATCCTATTAACGCATGCGTGTAATGACAACCAACGTATGTCGTAGTGCTGTAATATTTTATGTTTTTCTGCACTTACAAACTCTTGAAACTCTGATAACTCCCTTTGTCTTTTGCTACTGTGAGCAAAGTATCCATAAACTTCTTTAACAACTTGATTCACGGCCCTTGGTAAGTCGTGGCCCTTGGTAAGTTGGTGGTCTTTACTTGCGTGACTAACTGACAGCGCTGTAGAATGGCAAACACACTTGATAAATAAGCAATGTGGATTGACATCCCTAATTTTAGCAATAATTCCACCATGCTCACCAAACATGACATTCGTGGTATCAGCACCAAAACCAATGGCATCTTTAATATTTACATTTACATTGTCTAATGCCTTTGAAAGAGCATCAAACAAGTTTTGTGCGGATTCTCCTTCTAAATCAACCAATTTTGTTTTCAATGCAGAAGATTTTTCAGAGTATTACTTGGTTACGATGACAAGCATTTTATTTGACGAAACATCTGTACTTTCGTCTATTATTAAGGAATAAACTGGTGCACGAGTTCTAAGATTCGGACATGATCTCAAATCTGCGTGCATTTCCTTCTCCAATTTAGGTTTATGGACATTGTATTTTATTGCAGCTGCTTTTGTTCTTTTACATGAGAAGGATTTTGCCACCTCTGGGTTACTAAAACATTTGGGAATAATTTCACTCAAATGATACATTACGCGAAATGGCAAATTATGTTCTAATAAAAAAGAACACACGTTAAGTTCTGCTTTTTTCACTTCTTCTTCCAAGGGTGAGTTCTTGAAATATTGTTGCACCTGAAACAATACAGTGAATTTATTTTAAAATGCATAATACATTCTAAGAGGCGGTACACACACTTACTATGCATGTATTACGGTTCATGAGACACAGCCCGCTGACAGACAGACAGATGGATGGACGGACAGCGGAGGCTTAGTAATAGGGCCCCGTTGGCACCTTTGGTTACGGAACCCTAAAAAGTATGGTAAAATAATAAAATTCGTTCATTACAACTTGCTACGTGCGGGCGTGTGTTTAGTCTCTCTCTTTGTACTTAAAACTTTGTATTTTATTCTAATTTTTGCTCACTAAACCCTCTACATCGGTCCCTCTCTTACTATCTTGTGGAGTTGACCATATAAGCCGGCGGCCATATTGCGGATTGGTGTTGCTGTTTCACTCACCTGCTCGAGAAACAAATATTTGAAACAATTACTGTGAGTACACAAAGTGAATATATTTGTGGGGTTCGAACGCGCGACTTCCGCGCGAACGCACATACTCCAGCCACCGAGCCAAGTGAACACGAGTGGCACGCGTTGAAATCGGTGACCGCTTGCTACCTGCGCGTGAGTCATCGCCCGCTACTACGCGACGTGCAAGGTAAACAGTATCGTCACTCTGTACCACGATTTTGTAGCTGTACGCCGTTCGGTAATTAATACAAGGATATAGTGCGGCACATAAGATGTCACTCTCGCCTCAGAAGACCAGTTCTACACCCGATTTAACGACCACATCTGAATACGACTCAGCAGTAACACTTAGAAAGCGTAAACAACCAGAATGTCGTTTCACGGAAAATCTGAATGCACTCGCTATTGAGCTAAGAAATACTTTGAAATCTTTCCGAAGTGACGTCGATGCGAGTTTGGCGACCATCAATACGAATATTACCGGAATGAAAAATGATTTGGAATTTCTTACTGTGAACACTACCGAAATACGCAATGAGTTGAACACTCTTCGTGCTGAACAAGAAAACTTCAAACGACAAATATCGATTTTAGAAAATAAGAATAAGGAGTGCACACAAAAGCTCGTTGAATTTGAAGCCTCGGTACAGTCTACTTCTATTAATTGTGAAGATATATTGAAGAAGATGAATTCGTTAGAAAGTCGCATTAACTCCGTAGAATGTGCTGAAAATTTAATCTCTTCACTGGAAACCAAAATTGACAATTTAGAGCAGCAAGCCAGAACGTGTAATATTGAGATTTGTAATATTCCGGAAAGGCGTGGGGAGAACCTCATCACTCTTGTAGAATCTATTGGACAAAAAATTAAGTTTCCGATTACACAAAATAACATAATATCGGTTCATCGAGTTCCACAAAAGGTAACTAACAAAGACAGACCTAAAAATATAGTGGTGAGGCTCACCTCAGTGCATCTTCGGGATAACATACTAAGCGCTTATCGATTGGCTAAGGGTTTAAAGTCTGATCAGTTGGGCATATCCGGCACTCCCCATACTATATACTTAAATGAACACCTAACCTTAAATAAAAAACATTTATTTCGTGAAAGTCGCCTTGAAGCTAGCAAAAATAACTTCAAACATTGCTGGATTAAACATTCGACTATTCTTGTACGTCGCACTGATGTTTCTCCAATTTTCTCTATTCGTAGTAAAAATGATTTCGCTAAGTTTAAGACTGGCGACAGCGACGGGAAGCTACCCGAATAATAATTATTACTTGTTTAATATTTTCATAATTTATAATTACATAATAACTTTCTATCTTTTTGCACATAAATTAATTCTCGTTCGTATAACACATCATTGGTTGGCATATAAATTTATCATACCCATAATTGAAACAACTGTAACCATAAAAGTTTCAGGCTTCGCGGTGGCACTTGTTTTGTTTACAAAAAACTTTAATTATTGTTGCAATTTAATTATAGATACGTACCACTTACTCAATGGCTAATACTTTAAATATTTACTACCAAAACTGTAGAGGTATCCGTGGCAAACTTCAGACACTATACATAGGCATCTTAAGTAATACTTACGACGTCATAGTGTTAACAGAAACGTGGCTCTTTCCAGACATAGCTGACAATGAGTTTATAGATCAGCGTTATAATATTTTTCGCTGTGATCGGGATCGCCATGCTACTGGTAAACAAGATGGAGGCGGTGTTCTTATCGCCATCTTACGCACACTACGCCCCACGTATTTTGACAACATGTCACAAACTTCTTGGTCATTACATGCCCATATAGAGTACTTGTTAGTGCAAATCCCAAGCCGTGACCGTGGCAGGCAACATATATTCAGTGCTGTGTACATACCCCCGAGAACACCTGATGACGTCTATGTCTCATATTTAGACATGCTGTCCACAATATTTAATAGCTCTTCCACTCACTGTTTCTACGTAGTTGGAGATTTTAATTTACCCAACATTAACTGGTCACAACATAATACATATGTGACTGACCAAACAGGTGTAAATGGATATCTACTGAACTTTATCTCTGAAGTAAATGCAACTCAATACCATAACCTACCCAATACCAACAACAGAACCTTAGATTTATTAATCTCCAATGAAAACTGCGATATTTTTCAGCCACTAAACTATTTAGTCCCGGCAGACCCACATCACCCCCCATTCTCTGCACTGTCCTCCCCGTATATGGTTTATTCACCCATGAAACGTTGTCCGATAATTAAATTTAACTATTATAAAGGTAATTACGACCTTGTCAAAGGTGACCTTATAAAAATAAACTGGAATAATATTTTTGAAAATTCAACTAGTCAAGAAGCGGTTAACATTTTTTACAATGAACTTTTTGGTATTATTAGACAACACATTCCTCAGAAAACAGTCTCCAGAAATAACAATGATTTCCCTATCTGGTTCTCTAAACCCTTGATAGGACTATTTAAGAATAAAAATAAAGCCTGGATAAAATGGAAAATATACAAAAATATATCGGATTACGAACAATTTACATTGTACCGCCGTCGATTCAATAGGGAATGTATCCAATGTTATCGAAATTATTTGAAAACTGCAGAGCAGAACATTCGTAAAAATCCTAAATATTTCTGGAGATACGTAGCAGGTAAAAGGGGTAATTCTGGGATTCCATCTAGTGTATATTACAAGAATGTTTCCACAAGCGATCCACTTGAAATTTGTAAATTATTTTCACATTTTTTTCAATCTGTTTATGAGCCTTCCACATTTGATATCAATAAATGGGTACAGCCGGATAATTATAATAATAGTAGCGAAATTATAAATGATATCCATATAAGTTCCTCCAAAATTCTTAATGCACTAAAATCCTTAGATTTATCGAAAGGTCCTGGTCCTGATGGAATTCCACCCCTTTTCTTTAAACAAGTGGCTGCTGAAATATGTATACCACTGTCTCTAATCTTTCGTAAGTGTATCGATGAAGGTACATTTCCGGAAGGTTGGAAACTAGCCAATGTAACACCTGTTTTTAAAAAAGGTTCTAGGAACGACGTGGAAAACTACCGTCCGATATCCATATTATCCACCTTGTCGAAGCTTTTTGAAAGAATTGTTTATAATGATCTCTATCCAACTATTCACAAAATAATTATTAAACAACAGCATGGTTTTGTCAGACAGAGATCGACTTATAGTAACTTGATGATTTTTGTTAACCACCTTTTCACGAATATGGACAATCGTTCACAAACTGATGCTATCTACACAGACTTTCAGAAGGCCTTCGACAGGGTGGACCATGAATTGCTTCTTCGTAAAATTGCCTTTAACGGTATACGAGGAAATCTTCTGCGCTGGTTTTCATCTTATATAACAAACCGTACGCAAAAAGTTGTAATAAATGGTTATCAATCTGAAGAGAAATCCGTTACGTCAGGAGTCCCTCAAGGTTCAATCCTAGGCCCATTGCTTTTTACAATATTTATTAATGACATTGATACCTGTTTCAAACACTCTAACTTTTTGCTGTATGCGGACGATTTAAAGGTATATAAAACCATAAAACATAACAATGACTGTCTGCTACTGCAAAGTGACTTAGATCGACTTTCACACTACTGCACAGAGAATAAGCTGTTCTTAAGCTTACCAAAGTGTAACTTTATTAGCTTCACTAAAAACAAAAAGGTGTATGACTACATCTACTCATTAAACGATACTCCTTTAAACAAAGTGTTCTCACTGCGTGATCTAGGAGTCACTTTGGATTCCAAGCTTCATTTTGATTTCCATGTCGAAAATATTATTAAGTCTGCCTTTCGAATGTACGGTTTTGTGATGCGTAATAGTAAAGATTTTCAGCTTGCTACTACTTATAGGTATTTGTATATATCATTAGTGAGGCCATGTCTGGAGTTTGCTACAATGATTTGGAATCCATTTTATATGAAATACATTAATCATGTTGAAACAGTTCAGCGTAAATTTTTACGCGGTTTACATTACAGATGCTACCGTAGTTATCACCCATATGAACATCTACTGCATAAATATAATTTGTTATCACTAGAGGCCAGAAGACAGCTCTTAGGCATGATGTTCTTGCATGGTATTATTCATAATAAGTATGACTGCCTTGAATTAACGAATGAATTATGCTATATAGTTCCTAGGACATCAACCTGGAGACAAGTTCGTTCGCAGCGGTTATTAGCCACAACCACTAGTCGAAGCCGTAGAACTAATGCAGGTACACGAACACCTTTATGCCAACTTATAGATTTGTATAACAATAAGTTTGTTTCTCTTGATATATTTAACCTTACAACGAATAATTTAAAAAAATGTTTAGTTGATATTTTAAGAAACCAATAAGAAGTATATATTATATTATATATATATATATATATATATATATATATATGTATATATATGTATATATATATATATATATATATATATATATATATATATATATATATATATATATATATATGTAATATTACATATACATATATGTTATAGTCATGTTTACATTTATGTTTACTTTTTATCTCTTATCGCATGTAGCAGTTACTTCTTATTAGTAATAGGTGGATAACGATGTTGGTAGTGTAATAAGTACATTTTTCTGTATAAACAATTGTTAGTCATAAGATTATGCTACTGTTTGTAATCCCGAAAATAAAATAAAATAAAATAAAATAAAAATACAGTTTATTATTCTGAGGTTAACTTACCGATGATTGACCACTATAGCCACTCATACATTTTTTATGTTTACTAGTAGCGGCATGCTCCTTTAAAGTGGACAGTCGTGTTGTTAATTTGCAGTTGCAGGCTTTACAAAAGGCCACGTCCGGATCATCTTTAGCCTTGGAAATCCACGACGAAAGTAATGGATCTTGCTCCCACTCTGCTCTATACGTTCTTTCGTATCTACGTTTCATCTTTCAGATACCTACTACAAATATCACCAAAATAACTATCGATCGCCGTAAAACAGAACCGAAACTAAAGTATCTACGTCTACGACTGATTGAATGAAATAACAATCATAAACTCACGTATAGAGAATACTCATTTTACGGTTATCAACTGTATAACTACTAATGTTAATGTTCTTAGTTGAATAAGATACAAACATAACACGAGAAGTACAGGGGAATCCCTTACACAGACTACATCCAATATCTCTTACGATCTGTTTTGAGGGTTGCTATTTTCGACAATTTGAGTTGTCAGACAGTATGAAAAATTTATTTTCTACATTACAATACTGCCAAAACCTGCCAATTTTATAAAACGTCAACTAAACATGCCGGAGGCTAAAATAGGAGGCCAATCCTGCCAAAAACGCAGGAAACTGCCACATATGGTCACACTGCCAGCGCATTTCTATAATCCGGCAACACACGTTGGGCCAACGTTGCCGAGTGACAGCCAATGCCAACGTATTGACGGTGTATTTGCTTTGCCTTGCCAGTGCTTGGTCTCACTCGCCTAGCTGGCCGAGTGAAGGCAAGCGCCAACGTGTATAGAGCTCAATTGGCGTAGCTTGTAACAACTTGCAGTCGCTCGCGACCACTCGTCTCACATCGGAGCGGTGTCGGTTTTTCTGCACAAATCAAAGGCGTTGGACTGCGCTCGGCCAATAGCGTCCACACTCCACATGTTGGTCCGGCTGCCATTTCGCGCTTGGCGAACATCGCCGTTACACGTACAAAATGTATTATTTTTACAAGTCTACTACGGTATACACTGATATAATAATTATATACGCTCATTAATCGTGAATAAGTTGTTGGAGTGCCATAATCAAATAAATACCAGCATATAACGATAACTTTTACAACGTCCATATTGTTTTAATGCTCAATGAAGACTGACAGCACCCAACGTGTGGACAGCTCCACAAAGCTTGTCTACATTGGCCGTTTGCATTAGTTTTCTTCAAACTTGCCGAACGTGTAGATGGTAGTAGGTACTTGCCTTGTATCAGTTAGCCTTCGCTCGCGTTGGCCTACGCTTGGCCAACATGTATTGCAGGCTTACAATTTTCTTTAGTTCGCATGACATGACTTTAAGAATGTTGCCAGTATGGGGTTAGTGAAAAATACGTATACAGTACGCGGCAGTACAATGGATTGTTAGTGATATTATTACGAGTATTAATTACATTTTTGTTGCAAATAGTTTATTGTTCTTTGTAGAAGATATATATCCTGTAAAGATAGTTTTGCATGTGAAATAAATAAATAACAGTCACGTTTTATCTTGCATTGGCAAAAAATGTTTATATTACTTTTATATTATCTAGAAGCATTTTATAATGTTTACGCTTAAAATTAAAATTAAACTACTTTTACTTGCCGCTACTCTCATCGCCGATACTATCATGAAATTCATGAACCGATATTTGACTTACATACAAATGTCGATACATAAACAGGATTTCGTACCTAGATTTTACCACAGCTTAAAATAACACCGTCACCTGACTGCTGCGCAAAGCTAGCACAATTTTTTTACGGGAATTATGGCAACATTGAAGTAATTTACTAATAATAATAATATGTGTAGCTATAACGTTTGAATTTACAACATTAGAATAAAATAAAGCGAAGGCAAGGCAAGGTAAGTGGTACTGCAATGAAACTGAAGACAGTCAAGTCAGGTGACGGTGTTATTTTAAGCTGTGGTAAAATCTAGGTACGAAATCCTGTTTATGTATCAACATTAAAGTATATAAATATAAGATTGGATACTGGTGTTTCGTTACACTGTGGTTTCTTAATTTCAGATATGTCAGTAGCTCGGGCTTCCCAACTTAGGGCTTTTAGCCCCAAATTTAGGGCGGAAATATGCACAGTGGTCTTTTTTTAGGGCCCAAATAAATTTAGGGCAATTTTTAGAGGCATAAATAATATTACATGCATCACTCATTTGCTCATTTGACTGACCAAAACGAGTAAAAATGGCATAAAGTGTTTGTACCTACTAGAGATGATCACGTTCCTGCACGCCATTTCATGGTGGCACGGCACTTCACATTACACGTACAACCACAGATCATAAGACTATGTGTACAATTAATATAATATAATGTATTATTATATTATATTATATTAAAAAACATATTCTCCAGATAAAAGTTATCTGACGATTGAAAAATCGACCCTTAATAAAATGGGCAACACTTTTAATAGGTACTTGAGTAGGCACAATACAGGGCCTTTTTGGGCCTTTTGAATGTTGCATTTAGGGTTTTTTATGGGTATTTAATTTTAATCTTAGGGATTTTTTCTTTTAGTAGTTGGTAACACTGCAATAACTCAGTATCCAGAAAATTCAGTATCACAAAAGTACTCTGTGACTGATCACAGAGTACTTGTCAGAATATAGATATGAATGAGATAAGATAGGTAAACAATAAAGTTGCTTGAAGTTCAAAGATTATATTAGTTGCTACTATAGGACGAACAGTGTATACTCACTTAATACAGTTTCGTTAGAGCTAGGCGCTAGACTAATATCTAAGTGACTTGCTTGATTTGTTGTGAAGAAAATGGCCCAAGTTATTTTCTTACAATCGGCGCCGCCTAAATTTGAAGATATTCAAAAAACGATTTTCTGTGATGGAGCTGTAAATTTTATGAGCCAGTTACATGCAAACTTTGACGAACGAATTGAACAACTTTATAAAGATCGGATGCAACGTATGGTGAAAACGAAAGTAACATCGACGTTAGACTTCAAGAAATCATTAGAAAGAAATGATAAGTCGTGGAAGATAGCTGCTTTACCTCAAAGATTACAGTAAGTATTAAAGATAATTATTATAGCTGGCTTGTACTTACAAAATTATTACTTATATACCTAGTTAGCAAAACTTTTGAATATAACTACACTCTACCATAGTATTAATATATTATACTATTAATAACTATTATTTCACATAAAGATTCTCTCTCAAGTCTAAGTCAAACCACAACATAAAACAGGGCTACAATAAAGCTTAACTATTTAAAAAAATAAAAATAATAAACATTACTTTCTAAAATTAATTCCCAATTATTATATAGCAAAATACTATGTGTCCATGTTTCTTTTTTATCCACAAGATGTCATAATCAAAATCTTGGTGGACTACAACTATGTATTGAATTGGAGTCTAAAATTGTTGCAAAATTTTAGTGTACTGGCATTGCCTGGTAACTATATACATTGACGGACTCATAAACTGCATCAATGTCCGAGACGCCTTTAAAATAAACATTTTAACCAAGTATTCAAACTATTCATACAAATCTAAATTGAAACCTATAGTTTGGTTCGTTAACTTCATAACAGCGTAGTATCATTTCCTTAAGTGTATGTTTGTATACAGGAAAGGACCATTTATTTAAAAAAAAAAAAAAGAAAGCTAAAACTTCTGTTATATAGCATTGTGCCATCAAACCACCTCTGCTACTGTTTTGACGAACACAAGTTCCGTTCGCCCGATCATTGAAATGCCACCCCACACCATACACAAACCGCCTCCAAAAGGAACATCTCACTGCAACTTTGAGCATATCTCTCCCCACCTGCACAATAGACTCTCCTGCGACCGTCTGCACCATTTAAACAAATCCTACACTCATCAGTGAACAATATCGAGGCCCATTGCTCTTCAGTCCAATTAAGATGTTCACATGCAAATCTTAAACGAGCTTGTCTGTGACCTGCAGACAGCTTTGGTTTGCCATTTGTTGGTCTAAAAAGGATGATTGCCGCTTCCTTAAGTCTCCTTCTTATTGTTCGTGCACTCACGTTTACTCCACGCACTTTATTCAGGTCTGTTTTTCTGTTTACTGACGTGAGGAAACGATTTCGTAGGAAAGTTGAAACAATAAATCGGTCGTCACGACGACGGGTGGTTGCTCGAGTTCTGCCGGTACCTGGTCTCCTTTTGTAAGAACCTGTCTCTACAAACCTTCGGTATACTCTAGAAACCGTAGACTGGTTTAAATTTAAATTTCTAGCAATCGTTCGTTGATCCAAGCCTTCCCGCACTAATAAATATTGTTGGTAACAATAATTTAAATTGGGACTGAAAAAAATTAAAAAGTATATTTTAAACTTTACTCTAATGACACACGAATTTTGAGATTATGCATAAATTTTATTTACCTGGCTTTAATTTTATCTTTTGCTGCAGTTCTATTTTAAATTTTGTTTTTTTATGATTTATGGCCAGTCTCGACATTTCCATTTAGTTTCATTTAAAACGTTTGCGTACTTATCAAAAATATTAATCTGAAAGTAATCCTGAACTTTGAAGCAGTTTATGAGTCCGTCGGTGTACATAAATCACCACTATCTATGTGATCGGTTGGAGTGTAGCAAAGGGTGCCACTTTCTGGGACGAGAATTTTTTCATAAAATTAAAATTCTCTTAAATCGTTGTTTTCTTTATTCTATCCCATAAAACGACTAAAAATAAGCTGAAAGTCATCTTGGAACTTTTTGTCTAAGATGAGTGGTTTATGAGATAATCGGCGTTTTTAATACGACGATAAACCGTGCTGATTAACCGTCACTTTTGCCGTGAAACTATTAGAGATAGCGAAAAATTTATAAGAGAGAAAGACGCTTATTTTTCACCCCCTATACGATAGATAACTCAAAAAATTAAATTTACAAAATTTTCGAATCACTAAGACAAATATTTCTTTTTATACTTATATGGACGACTCGCAGAACAATTCTTTTTATAAAACTTCAAGTTCTCTTAAATTGTTGTTTTCTTTATTCCATCCTATAAAACGACTAAACATAAGCCGAAAGTCATCTTGGCACTTTTTGTCTATGACGAGTGGTTCTACAGATAATTGGCGCTTTTGGTACGCCAGGAGAATTTCCTTATAAGGTAATAAAATACCCCGACTCAGAGCACACCGACTCTGTTAGGTTAAGTTAGAAGGCGGAAGCGGGAGCCTAGCACCCGCCGTAGCCTTCGATGGTTATTATTTTTGTTAACCACCTTGAAAAAGGAGCCAGTCGTGGAACGGGGCTCTTTGAATTGCACCTTATCTCATAAACCGCTCGAAAAGTTCTAAGATGACTTTCGTCTTATTTTTAGTCATTTTATAGGATAGTATTGAAAAACAACAATTTAAGAGAAATGTTATATTTACGAAGTCCCAAAAAAGTTGCACGCCCTTTGCTACACTCTGACCGTGTGATCAACTTTTTATAATAATTTTACCTATAAAACAATAAAAATACCTTAATTACAGAAACCGGCACTTAGACTTGGGAGATGTTTCAGCATCAAATACAGCACACTTTGTATCTTCTCTGAATCAAGATATCCAAGGTATTCAAGTAGATTTTGATGATGGTCACTGTCCCACTTGGAAGAATCAGTTGCAGGCATATCAAAACATATTGCTGGCTGTTAGAGGAAAACTCCAAGGTGCTCCACTGACAATCACCACTTGCCCAGTGTTAATTTTAAGACCAAGAGCTTGGAATATGATTGAGCATAACATTTTGGTATGTTATTTTAGTATACTACTCAATAGTCCTTTTTAATAAGTAACTTTCAACTTTCGAATGCATGCAGAATTAGCCCTATAGCGATATTCATGATCTTTCTACAACAAACAACAAAGTCATTCTAAGTTCAATTTAAACTGCTTTAATTGATTGGCATAGTTGGGCAAAGAATATTTGTTATACAGGGGTTTATGGCCAAGTTCTCCAAAATATCTACAGAAATGTTAAAATTTTCTTCCAAGTCCACAATCACATAATTTCTCTTTTGGTTTTGGAAAGCGAAATGTGATTGTAGACTTGGATATGGAACTGATTTTCATCTTAAAAAGAAATTTAAGAAGAAGATCAGCTTTTGTTGCTAATTAAGTAGGTAAGTTACAAATAAATTGAAATCTTGTTGTCTTTTAGATAAATGGCAAGGAAGCAATTGGCCCTCTAGTTGATTTTGCTATCTTGATGTATCACAATGCAAAGAAACTTTTTGAAGCTAACAGTGGTCCTTACTTTTATTTATCAAAACTAGAAGGTGCATCCGAAGCGCACTTATGGAATGATATTTTCATATGGGCACAAACGACGCTTGGCTTACCACTAGGAACTATAAAGGCGTGTGTGCTTATAGAAAATATAATTTCTTCATTTGAACTGGAAGAAATATTATACGCTCTAAAGGAGCATTCACTGGGCCTTAATTGTGGAATTTGGGATTATTGTGCATCCATCATCTCTAAGTTTGGTAATTATTTTGAATTAAGCACCATATTTTTACTTAGACACTTTTTGTACTGTTTGTTGTATTCATTACACTGTTTGTTGTATATATGAGGCACTATGATTAGATTTGTTATTAGAAGATTGCATATACAACGTTATTCTTACTTAGTACGAAACCTGAAAATAGTTTGTTCAGAATCAGTAATAGAATCGATTGCAATAGTTTTTAAACCAGGTTATATTATATCCCAAATGTCTTTCAAAATTTGTTAAAATAGGACACACTATTTAATAGGTAAGAAACGACCGGCCGGCGGCGGCCGGTAGGCATTTATCGAACAAGCCACAATACATAGTTAAATGCTTAGATCATTCATAGTTTGGGAATTCCCCTTTCGGTGTGCACCCTGCACCACTACCCGCACCCCCGTCTCGTCCTGCGGGACGTCCCGCCCGCGCCCGCAGCCCCCGCCCTGGGCAGTGAGCGGT
Source organism: Catocala nupta (assembly GCA_963675205.1). Classification (NCBI taxonomy): domain Eukaryota; kingdom Metazoa; phylum Arthropoda; class Insecta; order Lepidoptera; family Erebidae; genus Catocala; species Catocala nupta. Next base: position 12,813,760 of record OY776094.1, read on the forward strand.
CATTGGTGCATTGGGTGACAATATTTCCGCGAGGACAACGGTGCAATTATATCAGCTGATAGCTTAGTGAGGTTTTATTATTTCTGATTCTTTTTAAGTTTTATTGATAGTTCTTATAATAATATATGTTTGGGGTGTTTCGGCTTTTGTACCAAGTAAGAATAACGTTGTATATAGAAAGAAAACGTTTTTTTGGTGCCAAAGCTTAATTCTAGTGTTGCCAATTTGAAAACCTGATGAATTTCAACACATAAATCGCAAATTACCGAACGGATTACGCCAGTGAAACATTTATTGAATTGCGCGTCGTGTTTTAATGACCTATTTTATGTTACTAGCTGACCCGCGCAACTTCGTCTGTTTCACGTAAGAGAATTTTCTCCATTTTTGCAAACTTTTCATTGATGCTCCGCTTCGGTCGCCTTCCTCGATAAATGGGCTATCCGAACACTAAAATAATTTTCAATTCGAACCACTAGTTCCTGAGATTGGCGCGTTCAACCAAGCAAACAATCAAACTCTTCAGCTTTATAATATTAGTATAGATTAGATTTCTCCCGTGGGTTCGCTCGCGTAAATTTAGGTTAGGTTAGTTGGGTTATGTTAGTAACAATACTATTCTCTGGATAAAATGTACCCCATGTTCTATTCTGTAGCACTGACAATGTGTTTGCGAAATTTCATGATGATCGGTCGAGTAGTTAAGGCGTGTAAGCGTAACAAACAAACTCCTTTCACATTTATAATATACTACCTGCGCCCCGCGGTTGCACCCGCGTAAGTCCCGATGCCGTAGGAATATCGGAATAAACAGTAACCTATGTGTTAATCCAGGTCTCCAGCTATCTACATATGTATCAAGTTTCATCACAACCGATCCAGTAGTTTTTGCGTGAAAGAGTAACATCCATAGATACTTGAACTTTCGCGTTTATAATATTAGTAAAGAGTATATACCTAGTTAGGATTTATTGGTGTAGTGCATGTTTATTATTTTTAGTTGCTGTCTCTATGTTGTCTCACTTCACTCACTTGAAAACAAATTTATTATCAATTTGAATCCGTTTCCATTACGTAGCAAGTAAAAACTTCTAAATACTCAACAGTCTGATTTAAATTTAACGCCTAATTAATTCTCATGTCTCTTTGAATTTAACGCCTAATTAATTCATAGTTAATCGTTTAATACCTATTAATGAGTTAACATTGTGACTATCACCGAGCTAGCTGAATAATTAAAATAGATGATTCTGATACACACAGTGTAACGTCTAAACTGCCTCTATGGTGCAGCGGTAGTGAATGCGACTGCTGTGTAGATCTCGGGTTCGAATCGCGGGTCGGGCCAGGAAAAGATTATCGAGTTTTCCAGTTAATATATCTCAAGAGCACCACGGAGTTAGGAAGTTAGCGGTATTAGACACCCCCGTGCCTGGGAAAGCACGTAAAGCCGTTGGTCCGGTGCCTGATCTCTCTCCGGTCGTGTCGGATTACCGTCCCAACGGATCATGTGAGTTAGGGAAGAGAGAGTGCACTTGTGTTTACGCACACACTTGTGCACTATAATATCTCCTGCGCAGATAGCTAGTCTCCGTTAAGACTGGCCGCCGTGCCCGAAATTCGGGCCGATTGCCGTTTTGCGGGCATAGTTTCAGACTTCGTGCTACTACTGAAATTAGAAAGCAGTTGCATACACTACCGCTAAACCACCGAGGTAGTCTAGTAGGTACTGCATCTATACTAATATTATAAAGCTGAAGAGTTTGTTTGTTTGGTTGAATGAGCTTTTCTCAGAAACCACTGGTTCGAATTGAAATATTATTTTAATGTTGGGTAGCTCATTTATCAAAGAAGGCTATAGGCGTATATAACATCACGTAACGACCAATAAGAGCGGAGCATCAATGAAAAATGTTGCAGAAACGGGCAAAACTCTTATGTGAAGCAGGCAGAAGTTGCGCGGGTTATCTAGTTTTTTATAAACTAGACTAACTCTTTTAAGCTGCTCCCGCACTAGGTACTAGGTACTACGCAAACATTTAAAAAACGGACACAAAGAACACCTAGACTAGGAACAACTAAATAGACAAAATTTTGTCTCTTGTGTGTATCAACCCCACAACACTCGGTGAGGCGGCACTTAATCCACTACGCCATCCGTGCAATCAACAGATCTTAATCGCGTTAGTAATTATTATTTAAAGATAATAAATACCTATCTATTTATTAACCTCTGAGTCTTCGAAGAGGTTAATGAAAACTCTATGTGGGTCTGTGTGACAGTTTGTTAGTGACAGGCATAGCTCCGGAACCACTGGACCGATTGACTTATAACTTGGTGTGCAGACACCTTGGGGTCATCCCTCAGTCGAGTATGAATATGGGCCCTGTGGGTCAAAAGAACCTCGTGATATAAGGGTCACAAGGTCATAAGGTCAGGGGATATCCACCAACAGAGTGATTTGGAAGTCCAAGAGAGAGGCATTTGCCCAGCAATGGCCCCACATTACAAAAAAAAGGATGAAAAAAAAGTTGACGTGACGACGATGAGGTTGAATCCTGGATTTTTACACCCATCTCGTTCTCCAACGTACTGACCTGAGGTTCTGGCCATCTTGCACCGATCGTGGTTACGAGGAAGATTAAAAACCAGTGTCTAACATTATATTAAATTGTAGCTGTACTGTTTATGATTACTGCACCGCTCCTGTAGGTTGTACGGCGATGTAACTAGCCCATGTTACTCTGGACACAGTAGACTAAAAAATATTTTAAATTCGGTCCTATAGTTTTTGAGTTTACTCAATATAAACAATACACATTTTATTCGAATTAAATGCGCAAATACGCGACCGTAAAAGATTTTAAATGCTTTGCAATATAGAATGTTGAATTTTATTATACAGGTGATCGTGAAGATTTCCTGCTACCCGATAGGAACAAATATGTAAACATGGAACGTCATTTCTTGAACAGTTATCTCAGGTTGGTGGTGAGTACTTGTCACGCGAGAGACGCCCCAGCCACCGGCGGAATGGCAGCTGCTATGCTGAAACCTGGCTCCGACATCAATGACAAAGAGTGAGATTTTTAAACGTCTTTATTAATAATATCCTAAAACAAGAACTCCCACTTTAGGAAGAAATCCTATGTCGCGGAGATATTTACGAACAACTATGTATGGATCACACAAGTATTTGTCAGAAAGTTCTACACTTTAGTTGAATATTTAATTTAGCAGTTATAGCCTAGCGGGAGACCGTTGGACTGCTCGCAGAGGTCTCGAGTTCGATCCCAAGGCACGCATCTCTGACTTTTTGAAGTTATGTGCGTATTAAATAGTTAATTATCGCTTGCTTTAACTGTGAAAGACAACATCGTGAGAAAACCTGCATGTCTGAAAGTGTTTCATAATGTTCTCAAAGGTATGTGATGTCTACCAAACCGCACTGGGCCTGGGTGGTGGACTATGCCCTATTCTTTTCAAACTGAGAATAGGCCCGTGCCCAGCAGTGGGAGAGTTTAATACAGGGCTGGTATTATTATATAAAATTTTGCTGCCTACATGTTTCGCCGATCGCGATGCCCACAAACACATATTCGATGCTGATCTCATCATATGTATGTAGTGTATCACTAAACAGCTTTGAATATGTGCTAGCATGCCTATTTTTATAGTAACCGTATTTATTTCAGGTCAAAAAATATTATTAAGAAGATTCTAGAAAGCAAAATGAAGGAAATAGAATATGGTGTAGACGGTTTTATGGTGTACGATGCTAGGGTGGTACCACACGTTAACGAGGTTGGTAATGCTGTGTTTATACCATTTTTCTACCTGTATACAGCATCAATATTTTCCAACTAAATAACTATAAACCGTATTTCAGATATATGTATATAGTGTTCACCTTTACTTAAGTCTGTTAAATTTCTCTACGATACCATTGAGTTGTGTACTATGTACTAGAGACATCTCAAGTTTTTTTTTGTTGCATTAGTGCATGTTCTCTTTCATAATTAAAATAGGTTTTAGCTACAAACAGTTAAACTACGACATAAATAAAAAAAAATAGTAACATAATATAATTGTCCGTACGTAAATCGCATCGTTCTTGGATAACTTAACCGGTCAAAAACCAATTACGCAACGACACATTTTAGTGCAATATTAATTTTATATTTAAAACATCATCATACTATCATTTTTCATAGAATATTTTTAATTTATTATGCTTTAACAGTTTTGCAAGGAATTTTATTGAGTTTTTGTTTTGAGAGCCATAGGAAAATGTTTAAGTCTTCACTTTTCGTGCGTTAGTAATATATTTATAATATCATTGGTTCCATGTCTATACATATTAGGCGTGAAAATTTTAACTTTCCGGTAAAAGTAAGGAAGTGACCTCTATCATCATAATCTCGTTGATAATTCAGTACCTAATTAAGAAGATAATACAGTTGTTTTTTGCTTAGCACTTAACAATGTCAAACTTAGAGGAAACTCTGTCAATAAATTGATGTTTTTATCCACCATCAAATTGAAATTGACCATAATAAAGACCCGTAACGATTACAAGTTTTTATCAACCTGCCTAAAAAGTGTGTAATGGAATTCCGTTAATAAAATTGCTTTTTCTTTAAATTATATATTTTATAGAACTTAGGTTATAAACTAAAATGCCTTAATGTTCCGTGTCATAAAGTTACGCTTAGATACGCACACATCAGATCGCACGGTCTAGTTTTAATTGCCGCGTCTAAAAGTATTGGGATTTCTGTGGCAAAAAGTTGCTTTCATTGATTATTACGTAGGTCCTAGAGAAGATACCTCAACAAAATTATTTGTAACACGTGTAAAAGTGCATGCTCTCTTATATACTTGGTCTGAGTATGTACGGTCTTTTACTGGTTCTGCAATATTAATTAAGCAGTAGCTTAATACATATCATGGCATGTTTTAAATATTACAATTTCGGCACTTAACCTTACTGAGCGCCAAGCTATACCGAACGTGATATGTCCGTCAGCTCCAAGCTATAAATCTATAACAGTTGAAAAATGTTGACTACTTTATTGTAGCTCTTTTTAAAGAAAATAAAAGTAAATAAAAATGTAAAAGGGTTTTCGGCAATAGTAAAATTACGCACAATATAAAACAAACTATTTTTTTATGTATTTGATTAATAAATGTTACGATTAGACATTGTCTTCTAATAAAGTCGTAGCGTGGAGGACACGGAAACGTTTGTTTCTATACAAGACCTTGACGCTCAAAAGGTTAAATGTGTTGTTGCAATCTAACTCGTGCCGAAAAAAGTTCTGCTAGTACGTACTTAGTAGGTACCTAACTATTAACTCAATGGATGTTCTTGGCAGACGGTTTGAAGCATGCTTAACTCAATGGATGTTCTTGGCAGACGGTTAGAAGCATGCTTAACTCAATGGATATTCTTGGCAGACGGTTAGAAGCATGCCCTCACTTTTTACGTGAGATATAGATACAAACTTACCTTTAGTCAAAGATTTAAATCACAGATATGCTCTAACCGTACTTAAAGCGCAAGGAACTATGTACCTACACCATACTAAGAAGAGTGTCCTCTCTACTTGTACGAGCCACGTTATACGTTGCCTACATCAATCTTATTACTCCTTGTGCCATGTTAGCAACTTACTCCATTAATTACCTACTTATTATTATGTAATTTAAATCAGCACGCGTTTACGTTCGCCCACCGAAGGTCTCCGCGTCTCATCACCATTTATATCGTTTTATCTATCAATGTAGTCAGTTACATATATTGCCGAGTTTTATTGATCTTTAAACCTATATCTTAATATACAGGGTGAGCGGACCGCACACTACTAGATAGAGAACAATATTGTATTTTCAATATGAGAGAACGTGACACTACTATTAAATTTATAATTCAAATGTCAAGTTGGCATTGTGTGTAAACTCAGAAGGGCCCATCTATGTTCCGTATGATACCATGTCTATATAAGTGTTACTTTGTAACCTAAATGATTTTTGACTTTGACTATGATTTCAGTCTTTGTTAAATACGTATATTTTTTACAGCTTTGGAAAAAAAGCGGCGCTTCTCCAAACCAGATATCTAGAAAGTTTGAAATCAATATCACGCCCCAGGACTTATTATCTATACCTCGAGACGGGGTCACATTACAAGGATTGAAACACAACGTGGCCATCTCCATACTCTTCATTTACTACTGGCTGGCTGGAATCGGACATTTCTTTTACAGCGGTAATGTTGAAGACTCCGCTACTGCAGAAATATCCAGGTTCCAGATTTGGCAATGGATAAGATTTTCAGTAAGTCTAAGAGTGATGTTACCTATTCTGTTTTATACTAGTAACCATTTCCTTCACACCGAATCAAGGTCAAGGCGGCCAAACTAAACGGAGACTGACCATCTGCGCAGTAGATATTATAGTGCACTCTCTGTTCCTGAACTATCACAATCTGATGGGACGATATTCCGACACGACTGGAGAAAGATTAGGTGCATTTACGTGTTCTCCGAAGCACGGAGATTTGTAACACTGCTATTGATATTTCTTAGCAGAAAACCTAACACTAGGGCTTGAAGAGCGTCAGTCACAAAAAGTCTAAATCCTATCTGTTATGTTTTCATTTCAGGCACCTTTAGAAGACGATCCAAAAGTTCACGTGACGGCTAAACTGGTTGAGAAAACTGCATCGAACTTTGCCGCCCATGCGCATAAAAACCTGTGTCGCTCGAACGCTGAACGGAAACGTTTGACAGCCGCGCGGTACATGAGTATGGAACTGTTCCTAACTAGAACCCCTCCGGAGTTTATAACCAGCTATTTGAACGACAATCACAAATTCAGAACATTGCACAATAAAGCACTATTGAGTAATTTGTAGGCTTTATTTACACACATACATACATACACACACACACACACACACACACACACACACACACACACACACACACACACACACACACACACGCACGCACGCACGCACGCACGCACACGCACACTCACACTCACGCTCCGCATGTTTCCTGGTGCGGTAGGCAGACACTACGGACTTCATTAGAAAGAGTTTTACGATCCTACTTTCTCTCACTTTATGTATATTCTATGCATGCGTTGGTTTAGAGTACCCTAATCGAGCCACCTGTAGTCTGCCACACTACTATATTAATCATGGTTTTTTTTAACTTATTGAGTCGCAATGGCACACCGGCAGCCAAACACAATAGGTTTTCATTTATGTGTAGTAAGTATTTCAACAATTGACAGGTTAAGACTCGTTACAATTATTGGACATGTTAAGTCTGCGACATAAGAAGCTGAACATTAAACGTAACAGTATTTTATTTATGAAAATTAAGTTAATACTAGCGACCCGCCCCGGCTTCGCACGTGTATGTTTTCTTATAGGTCTCCAAAGGGATTAGGCAGCGTTTTCGATGAAAGCTACCAGGCGGCTTGACTATTGCCGACATTTTCAACAATTATCGTCATATTTAAACCAATTTAGACAAAACCTTAACAAATTATACACCTAAACCTTCATAAACCACTGCCTATTATATATTCGGTTCAATAGTTTTTGAGTTTATCGCGAACAGCCAGACCTATATATAGTGACCATATCGTTTAACTGTTACTGTATAGAAAAAGATGAGGAAGTACTATGATTGTGTGTGCACTTCAAAATCTCGGTGTTTATCGACTTATGTTTCTGACTTATGCCGTGCTGATAGACTTGAGTATTCGCTTGTAATGATCATTCTAGCGATCCTCCAGACCGAATTTCGGCCACGGCAGCCAGTCTTAACGGAGACTGGCCATCTGCGCAGGAAATAATATAGTGCACAAGTGTGTGCGCAAACACAAGTGCACTCTCTGTTCCCTAACTCTCATGATCCGATGGGACGGTAATCCGACCGGAGAGAGGTCAGGCACAGGACCAACGGCTTTACGTGCTTTCCGAGGCAGGGGGGTGTCTAACACCGCCAACTTCCTAACTCCGGGCTGCTATTGAGATTTCTTAACAAAAAACCCAATAACTTTTTGTTGGCCCGACCCGGGATTCGAACCCGAGACCTCATGCACAGCAGTCGCATTCAGTACCGCTGCGCCACGGAGGCAGTTTACATTATATTACATTACAGAAAAATGAACGGGCGCGTTTAGCGGTAGCGAGTATTCTAGCGAAAATACAGTAAATTTGTTTCGAAATTACATCGTTCGCTAAAATTATGTAAAAATGCTTGCTGGGCTCTGTTTGTTGTCTAGTTCGAAAATTTAAAAACGGCGAGTGCTCCATGTTGTTTTTCAAGTGAATGCATTCCATCAGCACCATGAGGCGTGACGCTGACGTGTCCATAACACATCAGCGGACAACGAAATGGACATATCCATATTACTCTTAGCCGCCTATCCGTGCCTATGTTGCCAATCGGCCGCCTATGTCGCCAATTGGCCAAGGCGGCCTCGCTGGCGTAGTGTTTAGTGTAACTGACTGGCACGTCTGGGGTCGCGGGTTCGATTCCCGCACAAGTCAAAATTTGGATGGACATGGATGTTTGTTTTGGTCTGGGTGTTTCTATCTATACTAATATTATAAAGCTGAAAGTTTGTTTGTTTGGTTGATCGCGCTATTCTCAGGAACCACGGGTCTGAATTGAAAAATTCCTTAAGTGTTGGATAGGCCAATTATCGAGGAAGGTTATAGGCTATATAACATCATGCTATGACGAATAGGAGCGGCGCATCCATGAAAATTGTTGTAAAAACGGGATAAAATTCTATTATGTGAAGCAGACGAAGTTGCGCGGGTCAGGTAGTGTATAATATGTATGTATTTACAAAAAAAAGTACATATGTAGTTATTATTATCAATGGTCTAGTACCCATAGTACAAGCTCTGCTTAGTTTGGGCTAGATAGTGTTGTGTGTATGTGATAGAATATTATTATTATAATCAAGTTCTTAATGTTGTCTTTTGACAATTAAAATGTACAAGAACGTCAGTGACACTTATTGCAACCAAGGACGTAGAACCAATGAGAAGAACTGGCAATAAACTCACAGCCAGTCTTTTTAATCGCCAAGTTAGTTATCTACATTCTAGTGCAATATAAAAACAAAGGTTGCGTTTGCACGTATGGCGCTACGGACAAGCGGCCTACTCGCCGCGGTCATCGGCTCTGGGTTTTGTGGGTTCGAATCCCACACGGGTGTTATTTGTGTGATCCACAAATGAGTTTGGGTGTACTTTGTGTCTTGTAGTGTGTGTGTGTGTATAAAATAAGAAATGGTTAATTATTAAACCAAAAAGACAAGTTACTTATGATATTAAAGAATCATAGTTTATTATTATACATATATATACCTAAGATATGTAACGTTATAGCGTTTATTTATATACGACAAAATTGAACATTCCAAAGTAAATATGTATTTTTGTATATATTGTAGTATTTTTTATAGTAGGTACCTACCTAAGCTTGCGTTTTTGTAGGTAGGTATTCAATTGGACTATTCTGTGATAATTCACGATTGCAATGTTAAGCGTTAAAATTGTTATAATCCTTACAAAATATATTTTTGATAAATAACTGTTTGTTTTCATGTATAACATATCTATTATATTTCTTAAGCAGTCGAAATACTACATGAAATATTTTCAATCAGTACATTGATCAACCTGTCATAGACTACAGCACGATAATAGACCTCTCTCAATTTGCGCGACAACACAAGATCTCGCATCCTTCATCTAACCTATTCCAGCCACCTTATCCAAATAATCAGAATAGATATTTGAAAGGGTCAAAGGAATCCTAATAATACTTAAGGGTTCATAAACAAGGTTCCCTATTTATTCGTATAAAATTATAAGTATGTCATAATATAACATTGAATACTTTTACTTATCCTAATAATAGTTACGCACAATATTTATTTGGCATAACTGCTTTGGCACAATTTTTTAATATGTTTAAAAAATTGTGCCAAAGCAGTTACTATAAGCATAGTAATTGTTAAGCATATATTCTAAAGCAAAAATTTTAAGTTTTGTAAATTTTGTGTTTGCATTTAATAAAAAACTTTTCGTATATAAAATAAACATGTTGGAGACTTAGGACTACTTAGGAGTGGCCCAAGGGCCATCCCCGTCGCACCCTAACCTTTGTTACACTATGGTACCCAAGTTATATATGTCTTATAACTTTATGCCAATCAATGCAAAAAAACGATTGTCAAAATATTATTACGACAAAAACTATATGTATGTCGAACTCGTTATGCCAAATCAAAATAGGACAAAAATTATTAGTCGAAACAAAGGGTTCTCCAGAAACAATATGGTTATCTACCATATTGTTTTTGCTATATATATATATACCTATATATATGTATATACTTACTATAAGCTGCTCAAAAGTAGGTCATTATATCCCTGGTAAGAATAGTGTACACAAATAAAACAAAAATGTCACCATAATCAATGCATATTATTTTCTTAACATTTATAATTATCTCAAAAATATTGAATATTTTAAAACTTCCTCCTTAATACGCATGTTAAATAGTACATAATCATATATAAGTACACCGACCGACTCTTAAACTGCATCAAAGTTCAGGATTACTTTCGAATTAATATTTTTGATAAGTATGCAAACTTTTTAGATTAAACTAAATGAAAATGTCGAGACTGTCCATAAATACTAAAAAAAAACAAAATTTCAAAAATAGAACTGCTGTAAAAGTAACAGCCGCGAAAATAAGATTTATGCATAGTCTCAAATTCGTGTTTTATTAGAGTAAAGTTTAAAATTAATATTTTTTATTTCTTTTTCATTTGCGATTTAAATTATTGTTATAGTATATTGTGATTATTAGTCTTTTAAACTCAAAAAAAAAAGAAGGAGACTTAAGGAAGCGGCAATCATCCTTTTTAGACCAACAAATGGCAAACCAAAACTGTCTGCAGGTCACAGACAAGCTCGTTTAAGATTTGCGCGTGAACATCTTAATTGGACTGAAGAACAATGTGCCTCCATATTGTTTACCGATGAGTGTAGGACATGTTTAAATGGTAGAAGAGGTGGTTTTACGGCACAACGTTATATAACAGAGGTTTTAGAAGCTCATGTGGTACCTTACATGGGATTAAAAGGCGAAAATTTTACTCTAATGCAAGATAATGCCCGACTCCACGCCGCTGCACAAGTTCGACAATATTGCGAAGAGGTTGAGATACGTACCATGAATTGGCCAGCACGCATCCCAGATCTTAATCCCATTGAGCATGTTTGGGACAGTTTGGAAAAAGAGGTATATGCGAGAAATCCTGTACCCACAACAGTGGCAGCACAGGATAGCTAAGAACAGCGATTTCACAAGAATGGAACAATATTCCGCAAGACCGTTTAATAACCCTAATCAGATCTATGCGGAACCGATTAGAATCTGTAATAAGGGCACGTGGAGGCAATGCATCTTATTAAAAGAAAAAAATACTTGTGCTTCAACTTCTTTTTCCATTGTAAAAACCAATTTTTCAATAAACCAACCAAAACCAATTTTTGTTACATTTATCGCTTTTGTTCAAAAAAATTGAGTTGTCCTTCCCAGTATACAAACATACACTTAAGGAAATGATACTACGCTGTTATGAAGTTAACGAACCAAACTAGATATAGGTTTCAATCTAAATTTGTATAAAAAGTTTGAATACTTGGTTAAAATGTTTATTTCAAAGGCGTCTTGAACATTGATGCAGTTTATGAGTCCGTCAGTGTATAAATAATACAACATAATTGCACAAATTGATACAAGAGAATATATTACATAAATAAATAAAATATACGTAAGCTATTATATACTCACATAATATACATATTTTTTAAATATCGTTATCCTTAAAGTGAGAATAATATCTGAATAAAGTGGCAGAATATAAAACGGTTGTGTTTATTATAAAAGATATACACGCACAAGTCATATTAAGTGATGTCATTAAAGATAATTAACATTTATTGATTAGTTCGAATAATCAAGTAAGTATGAAAATTAAACAATAAGCATATTGAATTTTGATGGTGACTGTTCATTCGTCAGTCGTATAATTTTGTACATAACATCCTCGCTTTTTTAATTTATTTAATTTTGTGGATCCACGATTGTGGCCGAGTCAGAATGTACATAACACAGTGCACGTGTTGACAAAAATAATTAATGCCTTGCCGTTTCAGGGAGAACTGGCCCCTGATATGTGCACGATTGTTAATAAATTCATTCGAATGTGTCAGTTGTCATCATTCGATATTTAACCGCCACTAGCAGATATTTTCGAAAATATCACTTGAATATCGGAGGCACGGTCGATATATTTTCCTCTCCTCCGATATTTAAACATAATATTTATATTTTACGAGTCTTTAATATAAGTCAGAGGAATATGGTACAAGAAGCGCGAACTATTTTGGAGGTATTATTATTGTTACAACTACATAGCATTATATCAAATTGAACCAGTGAGGTCTGATCGTTCAATAATAGCAGTCTTGAATGTAATATTGGTTTATTATAAATAACAGCATTGTAAATTAATTTTAAGGCCACTTGTCAATGTTTGTATTATACTTAATATACACAATCTAACATAAGATGTGGTCATATTTAAATAAGTAGTAAAGCATACCCCATTAAAATATTTTAAACGTCCATATGTCCATGTCGGCCTCGATAGCGTAGTGGTTAGTGTAACCGACTGCGACGCCTGAGGTCGCGGGTTCGATTCCCGCACAAGACAAATATTTGTGTGCATGAACATGGATGTTTGTCTTGGTCTGGGTGTTTCTATGTATAATATGTATGTATTTACAAAAAAAAAAAAGTATATATGTATGTTTATCCATTGTCTAGTACCCATAGTACAAGCTCTGCTTAGTTTGGGCTAGATAGTGTTGTGTGTATGTGGTATAATATTATTATTATATTATTATTATTATTATTATTATATTGAAAAGTTTTAATAACTGTCCATTAAAGTAAAGTACTAAAGTAAAGGTACTTATCTCGTCCTGTACAGGAATTAACGAATAGAAATATACAAAATAACAGATACACGTATATATTAACAAATCCTTTTTATACAACTACTAGCTTTCGCGTGCGGCTCCGCCCGCATGGTAGCTACATCAATAAAAAGTAGCCTATGTCCTTCACCAGGTTTTAAAGTATCTCTGTACCAAATTTCATTCATATGGGTCGAGTGGTTTATTCGTGAAGAGTTAACAGACGGACAGATAGTTACTTTCGAATTTATTATATTAAATAAGGATTTTGGATCAATTGCATTGCATAAACCCAACCTGACCCTAAAACCCTGTATGTTCACGTCTATGTGAATGCATTTGCTTTCTCGTATTGTCTCGAGATGTTTTTAGTAATGCACATCAAGATATTCGTCGTTACCAGAGTGTCTTAGAACCCGCAACAAAGGTAATGAAAAGTTGAAGCGAATAGCATGATTGCCACTTCACATTCCACTTGACTTCTTAGCAAATAAATAATAAACTAAATATGGCCACATCTTTCTATTTTTGTCCACACCCTATAACTTTTAATAGTTGTTAAACAGTCCATGTAGCTAAACGGTATCAAAGAAAATTTGAAGAAACTTCACTGACATAGCAACTAAATTTGAACTTTAAAAGAAGCTACAAACACCGTACTATAAATAATTCCTGTCGCCAGGGAATTTATAAAAAACCCGCTAGGTGATTTGGAATTACGTTGACCGATTACAGTAATTGCCATTCGACAGACTTATTTTGAAATCACTGTACGTAAGCATGTGTATGAATGCGTAGTTTACGCATATCGTATTAAGCCGGCCATTCATACTAGGTATATTGCAAGCCATAGTCTACTGTAATTGCTTCCCTTAAGACGTGGTGGTTTTACGTAAACGGTAAGGGATTTACCACGATGTCATGTATCCCCGTATCTTTTTTGATGCCTAACGATTCAGCCAGGTTGTATTCGCCGTTGTCACAACCGTGATACAGTCAGCGACATAAGTAACTGAAAAAAAATTGTAACAGTAATTTTATTTATGAATGAAAATTTACTCATTATAACTACCCTTTACTATAACTGCAGTAAAAGATAAGGAATTACCATTATTGTGTATAATAAGGCAACTCAAAATCTCGCAAATGTTTATCGACTTATGTCGCTGACTGTACTTGGCCACCGCAACGTAAAGCATCAAAAATTTATGTAATCATTAGCTTGATCGCTATAATTCCTGTAACTATTACTTAAATCATAGAAGTGATTGTAGTAATGTTAGCTGTTCAACAACTATTAAAGTTAAGTATATTTTGAGCATGCAGAAAACATCATAAAATTGGCTTAAACAGTAATGTGCGATTATATTTCCTTCTTAACAAATATAACAATACACACGTCCATATGCTAAACAGTCTATAACAAAAACTGTTAATCAAAACCACCGTACCTAACTAATGAGGTAACTGTACTAACTTGTGGAAAATATCACTTGCATCGATTGGCAGTACATTACGCTCATACTTTACAAATATAGAAATCAAGCTGGCTTATACTAAACATAACGTTAACATATAAATATTTGGGAATTTTAATAGTATTGATGTTATATAATTCTATTTTGGATAGTAAGCTATTATATTTGCTACTAAACAGATTGTTTTATTAAGGGGCTTCTAAAAGCCAATATTTTAATGCAGCATGTGGCTACAATGATTTCAGCTACAGCCCGGCCACCTCAAAGTAATTTAATGCATCAGACATATCAAACAAAACTGCTATGATAGCCATATGCATGGCTGTTATTGATAGTATATTGCAGTAAAAATAATACCCGTTTTAAAAGCCCCTTTACAATATTCATTATCAAATGATCTCTGTACCAAGTGTTATGAAATCCTTAGCGATTTAAGCGCGAGTTTTAGATAGCTTCTCATTTATATTATTACTACTTGTTACGGTTTGTAAATATTCGAATTCAAACGATTCGGAATAGGAACAGGCATAAGTATTAATGACAACCAGTATATTGATTAAGTAATAATTCTACTGACAGCTCAAGGTACCCACCACAAATCATGTTAGGTGTTTTATGTATCTCATCCTACCCTGCATACATACAAAATATATTCATATTTACAGAAGATCAGATTCAGTGCAGTTCTAAAGAGATAAACAACGACATGTGAAGATTAAACTCATTTCAGATGATTTAATTGGCTATTGCTAATTCAGTTAGCCAATCACAGCACTTTGCATGCTTATATCTTAACAGATTTTCATGTTGATATGTATTTAAAAAATCGAGTATCATTTCATACAGCGTCTTCGAGTCAAGTCTGCCAAATGCAATAATTACCATTGAAGCACCCATCTGCATTTAATTTATGATTTATAATAATTATTATAAATATTAAGTAGGTAATACAAATTGACTGTGTGCCGAATATGTTTTCGTTAGCTTGCATTCAAACAACAATTCCTTGGTATACTTTAGTTAAAAATAACGTAGCATTTTAGGATATATATTTAACTATTAAAAGTGTAATTGTTTATTTATTAAATAAAGTATTAGATTTTAAATACACTATCCAAGGAGTTGTGAGTACATAAAAAAGCGTATTTTTACATTTTTGCTTAACCTCAAGGAATACTGTAACAGTCTTCCTTGAGGTTAAGCAAAAATGTAGTCAAAAATAGAATGTGTTTATTTAAAAAGAAAACAAGTTGATATTAATTTATTTTTCTTTTTACAAATAGTCTGCTATGTTCAGGTACCATTCGAATAACATTCAAATGCCGTGCTACTAGTAAAAAATTGCTTACAAAATAGTCCAAATAACACTCAGCCCGAATTAGAAACCAATCTGTGGCGGCACGATCATAAACGTATGCGTACATTTACGCCACTGGACCGACTAGATAGATTTTTGATTCACACTACTACTGCAAGTTTAGTCCAGTGTATCGCGGCACTTTTCAGACAGTTAGTTGCACTAGCGGTATCTACTTAATGCCGTAGGATCGTTCATAGCGGTGCGGTGCGGCCGGCGCTCGCGCTAGGAGAGCGAGCACCGCGAGGAGGTCTCGCCGCCCGCGCCCACGCGCGGCCGCGCGAGCGCGCGCGCGAACGCCGCGTCCCGCGCCGCCGCCGCCGCGCCCGCGCCCGCGCTAGGAGAGCGAGCACCGCGAGGAGGTCTCGCCGCCCGCGCCCACGCGCGGCCGCGCGAGCGCGCGCGCGAACGCCGCGTCCCGCGCCGCCGCCGCCGCGCCCGCGCCCGCGCTAGGAGAGCGAGCACCGCGAGGAGGTCTCGCCGCCCGCGCCCACGCGCGGCCGCGCGAGCGCGCGCGCGAACGCCGCGTCCCGCGCCGCCGCCGCCGCGCCCGCGCCCGCGCTAGGAGAGCGAGCACCGCGAGGAGGTCTCGCCGCCCGCGCCCACGCGCGGCCGCGCGAGCGCGCGCGCGAACGCCGCGTCCCGCGCCGCCGCCGCCGCGCCCGCGCCCGCGCTAGGAGAGCGAGCACCGCGAGGAGGTCTCGCCGCCCGCGCCCACGCGCGGCCGCGCGAGCGCGCGCGCGAACGCCGCGTCCCGCGCCGCCGCCGCCGCGCCCGCGCCCGCGCTAGGAGAGCGAGCACCGCGAGGAGGTCTCGCCGCCCGCGCCCACGCGCGGCCGCGCGAGCGCGCGCGCGAACGCCGCGTCCCGCGCCGCCGCCGCCGCGCCCGCGCCCGCGCTAGGAGAGCGAGCACCGCGAGGAGGTCTCGCCGCCCGCGCCCACGCGCGGCCGCGCGAGCGCGCGCGCGAACGCCGCGTCCCGCGCCGCCGCCGCCGCGCCCGCGCCCGCGCTAGGAGAGCGAGCACCGCGAGGAGGTCTCGCCGCCCGCGCCCACGCGCGGCCGCGCGAGCGCGCGCGCGAACGCCGCGTCCCGCGCCGCCGCCGCCGCGCCCGCGCCCGCGCTAGGAGAGCGAGCACCGCGAGGAGGTCTCGCCGCCCGCGCCCACGCGCGGCCGCGCGAGCGCGCGCGCGAACGCCGCGTCCCGCGCCGCCGCCGCCGCGCCCGCGCCCGCGCTAGGAGAGCGAGCACCGCGAGGAGGTCTCGCCGCCCGCGCCCACGCGCGGCCGCGCGAGCGCGCGCGCGAACGCCGCGTCCCGCGCCGCCGCCGCCGCGCCCGCGCCCGCGCTAGGAGAGCGAGCACCGCGAGGAGGTCTCGCCGCCCGCGCCCACGCGCGGCCGCGCGAGCGCGCGCGCGAACGCCGCGTCCCGCGCCGCCGCCGCCGCGCCCGCGCCCGCGCTAGGAGAGCGAGCACCGCGAGGAGGTCTCGCCGCCCGCGCCCACGCGCGGCCGCGCGAGCGCGCGCGCGAACGCCGCGTCCCGCGCCGCCGCCGCCGCGCCCGCGCCCGCGCTAGGAGAGCGAGCACCGCGAGGAGGTCTCGCCGCCCGCGCCCACGCGCGGCCGCGCGAGCGCGCGCGCGAACGCCGCGTCCCGCGCCGCCGCCGCGCCCGCGCCCGCGCCGGGCCCTGTCTCATGCATGGATAACGCGAGCGCGTGCGCAAGGGCCTCGTCTTCACTCTGAAAATGAAAAATAAAAAATATATAAATACTAAAAGTAAAAATTACGCGTCCCTTGAGCAATCGTTATCTTGCCAAGGATTGTTGTGATCGGATTGTTGATTATCGCATACGAATAAAAATAAATAATATCGAATTGCTCATAGCACTCGGCGCATTGACAGTGACATGTTGAACACTTAAACCTTGTCCCTATCCGTGCTGTCGTACTTTATTATACTCCTAATAATAACCAAATTTTAACCGCATCTTCGCTCGCAGTTGATAATTTTACTTTTTCTGGATGAAAAGTATCCTATGTCCTTTTCTGTACCTAGCCCTGACAACCTGTATACGACATGTCATAATGATCGGTAAGGCGTGAAAGCATAACAAACATACGAAGTCACATTCGAATGTATAATATTAAACAATAAGGATTTATCCTGAACTAGTTGTTAAACTAAAAATACGTACCATATTTCCTTGTACTTCTGAAAAAGCGGTGACAGGCGCCGTAACAGGTGTATTGTTCACTGTGACTCTATTCTCAGCCGCTCTCATACGCGCCATAGCTGCAGCACTGAAATTATATTAAACATAATATATTATTTTCTAGAGCATTATTTATTAATGTTCAACGAGATTCCAATTTGCATTGATTAAACCAAATACCACAGTGCGCCGTTTATCATGCATCTTGCATGGCTAGCCAACATTGATGCCTCAACATGCAGTTGTTATCTTCTGTACAAAATTTAGTAATAATAAACACATCAAGTCGTCGTGCAAACACTGATAGAAGTTATTTTATCAGATTTTTTGTTTTACTGTAATGTTGTAATAAAGGATAAGACTGATGGACCGTCAAATATCAATGCATGACCCAAACAATTTTTTTTTCACAGTTATGGCGTTTACAATATAAGCAAGCACATAAAAAGATTTTCAAAATGAAAGGTGTGAAATAGGTTGCAATATAGCCAAAATGCATATGGGTACCAGCTAGCATTATATAATTTTGAGCACCCATAACTTTATAGCATAATTATTTTTGGGACAGAACTCAAAGGCTATAAGGTACATTTTACAAATTGTATCCTAAATAAAAATACAGACTGAAGAACATTATTAACAAAATTCTACTAATATACTAATTATTTTAGTGACATACGCAGCTTGTCTTTTCTTAGCAGCCAGTTTCCCTTCGCAGTCGTGGTCGGTGGTGTGCCGGTGACGCAAGCAGAAGTTGAGCGCGCACTCACCGCACACGAGCGGCACCATCTCCTTCGTCTTGCAACCTTTGAACGAACACCGGTTTGTGAACACCTGTAATTGTTGCAGACTCTCTTAGTTTACAATACCAAATGAGAATAAATCGAAAGTTGTATTCGAATTTCGATTTATATGTTATCACTGATTATTATTCTAATAACAATCGGATAATCTAATATGTACTCGATGTCATGCTGTGACCGATCGTATCATTGACCATTTTTTCCTGAACATAGTGCTAATATTATTACAATAGCTGTAATGCCAATATAAGTAAATTTTCAAATGGAAAAGATACTAATTTGGTGTTATATCAAGAACGAGAATCCTTCATGAACTTTTTATAGATTTGTTCCTTAAGCTTACTTTATTCCGTCTTTCTCTGGCTGGGTCTGAGGTGCATTGATTGTCGATGTGAGCACCCACAGCGACATCTGGTGGTTCTCCGCGTCGACCCGGTACAGGTTTGCTACATAGTGGACACACCGGGACCTGGATGTCACGCGTGTTCGGCTCAGGACACTCATGTTTTGCATATGCAAAATGGTCAGAACTGTAATAGACAGGTCGAAATTATTATTGACTAAATAACATACATACAGTCACACTAGAGCTAAATATAAGTCACATTAAATCAGCAATATGTTTGGTCCCACATCATTATTAGGAAGTTAACTTTATTATACCTTAAATTATTTGATAGTTTTCATATGCATTCATATATATATATATATATATATATATATATATATATATATATGTGTGTAATGTTTTTGCTGCCTATGAAGTTATTGTTGTAAAATTTCAGTTGTATTTTTCTCTAACAATTATCTCAAATATGAACAACTTTTCTTTTTGAGCCAGTTCCATTTCGCTGCAGGGCAAAAGCAAGTCTTTCATATCTCTCAATACAAAGTCACGGTTTTGTAATATTTATGTCAAAGCTATAAGCTAATGCTCAACACTATACACAATGATAGTGATGATATAACAATTTAAGTTTCCTTGCAGTTAAATTCTTTTTCATGTGATATAGTAATAATAGGTATGCTAAACAATATAAAGTTAAAATTATAGCTGCTAGTACATAGAAAGTCACCATGTAAACAATTGTATTATCACTCATTATCTACTGTTACATACTGTTTGGTATGTGTTTTGTGTGGCAGGCTTACATTGGTTATGATAAATATTATTTGTAACCAGTTTCAGAATTTAAATAATACCAGAACCAAAAGCATTAAGTTTCAATATTGATAAAGTGCTGGCGATTGAGCCCAAATAAATGCAATCAGAAGTGAAAATAATACCCCAACATAGGTACAGATGGGTTTTGGAAGACTTATGCTCAAGATACAATATCATTAAAATAATAACATACATTTTCAAACATGTTTATAACTTAACAAGTATTAACAACTAACTCTGATTACTTACCAAAACACTTCTTTGCAGGTACCACATTTCATAGGCAGGAAGTCTGTTGTAAAGAAAATGCAAATTTCAATAAGTAATGTGTGATTTTAGAGAAAGGTCATTTGGAATCAAATATCTAGTTAAATTATAATCTATTGATCTTCCTATGATACAAATAAAAATATGATTAGTAACTTAGTGTCAGAATTAAACACCCTAAAACTACTGTAATTTAGTCTGTCACTGTAATTTATGACTTAAAACATAGAAGTTTCAGTTTATTATAACTTGAGATTTGATTTGGAAAATTGTTTGTGTACTTACATAAATTATCCAATAAAAAACAGTGTCAGGGTTACATTGCTTATTAACCCTGAGCTACACAAATGGTTATGAAAAAGTCTATGAAATTGTTAATAATGTGCACACCATACAATCCTCTGTAATATTATCAAAACTTTGAGTATTTTATCCTCTACTATCTTGCAGTATTGTTCTTGGCAGGCACATTTTTTAAAGAAATAATTTAACAGGTAGGTATGTCAAAATTATCCAAATGCATAATTCCATTATCTGAATATGTTTGAATTATATAATAAAATTACATTACATTAACGTAGAAAAAATCACAAAGAAATGTTTAAAATATTTTACCAATATATATAATTCAGAATTCACTTGTTCAGAACTTTTCTAAATAAACAATTGGAATAGTATTGTCATCCGTGTATTTACAATAATTTAATAGGATTAAGAATTTCCCTTAACTTACCCAATTTATTACAAGATTTGTAAGAACAGTTCTTTCCAATATGTGGGAATTCCATTTTAAATGTTTAATCACAATATAGAGTTAAAATCACAAAGTCTCAAAAGTAAGTGTAGCACAGTAATGACGACACAAATTGGTTAACACTTTTATATATCACGGAATTGCAAAACAATTACAGTATTTATTCGTCATCCACAATGAGGAAGGCGATTTTTGTTATAATGAATGATGAAACGACAATTTTTATCCTCAGAAAACATTTACGAAGATGATTAATTTGACGAGAAAATTCTAGATTTTTCGCCGAAGTTTAGTTGTTCGTCAAAAAAAAAAAATGATTATGCCTTGTCAGAACTTTAACTTTGTCATCTAGGCTATTTTCAAATTAAAGATACAGTTCATTACCTACATGAGACAATAAATATAGCTTTTAACTATTATATAAAAATCCGTATCAAGTGTTACACACGCTTCATTAACGTCAACTGTCAAGAGAATATCACTTTGTTGCTTGACATTAAAATATTTGATGTTGCTATAATAAAATTTTAGACACGCGCAGGCTATGGTTTATAACAAATAACTTACTAGAATTTAATGTAGGTTTAGGATTTAAACGTAGGTTATGTCAATTTTCTATCCCTCAGGAACAATACTTTTCCAGATCCTTATATCTTTTTCTGTACCTCTGACAACGTGTATGCAAAATTTCATGATGATCGGTCGAGTAGTTATGGCGTGAAAGCGTAACAAACTCACATTCACATTTATAATACTAGTTATGTCTTGGGTTAATTAATTATATTGCCTCATTTGATGTGAATTCGGTATAATATACGCCACGGCAATTAACCATATATATAAATTATTTTATAATTCATGATTTTAGAAAAAGAAACATAGTAACACCGAATACTGATTGTCAGCAATTGTCAGTAACGTCATCTTCGACCTGTGCGACGACGATCCACAGAGAACTTTTAGCGGCGACCTATCTGAATTTTCCAACAATTCCCTTAAAGTAAATTATTTATATAGTGGTCCTTCTTGAGGATCACGGAATAAACTGGGTTTCTTTGAAAAGTTAATAGCCAAGATGAGTAAAATTATTCCCTCTGTCGCTAAACTTTTAGCCGGTCACACGAGCACGGTACGGTCACTTCCTTCTAATTTTAATAATTCATTCTCATATTTTCAAATTGTTATTAAAGGCTTTTAATGCTTATTCAAAGTTCATTTCAATTTTAGAAAATTGCCGGACCGGTTGCTTCTACTTCAAGTGTGAAATACAGTACTAAGAGTGAAGCTACTTTCGAAACCAAGGTAACATAGATTATAGTTTTAAATCAAATAATGGTTATATCTGAATGTTCGATCCGGCCAAGATGATGATGTGCTATAAATACCAAGAGTGTTTGTACTGGAAACGATAGATACGTTTGTAATTATGTAACATAACCTTCAGGTGTCAAGTGTAACAGTGTTTTGTTGTTGCCTGTTGGTGCAAAATTTGACATTTGAGTTATCTGTAACAACATCCAAGATATTCTTGTTAGAAATCAATCATTTCTTAAATAAATTGGAAGAATAATACAAAATTAAATATGGTTCTAACCTAATGTTTATACAATTTTATTAGTTTAACATAAAGTTGAAACATACAAATGTGGAATGTAGTTGAAAATTGCTATTATAAAAGTAATTAGTGCAGAAAGGTAATTGATATAATTATATTGTTGTTTCATACTTAGTCTAGATTTGCAACAAGAGCTATGGAAAAATAAAATCTAACACAATGTACTTATTACACATGAAAACACTTTAGTACTTGCATCTTTTATTACTGGTTGCAGGACAACAAAATAATATATTGTGTTGTGGTTAAAATATGTTTATTCCAATATAAAGACATACATACATAGATTCAAGCTTGTTTACCAGAGGGGTAGGCAGAGACTATGGATTGCCATTTGCCATTTCCAATATAAATGTTATATATAATTATGATAGTTTTAATTTAAGACATTGTTAACCTTTTTTCTTAATTTAAGCTAAACTGTCCTAATTGATCTAATAATTAAGCAGAATATGGCAGGGTTTAACACAAAGTTAAAATTATGTGGTTCTACACTCATTCTCCCAGTAGCAAATATTTTTACTTAATTATTTCTATAGCTCTATTACCAAAATACACTACCTCTGAATATAAACAGTCTCTTAAATTTCAAAACATGCAAGTAATTTTAGTTTGTCAATTGTCTTCCATAGTTCTGAACAGAACTATTTTCTTGACTAATAATAAATATTTTGGTTAGGATATATGTATACACTGGCTGAAAATAACTAAATATTTTTTATACCTCTAAATGTATCTCTATGTTTTTTTCATTAATGGTTATATTGGAAACCCTTGGGGGAGGCATATGTCCAGCAGTCAGATGTCTTTTGGCTGAGATGATGAATGTTCTATTTTCAGCCAGTGTGCTATTTCATAATAATGATATAGTTCCATTTTCTTTCCTTATACTTGATTGTGCTGTTATCTTGCTTTTTATTGATATCTCTTGAAATAATGCCTACATTTTTGATAATATTGATGACAGATTAAAGGTCAATCAGTTCAACAGTATTCATTTAATTAGAGGTAGTCCTTTTGATTCCAACCAATAGTCATAATGGCTAAAACTGAAGTTCAATTTCTATTTATTAGTTTTACTTTTTATATTTTATGCTTTGGCATTCATTTGATGATTGCATATTTAATTGTGTATGTTGGGAAATATGATCAATGATTTTAAGAGATACTTTGAGGACATCATTATAATGAACTTTAATGATGTTTGCAATTCTATGAGTATTCAAATATACATTGTAGTTGATAAAATTCTATAACATACAGATTTTGGCAGGAAATGGCAGCACTCTCAATTTTTAATAGATACAATAATTATTACTAAAAAACTCTGGTTCACTTTGTTACTTGTAATTTATTTATTTTGTATGCAATGATATTTTTGTAATACCTATTTATTGAATACTTAAAGAGTAAAATCAAGATGCAATAAAAAAATTATTGTGTCTGGCCCGAGGCGCTACGTCATGGAAATTTTTTAAAAATATTTTTTTTTGCCACCAGCCATTCAAACTGCACAAACTAGATAGTGGTCCTGCTACAAAGGGTACTCTCACCAGCCAAGATGCCCTCCAGCTATATGAAAAACTGGCAATGTTGCGACGCCTGGAAACTGCTGCCGGTAACCTGTACAAAGAAAAGTATGTCCGTGGATTCTGTCATTTGTACTCAGGTTAGTACTGGCTTAAAGAAAATTATCATAGGTAATGAGTAGTCCTGCCTGATCAAGACCTATAATTATTGGGTAGGATTAAGTACTATTGGGTGTTTAGAGATGCTTAGCTTGAGTCCAGTAGATAAAAGGTCCAACATTTATTATGTGCAACCTAAACATAACACGTGAAATAGTATGGTTGTAATAGTAATATGTATTTGCTAAGTTAATGACACACATTTTATTTTTCCTTAGCTTTTTGTTATGTTCCTCTGCTGGGCAGAAGCCTTTCCCTTGGACTTCCTTGGTTTCCTTGGTTTCCACATATTGTTTTTCTGCCTGGCAAGACAATATACAGCAACAAATTTAATTATTACATATTTAATCTTATCTTGTAGATAACAAAACGTGATTTAGGTAGATGCAATCAGAAAGATGTTGATAAGGATATCAAATCATTATTATTATGCTGAGAAAAGCACTGCAAATTTGTCTTAACCTCTATTGTCTTTATTCTACTTATCCAATGTAAGGGATCGCACCGTATGTATGACCTTTCATGATGCAAGTATGATATAGACATAGGTATGTAGATATCATCTAATCACATGCATAGCCGCAGATATGTGATAGATTGACATAGAAGATTACTTGCATCAATGTCCTCCAAGTTATAGATATTTGACATAGCTACTAGGTAAAAAAAGAAAAAAAGAAGTATAATGTTTTACAAAGCGATCATAATGTCCACCAGGTCAAGAGGCAGTGGCGGTAGGCATGCACGCGGCGATGCGTGAGGTAGACTCACTGATAACCGCATACCGTTGTCACGGCTGGACTTACCTCATGGGCGCGAGTGTTGTCGGCGTTCTGTCCGAGCTCACGGGCCGCAGGACCGGCGTCTCCCGCGGTAAGGGAGGGTCCATGCATTTGTATGGACGCAACTTCTACGGTGGCAACGGCATTGTGGGCGCTCAAGTAAGTAACGTCTTACCTAATAGCCTATTGAGTCGCAGCGGCACATAGACGACCAGACTTTTGAACTATGTCTGGTATTCAAACAGTTGACAGATTCAACTGGTAGCTGTTAACTGTGACTTCGATCACGTTTATTTCTAAAGTGAGCTTTATCTCAGATTTCAGGCTAAGTCTGTGAGAAATTTGTTTAATCTGGCTATAACTATAGATACGCAACAAACGAACAGAGTTACTTGTGCCTTTATCAGATTAACCTGTAAATTGTTAGAATGCCAGACATTATTGGAAACATATTGTGCCTGACCGCAGATGTGCCGTTAATATGTTTAAAATTGAAAATAATTATCGATTTCGTTGGTAGTCGATTTGCGATACATCCCTACTTGCTGCATTAGGTTTCAGTGAATCGATACCCCGGCTCTGCCTCTTTAACAAGTATATATTATTGGCAAGCAGTATTCTTTGTCAGGTCCCCTTGGGAACGGGTGTAGCATTCGCCCACAAGTACAAAGGTGACGGCGGCGTGTGCTTCGCTTTGTACGGAGACGGCGCGGCCAACCAAGGTCAGCTGTTCGAGGTGTACAACATGGCCAAGCTGTGGGACCTGCCCTGCGTGTTCGTCTGTGAGAACAACCGATATGGTGAGTTTCTTAAACTCTATGATGCTAGAAATTTCCATGCCATTCCACTTTAAACGCAATGCAAAAGGTTTAAACAGACAGAAAGTGGAGATTTCCTTACGACATTTCTTTCCGGAATTCGGAAAAATCTTAAATTAATTTAAAATTAACGTTATTTGAGTAAGATAGGGTCTATTTTTACCTAAGCATAGCAACCACTAAATCAGCATTTGCACGAAAATCCTAAAATAAATAGTCTTACTCATAAAGAATTATTAGGATATGTATTTGAAAGGTATTTATGATCTTTAAACTGACGCGAAATGTTTCCAGACACCTCATTAGTAGTACACACGGCTACACATCAAGTTAAACACCCTATATACGCTCAACTACGCTACATACAAAATAGAGAATTGTCGGAAAGGGACAGTGCATAGTGGTGTCGATGTAACGGTAAGGATATAGCGTAACAAAAATATAACGTACTCTCTCGTACGATTCGCAGCGTTCGACTTCTAATAATTCAAAGTCCAAACAGTCTAGGTTGACGTGTCGCTGTGTGTACTACTACGAAGTAGTAGTACAAACTATAGTGAATGTAAGAGTAGTGCACAATTATAGCTCGATGGAAATTAAGATTTTAGCTAATAAGGTAACTCCAGCATCGGGGATAATACCTGTATCACTGAGAAATTAACAAATATTCAAATATCGGACACACACATCATACTAATCTCTTAGGTGTACTTCGAGTACTTTTAGCTTATTACGCCCCTATTAATATGGTCCAAACCACGAATGGGTTGCGTACATGCTCCAAAAAATTACTAAGGAAACAAAAAGGTAATTAAGATTCCTATTTAAATCTCACTTTTATGAAAAGTATTGAGTCGTATCGAATTACCAGAAGCAGTAATAGCGTAGTAGTAGGGTTGTTGGAACTTTTGTTCGATCTCACAATTCGCAGCTACAATATATCAAAATACTACCTACTACTAATAACTCAAAATAACGTGCTTATCCGTGAGTTCTCTCTAAAGTTCTGGACGATATGTAAGCCAATTCGCACTGAATCAGTGACCTATTGGAAACTCTCATACTGAGAGAGGCCCGTGCTCAGCAGTCAGGCAGTTATATACAGATTTGATATTATAATACTATACAGCCCTCTTAAATCGCGCTCTTACTAAAACAGAGACCTAACTCGGGCAGTTAGACAATTTGAACTCTAATAGTGTGTCAGTTAGAGTTCAGTTTGCCTTACTTGCAAATTTCGAGCTAAGTCTTTGTTTTATTACGAAAACGAAATAACCCAGAGCAAGAACTAACTACACCGATGTTGACAATATATTATTTATGTTCGTTGTACCGCGGTGAAGTGTCATGGTAACATTATATTACACAATAACGATAAGACATAGCAGTGTACCTATGCCACTCACAGAGATCGTAAATGAATTGCCTTTCAAATGACCTACAGAACATAATATGAGGAATGATAAGTAACCCGCCGTTTTGCGTTATGATATTAAATCTTAATTAATTAATTTTAGTGTAGGGATCTTATGTTGATATACATTGTACTGATTTACTCTGTATATTCTAAAGGCTAGGCAGAGGCAAACCTACATTTCTTTAGCTATTTTATGAGCTGCATGAGCAGCGCGATAGATTAAATGGTCATTTCACACACTAAGTACCGTTGTAGGGTATACCTCGTGGTCAGTAATGCTATGATCCACATACATATAGTAGTTTCGAGTAGCGACGTGTCCGATATTTGAGTGCTCGAAAAGTACTCTACGATGCAGGAATTATTCTTTTTACGTAATATTCTAAGTAATTTTTTTTTTTTTTTTTCTAGTCAAAATTCGCTTGCGTGTGCTTTCGAAAGCTAAGTATTATTCTTCCTCGTAGTTTTGGTTCGGATTTGGTCTTTCGTACGTGCTCTGTACCTACCTGAGAACTACAGACGTAGTATTGTTCATACCACGTTAGATAATATACACATAATTTTTTTTAAATCTTTTGGTCATAACATTTTTTATGGCAAAACAACGTTTGCCGGGACAGCTAGTAATCTAATAAATTTCTGTCCCACGGGAACAGTGCTTTTTTTTGTTGATAAAAGGTACCCAATGTCCTTTTCTGTACCCCTGACGTGTATGCAAAAATTCATGATGATCAGCCAAGTAGTTAAAGCGTATAAGCGTAACATACAATCAAACTCACATTGGTGTTTATAATATTAGGATATTGAAAATACGATAGGTAGATATACCTCAATGTGACGGTAAGTATGTAGTAGTAATATAAGCGCTTAAGATACAGAGGAGCAAATATTGTTCTTGTAATGTTATATTTATCCATTTGTTTCATGTCTAGACATTTTTATCTCTACCATGGGTATTATGATTTACATTAATAGAGAAAAGCATGCTACTGCTTGTTGGCCATTGCGCATTATGTATATAAAATCCGTACCAACAATTTCATCTTCATTTTAAAGTACAAACATATAGTTACATTTGCATTTATAGTATTAAAGTATGGATTCGTGACGTCACCAAAATACTTCATTATATTTTGCTGATTTTTTTCTAATTTTGTTCAACGCTATAT
Source organism: Catocala nupta (assembly GCA_963675205.1). Lineage (NCBI taxonomy): Eukaryota > Metazoa > Arthropoda > Insecta > Lepidoptera > Erebidae > Catocala > Catocala nupta. The sequence goes on from OY776094.1 coordinate 12,842,388, forward strand.
AGTTTCCACCCACTTTTTGTCAGCTATTGTTTTGGGTGCCTCGTAATTGGGGACGAGGTTACTGCCGCTATACATTTTTGTCTGTCCCTTCGGGAATACAGGCTTAGGACTATGTATATATTATATATATAGTATTTCAATTTCACTGTAACGTCATACAATGCTATTGATACTAATCAAGCTATTATTGCGTTATAAAATTAGAGTTTTATTTGCTGTTTCGAATGATCATAACATTTTTCCCAACATTTATATATTTTAAGAATATGGCCTTGCCTATGTTTCATCAGTAAAGTGAGTGAAAGATAAAAAGAAATAGACAAGTATCTCATAGACGCTCTTTTCAATCCTTAATACGTTAGTTGACTCACAATTGTTAATCATTTAAATGAAATAGTTACCTTACCCAAACAGTAAAGTACAAAGTTTTTTTAAATCTACACAAATATAAATAAGATTCAATTCTTGAATATCATTCTGGAATCTGGAAGACGGGGTGATTATCAAATGATAGAAAAAGGATGCATAATACAACTTATTACGTAACCACTGAACTCCACTTTTTTATTACTTATATAAATTAAATGATTTTTACTCTTTTAAATTAGCTAGTTGCTAATTAAAAGAGTAATTTTGATAATTAATTTTAAAAGATAATTTCATTGATCGCTTTTTGTTTTTGTTTATATTAGATCAAACATAAGCAAGTACCTTATTGTTTCGAATGTTATTGAATAAGACTCTTTGTATTAGAGACCAAGTCAATCATTCGCTATCTCATGCCCTTATATATGTATAGCATGTATATAATGTTGTAGTTGTAGCTATGCAATATTTTATGACGCATATAAGTTAACAAATTTAATGACAGATCTGATTGACGATTGAGATCGACGTGATATATCAAAATGTAATCATAACGTCATTGTTATATCTTCTCAATACAAGATAACATATTGTATAACTAATAGATATAAATATTTGTAGTGTTATATCCCACGTAATGGGGCAAGTCTATTGCTGGTAGGAAAAAAAAAACAATAAAAAAGTACTCTATACTCTATTCGTTCAAAATAAAGGATTTTGAACGAATAGAGTATATTTACTATCGTAGATTAAAAAAATAAAGTACAAGTTCTGAAAATAAAGTATTATATACATATTTAACCTGCCTTTTTGTTACCATATTTTTGTTGATGCTAGTGTCATCTAACAAATATTTGTTATCAAGAAACGAAGTAACCAAATTTTTAGACTATATATCTATATAAAGATAGATAAACAATTGCTTTTATTCAATTTAGGGAATCTCTATAGCGTTGCTTTATGTAAACAATAAAATAAAACCTGTAAAAGTTGACATAGGTAAAATAAAGTATTTTCACTTACTTTATTTTCCTAATAAAGTAGGTATAAAGTACGCTTACCCGAAATAACATACAATACTTTATTATAAAATACGGTTGGCAACCCTAATTGCTGGCTATAAGGCATACTTCCGGGCTACTGCTACTGCGGTTCTTAAGAGTAACTCCTAATACCACCTGGACCTGGGAGTCGAACGATTGGGATGTGTCCTTTTCTGTACCCTGACAAAGTGTATGCAATATTTCATGATGATCGGTTGAGTAGTTAAGGCGTGAAAGCGTAACAAACTAACTCACATTCGCATTCATAATATAATATTATTATAACATTGACTATTGGATACAACCTATCTCCTCTTCAATTTTCATTAACATCAGTTCAGCCATTTAGTCGTCAAACGTTAACAAATGGTGCTACATTCTGTTTTTAGTATGGACTAGCTTTAATTAATTTCTTTTTCACCCTATATTGTTCTAAAATAAAAGTAGTCTTAAGTTACTTCTTATAACATCGGCTATCTGCCAGTGAAAATCGGCCCAGCCGTTACAAAGATTAGCCGGAACAAACAGACAGACAGACAAACAGACATTTTATACATTGATTCTTTTATATAATTACCGTATATACTTTCATATACATTTAGTAAGAAGCTGTTATTTTGACATTACAAACAGATACTTTCATTTTATTTATTTGTATAGAGTTAATATACGGTAAGCGTGTTTCCTTGTGTATTGCAGCTATGGGTACCAGCACGGATCGCTCGGCGGCTAACATGGACTACTACACGCGCGGTGACTACGTGCCCGGCATCTGGGTGGACGGTATGGACGTAGTCGCTACCAGGGAGGCCACACGGTATGCCATCGATTACTGCACCAGCGGAAAAGGTAATAATATCAATAATATCATCTTACTTTTCAAAGGTAATAAAATAATAAATAATAATACATATATATACATCCAAAATTATAAAACACATGCCACTGCCTCTGCGTCGAGTGTTGTGGGTTCGAATCCCACACGGGTCAAAAATTTGTATGATCCACAAATGGTTGTTCCAAGTCTAGGTGTTCTTTGTGTCCGTTATTAAAAAAAAACAGCTTATAAAACCATACATTTAGAGCATTGCTCTATACGCAAGCGAGACATGGACAATGACCCAACAAGACCGGGAAAGACTGGATGCTTTCGAAATGTGGTGCTGGAGGCGCATGGAAAGAATCAGCTGGACTGGAAAGAAAAGCAACGTGTCCAAGAAGAATGCAACATTTTAACGACAATTGAGAACAGAAGAGGAAAGAAGTTTGGCCAACTTATAAGACATCACGACTTTTTAAAAAATATCGTAGAAGGAAAAGTGGAAGAAAAGAGGAAGGGGCAGGGTAGGGCCAGAAGGGCATTTACAGATCAATTGAAGGAAAAGGCGAAGGTCATGTCTTATAAGGAGGTCAAGGTGTTCGCCGAAAATCGCGAAAGATGGCGTTTACTCCACCGACAAGAGCAAAGCTCTTAAGTATAAAGAAAGAAGTCATAGTGCAATTTTATAGGTACTAGCTGTCCCCCGCGGTTTCATACATGTTTGTAATTACTGCACCGCTCTCGGCTCGTAGCGTAATGTGTAAAGCATACTTATTATTTCGACAAAGTAATTATACAACGATATAATTTTTCAAATCGGCTCCGGTGTTTTGACTTTATTAATTACAAATAGAAATACAAACAAACAAAAATACAAATCTTTTTTTCATAATAGCTACTTATCGGGAAACGGGCGTCAGACTACTTAAGTAGTAGTTTAGTTTTGAATAAATTAATTTTATAAATGGGACTGGGCCGGACACGTTTGCCGCATGCACCTGGTGACACAAGACAGTCGATGGCGAGGAGCCAGTTATAACGGTGATGGCAGAAATGACCTGGATGCCTTTGAAAGGGACTGGGGATGTCCACCAACAACAGAGTGATTTCCAAGAAGAAGGACATATGAACAAGCTATTGAAAAAAATTGGATTATTGCATATAGGTAATATACGTTCGTATTTCTAATGACAAGTGTTGTTCACAGGTCCTCTTCTGATGGAGATGGAAACCTACAGGTACAGCGGACACTCGATGTCGGACCCCGGCACGTCGTACCGCACCCGAGACGAGGTCCAGGAGGTCCGCCAGACCCGCGATCCTATCACCTCCTTCAAGGAGAAGATCACCAGCGCTGGACTGGTCACGCCTGATGAACTTAAAGTAAGCAAGTTTTAAATGCTCATGACTATACTGCTAGTTATAAGTATTGTTTTTTTATAGTTTTACTAGCGATTTAGTTTGCAAATTACTGGTATATTTGTTAACTAATCTAGATAAGGTAAAAGCTTCAGTTTGGTGCCACTTCAAGCGTTTAGGTTCCACGTAGTACAATGAATTAGAACCAACAACCTCCTAATCGCAAGTCCATTGGACAACCACCACATCTTTGGCTCCATAAAAATGGCTAGCATGGCATTATGTCTGATTAACCTAGTCGTCGCAGCGGCACACCGGGCGGTCAGAATAGGTTTTCAATAATGTATAACATTCCAAATTCCAACAAATGACAGGTTTACATTAGCTATTTTAATGACATTATGCGGACGAAGATTCACAGATAGTGTGGTTTTTTATCAGTGAAAATATTTAGAATCGGTTCAGCAGTTTCAGAGAAGACCAGCTACATAGAAATAAATTAACAGGTCGCCTGCCCAATGTATCACATATGATCATAACTATAGATTTCCTATTGTGTCTATCATGGGACAGGAAACGGTGCATTTTGTATATTTATAATATTAATATGTAGTATCTTATCTTATAAAATTATTTTAAAAGTCCTATCAAGTTGCAGAATGCCTACAAAACATTAAAATTCATTTGTATATTTTTATATCTAAATAAGGAACGGCCATTAACCGAGTTAGACTTATAATAATAATAATAATCATTGTGCCGATAGTCTCTGTCAATGGTCTAATAGCCAAGAGCCTCGATCACCATCTAAAGAGGCTCGCGTTGGGTGCTTGGATCAAGGGTTTGATGCAGAAGGCAGTGCTATTATATACAGCACGCATTGTGAGGAGGTTCCTATCTCTGGAATCCTAACCACCGGCAGCTTGGACCCTGTTCCCGATGCCGGGGTACCATATATTTTATATTTTTAAATGTATTTTTATAGGTTTATGTATATTTAAAAATGAAAAGTATATTGAAAATATAAAGAGTATAATAATAATATTCAACTACATACACACAACATCATCTAGCCCAAACTAAGCAGAGCTTAAATAAATCGTTACTTTAAATTGCAGGAAATCGACGGCAAGGTGCGCAAGGAGATTGACGCAGCCACAGCTCAGGCCAAGACCGAACCCGAGATCGGTGTCGAGGAACTATCCGCTGACGTCTATCAGGCGTGCTACCATGAGGATAACCTTCTCCGAGGTGTTATTCCCAGCCGCCCCCTCACACATATCACAGTCCGCGGTTAAACATATCATAGCTCGAAGGACCAGTACGCGATGCATATAGATGGAGAGAGCAATAATTAAAGTGTACCTATACTAACAGGCCCAATGTATATGACCTCAATACGATCCGTGCGTGCAAGCCTGTGTACAAACAACTTTGTATCTAAAGAAATAAGTATGGTGTGTACACTATCGAATTCACGCATGATACTTTGGACATGCAGGGTTGATCTTATGCATCGTGTACATTCACCTTTATTTGTAAGGAAATAAGGTCTGTTAGTCCATGCAATATAATCTGCTCGATTAAAAAGTGAGATTAGACCGTTTAAGTTCAAATCATGAAATAGATAATTATTCTTATAAAATTCTTATCAAAGTTCAACAAAAATATGGTTGTAAATTGGCACTTGTCGTTATTGGCTAGAGATTAACCTTTGTTTAATTTTAAACAATTTTCAGCTTTGTTACATATTTGGTGTAACCAAAAATGTTTGTAAGCTAACAAAACAGCACAATTTGCAATAAAATATTGTTCGGTGCTGACATAATTTTTTTATATTTGTTTACTTGTATTCAAATAAAGGACTATTAAATTATGTATAAAAAGTTTAATTGTCATGTTACCATAGCCTATTTATATGGCACAGAATATACGACAGTTTTATATGTAATCAGCGCTGAGAAGCGTACCACATGTAGTGTAAGGGAAAGTACTGCCAATCAGAAATATTTATATCACTTTGTATTATTTTAATTTCGTTTGGTTTATTTATTTTAAGGGCAGATGTTTATTAAATATATAAATTATATACTACATGTTTTTTATTTATTACTTTTGTTCATCTTACCTATAAAGGCAGAATGTTGCTGTTATAATATCCTCCAGACCGAATTTCGGTCACGGCGGCCAGCCTTAACGGAGACTGGTCATCTGCGCAGGAGATATTATAGTGCACAATTGTGTGCGCAAACACAAGTGCATTCTCTGTTCCCTAACTCTCAGGATCCTATGGGACGGTAATCCGACACGACTGGAGAGAGATCAGACGCAGGATCAACTGCTTTACGTGCTTTCCGAGGCACGGGGGTGTCTAACACTGCTAATGAGATTTCTTAACAGGAAAACCCAATAGCTTATTATTGTACCGACCCGGGATTCGTATCCGAGACCTCATACGCAGCAGTCGCATTCACTACCACTGCGCCACGGAGAAAGTAAATTAAGGTTTGCTTAATTATAAATTTAGGTTGCTGTTACAACGAGTTGGCCCAAATCTTGGTAAGTATAGCTCTTACAGTAGGTAAACATAGTAAAACTAATATTTATAACTAGATTATGCTTTGATTAATTATAAGGACGTCGACGCCCTAGAACTATTTATCTTAATGTAATATTAGATACTATAACATCCGAGTATTTATTACAACATCACCCAAGCGATAGAGATTGGAATAATAGTATAATATATTTTAACTGCCGGATGGCGTAGTGGTTTATGTGGTCACCTCGCCTTTGTCATTACGCCGTGAATTCGATCCACAAACAGGATAAAAAGAATTGTTATGTGTTCTTTGTATCCCTAGTTCGAATGTTTGTAAAGAATCCCGTGGCGCTGGATTAACTCCTAGAGTTCGCGTATACAGAAAAAAATTGACACGCCATATTATGATATTATAATAACATTACTAATCATCATAGATTTAGAATATTTTTACTACGCTACTAGTCATACAAAACTGCACGGGACATCGACAACAGACAGAACCAAATCGCGAACTTTAAATTATAATTAAATACTTATATTTCTCTAAGTAAAACAGTGAACATTGTGTATGGCTCATCTTGGCACAGCCACCATCGCGCGTCTCAAACTGGAAATCTATTTACGTAATGAATTAGTCGGATTTGGTCGTAAAATATCAGACATGGTCGATCCGCCGTTTAAAAGATACAAGGGGGTATGGTGGCTGTCCCAAAGTGAGCGCTCATCTTGGCACGGACACTTTGTATTTCCAAAACTACAGCACCGAACGAAGATCTAACTGTACCAATAATTAGTCAACATTGATCACAAAACATCAGATTTCTACAAGTTCTATATCTTTTGAACGAGCAGCATCTCTGCAACAATTTTAAAAATAAACAGATTTAATGCATTCATCCATTTGTTCATTCAATAAGTCAATATGTACGCGACTGTCCATCGACCGAATCTATGTGAAAAATTAAGCCTGAATTTCTCTTTTCAGAAGCACCGACTAATTCTGGCAGTTTGTGACTAATGTCGACTAATTATTAGTGCAATCAGATTATCGCTAGGCATTGTGGTTCCCGAGATATTGAGGTGGCTGTGCCAAGATGAGCGTTTATCTCAATACCCCCTTATATGTTTTAAACAGGGGCTCGTAGAAAGCTAATTACCTACCTAGTACCTACTTCTTTTTATCTTTGCATCACCCTGAGGTCGACTGGTAGATAATGTTCTTGGCATTAAGACCGCCATTGTACTAATATATGCATAAAGTTTAAAAATGTTATCACATAAAATTTACACGGAAACGCAACAAGTTTCAGTCAATTTAAAATATAGGTAGAAGTGCTTTAACCGAAGTGACTATTATCCGAGACTTGGGTGTCTATCTGAATAGTGAGCTGCGTTTTATCGAACACTATGATAATATACTGGCTTCAGCTTACCGAGCACTTGGGTTCGTTCTTCGTTGTTCGAGAGAATTTAAAAATCCATCAACCACTATTATATTATATAACGGCTTTGTTGGGACTAAGTTAGAGTATTGCAGCACTGTTTGGAATCCTAGCTACCACGTGCACATTAGTAGAATAGAGCGCACTCAGAAGGGTCTGCTGCGTCATCTAGCGTTTCGGACAGGGGTTATGAGGTCCACAAGCTCTTATCTCAAACGACTTAAATTTTTTTAATGATTTCTTTAGAAACACGTCATAATCTTTCTGATTTGCTATTTTTATATAAGTTGCTCAACAATAAAATTGACTGCTCACATTTGTTGGAAAAAATATGTGTCAATGTACCCTCTAGACTACCTCGTTATCCGTGCTCGCTGTTCAGAGCTCTTCGATAGCGAACTAATCTTGGAAAACATTCACCGGTTGTTAGGATGGTTGATCAGTATAACGAAGTATCAGGTGCCTCGGCAGACATAGACATCTTTAGCAATTCACTTGCTACTTTCAAACATCTAGTTCTTAATTATTTTACAAGAAGGTTCGAATATCCCTTATTAATGCGCCTTAATTATTAATCTTTCTTAATTAAGTATACATTTGTCATTTGATATAATTTTGTGTTTAAATTTTATTGTATAAATATTTTGATTAATTATTTCAATTTTTAATGTATTTTATTATAATCCTCTTTTCTACGTAATTTTTAATTGTCTAATCCATTGCTTTCATAATTTATTTGTGTCATTGACTTTCACAGTATTGTAAGTTTTATATAATTTTCTATTAATTGATGTATACTTGTAAATATTATTAATATTATTGTGTTTTCGTTATTATGTTCTTTATATTGCATGCTGTGATCTCCTGTTATTGAGGAAACACATGTCCTATTTTAATGTAAATCTGCATTGTTATAAATGTGTATTTCTTGTTGGAGATTCAAAATAAAATAAAATAAGAATAAAAAAATTGCCAGTACGTAAATAGATTTCCAGTCTGCGATGGTGGCTGTGCCTAGATGAGCCATACGCACCCGGTGCGTGCGATCCAGTGGGTGCCAAACGATATTGTTTTGAAAGTTAAAGAAAGCAGGCGTAGGAGTCCTCGATTGTACATCTTAGAGTTTTGTAGTAGTACCCACTGGCTGTTTCGTATGGCAATAGTAAAAAGTTCTTAATAAAAGAGGACAATATAATATTACTAATTGTCAGGTGTCAATCAAAATATTCGTAGTCTTAATAAAATTTATGTTTAGTCCGTAAATAAAGACGATTAAAATTATTCAAGTATTCTTTTCAAATATTGCATAAATCGTATAAATTAAAACAAACAATTTCTTTGTTGTCTAAAATGAATAAAAGCATGGGAAATACATCAATAATAATACCTCTCGTCAGAAATATCTTTATTGGTCCTGCAATGCCGGTAGGTTAACAATTATTCTTTTCCCCTTCTTTCCCCTTACACGTTGTTCTCGTTATTCATATTGGGTGACTTAGACCTTTAATATTTATCTATTTTTTAATGACTGCACGGATTACGTAGTAGTTTAAGTGGTCGCCCCGCAGCTGTCACTGCGCTGAGTGTTGTGGGTTCGAATCCCACACGAGACAAAAATTTATGTAATCTACAAATGGTTCTTTCGAGTCTGGGTGTTTTTTGTGTCTGTTGTATAAACGTGTGTAAAGTCCCCAGCAACACAGAAATAACACCTAAGTAGTGCGGGAGTCGTGTAGCGTGTGTTGTGTGTTTTTAAAAACTGCATAATATAAATTAAAAATAAACAGCAATAGCCTAGTGGTTCACTTTGCAACAATTGTGCCTTTTACCTTGTTGGCCTCGATGGCGTAGTGTAACCGACTGCCACACCTGAGGTCGCGGGTTCGATTCCCGCACAAGTCAAACATTTGTGTGCACGAACATGAATGTTTGTCTTGGTCTGGGTGTTTCTATGTATAATATGTATGTATTAACAAAAAAAAAGTATATATGTATGTTAATCCATTGTCTAGTACCCATATTACAAGCTCTACTTAGTTTGGGCTAGATGGTGTTGAGTCTATGTGTTAGAATATTATATTATATTGTTATAATTGTAAAGAAATCACAGTTCTTCAAGCTTTAGAAGATATGCAAAGTTTGCCAACACTGGGCCAACATGATGGCCTACACCTCGTCATACGTAGATATATGTATTGTCTGTTTTTATAAAGGTTTTCAATACTGCTTGCTGCTACATGTCACGTATTCTTGCCATGGCGTAACTAGTATTATTTACCAGGGAGACCCGGCCCTTAACAGCGATGGCCTACATACAACCTAGAATGTTGGTGTAAAATCATTTATTTTTTTGAGAAACTCCTACACAAAGGGAGAATCCTCCGACCAGGCTGGGTGACCGTGCCTGGCGGGCCGCGGCCCATCGGTTGATGTCGGGAACGTTGTAAACTCCACTTGTGCGACTCAGCATTGTATGACGTCTTTCTAAACGCTTATTGTATATACCGCTATGTATTGGAAGTAGGCTGAACTTGTTCGTCTGTGCGGAGTCGCCACAATTTATTTAGGTCATAAAGTAACACTTATGAGTTTAGTGTTGTTACTGAAATTACATTAAAGTTAGTTGCTAGGCTCAGGCAAAGGGTTGACCCTGTTTAAAACGTAATGTTCTGTAGTGGGCATCAGATAATTTTGGGGTGGACACGGCCTACCTAGCTCTATTATCTCTCTTCTCTTGCCACTATCATCACATCTGTCCATCATTTTGGATGCTAGCAGCACGAAGACAACCGGTGTAAAATCTTAAGAAGTATACTTTTTTAGAATTCCTGTCTTAAAAGATACCAATAGCTCTGCCTGGCCTGAGCTGATAGCCCTCACAATTTGTATTAGTTTAAGTCCAAATTTACGACACTAGATAAGGCAAACAGGTAGAGTAGTGTAGACTAACTAAATTTGTTAATGTTTATTAATCTCTTTCTCAGAAAATTGCACGGTCCACTACAATAGTCAATGCAAATTATAGTACTAAAGCTGAAGCCACTCTAGAAACCAGGGTATCGTATAAGTTTTTGGTTACATGCTAATATGGATCAAAATAATTTAATATTAAGTTCTTTATTAGGAATTTCATTGAATAATACCGATGGAAAATCTGACAGAACTCGAGATATACGCTAAAGCGCCCTCTATCCAATCATATTTCCTTTTAGAGAAGCTGATTTCCAAAAATTTACATTTAAAAATGTTAGCAGTATAGGTACACATTCTCAATATAATAAATTATTAAAATAGAGTAGCGGAAGCCTTGTCGCGCGGGTATCTCGAGTTTGTCCTATGCGCGATGTCTCCCAATGCGCGCATTTCTGACTGTTTGAAGTCGTGTGCGTATTAGATATCGCTGGTTTAACATTGAAGTAAAATATCGTGCGAAAACCTGCATGTCTGAGAGTTCTCCAAAATCTCGAAGATATACATATGTGAAAGCCCGTGCCCAGCCGTAAGACAGTTCAATATAGGCCTGATATACAAATATTTATTCCTTTTTTCCGTCCATGTATCGCGAGCGAGTACATTAATTTGTAACCAACAAACGCACAAAATGTTACCCCGTTCACGAATCAGGACAATAGCACAATACTTTAATCTTTATCAGTTAAAAATGTATCTGCTATATAATAATAGGGAATTTACTTATGATTTTACAAAACAATTTTACTCACCAGCCATACAAACTGCACCGCCTTGATAAGGGCCCCAATCCTACGGTTTCATTAACCAGCAAAGATGCTCTTGAAATGTATAAAAATATGGTTTATATACGGCGACTGGAAAACATGGGTAACAGCTTGTACAAATTATCGTTGATCCGCGGATTCCTTCACCTCTATTCTGGTAAGTTTTTGATATTACGAACCCTTTAGCTTTTATTCTTATAACTATCAGATCTGTCCTTCATTTTGGAAGTAAAACTGGACGGATAGCTAAGTAGTTTAAGTAGTTGCCTCACTCTGCTACTGCGCTAAGTGTTGGGAGACGGGCTCGTTTCCAGACTAGGGACAAAAATTTGTGAGAGCCACAAATAGTTGTTTCCAAACTGGATGTTCTTTGTGTCCGTTGTTTAAATGTGTGTCCTCAGCGGCAGAGGAAATATAACTAAAACCAAATGGCCTTTAAAAAAAAAATGAGTGTCTTTCGCCAAGGTCCAAGCTTGTTTCATACAAAAAAGTATGAAACCGTTTCAGCGGTTCAGGCCTAAAATGCGATAAATAAACAGATACTTTCGCATCTTTCTATTAATATAAATCTCATATATGATTTATATATTTTTTGTTCGATTGGAAGATTGTTGACAATTAATTGATCAGTATCAATTATTTAATAATTAAATTAAAAATGAATATTGTAAATTAGCGCTTCATGCTTATTTGTGGTTGAGATACGGTGTAATCACCGGGCGGCGGCCATACTGGCGACCGCTGGGGTCGCACAAGTCGTTGGTCGTATCCGGCGGTTGGATCTCGAAGTGGCCTTGTCTAAATCCGAGGTCGTTTGTTTTCACGGCCCTCGGAACTGGCCACCTCCTGGGACCCATATCATGGTAGGACGGATCCGCATCGGCGTCGAGTCAACCCTAAAGTATTTAGGTCTCTTGCTCGACAGCCGATTGGACTTTGCAGCTAACTTTCGTAGCTTGGCACCCCGTCTTCGGGGCGCTGCAGGTGCGCTCGCACGCCTGCTGCCCAACCTTGGGGGGCCAAGCACATCCTGCCGGAGCCTCTACGAGGGGGTCGTGCGGTCCATGGCCCTTTACGGGGCCCCAGTTTGGGCGGACCACCTGACGGCCCGTAACATATTGGCGCTTCGTGCGCCACAGCGCGCTATGGCCGTCAGGTTGATTAGAGGATACCGCACGATCTCGTTCGAGGCTGCGAGCCTCCTCGCCGAATCAATGCCATGGGACCTGGAAGCGGCGCTTCTGGCGTCGCTATACCGTTGGCACCAAGAAGCGGTAGCTCGGGGCGAAGGACCTGCTCTTCCCGCGCTAGAGGCGGCACGATCCGAGCTCCGCCAGGTCCTGGTAGACGAATGGAAGGAACGACTTGTGCACCCCAGTGCCGGGCACGCCACGATCGTAGCGGTAAGTCCCGTTTTTAAAGAGTGGCTGGAGAGGCTGCATGGCGCCCTCACCTTTCGGCTGACACAGGTTATGACTGGCCACGGTTGATTTGGCCAGTTCCTGTGTCGCACAGGCCGGCAAGAGACGCCCGGATGTCATCACTGCGGCGACTGCCACGATGTTGTTGTGGACACGGCGCTGCACACTTTGGCGGATTGCACCGCCTGAGCATTGCACATCCCACAAGGGGACAGTAGAGGAAGGGTCATGTAGTGGCCTGCCATTTTACACGGCGGGCCGAAACCTCAGCGGGGTCGCGATTGCATGTGAAAACGATTCGTGCAGCCCCGCCGTCTATGGTTATGTCGAGGAACACCGTGGTAGGTTTAGTCGGTATTACCGGGGTATCTTTCCCCTGGTGAGCCCGACATAACCCCTCCGTCGCCCCGCGGAGAGGTATGCGTCAAAGCATTCCATCACGGAAAAAAAAAGGTGTAATATTACGGGGGAAACAGTACCAATATATCTCAATTATTCATAATGCAAAAAAATGCATCAATATTCTAGACCAAATAAACAACACAAAAAGCTGCATTCCATTATTTTTCAAAAAAAAAATTCTTACCCTTTCTTCTACACATACATATCTGAAACTTTGTATTTAACACATAAACACATTTATTTACAAAAGTATAAGACACACAAATTAAACAACCGCCACATAATTTTTTTTTTTTTTTATTTTTCTCGTCAAAATGACCACACTCCGCCTGATGGTAAGCAGTCGTGTGGTCTAAGAGCAGTGGCCTCCACATCGTCCTCATAGCAGCCGAGGCGATGTTGAGGTCTCTACTTTGACGGCCTGAGAAGGTGCTTTTTCACGCCCCGCTTAAAGGACCCAGGATTGAAGGAAGAAGGAAACACGTGCCTTGGCAGAGAATTCTATGCCTTGATCGACAATTAACAATACCTACCAAATTTATAAAAAAAGTTAAATAATTAACATTTTAAATCAAAGTTCACAATATATGGCAATAAGAATATTTAATAAACTACCGTTAAATATCAAAAACGAGACAAAACTAAAACCATTCAATAATAAATTCAAAGCTTTTCTGGTATAAAAATTATATTATTCTGTTCAAGAATAATAAATAAAGACTATATATAAAAATAGTAAACATAATTTACACGCCATAATAACTTAGGTACTTATAAACAAATATATATATATACCTATGTAAAAGAACGAATAAAAATGAGCTAATACGGCGATCTAGAAGAAAACAAACATACTTTAAAAGTTTATATAGATTTGTTTAGAATGCTTTATCTATACTAATATTATAAAATTGAAGAGTTTGTTTGATTGTTTGTTTGGTTGAACGCGCTAATCTCAGGAACCACCAGTTTGATTAGAAATATTATTTTACTGTTGGATAGCCTATTTACCGAGGAAGGTTATACAGACTACATAACATCACGCTACGACCCACAGGAGCGGCGCAATAATCATAAACGCGGGTGAAACCGCGGGCACATTTAGCGTTTTATAATTTTATGTGAACTACATATATACATACATAAATTCACGCCTGTTTCCCAGAGGGGTAGGCAGAGACTACGGATTTCCATTTGCTACGATCCTGACACACTTCTCTGACTTTATTCACTTTCATAACATTCCTCATACACGCTCGCCGGTTTAAGGTGCTCTTAACCTGGCCTTTATCCAGAACGTCTCCGAACTGATCAAGAAATGTTCGCCTAGGTCTTCCCCTTGCGACTCTTCCATTCACACTAGCCTTATAAACTTTCTTAGTCAGTCTGTTCTCGTCCATTCTTTCTACATGCCCAAACCAACTTAACATACCCTTTTCTATTCTCGTCACTATATCCATTTTTATGCCGCATCTCTCTCTAATCACACTATTCCTTATTCTATCTTTCAGAGTCACACCACATATATTTCTCAGCGCTCTCATTTCTACAGCATTTATTCTGCTCTCATGCTTCTTTTGCAATACCCAACTTTCACTTCCATGCATAAGCGTAGGTATTAAAAGTCCTCTATGAACAGCCAAACGTGCCTTTTCGGATGCATTTCGACTGTTCATAAAAGCGCGTAGAGCGCCATTCACTTTATTACCAGCGATAGTTTTTCTTTCAATATCTCCCTCATGTGTACCATCCCTTGTAAACAAAGTACCCAAATATACAAACTCTTTCACTTGCTCCACTTGTTCTCCATCAATCATAATATTGCACATCGTCATGCACTCCTCCCTTTCAAATACCATTACTTTCGTCTTGCTTACATTCATTTTCATTCCTTTACTCTCAAAAACACCATGCATAATAGTTACCATCGCCTGCAACTCTTCCGCCGATGACGCAAGTATTACTTGGTCGTCGGCATAAAGTAGACATTTGACAAGTACACTCATTCATTCTTAATCCCCATTCACAATCTTTAAAAGATTGTGAATGGGGATTAAGAATGAATGAGTCTAATCTTTCAAACAATTGTCCATGTATAGGTTAAACAGCCAGGGTGACGCTACACATCCTTGTCTAACACCTTTTTCGATATTAAACCATTCTGTGTAGGTCCCATTTATCCTAACACAAGCTCTGGAATCATCATAAAGAGATTTCAGAGCTCGTGTGAGGTTGCTATTCACTCCATACATGGACAAAACCGACCAAATTTCATTCCTCACCACTTTATCATAAGCCTTTTCCAGATTCACGAATGCGCAATAGACCTTTTGACCTTTGGACAAAACTTTCTCGGCTTTGCTCCGTAAGGAAAAGACCTGATCCGTACATCCCATACCCTTTCGAAATCCCGTTTGTGCATCCCATATTTTCTCGTCGGTTACTTTCACAATTCTTTCAATTAACAATTTCGCATACAATTTACCGACGACGCTGAGCAAGCTAATGCCTCTATAGCTTTTGCAATCTTGCTGTGAGCCTTTTCCCTTGTATAAAGGTACTATGACGGCCTTGCACCAATCACCAGGTACACGGCCGGTATTCCAGCACAAGTTAAAAAGGCGGCACAACTGATTTACTATGAGACCCTGTCCAGCTGTCAGCATTTCGACTGTAATCCTATCATAACCACCAGCCTTTCCTAATTTCATGCTTTTCAATGCTTTCATTATTTCATCTATACTAATAGGGTTTTCATCATTCCTATCATTATCATTCATTTTGAAACTTTGCCTTTGCCATTCCTCTCTTTCAGATAAACTTTCAAAATATTCCTTCCATCGATTCAGTACGCTCTTTTCTTCATTCAGTAAACTTCTATTTTTATCTCTGATCGATTTCAGCTCTGTGGTTAGATTAGGTTAGGTTAGGGTTTTACCTCGATTAGGTTAGGTTAGGTTAGGGTTTACGCTTTCGGCCATAATAGGCGGGGATCTCTCCCTGCCGAGCGTGATCAACGCCATGCTCGGCGGCGAGAGGTCGTGGCAGGTAGTGGTCTCCTTCTGTGAGGCTGTCATGGCGCAGAAGGAGGCCGCGGAGAGAGTCAGGGAGAACAATCCCCTCGCTGACCCTCTCCGGCGCAGACGGACGGGAGCGAGGAGGAGGCGATTTGCCCGCCTTCTCGCTCCTGTATAGTGGGGTCACTGGTACAGAGTCGGGGGACTCTCTACCGGCTTGCACGGCCCCACACGTCTGGGGGGTGGCCTTGGTGAGCAAGGCCTCACCTCCACAGGTGCTGAGGCCCGGTTACAATCAGCCGGGCCAACCGCTGGGACGGGATGGTGATTGCTAACGCGACCCCATCTCGTCCCACCCCGTCGGCGGTGGGACTGCTCACCCCAGGTTTTTAGTGTGTATACCGACCCCCTTCAGGGGCGGAGAGTCTCACATAACTTCCCTCCCCCCCCGGGGGAGGGGGTATCCATCAAGGATTTTCCTGGGTCAAAAAAAAAAAAAAAAAAAAAAAAAAGGGTTTTACCTCGAAACGAGCGAATGGATTTCCAGGAAAACTTTGCGTTAGTCCGGAAATCTTCAGATAATCTTCTATCAAACTCGTCTTTTATTTTCTCTTTTTCCCTTTTAATCACATCTTTCACTATCTTCTTCATTCTTTTAAACTTATTCTTAGCTTTATTTACATCCTCATTCGTTGCTTCTTGTATTCTTTTATTGGCTCTGACAGATAGCCAGTCCAACCATGCGTGCTTCTTCTCACGAACTACACCTTGCACATCTTTATCCCACCACGCATTCTTATATTTTATCATTTTCCTCCTCTTGCTCACACCGCACACTTCTGACGCTACAACAACCACTTCATACTTAAATGACTGCCATAATTCTCCTATATCATCAATGTCACTAAATCTTTCAAATCTTTTCCTCAATTTATTGTTATACTCGTCTTTCAATATTTCATCTTGCAAATTTTCTACTTTTATTCGTTCTTGGGCACTTGTTCGGGTAGGTATATGGTGTCGCCATCCTTTGAAGAGGCTCCGTATCCGGCTCATAACCAAAAAATGGTCGGTATGGACACCAATATGTGAAATAGCTATAAATAAATAATATTTTGCAGTACCCTCTAATTTGCTATGACTGTAAAAGCCCGCTAAGTTTTAACGAGCGATATTATAAAATATTTAAGTCCTAATGTATGTACACTTAGTTTGCAAATAAATTATTTATGTAATTTGAATTCAACAGGTCAAGAGGCAGTGGCGGCAGGTGTAAGACCAATAATTCGAGATAAAGACTGTGTGACCGGTGCGTACCGAATTCACGGCTGGGCGTTCGTCATGGGCATCAGTCTTAAGGGCGTCCTAGCCGAACTCATGTTCCGCCAAACTGGCTGCACCCGCGCTAAGGGAGGCTCCATGCACATGTATACTAAACGCTTTTTCGGTGGCAACGGTATCGTAGGCGCTCAAGTAAGTTAGAAATACATATGTATTATGAACCTATATCTAAGTTTCCAAGTTACCAAGCTTGTCATTAAGTTTTTCTAAATTAAAAAGAAAACAAAAATGTAAGTAGAAATTTAATTTTTCGAGAGCTTGAGACATCCTTGGATGGATATACAATCAAGATGATACAAGTTAAAAAAATCAAAGCGTACACACTTCGTGCCGTGGGCTTGAAACGGCAATTGTTTATTTATATAATATTTTTTTACCAAATACAGTTTCATTTATAGCCATGTCCACAGTATTTATATCTAGAAAATAATTTTATTTTTGAATATCTTATTTTGTTATTTTTTGATTTGATTAGGTAATGAATAGTCATTATAAAAAGCTCTTTATATATGGGTTAAAAATTTTGGGCGTTTTTAAATTATGTTTCCAAACAGTTTAATTGGAAGTGAAAATGTTCTCTAGTTGTCGTTAGGTACGGGCGCAGCATTAGCCCACAGGCTGAGAAACACCGGCGGCATAAGTTGGACTCTGTACGGCGATGGGTCAGCTAATACGGGCCAGGGTGCGGAATCAATGAATATGAGTAAACTGTGGGGTCTGCCATGCATCTATGTTTGTGAGAACAACCATTACGGTAAGTTACTTTGAACTATGTCCTTTTTCTTTAACCGGAATGTTTATGAATGCACAGATGGCATAGTGGTTTACCTGCTCGCCTCGCCACTGCCCTTGTGCCTAGTGCTGTGGGTTCTATACCCACACGAGGTACAATTTGTGCCGTTGCTTGAATGTTTCTAAAGTTGTCAGCGACACAAGACTAATTTATAGTCTGGAAGTTCTTAGAGGATCTTACTTTTTTAAATCATTTGTACTTCTTCTTTAACCTAAAATGTTTAATGCAGTATGCACTTTGTGCATCTTTTGAATAATTGGGTAGTGTATCTGCGTAAATTAATTTCGCTAGCTTTATTATAATGGGGTTTAAATTATTTAATTAAAATCCTATTATACCACACCACATACTTCGTACATCCATAGGGATGTACGAGGTATGTGGTGTTATGTAAGTGTTGTAACGTGTTCCAGCTATGGGTACCCGCGACGATCGCGCGGCGGCTAATACGGACTTCTATACCCGCGGTGACCTGATTCCCGGAGTTTGGGTCGACGGTATGGACGTCCTATCCTGTAGGGAAGCCGCACGGTTTGCCGTCGAACACGTCACGAACACAAAAGGCAGTAGTTTTCATTTTTACGTAGTATAACTAAGAGCTATAAAATCGCTGTAGGACGATTTGCTGAAAATACTTTCCAAGGTATAAAATATTGGCGCAGGCGTCAGAATAGAATTGACGATTAAACCGATTTTAATTAAATCCTTAAAGAGTACTCTATGTTACAGCGTTTATTCCTGGTTGTAGGCGTTCTTTTATAATTAAAACAAATAAGTCTTATCAAGTGGGCGACGAAAGATGTCATTGTAAAAATGTATATTTTAAGCTGCAGAACTCTAACATGTTCTATGTTAGAGTTCTGCAGCTTAAAATATTATATGGTCAAAAAATGAGTTCATAATATTTATATATCGTGATATAATCTTTCTCGGTATTATCCGTAAAGAAGAACCTACGATTGGTAATAAGATAGAGGTCAACAAGTTACTCAGCTATCGTTAGATAAGGCATGATATATGCATAAAACAATATAAACGTGTACTAAAATCCTCTTTTAATAAAAATCTTATATGCAGGTCCAATTTTATTGGAGATGGAAACATATAGGTATTTTGGACACTCCATGTCAGATCCGGGGTTATCATATCGCACGCATGAGGAGGTCCAGACAGTACGTAAGACCCGCGACCCCATCAAAAGCTTTAAGGAGGTAATAATTAACGCGGATCTTGTCACAGCTGATCAACTTAAGGTAAGTGGCTATGAGGCTTTTTGTTACTTGATTGCATAACACTTATAGATGGCATTAATATAGTTTGTCTACTAATTCTGTATTTCGCATTATGAGCGAAAGGCGTGTCCCCCACACGTCTATGAGTGAATGTCCGAGATGAGATAACGTCAGACAAAATTTTCAAAGATGTGATTGTTTTGTAATTTTCGCCCACGGAAACTTACCTTGTAGAATGATCTTCGTCTGTACTTATAACAGAAGTTTTACTGTTGTAGCGACTCGCAGGCGATATGACCTTTTTTTCTTTTTTTTGCTAATGGCAATTCCCGCACTAGAAATAATTCCTGTGTCGCGGGGGACTTTACAAACATTTAAACAACAGACACAGGGAACACCCAGATACGAAACAACTAAACAACAATACAACACTTAAACCACTACACCATCTGTGAAGTCAAAGCCCTGGTGTTACATATTATGTTGTACGTATTTAGGCGACGGTATTCGCTTATAATCAGACGTGCTATAGGTATGCGTGTTTGCTACGTTAGTGGTATATGAAAACTGGCTAAAACTTATCATTCACCTCTATTTTCCACCCGCGTGAATACTGCGGGAATGCAAGCTGGGATAAATGTGTTTATCCTATGTTTTTATCCAGGATGTATTCTGACTATGTGCCAAGTTTCATTTAAATGCGTACAACAGTTTACGCGTGATTAAATAACAATCCAAACATCTCCACAATTTTTCACATTTATAATATTGACATGAGTGGACGGATGGTGCAGTGGTTTAATTGCTCGCCTCGCCACATACTCGACACAGGAATTATTTCTAGTGTGGTCTCTCTTAAAAAATATAATGAATATAAGTGGTTTTGAATTTTACACCAACGAAAAATTACTTAAATGAGCCTTGAATTTGCAGGCAATTGAAGTACAGGTGAAGAAGGACGTTGATGACGCGGCTGCAGAAGCAAAGAAAGATCCCATGATAGACATGTCAGAACTTACGGCTGACATATACAAATTGTGCCTCGAACCGGACCTAAACATACGGGGTAGGGTCCCCAACGCTCCTTTTAAACATATTAGTATTGCGTAGCATTGAAATATTGGCCGATTATTTTATTTATATCGATTGATTAATTATTTACTTCACATAAATTATACCTGGGGAATATGTTTAACGTATAGATAGCTTTTGTATAGGAAATATGCCAAACCACCGTATTTATTCCTCAGATAAAAGTTACTGACGATTGAAAAATCGACTCTAAATAAAAGATGTATACATATATATGTACACGATGGAAGGCACTGAAAATAAGTGTTAAACTGTAGGGTACACTCTGAGCTTGTATATATTATACTAGCTGACCCGCGCAACTTCGTCTGCTTCACATAATTTGCCCCATTTTTGAAACATTTTTCATTGATGCTCTGCTTCTATTGGTGGCAGCGTCAAGCGCCTTCCTCTATAAATGGGCTATCCAACACTAAAATAATTTTTCAATTCGTACCAGTAGTTCCTGAGATTAGCGCGTTCAACCAAACAAACAAACAAACTCATCAGCTTTATAATATTAGTACACGCCATAACCATTATTGAACCATTTTTCAAACTACTCAACTTGTTCTATATTTCTGGGGCCGTAACACATGATAACATTATTATTGCAAGAGCGAAAACGTGATAAACTTATAGTACCTACCTAGCACATATAATATAAGTACCTAGTAACAAGAGATGATCGTAGGAACCCTATATAGGTTTGTACTTTAACCTGAAATGTCGTATAATCTTAATTAATATTGTAAATGCGAATGTGAGTTTAATTGTTACGCTTTCACGCCTTAACTACCCGTCCGATCATAATAAAATGTAGCATACACGTTGTCAGGGGTACAGAAAAGGACATACCTTTTATCTTGCGAAAAAAAGTAGTCCCCGAACCTGCGGGCAAAATCTAGTTAATTACCTATATAAAGCTTCTTGCCACGCCAGCTTATAAGATTGATCATCTGAAGAATCTCTGCATCGTGTACATGTAATGTATATTATAAGTTCTTATTAAATACTTGTATTATATTGTTTGGATTAAAAAGTGTGAGTGCTTATTTGTGCAAATAAATGTACCTAAAGAGAAGTTTCACGTCGATTTTTATATGAAAAAACATTGAACTTTTTTTTGTGTAATAAATTATTTTATAATGATAAATAATGAATGTTTATTCTCTCATAATCATTCACAACATTAATCATACTTATCATATTATATTTAATTTTTTAATTTTAATGGCTTTCACGTACGTTTATACAAGTGCGTTCAATTCAGTAAAGTATTTATGCCGAATTAGACCTAAACTTCTTTAAACGTATAAAGATCATTTAAGGCTATTATAGTCGATTGAGTGTCTATAACTTCTTGGTGAACTGGGTGAACCCAAATTACTTCAACTTTAGATTGGATTCAATTAAAGATTTTCCTGTGAAGAAACATACAATGTGTATCTTGGTTGATTGTAATAGCAGAAAATATGAAACGAACGGCTTAGAACAACTGTAATGATGGTCATTCGGCCCACTTGATTTAAACTCGGTGTACATATGTATTTATCTATAGGTGAGTGCGTATGATTTGTGCTTGTATTGAGCTGGCCATTTCTACTTACCTAAGTCATTATGCCTTCTTTTGAACTACGTGAGACGCAAATACTGGTAAGATGTACTTCTGGATTTACCTTTATGGATGTAATATTATAAGTATATTGAATACATCTATGATCCAATCCATGATTAATTGTCATCTTACCTACCCAATGATCAGTCAGTTTTTGCGTCGTTGACTGAATGAATAGCGTAGTGGCTGAAGTGGTCGCCTCGCCACTGCCGTTGCTTCGAGTGTTGTAGGTTCAAATCCCACAAGGGACAAAACTTTGTGTGATTTGCAAATAGTTTTTCCGAGTCTGGATATTCTCTATGTGCGTTGTAAAGTCCTCCGGGAAACAGGAATTATTCCTAGTGCGGAGTTGACCTTTTGTAATAAGAAAGTAAAATAAGTTGTAGCTACGAATAGTTAAATTTTGATATATTTTATACAATATGGGTCAAAAATTAACTGTACGTCGGTAAAACAACTCGTTTCTGAATATAGGAATCGAACCTGTGCCATTACATTCAATGTGACTTTAATCCCACATTCTAGCCATACATATAAATAACGATCGCACTAAAACAATCGTAAATTGCTGCGGGGCAAGATGGGCAAAAACCCTAATACATATATTCAATTTAGTGGTACATAATACGTATTTATGCAAACAAAAACAAACATTTTATTAAATATATATTTACTTGTTCTACATTATACATTTATTTTATCTAGTAAGACAACTATAAGTACATACAATCGCAACATGGTATAAAAATATCATTTTGATCACATGATGTTAAACTTACTACACTTGAGCACAATTGTTTGATGAACGCCTACTCTAGAAATGCTAATAGATGCTTTGCAATACTGAAGCAATTAGTATGTAGTATCTGATAAACATTATTAAAAAAGAAATATTATTTTGATACATTACACCGTTCACCTAACATATATATTATTCACGAAGGCACCATCAAAGGCAAAGCAGTTATTTTATAAATATAATTTAATTAAATATATAAATACAGGCACATAATTGGAAAGGTAAGTTAAGCAGAAAAGCTTAAAAAAATTAACGTCTCATACTTGTTATCAATTTATACAATCCTGTAGTCAAATGTTGATCGATTTTTTATGTTTAATAACTATAATTAACAATCTAATATTTGAAAATAATTCGATATTGCCGAACTATAGTACAAATAATTCTAGATTAGCATGTGTTGTAATTATGTTTATTGCGCGTGCAGTCGGAATCGACATTCGAATCAATTATTACAAATTACTAATTCGAATGCATTATTTTCGGATATTTCGATTTTATTTTATGCGGTCAATCACGCATCGCTGTGATATCTTCGTGTATTTTAACACTTATCCGTGCAACTTGTCTTGTATATTTTTATTAGTACATATGTCGCGTGAAAGTGATGAAACACCGTTACAGGCAAAGCAATTATTATATAAACAAAGTTGAAATAAACATAAATTTAAGAACATAATCAACACGCTCTGTAAAGGCAAGCTAAGAAAATGAGTAGGTACCTATATATTAGCGATACACAGTTATTACAGTAAAAAAATTACAATCCTAAATTCGAAAGTTGATTTATTCGTCGTTGCTGTGGTACATTATAATTATTTGAATTAATTCGAATAATCACAGATTACCATACACATCTTTTCACAAGTTCTCTGTGCCTGCTGGATAATTTTCACTAGTACTTGGACTAAAAGTCTATTCTCTAACACCCTTCGCCACAAAGGCAAGTATCTGATAGCCAAAACATATGTAAAGGTTATAATAAAAATGTGATGTCTTATCTAGGAGGAATGTAAGGGGTATGGTAATTGGAACAGTCCTAACTAAGTAATGTTAAGAAAATGGAAAGGGGAATGTTTTATATTCGAGGAATGTAAGGGTTGAGGAAAGTGGAATAACAAGGAATTAGGAGGAATGTAAAACTTGGATAATGAACAAAATACTAAATTAACGAAGTAAAAAGGAGTAGACAATTTTTTTTGACATTAAACTAGATAAAAAACATTACGTAATTTAGTTAAAACATATCATGCACTTTTTTCATACCTTAAATATACGGGGGAACCTAAAGAATATAATTACTTGTGATTGTGTGAAGACTAGATCGTAAGTAAAGGTCTCGATAATGCCTTCTGTCGCTAGCCATTTAGCCAACAATAGGATAGCAAACTCTCTCTCTAACCTCAGGATAAAATAGACCAAAGAATTCAAACACTGATGATGAAGTTAAAAGTCCTTCCCAGTTTAGAAGTAAAAACTGTTTTAATATTTAAAATAAGATAAATGTAGCAATACCAGACAGTGATGCAACAACTATGTAATGCCGTATTCGTTAATAGTAGTTTCAGACACGATGCTGTAAAGCAAAATAGGGGCAGGATATACTTTGTACTACTAAAATACGTCGCGATTTCTTTAAATTGTAAAATTGTACTTAAGTTTGTTATATATGTACTTATTTTGTTTATTTGTAACATTATTTTACAAGCGGCGGCGCCCTATGTTTGTGGCCCACGAAACCATAGGATGGAATAATATCTAATAATATTATACGGATATTTTTTTTTAAATTAAATGATACCACCCATGGTATCATTTAATTAAATAGAATTTCAGATTATGTTCGGAATATGGATACGATACCGCATCGAAATATTTTCACCACTAACTCTGACGACCATGACAGCTACAATAATACAAGAAGTTGTTCTCTGTAGAGAACTTAACAGACATTTCTTAGAGTACATAGGGAGCGCTGGTAATGTTAAAACTGGGTATCTTTGATATATTTTATTAGTGTCTGCTACCTCATTCATGTCGTCAGGTGGCATGAAAAAGAGCGATGTTACTTAGAAGTAAAGCGACAGTGACAGACATTTATTGCAAGACGAGACTTTAAAGAAGATGGCAATAAGATCAATCGTTTCCTAATAGCTATATATGTGGCCCACAAGATGTGTCCCTACGAAGCAGCAGGGGCTGAGGCTTCGACTTCCTCGCTTTCTTCAGCGAAACCGCACTGTAATTGGTACAGCTTTGCGTAAATACCCTTTAAGGCTATAAGTTCCCTGTGTGTTCCTAACTCTGCGACTACGCCTTTGTTTATAACAGCGATCATATCGGCGTTCTGTATTGTGGCTAATCTGTGGGCTATGATCAGACATGTTCGTCCTTCGCTCGCTCTATCAAGCGCTTCTTGCACCACCTAAGAACAAACAATAGAATTTTTCATTTAAAAAATGCGCCAGTTCATGTCATTTTTGAAAATCGTCTCTTTTTTAGTATGACATCTTTAAAGACATCTTTTTTTTAAGCAATCCCTGATATATACATATTAGATCAAAAAAGCATAATGGGTTTTGTATACCATGATGATGATGAACATATCATGCGAAAATTGAGATCCTTGTGCGGATTGGATGCATCAGTTAAATAATCGAGGCTAACCATTCGCGCAGGTAACGCTTACGACTATCTCGGTAATATGACCCAGTCGTATGGCAACAATAGATAATAGATTCCTGTGGGTAAATTAGCAAAATAATAAACAATACCTTCTCGCTGTGTGTATCGAGAGCTGACGTGGCTTCATCCAGAAGAAGAATTCTTGGATTCCTTACGAGAGCCCTGGCGATAGCTATTCGTTGTTTCTGACCACCGGATAACTGGGATGCGCGGGCACCGATGCGAGTCTCGTACCCCTGAAGATATACATAAATTATTACGAAATGCCTTATGATATAAGTTTGTGGTTGGTTACAGAGCATTGCGATTGGCTTGGGTGTTCAGAACAAAAATATTTTTACATAATATTGTCTTCTGTTTACGCGAATGTTATTCATTGAAAATTAAACTACTATATATGGATTTTATCGCGTTGTTTATTTATCACTGTATTACAAAATTTTGAAAATATTACACTACTACTACTATTGATTTTATTTTACTAATTTATAAGCTAATAAAATTATTTAAACTATTAAATCTATTTATTTTTGGTTTACACTTTCCCCGACGTTTCGGTTGCTTTTCAGCAGCCATGGTCACGGGGAGACTAAGATGGTAGTTGTCTCAATGTTCCAGTGTAGTTATTTCAAAGTACCCGAACATAATTTAATCATGAGTGTTTCTATTTACGCAGAATGAGCTCAAAGTATCATGAAGTCTAGCTGTGGTTTGTTTCTTCTTGGGTTTGACTATTTGAAGTACTGGATCCCAAGCTGGTGGTACATTCCAACCATCTTCTCTATTGAAATTGGGATGTTTTTTGTTTTCAATAGCCTCGCGAAGCATCTTTGGTAGGAATCGGTGTTCTTTAGCGAGAATCTGTGGTTTGTATCCGTCAAGTGCCAATTACCTTTACAAGATGCAGGGGTCTATAAAATAGATTGTGACTGCGGACTCTCATACATTGGTCAAACCAAGAGAAGCATAGGCCGCATAAAAGAACACATAGCTGACGTAAAACACAAACGCTCGTTGAAGTCTGCTGTATGTGAACATGTACAACAGGGGACCAACCACTACCTGAGATTTGACAAACCACAGATTCTCGCTAAAGAACACCGATTCCTACCAAGGATGCTTCGCGAGGCTATTGAAAACAAAAAACATCCCAATTTCAATAGAGAAGATGGTTGGAATATACCACCAGCTTGGGATCCAGTACTTCAAATAGTCAAACCCAAGAAGAAACAAACCACAGCTAGACTTCATGATACTTTGAGCTCATTCTGCGTAAATAGAAACACCCATGATTAAATTATGTTCGGGTACTTTGAAATAACTACACTGGAACATTGAGACAACTACCATCTTAGTCTCCCCGTGACCATGGCTGCTGAAAAGCAACCGAAACGTCGGGGAAAGTGTAAACCAAAAATAAATAGATTTAATAGTTTAAATAATTTTATTAGCTTATAAATTAGTAAAATAAAATCAATAGTAGTAGTAGTGTAATATTTTCAAAATTTTGTAATACAGTGATAAATAAACAACGCGATAAAATCCGTATATAGTAGTTTAATTTTCAAAAAATATTTTTCATTTAACAACACAACACTATAGGTAAGTGCATTCGCTGTATTAGTGACCACGCAAATTATTTATAGCGTTATGCACAACTGTATTCAAATATTATTCGAATGCAATTATGCTCATCACAATTTTAGACACTAATGCGTGCGAAGCTGCATAATGGCTGACCTAGAACATATCTGATAAAATATGGGTATGACAGACACTTACTTTACCCTATCAGTAATATACAGATCTGAATGTATGTAATGTTGTATGTGTCTGTAATATTTATATGTGTTAAAAATCTCGTGTGAGTTTGCCTTGTGCCGTATTACTTGATTGAAAACTAGTTTTCTTGTGATACATATTTTATCCAAAAAAGGGCATATTTTAACACTTATGTAGGTCTGGATGTAACTAATTATTGTACGGCTGTGTTATTGTTAACGTTCAATTAAACTCATATTTTAAAGGTAAGTTAATATAAAGCAAGTTAATAAATAAATAATTTAGTTAGGTAGGCATTCAGTGAAAAATACAACAATAATTTCCATATTTTCCTGCCTATGAATTTCACCTTAAGATTAGCGCTTATGCATACATAAGCGCAATCCTGTGTTACGGCACGAGATTGCTGTTACTATTACATTAAAATGTCCTCCAGACCGAATTTCGGTCATGGTGACCAATCTTAACGGAGACTGGCCATTTGCGCAGAAGATATTATAGTGCACTATTGTGTGCACAAACATAAGAGCACTCTCTGTTCCCTAACTCTCACGATCCTTTGGGCCGGCAATCCGACACGACCGGCAAGAGATCAGGCGCAGGACCAACTGCTTTACGTGCTTTCCAAAGCACGGGGGTGACTAGCACCGGCAACTTCCAACCTACGAGTGGCTATTGAGGTTTCTTTTCAGAAAAAACTTACATTAGGCAGAGCGGCAATAAACGTGTGGACATTGGCGAGCTTGGCGGCAGCCACAATCTCCTCGATTGTGACCGTCCGGCTGTTGTCTCCGTACGCGATGTTCTCGCGGATGCTGCGGTCGAAGAGCACCGGCTCCTGCGACACGATGCCGAGGTTGGCGCGCAACGTCGACAAACGTATCTCTTCTTCAATGTTGTAGTCGTCCAAGAACTAAACAAAACATTCTGATATATTTATATCTACTACCATTTATATATGTCTATACCAGCCCCGGAGTTCCCCGAAGTTTAACCCACGTTTTTGATTACTGCTTTGCTCTTGCTGGCTTGTAGTATGATGTGACGTGATATAGCCTTTGTTACTTTTGGATAAAGTAGCTTTGTAATGGTGAAAGAATCATGCAAATCGGTTCAGTAGAGTTTATTCATTACAAACAAAAATGCAAAGGTTTCCCTTTATAATATTAGTGTAGATGTAAATTAGCCTACTTGCATTAGAAGTTTATTTTCTAATTATATAACAGTCTTAATATTTCATTCACAAAATCCTAACAAATTTTATAAATGCGAATGTGAGTTTGTTTGTTTGTTACGCTTTAAAGCCGTAACTATTCGACCGAACATCATAAAATTTCGCATACCTACACGTTGTCGGAGGAACAGAAAATGACACAGGGTACCTTGCATCCATAAAAATGTACTAATCTAATCGCAAGCGAAGCCGTGGGCAATATCTAGTATATTAAAATATCCGACATAATTGTTTCAAGATGGCGGAAAATCAAACCTATTGTTAATTGAAACGCATAGTACGACTAGGTAACAAAGAATTGCCAAATATGATAATATTAATTTCACATCTGATTGATTTTTGCTAAGTACTATAATATTGCCGAAAACATATAAGAAACACGTGGCATAGGGAAAGGGCTAAATGTATTGTGCCGTTGTCATCATCGTTGTCAACGATGACACAGTCTAAGGAATTTCGAAACACAGCCTTAGCATCACAGGGACGAGAGAGGGGAGCGGAGGGACAGCGCCGGCAAGAAACACAACGGCGACAGCCCGCCACTACGACTTGTTGCGACCCAGCAATGCACACGTATCTGCCTCAAAAAGTAGATTCATTGTAAAACTGTAATATGAGTTTATGTTCAACTAATTATTTTCATTGATATCCCCATATGTAGTACCATGGTGTACAATTATAAACAGATATAATAAATAGCTTACTACAAAACCGGCATCGGGGTCGTAGAGTCGTTGTATGAGCTGTATGAGGGTGGACTTGCCGCAGCCGCTGGGCCCCACGAGGGCGACGCGCTTGCCGCTCGGGATGACCAGTGACAACCCTCGAAGCACCTCCACCTCACGACGCGTAGGGTAGCGGAACCTGATGCCCTTGTACTGGATCTTGCCTTGAGCAATCTGTATATAGACATGTAATACAAAGTCTGTAACTTATATATATATTTTTTTTGAGATAACGCCACCGCTTGGAATAGTTCCTGTATCGAGCGGGACTTTACAACATTTAAACAACAGACACATGAGTAGATGACAAAATTATTTCGATTAGAGGATCACAATATTCGCCATAGTGACAGTGACGAGTTGACCACTTCAAACATTACGCCATTCGTACTGTAAAAATAAATGCATTAACAGCATACAGTTCTCTCGTTATTTGAACGCGCTCTAACTAATTACACAGCTATATATACGAGTAAGTAAGCATAGCGAAATTAAAAAGAGGTTTTGGAAAGTATAAGGTTACCCGCTGAAACCCAGAGGAGCTGAAATTGGGAAGGAACATCATTTCTTTAGAAAGTCGCATAGTGGCTACTTCTTTCCAAGATCGGCAAGAGAAGTTTAAAAAAAAAACACCCATAAGACGACCCAGGTGGCCAGGTGACCAGTCAGGTATTTGCCATCCTGATTATATAAAAAGAACTTTGCCAGATGTTTCCACTTATGAACTAAAATGGACGTTATACTAATATAACGGAAGTAATACTAACATAGTTCTCAGGAACAGCAGGTGCGAGGGTGCTAGTGACTTTAGGCTTCCGCTCCAGTAAAGTCATGACTCGGCCGGCCGCTGACACCGCCGCGCCGAAGTTCGGCGCGAACGCGAGCGCTTGACCCATCATCCACGCACCGAAAATCAGCGCTTCTGATACTCTGCAAGTTATTTTATACCATACATATACTGAAAATTAGATTTAGTGTATTGAATCATCATCATGGAGTAAAATATAAGATCCTTAAGAATGAATTTCGATCATAGCGGCCAATCTTAACGGGAACAGGTCATCTGCGCAGGAGATATTATAGTTCACAAGTGTGTGAGCAAACACAAATGTAATTCATATTTAATACGATGTGGATTAAATGCGATGTGCAATCCGACACGACTGTCGAGAGATATGGCGCAGGACAAACGTTTTAACCTTCTTGCCGAGGCACGCGGGTGTGCAACACTGCCATTTTTTCAGCTTCTGGTTACTATTGACAGATAAACCTAATAACTTTTCTTGGTTTCACCCAGGAATTAACCCCGAGACCTCATGCAAAATTGTAATTATTATCACTGCGTCGACGCAGGCTCTAGTTGTCAAAAATGCGAAAACTATGGAAAAGACTTTTCAATTCATATAACAAGGAGCAACGTGTTAAATTGATGCTAGACTTACTTTATGACGCTTTTATACGGTATTTCTTGCTCGGCGACGAGGATACCGCCATACCAGAAGGACAGGGCATACCCGGCGACCGGCGCCGTCTGCCCGAACGCGAACACGATGCCTCGGTAGCGCAGACTCTTGACCGCAGAGCTTCGTCCAGCTAGAAACGCGCCCTGGTACCGGCGTAGCACCTCTTCTTCGCCACCTACACACATAGTAGATTTAAGTCTTAAATTAATCATCATCAATATATATTCTACTTTTAGGTTTTATTGGAACTTTGCTTGACAAATAATATCGTGAGCCTAAAATACAATTATTTGTTAGATGTACAAACAAAAACTAAGCCATCCAAAATTTGTCTTTCTCATCAATATAAAAAATCTAAGAACAGTTTAGTACGTTTGCATATCAAAATCAGTAGTTCGGATATTATAATAAAAAAATTTAATTGTAGGTTTTGTAATAAACATTTGGCAATTGAAAAGAGTGGGTGTGTGTATGAGTTTCTTGCCTGCTTCTTCGCATAAAAGCTCTACTCCTCGAACAGGCTTTTTCCAATGCTAAATGCTTTTTTAAGTATTGTTTACACATTTTATGAAAATAAAGATTTTTGACTTTGACTTTGTTTTTCTTTACTAGGACCTTACAGAGCACTTCGAGAGCGTTCTACCATTTATTAAAATATGCGTCATCATAGGAATTTTTCTTCAGGTTCTTTCTCATTTTAAAAATATGAAAAACTGTGGCCTTTATAACTTAAGGGGTTTACTTTTCACAGGTTTGTTTGATCGATTATACGACTTTAAATTATCAAAATCGTTCCTGTTACTAGCTGTAGATATAGACTTACAGAAAGCACAAACAGTCTTGATATTCGCGATGGCTTCTGTAGCGATCGTTGTTGCCTTGTAGGACACCTCGCGGACGAGGGCCAGTCCGGCAGACAGCACCCTGCCTTCAAGCACCACGGCTCCGATAACCAGAGGCACAGATATTAGGGACACCAGCGTCATTTTCCATGTGAAGTACAGTGAGAGTAGGATCCCGATCACTATCGTGGCTGTGGCTTGCATTAGTGCTCCGATTCGAGTGCCGGTTGCCTGGTGAAATAATTCATTGAGAACAATTTGGTCTATGATTTGATAGTTTAATGGACGGCTGTTAGAATTTAGTCACTTGACACTGTCACTTAAATTTATTTGTTTAGTTAGAATGCATTTTAAGCTAACATAGTAATCAAACACACTATGTGCCTGATGGTAGCTAGCATAGACAGAACAGAAGATTTATCGTGATCTTCCATAGCTTTCGATGCACCTCTACATTTTTGACTTCCACATGGACTATACCTATAAAATTGCCTTTCATTATAAAGGAAGTATCTGTAGTGGAAATCGGTCATGTTGTGCTGTTCACCAAGTTATTTTTAATCACCTACTATTTTACCAATATTTTTTTAGAATTGAATCTGAGTTCTCATGCACAGCACATATTGTACTGTGCATGAGGATGGGAGAAATGTACGTACGCCTTGGACAGCTGCGGCATCTGCAGCCAATCGAGCTGTTAAAGCACCGACTCCATTTCTTGCTTCGTCAAACCAACCTATCTCTTGCGCAATCATAGTCTGGAATGCTGCAACCCTGTCACAGGTATAGATACTTGTTAGTAGGTGTAATATACTTATATATGTATGTATGTGATGCTACAAAAGTGGACATCTAACATAAAGGTAAATCTTATGGTAGTTAATATTCTAATGAATATTAGCAAGTGCTTTGAATACACGTAGGCTATACTGAAGGTTTTCGTTTAGCACGATTAACAATACAATTTAATGCCTCCACAGTGCCAATAAGATATCTTTATTATCTAGTTGGATCTTTAGGCGTATTCAAATTAATTTAGATTTGGATAGTCAAATTTTTCTTAATAAAAATGAATGACTGGTACCAGTTACACATAAATACCTATTACTAGTACGACCTAACTGAGTGGTTACTGGGAGATGACTACCGCACGTCGCTATTGCATAGTTGCGTTTGACTGTAGAACACTAATGCATCAGCAGTGTCTTTATAGGAACTATGTTTAAATATGTAAGTATTGTATTTAACTCAAACTTTCTTGCCATTTTCATTATGTAAATCGTATGATACAATGACTTGATGCAACTGACTATGACTGAAGAAAAGCTATGAATCCCATACATAAACTAGGTCAACATTATCGGGACACGAGGCTCCTAGTGGATATAAACTGTAAGGAGATTGTAGCTTTGGAACATATATAATAGGCTCATTCAACATTTTAATTTACATGTGTAGGCTTAGCCGTATAGCAATTAAACGAGGTATAATTTTGGGCAGCAATTGCACATCTAATTAGGCAAGTATAACGATGATAACAAACAAATTTACCTTAGTCTGGCTGTCAGTCGAACTCCTGTCAAGTTGAATATGTAGATTTGGAAGAAAATGCCAACACCGGTAATGACTCCGACGCCCAGAAATAAAAAGGCGATTATATTCGTCTGTCCTCGCACGTACTCAGAATTTGAATTCTCTAGTAACTACAAATAATGAAGAGATATCATTATTTTCTTTACATCTAATGTAAGTATAAAAAAATGATTATGTCAGTCAACAAAAATAGTATCTCTAGTTATTCGTGGTACATACCCCGTAGGTCTCACCGAAGAGAACCGCAAACATAGGAAATGAGGAGCCGACACAAACGGCGGCGAACACTCCAGCGACCATCAGCCACTTCTCCGGCTTGCACAGCTTCATGATCTGCCACGTTGTTGGGTTAAACTCCTTTTCTTCCTCCTCTTCCTCTTCTGGTTCCTCTTCCTCCGACAGTATTCCGAGATCAACACTTTTAGCTGATTCTATAGACGCCATCTTAGCCAATTTTGGTCTTTGGATTCTTGCCTCTTAAAGTTAAAAAAATATTTTTATTTCGGTATGCTATACAAAGCACATATGCTACACATAGCTGTGCATATCAGGAGAATGGAGACAGGTTTACCGTTATACCTATACCTACATTTACGCTTTTAGCGAGTAGTTTGGACTTTTTGTCTACCATTATGCCTAGTAATTACCGAGATATTCACAGCTATATACAACGTTTGTCGCATTTAAAAACATGATGATATATCGAAGACGTGTGTCGGAATCTGTGTGGTATTGCCCGATTTGTATTCACTCACAGGCAGCGAAAATCTGTGATATGGAAATAGGTATTTTCTTATAGATATATGTATGTTGATTACAATTCAGAGAGTATTTAAATGAAGGTCTGTTGTTATAAATACTTACTCTTTGTAACTTCATCAGCTTCGCCAGCATTATCAACTTGCGGTTCCATATTAGCCTCATTTTCCTGAACGAGTTGATAATACTTCCCCTTATTAGTAAGTAACTCTGAGTGAGTTCCTTCCTCTATTACCTCGCCTTTTTCAATTACTATTATTCGATTGGCGTTCAGTACTGTTGACAACCTATTGTAATACAAATGTTATTATTTAGCTCTAGAGTATTATGAATGATGATGAATTAAAGTAAAGGCATATATGTCTTCACGTTTCGAACACCATTGTTAGAACTACTGTATTTGCAGTTCAGTAGATAAAATCTGGATAAAAGAAAAATTATGTCGGCAGCACAACCTTACTCTGAAAAAGGTCGGCAACGCGCTAAGGTTATCACCGCTGAAGCAAGCATTCAGACTAACTATAGGCAGCCAGTATGTTTGTATGCCAACTTAGACGTTTAAAAACGAAAATATTGTTGAGCTCGCTGGCTTTGGAC
Source organism: Catocala nupta (assembly GCA_963675205.1). NCBI lineage: Eukaryota > Metazoa > Arthropoda > Insecta > Lepidoptera > Erebidae > Catocala > Catocala nupta. Next base: position 12,877,074 of record OY776094.1, read on the forward strand.
CATATCGGTGACTATTTGACCAGCAGTCACTATTGTGAAAAGTCAAAATACCTAGCAGTCACTTAGTGAATTATGAAAATTTAACTAAATAATGGTTTCTATATCCAACAGATCAAGATTGAGAAAACTAACTAACGGAAACTGATTAATTTTCTATATGTAAGTTTAAATTTAACAGCAATCGAACCTTGCGTAAGCTGTTTTCAGTAAATATTTGCAAAAGCTGATGGTCTATGCTATACGACATTTTATATACCTGTGACTGACCATGATGGTGGTCCGGCCGGCTGCCGCTTCATCTAGCGCCTTCTGCACCTTGGCTTCGTTTTGTGAGTCCAAAGCTGAAGTCGCCTCGTCCAGCAACAGGATCTTAGGCTTTCTCACCAAAGCTCTCGCTATAGCTATACGTTGTTTTTGACCTCCAGACAATTGAGCTCCTCTCTCGCCAATCAGGGTATCGTAACCCTGTGGTTTAGTTAGACATTAATTTTCGGAATTAAGTACGTACATTCTTATCTAAATTTAAAATGAGCTATTTATTGGTTCCGTACTAATAAACTAAGTTAAATGCTTGCTTATGAAGTTTAATATCGAGTGTGGATCGAATCCAAGATTTCTCAATTGCAATTACGATACAATTCAGGACATATTATGGTTATTATATGTTATGTTTCTGTTTTTGTTGTAATTATTATAGTCTTTTATTGTATTTCTTTCTTTTTATGTTTTATGTTTGTAATATGATTTTTATTGTCTCTATGTTAATTAATGTAATTGGTGTACTGCCGTTTTAATTAACTATAATAAATAAATAAATAAATAAATAAATGGTCAGTGATTGTTAATTTGAAAATACCAGTATTCAGAAATAATAATAAATACTATATTCATTTCATCAGTCCCAAATACAGACGGTTTTAATGAATTAGTTAAGATTTTAAGGATTAATAACAATATTTTGTGAAATCTTCTCGCAGCGGTGCCGCATTTTAGCTTAGTTTGAAGCTAAGAAATCATGCTTGTGGCTATTCAAATATTTGAGCAATCACACATATACTTACACCTGAATATCCTCAATAAGTTAAGCAATCGTGTAACCCATTCATATTTTACTATCTATGTTTAGTTATAAGCTGATTTTTTAACATAGAAACTTAAAATATCATCAATTTACAAAGGCATTAAGAATTGTTTAAGTGGAAGTATGAAATGCTTGTACTTACATCTGGTAGTTTTGTGATGAACTCGTGGCAATGAGCCTGTTTAGCTGCAGTATCGATTTCTTCGTCTGTGCACTTTGGGTTACTCATTCTGGAAAAACATATTCGGAATCCATTAAATTTTAAACCTAAATTTGTATATGGGCATCGTAATCCTGTTGGGAGAAAAGTGGAAGGTGGTTGCGGGCAGCCCAAGAGCGGTCTATGTGGAAAATCTTGGGGTAGGCCTATGTCCAGCAATTAATGTCTTTCGGCTGAGATGATGGTCATAATCCTAGTACAGTAGTTTATATAAGTATTTTACTGTGGCGATTTTGTTTCCTATGCTCTACGGTAAGGAGCGGTGTAATTTTTGTAAATGATTATCCATCTTTAAGTAAGATGGTGGCACCATTACTTACCCTTTTAGTTCGATTTATCTGTGTGATTGCCACTGGGTCACGAGTCCGTCAAGCATTTCGTGTAGTATGATATGTATTAAAGCAAATAGGTAATACCGATTTTATATTGACATAACCGTGTACCTCAGATTAAACTTTGATGATTTGATGACTGTTGTTCAATAAGTGTTGCGCAATAAAATAACTCTTTAAGTAGTCATAGTAATCACTTAGTTTATAATGTAATTTGTAAGTTTTTATATACAAATAATAATGTTTTCATAAGTATTGTTTTAGAATTTATATCTATATTATACAGTATGTGCCCTTAATGCCTGTGGCACAGGTTTACCCTAGTACAGGCACCCCTTATATTATACCTTTACGATGTAACCTAAGCTCTGTATCCTTTTTGTACCAATTTAAGTTGAATAAATGATTATGATTATGATTATGATTATGAAACTATTAGCTAAAAGGGATTTTATCGTTGCAGCGTAAAAGATTTGTGCAATCAAATGGGTATTCAATTTACGGTGCACTAAAATGCGTAGCATGCATAAGTGAGACAAATTGAAGTTATATATATATAGTAGATAGTTATAGATAGTTACCAATTTTGTATCATTGATACAAGAGCTAAAGTATAAGATTAGGTATTTCATATTTAAAGTTTCTTAGCGTGTCTCATATAGTAGCTGCACAATGTACATGCGCTATACAGGGTTATAACTAGAAATATACAGAGACACAATACTAAAAACCTTCTAGTGCCTTCTTTACATCTTAGGAAATTTTGTTCCACCACTTTTTACAAAACTCAATAATTTTTATTAAATCATATTTTATCTAAAATATCATGCGCCTGCCTCCTTCTCTGTTGTGTATTGTTTGGATATGCCGCTGCTCCCTTTTGCGACAACGTGTAGTCTTAAGTCTCAGTCGTGCGATAACAGCATCAATGCCAATATTAGTTTTTTATATGAATAAATCAAGTAATTTTCAGTAAGGTACAAGTAAGTCATGGGCATAAGGTTCGATGAGCCTTGTATATCCGCAGTCGACAGATATGTAGAATATCAAGAAAATCAAACTGCTAGTCTACCATCAGTTAAAAGAAGACCCGCGAGATGTAATCGCCAAATGAATGGTAGAACTGACCTGATATTTTCCCTGATGGTACCAGCGAAGAGCACCGGCTCTTGTCCAACGACAGCGATGTGATTCCTCAGATGTCTCACGTTTATGTTCCTCAAGTCCACGCCTGAAGCTTCCACGCTGCCCGAGTCGGGATCATATAGCCTCTGGATCAGTTGCAGTACTGTAGACTTGCCGCATCCACTTGCACCTACAAGGGCTATAGTCTCATTCCGCGGAATCCTTAGATTTAAACCGTTTAGAACCTGCAAAGAAGTGCTTGGTAAAACATAGTTCAAGTTTCAAGTGTATATACACATTCATGTAGTCTCACTGTAAAAAGTTTATATGCGAAAACTAAACATTATTTGCTGTTGTAGAGCTAATCATATAACTGTAAAGGATGGCAATTCAAGAGTGTATTGAAACGACTCGATACTGGTTACATATCTATTGCCTTTATTAAAATACGAAATGAGTCATATACCCGGGGTATACAATCCTCCTACACTACATTATCAGTCCTGCTTATATACGTACTTCTTCTCATTACGAGAAAAGTTAACCCAACTCCACCACGCTGGCTCGATGAGTGTAGGCAAACATCAAATGTACGTGAAAATGAGAACACTCAGACGTGCAGGATTCCTTACAAAGATTTCCTTCACCGTTAAAGTGAGCCATAATTACTTGTTAAACCCACATATGACTTTCGGCATACCGGTAATATATTCCTTTGGGCAAATTGATCAATATCGCCACTTAACTCAGTTTGAACTTCGGGGTATAGATAGTCAATAATTAAATATGATTTGAATGGTCAGACGACTACATATTTTGCAATATGGACTTAATAATCTATATATGAATTATCTAAGTGCGTGAAGACTGTGTGTAGCCTTTTTTTAAGCATATTGCGCGTACTGAGAAGTATGAGATCTGGCGTAGTTAACATTTATATGAAGAAGGAGCCAAGAGTACTAAATTTAAAAAAATACACGTGCAATGGGCGACTACAAGTAAAACACTAAAATGGTGCAACAGTTTCTAAAAATAATTTCTTTCTCTATTTTTAGTCTTAAAAGCTTACCTGTACGTCATGTCTTGCTGGATATCTGAAAAACACGTCCTTAAATACAATGTCTCCTTGGAGTACTGGTGTATCACCTTCTGGTGAAAAGACGTCAATCACTGGATTCCGATCTATCACCATGAAGATTGACGCTGCTGAGGCTCGCGCCGTCGCTATAGCTTCCATGTGAGGAGCGGTCAGCCCCAAATTCTGAGCTCCTTGTAGCACACTGAAGAATATCTAAATAATAAATAAAAATAATAGTAAATGTGTGACAGATTTCAATATGCTTTATTTTGGGATATTATAACATCGTATTCGAATGTAATAAATAAAGAGACATTTTAAGCTAAGCTCATTATATCAGCTTTTTTGTAAAAATAAATATAAAGGAAATATATATTTTAATGTTTAAGTCTGTATAAGGTATTAGTGGAAGGAAAGCCTACAGTTTCTTACAGAAACAGTAAGTAAAATAAGCAGCAGTATTGTAATATTAGCGTTCAAAAAGAGTGACTATGACTTTTTTATCAGTTGTTCTTTTAAGTTATATGAACTTGCTTTGCTGAATTAAGCAACAAGTAAATGTAAATTCATAGAGAAAGTTCAGTTGGTAAAACTATCGTAAATTTTAGTTTTGAAATTCGTTGAAATTAAACTACTATATACGGATTTAATCGCGTTGTTTATTTAACACTCTATTACATAATTTAGAAACTGTTAAACTACTATACTATACTATTAAACTTTACTAATTTTAAGCTAATTAAATTATTAAAACTATCAAATCTATTTGTATTTAAGTTTACACTTTCTCCGACGTTTCGGTTGCTTTTCAGCAGCCATGGTCACGGGAAGAATTTCGGTCAAAAGACGCTGGCATGATGAAATCATATTAATATAATTAAGAGATTACGATACTAACAATCATTAGTACAGCTGCATTGTACACCGGTTTCTCCATTTGCCTGTGTTGTAGAATCAGTCCGACTCCGTACCAGAAAGCCAGTGCGTACGTCGCATATATTATAAACCACATGACACCGCTGCCCACACCCGAGAATATGCCTTTCTTTGTTCCCATTTTTTTTGCAGGATCCAAACGGACAGAGTATCTGAAAATATATGATTCAAGAGTGAGAACTGTATGCTATGTACATACATACATATATACAAAGTCCCACGACTTTATCCTTATAGATGTAGGCAGAGTTGTATTTCACCCACATATCGAGGGATTACTATCTGCTGGGTACAGCTTCAGATTCCATCCTGCTAATGAGAATGTCTTCATAGAAAACCAGATAACAATTTTCCAATTTAGGAATTAAATCCGGGTCCTCTCCTGCACGGCAGTCGCATAAACTGTGGCTGCGACACCGAGGCAATCCGTAGATAATATTTTTATTGCTGCTGTGACGTAAATGTAGATGAGTTCATGGAATTGTAGACTGGGACTGATTTTCAATACAAAAGTTTACTACTGATTTTCAATACAATATTTTGTCCCATGTATTGGCACCGCAGAGATTCCTACTGCTGAGGGTCAGCAACGTGCGTGAGATGTCATTGGTGTTAATGCGACTGAAATTGCTTACCTTAAGGACATCGATAAGTAAGGTACATAAGCGTACGGCCTTAGTAAATTTGTATACATTGTTCAAAATAGTTTCAGGACTGAAGGCGAGGCTAAGTTATTTTCAGATTCATAATATTAGTACAGATCGATAGCATACCTTTCTATTTCTTTCTTTTCTCCGCCAAATGCGACGACAGTGCGAATAGCAGATAGAACTTCCTCTGCTACTACCCCAGCGATACTGTACGCTTCCAGCTCTTGTGTGGTCAGCGATGATTGAACCTACGACATGAGAAGGTAAAATAAACACAGAAGTGACCGTGAACCTATTTTATGAAAAGCTGCTATATAGTGCATCAGTGCTTCTCTAACGAGAATCACTCGTATCATGTAGTACAAGCTGTACAAGGTCTTAGAGCTTCCAGGTTTTCCACGTCATTTTAGCACGGCTGATGATTTTACAGTAAATGGTCGTGTCTAATGAATGCATACGGGCCAATTTGAAAGTGTGACCATAGTTTATTTATTATTTTTTTATCTTTGATCTAATAGACATTGTGAGTAGAAAATAGTCATATAAACAATATGTACAAAACTCAGGCTTAGTACTCTAATGGTGCCGTAGTTCTGGAATACATGACCCTCTGGTCAGGCATAGGTTTAATTCTCTAATCAAGCCCACATATTATGCAACTTCTGCAAAATCGCTGTTAACCCAATAAGTCCTAGCAGCACACCGCCGGCCAGACTTTTAATTATGTCTGGTATTCCGCAACTTGAAAGGCAAAAAAAAAATATAAACAAAATATATAAGTAATTTAAGATGATTTAACTAGACTATAATTGTACATACTTTGGCTACAACTGCAGTAGTGGCTATGAGAGCAGGAGTGCACGACAGGATGACTAGTGTGAGCTCCCACCCGTAGCAGAAGGATATTATCACAGCCGTTACGAAGGACATCACCAGGTAGATGAATATTGGCACCTTCTCCGCTATACCTTCGCGATATTTCTCGATGTCACTTTGAAATGAACAGTTTATATAATTAATACGATGTGGCGTTAAACCTAAATACTTAAACATATTATGCTTCTAAATTTGTTTAATTTATTTATAAACAAAAAACTATATGGTGATACCATTTAACATCACTCACACATAACCAGTATTTCGATAAAACTGAAAATTAATGTAATTTTTATGATAAATCTCTAACCGCATGTACTTTTTAGCGACACACATATTGACAGGATTTTCGCGAATTTGGTTGAAACACAATACGACCTTATATTTTTGTATTTAAGCAAAAACATAGTCATGCAATAATTAAACTTTCGCTCCACTCACTGTTCTTTGCAAATTATTCTATTATATTTTTATTTATACATTTGTTATTATGATAGTTAGCGGGTAGTACTCGTACGATTATCCACAAAGCAACACAAGGTACAGTTGAACGATTGGATGATGATAATATAATACCTTATAAGCACTTACTCTGACACTTTGGTAGCGAAGTTCATGGTTGTATTCATATCGTACCACGATATATCTTGCCGGAGAACGGCTCGTAGAAACATTTGTTTCACTCTGTCAATCTGCAATCGGTTTAAGAACCAGATATGTAGATACTCCATTAAGCAACAGCAGCGATAGCTCAGTGGGGAGACCAACAGACTGTAATGCAGAGGGTCTCGGGTTCAAACCCACGTCGCGCACCTCTGACTTTCGGAAGTTATATGACATTTCGAAATTATGTGCGTATTGATTGACAATTATCGCCTGCTCCGTGCCTCGGAGAGCACGTTAAGCCGTCGGTCCCGGCTGCCATGAGCATCTATGGCAGTCGTTATTGGGGAAGTCGACACAAAAGATCCCACTGGGTCGAAGTGTCGCCGGTCTGTACTGACTGGCCCCACACAAGATAAGATAAGATATTCCATCAAGCAATTAAACAGCAGCTACTGTTGGGCATACGTCGCTCTCAATTTACTATATTAATGTTATTTAAATAAATTTATTTAGTTGCGATCTTTGGCATAAGTCAATCGCAACAACAATTATTATTGGGCTGCTCTATGTATCAGAAGCAATTCTCTTACGTGTCTCCTCTCATATCTTTCCGGGAACTAGATTATCAATATATTATACCGGATGTCACGTAAAAATGGGTAATCCGGGATCACCTATGTACTTACTATAAGATGTATAAAAAAAACTTTTGAATATTTCCAACACATAAGATAGGCATGTCATTTTAGAAAAAAAAGGTACACAATTTTTACTATACTTTGCTTTCCTGTATTGGCTTCAAATAGCGAAAAGCCATTCAACAATTGCGTTTCAAAACAGAGTTCAGAATGGTATAATACATATATTTTATCTCGTGTAAATGCAGGATTATAGCTATCAAAAAGTAGAAGTCAATTTAATATTTACAAATTCTGCCTGGCAAACATTTTATTAATATTTTATTTTAAGCCTCAAATAGCTCTTATGTGAGTTATTTCGGGATTATCCATACTTTATGGGTAACGCTGTATAATATATTGAGTATAGCTGTAAGATTACCGGATTTGTATAAAGAATCCTCGGATAGGCAGAGTTTGCTTTTACTTACAACTTTTTGCAATTTCGGGATGTCTGATTTTAATATCAATGAGCCTTAAACTTGATTATTTCCTTTTCCTTTTTAACTTATCAACAGCTCTAACAACATAAACTATTTACCTGTTTAAGAGCCATGTAGTTAAATAGGTCGACACTTATTACGCCAGTAATGAACTGTCCGATCGAAAACACCATGCATCCGATACCAAACGCCTGTGAGTCTTCAATCAGCGCTTGCCTGTTCTCTTCTCTCGATGCATTTGTTCTACAATAATCAAGATTTATTAGTAACTAATACTATACTACTATAATACTAAACTAAACGTTTCTAGGATTGTAAATATCCAATTAACGTATCTTATACTTATATAGATCCAATGCCTTATAATATACATTACATGTTATTATAATTATATAATTTTGCTCAATTTCGAGAACTACACATATGTACGTGTGTTTGCACTTTATATGCTGTGGCCTACTGTAAGTGAGGGTGCACACTCAGTCTATTGACCTAACACTTTTGTATCTAGCTTTAAGTTGTGTGTATCTTTGTAGATGATCCAATAATATAAATAATTATTATTATACTAAAATAAATATGCCTTTATGCAGGAGTACTACCTGCGATATTGGTTATCCGTAAAAAGTGCTGCTCGCATTTGATGCATATAAAGGGTAATTTATACTTTTGTAATAATACAAGGAGTAGCTTAATTGGTTTATTAGATCTAATTATTTTAATAGACCGATTGTATTAACTCGGAGACAATTTTCAAATTATTTGTTATCAGGCTACTTTCGTAAAGCTTGTTTAGATTTTTCGTACTTTGCCACAAAATTAGGGGCGCCGGCGCCGGCTAGGTGGGTGCTTGGGAGCAGCAGCATCCACGAAGAGTGAAAAGTAGAGTCGGTGCGGTTTTCCATGACCGTGTGTATATCAAAATTGTTCAGTAATTATATAAGAAAAAGTAAGTTCTTTTCAACGTAACTGGCCCGCGAAGTATAACTTTTTAAAAGCCGTTGCCCTTGCATAAAATGTTCAAATGCATGTATGTAGTTTTGAAAATACGTTCGATATTTAAGACGATAAAGCACCTAAAACAAGCAAAGGAATATAACTCACAGTATTTTGCCGCCGCCAAATAACGATATAGTTAAGGTTTCGCAGGAGGTTCCTTGCATGATTGTTCGATCGATGAGCAAAGCAGTAAACTCGCCATAGATGATCACGCCCACGGGCACGAACAGCCCATTTATGGAGGCGAAAATCACACCAAGGATCAAATATAAGATCTCGCATGGTGTCGCGTACCTGTACTGTAAACATCACGGACATAAAGATAAACATAGGGTTATGTATATTATAAATTTTCATATATATTATATACATATATATATATATTCATGATCGTGTTAATAGCCGTTATGAATTATATATATATCTAGGTATATAAAATATGGATTAGTATAAAATATGATAATGAATACTCACTAGTTTAAACCAAGAGACAGGAGATGCTTGTTGTTTGTCTTCTTCTTCACTACAAATGTTAAAATATAATATGAGATTATAAAAATGTAGGTCGTTACACAGTTTCGCTATGATATCTCGTGTTAATGAAAATATTTTTTGAGTCTGGAGTTGGTCAACAGCAGTTATCACAGACACACAAAACGATTGGATTTTTAAATGCGATCAGCAAATGCTGGTGGCTTCGCGATCTCGGGAGGCTATTCCCCTATAAGTACTTAATTATTTTGCCGGAGATAAGATCGATTAGGATCTCTCAAATAGTAATTGAAGTGGCCAAAATAACAAAACTACGATTTTTGTTCTATATTCCAATAATAAAGTAAAACAAACGAAACTTACGTTTTTTCTAGTAATCCTTTCTCAGTTAAATAGGCCGCATTCGATGCAAATTGGGTGATAGTAAGTGAGTTCGATCGCCACCCGTGGTAGCCCGACTGTATTAAACTTGGACGTCGACCTTGTCTTGAGGAGAAACTTCTTATCGAGTCATCGCGTTTCATTCTCGAATTAGCGGCTCTGCAAATTAAAATACTAGTTAATCTCTTTAAAATAATAATAATCAGCAATGTTATTTGATTACCCCTAGAGGCATTTTGAAATTGGCAGCAGTGACCAGAAAGTTAAAAGTAGTCATTTGCACTGGCGTATCCACAGTTATTTTCCAGGAGAGACCTGGCGACAGCGATGGTCTACGTAGAATCCGAGAAGTTTCAGGTGAAATCTAATATTCTATGGTGATCATCAAACAATTCTAGGTGGGTGAGCACGGCTGTCCTGTCCCGTTAGATACACCAAAGACCATTATTAGTGATGGGTTATGTATAAATGAAGATGCGCAAAGCACGCGCGCAGTGGGTAGGAAAATAGTGAAGGACTTTCAAAACAATACAACAAATTTATAATAATTAGTGTTTTACGGTTTATAATTAGTGTGTTACGTTTTGTAACTTACTTACAAAAACATTTATTAACGTTGCGGATATAATTAGGCATCATGTAATTGATTATTTTAAAATCTATGTATCACGTTGATCGTTATCAACACTAAAATCTTACATTATAATAGAGAATCTAATTAACATGAAAGGCCTTTACATGTGAAATTAGAGCAACTTTTAAATAGGTAATGTTTGTTGTGTAAAAACAAGCAGGCTTAGTCAACTTTGATAAAATACTAATTTCTACCCGCGGCTTAATTTGCGTGTCTACAAAGATTAGTCTATGAGCTCTTGTATAATATTAAATGAGGACAATTCATGATTATGGGCCTTTCGTGGCCTATTAAATTATTAATGTTATTCTTTATTTCATTGCTAGTGGAATAAGTTAAGAACTGGGTCACACCTATCTTTCCAAAGTGGAGAAAACAATGGCTGCCCTAAGTTTTATACCTACTCGTGAGCGAGTGCTTCGGTGTTATGGCTGTGCTTTTAAAACGAGATGAGTTTAAAAACCCAGGATTCTCTTCGTCTTCATATGACCTTTGTTTTCTTTTCAACTTTTGTAATGTCCCACTGTTGGGCAAAAGACTCTCCGTAGGACTTCCAAATCACTCTATTGGTGGATATCCCCTGACCTTATGACTTTGTGACACCTATATCTCGGGGGTCTTTTGATGCACAGGGTACATATTCAAACTCGACCGAGGGATGACCCCAAGGTGTCTGTACACCAAGTTACAAGTCAATCGGTCCAGTGGTGGCGGAGCTATGCCTGTCACTAACAAGCTGTCACTAATAGACAGACACACAGACCCACAGACCCACATAGTGTTTACATTAACCTCTTCGAAGAAGACTCAGAGGTTAAAAAGTCGAACTTGGGTTTTTGGATTATCGTACCTAATTAATTCGATATATTTAAGAAGGTCAGTTTGACACTGAACTGGTTAGGTTGAAGGTAATTTTTATGATTGTCTTTAGGCGTTCGGCACATTATGGCTTTCAGATAATGACAATACCCAGACAAAAATTGCACAGATGGCGTAGTGGCTTAAGTGGTGGCTTCGCTACTGCCACTGCGCCAAGTGTTGCGGGTTCGAATCCTAGACGGGACAAAACTTTATGTGATTCACAAATGGTTGTTCTTTGCGTCCGCTGTTTGAATGTTTGTAAGTCCCGTTCGACACAGGATTTATTATTAGTGCGAGAATTGTCTTTTCTAAATAGAACTAAGATTAGTAAATTAAACGATCATTACACTCATAACTGTTACATAAATAATATGAATAAACTTCTTTAGTTTATTTTAAAATCTTGCGTTGGTGTACTTTTGCAAACGTCGACATACATGATGTAATAGCATTGAAACAATCAGGGTGTTCTTATTGATCTACGAAAGCTACGTAGTGAACGATGATTTCACCATGCCTCATCACGAGAATCTCTGGCCGTTTAAATTCTCTGCATTTAAAACATAACTAATTAGGTGTAATGATATAATATCCAGTCCTATCTTTACTACATACTTCACAAATGGACATAATCAGCATATTATTATGTCTTTTCCACCCATATTTAATCAATAAAATTTATAGAGTTCACGTAGTAGATAGTTAACGTAATACCCTTTCCCAGGTACAATTCCTAAATCTATGCAGCTATTGAGAATCCATTTAAACATTAAAATAAATTTATGCCAAGATAGTAGAAGAAGTACCAACAAGGCAGCACAAACCTCCACTAAGCCTATACTATAATAAACTTAATCTTTGGCGTTATTTTTCAACTAGTACATATATATATATTTTTAATTTCTTGTTTATACTGCAAAGTTTATATAATAATGAACTTTATTTAACATTTTTAACTAATAGAAAGCCTCAAACCTCTTTAGTATTTGGACATTGTGGAAATCACCTACAATCGCAAAGCAATCAGCTGATCTCTTGTAAATTACTTAACGTGTGATTTTAAATATACCTTTGTCTGAAGTTAATCTAAGTATAATTTTTCATTTTGTTCAAAACACGACGTAAGTATATTTTTCTCAACATATTAAAAGTTTGTCGTTTTTTATATAACTTTATTTGTTTATATCCTTTATTTACGTACTCGCCGCCGATTTGACACATGGTATGACGTATTAATATGACAACTCAAAAAAGAGTCTTCTGCTTTAAAGGTGTAATTCAGTATTAAGACCAAAACTTTTTTGACTTAGAGTTAGCAAATAATCCGTGACCTGGCCGTCTTAGCTACATATTACTGAACAGTTACTGGTCTTATTGTTAGGGCCTAGAGTTGTTATTACAGTTTGTTGGTGCAGAAGGTCTGTCATAAGAAGTCATATATTGAATTCTAATTGCAATTTGGATAACAATAACAAATCGTTAGTCAATAATGCGTTTCATTAAGCATTCGCTGCTTAAACTAGTTTCTCCTAGAACAGTTTAATGTAGCGATTCGAATTGATTTCTTATGATATTCTGAGTTTTAAATATATCAGCAGTTAAATACTGAAGTTTCCTTGATTTATCAGTGTTGGTGGTAGTTTATAGCTTCGATTCGTAATCAAAAACTTTTTAACAATTTCTGCTCTTCGGTCGATTTCTATATCGTGGGGGATAAACAACGTTCAACAAAGGACACTCCGACTCAGAAAAATCCATTTGTGGATTTTTTGTCTCGTGTGGTTACAACCCACAATACTAGGCGAAGTGGCAGTAGCGAGGTGACCATTGAAACCATTACGTTATCCGTGCAGTCAAAACTGACTGATTATTGCTAACACCGGTATAAGGTATTGCCAAAACCGTTTTCTCTGAGCAGTAGGAATTCGTCCCGGTCCATACATGTTGGCTGCTCTTCCAAGGCAGTATAATATATGTACGTATATATGTATATATATATATATATATATATATATATATATATATATATATATATATATAATAGTAGATAGCTTTCCCGCCCGGTGTCACCCACTGTTATAATTACTGCTTCGCTCCCGTAGCTCATAGCGTGACATTATAGCCCATGTTACCTGGATAACGTAGCTTTCTAATGGTGAAAGATTTTTGATATCGGTTTGTAGCTTTTGAGTTTATTCATTACAAAACTAATATTATAAGTAAATGCGAATGTGAGTTTGTTGTTTTTTACGTTTTGACGCTTTAACTAATAGACCGATTATCATGAAATTTCGCGTACACATTGTCAGGGTTACAGAAAAGGACATAGGGCACATTTCATTCAGAAAAAGTACTGTTTCGTAGGGATAAATATTGACATAACCTACGTTTACGCGAGCGAAGACGCGAGCAAATTCTAGTAGTGGTATAGACATAGATAGTCATACCTACTTCTTAAAGCAGCTAAAAATAAGGTTTATAGTTCTATAATAGTTGTCTACTAAAATGTGTAGTGCAGAGAACGCATCGATTCAGACGCATTGTTGATACCGCAATGCGGCGCTACCATTAAGCTCACTTCCTATATTTTAGGCGAGGCCTACGCTACCCAACCTTAAAAACTCCCATGTAATCTAAAAACCACAACTAGCTTCTGTCCTTGAATAAGGTCATGATCAATATAGCACGAAGCACGCTATCTTTCTACTAGGGTACTTGGTATATTCTATACAATAGGTTAAAACCGTCAGTGGCTATGGAAGCGGTACAAATGTATATTTTTTAAGATACCTGTCGCGCTAGGAATCTTTTTCGTATTGCTGGATATTTGTCATCATTAAAACAACGGACACATCACAACAACTATTTCCACTAGCACCGACTTTAAAGAGGGGATGCCCGAGCCCCCCAATGATACCATCGCGTCGGTGGCTTAGGACCCCAAAAACTATTTGCCCCTGGCTAATTGTCAAAAGTATTTGTCAGTGTTTGTTTACTATTCCATATAAAAAATATGGTTATCTAACTTATAATTAATATTAGAGCCCTTCCCAATATTTTCATGAAGTTATATTTACTAATAGGCATGATGACAGGGATAAAAATATGTGATTCAATATATTCCTATTTTTTGTTTTAACAAACAATAAATGTTTACTAAGATATAACGCATGGCATTGGTGGGGTTTGTGACGTCACTGTCTTATAAAATTTTTACCGACAAGTGATGTAACATGAAATTTAAACTCGTTGTATCATCAATCATAATTGTTATTAGTTTATGAGACTAAAGAATCGAAAATATGTGTCCAATATTTTTAGCTAATCTAAAAGACGGACAAAAAAAGAGGAACCCTTTTTTAGATATCAAGCCTATTACAAGACTGCAGAATGTTTTGTTTCGTGTGGGGATTGAACCCAAAAAACTCGGCGCTATGATCAATTAACCATGGTGCCATGGTGTCATACGATGCCAAAATACGATACTTATACAATCGTACTGATGGTGCGTTTAGCTCTTTACTGCGTCATACGTCACTCAGCAAGAATATAATTGAATGATTCCGTAAAAATTTGCACCGTGACTATATGGACAAAGTGGACAATTTTTACAATTAATTTCCTTGATTATATTATAATACGATTGCACATTTCTTAAAGTTCATGAAAAATGTGCGTTTTACTTTGGACAATATTTTTTTTACGAAATATTGCAATTTTTAGTAGGATTCATGACTAAACTTTGTCCATTTAGTAACAATTTATATTTATTTTTTCTTTGAGAGACAATCTATTTTTATTTAATTTCAATCACTCAGTATGAAATATGTTATTCTACCTTACAAAAATAATATTACTTACCTTTTGTAACATTAATTTTGGTAAAAATTCAAATGTTTAAACCGTTTCGTAACGTTTTGGATCAATATGACCACTTTTTTAACTTTTTAGCTACTTTGAGACTCCTACTGAAATCAAACAGGTATTCACAGGCAATATATTTTATTGTATTGAATTATACATAGTATAAAGTAAAGTAAAGTGTTCACAATGTCAAAAGAAATGAAACAAATCATACAAAATTTAAGTTTTATTTTGCACTTTATTTTTGGAACATTATGTTGACGACGAAAATAATAATGACACAGTTTTAACTTAAGTATTCATTTGGTATGGTACTTATTGAATAATTTATTACTAGATAACTCAGACTTAAACATTCTTATTATCATACTCTTTCACGTCTCACAAATACATCCGATTAAGCTAAAATTTGGCATAGAGATAGTTGAAGGGACGGAAAAGGACATAGGCTACTTTTTGTACCAATCGAGAGGTGCCGTGGGAATGTAATCCTATCGTGACGAACTTTGCGCGGGCATATACTATCCGATTGAGCTTTGAGGTTTAATTTGTCACAGGGATAGTTGAAGAGACGGAAAAGGATATAAACTACTTTTCGTCCCAAATCCGAAGTTACCAAACTGTTCATGGGTAAAACCACGGGCAATTATTATCCACTGAAATTAGACACAAGGAGAGCGGAAGAGATGGAAACGACATAAACCACATTTTATCCCGATAAAAGGTGAGAAAAAACCTATCGTGATAAACGAACTTAGCGTGGGCGAAGCCGCGAGAAAATGCTAGTATTTATATATTTTTTACAATATCCTTGTAAAATTTACAACTACCCCCTTCACATTTTTACCAAAACATTTAACAATGTTCAACGACATACGTCACTCTTCGAGTGCAGAAGAAACCATAATGTCGACAATGATACACCTCTTTATCAAAGTTGGGTAAACTCCATTATGAACTACAACTTTATGTGTCCATTTAGACACTAAAATTGTTCCGCTAATATGTCACGCAACTAAATGGACGTGACGAATCCTGCTTTGTCCTAATAATTTACTAATAAATACATTATTTGCGCTTAAAAAGAAAATCATTCTGCTTTTAATAATAATACAATATTCATAAAACAACTTACCAATTTTTCACAAAAGTCGCAACTAAAATGGACTTCTTATTTGACTTCGCTATGAACGTGTTTCGTCTTCACGGATTCTACACAACTGACGTAACGTAGATTAAAACAAAACGGCCGTTTTTAACTGGTAATGTTGCGAGAGTGAAATAATAAAAGCTGTTTGGTAGTTTAAAACTTTGGAAGCAGCGTAAGAGCCGTGACTAAAGTGGACTGTCCATGTATATCAAAATGTTGGTTAACGATATTTACAAGAATTTTATTGTATATTAATAAAATTATGAAATATAATTATAGTTTAAATAAAAATAGACATTACGAGCTTTGAAAAGATACCCAAAACATGGAACTGAAATTAAATCCACAGTGAAAATTTCCTTTCTTAAAATTCACATAATGTGTGTGACATTACTAAAATGATCTTATTTTTGCCAACTTTTATTTATAATTAATTAAATCGTATTGTAATTGTTGATATATATATTTGTTTTTAAAGTTAACAAACTCATCTTTTAGTTAAAAAAAGTCTTTATGTAAGTTAAGTCAGTAAGTTACCAGTAATAATTTTAAAAGTGTTGTGACAATGGTTTTTGCATCGGTGCAAATTTTCACGTAATGACTCAATTATTATTTTTGTCATTAGTAGAAGCCCGGCGCGCTGTATACAGCGCTCTTTGGTAGTTACATAATATTCTGTGATATACATACATATATGTACCAAAAGTGAGGCATACACAGCATGTAACAATAAATTATGGTCGTATTCGTGTGCACCTATATCGTAGTTAGGGTTCCTAGCCATACTGTCAAAACAGTACCTATTATACTTTTTCCGCTTGTTAATACATTTTACTGTTTTATCAAAAGAAGTATACAAAATACTGTTTTCATGATCTTTATTGGTAGCTTTAATGAAACCTAAAAATATACTATATTTATCTATGTTATTATAAAAATGATAATAAATTGTTAAATTGGGCTAGAAGCTACAAAATATTATGTTTTTAAAACGTCAATAAAGTAAAATACTGTTCTATTATAATAATAATTTATTCACTTTAAGTTGGTACAAATATGAATTACAATAGGTCTTAAACATAGGATACAATACTTTGGATGCCTGTACTAGGTTATACCGGTATCACAGGCGACATGTGCTATTATAGTGTAATAGGAAGAACATTCTTAACAATATTTAACAAAATATATAGATTGTTCTATAATTAGTTACTATTATAATAAAAATAATATTACTTATTTATATAATTTTGTATTTAATTATTAGCTGACATATTATAAACTGTTTATGAAATAAACATAGTAAGTGATTAAAATATAAATAAACGACGATCTAGTCACTCTCATAGTCTACTGAGTTTATGTACCTATATTTTGCTTGTTTCTTGGCTGTACAATCAGTTTCACCTGTTTTGTGGTTTAAGGAGCATCTTTCTTCTTTGTACATTAGGTCATCGAATGCCCAGTTTCGGCACAATGTCCATGCGTAAGGGTAATCTCTCTGCAAGATTTCGCTGCGTGACCATACTAATGGCATTTCTAACATCTTTTTACTAGTATAAAATCTCTCACAGGGCAGAACGTCCAATGTATAAAAAGTCTAGCTTGTGTGACTAAGGCTTTTCTTATGTTAGCCAGCACCTTAACAATGTAGTTGCAGGTAGGGGTAATTTTCCTGCCCGATTTGTGGCTTAATTTCGTTAAAGTCCAAAATGATTTTAAATCCGTCGATGGAAACTTATGGGCTATATTTTGTTCAAAGAGACAACTGAATACTTCATTTTCGGATAGACAAGCGGGTACACCAACTACCACAATCCGTTTTTTACGCTAGGCGGGGTCGTCCGCTGTAAGACCGGAAAAAGAGAGTTGAACTGCCTGCTTAAATTTTTCTGCGTCTTGTTTAGATTCTGTGCTGATAATAACTCCTCCATTTCTAGATCTGCGAACCACATGTACTTGCAGCTTCATTTCCTCCGGACGAATAATTTTCTGAACAAAAGTTTTTGTATCATCGCTCGTCTTAAATACGTCACGGGGATATAATGCCACACAGCTTAAATTATTTGGCCAAACGAAACTAATTTTGATCCCTTCTTAATCATGTCCAAATAAGAAACTTTTTCAGTCGTACAGCTATCCTGGATGGTCTGCTTGAGCTCCTAAATATTTCATGTTACATCGCATTTTTCTTTTATCGACTGTACTGGAAACTTGAAGCGCTTTCTGTTTTAGCAATTGGTACAATACTGCCTGAGGTGCTATGGCCAAGATTTCGACACAGGTTTGAAATTTACATCTTCTGGTCTAAATTCAGTTTATTATCGACGATAATGGAATAAACTTCATTCAATTGCTGCTCGACAGTTGACATCCATTTTTAGATTGCAGGTGTACCTAGATGCGATATCTGATATGATGTTAGAGCTAGAGGGAGGCGAAGCCGCGGGGCGCACTAGCTTGCTCTTATTACACGGACTACTTTCCGTTTTATAATATTATCACTTCACATATAAGAGTTTATTTGTTAACGATAATATGCACTAAGTAGGTAACAAAAATGCATCACTCAGCAATGTAATGTCTAAAAAAGGGTACCAATTTATAAATCGTAATTATTAAATTTTGTTTATGAGCACGTCTATTTTTGATTTAAAAAAACATTATTTAATTTACTGTTTGTCTCATAAAGTATTTATGATGATACAAAATATAATTTCGCGTATTGTTTATGGAAAAGACTAATCTATGATATGATTTGGTCGTAAATTAAAAATCTTGGTGTGTCGATAAAAGTTTTGGATGAAAATGTCGCTCTAAACGTACAAGCATGAGTTGTAAATTTTAATACAAACTTTATGAGCAGTGTAGAAGTATGTATCTACAGACCTTTAGGAAGACAGTCAATATTAATATCTCTTATTAGTACAATGTATTTGTTTGTGATTGTTCGTTATCTGTCAATTGGTTGTTTTATAAAAGCAAATACACAATATTGTTTATGATTCCGCACGATTTGAAGTGGGATAATGTATTATGGCGCACTTATTAGAAATTAATGAATGGACATGTCAAGAAACAAGTAAATAGGTGTGCTCCGCGGGTTCAGTCACATCTTTAAAGTATGCCATGTCCTTTCTTGTGTTTGAACTAATTTTAAATTTGAATTAAATCAAGATCGTTTTTGTGGTTCAGCCGTATGAACAAACCAATATACCTCCGCGTTAATAATATTATTATTTTATTACTAAGGTTTGCCAATTTAAATTTTATTAAAATATTACATGCTTTTAAAGACACAGGGATAAAATCATCGAATTACTAACTCTGGGTTATTAACTATTAAAAATTTTGTTGCTTTTTGTTAGTGTGTCAGTGTCCCGGTATTCGAATTTTGGGTGCAACAATAAAAAAGATCCACTGCAGTACATATGGCCACAAGAAATGCTTCAACGGAAAATATTAAGTTAAAAAGACTTTGGTAAACGTTCTGTGATCGGCACTTCCCACGGAAAGTACCTAAAGACCATGAATATCTATGTAATTAATTACAGGAAAAATAAATATAATACTGCTCAAACAAATAATCTACTACACTACACGCGTTATAATCTTAATGTCTCTGTCTAGGTACACGTCTCATTGCTGAAATACATTACATGCGAAGCCGCCAGTATACGAAGTACTTCTAATATAAATAGACCAGAGACAAGATTTTAAATTGTGTACTATTCGATTATTGAGGTATTTAAATGGATATAATAAATTAACGCATAACTTGAAAACTGTTTAGAAGATTTCTTTCTCATCTAGCAGTGAATTGAACATTGTCGTGTCACAGAAATTAGAAAAAAAATACGAATTGTTTTATTGTATGGTTGTATATAATAAACATGAACCATACACATGCAACATACGAACATAGTTCTTAAATCTATGTAATGTTTTGCAATTCGACACTTGTCATCTCGTTTTCAATAAAGTAAATTGCTTGACATTTATCCGGAACCGAATTTAATTTAAGTCTTGGTGGTAAAGGGAATAAAATTAAATAAAACATATTTGGAATGTAATGTAAAATATGAAAATAACGCATTAACCATTTAAAGGGACTGGTACTAAAATATACATAGATTAATAATGTTGTATTCTGAGTTGTTGACACAACATAAGAAGGAAACAGTGGGAAAAGATGTGTTAAAAAAATATTTTAATAGGCAAGAAATTTAAAATTAATAAATAAAAATTATCAAACGGAATAATAATAAAGCAATTTGATCAGTTAGTATTATATATATCCAAATTACCAAAAAATACGCAAACGTAGCAATATGCGTTTCATGAAAGATGCCGAAAATTTCAATTTCAATTTCCTTTTTTATTTATCCATAATTACATAATTCTCACAAACCATTATATTATTATATGATCGCCTTATACTTTATGAGTACATGTACAAAACAATAATAGATATCCTGAATCGGCACA